>JAVANC010000008.1:11857227-13173535 GCA_033319125.1 Parnassius glacialis
TCAGGGGTGACAACGCATCTGCATTTTGATTCTTAATCGAGGATAATAGTAGATGTCTATGGGTCATAGTATCCACTTATCATTGGATGATTTATATAAGTAATTATATATTAATAATAATATTCATATTCTACGAAAAAAAAGATTCTATACATATCGGTTTCATTAAATATTTAATTTCAAAATTCCAATTTGCTATTCTAGTATAAATTCCTAATCTACTAACTAATTTGGATTAAACCAATTTTAAAGCAATTAATATGCGTGAATTAGTTTTCAGTTTACATAGGGGTTTGTTGCGGTTTAAAGTAAATCGATCCATTCACACTAAATAAATATTTAAGTTGTATATTAAACATAACGTGACACAATAACATAAACTTTCACACCTGGCAACTAGAAAGGTAGGCAGAGACTAAGGTCTCCCTGATCCTGATACTCGTCTCGCTTCTCTCAAATCCATGTATCTACGCACACATAAATAATTTAATCAAAAACAAAGATAGAAAATATATTTTTTTATAGGATAAGGATTTATTACAACAAACACCAAAAAAAAATGCTCCAAAAGATATTATAGGCTAAACATCTAACAACTACAGAACTTAAACGAGCGAGCCTTACAGTAGTCGCATTACGTTATATGTGTATGTGTAACATCTGACATCTCATCATCAATAAAATATATATCCTAAGAAGTTAAAGTAATATCGACACCGAGACCTATTAATGCTCCAATGCGCAAGTAGTTGTAGGATCGCTACTCGCGCGTTTTTAATGTCAACGTATCGAGTCAGAAAGTTTTATAAGTTATTAATTAAGATAAGAAGAGCTTTGTTGGATTTTATGTTTATTTTATTCTAATTGGACTAGTTAACTTAAATTTGTATAATTAGGTAAGTTGAAAATGAGAATTTTTGTTTGTAGAAATATTTCATATTTCAAATTTCACCCCGTAAAGTGGTGGGTAAGAATATCCACTACCCCATATCTTCCCGCGGGTGTCGTAAGAGGGGATAAAGGGAAACTGAGGCAGAAGATGGGCAGCAGCATCTTTCTCATAACAATAAAACAACAATAAAAAATCGCTTGCCAACCCGCTCGTCAAGCGTGGCAACTATGGCAATATACCCCTAATGATGAAAGTTACGAAGCGACAGCCCCCATTCCCCAGCGGCCCCGCTATTCCTGGCTACGGTACCGAGCATGGTAACGGTGGGGCAGGGAGTGCTAAGAATCTACGGTGGAGGTTCGGTTGCGACCTAAGAAGTCTCTACCTGATAATATATAACGCACGCACCCTAAGGACTGCCGAGAAGATTTTGCGCTGGAATATTATAGGATTATCCGGGGTCCGAAGAGAGGGAGGCCATGGTAATCCTTGAATCCGAAAACTTGTTCTATCACCGGGAAGGCGACCATCTGTTCCAAGGAGGTTGGATTTATCGTCCACAAGTCTCTTATTAAAAACGTTGTAAACATTGAGTGTGTCGACGAGAGATGCGTACCTTATACTCAGAATCACCAAACGATATTCGCTGAAAGTCACACAGGTACGCACCAACCTCAACACATCCCCATGAGGAGGTAGAGGATATGTATGAGAATATCTCTAGACCCATGCATTCCGCCAAAACCCACTAAACGGTGTTAATGGGAGACTTCAATGCAAAACTAGGCTCAAGAGAAAACGGTGAACTGAAAGTAGAGCGATTTGGAATAGGGCAACGGAACTCAAGGGGCCAGCAGCTAGCCGACTTCATGGAGAAAGAGGGCCTCTTTATGATGACTCTTTCTTCCAGAAGCGGCCCCACAGTAAGTGGACCTGGTCGAGCCCCGACGGTTCGACAAAAAATGAGATAGACTTCAATATGACGACCAGACTACAACTGTTCAGTGATGTATCCGTGGTCGCGAGAGTCAAAACTTGTAGCGATCACTGAATGATTAGAGGCACACTGAACCTAAACGTTAAGTTAAAGAGGTCTCGTCTAATGAAGTCAACGCTCCGTCCCCCTCGTGCTCTGTTGCAAAGTCCCGAAACCTTTCAGCTCGAGTTACAAAACCGTTCCCAGTGCCTAGAAGACTGCAATGAAGTGGACGATATGAATGACAAACTCGTGGAAACGGTCCATGCGGTCGAAGCTAAGTTCTGCAAGACCCGCCGCAGAAGAATACAAAAACTCTCCTAGCACACTCTTAATCTCGTGGCTGTTAGACGGTAAATGAAGCTAAACTCTTCAACAGATTTGACAGCATACAGGCAACTAAAAAGACTTTTTTTTATAGGATAGGATGACAAACGAGCACACAGTCCACCAGATGGTAAGTGTTTACTGTAACCTATAGACATCTACATCTGTCGTCAATAATGACTCAAAATGCAGATGCGTTGTCACCCGTGAGGACTAAGATGGAATGCCTCTTGTCCAATAAAAAGGGTTTCCGGTTCTCTACACTCACCATACGAAACACAGCAGCATTAAGCAGCTATTTTACGCTGTCGTGGTCCTTCCCCGGTCAAGCCGACCCATTCGTACTACAACTATACTACTAATATAGCTGCGGCATGTCTCTACCACGTAAAAAGTGTAGTGTAACTGCTAAACGCAAGCCTCTTACCCAAGGAAGGTCTTTGGAACAGCGAGAATTCCGCAACAGAACGGTGTTTGCACGTATTGGTGGACTTCTTCTTGTTCATCATCATCACCCCATAGAAGTCCACTGCTGAACGTGGGCATTTCCTCATGTTGCAAGAATGTGCGTTAAGCACGGTAAAAACACTTCATACCTATAGGATCGATAGATAGGTGAGGGATCGGTTTGGTATTTTATATCAGACGTTAGGACATTGTATTCTTGAAATCTATCGGAAGCTATAATATTTTATGGTATTTCCCATAGTCACCTTTTCCGAAACTCCGGCGACAAAACGAGGAGATGGAAGCTCTTCCGCCGATACGAAATGACAACGCAAACGAACTTTACACTCTCTCTGTATACTAACTAATTTGGTTTTTCTAAATAATAATTGCAAGCACATGCAACCGATATTTATCTTTTTAATCGTCGAATGACATTCATATACACCTTACGACGTTTTCTCTCCCATTGAGCACGTGGTATATCATCACTTAAAATTACAAGTACCAATTTCATAGATGCCAGTAGGATTATACTAGGTTTAGTTGATACACTTAATTTGATAAAACAAAGCGGCAGTGGAACTTATAATTATGAACAGGAAAAATAATATATTGTCAATCCAGTATTACCAGTAACACAATATTTCATTTTACGGAACATAAAAGAAAGTAAAATAGGTCGACTAAGCCAAAAAGCAAACGATTTTTCTTTCAATATAATGTGAAATCCTGACAGTAAGGAATAGTATGAAAAGGGTAAATAAGTAGATTGCTCTTGACATACAAGTAACGAAGTTTTTCTGATAGTGTATTTATTATTCTGACATATTTAGCCTTCAATCTGTTCTAAAAATAATTTACTCAAATCGTAGCGCTTTAAAAATATTTGGTTAGAAACATCCGCGTTTCTGTCTTCACGCTACCCTTGCACGTATTTCTAATTTTTATACAATTATTTTGTTTTGCACAACAATTATAGTTAGGTAGAATGACATAACTTCAAAAAAGTTAAAAAGTACTGCAACAGCTCTTTAAGCATAGTGCATCCGATAAAAGTTGACTTTTCGTCAGCAAAACAGTTTTCAGTTGTTATCAGTTGCTGTACGTAATCCAAAGTTTGCATTGAGTGAAGACCAATGTTCTGCAAATATATTTATAGTATTATATAATTCTATTTTATGAAGTATCTAATAATTTAATAGCTGGCGATTGATACGGACCAGGTTACATTGAAAAACAATTTTGGGAATTGATTTAGCGGAGATATATGATCAGGATGAGAAGTAGGAATTAATTCCAGTAAAGAGTGAGTGTTATTGAAGTGATAGGTGTATTTCTTGACTTTGAATTTCCTACTAAATGGAAGGGAATTTTTACGATGGAAAATCGTTAAGTCACACATCTTGCCATTCTAGACTTCAATAACGCCTTTAGTTGTGTTAACTAAGACATCTTGTTAGCAATTCTGAAATTTATGAATTTAACAATATCGGTTGTACAATGGTTCAGTAACAATCTTCGGGGACGCCGGCAACGCGTACGTATTGGTCATAATTTCTCCAATTGGTGTTACGCAGTTGCTAGTGTACCTCGAAGCGGTATTTTATCTACATTGCTTTTTTATGTGCTTATCAATGCACTTGTCTCTGTAATAAATTTCGGGAAGTATCACCTGTAAGCAGATGATGTCCAGCTGTATCATCATTTTAGTTTAAATGGCCTTAATTCATTCGTGGACAGAATTAATTTTGATCTTGCTGCAGTTCATCAGTGAGTGATCTGTCATGGACTAATATTAAACCCTGCGAAAATATAGGTTATAATCATAGGGACCAGCAAAATGACATGTCGGCTTAACTATCATCATCTATCTAAGGTCACTCTAAACGGTGTAGACTTATTTTTTTTTTTATAGGATTAGGGTGACAAACGAGCACACAGTCCACCTGATGGTAAGTGGTTGCTGCGGCCCATAGACATCTACATCTATCCTCGTTTGCGAATCAAAATGCAGATGCGTAGTCACCCGTGAGGACTAAGATGGAATGCCTCATTTCCAGTAAAAAGGGCCTCCGGCCACCTGCACTCACCAAGTGAAACGCAGAGGTAAACCTCTACTTCACGCTGGTTTTCTGTGAGGTCGTGGTACCACCCCGGTTCGAGCCGGCCCATCCGTGCTACAGCAAAAGCTGCCGCGTGGCTCTACCACTGTTTAATATAATATGCTAGGGAGGTTAAAACACTCGGCTTTATTTTGGCTGACTATCTAAATTGCGTACCGCAAGTGAAAGAGTTCCGGAAACGTATTTTGAGCACAATCCATTTACATTAAAGCTGTGGAAATTTTTTCGAATTAAAAAAAAAACATTACCTCCACACTAAAAGAGCGCTTTTCATACTTAAGCTTATCGTTATATTAAGTTATTCGATGACCGACAAAGTTTTAGTTTGGAAATACATCTATTTATATCCGGTCTCAAGTGAAAATTAAATGTCTGGTATTTAAATGATTGGACACTAGGAGGCGAAGCGAACTTAGTGTTTGATGATTTAACCAGTCCTATTTCTTCTTTCAGTTCTATTGGCCTCACATTGAATTTTCAAAGTGCAAACTTTTCGTTTATGAGAGTTTACCATCGACCGAAAAATATCAAATTGTTAGCAAATTTAACTCCTTAGCCCGAAATAGAAAGATAATTAACAGCAAATCGCTTCGCCTTCTAGGTGCTCCTATTTTGGATGAGTCCTCTTAATGCTTTGTCAGTGAAAAGATTTTAAAATTTGAGGAGTCATCCAGTCGTCTGAAAAAGCCCACACATTGCATATACCGTACTAAAATAGCTCGAGACGAGGAATAGACACCTGCATAGTTGGAACAACTATATTGATATTATTGTTACCAGCTGTGTCAAAAGTCCGTACGTATATCTTTGCAGTGTTTGCAAGATTGGACGCATCGCTAAAACCGTATAATTCCGTGCAAGCGTCATCCACCTTTATTTCGACACATTGAGGAATGTATAATGTTGGTTGTAAAACCAATTGTGACATATAAGTAAGCCACTCTTCAAAAAGATCACCTGGCAACTCTTCGACCCAGTCCATTCCAGCCATTCATAACTTCTGTATCATCATCATGGCTGTAATAACAGAAGGGGTTCATTCATCCAAATGGATCGAAGAGACGTGAAATAATGTCTGAAATGATTTTTCTCTTTGTGATGAGATTTTCTATTATGGTAAGTTGCACCGAAGTTGTATGGCAAGTAATTAAATAAATCTGTTTCTTTATCCTTGGCAGGTCCCAGCACTTTCACTATCTAATCCACCCTTACTTTAACCCTTCCTTCTTCATTTCCATGTTCCTCTATAGCCACTACTGCTAATTCAATATTATCCATTTCTGACGCCAATTCAGATTTCTGTAGCTGAAACCGACTTTTATTTCATATCCTTGTAGATTTGCTTTCCTTCTTTAACAGTTTGACTTTATGTCAAAAGATAATCTATATATTAATTATTTTTACTTTTTAAGCCACAAGAGAATATGCACTACCTTCATCGATCGCAAGTCATTGCAATATCTTTACAGCCAGATATGGAGCCGACGTTGGGCCAAAGGCAAATCATTCTAATCTATATTTTTCCCGGACGTCAGTCTGAGCGAGATTAGAATCGCTCTCCATCATCTTAAAAACAGCAAGGACCCAGGCGAGGATGGAATTACAGCGGAGCTTCTGAAAGCGGGTGGAAAACCGGTACTGGAAGTCATTCAGCGGCTCTTTAATTTCGTCCTCCATGGTGGCATTACACCGGAGGCGTGGAGCAGAAGTGCGGTGGCCTTGTTCTTAAAAAAAAGGTGACAATGCTGTCTTGAAAAACTACAGACCGATTTCCCTTCTGAGCCGCGTCTACGTGCTGTTTTCGAGAGTCATAACGAATCGTCTCGCACGCTGACTTGACGACTTCCAGCCTCCCGAACAAGCCGGTTTCCGAAAGGGCTTTAGCACCATAGACCACATACATACCCTTCGGCAAGTTGTACAGAAATCCGAGGAGTGCAATTTGCCACTATGGTGTATGTGGACTATGAGAAAGCCTTTGATTCTGTTGAAATTTGGGCGGTGCTGCAGTCCCTTCAGTTGACTGTCGGTATATTGAAGTGCTGAAGTGCTTGTACAAAAGGGCTACGATGGCTATCCGAGTTCAAAACCAGAGTACGAAACCTATTCAATTGCACAGAGGTGTAAGACATGGTGACGTTATATCCCCGAAACTCTTCACCGCTGCATTGGAAAACGTTTTCAAGCTTCTGGACTGGAAAGGATACGGTATTAACATCAATGGCGAGTACATCACTCATATTCGATTTGCCGACGATATAGTCCTTATGGCAGAATCGCTGGAGGAACTAAGCACTATTCTCAATGACCTCAATAGTGTCTCCCAACGGATAGGTCTTAAGATGAACATGGACAAAACAAAGATTATGTTTAATGTCAATGTCACACCTATGCCGGTAGTTGTTGGAAGCACTAAGCTCAAAGTTGTTGACGAGTATGTTTACGTTGGACAAATAGTCCGACTAGGTAAGTCCAACTTCGACCGAGAGATCAATCGACGGATTCAACTCGGCTGGGCAGCGTTCGGGAAGCTACGACACATCTTCTCGTCAAACATACCTCAAAACCTTAAAACGAAATTGTACAACCAGTGCGTGTTGCCAGTGATGACTTACGGATCTGAGACGTGGTCCTTCACTGCTCGCCGTATGAGGAAGCTCAAGGTCGCTCAGCGAGCTATGGAGAGTGCTATGCTCGAAGTCTCTCTGCGTGATAAACTGAGGAACGAAGATATCCGCGGTAGAACCAGAGCAACCGACGAGCCCAACGGATAAGTAAGCTGAAGTGGCAGTGGGCCGGCCATATAGCTCGAAGAACCGACAACCGATGGGGAAGAAAGGTTCTTGAGTGACAGCCTCGTACCGGTAGGCGAAGTGTAGGGTGACGCCCTCACGAGATGGAGTGACGACCTGGTAAGACATGCAGGAAGTCGATGGATGCAGGTGGCTCAGGACCGTGCTTTGTGGAATTCCTTGGGGGAGGCCTATGTTCAGCAGTGGACTAATGAAAGGCTGTAATGATGAAAATGATGATGATGATATATTTTCCATTTCAGATTCCGAGCCGTTTTTCTACACAAGCTTCTGAAAGTCTACATCTACGCCACTTAAGTATCATGTGCCGTAAATTTTATTGAAGCTTAGGCCCAATCATCAAAATGTCGTTGAGGGAAATACCGTTGTTACCCTTGCATTAAGCGTCGAACACAACTCTGACTTTAGTCGTGCCTTTGTCTTCACTTATAACGGCATGATATGGAAGATAAACAGAGAAATGTTTGTTATCGTCCGATATACGCACCAATGACCAAGATCCAAGTATTCATAAATTACCTCCGAGTACGTGTTCTTGAGTTCGACATTTTTCTTAAAGCGCTTTTCTAGACGTTAAAATCTCTTTAAAACAAATTCACCACAAACATTAGTATCATGTAAAATATCAATTTTGCTATGGATTTGAAATTGTGGATCAGCCATAGTTATGTTTGATAATTTTGGCCACTCAAAATTTAATAACTTCCTGACGGAAGGAGACTCGAATTTGCACCGAAAACATGCGAACGTACATTTACTTGAAAACTTAGATCGTGACGTGATTAAATATCCACATGAAGATTTAAGACGTATGCTTAACTCGACAATGTTATAAACATGCATTATTTATTGGGACATCTATCGGAGAAGCGGCGCAGCTTTTGAGACAGGTTCCGAATTCTGCGGCTATTCACCAAAACTTATGACTGCTTTTAAATAATAGATAGATACCACAATAAAAATACCTTACTAATTATTTGTTAAGGCGTTTTATAAATCAACTTATTTTTAGGTGTTAGAGCCATGCTTCAGCTATGCTTATGTGTTATGGTTGTAGCACGAATGGGTCGGCTCGACCGGGGTATGACTACGCTCTCAGATAATACCAGCGTAAAATAGCAGCTTAATGCGGCTGTATTTTATAAGGTGAGTGTAGAGAACCGGAGACCTTTTTTACTGGAAACAAGGCATTCCATCTTAGTCATCAGGTGTGACAACGCATCTGCATTTTGATTCTTAATCAAGGATAGATGTCGATATCTATAGGCCACAGTAACCACTTACAATCAGGTGGGCTGTGTGACTGTTTGTCACCCCCATCATCATTATTATCATCATTACAGCCTTTCACAAGTCCACTGCTGAACATAGGCCTCCTCCAAGGAATGCCACAAAGCACGGTTCCGAGCCACCTGCATCCATAGACTTCCTGCATATCTTACCAGGACGTCACTCCATCTAGTGGGGGGATGCCCTACACTTCGTCTGCCAGTACGAGACTGCTACTCGAGAACCTAACTTCCCCATCGGTGTTTTTTTCATAGGAGAAGGGGCAAACTAGCATACGGCTTATCTGATGGTAAATGACTACCGCCGACCATGATCAACTGAATTACTAGAGGAATTGCAGATGCGTTGCTGGCCTTTTAAAAAGGAGTGGGCTCTTTCGGTTGTCGGTTCTGCGATGTATATGGCTAGTACATAATATATATTTGTAATTGTTGGCCATTCATATACATTTATTGTACGTTTCGTCACCAGATGACCACTGATCCGCTACCACTTTCCAGTGGTACATGAAAAAATTGCTCGGAGGGAACTTTGCTGCTACTAGCGCCCTCTTTAGACCAACTTGGAATAGCGATTGACGTTGAATGAACAAATTTATTACGAGTATTTCGACCGTCGACGTACTGTGAACGAGTAGACGGTTTAAGAACAATCATTGGACTAGTGGAATCCGTACACGGCAAAATTGAAACCCCATAAAGTTAAAAATATATTTATATTATTCCGTTATGGATAAGATTATCTATCAAAATTTGTTGATAAGATAATCTGCAAGTTCTTGTAAACATAAGGATGTATTAAAATACATTACAGAGGTCAAATGCAATCAACTATGATATATCTATTTCTCGCGACAATAGTGATGCTAGGGCCATCTTGTTTTCAAAATCAACATTTACTAAGGAATCAATACGCTCCTCATTATGTTTACCAGAATATCCATAGCCCGTTAGTGTTATTTTATGTCGTTTTAGGCAGATTTATATATATATTGGGCACAGTTTGAAGGGAGTTACAAAGTGATCAAATTTCTGATTTAAGGCACTCCACGTCAGTCTTATAACATTTTAATGTTATCCAGCTTAATTGAATACAACTTTGGTTCATATATCAATGCTTGATTTGGTATTAAGTGACACTTAGCGGTCAGACACTGCAGAGTCTATATCACTTGAAGACGCCTCGTAGGCGAAACACGTGTCGTATTGTCGTCAGTGGTGTGTCTTTCCTAGTGTGGGGGTGTTGGGAGTAGTGGTGTTGGGATTAGTGGTGCTGGGATTAGTAGTGACGGAAATAGTGGACGCAATTAAATGAGAGCGGGAGGTGCTCTTCAAACTATGTCATCATCATCATAATCATTACAGCCTTTCACAAGTCCACTGCTGAACATAGGCCTCCCGGAATGCCACAAAGCACGGCCCTGAGCCGACTGCATCCATCGACTTCCTGCATTTTTTACCAGGTCGTCACTCCTTCTAGTAGGGGAATGCCCTACACTTCGTCCGCCGGTACGAGGCCGCCACTCAAAAACATTTTTACCCCAACGGTTGTCAGTTCTTCGAGCTATATGGCCGGCTCATTGCCACTTCAGCTTATTAATCCGTTGGGCTATGTCGGTCACTCTGGTTCTACTGCGGATATCCTCATTTCTAAGTTTATCACGCAGAGAAACTCCGAGCATAGACCTCTCCATAGCTCGCTGAGCGACCTTGAGCTTCCTCATCCGGCTCGCAGTTAAGGACCATGTCTCAGTTCCGTAAGTCATCACTGGCAACACGCACTGGTTGTACAGTCTTGTTTTCAAGTTTTGAGGTATACCTGAAGAGACGATGTGCCGTAATTTCCCGAACGCTGCCCAACCGAGTTAAATCCGTCGATTGACCTCTCGGTTGAAGTTGGACTTACCTAATCTGACTATTTGTCCCAGGTAAACATACTCGTCAACAACTTCGAGCTTAATGTCCCCAACATCTACCGGCATAGGTGTGACATGGACATTAAACATGATCTTTGTTTTGTCCATGTTCAACTTAAGAACTATCCGTTGGGAAACACTATTGAGGTCATTGAGCATAGTGCTTAGGTCCTCCAGCGATTCTGCCATAAGGACTATATCGTCGACAAATCGAAGGTGTGTGATGTACTTCCCATTGATGTTGATATCGTATCCTTTCCAGTCCAGAAGCTTGAAAACGTCTTCCAATGCAGCGGTGAAGAGTTTTGGGGATATGAGGTCAACCTGTCTTACACCTCTCTGCAATTGGATAGGTTTCGTACTCTGGTTCTGTACTCGGATAGCCATCGTAGCTCTACTGTATAAGCACTTCAGCACTTCGATATACCGACAGTCAACTTGGCATCGTTGAAGGCACTGCAGCACCGCCCAAATTTCGACGGAATCGAAGGCTCTCTCATAGTCCACATACGCCAGAAATAGTGGCAAATTTTACTCCTCGGACTTCTATACAATTTGCCGAAGGGTGTGGTCTATGGAGCTAAAGCCTTATCGGAAACCGGCTTGTTCGGGAGGCTGGATGAATCAAGTCTGGCGTGAGATGAGTCGTAATGACTCTAGAAAACATTACGTAGACGCGGCTCAGAAGAGAAATCGGTCTGTAGTTCTTCAAGAGAGCGTTGTCACCTTTCTTGAAGAACAAGACCACCGCACTTCTGCTCCACGCCTCCGGTGTAGTGCCACCAAGGAGGACGGAATTAAAGAGCTTCTAAGGGACTTCAAGTACCGGTTCTCCACCAGCTTTCAGAAGCTCCGCTGTAATTGCATCCTCGCCTGGGGCCTTGCCGTTTTTAAAGAGCTACAGAGCCATTCTAATCTCGCTCAGACTGACATCAGAAATATCATCGGAATAGTGTCGGATAAGACTCGCTCTTGGATCGTTACTCACACTTGCGTGTGGCTCCAACGATGATGTGTACAGCTGCCCATAGAACCTCTCAATCTCACTCATAATCTCAGGTGGTCCGTAAACGATGCTGCCACACTCGGTCTTTAGCTTCGACAGTTGGCTATTTCTGGCAGACAGATCTCTAGCAAAGACTTTGGAGCCCTGGTTCCGCTCGATCGCTTCTTTAATACGAGCAGTATTAAAGTTGCCTAAGTCCCGCCGCATGCATTTGGAGATCTGTCTGTTCAGTTGCCTGTATGCTGTCAAATCTACTGAAAACTGCAGCTTCATATCCCGTCTAACAGCCATGAGATTAAGAGTGTGATCCGAGAGTTTTTGTGTTCTTATGTAGCGGGTCTTGCAGAACTTAGCTCCGACTGCATGGACAGTATCCACGAGCTTGTAATTCATTTCGTCCACTGCATTGAAATCTTCTAGGCACTGAAAACGGTTTTGTAGCTCGAGCTGAAAGGTTTCGGGACTTTGGATTAAAGCACGAGGGGGACGGAGCGTTGGCTTCATCAGACGAGACCTCTCCAACTTAACATTTAGGTTCAGTGTGCCTCTAATCATTCGGTGATCGCTGCCGGTTTTCACCCTCGCGATCACTGAGACATCACTGAACAGTTGTCGTCTGGTCGTCATAATGAAGTCAATCTCATTATTGTCAAACCGTCGGTGCTCGACCAGGTCCACTTGCTGTGGGGCCGCTTCTGGAAGAAAGAGTTCATTATAAAGAGTCCCTCTTTCTCCATGAAGTCGGCCAGCTGCTGGCCCTTTGGGTTCCGTTGCCCTATTTCAAATTTCCCTACTTCCAGCTCACCGTTCTCTCTTGTGCCTAATTTTAAGTCTCCTATTAACACCGTATAATGGGTTTTAGAGGAATGCATGGCTCTAGAGATATCCTCATACATTTCCTCCACCTCCTCATCGGGGTGTGCCGAGGTTGGTGCGTAAACCTGTATGACCTTTAGCGAATACCGTTTGGTGATTCTGAGTATACGGTACGCAACCCTCGTCGACACACTCCCAATCTTTACAACGTTGTTAACGAGAGACTTGCGGACGATAAATCCGACACCTCCTCGGGACAGATGGTCGCCCTCCCGGTGATAGAACAAATTGCCGGATTCGAGGATTACCGTGTCCTCCCCCTCTTTTCGGACTTCGGATAATCCTATGACATTCCAGCGCAACTTGTCTATCTCTTCTTCTAGCTCCAGGATCTTCTCGTCAGTCTTCAGGGTGCGTGCGTTATAAGTTGCCAGTTCGAGTCTTCGTAGGTGGCAACCGAACCTCCACCGGAGATTCTTGGCACCACCTGCCCCACCGTTACCATGGTCGCCACCGTAGCCAGGAATAGCGGGGCTGCCGGGGACTGGGCGCCGTCTCTTCGTTACTTTAATGGGGGGTATATTGCCATAGTTGCCACGCTTGGCAAGCGGGTTGGCAACAGCAGTATTTTTTTTTTTGTTGTTTTGCTGTTATCAGAAAGATGCTGCTGCCCATCCTCTGTCTCAGTTTCCCTCTGTCGCCTTTTACGACACCCACGGGAAGATATGGGGTAGTGAGTATTCTTCCCCGCCACTACTATGTAAGATACATCATTTTATTTTATCGAGCGGATGTACGTGAAGTAATTTTTTACCAACGTAGATCTTATTTTATTAATTTTTATATTTTCCTAGTGTATTTATTAAAGTTAAGTTAAAGATGCAGCCTATATATCTTACTGCTTGGCACAGGCCTTCTCTCATTTCTGAGAGATTTTAGGGCAAGGAAATTCTGCCCGGCTGCCCCAATGCGTGTTGGCCAACTTCACAAGCTAACGAAACTTCCCAGACATGCAGGTTTCCTCACGATTTTTTCCGTTGAACCCAGGTTGCTCACGTACTATGAAATTTACAAGTGTACAAGTTTACGAGTGCTTAGCCCCTGAACTACCACGGCGGCATGTATTTATTAACTTCTATTAACGTCAATTGGGTTTTACCACAATTCGTTTCTACTGTTTTTCCTCAAGTGGAAGAGTCGTTACCAATCAAATCTATTGCTGCAGAATATTGTAATATTTAAGAAGTATTACATCAGTCTGGGAGGTTTTATGATTATCTATGTATGTTTTAAACTGTGCTATTTGCTCATTAACCTCATTTGACCGACAGTTTAATGCATTCCTTGCTGCATTGGTCAAACGCATTAACCGTATCCTGTAGCTGATTCATTGAGGTCTTTCTTTTATAATACTTGTGTAATATGTATGTAAATTAACCATATCACATTTCAATTGTTCTATTTTTGACAATTATGCTAACTATTTTATTTTCACTATCATTCCCTTCCTTAAGCAACAGTTCACACTGCTCCTTGAATGCTTTAAGTTCTTGAAGCGCAAGCTGGAGTTGGCTACCCATCTGGCGCGTCTGAGCATTGCGAGTATTCATTTTATTATTGATTTTAAATAATAAAATAAAACAAATAAAAGCGGAAACAGAAGGAGCAGAGTTTTTTTTATATGATAAGGGTGACAAACGAGCACACAGTCCATCTGATGGTAAGTGGTTGCTGTGGCCCATAGACATCTACATCTATCCTCTATTACAAATCAAAATGTAGAGGCATTCCATCTTAGTCCTCACGGGTGACACCCGTGAGGACTAAGATGGAATGCCTCATTGCCAGTAAAAAGGGCCTCCGGCCACCTGCACTCACTAAGTGAAACGCAGAGGTGAACCTATACTTCACGCTGGTTTTCTGTGAGGTCGTGGTATCACTCCGATTCGAGCCGGCCCATCCGTGCGACAGCAAAAGCTGCCGCGTTGCTCTACCACTGTTGTAGTAGTAGTAGAGTAAGCTAAGATGTTTTTTTTACTATCATCTTATCGTTAAAATTATTCAAAAAGAAACCCGCTAAGAATATAATAATCCAAGTTATTAGAATAGATCAATAATTAATAAAAGGAATGACATGAAACAAGGATTACAATGATTATTAACAACTACCTGATTACTAACGTTACCTGTCACTTTTTGTTTCAAAACAAAAATGTTGTTTTAATATTTATGTACCGAATTTCTTAATATTCATTAAAAGCGGCAGCAATTATTAATTATAACATAAAATTTAGGTGTTTATTATTAATTTACAATAATTAAGCTATTAAAAATTTTTGAGACCAATTATTCCACGGAAGGGTCGCCAAGAAAAAGATGTAGTAATGATTAAAATAACCGCCTCTGTTAACTTTATCAAAAGTTTTAAAGTGTGGCTGGCATTGCCCATACCATGAAAAAAAATGGAATAAAACTCTTTGCTGCACCAATGAGAAGTCCGTAATTGTTAGAAAAAATATAAGTAGTCGAATGAATATAAGATTTACATTTATTCATCCGGTTTCATTATTTATCCGGTATATATAAAAAGGAATATATATTTCACTCAGCATTTTATGTAATATCTTTCTCATTTCCTATAGCCGCCTCTTACTATGCCCATGGGACGTAATGGGGTGATAAATTTTTGCGCTGCCACAAGTTGTTTTTTTTTAAATAAAAAAAAATTACATTTTTCAAAAAGTTTTAGTTTAATTCACATTCATTTTTTTAACTAATTCTTTTGATAAAAAATAATTTAATAAGACGTTCCTTGGAATTCTTTTTCATCACGTTCTCCTCTCTATAGAAATGTGGTGACCATATTTGGGTTTAAGCACCACATCAATCTTTAGTACCATCTTGGTATGATTTCCTTTTACACGATAATGTCGTAGCACATGGGACAGTGTGGTCTTCATCGACATAAAAGCGAATGATTTCCCTGTGGAGTAAGAATGAAATTTTTAAATCGTAAATTTTTTTAATCTTATAATTATAATATGAGTTATTGCTTCATTGCAGCTGTATTAAGTCTGAAGTAAGATTCGATTGGCTCAACCGGGGAAGGACCACGCTCTCAGTGGTTATTTTCGAAAAAAGGCAAAAGCAACATAATGCTGCCGTGTTATGTATCGATACGAACTTCTTTTACTTGTAACTAGATCAACCAGATGAGGATTACCCTTAATCGGCGAGCGTGTATGCATAGATATATAAATGTAAAGGAGTCATGCGAGGTTTGTCAGGATTGCGCTTAATGGAAGTCCGTAGTCTCTGTCTACCCCTCTGGGTGACAGGCGTGAGTGTTTGTGTGTGTGTGTGTGTGAGATCAACATCAGTTATTGGGATTTTCTCTCAAGAAATTCTCAGTAGCAGTTCGGAGTTAAGGAATTAGTAATGTTTCATCATCGTACTTGAAAAGCCCATAAAGCTGTTAGCCCTGCACCTAATCTCTCTCCTGTCGTGCAGGATTGCCCTCCATCAGACTATGAGAGTAAGGGAACAAAAGAGCGTACCTGTACTTTTGCACACACTTATACACTATAATCCTGTCCTATGCAGATGACTAGTATCCGTTTATCCTAGCCACCGTTACCGAAATTCGGTCGGGATAGCAACATTATTATACTAGACTAGTATAGAAGGTCATATGTTCCTTCCGTAAAGAATTTTTTTTCATCACCTTATTTATTTGCAATATTTACAAGGAGAAAGTTACTGAATGTTTTACATACCAATACAAACCCTCCTTCCTATGTTAAAAGCAGCAAAAGCAGTAGAGCACGAAGGTAAATTCGCGATATCTAGCCACCGTTCTGGTTTGAACTCTTCAACGTCATCTCCCCATATTGGATGACGATGAATACCATAAATCGATATAAAACATGTTCTACCAGCTGTAAGTGTATAATTCTCTGTAAAAAAAAAATATTTTCTTTAAACTTAAAACAATAATAAATCAATATAACATGTATTGAAAAAAATGTAATTTTAGTGGACGAGTACCTAGTTTTTTGGTTGAAATCGGAAATATTATATCATTTGTTAACGCCATTTTGTGATTTATCTCTTATCGTTATTACCGTTACCGTAACAGCCTGTTAAAGCCTTATAGGAGTGGGGATGTTTTCCGTGGATGCCACGCTTGGCAAGCTGGTTAACAACTGTAGCTTTTTTTATTTTTAGTCATTATTAGGAAGATGCTGCTGCCCATCTTCTGATTTGTTTCCCTCTGCCGCCTCTTACGACAACCACGGGATTATGTGGGGAAGTCGATATTCTTAGTCCGCTACTACAAGGTATAGCTGTCGTATTGGTACTTGTATCGGAATAATAAATTTTGGATAGCCAAAACGTTAAATGCGACGTAGTTATTCTACTAAAACTATACGGAATGAGTTCAACGTCGGCATTGACATAACGAACTGACCGTTGAAGAATTAATAAATTGGCGCATTAATCGGTGTGTAAGATACACATTATAATTTTCAACACTTTTGATCAAAAACATATGTTAATTTTAATATAAAAGTTTTTTATCTTACTTAGCTTTAGATTTTTTTCAAGTACTCTAGCTATCACTGGAACTATTGGATATATGCGCAAGGATTCCTTCAAAACTGCTTCTAAATAAACTAATCGAGATAAATCTTGTTTAGTGACATCCCTGTCATCATTTCCGAAGACGTTATGTAACCTGCAAAATAAAATAAAATATATATATATATATATATATATATATATATATCGGGATGTACCCTCATACCCGTAAGTACTATGTAGAATGATCTAACAAGGTGAGTGCTGTCCCGTTGTGACAAGCAGGAAATCGTTAAATACAGGTCAATGAGGACTGTGCTTTACGAATAGGACTATATTTTCCAGTGAATTTGTGAAGCTACCATGATGAAATAGAATTTAAATTTCTTAGTAGTATAGTGCATACACGTATAAACAAAAGTAACTGAAATTATTATTCACTAATAGAACAAAATATTCACAACCATCCAAAATGTTTCTGGTCATATATAAAATCTAAAAGCGCATCATCTTCTACTATACACTGTGTAATGAATTTAGATGAAAAATGGGCATCAACAGGCTACTATTACTACTAGGACACTTGCATTTTTACACTTAAAACCACTTAACACGTAACTTTCAACTGAAAAGTTTTCAGACTTGTAGATACTTACCAATATTGTGCCAATATTCACAAAATTTAATCTTTGTATCATGAGCAGTCACTATAATAACAACCTTTTCCTTATACTTCAACCGTATTGATTTTTTCATAAGAAGTCTGCAGTAAGTAATCTAGCCTTTATTTTATCAATTTAAGTATTCCATAGAATCTTAAGTACAATCAATGATCTAATATTGATTTTAGTAGTGCATTTAACAAAGTAAACCACAATATTTTGCTTCATAAACTGTCAGGTTATGGTGTAAATGAAAAGTTGGATTTAATCTTATTTGAGCAATAGAAAAAAAAAGTGGTTTATGAATTGAAAAATTATATTATTACTTATGATGTTCCGCAGGGCTTACATTAAGGACCGATTTTATTTCTAGCTTTTATTGATTTATATGACCCAGTCGATGTAGTTGAATTTAGTAAGTTATAATCTCTTTTCCAATAATATGAAATCATAAAAAAGTGTTAAATGATTTCAAAACGCGAAAAAGCTTTAAGATGATTTTAATTCTGTGTATTTAAGAAGCATAGAAAATAATATGCTTTTGATTGCGGGGAACATAAAATGTTCAAGAAACAATCGAGTTGTTGCTAAAAGTTAAAAGTTGCACGACGTTCCTCTTGAGGAAATCAACACTAATCTAAATTAACAAAACAAGGCTATCTGATAGACAGGTGTTTTTTTTGTTTTTCTCTCCGTAGTTCATTATTTTGCCTTCTTATCTTTGAAAAAAAATGTATAAGAATTTAAAATAAACAGTTTAAAAACGATGACACTGAAAAAAGGAAACTAATTCCATGGAATTGGTTTCAATTTACCGCCAATAGATGGAGTGACGACCTGGTAGGACATGCAGGAAGTCGATGGATGCAGTTGGTTCAGGATCGTGCTTGATTTCATTCCTAGGGTAGGCCTATGTTCAGCAGTGGACTTGTTAAGGGCTGTATGATGATGATAATGATGAGTTCATGACCCTTTCAAGTGTATGCAAAAAACAGTAAGTTTTTTATAATGTATATATAATAGTATATATAATAATTTGGGGGATGAGTCGCTCGCGTCCGTAGGCTTCGACCACCTAATCCTAGGCCCACCCTACACGTGTCCCCCGGGTGGTGGTAAACAAGCGACAAAGCCGAAAGAACTGACTCGGCTCCTCGCCGTGTGGTAGCGGCGGAAAAAAATTACCACACCCTACTTTCGCACTATGAGGCACAAAATTAAGGAAATGGCCCCGAGTTCCCGGCGCCCCTTTAATGGGGCAGGGGTGCGAAGAATCTCCGGGAGGAAAACCGGCGACGAGGTTCGCCACCCGTCACGTTCTGTCCCCCGGAGGGGTGAAAAGTGGATTGCGGAAGCCCGTCTGGCTACATTGAATGTATGTGGAGGAATGAATGATAAGATGGATGAAGTATGCGATATGATGCATGATAGAGGAATAGACGTGTTATGTGTAAATGAGACGAAACGGAAGGGAAAGGATGTCACTACACATGGCATGTATACCGCGTACTGGTCTGGTGTAGACGAGACCGAGCGGGCATGCCAGGGAGTCGGTATCATCCTTTCAGAAAGAATGGGTCATTGTGTGAAAGAGTATGAATGTGTAAGCCCGAGACTGCTATGGATACGAATGAAAGTGGGCTTAAAGAAGTTGTTTGTTTTAGGGGTCTACGCCCCAGACATGTCTAAGCCCACTTATATCCGAGAGCAGTTTTGGGAGTTGGTAAGGATGGTGCTAATGAAATGCAAGATTAATGAAAATATTGTGATATTAGGTGATTTTAATGGAAGGGTTGGGGTGAGGAGGCTTGGTTATGAAAGGATATTGGGAACGTTTGGTGATGAAAGTGTAAATGAGAATGGTGAAAGCCTTCTCGCCGTATGCGTGGAAAAGAGTATTTTTGTGACGAACACTTTCTTTCGTCATAAGAAGATTCACACGTATACATGGGAAAGAGGTGATGATAGAAGTATGATAGATTTCATAATTGTTGACGAAAGAATGAGGAGCGCGGTGGTAGATACAAGGGTTTACCGGGGCTCTAACGTAGGGACGGATCATTACTTGGTCTTATGCCGAATTAATGGTCTTTTCAGACGTTGGAGGCATCGGACATCTGTGTCTACCACTGCGTTACAGCGTATAAGAACAGAGAGGTTACAAGATGAAGGTGTGAAAGAGAAGTTCAAATGTAGATTGAGAGAAAATATAAGTGGTGTGGCTGAATTGTGTATAAATGATTTAGACTTGGAGACTGTGTGGTATAATATCAAGAAAGGTTTAGTGGATGCAGCTACCGAAGTATGTGGTGTAAGTAAGAGAAAGAATGAAAGGAAAAATAACACGTTATGGTGGGATGATGAGGTACGGATGGAAGTTGAAGCAAAGAAGAAAGCAAGGCTAGATTTACTAGCAACCAAGGCTAGTAATTCTAGCAGTATGAATGGTGATATTGAAAGGAAAAAGGCAGTCTTTAGACACCTAAATAAGAGAGTAAAAGAATTAGTTGAAAGGAAAAAGCAAGAAAGAACGGATAAGAATGATAGAAGAATATCGGATAACTTCCAGGCAAACATTAAAATGTTCTGGAAACTCGTAAGAACTACCAGGGGACATTCAAAACAGCCTAGAATGAATGCTATACGAGACCAGAATGGCTGTATTCTGATTGACGAAGTTTTGAGTTTAAGGAGATGGAAGGAATACTTTGAAAGCGTGTTTATGAGTGATGAGACGTTTAAATTAAATGAAATAGAAATTCCGGAAGAAGACGAAATAGATAGAGATGTAAGTATAGATGAAATAATGAAAGCAATGAAAAGTATGAAAGCAGGTAAGGCAGCCGGTTATGATAGAGTATCTCTCGAAATGCTAAGGGCTGGAGAAGGAGTGGTAGCAGACCTGCTGTACACCTTATTTAATTTATGTTGGGAACTTAAGCGGGTACCGGGAGACTGGTGCAAAGCCGTGATAGCCCCAATATATAAAGGAAAAGGATCACAGCAGGACTGTGTAAACTACCGTGGTATCAGCCTTCTTAGCATTGTGGGGAAACTGTATGCTAAGGTACTAACTGAAAGAGTTATGAAAGAAACTGATGGAAAAATTTGGGATGTGCAAGCGGGATTTAGAAAGGGAATGGGATGTACGGATCAGGTCTTTTCCATGCGCATGATCGCGGAGAAGTTTTTGGCCAAAAACCAGAAAGTGTTTTGTGCATTCATAGACTTGGAGAAGGCTTATGATAGAGTGTGTTGTGTAGTATGTGTTATGGCAAACACTGAACTCATTTGGGTTGAGCGCTGGCTTGATACAGGCATTGAAATCTCTATATAGGGACTCTAGTGCCTGTGTCAGGATCAACGGGGCCTACTCGGACTGGTTTGGCATCCATAAAGGTGTCAGACAGGGCTGTGTGGCTTCGCCGTGGCTGTTCAACCTATTTATGGACAGTTGTTTGGAAAATTTGAAAGTAGAGGAATGCGGGTTAAGAATGGGTGAGTTAACCGTCAAATGCCTTTTGTACGCCGATGATCAAGTCATACTTGCGTCGTCGGCAGCCGAGTTGCAAATGATGGTTACATTAATGAACAGGACATTAAAAGAAAAGGGAATGAAAGTGAACGCAAGTAAGACGAAAGTTATGGTTTTTGAAAGAGAAGAAAGTAAAACGATATGTGAAATAAGAATAGAAGGGGAGTTGGTAGAGCAAGTAGATGAGTTTGTGTATTTGGGATGTGTGTTTAGCAGGGATGGTAGATATGATAAGGATATAGAACGACGAGTGAATGCAGGAAATAGAGTGAATGGGGCTCTACACTCTATTGTGAAAAGTCAGAATGTGTCCAAAAAGGCACGTATGGCAATTCACAATGCTGTGTTAGTGCCTACTTTAATGTATGGTAGTGAAAGTTGGGTGTGGCAAAAGACGCACGAGAGTAGAATAAATGCTGTAGAAATGCGGTCATTAAGGAGTATGTTAGGGATGAATCTGAATGACAGAGTGAGAAATTGTTTAATAAGAGAAGAGTGTGGTTTGCAAGATGATGTTGTGACCAGGATTAAGAAAGGAATGCTTCGGTGGTTTGGTCATGTAGAAAGAATGAATGAGGTAAGAGTGACAAAGAAAATTTATGTTGCAGATGTGAACGGCAGAGTCGGGAAGGGTCGCCCTAGGCGAAAGTTTATCGACGAAATTGGCGATATATTGAAAATGAGCCAAATCAAAAGTACCTTTAACCGACGAGCGTGTATGCGTAGGTATATGGATGTGGAGGAAGCGAGAGAGGTATGTCAGGATCGTGCCAAATGGAAGTCCATAGTCTCTGCCTACCCCTCTGGGTGACAGGCGTGAGTGTTTATGTATATATCGCAAATTCTTTAATATTTTAATAACCCGTATAAAAAAGTAAAAAAAGTCTGTATATAGACTTTTTTTACTTTTTAAGCTTTGAGGTCAAATTTTGTATATTTTCTCGGCTTTTATTGTAAATCAATATATATCGCCCCAAGAATTAATAACTGAATAGCTTGTGTCTGTTCCTAGTATTTACCATAGACTTAAAATATACGCCTGTATGTTCTAAGTCTATAAACGTTTACGCCTACTTACGTCTATATACGTATTATACGTCGCACTCTTGGGCATAGGCCTCTTCTCATTTTTGAGAAGGTTTTACGGCAAGGAAATGTCCACCGCGCTTCCCCAATGCCTGTTGGCGAAATTCACGTTTTCGAAATCATTTCTTATCTTAGTTCTCAGACATGCAGGTTTCCTCACGATGTTTTCCTTCACTGACAAGCACATGGTAAATCAACACTTAAAATTTTAATTAACAATTTCATCGATGCAGGCAGGGATCGAACCTGGGTTTTTGCGTACTGTGAAATTTACAGTGAGAGCTTAGCTCCTGAGCTACCATGGCAGGGGCTAGGCGTTTATTGTAAATTTCAATGCTTTTATTACAATGTAATGTACATACGTTGTTATTTTAGAAATGTATTGAGAGGCCGAAAATAATATATTTATTTCATTAAATTTTTGTCTGAGTTTTGTGTTTTTTCGTTTGGGTTTTAAACCATAGATTGCTCTTATGGCTCTCTTCTGTAAAAGAAATATAATTTCAGTGTCAGTCACTATGCTGTGGAAATAGCTAAAATAAACTAGTCTAGCTGTTTCAACGCTGATAAGATTTCTAATTTTTTACAACATATGCTGCAGAACTAAGTGTAGTTGCTAGTTTTAATATATGGGGGCCCCATTGACGCTTCGTGTCTTGTGTGTTTCCTATAAAAATTGTGGTATCGACAAGACTCGGATACTCATCCAGATTTATAATTGCAGTAGTATTTAGTTTTGTGAGATTTGGAGTTATGAATTTTATACATTTAGTATTAGTGTCATTTAATAAGAAATTATCTTAGGTATTTTTGATTCAGATGGTTTTCTCATTATCGATCTCAGGAATAAATTTAAATAACTGATGTTAAAATATACTCACTCTTCAGATATCCGGTCTTGTACCCTTGGATAGGATCCTATTAATACTAATGTAAACGTAAGAACGGCCGCCGTAGTATCATGTCCGGAGGTAATCATTGTATCTACTTCTTCTCTTATTTCTAAGTCATTCAAAGCTCCCGTTTCAATCGATAATTCCAAAAGAAGATCTAGGAATGCCTTAAATTTGGTACCTAAAAATTAAAAAACATTTTATGGTTTTTTTTTAGTTTTTTTAAGTATATCCAATTTATTTCTGTGTAGTATTTATTAAGTAAAAGTATAATAAAGTTTGTATGTTAGTTAAAATCCATTTCAAAAATATTCATTTTTCTGTTCCTAATAAAATAAATTAATTTTGATCTTGATCTCTACTCTGTGCACTTCACTACTGGCTTACATACACATACATTATTTAGGTTAAAATAAAATCAGGTCTTATTCCATACCAGTGTGAACAATTGACTCAGTTACAAAGCACCACATACAGTTACAACCTGAAAATTTGGCGAAAAACCATTCTAATGGAGCTCCTTTGGTTTTTCTTCTTAATATTTTAAGATAGGAGAACTTTAACGACCAGGTTACAATATTCTATACAAATAAAATTGAATGGATAAATGTATTGCTAAGCGTAAAACTCGCTAACGGCTGGCCTCATCCAGCAATTTCTTTTTAAATATTTGTTGTAGTCTGAGGAATGTTCGTATGAAGCGAAAAATTTGAATAATTGCACGGAAAAACGTCAAAATCACAATTTTCTTTTTCTAATTCAAACTCTTCTTATCTGTCAGTAAATTACTACAAACTATTTTAATGCACTTTAACAGTTCCTTTTTTTACAATATACAGTTTTTCTTTGATAGTTTTTAGTGGATTCTCAATAATTAGTTAATGCTATTTTATTGATTATTTTTAAATATTTACTTCCCAATCGATAAACAAGTTCCTCGATTTATCTTAGGTTTATTGGTTTATTTTGTATGTGTTTCCATTTCTACTTAGGTCCAGATCATGCCGCCTATAAGACGAAACAATTTCAGTCGAACAACTCGAAATGTTAGAAACCAAGCTAATTTTCATTCTAATCAGACTGCATAGCAACGTGAAGGGAGAAATAAAATTGAAAGGATTAGGATCGTGCAAGCTTGAAACGAGGGAACAGGAATGGATTCTATAAATTTCCTTAAAAATATCCAAAAATATATTGATTGCTTCAGATATACTTCATTTGAAGCAACAAATATAGTTCGGGATAATTCCATGCCTACCTTCATGTTAACATGCAAACTTATTTTATGGGAAATTCAACACAAGAAATTGATCTGCGTTGTGCACATAATAGTTCAGTGAAGAGGTCTATTGTAGAAAAATTACAAACTTTCTTTTATCGACACAATCATTTGATTACAATGTGCAAACTGCACCGGATCTCATGCCATCTGATGATCACAAAATTGTAATTAGAGTTAAATGCCTGTGGGCCAACATGCAAGAAGTTTCAAAGCACCAACCTTTGATGAAGTTGTCATTGTTATAGGTGGAAAAAATTTCTCAGTTACAGCGTGTATTTCGTACACACCGCTCATATGATGCGCTAAAATATCCCATCATATTTTGGCAAGGTGAAGATGGTCATCACTTCTCAATCAAGATGATAAATACCCTTACAGGTAATTAAAAACTGATTCTAGCAATGGAGATTTTGTATTAGCTACTATATGTATCATATACAAGTTCAACGACTGTCAATAAAATAATTATTTATTCACATGTGCGGAATTCAACAAAAAGGTCAGTTTAATGAAGTCCAGATCAGCTCGATCTCTGTGTTTGATTGACGCGATGTTGACATTGCGCAATCGGTAGGATAAATAAGTTTATGAAGTATGTGACAAGTTAATTCGAATTGTCTTGTTTAATAACAGTCCACCAAAGTCATTTCGTTTTGACGGGAGCTCATACTTCGCATGTTTAAGTGCCAGTTGGACAAAATGGAGGATGAGCTACGAAATTATTCAAAGGCATAAGAAATAACGAACAAAGTGCCAAGATATTCTAGACCAAAACAAAGATTATTTTTTGAAATGCACTACCGCGGAAGCTGTCATACACATATTGCTGTCTTATACATTTTAATAAAAAACCTAACTGTGGAACGACACCGATTTTTAACAAGAAACCAGAAGTAAATGAGACCATAGGTACAATATGTTTTCAACTTGTGGAAATCAGCTCCAAGATGGAAGAAAAACCTTAAACGACGGTCTTATAAAATATATGTGGCGTATCTAATCCACCTATTCGAGAACGGCTACTAAGAAAGAATAATCTAACTTTAAGTAAAGCAATAGAAATATGTCGAGTTGCGAAAATATCGAGGGTGTATAAAATTAAAAAGGAGCAGTTATCAACGTGTTTAATCAACAATACTCAAGCAGTCGAAAATGATGATGATATTTGGAGCATGCCGGACAGGCTGGATTCAAGGAGAAGTAATCGCGGCAGCGTCGGTGGCGTGAGCGCGAACGGGCGCAGACAAGGAGGACGTCGTGGCACGACCCACCCGGCCCAGCTCCCGCCGCCGTGCGCTTGAGGCGAGCATGCCTTTACAGGTTTGACTTCTAGGATGAGGCAATGTGGGCATTGTAGCAGTGTACATAAAATTTTGCATTGTCCCGCAAACAGTGTACGAAAATGAATCACTATGCCAGAGTCCGTGGTGCTAGTGTATTCAATGTCCAGAAGTCTGATGAGCAGGTAATATATAGTGTAAAATCTAGTAATGAGTGGAATGTTATCCTGATGATTAATAATAAATCTGTTGACTTTAAGTTAGATACTGGTGTAGATTTTAATACATTGCTCTTGTAGTATTTGCCTCAAATTGGTCTTAGATTAAGATTTGTTAAAAACAATTACCAATTTGTCTGGCTACTCGGCTACCGCCATAAAAGTTGTAAGAAAAATCACTATCTATGCCGGTCTTGGGCAGGTTTGCCTGCAGTGAGTTGGATATGGTGAGGCGCGTAATATTGATAAAGGAGAATAACGATGTTCCCTCATTTCTATATTTATACATAGTATGTCGACGTTTTTTAGGGTATTAGGTGCTTAAAGGGGAAATAGAGAATAAAATTCAATGAAAATGTTATAATGCTTGTTCATGCTTCTAGGAAACTACCTTTCGCGATTGGAGATAACATTAAGTTGAAATTGGAAGAGATGGAAAAACAAGGCATATAGACAAAGTAGAGGGCCCATTGGATTAGATACGGGTTTGTCTTGATCCGAAAGAATTAAATACCGCGATCAAAAGGGAATATTTTAAGTTCTCGTTACTCGACGAGATTGCATCAAAACTCTTAGGCGCTAGGTATTTCAGAACTCTAGACGCGGTATCAGGGTTTTAGCAGGTGGTCCGCAGACCACCAATGGTCCTCAAGAGCTTAAAAGTGATCCGCGAAAAATTTAAATATTTTTTCTACCTAATCGTTTTGAATACCTAACACATTTGGGGACACGGCAGTGCCCCCGCCAAGTCGAGCAAAAAAGCGGCACGGCCGTACCTTCCTTTTCATGAAGCAGTTCAGGCCATTTTCGAAACCCTATAACTTCGTTGTGAATTAAACTACAAGCTTGAATTTTCAGTAACCAAGTATGTATTGTATAAACTCGATATGTTTCAAATTTTATTAAATTTAAACCTGTAGTTAAAGAATTATAACTAGTCAAAGTTTGTTAATTTTGTCACTCACTGACTGACCGATCATCAAAACTCTAAGGCACTTCTAGCAGACATAGAAGCTTCAAATTTGGAATACAACTATTGTTTAGTATATTAATCAAGGAAAAATTAAAATACTTTGCAATTTCGGTCCAGTTTTCGAGATACACCAACTGCATAAATAACTTTGTAATCCCATATAAATATATAGGATTACAATGTTACATTTGCAGTGAATGAATCAGTGTACCTGTATATGTTTAATATAATGGAATAAGAGGTGAAGAGAGGTACCTAGATATAACTATCTACAAAAAGAAATGAGATGCCATCAAAAACATAACTTGTAAAAAAAACCAAGTCTCGCAACCAAGTTCTTCTACCGTAAAAAGTTGTGAGATCCATGTAATACCAAGCCGGTTAATTTATTTAGTCCCTACTTAAGGGACCTTCTGACTTAAGTTACTACGTAGTCAGCTAACCTAACAAGATCTTATAGTGACAATATCAATATTTAAAATCTTTTATGTTTTAAATATATAAATTGACTTGGCAATCGCACTAAACAATCTAATTTAATATAATATGTAGTACTTGAGTGATACATTGCGTTTTTATGCAGTAGTTATGTTATTTAAGTAGGGACTGAATAAATTAACCGGCTTGGTATTACATGAATCTCACAACTTTTTACGGTAGAAGAACTTGGTTGCGAGACTTGGTTTTTTTTATAAGTTATGTTTTTAATGGCATTTTTTATTTTCTCGTCACGCGGGTAGTTTAGTAAAGTAGTAAGTACCTACTAGCTTTTATAATAAATATACACCAGTGATACTGTTAATGAATTCTTCTTTTTAGTTTATTATATAATTACGTTAAAAGTTGTGATTATAATTTGTTGTTAGATTAACATATTTTTTTCTTTCGCCTTGTAATCCCTGCTAACTGCAAAAAAAAACAAAGTGGTACCTGGTCAAAAAAAGGTTGGAAACCCTGCTTTAGACGATACAAGCGAGTTTTATACATTCAATACTCCTTTTGAACATTGCAAATTCTTGAGTTTACAATTTTATATCAAGATTATTGTTGTTGACCAACATAAGAAAAATTTATACCAATAAAATTACAGACAAAAAGTAAAGGTACTAATAAATGTAAACAAAAGAGAATAGTTATCAGCGACAATATTATGTCAGAAATCTTTCACATAAAATAAAATTAGCAAACCAAAGCATTATTATACGTAACAGACGCCAAATTATTAAAGATTATCCACATCGACAGGACGCACCGCACTATACTTTGATCACGATGATGTCCAATCTGACTGTGCGCAAAACAGTCAGGTTTCAAACTTTACTGTACCTTGTGGAGCCGCACCTGATACAGTAAATAACAATTATTCACACGTTCCGGTAGGACAGTGAGGCCACCGGTTAGATTGGGCTTCGAAGACTGAATAGCGGTGATGAACAGCTATGCAGCTGCGTCACCACAGTCACCGTGATCAATTAAAACAAAACTATAAATTGTAACGTAAGCAAAAAAAATTAAATAAAAGTGTGTAAAAAATGTAAACACTGTAAAAATCATGCATGATTTTTTTGTTTGATTAAGCTGCACAGCATGCACGTTTATTACGCCAAAGGTCCCAGGTTCGATTCCCGACTGGACTTTAATCTGTTTTAGTTAGTATATTATTTTTGATTTATTACTTGAGAAATCAAATGTAATTAATTTATTATTTTAAAAATAAAATAAGTATTGGCAATAAAAAAAGTAATTGATCAAATGTTAAATAAATGAATAATAATTTAATTTAAGTAAATATATAAACATTTCGAACTCAAATTTTATTTCAATTCTATTGATTTCATTATTGATTCTTCCTCTTGGTGAGATAGGGTAGGGTAGGGATGAGTAGTTAATGAGAAATAATTCAGAATAATGTATTCTTAATAAGAATAATTTATTATTTTAACATGATATATAGTATTATATAGATCTATTGGTAATCTATTTTATATTGAACATGTCTATCAATTGTCTTACTATTTTTAAATAAAAATATGCAGGAGCAAAATTGTAATTCTATTTTAATTTTGTTTCTTATTTATTTTAATAGTGCTGGGTTAATATGAATAAATCAGTCTCAGCTCGATCTCGGTGTTTGATTCAAGCGTGCCTATGTTGACAGGCAAAAGCTGAACGTTTAAATCTGAAAACCGAGCTTTTTTTATATAGAAGAGGGGACAAACGAGCACGCGGCTCACCTGATGGCAAGTGAATACCGCCGCCCATGAACAACCGCAACACCAAGGGAATTGCAGATGCGTTGCAGGCCTTTAAGAAAGGTGTAAGCTCTTTTCTTGAAGGTTCCTAAGTCGTATCGGTCCGGAAAATTTGCTGGTGGTAATTGATTCCACAAGGAAGTTGTGCGAGGGAGAAAACTTCTTCTAAATCACACAGTGGTGGACCGCCAATCATCCAGATGGTATGTATGGTAACGCGAGTTTTGTCGCGATGTGCGATGGGGAAATTGAGCAGCTAGAATTAGTCCGAACTATTCCTCAGAGCACTCCTCGTGATAGATTCGATAAAATACGCAAAGAGATGCAACATCTCTACGCAGTGCCAGTGTATCGAGCCGATCAGAAAGAACTCGGTCGTTGACGATTCGAACCGCTCTGCGCTGGATGCGGTCAAGTGGAAGGAGCTGGCACTGGCGTGCCCCAGCCCAGAGATGAGAACAGTATTCCATGTGGGGCCGAACTTGCGCTTTGAAGTTGCAAGCGATGTGCCGGCATGAAAAACTGTCTCGCTCTGCTGAGCACGCCAACCTTTTTAGAGGCCAAATTGGCCTTCCCTTCCAAGTGACCACGAAACTGCACACTATTTGATATGTCGACACCAAGGATTCCGATACTAGTTGAGGCAGCAAGGGGAGTGTCTTGAAACTGAGGAGATACGACAAAGGGATTCTTTTTACCGGGAAACGCGCAAACTTGTGTCTTCTGGGGATTGAACTGGACTAGATTTAGTCGGCCCCAATCCGAAACCTTGTTAAGCAAAGACTCGACTTCAGACACAAGTTTGTCCCGGTACTCGGCGACGTTTTCCCGAGAAATATTGGCACGGCCGGTATATAAGGCATCACCAGTGCTGTCGTCTGCATAGCAATGAATGCTACCAGTTAGCAACATGTCATTGATATGCAGGAGAAACAACGTTGGTGATATGGCACGTAGCCTTGTGGTCCAGCGTTGATAGGCTTGAAATCAGAGCATGCACCGTCTACTACGTCCTTGATGCTCCGATCAGCAAGAATACTGGTGATCCATTTGCACAATTTCTCGGGAAGCTCATAGGAAGAAGCTTTGAAAGAAGCGCTTTGTGCCAGACCCGATCGAAGGCCTTCGTTATGTTCAAACTAACGGCCAATGCCTCCCCCTGGACTCTACTGCCTCCGGCTATCTATGAGTCAGATAGCCTAGAAGATCACCAGCTGATCGACCTCGACGAAAACCTTACTCGCAGTCACTAATCAGCTGGTGATCCTCAAGGTACCTCATGAGCTGTCAGTTTATAATCGATCCCATTATTTTGGAGAACAAGGAGGTGATGGCGATAGGCCTGTAGTTGGACGGGTCTGAGCGGTCGCCTTTTTTAGGGATCGAGTGGACCAAACCCGTCTTTCATGAATTCGGGAATACGCCTTGCGAGTAAGAGTACCGGAAAAGACGCGTTAAAACCGGTGCCAACTCCGGAGCACACGTCTTCAGCACAATGGGAGGGACTCCATCGGGCCCACTCGACTTGCTGACGTCCAGGGAGAAGAGTGCTTTGCGAACCGAACGCTGTGTAAACCGCAAATCCGGCATGGAGCACTCAAATCGCGGGATGGTCGGCGGTGTGTTCCCCCCGTCATCTAAAGTCGAGTTGGACGCAAAAAGAGAGCTCAAGAGATCGGCTTTCTCCTTTGCGGCATGAGTCAGTGAGTCGCCTCTCTGTGCAGAGATGGAAGAGATGGCTGACAGAAGTTCCTTTGGACTGCCTTGGCGAGAGACCAGAATGCACGGGTTCCCAAAGGAAGGCGAACTAGCTTCTCGCTAATTCTGCCGATGTGCTCAGACCTTGCCTTGGCAATGACGCTTTTGAAGGACCTGGAGGTGGAATTATACTTCTTTTTAAGTGCGCCGGTGTTTACATCCCGAGACGTTGATGCGTCAGCCCAGGCCCGGTAGCACTCATGCTTATAGCGTGATGCTATTTTACAGGAGCGACCAAACCATGGCTGGGATCTGCCTCCGATGGGCACCACAGAGGATGGAATAAAAAGTTCCATACCATATAGTACCACATCAGCAACAGAATCGGCAACAACGCTGGGATCTTTCGGCGAGAAGCAAACCCGCCCCCAAGGGTAGGATGCAAAAAAAGACCGCATCCCATCCCAATCAGCTGGCCTATAGTGCCAAAAACGGCGGCAAGCTGCAGATCACAACTACGATTGGAGTGTGAGTGGCACCGTACTCCGGATCAGACAATGGTCCGAAGAGCCCAGAGGGGCATCGACGGAGACCTGATATCCGTCGGGATGAGAGGTCAGCAGAAGGTCCAACAGGGAAGGTACATGGTCTTCCAAATCTGGGATCCGCGTAGGCGAAGTAACCAGTTGTGTTAGACCATATGCCAAAGCAAAGTCATAGACAGATCTACCCGCATGATCGGCTAAAAGAGAACCGAGCCATTCAGCGTGGTGGGCGTTGAAATCACCGAGTATCACAATCTCTGCTTATGGGACCTGTTGTAGCACGGAGTCTGCAGCCATTTGGACGTGGTCGATGAGTCGATCTGTGTCGGCATTACCGCTATGGGGCCTATAGAGGCACCCGTAGACGCGGGGATGGTCGTCGCTGTCTACGCGCAGCCATAGGATGGACAGGTCCGTACCTTCAAGACTGCCGAGGCGTCGAAAACAGATGTCCTCTCTGACGTATACGCAAACTCCAGCCCGGGGCACAAAGGAGGTTGGAATGAAGTACCCTTATGTTGCAAAAATTTACGGATAGCGTGACAGGGGTCGCCTTGGTTGTGTTGCTCTGCTTGCCCCGAGCAGCATTAGTCGCGAGCGGAATTTTGCCCCATAATAATCATAATATCCCTCCTGGGGGATATTTAATTAAATAATATGAGTATTTCTCCAGTTATAACCAACCACAGTCATATTACTATTTCTATTTAATAAAGATACATACCACTTGGCGCTGCTAATCCGTTCTTCTTATTATCAAAGTACGCTGCCTTACGTGCTTGCAGTACCTAGTCAGATAATATGCAGAATATAAAAAAACATGCTTTAATTTCAATGTTTCTGATGTAACAAATATGTATGTCTGTTAGTTAAAAAAAAATTCTGCAGTCAATTATTAAGTGGCGAAGCTTGCCAAGTCACTTATTGATTTCACGATGTCTGTCCGTCTGTCCGTCTGTCCTTGTGTCCGTCCGTCTGTCCCACGATTATCTCGAGAACCGTTTCAAATTTTCAAATTCTGTTTTCAGCAATCGATTACTGATCACCCAGGCATCTGAACCTCCTATTTTCAATTTTTTTCCGTTAGAAACAGCTACAAAGCTGATTGCTTCGCCACTTTGCTATGCTGTTAGCTTGCTAGGTTTATTTTATTTCATGATTCTTGAACTTTGTGGCTTTATTAAAAAGACCATTTTTATTTTACTGTTTTTTACGTAGTTACGATTTAAAAAAGTAAAAAAAAATACGTCACAGCCTTTATACCTCCAACTGTCAAGAACAGTCCTCCACTTATTTCTGAAAGAGTTTTAGAGCAGGCACTCCGTGAAATTCTATTTCGGAAACTACAATCATTTATCAAAATATTTTGTAGCTCTCATGCAAAATATATTCGCTGGCGAGCACGTGGTAAAATAGTTCTTAAATAATAATTAAAAATTTCATAGACACCAACGGAAATCGGAATCAGTGCACGCATTCTTTACTAATAATAATGATAAAAACACTTAAGAATATGTACGCTTACCTTATCAGACATATTGTGCAATATTTTTACACACTGTTCTTCCTTCTTCTTTAACGTAGACCAACTGTAGATAAAGTCATTGTGTAGCCAAAACTTTTGAAATCTTTCTGTTATAATTTTAAAGATCTGCTCTATCGCTTGCTCATATTGACTATTAAGAACGCTGTTTTTTCTAAAATCAACACCCATGGCTGTCACTGTAACAGATATATTTGCCGGAGCTTTGTAATATAAAATAAAAAAATTCTTCACTTATCATGGATAGTTTCAGAATCAGTGTCAAATTTACTGTAACTTAAAGAAAATATAGATATAATTTCTGATAATTAAACATTTCGTTTTTTTATTGGAATGATAATGGTAGAAACCGTATAGTGGCGATGTAAGTATATCCACTATTCTAAATTGTCCCGTGTGTTTCAAGAGGCGATAGAGGGACATCAGAAAATATTTCGGATAGTTTAGACCCAAAAGTCCCTTCGGGTGGTTTGGATTGTTTAAAACTCAAAATTCCCTGATTACGAATCAAAATGCAAAATGCAAATGTGGTACCAATACCACAGTGGATTAAAATGACTAAGATAATTATGGTCTCCCGTTCTCATTACTGACGTGTAAATCCAATACACTGTAACTCGAGTTAGTGTTTTGCCTTAATTAATAATCATTTGATTATTTAAAGGCAGTTACATATCCCTATATTAATATTTTTTTCATTTTCCAGTATGTATAAGGAGATATGAGCACATACAAAACACTGTATTTTAGTTACATTTATAGTTAATTATGATATAACACTGTGATTGAAGTTAGTGTTTTGGCTGAATAAGTTTACGCGAAACTAGTTGAAACTTAAGAGATAGTGTTTTGATCACCAAACAAACTGGACACGTTGAGCGCGGTGACATCGACATGTCCCTACACATAGTAAGTGTACTATGCGTGGGGGGCTGAAGGGCGAGAGTGCAACGGTTAGTGCTCGTGAGTCACTGTTCTTGTTTGGATACGCGGACGGTGTTTTGATTGACATCGCGTACGCTGCGTTCTGTTTAAGTTCATTTTGATAAGTTTTTGTAACTGTAAAAGAACAATAACAATGAATTGATACCGTAATAGACTATTAGTGAAATTGTCACAAAGCAATATACATCACAACAACTCATTATGTATCACAATGGCTTCAGAGCTTAACAATGTTTTAAGTGAAAAAGAGAATATTAACGGCAGTAATAAGGAACATCCTGGTATCAATAGATCATACGATTGTGATAACATTGAACTTGATTATTCCACGTATGTATTCGATTCACGTAATATCAGCCCCTTGATACCCCTTAGTGAATCTCAGATAAATAAATGTGTTGCTGACAATCTCGGCGACAACGTCAACTACGCTGATTTGTTACCAATACATGCTTTTAGTACCATTCAAGAGTTATCTAAGGATTTAAGTAGCCAAACCTGCCAAGAGAGTTCACATAGCTAGGGGAAAAGTCTGATACTGGACTAATAACAAATATGGACACGGTTTCCTCTTCTACTTCTACCGCAGAGTGCCCCGATACGACAAGTACTGTATTGACATCTGAAACGCCAGAAGAATCTAATTCTCTGCCTGCCAAAAGAAGTCGAGATCCTAAAGTTATTTTGGCAAATCAAAAAAAAGCATCCCATGACACCTTGCCGAAAGTGCAAAAAAATTGTTCTGTTAAAATCTCGGAAACTGACAGAGAAGTTAACATAATCAGTTCTGGAGTATGGATAGACAGAGAAGATGGGACTTCTTGCCAAGGCAAGTGCACAAAATGCGCACGGCAAGTAAATATGCTGGCCTCAACTCAAGGAAAACCTCTAGAGGGCATATATACAAAAATATTATTAACATGGTTGTCTAATCCATTCATATGAATCCATAATTTTAAAACTCACCCATCAATACTTTTTTTTTTGGTTTTATGCCATTAGGCATCTATTCTACGTACCACCTTGAGAGTCAATCAATTTTTGTTCGATAAAATGACTATTTATAGAATGTTACTACATTCTATTGATGATGGCGCTATTACTCAAATAGGATCACTTTATCTCAAAATTAATTATAAGTTAACTAATAGCAAAAGAAAGAAAAATTACGGATTCTACTTGCAGCATTTAAGGAGCAATTAATTGACAATTAGTTTTTTTTTATAGGATCGGATGACAAACGAGCACACAGTCCACCTGATGGTAAGTGGTTACTGTGACCCATAGACATCTACATCTATCCTCAATAAAGACTCAAGATGCAGATGCGTTGTCACCCGTGAGTACTAAGATGGAATTCCTCTTGTCCAGTAAAAAGGGTCTCCGGTTCTCTACACTCACCACACGAAACACAGCAGCATTAAGCTGCTATTTTACGCTGGTTTTCTGTGAGAGCGTGGTCCTTCCCCGGTCAAGCCAACCCATTCGTGCTACAACCATAATATAGCTGCAGCATGGCTCTACCGCGTAGTTTAATTTTAAAAAGTACATATTTTATGTTTTATAGCAAAATTAAATTTTCGATACTTAATTTTTTTTAAATTAATTATAAATTAACTAATAACAATAGAGGTGGAGCAATTTCGGATTCTGCTGGAGAATTTATATTTTAAGGAGCAATTAATTAGCACACATTTTAATTTAGAAAAGTAGATATTTTATGTTTTATAGCAAAATTAAATTTTCGAAACTTAATTTTTTTTAATTAATGATAAATTAACTAACAACAATAGAGGTGGAGCAATTTCGGATTCTGCTGGAGCATTTAATGAGCAATTAATTGGCATGGGGTTTAATTTTAAAAAGTAGATATTATATGTTTTATAGCAAAATTAAATTTTCGATAATTAAATGTTTTAAAAAATATTTATAAATTAATTAATAGCAATAGAGATAAAGCAATTTCGGATTCTGCTGGAGCATTTAAGGAGCAATTATTTGGCAAACAGTTTAATTTAAAAAGTAGATATTTTATATTTTATAGCAAAATTAAATTTTCGATACTTAAATTATTTAAAAATAAATTATAAATTGACTAATAACAATAGAGGTGGAGCAATTTCGGATTCTGCTGAAGCATTTATGGAGCAATTAATTGGCATACAGTTTAGTTAAAAAAAAGAATGTTCTACGCTAACTTCCATCTGGTTCAAACAAGAACAATTTTTTATGAAAATCTTGTTGTATCGGAATCACCCGATCTTGACGAACACATTGTGACATTGATTTAAAATAGTAGGTAAACCTAGGACCTCAAAGTAATTCATAGCCTGATCATATCAATAAAACATTGATCTCGTTATTAAATAATTAAAAATTTATTAAAATATACAATACTAAAAACTATAATAATAATAAAACAAAAAAAAAAACTAAAACTAGAAACTTAAATATCATATAGTCTTTACTCCCCGCGGTATCGTGCCAAGAACACTGGCTGCGTTTCCCCGCTGAATGGCTATACTTAGCCTTTGAGCAAGGAAAGAACCAGCCCTCTTATCACCAGCAGCAACGACCAACCGCGGATGGAGTTCCTTTAGGAACTTCACCGCACGTGGACCCCACGGACCGATAGTCTCTACAGCAAATGGCACAAATATGTAGTCATCTCTCAGAGACTCATATTTGCGCCACTTACTCAGTTCAGCTTTTAAATTATTCCATATTTTATATGCGTTGTTAGTTTTATAATGACTTTTTTAATGTTAAGTTAATTTTTGTTTGCTTCAGATGTTTTAACTAAGATTTGATTCGAAGAGATAATGATGATCGATTTGAAAAGAATTCATTCCTGAGTTGACTTTTTGTCGATTTCGTATTTTGTTTTATTTCACTAAATTTTTGCTTTATATTTTAATCTTTCGAGTTATTGTGACTTGATTGGTATTTTTTAAATTATTTCATTGATATATTTTTATTACAATTATTTGATTTGAAAAGATTGCATTACTTAAGAACTGTGGTTAGTATTGTTAATATTCATTCGGACGCCTTATTGTAGCCTATTATTGTAAAAGTAATACACTGTATTTGAAAATACAGTATTTTGTATGATCCATTAGCTATTACTGTAACTAAACATACAGTGTTTTGCTCAAACAATCAGGAACATTCCTTCAAGTTTTATAGAGGTAATACACGTTTACTTAGTTAATTCTAAATGTATGGATTGAATGGTTGCAAAATGTACATGGCTGGATAAAACGTAAAAATACCTTTAATTTGGTTCTATCACATAATATAATAATATTATAATATTACTAAAATATGCCAAAAACCAAAAAAAGTTTTAAAAGCCCTTTTCACGAAATAGGTATGTCTGAGGTACAGTGTTTTGGATTCACACGTCAGATTACTTACCTTACAAAACACGGTGATAAATGTTTTATATAATATGATTTTTTACAAGAGATCGAGAAGTACAATCTGCCACTATGTCCTGCGTATGTGGACTATGAGGAAGCCTTTGATTCCGTCGAAATTTAGGCTGTGCTGCAGTACCTTCAGTGGTGCCAAGTTGACTATCGTTATGTCGAAGTGCTAAAGTATTAGCACAGTAGAGCAACGATGGCTATCCGAGTACGGAACCAGAGTACAAAGCCTATCCAAATGCAGAGAGGTGTAAGACAGGATGACGTTATATTGCCGAAACTCTTCACCGCTGCTTTGAAAGACGTTTTCAAGTTACTGGACTTGAAAGGATATGGTATTAACCTCAATGGCGAGTACATCACTCACCTTTGATTTGCCGATGATATAGTCCTTATGGCAGAATCGCTGGAGGATCTAATCTATCTCAATAGTGCCTCTTAACGGATAGATCTTAAGATGAGTAAGGATAAAACAAAGATCATGTGTAACGTCCATGTCACACCTATGCCGGTAGTTGCTGGGAGCACTCATCTCGAAGTTGTTGACGAATATGTATACCTGGGACAAATAGTCCGACAAGGTAAGTCCAACATCGACCGAGAGGTCAATCGACGGATTTACGACACATCTTCTCGTCAGGTATACCTCAAAACTTGACAACGCGATTGTACTACCAGTACGTGTTGCCAGTGATGACTTACAGATCTGAGACGTGGTCTTTCACTGCTGGCCATATGAGAAAGCTCAAAGTCACTCCGCGAGCTATGGAGAGGGCTATGCTCGCGGATTTTCTAATTTATAAATAATAATAAACTTTAATATAATTAACAACAAAAATAATGTATAATAAACTTAGAAATAAGTCTATCCGCAGTAGAACCAGAATTACCGACATAACGCAATGAATCGGTAAGCTGAATTGGCAATGGGCTGGCCATAGATCTCGAAGAACCAACAACCGACGGGGAAAAATGTTATTCTTAAATAGCAACTATATTCATATTTTATGTTTCACTGTACATTGGTTAAAGTAAAAATTAACAGTTTTAAGAAGTGGGTCCTAGTATTAGCTAGTTAATTATTATTAAGTAAAGAACGTAAAGATATTGTGAGTTTGTCTGCTGAACGAACAAAAGAAATGGCATGTGTTGAGTTTGAGCACCTCATTTTTGTGAGCATCTACAGACCCTCATGTTTTATGTATAATACTTTAAAAAAATATGGAGGAAGTTTTTTTAATGCTCTTCAAACTAGGTAAGACACATCATTTTTTATTTTATCGAGCGGATGTACGCAAGGTAAGTTTTACCAACTTTAATATAAGGGATTTCCGCAAAGTAACACCTGATTCTTTTATTTAGTATAAATCTATTGTAATAAGTAGAGACTTTAATATCAATCTCCTAAAAGCTTCCTCTACCAATAATAAATTTAGGTCATTGTTTAAATCATTTGATCTTTTTCATTTTTTCATTTATACATGTTAAATAAATTTTTACAAATGTTAAACCGTTTCATAAATGAATAATTCTAAAATTAATTTGTGATAACCGTTGGAAATTATTTCCGTTACCTTATTTTCACAAAAAGCAAGAAATTTAAAACTAACATAGTGAAAAATCTTCCATCACTTTCATACCAAATTAAATGATTTCCAATAGATTTTTTGTATAGGAAATTATTTAAACTTATTTGCAATGAATTTCATAATACTAATAAATCGCGGAATTTATAGCAAGTGCTTAGCCCAGAGCAACGACGGCTCTACTCGGCTTAAATAAGTAGTTTTAAAATAATGAGATTTATTCTGTAAATACAGTAGAACCTTGATAACTTATAACCTCGACAAAGTAATAACCTTTACAAATTCATAAAATTTTGTGTTCCCTTCCACTCGTAGTCCAAAACCTCTTTTACTTAAAATACAAACCCTCTATAACTTTAAGGAATAATTTAGGCATCGCACCTCAGTAACTCAAAGTTGTAACGAAGACGATCTTTGTAACTTCAATCATCTATCAATGAGTCATTTTAAATGAATGTGCAAAGAATAAAGGTTCCCTGTAGATCAGGGCTTCCCTAACTGTGATATCTGTGAGGCTCTATCCCAGAGGCGTCGTGAGGCGTCTACAGATAGGCTGTGTCGATGCGACCGAGTCGAATGAGTTGACTGTTCTGTGGATCGCGGGCAGCCCGCCGGCGCCGGCGTCGACCTCCCTCCGTGTATTTTCCTTCCCCCCGCGTATACATATCGTTTCAGTCAGTCAAGCTTTTGTTTTAATTATGCACGTGGGGTTTCAATATTGACTATGGATAATTTTCTTCAAAGAAATAGAAAACGAAGTGAAGACTCTGGAGAAAGCAGTAAAGAAACTTCAGAAAAACGGTTTTAACGGAAAATGGAAAAAAGACTGAACTATAGAAAATATGACAACCAATGTTTAGATTTCGGATTTACCTACATAACTAAAGGGAATGTAGAACTTACTCAATGTGTTGTTTGTCATAAAGTGTTGGCAGCTGATAGTATGCTTCCTAATAAACTAAAAAGTCATTTGAAAACAATTCAGCAACTCAACAAAGTCATTTACAAGGTAAGCTGAGAGACTTTTTTGTTAGAAAATTGCGAGAACTGAAACATCAGTCCACGGTTTTGCTTTCAAAAGCATCAGTTCCTACCAAAGCATTGCTTGCCTCTTACAAGGTAGCTCACCGTGTTGCTAAATGTAGGAAGCCACATACAATTGCTGCGAAACTGATTTTACCTGCAGCGGTTGATATGGTATCAGTGATGACTGGAGAATCGGTGGCTAAAGAAATAAAAATTTACCTCTTTCAAACAATACGATTAGCCATCCTATTCATGACATGATAGAATATATTAATGAGCAAATTGTGGAGAAACTTTCAGGCTTATTTGCCATTCAACTTGATCGTAATGACGATGCCCAATTGATATGTTACGTGCGGTACAAAGGGGAAACAAATGTGTGTGAGGATTTGTTATTTTGCAGAAAAATATCTGTTCTCTCTGGATACCCCGTCAGGGATTGTGCGTGACGATAAGTAAGTAAGAAAAATATGTGAAAGTGGTAAGGCTACTGATCTATTTGAGATCTTAAATTCATACATGATCGAAAATAATGGGTGTGTGTACGGTTGGTGCTCGAGCGATGTCTGGACAGTATGGAGGACTACAAATCTCATCATAACCAAGGCTTCAAATGTTAAATGGACACACTGTGTTATACATAGAGAAGCTTTAGCTGCAAAGAAAATTACACCTGAATTAAACTTTGTGATGGTTCATTCATTCATTCATTACAGCCTTTCATAAGTCCACTGCTGAACATAGGCCTCCCCCAAGGAATGCCACAAAGCACGGTCCCGAGCCACCTGCAGCCATCGACTTCCTGCATGTCTTACCAGGTCGTCACTCCATCTTGTGGGGGGACGCCCTACACTTCGCCTACCGGTACGAGGCTGCCACTCGAGAACCTTTCTTCCCCATCGGTTGTCGGTTCTTCGAACTATATGGCCGGCCCACTGCCACTTCAGCTTACTAATCCGTTGGGCCATGTCGGTTACTCTGGTTCTACTGCAGATATCCTCATTCCTAAGTTTATCACGCAGAGAAACTCCGAGCATAGCCCTCTCCATAGCCCGCTGAGCGACCTTGAGATTCCTCGCCACGGCCAGCAGTGAAGGACCACGTCTCAGATCCGTACGTCATCACTGGCAACACGCACTGGTTGTAAGAATTTGTGAAGAATCGGGTGCCGAGCATACTTATTTAATTTATTATGGCAACTGTCGTTGGTTGTTCAAAGGCAATGTACGCGCACTTGTATACGAAATACGAAATGAGTTCTATACTTATCTTCAGACAGAATCAACAATGATGTGCAAAACTTTATTAATACAGAGTTTATAATAAACTTGGCATATCTCTGTGACATATTTTAGAAATTAAATGATCTTGATAGGTCCTTGCAGGGAAATAATACTAACATAATGCAACTGGCAGATAAAATCACTGGGTTTCAGAAGAAGTTGCTCTTATGGAAGAGAAAATTAGAAGATCATGTACATACTGACTGTTTCCCTGCTTTACAATGCATTCTACAAGAAAACTCGATAGAAAGCCTTGATCCCTATCTAAAACTAATATTTACACAGCACTTGTCATAATTAAGTGAACATTTTGAAAACTATTTTCCCAATAATCTGGAGCCATTTGACTTGGTTAGAAACCCTTTCCAGTCGACCTCACCTTCAACACTTTCAACTAAGAAAGAAGAACAATTAATAGAATTTTCCTGTGACTCCAGCCTTAAGCTCCAGTACGACAAAGACAAACTGCTTGAACTTTGGAGCTCAGTTTCTCAGGAATATCGTGCCATCAGCTATGCAGAATTGAGGGTTCTATTACCATTTGCGAAATCGTTATTGTGCGAAACATGCTTTTCTGCAGTTGCGGTAATAAAGAACAAGCACAGATCGAAAATAAATGTAGGGAAAGAAATGAGAGTGGCAATTTCCAAACTTGAGCCACGTTTTAAGAAGCTATGCTCAGAAAGGCAAACACATCCTTCTCATTAGTAACCAGCCAACAAAGTGTCTCTTTTCATTTTTGTTCTTGTTTTTTTTTTCTTATTATTTAATAACAATTATAAATGTAATTTGTAGTTTTTCTGGTATCTTGTTACTAGGCTAGAATTACAACTGGTAGGTATTTTTTCATTTGCATTTAACCTAGCTCGTCTATCTATGTATAAAATTCCTAAACAAAGCTCATAAACGAATCTCTGTAAGTACAATCATAAACCAATAAAAACTCCTTAACTTAAACCCTTGGTACGTAAAAACCTCAATAACTCAAATTATTTAACGTTTTTCTTGGTCTTTATCTTATCAAGGTTCTACTGTACTACGAACAGACATAAGCTAGTAGTACCAGTTACTAAACTCCACCAAGTCAATAATTCATTTTCGGGGCGATGTAAACGCTTTTACAAGAAAATTTCGGAAAATATACACAATTTAACCTCCTCAAAGTTCAAAAACTTTATTTAACAAAGTTTTCTTAAAAAGGATTATTATAATATTAGGGAATTGATGGATGATAATAACCCCTGGGAATGAGGCGATCGTTACCAAGCTATTTCTAATTTATTTTGTGTTTAATTTTTTTTTTTTATATCACATTTATTAAAATATACAATACTAAAAACTATAATAATAATTAAAAAAAAACTAAAACTAGAAACTTAAATATCATATAGTCCTACTCCCCGCGGTATCGTGCCAAGAACGCTGGCTGCGTTTCCCCGCTGAATGGCTATACTTAGCCTTTGAGCAAGGAAAGAACCAGCCCTCTTATCACCAGCAGCAACGACCAGCCGCGGATGGAGTTCCTTTAGGAACTTCACCGCACGTGGACCCCACGGACCGATAGTCTCTACAGCAAATGGCACAAATATGTAGTCATCTCTCAGAGACTCATATTTGCGCCACTTACTCAGTTCAGCCGCCTCTGATGCCGCCCCGGCTCTAAACGAGGTACCCCTGAGATGAGAGACCGCCAGAGTGTCTACGCAAGTAGCATCCCACACTAGGGCTTTACCTCTCTCCCAAGGGACCAATGTCATACCGTCGGGTCTCCTGCCATCGTCTCTAAATATTCCACAAGGCTCTAATACCGAGGGAACATTTATAGAGACAAGAGCCCTTCGGATGACATCGTTCAAAGAACTGTGTCGTGAAAATCTACCAGCGCTTTTCTTACATGAAAGTCCGTGGAGCCCAAACTTGTCGACGCTGCTACCACAGGGACACTGATGGGGTTGACAAATCGCCGCTCCTAGTCGGATTCCTACGGCAATGCGTAAGCTTTCCGCATCAAGTAATGTGCCGAGATTACTTGATGGTAAAGCGTGTAACCAGTGACTAGATTCCTTAGTCGAAACAGCTAGAAGGCGTGCCTTATCTAGGTCACTCTGGAGATTATGAAACAATGCATGTTTAATTGTGTTAAATATTATGTTGTAGGCTATTATTTCAAAAAAAGTCTCGCTGGGCTTCTTTCTGGTTCTTCCTGGGATAGATGTTTTTTTTTTCTGAACCAGAGGCAAATTAAACAAAAGAGTGACTTTCAATAAGTATTATTTATAATCAAAATTAAGAAAAAAAGTTTCTGGTTAAAAATGTTTCTGTTTCTGTTTCTTTTTATTGCTCATTCTCACATGATCACCATCCAATATCGGTAAGTTCCAATGAAGGACGTGTTGCTCTGTCTTTATCTTTAATTAGCTTAATCACCTATTCTACTATAAATAAATATATATATAGTGTATTATGCTAAAAATAATATGCCAGTGTGCTAAAAATGAGCATCTCGTATAGTAGGACTGTATGACAAATTCATAATCACCATGCTATTGTCCATGCTTATCAGGTAGATTGGCGATCAAGTAATCAGATAATATATCATGCTTTTCATGCTGGTCTGTATATTTATTTCGGTTTCGGTCGGTTATACGAGATAGTTTACTATCATCTATCAGATAGATATATCAATTAAGATAAATTACAAATAAAAATATACTTACAACAAATAGTTTCCAGGGCACTACGTCGCTATCATCTGTCAGATAGATAAATCATTTAAGATAAATTACAAATAAAAATATACTTACAACAAATAGTTTCCAGGGCACTACGTCGCATGTAAACTAAATGGTTGAAGGGGCCTTTTCCTGCCTGTAGTGATCATAATCAAAACTTAGTTATCATAAGTCAAACATCAATTTAGTAAAATTTGCAGAAATAGTTATAAACTAAATCAAAATGTTTAAAAGCATAAGACTAAAACATAAAAAAATAATTATATTGATTAAACCAATAAAAAATTTCACTAAATTTTAAACACTAAATTATTCAAGAAAATTTGTCGATTGTGATATTTTTGGTGTCGATTATGATCTGATACTTTTTTTATAGGATAAGGGTGACAAACAAGCACACAGTTCCATCAGGTGGACTAAGGACTAAGTCGGTGGTAAGTGGTTGCTGCGGCCTATAGACATCTACATCTATCCTCGTTTGTGAATCAAAATGCAGATGCGTTGTCACCCGTGAGGACTAAGATGGAATGCCTCATTTCCAGTAAAAAGGGCCTCCGGCAACCTGCACTCACCAAGCGATCGAATCAAAATGCAGATGCGTTGTCACCCGTGAGGACTAAGTTTGGAATGCCTCATTCCCAGTAAAAAAGGCCTCCGGCCACCTGCACTCACCAAGCGAAACGCAGAGGTAAACCTCTACTTCACGCTGATATTCTGTGAGGTCGTGGTACCACCCTGGTTCGAGCCGGCCCATCCGTGCGACAGCAAAACTGCCGCGTGGCTCTACCACTGTTAAAAATGCAATAATATTAATAAGTAATACTAAGAAATGTATAAATAAGCAAATATTTTGCAACACTTTAATAGTTTATACCTATAACTATACAATGCGATGCTAGTAAAGAATAAAGATGGATTGGGATGTTTTTTTTTACAAAATAACAAACCAGTAATTAATTTTTTATGCATCAATAAGCCTAAAGTAAGCGGGGAAAATTTTCTTTCAATTTGAAAAAGAATTCTTAAGCATAGTTTGGGAACAAAAATAAAAACGTAAAAATAATTAATTATACCAGGAAATGTAAAAAATTATACCGGTTAACTCAAAATATTATCGAACATTAACAAGTGTAGGACCTAAAGTAAAAAAAAACCAGCACATCTATAATAGTTGTTTTGGTCAAGTCATACCATTTTAAACTTAGTTTTTGGCTATTTCGTCAAAAACTGCGTGTGATATGAGAACATATTTAAAATATTTGTTCATTAACCAAAATTAGTAAAGCGTATGAACCTTTATAATGTCTTCCGGGCAATTTTGACCCATTTTGGTATAAAAATGTAATTTTCTCAGAAAATAAGCTTTCAAAGAAAGCTTATTTTCTGAGAAAATTAGTTTGATATTCTATGACTTTTAATTTTTCGCTTCAATTTACTTATTATTGGTATAAGTTTATCAATAATTACTAAAATATTCCACATGTGTATTTGTTTACTCTAACGGGCTTCGGGTTAGAATTGACCTCAACTAATGACAAACGCACAGTGCATCTGTTGTCGTTCAAATTGTTTTTGTTTCGCATAACTTTTTGAATGAGACGTTCTTTTGTTCTATCCACACAAATCAAAAATTGCACATAATATTTGGTTTATTTTATGAAAAATTTGTAATATCTTTACGTCATCATCTACACCGAGGTGCCAAGAATTTTCGTGAGTTTTCCTAATGAGGCACGGAATTAAATCTACGCAATATTATAATTTGAGAAAATTGTTATAGTTGTGATATCAGTTCTTTGTGCTTAGTTTTCAATTCTTTGACCTTTCATTACATCTTACGGATCTTCTGATACTTTGTCTTACGATACGAAATTAGTTGTTTGGATTGGATATTCGTACTTTTATAAATAGTTTACCCACCTCTACTCCGCCGTCTATGGACAGAGAGAACTACACTGATCTCCTTGTATTGATAAAGAAAATAGTGGCTTTAACTACACTTCTAATTTATAGTGAAATTGCCGAGATTCGAAGAATGATTCACACTTTTGGTCATTAAGAAGCACTTAAGTAGTCTAAAAAATCAACGGGTTTTGCTGTTCAGCTGGCAAGGTATAATTGGAAACATTTCAAGAACCCCCAGAATCACTTGAATTGCTACTTAATGGGGACTATCCCCATTTAAAGAACTTTTTAGATAACATCCGTTCATACAACGGGGCATTCCAGATGACTTATTTTGGGGCCAAGCAAGTGCTACATGGAACATTTATGCCTTCTTTTAAAGTGCAAGGGCAAGTTTATCACTTAATTGGTTCGCTTTTGCCTGAGACAAAACCAAAGTTTTTCACAAATATATTTCGTTTCAAACAAGAAGTTTCGAACAAGCCAATATAAGGATATAACATTTCCCAAATTTAAATGCCAATGTTACCTCCAAGCTGCAATGTATGCTGCATCGGGTCAACCCTATATATCCAATTTCAAAGCCGTACTAGAGTCGATCCTTCAAGGTCAAAACGATAATTATAAATTTATTATTAACGTGAATAAGCAACCTATAGTGCAACATTCCGGCCGTTATAACCCTCTTTTCACCAACGAAGTGGCAGTTGGTCTGGTGGACCAGCAATGTAACAGCGCGACATTATATTACGTACGCGTGATAACCACCTGCAACGATTGAGTGAGGCTCATCGTTCTTACGACTCCTTACAATACCCACTTATTTACTGTTGCGGTGAAAATGGTTATAACTTTACAGTTTAACAAGTTAACCCCACAACAGGAGTACCTCGGTTAGATGTGAATGTGAATGAACGTGTTCAAGACTTATTTTGTTATTTTCGCAAGTATGGTAGGCCATATAGTTTTATAACAATAACTAATATCCCTAAATGGATCGAGATTACTCAAGAGCTGCTAGAAAATGAAGCATTGTACGATCGACACGGTTTAATTAGTCGAGTTTTTTTTTATTTAAAGCTCAAGTTGTTAGTCAATTTATTAACCAAACAAAAGGTTTTTGGCGCTACGTCATGCTATACATACTTGAAATGGCTAAAGAGGGGGATGCCCCACGTGCACATTTTCTATAGTTAATAGAAAAAAAGCATTTTTTAACTGCATTATTATTTTTTGTTTTAAACCTTATCACAATCGCAAAAACAGGAATTTAAAAGGATGTTAAAAAAGTGGGATCGCACTACTTTTACAAAACCTCGCAAGATCTGTACGCAAAACATCGCTTATTAGAATGGGCTGGTGACATTTGACATTGACATCATTTTTGTGACATTCAACGTTCTCCAAGTGTATATGTAAGCTTTTTTGCTCTTCTTCGTCTTATATTCGACACTGGAACTTTTTATTTAATCTTTTATCGTCAATATTGTGTATTTTCTTGTAAAATAGAAATACTGACCTCCTTAATATCAGCATATATAATTTTTTATTATTTTAATCATGTCCACTTTGTGTCTTAATTCTCTATATTATTCTTATTACATAATTTAACATTTATCACAGCCTATGAAAAGTCTGAGCATAGGGATATTTTCCATATTTGCAGGATATGGCAGTCGCAGTTTTTTTTTATTATTTTAAGATGTCATCATAAAGATGCTGCTGTCCCTTTCTTGTTTCATTTCTCTCTTTCGCTTCTTGCGGCTCTCACGGGATATTAACATCAGATTACAATATTTTATTACTATTTTATTGAGTGCCGTACCCACCATTGATGTTAATACCGTACCCTTATGTATCTTCAATTAGATGTTCTTAACCAATATCGCAAAAACGGGAATTTAAAAGGATCTTAAAAGCGTGGACTCGCTCTACGTTTACAAAACCTCGCAAGATCTGTATGCAAAGCTTGCTTATTCGAATGGGCTGGTGGTATGCTTATGGCAGTTCAATGTTCTCAAAATATGTACGCTTATTTGGCCTTCTTCGTCTTATATTCATCAACAGTGGAACTTTTCATTTAACTTTGATCATTAATTTTCAGAATTATACCTCAAAACAGTGTATTTTCTTGTAAACGTGAAACATTAGCGTCCACAAGATCAGCCAATCGAATAATATTACTATTATCAATTATCAAGATTTATTAGTTTTTTTTTATGTCATAACTTACCAATTTATTTTTATTACGTCATTTAACATTCATCGTAATCCCTTAAACGTCTGTGCATAGGTATATTTGCAATAGTTACAGCGCAGGGCAGCCGCAGTTTTTTTTTATTAGTTTATATATATATAATCTACCTTTCCTATTTTAAATTATTCTTATCAATGACTTTCTTTTTTCCGGAAAACTCTTACAGAAAGTTTTGTACCGTTTTATTATCAATTTTTACTATCGGCAATTTCTGTTACAACTATTATTTGTTCTATATTAATTCAGTATCTTCCTAATAGATAGTATTAACAAAATCTATATATTATCTATATATATATATATATATATATATATATATATATATATATATATATATATATATATATATATATATATATATACAGTCAGGTCATAAGTATTGTCACACAGTAAAAACTTTTCTTTTAGAATGCTGGCCACAAAAAAGTTTATTGAATTCGATTTTCGAATTGTTCATGAAAATAACTGTATAGTTTTTAGAATTTCACTCATTTTTAAATATGGAGGGGACGCTTAAAGAAAACCGTGTTGCAGTTATTGCGTTGCATCGTTGCGGTTACGCGCCAATTCAAATTTTTGACATACTGAAAAATTTGAATCTAACCAAAATATTCGTTTATCGTACCATCAAACGATACAATGAAGACTCTAGTGTATATGACAGGTCAAGAAGTGGTCGCCCTCGGTCTGTTAGGACTCCAGCAGTGATAAAATCTGTGAAGGCGCGAATTCAAAGAAATGCCAAACGTAAGCAGAAACTGTTGGCCCTTCAGATGGCGTTAAGCAGAACCACGGTGAAAAGGATGTTAAATAAGACTTAGGGCTTCGGGCATATCGAAGAAAAACAAGACATCGTTTGAATGCTCGTCTAATTGACCTGAGACTGAAGAGATACCGCGCTTTGTTGAAGCGGTACGCGGGAAAAAAATATCGGGAAATTCTTTTTTCAGATGAAATTTTTTTACCGTAGAAGAGAGCTACAACAAACAAAATGATAAGGTGTACGCACACAGTAGTGAAGAAGCGAGCAAACGTATTCCGCGTGTCCAACGAGGTCATTTCCATCCTCGCTCATGGTATGGTTGGGAGTTTCATATTGGGGCTTAACAGAGGTACATTTTTGTGAGAAAGGGATAAAAACGAATGCAGTTGCGTATCAAAATACAGTCCTGACGAACCTTGTGGAACCTGTTTCTCATACCATGTTCAATAACAGACGCTGGGTATTCTAACATGATTCGGCGCCAGCTCATAGAGCGAAGAGCACACAAGACTGGCTGACGGCGCGTGAAATCGACTTTATCCGGCACGAAGGCTGGCCTTCCTCCAGTCCAGATTTGAATCCGTTAGATTACAAGATATGGCAACACTTGGAGGAAAAGGCGTGCTCAAAGCCTCATCCCAATTTGGAGTCACTCAAGACATCCTTGATTAAGGCAGCCGCCGATATTGACATGGACCTCGTTCGTGCTGCGATAGACGACTGGCCGCGCAGATTGAAGGCCTGTATTTAAAATTACGGAGGTCATTTTAAATAAACTTTAGTGTCATAATAATCTATGTTTTGTTAAGTTAATTTTGGTATATAAATGGTTACATAATGAATAAACATGTTTCAATTATTTTATATTAAACATGTGACAGAATTTATGACCTGACTAGGTATATATATATATATATATATATATATATATATATATATATATATATATATATATATAAAACGGTACAAAACTTTCTGTAATATTTTTTTGGAAAAAAGATAGTCATTGATAAGAATAATTTAAAATAATAAATTTGTGCAGCCGACTTCAATATTACTTATTAAGAATAACTCAAAAATTATTGGTCTAGCAAGGCCCCAGGCGAGGATGGAATTACAGCGGAGCTTCTGAAAGCGGGTGGAAAACCGGTACTTGAAGTCCTTCAGAAGCTCTTTAATTCCGTCCTCCATGGTGGCATTACACCGGAGGCGTAGAGCAGAAGTGCGGTGGTCTTGTTCTTCAAGAAAGGTGACAACGCTCTCTTGAAGAACTACAGACCGATTTCCCTTCTGAGCCGCGTCTACGTGCTGTTTTAGAGAGTCATTACGAATCGTCTCGCGCGCAGACTTGACGACTTCCAGCCTCCCAAACAAGCCGGTTTTCGAAAAGGCTTTAGCACCATAGACCACATACATACCCTTCGGCAAATTGTACAGAAGACCGAAGAGTACAATCTGCCACTTTATCTTGCGTATGTGCACTATGAAAAAGTCTTTGATTCCGTCGAAATTTGGGCGTATATCGAAGTGTTGAAGTGCTTGTACAGTAGGGCTACGATGGCTCTCCGAGTAGAGAACCAGAGTACGAAACCTATCTAAAAGCAGAGAGGTGTAAGACAGGGTGACGTTGTATCCCCGAAACTCTTCACCGCTGCATTGGAGGACGTTTTCAAGCTTCTGGACTGGAAAGATACGGTATCAACATCAATGGCGAGCACATCACTCACCTTCGATTTGCCGACGATATAGTCAGCTAAATCGCTGGAGGACCTAAGCACCTATGCTCAATGACCTCAATAGTGTTTCCCAACGGATAGGTCTTAAGATGAACATGGTCAAAACAAAGATCATGTTTAATGTCCATGTCACACCTATGCCGGTAGTTGTTGCGAACACTAAGCTCGAAGTTGTTGACGAGTATGTTTACCTGGGACAAATAGTCCAACTAGGTAAGTCCAACTTCGACCGAGAGGTCAATCGACGGATTCAACTCGGTTGGGCAGCGTTCGGGAAATTACGGCACATTTTCTCGTCAGGTATACCTCAAAACTTGAAAACGAGACTGTACACCCAGTGTGTGTTGCCAGTGATGACATACGAAACTGAGACGTGGTCCTTCACTGCTGGCCGGATGAAGAAGCTCAAGGCCGCTCAGCGAGCTATGGAGAGTGCTATGCTCGGATTTTCTCTGCGTGATAAACTCAGAAATGAGGATATCCGTAGTAGAACCAGAGTGACCGACATAGCCCAACGGATTAGTAAGCTGAAGTGGCAATGGGCCGGCCATATAGCTCGAAGAATCGACAACCGAGGGGGAAGAAAGGTTCTTGAGCGGCAGCCTCGTACCGGCAGGCGAAGTGTAGGGCGTCCCCTCACTAGATGGAGTGACGACCTGGTAAGATATGTAGGAAGTCGTTGGATGCAGGTGGCTCAGGACCGTGCTTTGTGGCATTCTTTGGGGTGGCCTATGTTCAGCAGTGGACTTGTGAAGGGCTGTAATGATGATGATGATGATATTGGTCTGACCTGTATCAAATTAATACGGGACTATAAGAGAAGTACCTTCTTTCAACAAAAGAAGGAACCATTGAAATCGGTTTACCCAGTGAAAAGTTATGAGGTAACACACATAAAAAAACATACAGTCCAATTGAGTACCGTCTCCTTTTCGGAAGTCGGCAGAAAAGTGTAAAAACTAAACAAAATAGTATTATCTAACAAGTTATAACTGATAGGCTAATACTTACTATTTCCGACAGTTGACATTTCCGTGTGTTTACTTACAATTATAATTGAACTTTGTTTTCTTACTTGTTATTTTATTCTTTTGGAAAAGGGAAGATCTAGTTATCTTATTTAAACATAATTTACTATTATAATGTAACATTTTGTAAAACAATAACTTGGCTGTTACTTATTTGCAGCTCATAAATTGAACATTATTTTAGCTACTAGCCTACGGACTTGTTAAATTTAAAGTCTCAAGAACTGCCGCTCTATTTGCCGCAGCGAAGACTTTTAGGTTATTAATATTATTATTAATAATGTTACACTACCTCCACTTCCAAATCCTTAACAAGGCGCCTGGCCTGGCTGTTAAAAACCCCCTGAAATCCATCCAACACCAGCTGACTAAATGCTGGGTTTAACAGTTTTCGATGACGCTTCCATATTGATACTGTGAAAACATATTTAACAAATGAAGTACACAAAATTTCACTGTCCCAAAAAAATCTTAATTTATATTTCTTTAAACATAATATGGGTTACAAATGAGCACACGTTCCACCTTATTAAAAGTGATGCTGTGGCCCATAGACATCTAAATCTATCCTCGATGAAGTATCAAAATCCAGATGCGTTACCACCCCTGAGCACTACACATCACTATTTTCAAATAAATATTATCTTTATATAAAACGAATAATATTATCGTATAAATATATATTAAAATTTAATAAATACGTACCTTTTCCGGTTATCAAACCCTCTCCTAGCCACGATTTAGCAAATTCATATATATGGTCTTTCTGTATGCAAGCGTTAGAGACAGTCAAGCTGTCTTCGGGATCTGTTACCACTGGAAACGAATTTAGGGCAAAAATATTAAAAGGCACCACACCTTATAATAAAGATACAATACCATAAAATAAACATATACCGTATAATTTCCGAGGTCCAATTGACGATGTTATTACACCACCCTCTCTTAAGGTAGTGTATGAAATTTCCTTCAGAGTATTCCAAAGAACTGCGAAATATAATAAAAGTAGATTTAAATTAGGCATAATGTATATTTATTAGATTAAAAGTAAACAATCCTACCTACCTTCCTAACGTTAACGTTTAATGGTCTTTAATCGGCCTTTAATTAAGGTAAATAATGATCTGGACGCGTGTCTCATACGGCGTGGTATACCCAGGTGGAAATGGAAACGTACGATCCTGGTGAGTTGGATCGATTAAAACCTCAGAGGTTTGGCATGGAGAGCCCACTTAATGGTTAATTTTAAGTTCAATTTTGTTTTAGTTTAAAAAAAACAAATTTTTTTTCCAAAAAATAAAAGAAACGTTAAATAACTTCAGACTTTTATGGGTACTAAAGAATTGGTGACCTCTTTGTAACTTTACTACTTTATGACAACAGCATGTCATTATATCACAATTTAGATTATACTCTCTTTAAACTGTGATTATACGTCATACGTATACCGTACCTACGCAACGGCAGTCTTGTAGCGAGAAAGTGCGCCACTATCCTTATGTGAGTGTGGTGCGGAGAGCGGAAAAAGTTCTGCCCAGACACTAAAGGTCATTAGCGCGGAACAAGCCTTAATGAGTGTTTTAGATTTTATCGCGTCTAATTTACATAGGTATTTTTATATTCTGGGTGTTCTGAGTGAATAATGCAAGACTTTTAAAATCAGTTACATTTATGTCAGGTTATTAAATACTTACATGTTAAAGAATGTGGTTTTAATCATATTCTTCTAGAGCGAATCTCATTTACAAAACTGTGAAATTTCTGGTCAAGCGGCGGGTAGTAGATCTCATGGTGATGTCGCATTCTGAGACCGCCAATCGTTCTACAAGATGTGACGATAACACCAAATCCTATTATAGGATTAAAATACGAGTATGCCTAGCAGTAAACTTCAAAGCAGGAGATATTTTTCAATTTTATTTTTCAGTAAAACTTAAAAAAATCAAACACAAAGCCCACCCAATAGTTAGTAGAAGCTATGGCTCATAGACATCGATATTTATCATCGGCTAACAATCCGAATGTCACCTTGTGGAATACCTCTTTTCCAGTAAAAATGGGCTCTGGTTTCCTACCATCACCATACAAAACACAGCATTATTATGTTGTTTCACACTGGTATTTTCTAAAAACGTGATTATACTCCAACCGAGATGACTCATTCGTGCCGCAAAAAAAAAAAAAAAAATATATATATATATATATATATATATATATATATATATAGTATATATAAATATATATATATATATATATATATAGCTGCAGCGTGGCTCTACCACGTTAACATTAAAAATTTTAATAGGAATTGTTATAGAAAAATACATAACAACTGAGCACGTTGTCGACCAGCAACAAAACTCCTCTCGACAACGGAGCATGAAGGATAAAAATAGATTTATCAAGGAAAATGTTTATACTTACAAACAGTATCTCCCAACAGCTTATGTGCATGTCCAATAAGTGGCAATGCTCCTGGATGAGTGGGCGGTTCCAGTTTAGATTTTGTGTTATGATACCACCATGTCCAATACAGCGACGAACATTATACAAAATAAAGCTGAAGTCATCATCTCGATAAAATCTACAATATTAGTTATTATATGAATATTGACTTGAACATTTGACTTCATGGGGGAAACCTGCATGTAAGAGAAATTTCAAAAGTATTTCTATGACTTAAGAGTTATCTGTTTCCTTAACGTAGCAGGACAAACTGTTTAAACAGTAGAAGTAAATGTCAACATTGCATTGGTGAAATACACCATTGTATTAGATATTTATGAAATTTCCGTTTTTTTATTAAATGAATTAACGTATTTTCTATATTATTATTTCTATTAATCAAATTAATCACCCGTGCAATCAATGCATCTTTGCCAACGCAGTGGCAGTTTATTGACGTCATTCTTGAAGAAATCAGCTGGACGGGAGCGGGGAGGCAACAATTTTTTTAAGGAAAATGCCTTTCATTGGTATTGAATTTTTTTCGTGCTAATAAGTTATCTAAATTCTGAAATAAGTAGAATTCAACAGGTGCAAGGTTTGATGAGCACGGCAGATGACGGAGACCTTCCAACCACAGCTCTTGTACTTGGAGACCGTCTGTTTTGCAGTATCAGGTCGCGCGTTGTCGTGCAGAAGCAGCCGGGGACGAGTGAATAACCAAAGCAGGTTGGAGACGTGCCACAGTACACATCTGCAGTAATGCTTACCCCGTTTGGTAAGAAGCTGTTATGAATCACACCGGCGTTAGACTACCAAACAACGACCATCACTTTTCTCAGGGTTAGTTTTCGTTAGGGCATTGTTTAGGTGTTAAAACAGGATCCAAACAACTTGCTGAGCGCTTGCAATTGTCAAACATAATCCATTTTTTGTCGCAGATAACAATGCGGTTAAAAATTCATTCGTTTGTGTGCTTGTTTAGCAGTGCAAGGCACGTCTTGATGCGTACTTCGTGCTGGCAATTATTGAGCTTCTGGGCCACCCATTTTTCAAGATTTTTTTACCTTGCCAATTTGACGTAAATTGACTAACATTGTTTTGATTCTAATGTAGAAATTTTGCTGCTCCGTAAACGTCGTTGATGTTGCGTCCCGCTTTTGTCACGTTGCTGCCACGACGGTATTTATATTCCATAATTACTCGAATTTTTAACGTATCAACGATGATAAAAAAGATTCAAATGCGATGAAAACATAACGCTCATCAATAAACAATAAATGACTAATTAAAAAAAATCCATATTTTTTAAAAAAAATAACTTGAAACTATATTTTCTTAAATTATTTTGAGTTTAAATGACAGTACTGCGGCACGGCAATTTTATACGTAAAAACTTATTGTTTTCACAAATCAAACTTTAATAGTGCGCGTTTTCCATTACTGTTTTTGAGGGATTTCTGTGAATGGGATCATATTGTTTTAACACTAGGTCCACATCGAGTTTCACCTTAGATAAAAGTAAAGAAATTTTAAACAAAAAAAAATTTAAGGTCATCCTTAATTTCATATATCTTTCAATTTTGGGAGAAATTTTTTTTTTTCATTATTAATTAAACCTTTTCAATTATTTGCCAATTTTTTTTGTTAGTATGTGTAATGTGCGGAAATTTCGTAAGCGCATCGTTGTGTCACGGTACGTTTTATTAGTGAATAAAAAATATTGACAGTAGTGTGCATAACATTTAACACGTAGGCTAGTTATTGAAAACAGTTTCCACGCGTTAGACGTCCAAAATACTTATTGATGCACAAGAATAAATCAAACAAATTATATCGTCAGGCTTTTGCAAACTGTTATAAAAATATTCTGATCGGTTTTTAGTTCGTTAAATAACACTACATGAAAAGTGGTTTCTTTACTATATTGATCCTAAAACATCTAAAGAAAATTACAGTAGCCCCGAGAGGGTAGGCAGAATCCAAAGAACAGAAAACAACTTTGAACAAGTTTTGTTAAAAAATAAGGGCCTAGATGTAAAGCTGTGACGGAAATGATAGAAGCTTAGCCTGCATTATAACATCACATAGAACATGGGATCATGGATGTTATATAATAAATAAAAATATAGCTTACAGCCTTTGCAAAATTGTGGATGAATTGGACGTTTTCGGTTTATTGTTAAATTTTGAAAGACAAAAATAATGCAGTTTCGCCCATATCAGACATTAGAAGTCCACCCGCTATATCTTACCAAGGTATAAATATTGAGGAAGTTCTCACATTTTCGCGCCTAGGGGGTAACAATAGACTCAATTTTTTCATGGAAAAATCACATAGAGAGCGTAGTTAGTAAGTTGAGCAGCTTTTGCTATGCCCTGCGCGAGCTACGTAAAGACACAAACGAGCAGTGTGCGCTTACTGCGTACCACAGCCACGCCGCTGCCTGGATCAGATACGGCATCATATTCTGGGGCAATTCTACCGAGGTGCACGCAGTATCCGTGCTCCAAAAACGTTTGCCTTAGAATAATTGCATTCGTAGCTCCAAGACATTCATGTCGAAAGTTGTTCCCTAAATACAACTTATTAACTGTGACGTGCATTTATATTTTTGAATTACGCCGCTTTGTTACGAAAAATCCTTCTTATTCTCAACGAATTAGGGATAAACCTAATCGATACGGCGCACGTCACCGTGTTTATAACCTGATTGCTCCTACCGCACATCTAACGATATTTAAAAATGGTCCCTACTACATGGCTATAAAAGTTTACAACCATTTACCTAATAATATAAAACCCCTCCAGTGTCGTAAATTTGAAATAGTATTTAAGAAAATGCTTATTGTAAAAAGCTATTATAATTTGAATGAATATTTTATTGATAAATTATTAATTTAAATTATTTTGACTATATTTATTATTTCTATTACTTAAATGACATTAATAATATTTTCTTCAAAGTTTTAAATCTTATTTACACGAAGTAAAATGACCAATAATTGAGATGAAATATTTATTGACATTTAATAATTTTAAATATATGTGTGTATTATTTAGCTTGATATTTAATAAATAAATTAATAATAATGTATAGATTATGTACCTTAAAATTGGAATTTAATTTGATTTTATATTAATTAACAATTAAAATCCGTCTTAATATGCTACGCCCGTACAGGGTTGTCACATGCTCTGTAGATATATTGTAACAACTTTATACTTTGTGACATGCAATAAATGAATTATGAATTATAATATTTAAAATGGAATCAGCACTTTATAAAAAAAAGGAAATCAGTGCACGCAAAGATTTAAAAAGAATTATAAATATTAATTATATTTTTTTTTTATGTAACTATGTGAAAAATTATACAACTTACTCTTTAACGAAGTTTTCTCGAAGGTGACTAAGAACATGAATGATGTTTTATTTTTCTACATCCTCAATATATATATTTTGTTAATTTTTATCTTTTTAATCTTTAAACGCTTAGTTAACAATGATTTTATTTTCACTGCTCAACTTCACGCTAAGCTATTTAAATATATGTGAGAAGTAAATCTTAATTAGTTACCATTGTCAATGGTCGACAATAGTTAATGTTTAACACAATAATAAAACGATTTTGCATAGTTTATTTATATCTCCCAGTTTTTTTCGCGGAAAAAATTCACGTGGTCTCAGGTGACTGCCTGCGGTGGCTTTGTGATGATTTGCTTCATAGGAGTCTCTCACCAGGAGGACTTAATTGGATGATGTGTAACGTCTCCGCTAAATAATATAAGTTTTATTGTTGTGTTAAACTTGTACTATTATTCGAAACGTGACGTCCCACAACATCTGTGAGAGTGGTGTTTATAGTTCCTGGTAACCACGCCACGACACAATGTGGCATGGCAAAATCTTCATACCAAGCTAGAGCGCCTTCTCAACAATTGCATCAGATACATTTTCAGTCTTCGCAGATACGATCATATCTCTTACTATCGCTCACGCCTTAAATAGCTCACTTTAATTCAGAGGGGTGAATCTAGAATTTCACTTGCGATTTATGAATGGATTGAATTGGAGTTGATCCTCTTCTATTATACGTAACTACTATAATAAACGAGTAACTAATTGTTATTCTTTTTTTGAGATATTTTTTAAATTTATTAATTTAAGTTTTTTTATTACCTAAATGTGATCAATAACAGACACTGAAAACACTTTTGTTGATATTTACAAAACATGGGTATTAATATATACTGGATGACTTTTTCTACCGTCTGGAAAAAAAAAGTGTAACAAGTGAACGGAGTAGAAGCCCATGGCACTGATATTGTACTATATTTTTTCAAAATATGAAATTGATCTATCAATAAATTCTACTAATTTGAAGTAAACTTTCCATATTAAAAATAAAAAACAAAATTTTTGAAATAAATCAATTAAAAACTATCTAAATTCAAATTATACGCACACAACTTTACGAGCGGCAATAATTTTAATGAATTAGTAACGTGACGCTATAGTATACATTGAAAACAACCGACACTCGAAGCACACGCGGTAGGCCTCCATAATGTCTTTTAGCAGGCTCATGTGCCGCCCGCGCATGCCATTTCAGTTTTCAGCAATAATTTCAATGAATTAGTAACGTGACGCTATAGTATACATTGAAAACAACCGAAACTCGAAGCACCCGCGGTAGGCCTCCATAATGTCTTTTAGCAGGCTCATGTGCCGCCCGCGCATGCCATTTCAGTTTTCAGTCACCTGCAATTATCCATAGCGTAACGTCGTTTTGTTTATATTTCCGCGTGTGTATCGGCCGCCCGCTGATAGTAATTATCGTAAAAATTTACGTGTAATACTCTAATGTCGAGTACCTAGCAATGGTGAGATTTTAAGCCTTGTCTGTTCAAAACTTAGATGGTGCAAAATAAATGTGCGCAAAAGGAGAACACCTACAATCGTTGCGCAGAGGCGGTATCTCTGCTCCTCAAATTCCCACGACTAAGTTAATATTACGGACGTATCAGCGCTTACGTTATCATGGCCAGTTCTGGCTTCCCAGGCATGCCGATTGCAGGGGCCGGCCACCTTGTCCAGATACATCGAAGACGCCATATTGGACTACTTCTAACGACACCTGAGAAGGAGCATTTTTATAAATGCATTATAGCGCTTACAACATTAATTAAATTATTTGTAGCTTACGCCGTTTAATATTACTTATTTTTAGTTCTACGCAAATGCCGTAGGATGAATTGTTTTTTTGTGAGTATTGCATGCCGTAAGAGCAAAGCGCGCAGGTATGTTCTGCTAGGGCCTATAAATTAAGATTCCAACGTTTTGTCGCATGAAATCGTATCTAGCAATCGTATTAAACATATAAATGATATAGAAAGCACATTTTCAGAAAGATAAGTGATTATTGAACTTATTGATATTTTTTTTAAATTGATTAATTGCTATTTTTACTTAAAAAAGCGGTTTAAGTGGCTTATGGTGTGTATTTATCAAGACCGCATGGCTTCGTAAACACAATTACTTTTGAAAATATCAATTGTTCAACTCAATGTATTTTAAAACTCTTCATCTATCATGTGGGAAGCCATGGAATGTAAATGTTAGTTTAATTTTGCTTTGTTTAGATATCATTAATTTTTTTCGGCTAAAAAATGCCGAAATTTTCGGTGGTTTGTGAGCCTTGCATTAATTTATTTTAGGAAATACACTGTTTCACTCCGTGTCATTTGTCATTCCGGCCTCGGCCGACGTTGTGAGTGGATATTGTATCGCTTGTTTGCAGCGAAAAAGATCGCCGTAGAAATACTTGACCAAGGTAAGATATGTTAGCATATTTTAATAATATGTATTGTTATAACTAGTATTGTGGGTAATTAATTATTTTCTTACAATGAGTAGTTTCTTACAATAGCGGGTACATTAATATTTTAGATTTAGTTGAGCTATTTATTTTCGCTCATATTTATAACTGTGATGTAACATTGTTAAGATAATTGAAATAAATATAAATCATCTTTTATAATGTAAAAACACACTTAATAATATCCTATTTTATTGGAAACTTGTAACGGAAACCAAACAAGCGGCGCCATCTGTAGTTTAACAATGGTAAATTACAAACCTATAAAATACAGATGTTGGCGGCTTGTGGGCGAACTTTTTGCAAGAACTGTTGAGTAGAGAATACGTACACGGAAGATAAATTGTGAGTATTGATAGGAATTGTTATACTTATTTTGTTATTCTGTGTGTCTAATGTACATTGTTGTTATTGTGGATATCTATAACCTTGTTAGATTTAGAGTGATATTTTGTACAATTAAGAAAATATATGATATTAGTGATGCATTGAGTGACTTTATTTAACAAATCAGAAGTGGGATATGAACTTTCATGTATGTAAAAGTAGGCTCTTTAAAATTGCGGTCAATATTTAACTTTTTTTTTTTCTTTCCTTTCTACTTTGAAAATAAAATATTATAGGTACTATCCGAAACTCAGGCTATTGCTTACCGGCGTTTTTAGTATTCCTATTAATAACTGAAGGGTAATCTAAAATATTATCATCCGTTACCTTCGGGTTATTGCAGTAGGTACTGATTAACTTATTAACACGATATCTTTATAAATACGTTTAGAATAGAATTAATATTTAATTGTTAGTGATGGGCTTGTTGTTGGTGTAATTTATGCGAATATTATATCAAACCCACGATGATAATTTTAAAACATCTAGACATGCGTGTATTATGTTCGTGTATTTTTACGTATAATATGCATTAATGCTTATAAATACTAGTGAAGAAGTTTCAGGTCAGTATGCTCCGCAAGCTGTGTTTCGTTTTCACATTGCACTTTAATTATTGCACAGATATTTAATGTACACAGCATAATTTTTTTTTGCTTATGTTAATGCGTATACGTTAATGTATATTAATACATTTCTTCTTAGTATTATTACCTTAATCTATCCTGAATCTCATACATGCGCAAAATATGACTAAAATCGTGTGCTGGGTTCTCTCTTCACATATAAATAAATAAATGCTGTTATGTTGAAGTAATTTTTGTAATTTATTTTTATTTTATGCATAGTTTTTGTGTACTTGTGTTCTTTTTGTCCTTATTTCTATCTAATATATTCATTAAAATACATTATATTTTCTTTTCTGACGTTCGATTTACGCGTTGTGTAAGCTACTTGATGTTATTGACCAAGTACATAGTAGTTTATCCAACTCGAATAAAACAGATCACCATCTCTCGTGAGTTATTATTTCTGTTTCAGTCTGAGATGGAAGAACACAATGGTAAGGGAGAGATAAACTCTCCTATATTACAACAAAACGAAGATCCAAAGCACGTACAAGGTCGACCTTCATTGCGAAAGCGTGTTCGCAACCGTCGAGATCGCCAGTCCCGAACACGTTCAAGAACACCTGAATCTTTGGTATGTGACCGGGGTAGTCACGACCGAAGCCGAAGCCGCGACCGCAGTTGTGTCCTTAACCACAGACGCGGCCTTAGCACCAGACCTGACTTCAATCTATCCAACTCGCGGCTGCCATCCTACAGCCAGTCGCAACACCGTCACCACAGCAGTCAGCCCAGCGATCACCACAGGCGTGGTAATCTCTCATCCATCCGACATCGCGAGTTGGTTCTCCGCGCAGCACAACTCGTGATCTAATGAGTGGTCACTTCAGCCGTTCTCCTGACGGCCCTCGACGACGTGAGGCGCCTCGCAATAGCTGCATCAGAACCGGAATGTAACTTCAGTGTTCATGAGCCCGCAATGTCTAATTCTGATAATAGTCTTAAGCTTTTAATGCACGCATCGAAACCTTTAACGCCCTCAGATTCAGATAGGATAAGTCACTTAATAATGCCATACCGGAATATGATGCAGCTAGAAAGGAGCAAACAATTTCTATGTGGTTATAAAGTTTAACGAGTGCGCAACCGTATATGGTTGGAGCGAACGGCAAACAATACACTTCGCTCTCTCGAAGTTAAAAGGCGTAGCACAAAGGTGGTACGAAGGATTGCCATCTGTACTCTTCTACTGATCGGATGAGTGGCGATCTAAATTATTGTACACATTTCCATCTGGGGAAAACTATAATCAAATTCTTAGTGATATGTTAGCTAGACGTGCTTGGTTTAGAGACGCTTTAGAGGATTACTTTTACGATAAGATTGCGTTAATTAATCGATCAATCAGGTTAGGAGCGGTAGCGGCACAGTATGAAGATTTGGATAAACTGTTGACTTATTTGAGAAATTCTTAGAAACATTAAGCAACACGATGATCGAAAGTTAGGTAGGGTTCAGAATTTTAGATCACGCATCACTGGTAATACGACCCGATACTATAATTGTAAACAGGAAGGCCACATTATAAATGAATGCCCACAACCTATTAAACCCCGTTGTCGATGTTTTAAAGTATTAACTCGTTAGATCCAGAACCAATTAATTTAGTAGAACATTTACTCATTGCGCGTGGTAGAATCGCTCTGGAGGAAGCTGAAAATAGTTATGCAAGTTTCGTCATCCAACACTTGCCCTGCACCGAAGTCTATACAACTTTCTGATCTAAAGCTTAGCGATAGTTTAAACCAATCGGAAGTCGATCGTTTGGTAATTCTTCTTAACTAATTTCGTAAGTGTTTCGCGTTCGGACTTTCCGAATTAGGAAGTTGCACTGTAGCCTAGATGTCCATTTGTTTGGACGACGACAAGCCTTTTTACAGACCGTATAGATTGGCGATAAAAAAGAGGGAATGCGCATGAAGAAGCATTAGCATATCTTGACGACATCATTATTCCTTCTCAGACCATCGATCAAGGGATCATAAAGCCACATTCTGTTCTTAAATTACTAGATAATGCGGGGCTTACGCGCGCTTATACTCTCTAAATGCGTGTTCTTTGGCCTTTCCGCTGATTGTTTAGGATTCAGAGTTTCGATTGAGGGAATATGTCCTGGTGCAAGAAAAATTAAAGCAGTAGAGCTTTTTCGGGTACCAACTAATCAACACAATGTTATGCAGTTCTTAGGATTAGCTAGCTTTTTCCGAAGATTCGTACAAGGTTTTTTGGTAATATCAAAACCATTGACAAAATTATTAAAGAAGGAGGTGACCTAGGAATGTGGACAGGAGCAGCAGAATACTTACAACACCTTGAAAGGGGCGTTGGTGAAAAAAAAAGGTATTCTGCTGCAAAGATTCGATAAAAATGGACTACGACCTGTCGCTTATTATAGCAAGCAAACTACTCCAGAAGAGCAAAATAATTCCTCTTACGAACTAGAAACACTAACTGTAGTAGCTTCTCTACAAAAATTCGCGTAAAGCTTCTCCACAAAGATTTCGCGTATATTTGCTAGGAATTCGTTCCAAAATTATTGCCGACTGTAACTCTTTCCGAGCCACATTTTTAAAACTGGATATGCTGCCACGTGTTGCTCGTTGGTGGACTCAAATGCAAGAGTTCGATTTTTCTATTGAATACATGCCTGGCACATCAATGGCCAATGTGGATGCTCTTAGCCATAATCCAGCATTGCCTGACGAAGATCTTAAGTTTAAGGGTATTTTTCATGTTAAGGAAATTGACTGACTTGTTATTGTACAAAACTCTGATACCGACATACAGCGAATAATTGGTATTTTAAATAGTTCTAATTTAAACGTGCTTGATATTAAAAACAATTTCAAATTGAAAACTGGCAACATCATGACGACATTGGTCACTTTGGTCTGGATAAAACTCTAGCTCAGATTAGTTCATACTGCTGGTTCCCGAAAATGCATAACTTTGTAAATAAATACGTAACACTCTTGCTTGGAGTGTACATATTCTAAATCATTCGTTTTCTAAATAAAAAAAAATAGTTACCTTTGACACAATTCACATTGATCATGTTGGACAGTTCGTAAGAAGTAGTACAGGTTTTACGCATATGTTAGTCTGATAGATACATTTACTCTATATATATACTTAAAACCGGTTAGAAATAAATCTAGTCCAATCATTAAAGTTATTCCCGAGGATATTAGTAAATTTGGTGCTCCAAGACTTATTATTTTTGACCGTGAGACTGCTTTTACCAGTAATACCATTAAAGAATTTGTACATGAAAAGGGGTATAAAGCACATTGTTAATGCTGTGTCTACCCCAAGATCCAACTGACAGGTAGAACGTTAAAACAAAATTATAATTGACTCTTTGACAGCGAAGTGTATCGGCACAGTGGATAACAAATTGGGACTCCCACCTTCCAGATATACAATGGGGTATGAATGATACTTTAAGGTACACTACATCATCTGAAGCACTCTAATCTTAGGATTTCAAGCGATAATAAAATAATAACGGCTCTTGAAGACATTGATCATTTAGAGTGTAACCGCCGTAATATTGACACTATTTGAAAGGAAATGAGCTCCCATATTAATTTTTGCCAGTTAGCACAAAAATATCGCTTTGATAAATCTCGTTGTAAACACATTAAATACAAAGTTAGCGATCTTATAAGAATAGACACATTTCGGCTACCGGTAATAGCAAAAAACTTAAAGTTTCAAGGTTCTTATAAAATCGTTAAGATTTTTGATCATGACCGCTATCAAGTCGAAGATACCCCATTAACGTGAAGAAATAACAAACATATTTTTTCTGTGGTAGCTGTTGATAAGATAAAACCGTGGCTAAATGTTCAGAGACCACATGATACAATGTTAAGTGACGGAAAAAGTGAATCCGAATCTGAATCTGAAATTGCGTCATAAATCTTAAAGGGCTAAATTGTTTTATAAGTGTATTCTAGACATCAAGTTGATTTTCTTTTCAGTGTTGTGTAAAGTGATGTGTTCAGGACAAGAGGGGCCTGCACTAAAGTTATAAATGTTCTAATGGTGTTCAGGACAAGAGGGGCCTGCACTAAAGTTATAAATGTTCTAATGGTGTTCAGGACAAGAGGGGCCTGCACTAAAGTTATAAATGTTCTAATGGTGTTCAGGACAAGAGGGGCCTGCACTAAAGTTATAAATGTTCTAATGGTGTTCAGGACAAGAGGGGCCTGCACTAAAGTTATAAATGTTCTATTGGTGTTCAGGACAAGAGGGGCCTGCACTAAAGTTATAAATGTTCTAATGGTTTGAATTGTTATTTAGTTATTTTATTTATTATATAATATAGTTTCATTATTTAAATATCTAGTGTCCTACATTATTAAACCCATTGTGTAAATGATGTCTAAAACACAGGTACTCAACCTAGTTCAGGCATGTAGCTAATATTATAAACTTGACTTTTTAATTTTATCATAGCATGTTATTTTTGTTAGACTTATTGTTACTTTATTTAATTGTAATCATATCTGTTCCTGTATTTAAAAATGTGTAATTGGAAATGAAATAAATATTTATTATTGTCATTATTATTAATGGTGTTCAGGACAAGAGAGGCCTGCACTAAAGTTATAAATATTGTAATGGTGTTCAGGACAATAGGGGCCAGCACTACGTTATAATTTTGTAATCAGGGCGATAAGAGCCTGTAGATTACTTAGAGGAGTGTTCAAAGATTGTTTTCTAATTGTGCGAGGACACACAATCTGTCAGATGGCCGAATCTGTTAGCATATTTTAATAATATGTATTGTTATAACTAGTATTGTGGGTAATTAATTATTTTCTTACAATGAGTAGTTTCTTACAATAGCGGGTACATTAATATTTTAGATTTAGTTGAGCTATTTATTTTCGCTCATATTTATAACTGTGATGTAACATTGTTAAGATAATTGAAATAAATATAAATCATCTTTTATAATGTAAAAACACACTTAATAATATCCTATTTTATTGGAAACTTGTAACGGAAACCAAACAAGCGGCGCCATCTGTAGTTTAACAATGGTAAATTACAAACCTATAAAATACAGATGTTGGCGGCTTGTGGGCGAACTTTTTGCAAGAACTGTTGAGTAGAGAATACGTACACGGAAGATAAATTGTGAGTATTGATAGGAATTGTTATACTTATTTTGTTATTCTGTGTGTCTAATGTACATTGTTGTTATTGTGGATATCTATAACCTTGTTAGATTTAGAGTGATATTTTGTACAATTAAGAAAATATATGATATTAGTGATGCATTGAGTGACTTTATTTAACAGATATTATTATTATTTTCATAATAACAGATTTTTGTTTCCCTATAAGCACGCAGGATATCTATATAAATATACTGTTACAAGATGATGACTAAAAGAGGGCGTGGCTTACGGTTGCGTCACCGAGATGGTGGGGTAAAAGCCGGTCGCGGATGCAGCGACACTTTGGCTTGAACGGTCAGAGAGAGCAGACGTGCTAGGAATTAGATATTTGCTTAAATTGCTAATTAATAATTGATATTGTAAATGTAATAAGAAGTTTATAATACAAGTTTTGTTTTGAGTGTATTTTTTATTTTACTTCTGGTCGATAATATCAGAAGTGGGATAGTGCTTCGTCGTCTACCCGCTTTTGGAACACCTGAGTAACATTAAAATTAAAGATTAGTGTCGTGATTACATTTTAACGTTTTATTAGTTTTCTTTTTACTTAGTGTTCAGTTTATATATATCAAGAAAGAGAGACAAACAATCTAGAGAAGTAGCCTTCGTTTTTGCTATTTCACGAGGACCTGATTGTACACGTACGATGTTGTGTTTGCGCATCAAACGTCGAGAACGAACTTGTTCCTTCAGTCATCTAGTATTGTCAACACCTTGGTAAAATAAATTTGAAAGTGGTACCTCGTTCTCATCCGTGAAAACGTGTGCGGGGCTTGCGGAACTAGCAAATGTTTGGTTCAACTTAAGTTCACCTAAATCATGGTCACCATCTTCTTCTGTGTCCGTATTTTCGCCCTGGACTTCTAGGTGATCCGACTCTTCGTCATCAGAACATGGAGTACCCTCTAAAATGTCCTCATCTTCCTCCAATAACCATAACGCGATTTGCTGATCTCGGTTTGCAATTTTTAGTTCTAAAATAAAAATAAAACAATTTTTTTAGCAAAATAGCTATAAGAAATTACTAATTTTATTAAATAAATATTATTTACTATAATAGGTGCTATAAATATATCATAACAATTACAAAATCGTTACAAAGGTTATAAAATGGTCGTCACAAAATACTTACGTAACCGGCCGCGCGGATGACATGTGTCCTCCACCTACGTATTTGCACTTATCCTGACTCAACCGAACCACGCAAGTGCACGGCAGTTACTGACGTTACGCAGCGTACTATGAGTAATACTAAACTGGGCGCCGGCGATGTGTTGCCATATAAAAATCAAGAATTCCCGGCCATTTAGTCAGCGTGGATGACTAATGTCATCCGCACGACCACTCTAGGGTTAAGACTTGAAACTCGGATAGAGCGAGACCCGTCTCTTAAGGGCGAGTAAGTATCACTTGTGCCTTTAAGAGTATATGGATCTCAACCACATGGAGCCGGTTGATAGACCTCCCAATGATTGGACGACCTATTACATTCCCCACCACTGCGTGGTGAAAGTGGTTTGTGAGACGATCAAGACTCGCGTAGTCTTTGATGGCGGATGTAAAGGCTCAAACGGCATTTCCCTAAACGATATTCTTTTAACGGGTCCTAAGATGCATAAGGATATTATTGACGTTGTTTTAAAATTTCGTACACATTGTATCGCGCTTACAGCCGATATAAAACAAATGTATCGAAAAATTTTGGTTCAAGAGTCTGATAGGGACTACCAGCGCATTCTGTAGCGCACATCACCACATAATTTATTACGTGAATATTGTCTTCGTACTGTGACGTTTGGGATTAGCTCTTCTGGCTACCTCGCTCTGTGGGTTATAAAACAGCTTGCTCTTGATGAGGCTGAACAATTTCCTCGAGCTTCTCAGGTACTTCGAGACCAGGTCTTTGTCGACGATATAATCAGTGGCACAAATGACCAGGCTGAGGCTCTTGTCCTTCAACAAGAGCTGATATGATATGAGCTGGTATTTGTCAAACAGCAGGCTTCGAACTCCGAAAATGGCATAGAAACTCGCCCGCGATACTCGCGGCAGTACAATCACCAATTTTTCACGGTGAGCGGGAACTAATCCCAGTTGCACCCATGGAAAGGGATACGAAGACGAAGGTCTTGGGTCTCCAGTAGGACCCACAGTCTGATCAATTTAGTTTTAGTGTTTCAATTTCTATACAAAATGTGACTAAGATAATTATTTTCACAGATTGCAAGGATCGACGATCCTATGGGGTGGTTATCCCCGGTCACCATATACGCAAAACTTTTAATGCAGTTGTTGTGGATTTCAGGGGTCGATTGGGATGCTCCTCCACCTATTGAAATCATCAATGCTTGGAATAGTTTCATTCATGATTTGATGTCTTTATCCGACATCACCATACCAAGATACATATTTCCTACTCATGGCGAAAGTATTATTAAACTTTACGGTTTTTCCGATACCTCGGAGAAGGCCTACGCTGCATGTGTATATGTCCGTTATATAGAAAACGGTATAATCAAAACACATTTGTTACTGGCGAAAACACGATTTGCACCCATTTCACCTTGTTTGTCCATTACTCGCTTGGAGCTTATGGCAGCTTTATTATTAGCCCATCTTATAGCCAAGTTGAAACGAGCATATGATCAAATCAAGGACGAACATATATATGCCTGGTGTGCTTCTTCCGTCTTTTTGGCGTGGCTTCGCTCACCACCTTACGAATGGAAGACGTTTATTTCGAAAAGGACAAACGAGATTTTGTCTATAATTCCTGTTGCTCAGAGGAGACATGTGCCCTCTGCTGACAACCCGGCAGAAGCACCATTACGCGGAATGTTACCATTAATATTCACTAAAAATAATACCGTGTGGTTTTTCGGTCCGCCCTGGCTTTCTCAGACAGAGTCCCAGTGGCCTGTTCAAGGAATAATTTTTATGCCATCCAAAACATAACTTGTAAAAAAAGCCAAGTCTCGCAACTCAGTTTTTCTACCGTAAAGTTGTGATATCCATGTAATACCAAGTCGGTTAATTTATTCAGTCCATATATTGATACATAGATTGAATTGGCAATCGCACTAAACAATCTAATTTAATATAATATATATTACTTGTGAGATATATTGTGTTTTCATGCGATTGCCAAGTCAATCTATGTATCAATATATGGACTGAATAAATTAACCGACTTGGTATTACATGGATATCACAACTTTACGGTAGAAGAACTGAGTTGCGAGACTTGTCTTTTTTTACAAGTTATGTTTTTGATTTTTTACCGGCTGTGACAACTATCTTAAGGGTTTATGTCAATTTTTACGGGATGACACAGTCCAGAATCATCTTCATAACAAAACCTTACAACAAGGCATTACATGGCATTTCCAACTTCCATATGCGTCACATTTCAGCGGATTGTTTGAAGCAGGGATTAAAAGCTATAAACACCACTTTTACCGCGCAAAATGTACGAATACCCTGACTTACGATGAAATGCATACATTTGTTGTGTCAGATCGAGGCAGTGTTTAATTCGCGTCCACTTTGTGTGTTAAGTGCAGGTCCTATCGATCCCCTGCCCTTAACATCTTCTCACTTTTTAATAGGTGGATCCCTTACGGCTATCCCGGATATTTGTTCAACCGATACGAATACGAGTAGGCTTACTAGGTGGCGCTGGATACAACAGAATGTTCAACATTTTTGGAAGCGCTGGAGTCGTGAGTACCTACATGAAATTCAACAATTTAATAAATGGTTTTCGGATCGGGGTACTCCAACTCGTGAAGGTAGCATTGTTGTGCTGCGAGAAGATAATTTCCCTCCCTTACAGTGGAGACTCGCTCGAGTTCACGCATTACATCCGGGCACTGATAGTGTTACTAGCGTAGTAACTCTACAAATAGGAAACAAATTTGTTAAGCGAGCAGTCGTAAAAAATTTCCGTCTTTCACTGGAATAAAGTGAATTACTAATGTCAAACCTAGTTCATAATAATTTTAACTGATAGTTTAATATTTAACTTCTTTAGTTTCATATTTTATTTATTCAGTTAGTTTAACAATGTTTTCTTTTCAATACTTTTTACTTTGTGTTTTAGACTTAGCCTCACGTCTTTTAAGGTGAGCGGCATGTTCCGTACTGGAACCATATTTTTTTAATTAATATTTATGCTCTATATAGTTATTTTCTTATAAACTTTCGAGTGACCATAATTATTAATTTGACAGGGATTTGTTTAATTATTGGTCTGGTAACAATCCCTTTTTCGCTAGAAGCGGCGCTTGCACCTGATTGGCCGAACCCGCGATTTCACTTGCGCGCCGTACGCCGAGCCGAAACGTTACAAACATTTCTCTTTCGAAAAATTATTGTGTGTGTCCCATTTACTTTATAACGAGTACTAAACAAACGCGCCCTTATAGTAACAGGAAAGAATACTCACTACCTCATGTCTTCCCGTGGGTGTCGTAAGAGGCGACAGAGGGAAACTGAGGCAGAGGATGGGCAGCAGCATCTTTCTGATAATAGCAAAACAGCAATCAAAGATGCGGTTGCCAGCTCGCTCGCTAAGCGTGGCTACTATGGCAATATACACCCCATAAGTGTAACGAAGAGACGGTCCCCAGTCCCCGGCGGACCCACTATTCCTGGTTACGGTGGCGACCATGGTAACGGCGGGGCAGAGGTTCTAAGAATCTCCGGTGGAGGTTCGGTTGCCACCTAAGACGACTCGACCTGGCAACATACAACGCACGTACCCTGAGGACTGACGAGAAGATTGTGGAGCTGGAAGAAGAGATAGACAAGTTACGCTGGCATATAATAGGATTATCCGAGGTTCAAAGACAGCGGGAGGACACGGCAATCCTCGAATCCGGCAACTTTCTCTATCATCGGGAGGGCGACCATCTGTCCCAAGGAGGTGTCGGATTTATCGTCCACTAGTCTCTCGTTAACAACGTTGTAAAGATTGGAAGTGTGTCGACGAGGGTTGCGTACCTTATACTCAGAATCACCAAACGGTATTCGCTGAATGTCATACAGGTTTACGCACCAACCTCGGCACACCCCGATAAGGTGGTGGAGGAAATGTATGAAGATATCTCTAGAGCCATGCATTCCTACAAAACCCACTATGCGGTGTTACTGGAAGAGTTCAAGGCAAAACTAGGCACAAGGAAGAACGGTGAGCTGAAAGTAGGGAAATTCGGAATAGGGGACAAGCGAGAAAGAGGAACTCTTTATGATGAACTCTTTCTTCCAGAAGCGGTCCCACAGGAAGTGGACCTGGTCGAACCCCGACGGTTCGACAAAAAATTAGATTGACTTCATTATGACGACCAGATGACAACTGTTCAGTGATGTCTCAGTGATCGCGAGGGTGAAAACCGGCAGCGATCACCTAATGATGAGAGGCACACTGAACCTAAACGATAAGTTGGAGAGGTCACGTCTAATGAACTCAACGCTCCGTCTCCCTCGTGCTCTAATCCAAAGTATCGAAACCTTTCAGCTCGAGCTACGAAACCGTTTTCAGTACCTAGAAGATTGCAATGCAGTGGACGATATGAATAACAAGCTCGGGGAAACTGTCCATGCGGTCGGAGGTAAGTTTTGCAAGACCCGCCGCAGAAGAACACAAAACTTCTTCGATCACACTCTAAATCTCATGATTGTTTGACGGCATACGAAACTGCAGTCTTCACTAGATTCGACAGTATACAGGCAACTGAACAGACAGATCTCCAAATGCATGCGGCGGAACTTACGCAACTTTATTGCTGCTAGTATTGAAGAAGCGATCGAGCGGAACCAGGGCTCCAAAGTCTTTGCTAGTGATCTGTCTGCCAGAAAGAGACAACTGTCAAAGCTGAAGACCGAGTGTGGCAGCTTCATTTCCGGGACACCTGAGGTTTTGAGTGAGATTGAGAGGTTCTATGGGCAGTTGTACACATCATAGTTGGAGCCACATGCAAGTGTGAGTAACGATCCAAAAGCGAGTCTTATCCGACATTATTCCGATGATATCCCGGACATCAGTCTTGGCTAGATTAGAATGGCTTTCCAGCACCTTAAAAACGGCAAGGCCCCAGGCGAGGATGGAATTACAGCGGAGCTTCTGAAAGCGGGTGGAAGACCGGTACTTGAAATCCTTCAGAAGCTCTTTAATTCCGTCCTCCATGGTAGCATTACACCGGAAGCGTGGAGCAGAAAAGCGGTGGATTTGTTTTTCAAGAAAGGTGACAACGCTTTCTTGAAGAACTACAGACCGATTTTCCTTTTGAGCCGCGTCTACGTGCTGTTTTTGAGAGTCATTACGAAACGTCTCGCACGCAGACTTGACTACTTCCAGCCACCCGAACAAGCCGGTTTCTAAAAAGGTTCTTGTACCATATACCACATACATACTCTGCGGCAGATTGTACAGAAGACAGAGGAATATAATCTGCCACTTTGCCTTGCGTATGTGGACTATGAGAAAGCCTTTGATTCCTTCGAAATTTGGGCGGTGCTACAGTACCTTCAGCGGTTCCAAGTTGACTGTCGCTATAACGAAGTGCTGAAGTGTTTGTACAGTAAAGCTACGATGGCTATCCGAGTATAGCATCAGAGTACGAAACCTATCAAACTGCAGAGAGCTGTAAGACAGGGTGACGTTATATACCCGAAAATCTTCTCCGCTGCATTGAAAGACATTTTCAAGCTTCTGGACTGGAAAGGATACGGTATCAACATCAATGACGAGTACATCACTCACCTTCGATTTGCCGACGATATAGTCCTTATTGCAGAATTGCTGGAGGACCTAAGCACTATGCTCAATGTCCTCAATAGTGTTTCCCAACGGATAGGTCTTAAGATGAATATAGACAAAACAAAGATCATTTTTAATGTCAATGTCACACCTATGCCGGAAGTTGTTCGGAGCACTGAGTTCGAAGTTGTTGACGAGTATGTTTACCTAGGACAAATAGTCCGACTAGGTAAGTTCAACTTCGACCGAGAGTTCCATCGACAGACTCAACTCGGTTGGGCAGCGTTCGGGAAGCTACGACACATCTTCTCGTCAGGTATACCTCAAAACTTGAAAACGAGACTGTACAACCAGTGCATGTTGCCAGCGATGACATATGGAACTGAGACGTGGTCCTTTACTGCTGGCCGGATGAGGAAACTCAAGGTCGCTCAGCGAGCTATGGATAGGGCTATGCTCGGGGTGTCTGCGTGATAAACTTAGAAATGAAGATATCCGCAGTAGAACCAGAATGACCGACATAGCCCAACGGATTAGTAAGCTGAAGTGGCAGTGGGCCGGCCATATAACTCGAAGAACCAACAACCGAAGAAAGGGGAAGAAAGCTTTTCGAGTGGCAGCCTCGTACCGGTAGGCGAAGTGTAGGGCGAACCCCACTCTATGAAGTGACGACCTGGTGAGACATACGTGATGAGAGACGCCCAAAAGACGTCATGGTTAATCCATTTTGCAAAAAATTATTGGAATTACAGCGAGCTAATATGGATTGCCAATTTATACTATATCCATTTGGCTGTTCCATTTATATTGTCGATTATATTAACAAAAATGATCGAGGCATGTCAAATTTACTAATAGCGGCGGTGGAAGAGGCCAAAAAATGGCAACAGTAGCGTAAGGGACTCTCTACACGCTATATCAAAAGTATTTTTAAACTCTTCGGAAATTTCAGCCCAAGAGGCAATTTACTGTCTGGCGGGACTTTCTATGTCACAAGCCTCTGAGAGAGAATTTTACATAAACAAAGGGCACCCCAATGAACGATTGGGTATTTTGAAGTAGTGTTGGGTGGTTCGGGGAATAAATAAAACGTCCAATAGTCTAGACTGTAGGTTTAATACTAACTTATCTCTATTCTATCCTACATATATATAAGCACACACTACACGCCCATCAGCAAAAATAAAAATAAATCATTCACAAAAATATTTATAAAAAAATAAAAAAGGTGTACATTATTTTAAAATATTAAAATTCTTATACTATAACATACTTATATCATAATAAAAAAAATCGTAAACACAGTAATTTTTAAGTAATTTTATTTGTAATAATAAAAATTTTGTTGTTTTATGTATATGGTCTAGTGCGATTTTTATGTATTGACTTATGTTTACCTTTGTAATCTATTGTAACATTTGGTTCACAATCTTCGATAACCTTAAATGGTCTATATAAAGAGGATCAAATTTGTTTACACGTTGTTCATTCTTAAGGAGTATCATATCACCAACATTATATTTAATTGGATTGGTATAGTAATTATACTTTGTTTTCCTACTTTGTTTCCTTAAAAATAAATTATTTCTTGCATCATATTGCGATTTTTGAAGTCTATATGTAAGTTGTTGTGGATAATCATATGGGTTATATAAGGGGTCTATATCTAAAGTTAAATTAGTTGGCAAACGGCAAAGCTTCCCAAAAACAAGCTCATATGGAGTATACTTGGTTTCCGTGTGTACAGTGTTATAAAACACCAAAACGGTAACCAAGTGCTCCAGTTTTGTGGTTCATTACCTGTTTGAAGTCTGAGAAATGAGATTAGATTTTTGTGGCTGTTTTCTAAGGAACCTATAGATTGGTAATGATATGCTGTTGACGTTACCTGTTGCATTTTGAGAATACGGCAAACATCTTTCATGACGGTTGAAACAAATTCGGTCCCTTGGTCAGATATTATTTGTCGAGAAATACCATAACTCAAAATAAAATTATTGATAAAAGACGATGCCACTGAAATAGTATCCTTATGTTTAAGCGGATAGGTTTCAACATACTTACTAACATCACACTGTAGTGTGAGTACATAAACATTACTATCGCAATCTTTACATAAAGGCCCTACTAAATCTAAATAAACTCTATCAAAAGCAGAATATCCCGTATCGGTTATAACCATTGGTTCTTTTATATGCTTATTTAAGTGCTTATATTGCAAACACTTGTCACATTGGTTTACATAATTAGTCACATCTTTCTCTAACCCGGGCCAAATCAATCTTTTCTTTATTTTGTTTATCATTCGCCTTATACCGGCGTGACCACTAGTTGGCAATAAATGATAGTCGTTTTATATTATACGTTTTTTCTCATGATCGTCGACTTCATGGATACCATTTAAAATTTATATTCGCGGTCCGGACCTATTTGGTGTCTCATTTATAATACGAGTTAACTCCTTAATTAATACATTGTTATTATTACTTTGTATAATATACAGACGATCTATCTTTCGCTTATTACAACAGCAATCCAACTCCCTCACAAAGGCATCTCGTACACAATATGATCGAAAAGAAGGATTTACATAAATTGTAGACTTAGCTGAGACAAAACAAAATAACTTAGAGTTAGAATAGAACTTTTCTTTCATTTTGTCTATCTTTTTCCATTCTTTTTCGTCTACAAATAATAATTCAGTTCGGTTGTTTAAGTGTTCCCACGACTTTTGGGTGATCATTCCCATCGTTGGTGGTAACCTTATCCTCCGTAGGGTTGTCACGCTTATCTTGCGCAATTTTTTTTTATTTGCTTTCTTTGCGCTCTTGTTAGAACAGATATGACCTTTTCATTCATTTCTTTCAAATTTTCACTCGAAATTTGGATGCGTGACAAAACATCTGCAGCTGCATTGTCAACTCCCCTTACATATATTCCTCATAATAATAATCTTGATAACAAACTTATATTCCTCAAGCAATAACCTAAACTTCGTAAGTCTACATGACGGATTTGTCATGTTGAATAAATATACGAGAGACTTATGATCCATTTCAATAATGAATTCGCGTCCATATAAATAAGGTCGAAAGTATTTTACTGCCCATCCTATCGATAATAATTCCTTTTCGATAGTAAGATAGTTTTTCTCGGCTTTGTTTAAACTGCGGCTAGCATATGCAACCGGTCGTCCGTCACGATTACATAAAACGGAACCTATAGCAAAACCAGACGCGTCAGTTTTTATAATAAAATTTTGGTCAACATTTGGATACTGAAGTATGGGAGGAATCGTTTAAGCATCTTTAAGCGTTGAAAAAGATAGTTAAAATTTTTTATTTCAATGAAATTTAACATTTTTGCGACATAAATTATTTAGAAGTAAAACGATTTCAGAAAATTTTGGTATAAATCTTCGATAGTAATTCGCAAACGCTACTAGTCATTTTACATCGTTGGAATTTTGAGGAATTGGGTAATTTTTTAATACTGATATCTTTTTTGGGTCAGGCTTAATACCTTCGTAAGAAACAATGTGGCCAAGATAAAGAAGTTCTTTTTTTAGAAAAACACATTTTTTCGGGTTTAACTTTAAGTTTACTTTTCTTAAGCGCGATAATATTTCTAATAAATTTTTATTATGATTATCTAAGTTTCTGCCAAAACAAATGAGGTCGTCTAAATAAGTGAGCGCGTTTTCGTAATTTAAACCAGCCATGGATATCGTAATAGCACGAGAAAAGGAACTTGGGCTTGTCTTTAAGCCTATTGGCATTCTGGTCATCTGATATTGACCAGAGGGTGTAGTGAAAGCAGTATACCTTCTACTAGATGGATTAAGGCTTAATTGGTTAAAAGCTTGATTGAGATCAAGGTGGGTAAAATACATTGCTCCTGATAAAGAATCTAATATGTCTGTAATATTGGCTAACGGAAATTTGTCATCTACAATACAGTTGTTTAATTTTATAAAATCGATAACCAAGCGCCAGCTCCTGTCCTCACCATTTTCTGGCTTTTTGGGTACAAGAAGTACAGAACTTGACCACTCACTACAAGCTGGTTCAATAATTCCGTCTTGTAACATATTTTTGACTTGTTTTTCTATTTCGTTCCTCTGAGAATAGGGTAATCGACACTGTTTTACATACACTGGGTCAATATTAGGTTTTAACTAAATATTATGTTCATATAAGTAACAAGTTGTTAATTGATCTCCTGACAATGAAAATATTGCACAAATATGTATAATAGAAGATTTTTCCTCTTTATTTAAATGATCCAAATTTAGTAAATTTAACATTTTATGAACGCGTTTGGGTTTAATGAGACTTTTGTCAAACTAACAAATTGAATAATTATGTAAACTATCGGTTTCAGGCCTAAAATAACTAAGATTGACCTGATCCTCTCGTGTATTTAATATTTTTATTGTTATTTTCCCGTTATTCGCTTTGACAATTTCACCAGACAGAAAAACTCCCTCGCATAACTCTTTCGGAAAGACAACACAATCTTCTTTCATACTCGCATTGATATAAAATAAATTCTCGCATCTCGGAGGTATACTCAAATAATTATTATTTCCCAAAATACTCATATGCAATGGTAAAGTTACTAATTCATTCATATTATGCAGTGTATAATTATTCAATTCAAAATTTATGCTACAATTAAACTTACGTAAAAAATCAATACCTAAAATTCCAGAAGTTTCACACGGCAACTGCTCTATAACATGAAACTTATTATTAAATTTCAGCCCGTCAACAGACAATGTTAAGTCAACAAATCCCACGGTTCGTAATTTGCCTCCAATTCCGTTTATTGTAATCGGTTTTTTTTTGTAATAAATTGTTTAGTTTACTTAGCGTGTCATATTTAATCACACATAAGGAAGCGCCGGTATCTACGAGCCATCTACATTTGATACCACCTATTGCTAACTCAACAAAATTACTATATTCGCAACTAAATATACTATTGGTCTCGAAAAATTTCTAGGTTATTTTCATTATTATCGTTATTAAGGTTAATTTCAATATTTTGAGAACTTTGCGATACGCGATATTCTGGTGTTATAAAATGAACTCGCTGGGCATTTTGACCACGAAAAGATCCGCGATTCTGGTGTGAGTACTCACCATAATTACTTTTTTTTTTCGCGGTGTTGTTGATGTCAACGCGAAAACTTTTAGGGCACCGGTTTCCTCCAGTTCACGTTATTTTTTGCTTGGGTATGCAAAGGGTATGTTTGCCGTGGTACATTATTGGATGTATACCTACCACGTAAAATTTTACGCATTCCTGAACCACCTCGATTCCCGAAATAAATCGATGGTTCGGTGTACTCGCTAGGTCGAACACTAGACGTCTCCTCATCCTTTGCAGCTCTAATTGTTTCTTTTAACGTACTATAATTACGTGCTGACAAAATAATACTGAGTTGTCGATTTCGCAAGCAATTTGTGAAACTTTTAATAGCGATTTTTTCATTTATAGGACGTAAAATTTTATGCGCGTTTTGGTCACCATCGGCTTGGGAAATCGTCAAATCTACGAATAATTGTTCGATTTTATTGCCATAATTATCATAATTAAATAGTAGTTATATATCTTATATAACTACTATTTTGTCTTATTTGAATTAGTTCGTTATGAATGGAAGTGCAAGATTTCTTTGTTAAAAGGTGATTACGCATATCAATTATAAGCGCCTCGCATGAGTCATAGGAATCTAATAGGCGTAACTTAGTGCCTTCATTCAAACGAGTCTTTAACACAAATTTTATTAACATAGACTTACCTTCTTCGTTAAGCGAAGAGCTACATAACTCTATCGAGTCCATCAAGGTTTTGGTGACCGATTCCTCGCCCGTCATCACTGGCAGGAGTGACACAGCAGTTTTAAAGTCGAAACTTTCCGTGGTGAATATTTCGCTTTGAATAGTGCCCTTGGAAGTTGATTGAGAGCTGTAATCCTTACTACAAAAGTTTTCTATTTATCCATATAAACCCTTAATTAAATCGCAATATGATTGCATTTCAATTAATAACTTACTTTTAATTTGTTTACTTTCTATCTCTTTATTTAAAATTATCAAACAATCATCAAATTCTTTACGTAATTGTACTGATTCCTTAAGTTTTTGTTGCAAAATGCTTTTAGTTTGCTTATCATACTTTATTTAACTAAATTATTTTTAATATTTTTAAATTTTTCATATATTATTATTAATTCACTAGACATGGAAGTACAGTTAAAAAAATATTGTTGTCAAAATATTTAAGGTGTATACATATAAGGCTATTTTTATTATTTTCTTAAACTTAAACTATAATTTATTTTTCAATTTAAACCTCATATTTTCAACTTGACGCATTTGTTGTCTCACGGCGGTCCTTGTGGCGGCACTCACAGCATACACGGGGTACACGAGGTCCTGGGTCCGGTGACCGCACAAAAGAACGACGCAAATTGTGCATTACCATCTCATTCCGCATCCAGCTTATATGGCAACTTTTGTATATTTGGTATACACCATAGAGAAGAGCTAAGCCCAAAACTGTGCATATTATAATCAGCACGACGGATATCCCAGACAGGTGGCTTTTAATTTCTTCTACATGTGCAGAATTTGAGCCTCCTGAAGTGTCTTGCGTTATGAATACTTGGTCTTTCTTGAGTTCAGAACGACACATTTTTTTATATATATGTATAAGTCCAATATTATTTATTATTCATTTTCGTATTTAATTTGGATTCCACATATTTTTGAACGCGGCCCGCGACCGAACCCAGGCAGACCGCCGATGAACTGGCAGGATCGCCATGTAGTGTTGGGTGGTTCGGGAAATAAATAAAACGTCCAATAGTCTAGACTGTAGGTTTAATACTAACTCTCTCTTATTCTATCCTACATATACATAAGCACACACTACAATTTGCAGTCCTTGGATCCATCGTCCACATACATATTTAATAAAAATTTACTGGATCATTATAAAAATCGCCCACGTGATCAAACGTTGATACAAAAAAGTTTAGCTTATTTTGCTGCATATTATACTTTTCAACTAAAATCTCGTGTACACATGAAGGTGAAAACACTGACCATGAATGTATAGGAAATTGGATTGAGTTGTTAAATAACGATGGATACGTGTGAAAAAGAAGAAAACCCAGGGTCATACGTTTCCGAAGATATAATAGAGCTCAAAATCCTGACAATTTCTACAGGGAGCAGTTAGTGTTATACACAAATTGGAGGGACGAAATTACTGAATTGGTCAATGACATTATAAACCTGGAAGAGAAATTTATCGAACTTAGCAATGAAATCCGTTCAGAAAGTCTTCAATTTAATCGCTTGGGGGGATGATGGGGGGCCTTGGGGGGGCCAGATGAGTTCCAGACATTGTTGGATGCAATTCGAAATGTAGATAAAGATAAAGAGGATGACGATAGTGCAGTGAAAGAAAAAGCTCGTCCTTTAGATTTTTATGAATTTGAGACACAAGAAGGTAATCCACATCATTGTCTACAATTACATGGAAATCAATCGGATTTAGTAGGAGGAGCGATTGCTCAACCAGCAGTATTGTGTGAAGATGATGTATTCAATTTAGTTAGATTATTTAATTATGATCAAAGACATTTTATATTACATGTAGGACATATCTTTACTCAAGAATCACCTCCAATATTTTATTATTTTGTTAGTGGTGGAGCTGGCGTAGGTAAAAGTTTTTTAATTAAGGGTTTGTATCAATATTTAATGCTTTTGTTCAATAGAGTTCCGGGTATAAATCCTGATCATGCTACAATTTTACTTTGTGCATACACGGGAAAAGCTACTTTTGGAATCGGTGATCAAACTGTTCACAGTACGTTTGGACTTCCAGCATCCCAGTGTGGCCAAACAATGCCCGAACTATCAGCAAGCACCGCGAACACCTAAGCATGTAAACTTGCAAAAGTAAGAATAATTATTTTGGATGAAATATTTATGCTAGGGAGTAGAACTCTGAACCAAATAAATAGGAGATTGCAGCAAGTATTTCACACAGATACGCCATTTTCTGGTATGTCTATTATAAGCGTCGGGGACTTCAATCAGTTACGACCGGTAGGAGACAACTGGGTTTTTCAGCCAAACAGTAGTCGGAATCCATTGGCACACCTTGCTGGTGCTCCGTTGTGGGAACCATTCCGTCTCTTTATGATGACTAAAATAATGCAACAAAGAGATGATCTGGCAGTCGCATTAGCCTTAAACAATATGGCTGTCGGTCAGATGACTTCTATCGATATATAGTTAATAAATTCTAGATGTTACAATATTAATACATTACCTGTTGAGGTACATGGAGCGATCCACTTATTTGCGACCAACAATGAAGTTGACAAATAAAATAATCAAGTATTGTCTCGAATGAACACTGAAGTGTACTCGGTTAAAGCACTTAATGTGGTTTCTGGAGCACCAAATCCGCAAGCTCCTAAGAACTTGTTTTTACGAGTAGATGCACGTTATATGGTAACTGTGAATATTGACACTGCGGATGGCCTTGTAAATGGTAGTACAGGAATATTGAAGGCTATAGATTATGGTCGACACAAGGAAACAAGTGTAAAGCGGCCTTTCGGTATTTGGGTTCTGTTCGATAAAAGTACGGGAATAGCTACAAAAAATAAATGTCTAGTAGCTTCTCGGAAACATCGTCAATATCTCAATTCGTATTGGACGCAACTAGATGCTGTCACTTATACTGTAAAAAGGTAGAAATCTTCAAATCTTGTAGTGCAGCGTACTCAGTTTCCAATAGTACCAGCAGAATGTATTACAATTCACAAGTCGCAAGGCGCAACCTTAGAAAAAGTTGTGGTTCATATTTCTAAAAATGTAAAAATATCGATGTTGTATATAGCTTGTTCTAAAGCAACGTCATCGTCTGGACTATTTTTAGTTGTGAATTCAGGTAGATTTAAAGCTCCCTCTAAAATATCAGAATCGAGTGCTGTAAGTACAGAAATGAAAAGACTAGAGCAAAACAAATTGGTACCATATTTTAAATTTTTGCAAACACCTGAAGATAATACAGTTCAAATTGTATTTCATAACGTGCAATTATTACGCAAACATTTTTAAGACGTCATCATAGATCCTTTTATTCAATCCTCCCATGCAGCATTGTTTGATGAAACCTGGGAATGTCGTAGAGACACTTTTGAGCTTGATGGTTTTATGAGGTGTGCAGAATAGATGGTGCAGCTATATCTAATGCAAATCCAGGTTGGGGATCTATCGCGTATATACGTCGCATTCTTAAGGATATCGTGGTAGATGGATCATGTAAAAGATATTATTTAAATAACCGAGACGCTACAAATATAATGTCAGAGTGATAACTGTATATAGGTCACCACAATGTCAAATTAATGTTGCAATAGCACGCATAAAAACAACAATATACGGCAGCAAACCCAATAGTTATACTTTATGTTCTCCTTTGATTGTTTGACTTCAATATCGATTTTAGAATGAATCCCCAAAATGGAATTTCCACATATTTTTCATCCATAAACATATTTCTGTTAATAAACACTAGCACTACACGAAGTAGTACAACTATAGATAACGTTTGTTCTAACTTCAATGTTCAATGTGGTACTATTCATACCTTTTGCAGTCACCATTTACATATCTGGTTCAAATTTAATACTTAATTAGTATTTTTGAACCAGATTTCTAAATAGTGACTAAAAACTTTGTAAATAAAAACTTTGATAAAAGAACTTTTGCAACGCTGCTGCATGGCTAGTGTAGGTATTTCAGTTATATTATAAAATAAATGATATGTTTTGATATAAAATAAAAGTATACTGAAACGATAAAGAGAGAGACCTTTGTCTTAAATTTATGCTCCTCCAGCTTTCCACATTGCAATGTTATGGATTTCATTTAGCAATAAAAACACCATAACTTTTATTTAAATACCTACAGGTTTGTACGGAACCCTCGGTGCGCGAGTCCGACTCGCACTTGGCCGATTTTTATTATTTTACACTGGCGCTGTCGTCGCTTTAATGCGTTAGGTTATTTGTACATATTGAATTAAGTAGTAAACATTTAGTTCGTATTTAGAAATACATACATAATAGTTTTAATAATTTAAGGTTTTCGAAAGTAGAAAAGAACTTTATACAGTACAGCTCTATTTATTTAAGTCTTATCAAAATAAAAGTATTAAATAAATCGCACGATATATCAAAAACAAAACGTGACGAATGATATTCTAAACTTTGATCTATGTGACGTAATCATTCTCAAGATCAAGCCCTCAAGTCACAGAATAGTATTCCTAAGTACAGCGTCTTGAGATACCGTTTTTAAGTGTTTATTAATTAGCAACGATCTTGAGATTCTGATATCGTAATGACTGATATCGTAACGGCTCACCTGATGGTAAGTGACTACCGTCGCACATGAACAACTGCAACACCAGGGGAACCAGGGGTATTGCAGATGCGGTGCCGGCCTTTTAAAAAAGAGTAGGCTCTTATTTGAAGGTCCCTAAGTCGTATCGGTTCGGAAAAATCGCTGATGGTAATCGATTCCACATGGAAGTTGTGCGAGGAAGAAAACATCTTCTAAATCGCACAGTGGTGGACCGCCAATCATCCAGATGGTGTGGATGGTATCGGGAGTTCTGCCGCGACGTGCGTTCCTAAAATTTTGGCAGCTGGGATTAATCCGAACAATTCTTCAAAACACTCATAAATAAATAGAAACGAGTACATCTCTCAATATTCCTCGGGAAAACGTCGCCGAGTACCGGTATGAATTCGAGTCTTTGCTGAACTAAGTCTCGGATTGGCGGCGACTAAATCTAGTCCAGTTTAATCCTCAGAAGACAAACATTTTATCGGTAAAATAACCCTTTTGTCTCATTTGCGCATTTAAAGTCACTCTCTTTGTTGCCTCAGCCAGTATCGGAATCTACGACGTCGACATACCGCGTGACGTGCAATTTTGTGGTCACTTGGAATAGAAGGCCAAATTGGTCTCTAAAAACCTTAGGGTGCTTGGCAGAGCAGGACAGTTTTTCATGCCAGCACACCGCCTGCAACTTCACAAGGCGCAGGTTTGGCCTCACATGGAATACTATTCCCATTTCTGAGCTGGGGCTTGCCAGTGCCAGCTCCTTCCACTTGACCGCATCCAACGCAGAGTGACTCAAATCGTCGAGGACCGAGTCCTTTCCAATCGTATCGATTCACTGGTGCTGCGAAGAAATGTTGCATTCCTTTGCATTTTCTTTCGCATCTACCACGGGAAGTGCTCTGAGGAATTGTTAGGATTAATTACAGCCGGCAAGTTTCACGAACGCACATCGCGGTAATACTCCCAATACCATCCACACCATTTGGATGCTTGGCGGTCCACCACTAAGAGATTTCTTCCGCGTACGTTTCACTAGGAGATTTCTTCCACGGACAACCTCTCTGTGAATTAATTTACCACCAGTAATTTTCCTGAACCGATACGACTTAGGGACATTCAAGAAAAGATCTCACTCCTTTCTAAAAGGCCAGCAACGCACCTTCAATTCCACTGGTGTTGGTAGTCACTTTTTTTTAGAGGAAAAGGGTGAAAAACGAGCACACAGTCCACCTGATGGTAAGTGGTTGCTGCGGCCCATAGACATCTACATCTATCCTCTGTTACAGATCAAAATGCAGATGCGTTTTCACCCATGAGGACTAGGATAAAATGCCTCATTTCCAGTAAAAAGGGACTCCAGCCACCTGCACTCACCAAGCGAAACGCAGAGGTAAACCTCTACTTCACGCTGGTATTCTGTGAGGTGGTGGTACCACCCCGGTCCGAGCCGGCCCATCCATGCGACAGCAAAAGCTGCCGCCTGGCTCTACTACTGTTAACTTACCCCTCTCCTATAAAAAACATAGCTTATTAGAACCAAAAACATTCAACATTTTTTTATAGAATTAGTGTGACAAACGAGCACGCCGTTCACCTGATGGTAAGTGGTCGCTGTAGCCCATATACATCTACATCTATCCTCGATTACGTATTAAAATGTAGAAGGATGACAACCCATCTTAGTAATAGACTAAGATGGAATGCCTCGTTTCCAGTAAAACTTATTGTATTAATAATAATATCGTCGTTCGGCATTCAGTACCGCGAGTTTGTTATTGAGTCACTCTAAGAGAGACAAAAAACTGATTTATTTATAATGTACGCTTTACAATTTGTTGGAAAGTATTTTTTAAGTATTAATAATATCAACTTTTGCTGCTAACGCCATAAACGTATAACTCAACTTAATATATTTTATAATAATGCACATTAATGGTATTTACTGAAGAGTATTGTAATGTTTAACATTAATGGTTTTTGCAAGTCTATTTGGTCATTTTATAGTAACATTCGCTGTTATACTTACAATAAAAGAAAATAAAAAAACAAGTTAGTTACTGTGAAATGTACATATTTATTTAGTAAAAAAATCAGTCTGAACTAGTGACAAAATATGTCCAACGTGTAATGAATCATATAACAACAATGTACTTATTTACCTCTGCATAGAATGATGACGCAAGCCAAAGCGAAACAGCAAGCCGCAGCGGCCAGCGGCGGCGTACATCAAACATGGCGTGAATTCGTTAGATAACACTTTATTAATCAATTATCGTAACTTTAAAATTTTACTTCCAACGGTTGTGATAACTATGCACAAACACTAATTAATTATTATGTCTACTTGACGACCACGAAGATATTGTTCAACACGTTCGCCTTGTATGTCTATGCACTTGCGACACCGGATTATATTATAAAGTTTGAACGCATGCGTTGTAGAACAGATATCTTAAACTAATTTTTTGCAAATTTGCATTTGACTATTTGAATACGCATTTTTGCCTTGGTATCACTTGTTGTTTTTTTTTTGGAATACGAGCTGACAACTCAATCGTACCATAGAGATAAAAGTATAAAGGTGTGAGGACAGATGATCGCGCCAGCCAGTTGACCGACCCACCACGGTCAATCCAATATTCGCTGAATTATCCAAGACAACAATTAAATTACAATATTACAAAACTATTGGTAAATCCAATTGTGCATGACATAAGCGCAATAAAAAATTTCGTATAACAAGATTGAACCTAATTTTTTAACGTAGTTTACACAAGTTTTCATTGATAACCTTATTACTTTATTTCCAATTTTCCGTTATTTTAATGTCAAACATCAATTAAAGAAAAGTTTGGAAAATCTAAAAGTATACGACTCATTATGCTCATTCATATGAGCATTATGAATCGTTACTATCATTAGTGAAAAAAATGTAAATTATAGTTCCGTTCGTCAAAGAGTTCCCGCAGCAGTCGCGGAAATACACCTTTGAAGTTAATCCGGTGATCGCGAAGGTAAGGTCTATGCATATTTAACAAAACGATCCCAAACTCGGCACATCTATTTCTCCTTGTCGAGGAGTTCCAGTAGCAGTCATGAAAGTCTACTTTTAAGTCACTCTGTCAAGTCTGTAAGTATGGTCTCATCATAACTAACAAAACCAGCCAAAAATCAGCACACCTATTACTACTCGTCGAGGACTTCAAGAAGTAGTCATCGAATTACACCTTTAGATCACTATTTTTAATCCAGAGGTAAGATCTCATTATAACTAACAAAATGAGGCCAAATTCAGCACACCTGATTCTACTCTTCAAGGAGTTCGAGAGTAAATTGCAGTCATGCAGTTACATGAAGATTTGTCGGCAATCTTCCAATGGGCAAATAATGGTCTAACACTTAACCTTACTTACTTAACCTTTGAAATCATAATAATAACTAAACTAAAACTTAAACAAGAAACTTAATTATCATATAGTCCTACTCCCCGCGGTATTGTGCCAATAACACTGGCTGCAAATCCCCGTTGAATGGCTATACTTAGCTTTTGTGCGAGAAAAGAACCAGCTCTCTTATCACCACCATTTAAAATGAAAATATATGTTGCTTGGAAGCGAGTAAAACACAATGTAAAATAATATTAAGTAAGAAACCGGAAATGCTTCTCAAAAAAAAAAGTTTCAACGCAAAACTAGGCACAAGAGAGAACGGAGAGCTGAAAGTAGGGACATTCGGAATAGAGCAACGGAACCGCGTGGGGCCAGCAGCTGGCCGACTTTATGGAGAAAGGGGGCTCTTTATGATGAACTCTTTCTTCCAGAAGCGGCCCCATAGGACGTAGACCTGGTCGAGCCCTGACGGTTCGACAAAAAATGAGATTAACTTCATTATGACAACCAGACGACAACTGTTCAGTGATGTCTCAGTGATCGCAAGGGTGAGAACCGGCAGCGATCACAAAATGGTGAGAGGCACACTGAATCTAAACGCTAAGTTGGACGTCTAATGAAGTCAAAGCTTCGTCTCCCTCGTGCTCTAATCCGAAATCCCGAAACCTTTCAGATCGAGCTACGAAACAGTTTTCAGTGCCTAGAAGATTGTAATGCAGTGGACGATATGAACGAAAAGCTCGTGGAAACTGTCCATGCGGTCGGAGCTAAGTTTTGCAAGACCCGCCGCAGAAGAACAAAAAACTCTCCGATCACACTCTTAATCTCATGGCTGTTAGACGGGATATGAATCTACAGTCTTCAGTAGATTTGGCAGCATACAAGCAACTGAACAGACAGATCTCTAAATGCCTGCGGCAGGACTTATGCAACTTTAATACTGCTCCTACTGAAGAAGCGATTGAGCGGATCCAGGGCTCCAAAGTCTTTGCTAGAGATATGTGTGCCAGAAAGAGCCAACTATCGAAGCTGAAGCCCGAGTGTGGCAGCATCGTTTCCGGGACACCTGAGATTTTGAGTGAGATTGAGAGGTTTTATGGGTACTAAAATTTATTTTATTAAAAGCTGTACACATCATCGTTGGAGCCACACGTAATTGTAATTAATGATTTAAGAGTGAGTCTTATCTGACACTATTCCGATGATATCCCGGATATCAGTCTGAGCGAGATTAGAATGGCTCTCCAACACCTTTAATACGGCAAGGCCCCAGGCGAGGATGAAATTACAGCGGAGCTTCTGAATGCGGGTGGAAAACCGGTACTTGAAGTTCTTCAGAAGCTCTTTCATTCCGTCTTACATGGTGGCATTACACCGGAAGCGTAGAACAGAAGTGCGGTGGTCTTGTTCTTCAAGAAAGGTGGCAACGCTCTCTTGAAGAACTACATACGATTTTCCTTTTGAGCCGCGTCTACGTGCTGTTTTCGAGAGTCATTACGAATCGTCTCGCGCGCAGACTTGACGACATCCAGCCTCTCGAAGAAGCCAGTTTCCGAAAAGGCTTTAGCACCATACATACATACATACCCTTCGGCAAGTTGTACAGAAGTCCGAGGAGTACAATTTGCCACTATGTCTGGCGTATGTGGACTATGAGAAAGCCTTTGACTCCGTCGAAATTTGGGCGGTGCTGCAGTCCCTTCAGCGATGCCAAGTTGACTGTCGGTATATCGAAGTGCTGAAGTGTTCGTACAGTGGGGCTGCGATGGATCCGAGTACAGAACCAGAGTACGAAACCTATCCAATTGCAGAGAGGTGTAAGACAGGGTGACGTTATATCCCCGAAACTCTTTACCACTGCATTGGAAGACGTTTTCAAGCTACTGTACTGGAAAGGATACGGTATTAACATCAATTGCGAGTACATCACTCACCTTCGATTTGCCGACGATATAGTCCTTATGGTAAAATCGCTGGAGGACTTAAGCACAATGCCCAATGACCTCAATAGTGTTTCCCAACGGATAGTTCTTAAGATGAACATGGACAAAACAAAGATCATGTTTAATGTCCATGTCACACCTATGCCGGTAGTTGTTGGGAGCACTAACCTCGAAGTTGTTGACGAGTATGTTTACATGGGACAAATAGTCCGACTAGGTAAGTCCAACTTCGACCGAGAGGTCAATCGACGTATTCAACTCGGTTGGGCAGCGTTCGGAAAATTACGGCACATCTTCTCGTCAGGTATACCTCAAAACTTGAAAACGACACTGTACAACCAGTGCGTATTGCCAGTGATGACCTATGGCACTGAGACGTGGTCCTTCACTGCTAGCCGGATAAGGAAGCTCAAGGTCGCTCAGCGACCTATGGAGAGGGCTATGCTTGGAGTTTCGCTGAGTGATAAACTTAGAATTGAGGATATCCGCAGTAGAACCAGAGTGACCGACATAGCCCAACGGGTTAGTAAGCTGAAGTGGCAAAGGGCCTGCCATATAGCTCGAAGAACAGAGAACCAATGGGGAAAAAAGGTTCTCGAGTGGTGGCCTCGTACTAGCGGATAAAGTGTAGGGTGACCCCCACTAGATGGAGTGATGACCTGGTAAGATATGCAGGAAGTCGATGGATGCAGGTGGCTCAGGACCGTGTTTTGTGGCATTCCTTGGGGGAGGCCTATGTTCAGCAGCAGTAACAGAAGCCCACTGTATTTATACAATGAATTAAATTCGATTTAGAATGCCCATGAAGTAAATACACGTAAAAGAGTCTCAAATATGCTGAATATTCCATGCAATATGACTTTAACAGTGGTAGAGCCACGGGGCAGCTTTTGCTGTCGCACGAATGGGCCAGCTCGAACCGGGGTAGTACCACGACCTCACAGAAAACCAGCGTGAAGTAGAGGTTTACCTCTGCGTTTCGCTTGGTGAGTGCAGATGGCCGGAGGCCCTTTTTACTGGAAATGAGGCATTTCATCTTAGTCCTCACGGGTGACAACGCATCTACATTTTGATTTGTAATAGAGGATAGATGTAGATGTCTATGGGCCGCAGCAACCACTTACCATCAGGTGGACTGTGTGCCCGTTTGTCACCCTTATCATAAAAAAAAACTTTAAAGGATGTTTAAAGACTTGGCCGCAAAAGTATGGAATGATTTATGATGATAAGGGTGGTGGCACCCTTAAAAGAAAATTTAATTTTTAACATTAATTTTAATTTTAGCATTAATTTGCAACATTTAAAAAAAGTTACAAAGGAGTTATTTTATAAACAGAAGTCTCTTTAGGCCGAATGGCTGAATGTTTATTGTGTTATAAAGTCTTTTTATTTGACACATATAGACTGTAAAGAGGGTGACCATTGATACATAATTAAGTACGATGTGCGTGCGACCAAAATATACCCAAAACAACAGGGACTGGCTGAAAACCAGTTCTGAGCATAATGCCCAACGAATAAGTGAGCCTGCTCCCGTTGCCTCACATTATAATCGTATACTTAGTAATAGTAGTTAATTTGTTAATTGCGAATGTTCATTTTTTATAGAATTTTTAAGTATTATTATTTTTATGTTTATATTTAGTTTGTTTTCATTTGTAAACTTATTATTGTGTTGGCAATAAATATTATATATTTATTATTATTATTATTAAATGTCGATTATACCCTAGGCTAGCCTAGCACCTCATCGGCACCCCTATTGGCGCCATATTATACATAATAAATTAAATCTACTAATTTTGCAAATAAATTATATTATAATTTATACTAGTAGTTTAACAATTGCAAAATAGTTACAATACCAGTAACATTAACAAGGCATAAAAAATGTAATGAGAGTAAGAGCGATTTAGGAGTAATAAAATTCGACGCTTTTTTGTTAAAAAAACTTACGCGCGCGCCTTTATAACCTTGCGCCCCTAGGCACGTGCCTAGTTTTCTTTAAAGATGATTATCCTCAAGGCAAACTAGGTCACCGCCCGGAGGTAAAATCTAACTAATCTAAAAAATAACTAACAAAGTAAACCTACCACCATAACTACTCTTCGAGGAGTTCCCATGGCATTCACCAAAGTGCACCTTCAAGTCGGGGTAAGGTATGAGATCATAACTAACAAAACGAAGCCAAATTCGACATACCTAGTTCTACTCTTCGAGGAGTTTCGGTAGCATTCACCGAAGTGCGTCCCTAGGCACGTGTCTAATTTGCCTTAAGGATTATCCGCCACTGTCCGGAGGTAACGTCTCATCATAACTAACAAAATACAAAATACAGATGTGTTGTCACCCCTGAGGGCTAAATGCAATGCCTCGTTTTTAGTCCAAAAAGGTATACAGTTCTCTACACTTACCAAATGAAACAAAGCTGTATTATATGAGAGCATGGTCCTTCCTTGATCGAGACGACCTATTTGTACTGCAACTATAATATACCTGCAGCATGGCTCTACCACGTGATTATTATTATAGTATACGAACGGAACGGAAACGATCACAATCTCGTCACACCTAGTTCTACTCGTCGAGGAGTTCCAGTATTAGATACCGAAGTACAACTTCAGGTTACTTCATAAAGTCCAAGACGTATATTTATACAATATGTAACAAAAACCCTGTGGGTCCCGTTAAGAACGTTATAAATATCATTATTCAAACATATAGAAATAACTTTTTTTTTCAAACTTGAACAATATTTTTTTTATTTTATTTAAAAAAAAATAAGTGTACCTATGCAAATTGTATGTGGTTTTATTACCTGTGCATTGTCTGGGGAGTAAGAGGATTGTCAAAGACCCCGCTTTAATTAGCTTTACCATCGGTTAGTGTCAGTAAGAGGTAATAAAACCACATAAAATTAAAAAAAAATATATGGTCGAGTTTAAAATAAAAGTTATTTCTATAGGTTTGAATAATGACTTACCTTTATTTTTTTTATATTAATGACTTATCTTACATAGTAGGGGATAACCATGATATAGTATTATTTGCAGATGACACTTCTTTAATTTTCAAATTAAGTCGACAATTACTAAAATATGACGAAGTAAATAATGCTATATCTAAATTAGTAAATTGGTTCAAAGTTAATAATTTGCATTTAAATGGTAATAAAACAAAATGTATGAAATTCATGACTCCAAATGTCAAACAATTAAATACTAATGTAATTTTTAATGAAAAGAAACTGAGTCTTGTACATACCACCATTTTTCTTGGAATCACACTAGACGCGAAGCTTCAATGGAGCCCCCATATATCAAAACTAGCAAGCAGACTTAGTTCTGCAGCATATGCTGTAAAAAAGATTAGAAGTCTAACTAGTGTTGAAACAGCTAGACTAGTTTACTTTAGCTATTTCCATAGCATAATGTCGTATGGTATTTTGCTATGGGGACACGCAGCTGATACTGAAATTATATTTCTTTTACAGAAGAGCAATTTATGATTTAAAGCCCAAAGAGTCACTGCGACAAAAATTTAAGGAAATTAATATATTAACTTTGGCCTCTCAATACATTTATGAAAATGAAATATACGTACACAAAAATAAAAGTAGTTTTACAAAAATAAGTGATATTCATTCTGTAAATACTAGGAACAGACACAAGCTAGTAATACCAGTTACTCGACTCCATCGAGTCAGTAATTCATTCTTGGGGCGCTTTTACAACGAAGTTCCAGAAAATATACAAAATTTGACCTGCTCAAAGTTCAAAAACTTTATTAAACTAAGTTTGTATAAAAAGGGTTATTATAATATTAAGAAATTTATGGATGATAATAACCCCTGGAAATGAGGATATCGCTACCAAGCCTTTTCTAATTTGTTATGTTGTTAATTTGTGTAACCGAGTTCTTTCTGATCGGCTCGATACACTGGCACTGCGTAGAGATGTTGCATCTCTTTGCGTATTTTATCGCATCTTTCACGGGGAGTGCTCTGAGGAATTGTTCGGACTAATTCCAGCCGCTCAATTTCACCATCGCACATCGCGTCAAAACTCGCGTTACCATCCATACCATCTGGATGATTGGCGGTCCACCACTGTGCGATTTAGAAGAAGTTTTCTCTCTCGCACGACTTCCTTGTGGAATCAATTACCACCAGCGAATTTTCCGGACCGATACGACTTAGGAACCTTCAAGAAAAGAGCTTACACCTTTTTAAAAGGCCGGCAACGCATCTGCAATTCCCTTGGTGTTGCGGTTGTTCATGGGCGGCGGTAGTCACTTACCATCAAGTGAGCCGCATGCTCGTTTGCCCCCTATTCCATAAAAAAAAAAACATTATGATTGTAAGCTGTTATTTATAAAAAAAAAGTCCCGCTGGGTTTCTTGCTGGTTCTTCCCAGGACAGAGGTTTTTTTCCGAACCAGTGGTAATCAAACAAAAGAGTGACTTTCAATAAGTATTATTTATAATGTATATTGAATAAATCGCCACGTCGAGAGAATAAATGAAGAACGATTGACGAAAAAAGTGTATAAGGCGAGTGTGAATGAAAGTGTTGTAAGGGGTAGACCTAGGCGGACATTTCCAGACCAAATTAGGGACGTCTTGAAAAAAGACCAGGTTAAGAGTACCCTAAACCGTAGAGCATGTATGAAGGGAATAATGAAAGTGGACGAAGCGAAACAAGTATGTAAGGACCTTAGCAAGTGGAAAGAAGTGGTCTCTGCCTACCCCTACGGGAAAGAGGCGTGATTATATGTATGTATGTATGTATTGAATAAAAAAGTTTCTGTTTCTGTTTCTGTTTCAATGATCCTGATAACGTACTTAACGGGAACCACAGGGTTTTGTTACATGTATATAAATCCTACGTACTTTTAGCGAAAAAAAATAATGTAATAAAAATCTGTGATTATAAAAATAATAACCTTGGTGAAGTATTATCAAATTTTGTTTTTGAAATATTTTGTATTTCTTCAGCGATCGATATTTTTGCTACCTATTACCGCTGCTGTAAGCAAACGGTACAGTTATCCACTCACGACGGCGGCCAAGCCCGCAATGGGAGTGAGCTGTGAAGCAAAGTGTATTTAGTAAAATAAATTATTACAAGGCTGCTCAAAACCCCGAAAATTTCGGCATTCCACAATCGAAAAAAATTATTTATAACTAAACAAAACAAAATTAATCTACTAAATATGCCATAGAATATAAATACATTTCATGGCAAAGATTGAGTTCAACAATTGATATTTTCAAAAATTACTCTATGCGGACTTGATAAATCTACACCATAAGCCACTAAAACCACTTTTTTTGTAAAAATAGCAATTAATCAATTTAAAAAAAAAGTGTAACAATAATTTATCTTTCTGACAATGTGATTTTTATATAATTTATATGTTCAATATGATTTTTAGATTGGATTTCGTGCGACAAAACGTTGGAATCTTGATTTTTAGACGTTAGTAGAACATACCTACGCGTTTTGCGCTTAATGCATGGAATATTCCCCGTTTCTTGTTTAAGCAGGCATCTGTCACTCATGCTACCTGCGTGAAATAATTACCTACAATCGCGAGCTGCCCCAGGGGTAGATCGCAGTCGGGGCTAACGCGCTCTATACGATTGAATGTTAAAGTTTTTAAACACTGTTTACGTAAATAATTTTTTGTAAATACTTGTTGAAATACTCGTCGAAATAGTTTTTGTTTAGTGTTTAGTATATTTAATTGTAGGATAAAATAGTTGATTTTTATGTAATTTAAGAATAATATATATGTATGCATATTATTATCTATCTATTTGATAAATTATAATAGCGAAACGTCGTTCCTACTATTATTGTTGTGGGGATGGATACTTAATGAGGAATTAAAAGAATTCAGATAATATATCATTTTTGAGTTACCGGAAGGTAAATTTATTTCATTTTTTTTGTTAGATGGGTACTTCTAGGTACTTTTATATAGTTAAATTCTTAATTAATTATTTAAAATAATTAAGAAAGAATTTAATTACCGAAGTAATACCTACGTACCTTATTACAAAACTTAGTTAAAATTTACTTCACTACCCAAGTACCTACTTAGATACCTATACTCGTCTTTGTAATTAAAATATTTTAAGGTATAATAGCACAAAATATTGAAATTAAAACTTTGTTTACAAGATGAGAGAATACCTAATGGCATTAAGTCCGCCCTTTGTAATCCTTTAATAAAGTAGGCAATAAAGTGTAAATAAATAATTTCAACTAAGTAGATTATGATCATATTTCTCTTAGGAATCGTATTTCGGGTTTATTTGTTGTTTACGCTATCTACCTATACGAACCAAGCATCGCGATTCCCGACGAATGGCCTTACAAGTTGCATGCGTTGGGCATCACAGAACTCACATAGTAGATAATAATATTATATATATACATATTATGGTCGACTAAAGTCAGAATAGGTACTTTACCTAAGTAACTTAACATTTCACAATGTATTTTTTTACTCTTTATTAACAGCCCTTAGCAACCACGCAAAGTCCATTGTGACGTAGTAAGGAGAAAAGATGCAAAGTAATACGGACGTTCGCGCGCAGCAATAAAATTTTATTTAGCTAGCGTGTGCGATTTATTTATATACTATATAATAACCATGTAGGCTATTATAACGTCGGCAAGCAGTCAACATCAAAAGAGTGCAACTTCTGTACTTATTTATTCTATGGTTTAAGTCAGACGTCTGATACAGATCACTCACGACGGTTACTTAATTTAGTAATGTAAAAAACATCTCGGTCTGGAAGTAGATTAATTTCGTTGGAGACAAATCGTTTTGCAATTATATATTGGTAGTTCCAAACATTCGAGTTTATTGTTGTGTTCTTAATGAACGGCATTTGTTGTGATTTTTGTATTTTTTGATGTATTTTTTCTAATGTTTTATTTGTAAAATATATTTTATTATACTTACTTTATTGTAAAAAGTATAATATTACACTTATATGTTTAAAGAAAATACGAATTAAGTCAATTTATTTCTCCTTGACTGTAAAATACAGCCGCAATGGTTGCAACATATAAGATATGATCCGCCATCTTAAAAGATACTATTGAGGGGATTATTTACACACAAACCTTGGGGGCGCGTGCTCCTCGCAGCGGAACACTTTGAAAAAATGCTGTATCGGCCGTGTCAGAGCCCTCAAAGTGGCCATAGGTATGTCGGCGCGTGTCGTTTAGGTCAGATGCAAATAACATTTTTAGAAATATAAAAATTTAGTAAATTACTTGATTATAAACGCTAAAATCAAATTCATAGTACAGCTATACCTCCCGGAAACAAACAACGGGTTATTTGTTACATACTGTATAAATTGTTTAAACCACTGTGATTGTTTAAATCTGTTATAACCTCCTTTTTTTAATAAAATATCATTAATGAAACCCACATTTCCCATATTACTCAAAACGTTAATAATATTTAAAAAAAAAATTATAAATTAAAAATAATAATTAACATAATACCTAGAAAGCGTACACTCTGACCCCAGCATTTGCCGTCAGTTATTCATTACGGGCTCGCGGACTTTGCTATGCGACAAACAAATGATACAGAATAAATTGCAAATAGCTAAATACAATGCATGTTTTTTGAGACCTTCATGAACCTCCTACGAACACGAACGCGTGATGAATATACACTCCTTCCCATTTAAGAGCACATTTGTATTTGAATATATACCATTAGGTAGTGTAAATTTAATACATTTTGTCTTATTGCCGTTTAAGAGCAAATTGTTGGCGTTAAAACAATGTACTAATTTCGATAGAGCGTTATTTACATTGTGAAAATTAATTGATCGTCGTTTTATATATAACAATATTTTTGACACCGTAATTTTGTAGTTTCCTGATTAATATATCATGATGAAAACAATTGAGAGCCTTGAAAAGATCACATAAAAAGCCTCAGGCATCGTGTGAACTTTCCCAGGCGTAAAAATATATTTCGACATCTGCGTCAGTCATACAACCAGGTTAAATGATTTGTCATGAGTTGATGTGTTGTTCACGATATTGCTAGGACTTTGTACTATCTTGAGAAGTGATAATAACGTCAACGAAGGCGAAATGACTTTTGGACGTATATTACGGATTTTTATGATATCACACATTCAGAGGTAAGTGACGATAATGTTTTAGTAGACAAAATACGAATCAATCAATATCAAAATTGAAGCCTATTTTGAAATCTCCTAGTATCATCATGTTTTTTCATCTTGATTTAAAGTCTTATTTCGTTAGAGACCACACTGTCAAACCACTCTTAAAGCCTCCTTATGATGGTCCATTTAGAGTGATTAAACGTTTTGATAAATTATTTTGGTACAGTTACAAGATCACAAGAAAATCTGTTTCTTTCATTCTTTTTTTCTTTCTTAATTTGTTCACTGTGAAGATATCGCCGAGTCGATGACTATTTATTTTTATTGCAAGGCGAACTACATAGTGGACTACTTAGGTCTTGAATATTTTGAGTTTTTCTCTCCTGAGGCAAAGAGGAGTCTAACAATAGTTTTTTGCGATTTGTATGTATATTTTTATGTTTTCATACCCAATGATGAAACTTGGCCTTAACAGTCCAAAAAAGAGATTCATATGTATTAGCCTTAAGCAGTTAATTTGAAATGTAAGCGTTTAGTGAAGTATTTCGAATGTAATTTGTTTGTATCTAGGTCACAGAAATTAAGTTCTAAATGTACGAAAATTGAATAGTTATGAGTATATGTCATTTTTATTTGTTTCAGATTTAAGTATAAAAGTAAAATCAGTTACAGATAATATTAATTTGCATCTTGTTTTTTTGAAATTAGAAAAGTCTCATTTTGATATATAGTTAGCAAAGAGGGTAATCTAGCAGTCACCCAAGCCAACGTGATAGCAATAATAGTAATGTGGAGTCGAAATTAAACGATTTAGCAATCATAGCATTGATCGCAGTAATATTGTTAGGGTGCATAGTGCTATGTATATTAAAACGTCAGTGCCTAAAGTCTACAAGGACATGGCAAAGGAAGCAAGTTGTGATTAGCGGAGGACTGTAAAACCTGGTCATAAAGGTATATTCCATTCGGCGCAATCAACAGCGCAGAAATTAAGTATATATTGAGAACGACTGCGTGTGTGTTAAAATTTTATATGAAACTAAATTATTGTTTCAACGAAACTTGCATTTCTATTTTCGTACGTATAAATTGTGTTATGTAATAGCAATAAGTGGGAAAGAAATATCTTTTAATAGGTACTATCACATATTATTTACATTGATTTGGGGTACGTATTTGGTAATTTGTGATGATGAGATGTTATGATTCATATCGTCGTCACTATGTTTTCATAGGAGAAACCCATATAATTTTTATTTTTAAACTTGATATTATATTGTATAAATACCAGTCGTCATTGTTCACCAGTATGACGCAATGTGCCTACGTCTTACCGAGTATCACCGCAATAACCACCCAAGTATATAGTTTCATATTATTTGAACGTAATGTTTTGACTTAGTAGTTTTACCATTTAATACAGGCTGTTTCAAAGAAACAATTTTGTGAGATTGAAATTTTTAATAATTTTTTTTAGGGGGGATGTTATGTAGGGACACAGTAGTTGCATACATTTTGCTGAATTGACACTTTGCACTTGTGTCCGGAGTGCGCTCGGCGTCGAACACCTGTCGTTCCCCGTCACTGCCCACGCTAGGCCGCCACCAAAATAGGAAACATTATTGTATGGCTAATACCAATATCTTTATCAGTGAAATTGTGGATTCTGAATAGAAACATCAGTGATATTTGTAACTTTTATTAGTGAACCCGATACACACCTGTACCTTCTGAGAGTCGTAATACGAGACCGTTAGGCCGGCTGCACACGTTGGTCCCAACGCTCGTACCAACGTTGGACTGCAAATTCTGTGAGGCGTACACATGTTGGCTAATAAACTAGTTGTGTCCCGTCAGGGCCAATGTGAAGATGTCCAATATAGAAATTGAAACTGCTCTGAGCGCTTTTATAGTACTGAGTGCACAGAGAAAAAATAAAAAGCGACGTCAAATAAGATGGTGGATGACGACACATCATAAAACACGAAATCAATGAGTAAAGATCTAGTTATACACTCAATTTTAAATATTCTAATAACATCAACAACAAACTACAATTATATCAGCAGTTGTTTACAGGCGCTGTAATATTAAAGTATCTATTCTATATTTACATTTTCTTTCTTTATTAGGTATGATGGAACCCGATTATTGAGTAATTTCATTCAAGAGCCATCAGGACAGTTTGATAACTTTTGTCGTATGTCTTCGATAGATTTTGAATACCTTCTACACTTGATTGGACCAAGAATAAAAAAGCAAGATACAGTATTCAGAGCCTCAATACCAACCAAAGTACGCCTTTCTGTGACACTTAGGTTTTTAGCGACTGGAGATTCATTCAAAAGTCTTCATTACCTATTTAAGTTTTCTCCTCAAGTCATATCATTGATCGTGCCGGAAGTATGAAAAGCATTATGTGAGGTTCTTTTGTAAAAGTAAGTAATTTTTTATATTTTAAAAATAAAACCATAATAATAATAATAATTAGTAGGCAGGATTCTACACCAGGAGCTCGCTCTGAAATACGGTCTCGCGGATCAAAAACTGCCGTATTATAAGTACTTGCCGGAAGCGTTCTCCAAAATGACCGCGCCAGGCTCTACTGGGACCGGGCCATCATCACGGACAGGACTATTCTTGCGAATAAGCCTGATATTGTGCTGATGGACCGGGCACAGTCAAGGATATTTTTGGTCGTCATTACCATTCCTTATGACGAGAACCTCGTGAAAGCCGAAACAGATAAGTTGACTAAATATCTGGACCTGGCTCACGAGGTGACCGACATGTGGGGTGGATTGCCGGTCGAAATTATACCTGTAGTCGTCTCTGCGAATGGGTTAATTCCAGTCAGCCTCTCGAGTCATCTGAGGCGACTGGGACTCCGTGACGGACCGCTCCAAGCTCAAATGCAGAAGGCGGTGCTCCTCAATTCCTCCCGCATCGTCCGCTGGTTTCTTCCCTTTCCCCCTAACCCTCGGCCGTCTGGTCTCCTCTGCCGAGGGCTTCCATCTGGTTGGGTTTATATATATATATATATATTTGTGTGTATTTTTTATGTATTCATTTCATTTTATTGATATTTATGTACGTTTACCATGTTTATTTACAATTATATATTTATATTGCCCAACCAGATGAGAAAACTTTATAGATAACCACATAATAATCATAAGTTTATCATTTTCATTTTCAATTACATATTTATAAAGCCCAACCAGATGAGAAAACTATACAAATACTCCATAATAATAATAAAAAACACTTTTATTGAGAAAAATAATTAGACAAAGTAATCGAGTCCTTGCATTAGCATTCAATTCTTATTTTGTATCTGAGAGAGAGAGTAAATTCCTGAGAGATAATGTCATTTGATATAATTGTCACCTTTGGAGTAGATATGGAGGAGGTGGATGAACCTGTCACATACTCTGCTAGGCTATGATTTGGTGATACAACTATATAATCACTATAATCATCAGCAACGTGATATGACGGGCTTGGTATCGCTTGAAGTGAATGGGATGGTGTAGGTGCATAACACACGGAATCTCGGGTAGACATATCGTACGTCAACATTTGTGATGAACGGGACGGTGTAGGTGTAAAACGCACGGAATCCGGGGTAGACCTTACGATGAGTAAGTGCTGCTACGAGCGGGGCTATTAATATTTAATTAAGACTCATTTCGCTTCTGATAAATAAGTTCGTTTAAATCGTGCATTATAACGTCCCTTTGTTGCTCATTAATTTTTTTAATTTTTTTTGGCCAGTAATTAACAGTATAAGTCTACCTCCTCCACATCAGTTCGTGGTCGGTCGGAGAGATTTTTCAGGGATTTTACAGCTGTCTTAATCTGAGCTCGTACTTCCGTGACTTCTGATTCTCGCAGTTTTTTGGCTGACGTGGAACTTCCATTTTGAATGTTGTCTTCGTTAGAAAAGCTTCTATCTTGATTGCTGTCTTCGTTAGAAAACTTCATAGTCTAAAATTTCAAACACAACTAGTTAATTTAAATTATAAACTATAACCTAATCAATCCAAGGGAACTTCTGTCAGCCATTTCTGCCATCTCTACACAGGGTGGACGACTCACTGGCCCATGTTGCAAAAGAGAACGCCGATCTGCTAGGCTCTCTTTTTGCTTCCAACTCGACTCTAGATGACGGGGAGAACACACTGCCGAACATCCCGAGGTGTGAGTGCTCCATGCGAGAAGTGCTGTTTACACAGCGCTTGGTGCGTGAAGCACTCCTCTCCCTGGACGTCAACAAGTTGAGTGGGCCTGATAGAGTCCCACCCATTGTGCTGAAGACGTGTGCTCCGGAGTTGGCACCGGTTTTAACGCGTCTTTTTCGGTACTTCTACTCCCTAGGCGTAGTCCCGGACTCATGGAAGACAGCTTTGGTGCACCCGATCCCTAAAAAAGGCGACCGCTCAGATCCGTCCAAATACAGGCCTATTGCCATCACCTCCTTGTTCTCCAAAGTAATGGCAACGATTATTAACAGCCAGCTCATGCGGTACCTTGAGGATCACCAGCTGATTAGTGACCGCCAGTACGGTTTCCGTCGAGGTCGCTCAGCTGGTGATCTTCTGGTCTACTTATCTCATAGATGGGCGGAGGCAGTAGAGTCCAAGGGTGAGGCGTTGGCCGTTAGTTTAGACATAGCGAAGGCTTTCGATCGGGTTTGGCATAAAGCGCTTCTTTCGAAGCTGCATTCCTATGGGCTTCCCGAGAAATTGTGCAATTGGATCACCAGCTTTCTTGCAGATCGGAGCATCAAGGTCGTAGTAGACGGTGCATGCTCCGATTACAAGGCCATTAACGCTGGTGTTCCACAAGGCTGCGTGCTATCACCAACGCTGTTTCTCCTGCATATCAATGATATGTTGCTAACTGGTAGCATTCATTGCTATGCAGACGACAGCACTGGTGATGCCTTATATACCGGCCGTGCCAATATTTCTCGGGAAAACTTCGCCGAGGACCGGGACAAACTTGTGTCTGAAGTCGAGTCTTTGCTTAACAAAGTCTCGGATTGGTGGCGACTAAATCTAGTCCCGTTTCATCCTCAGAAGACACAATTTTGCGCGTTTACCGCTAAAAAGACCCCCTTTGTCGTATCTTCTCAGTTTCAAGGCACTCCCCTTCTTGCCTCAGCCAGTATCGGAATCCTCGGAGTCGACATATCAAGTGACGTGCAGTTTCGTGGTCACTTGGAAGGGAAGGCCAAATTGGCCTCTAAAAAGCTTAGCGTGCTCAGCAGAGCGGGACAGTATTACATGCGGGCACACCGCTTGAAACTTTACAAGGCGCAGGTTCGGCCTCACATGGAATACTGTTCCCATCTCTGGGCAGGGGCCCTCCAGTGCCAGCTCCTTCCACTTGACCGCATCCAGCGCAGAGCGGTTCGAATCGTCGACGACCGAGTTCTTTCTGATCGGCTTGACTCACTGGCACTGCATAGAGAGGTTGCATTTCTTTGCGTATTTTATCGCATCTACCACGGGGAGTGCTCTGAGGAATTGTTCCGACTAATTCCAGCCGCTCAATTTCACCATCGCACATCGCGACAGAACTTGCGATACCATCCATATCATCAAGATGATTGGCGGTCCACCACTGTGCGATTCAGAAGAAGTTTTCTCTCTCGCACAACTTCCTTGTGGAATCGATTACCACCAGAGATTTTTCCGGACCGATACGACTAAGGAACCTTCAAGAAAAGAGCCTACTCCTTTTTAAAAGGCCGGCAACGCATCTGCGATTCCCCTGGTGTTGCAGTTGTTTATAGGCGGCGGTAGTCACTTACCATCAGGTGAGCCGCATGCTCGTTTGCCCCCTCTCCTATAAAAAAAATTTTTTTTCTGTTTTAGATGCCACAAAATGAACACGAATGGCTCGAGATTGTTTGAGAATTTGAAATAAAATGTCAATTTCCACATTGTTTGGGCGCTATTGATGGGAAACACATTAAAATACAGTCACCCATTGATAGTAGATCAGAGTTCTATAACTATATTCACAATTTCAGTATAATATGACTAGCGGTAGCTGATAGTGACTACAACTTTTTATTTGCTGACATAGGAACACATAGACATATGAGTGACGGTGGAGTTTTTAATGAAAGCACGTTTTATAACAAAATGTATGGACCTGATTCCCTTTTTCCGCAAGACGCTCATTAACCTGATCGACATCTTCCTGTACCCTATGTTTTTGTGGCAGATGGAGCATTTGCATTATCTAAAAGGATCATGAAACCTTTTCCTAGTACACCGCCAGTTGGTTCACAAAATAGAAAATTCAATAGTCGACTATCAAGGACTCGTGTTGTGATTAAATGTGCATTTGGGATAATGAAATCAGTATTTGGAGTGTTAAAAACCATTCATCATTATCATCATCATTACAGCCCTTCACAAGTCCACTCCTGAACATAGGCCTCCCCCAAATAATGCCACAAAGCACGGTCCTGAGCCACCTGCATCCATCGACTTTCTGCATGTCTTAACAGGTCGTCACTCCATCTCGTGGGGGAACGCCCTACACTTCGCCTACCGGTACGAAGCTACCACTCGAGAACCTTTCTTCCCCATCGGTTGTCGGTTCTTTTTTTTTCTATAGGATAGGCGGCAAGCGAGCATGCGGCTCACCTGATGGTAGGTGACTACCGCCGCCCATGAACAACCGCAACACCAGGGGAAATGCAAATGCGTTGCCGAGCTTTTAGAAAGGTGTAAGCTCTTTTCTTGAGGGTTCCTAAATCGTATCGGTCTGGAAAATTCGCTGTCGGTAGTTGATTCCACAAGGAAGTCGTGCGAGGAAGAAAACTTCTTCTAAATCGCACAGTGGTGGATCGCCAATCATCCAGATGGTATGGATGGTAACGCGAGTTTTGTCGCGATGTGCGATGGTGAAATTGAGCGGCTGGAATTAGTCCGAACAATTCCTCAAAGCAATGCCCGTGATAGATGCGATAAAATACGCAAAGAGATGCAACATCTCTACGCAGTGCCAGTGTATCGAGCTGATCAGAAAGAACTCGGTCGTCGACGATTCGAACCGCTCTGCGCTGGATGCAGTCAAGTGGAAGGAGCTGGCACTGGGGTGCCCCGGCCCAGAGATGAGAACATTATTCCATGTGGGGCCGAACTTTGTAAAGTTGCAAGCGATGTGCCGGCATGAAATACTGTCTCGCTCTGCTGAGCACGCCAAGCTTTTTAGAGGCCAATTTGGCCTTCCCTTCCAAGTGACCACGAAACTACACGTCACTTGATATGTCGACTCCGAGGATTCCGATACTGGCTGAGGCAAGAAGGGGAGTGCCTTGAAACTGAGAAGATACGACAAAGGGGGTCTTTTTAGCGGTAAACGCGCAAAATTGTGTCTTCTGAGGATGAAACGGGACTAGATTTAGTCGCCACCAATCCGAGACTTTGTTAAGCAAAGACTCGACTTCAGACACAAGTTTGTCCCGGTCCTCGGTGACGTTTTCCCGAGAAATATTGGCACGGCCGGTATATAAGGCATCACCAGTGCTGTCGTCTGCATAGCAATGAATGCTACCAGTTAGCAACATATCATTGATATGCAAGAGAAACAGCGTTGGTGATAGCACGCAGCCTTGTGGAACACCAGCGTTGATAGGCTTGAAATCAGAGCATGCACCGTCTACTACGACCTTGATGCTCCGATCAGCAAGGAAACTGGTGATCCATTTGCACAATTTCTCAGGAAGCCCATAGGAAGGAAGCTTCGAAAGAAGCGCTTTGTGCCAGACCCGAGCAAAGGCCTTCGCTACGTCCAAACTAATGACTAATGCCTCCCCCTTGGACTCTACTGCCTCCGCCCATCTATGAGATAAGTAGACCAGAAGATCACCAGCTGAGCGACCTCGACGGAAACACTACTGGCGGTCACTAATCAGCTGGTGATCCTCAAGGTACCGCATGAGCTGGCAGTTTATAATGGCTGCCATTATTTTGGAGAACAAGGAGGTAATGGCGATAGGCCTGTAGTTGGACGGGTCTGAGCGGTCACCTTTTTTAGGGATCGGGTGCACCAAAGCTGTCATCCATGAGTTCAGGACTACGCCTTGGGAGTAGGAGTATCGAAAAAGACGCGTTAAAACCGGTTCCAACTCCGGAGCACACGTCTTCAGCACAATGGGAGGGACTGGAGAGAGGGCGCTGCTCAGTTTGTAAACAATAGTTCTACGTATTTCTTGCCAAAAATTATTAATAACGATTTAGTGAAATGTCAAAAGCAGTTTAAAACAAAGATTTAGAAGTAGTAAACAAGTACAAGTGTTATCCAGTGCTAAATCTATCGAATAGTATAAAAAACAGTTAAAAACAGCTGTGTAAAATTATTCGTGTAAACTAAATAAATACTATGCAAAACATAGGTGACAGTGATAAATAGGTATAAGTGAGCTTTTAATTACACACAAACAAATAGTGTATGAGTTAAAACAATTTAGTGACCATAAAACTTTATTTCTATATATTAAAACCAGTAGATTTCAAATTTATATATTATATACCCGCCGTCTTCACACATAAAAAGATTGTACGAAAAACGCCATCTAGTGGAAATTAGTGAAGTTGCAAATTATAATCTAAATAGCGATATCTAGCTTGGAACACAAGAACTAACAACAACGTACCATATCTGCTGTCTATACAACTTTTATCCACCAAAAGAGGGTGCTGTCAATTATATTAAAAATGAACAGTGAGAAAAATAAATGTGCAGGTTGTATGCAACAAATTCCTGGAAGACAACATCTTTTTTGTGCACTATGTAAAAATTATTATGACTTAAACTGCGCAAATGTTACGGAAAAATATTTTTACAACATTATACCAGCAGAAAGGAAACAAAATTGGAAATGTCAGGCTTGTCGTTGCAAAATACCAAAAATTACGAATCCAAATACCCCTATAAAGACCTTACTTCAAAATAACGAATTAGCGGATCCAAACGTAACATTCAGGAAAAAAACTATAAATGAACATATTAACATAAGTGCTAGCGATATTAGCATAGATGACATAGCGGAAAACACTCTTTTGAGTCAAACCATTGCGAAAAATGCAAGTACCACAGCAACAATACTCACAGAAGACGTGGGAATTAGCACATCGCTAACGCTAGAACAAATTGGTAGTTTATTGGATACAAAACTGGAGCGCATGAAAACTTGTATACTTTCAGATGTAAGGAGCATAATTCAAGATGAAATTAACAATTTTCTAAAAGATTTTAAAAATAAAATAGAAAACGATCTAAACAGTAAATTAATAGATTCTCAAAAGCAACTTCAAGAAGAAATAAAAAATCTCAACAAAAAAATTATGAATATTGAAGAAGAACTCTACAATTTGAAAAACTCAAAGAAAATAGTACTGTATGGCCTCATGGAAGGGTACTCTGAGACCGAAAACGAGCTAGTAGGTCGTGTTTCAAGGTTGTTCTATGATATATTAAACATCAATATATGCCCTTACATAGAAGAAATCAAACGCTTGGGAGACGTGGAAACCGTCGGCGGCCTATTGCGATAGAATTAATAAGTAAAAGGATGTCCGATTTTGTAATTAACAATACGATCAAGTTTAAAAATACTGGATTATCCATAGGAAAATTCGTCAGTGGAAAAACGCTAGAAGAAAGGAAGGAACTCATCAGAAATATGAAAACAGCGAGGACAAATGGACAAAACGCGTATATAAAAAATAATAAACTCTATGTTGATGGGAAACTATACACAAATCCCTGTAAATCTACAACTACGAACCGGACGGAAGGCGCAAGCATATCCACAAAGGACGTCGATATTCCTGATTCTACCCCACTAGCTTCTATGCAATACCAAGAACAATCTTCGCCAGATACCATGCCACATAACTCTACTACGCGTCAGCAGATCGGGACATTTCAAAAACAATTTCAATAAGTTATCTTTAAGTTTTCAAAATATTCAAAGTATTGGTAATAAAATTGATATACTTGAACAAATAATGTTAGAAACAGATGTTGATATACTGTCATTATCTGAATTGTGGAAAGATGAATACTATCTTAATTCCTTAACAATTCCAGGCTATACAATTGCATCTTACTTTTGCCGGAAATATAAACAAGGAGGTGGAGTTTGCTTAATATTAAAAAACAATTTAGAGTTTATAGAAAGAATTGATATTGTAAATTATTCCAAAGAATTTATTATTGAACTATGTGCAGTAGAAATTCCCAAACTGAAATGCATTATCATAGGAATATATAGACCTGATAGACACTTAGAATTATTTTTTAAGCAATTAGATACATTTCTAAATAAACTTAACACAAAAGAAAAAAATAAGTATATTATAATCGCGGGAGACTTTAACATAAACATTTTAAATAAAAACAAAATTACACGTAACTTTTTGAATTTCATGGCTTCATACAACCTTAAACAATTAATAGATAAACCAACGAGAATTGCTAAAGAGTCCTCCACTTGCATTGACTTACTATTTACTAATTATTCATCCCTTGTAAAGAAATCTCAAGTAATTGACTATGGGATCTCAGATCATAAAGCAATTAACATAGAAATTGATACAAGTAATTTTTTAATAAAACAAAATATTACGTACTTTAAACAAAAAAGACTATTTACCAATGTTAATATAAATAAATTTAAGGAATCACTAAATAAAATAAAATGGGAGAATATGATAAACAGTAATAAAGGATTAAATGAAAACTACTCGCATTTCTTAGCCAGTTTAACAAAATTACTGAATAATCATATACCACTACAAAAAATTAAAATTAAAAACTACAGTACTAAAAAAAGTTGGCTTTCGATGGGATTAAAAAAATCGTGCAGACATAAAAGAATATTAAAAATAATGCAAAATGAAACTAAAAACGAAGTTATACGAACACATTACAATACTTACAGTAAAATTTTAAAAAAATGTATAAAAATATCCAAAAGAATAGATTACATTAAACAAATGAAAAAATCTGACAATAAAACTAAAACGATGTGGAAAATTATTAATAATAAAACCGGTAAAAATAAAATGAAATTACTTCAAAATATAATTTTAAAAGAAAATAATACATTAATTTCTTCCCCCCACATCGTAACAAATATGTTCAACGAGTACTTTGCCACTGTAGGTCAATGTTCTAACTCCAATAATATGGTAAATAGACATCCCGTTATAAATCCACCAACAAACTCTTTCTTTTTAACCCCTGTTGATCCAAGAGAAATAATGAATATAATTAAAAATATTAAAAATAAACATAGCTGTGGCATTGATGATATACCACCAATCCTGGTAAAGAAATGTGCAGAAATATTAGCTATCCCTTTAGCTTCACTTATAAACCAAAGTTTTGAAAATTCTCAGTTTCCGGATGCACTAAAAATTTCACTAATAAAACCAATATTTAAAAAAGACGACCCCCTAACGCTCAGTAACTATCGACCCATAGCCCTGCTTCCCACGTTTGCTAAAATATTTGAGAAAGCCATGTGTAACCGACTCTATCATTATTTAGAAAAATACAATATATTAGACGAATCACAGAACGGTTTTAGAAAAAGTAGATCAACAACTCTGGCAGTATATAAATATATCCAAACGGCAGTGCAAAATATTGATAATAAAAGAGCCACTATAGGCCTTCTTTTGGATATGACGAAAGCATACGATAAAGTTCAATTCAATATACTTTTAAATAAATTAAAGGGTTCGGAAATTCGTGGAACGGCCTATAAATGGTTCCAATCATATCTGACAAACAGGAAGCAGATAGTTCAAATCGAACACCGCAACGATGAAAAACGGGAAATCGTTGTAGTACAGTCTCAAAGCCGGGACCTCACATGTTCAATCCCTCAAGGTAGTGTCTTAGGATGCCTATTGTTTTTAATATACATAAACGATTTACCCAAGATAATAAATAACGAAAACACATTAAGCGTACTCTTTGCCGACGATGTGTCAGTGTTAGTGAACTGCGATAAAAATACAAATTATAACTATATTGTTTACAACACTCTACAAACTATAACAAATTGGCTTGAAGATCACAACTTAGAAATTAACTTTAAAAAGACCAAAATTATGCAATTTAAAACATGTAAAAGCAGCCCATTAACTTTAAACATAAACTTTAATAATATACAATTAGAAGAAGTTGATACTTTTAATCTTTTAGGTTTAAAAGTAGATTCAAACATCAATTGGAAAACGCACATTAATTACATAAAGTCTAAAATTTCAAAATTTACGTATGCTTTATTTCAAATTAAATACACCACTGACACAACCACGGCATTGTCAGCTTACTATGCCTATGCTCATTCGTGGCTTAAGTACGGAGTTATGTTGTGGGGAAATAGCGTCGATGTGCAGCAGCTTTTTATTACCCAGAAGAAGTGCATTAGAATACTAGCCCATATAGATAACACTACTAGCTGTAGACCGTATTTCAAACAACTGAATATTCTTACCTTACCCTGTATGTACATTTATGATCTATGCCTGTTTGTCCATAAGAATGATATTAGTTTTAAGAAAATTAAAGATACGCATAACTTAAATACACGTAACAAAAATAAATTATACCTACCACAGTCGCGAACAAAAATGTTGAATACAAGCCCCTACTATATGGCAATAAGAGTGTATAATAAATTGCCACAGGAAGTAAAAGATATATCGGAATTAACCAAATTTAGATCGGGACTCGGTAGATATTTAAAACAAAACCCCTTCTACTCAGTGGAAGAGTATTTAGATAGGAAGTGACACTATTATGTATTTTTATATCTTTTTATAGCTTTTAATTTAATTTTATTTTATGTATGTTAATAGTATATAAGCAGTGCCCTTGTCAAATTTGCAGTGCCTGAAAAGGGCGTCTAAGTTGTAAGCACATTTTTAATTTAATACCAATTATGTACACTTAGATTGCAAATAAATTATTTGATTTGATTTGATTTGATTTGACTCCATCGGGCCCACTCGACTTGCTGACGTCCAGGGAGAAGAGTGCTTTGCGGACCGAGCGCTGTATAAATCGCACATCCGGCATGGAGCACTCACATTACGGGATGGTCGGCGGTGTGTTCCCCCCGTCATCTAAAGTCGAGTTGGACGCAAAAAGACAGCTCAACAGATCGGCTTTCACCTTAGCGGCATGAGTCAGTGAGTCGCCTCTCTGAGCAGATATGGAAGAAATGGCTGACAGAAGTTCCTTTGGACAGCCTTGGCGAGAGACCAGAATGTACGGGTTCCCGAAGGAAGGCGAACTAGCGTCTCGCCAATTCTGCCGATATGCTCAGACCTTGCCTTGGCAATGACGCTTTTGAAGGACCTGGAGGCGGAATTATACTTCTTTTTAAGTGCGCTGGTGTTTACAACCCGAGAAATTGATGCGTCAGCCCAGGCCCGGTAGCACTCCTGCTTATAGCGTGATGATATTTTACAGGAGCGACCAAACCATGGCTGGGATCTGCCTCCGATGGGCACTACAGAGGATGGAATAAATAGTTCCATACCCTGAAGTACCACATCAGCAACAGAATCGGCAACAACGCTGGGATCTTCCGGCGAGAAGCAAACCAGCCCCCAAGCGTAGGATGCAAAAAAAGACCGCATCCCGTCCCAATCAGCTGTCCTATAGTGCCAAACACGGCGGCATGCTGTAGATCGCAACTGCGATTGAAGCGTGAGTGGCACCGTACTCCGGATCAGACAATGGTCCGAAGAGCCCAGAGGGGCATCGACGGAAACCTGATATCCGTCCGGATGAGAGGTCAGCAGAAGGTGCAACAGGGAAGGTAGATGGTCTTCCACATCTGGGATCCGCGTAGGCGAAGTAACCAATTGTGTTAGACCATATGCCAAAGCAAAGTCATAGACAGATATACTCGCATGATCGGTTAAATGAGAACCAAGCCATTTAGCGTGGTGAACGTTAAAATCATTGAGTATCACGATCTCTGCGGATGGGACCTGTTGTAGCAAGGAATCTGTAGCCATTTGGACGTGGTCCATGAGTCAGTCTGTGTCGGCATTACCGCTACGGGACCTATAGAGGCACCCGTAGACGAGGGGATGGTCGTCGCTGTCTACGCGCAGCCATAGGATGGACAGGTCCGTACCTTCAAGATTGCCGAGGCGTCGAAAACAGATGTCCTCTCTGACGTACACGCAAACTCCAGCCCGGGGCACAAACGAGTGTTCAAATTTGTACCCCGGGTAGGAGAGATACGAAGTATCAGCCGGAGAGGACACCTGTGTCTCGGTTAGAAAGAGCAAGGCTGGCTTAGCTATCTCCAGATGGTAGTGGACGGCGTTAAGGTTTGAATGAAGTCCCCTGATATTGCAGCTTTGAGCTATATGGCCGGCCCACTGCCACTTAAGCTTACTAATCCGTTGGGCTATGTCGGTTACTCTGGTTCTACTGCGGATATCCTTATTCCTAAGTTTATCACGTAGAGAAACTCCGAGCATAGCCCTCTCCATAGCTCGCTGAGCGACCTTGAGCTTCCTCATACGGCCAGCAGTGAAGGACCACGTCTCAGTTCCGTAAGTCATCACTGGCAACACGCACTGGTTGTACAATTTTGTTTTAAGGTTTTTAGGTATGTTCGACAAGAAGATGTGTCGTAGCTTCCCGAACGCTGCCCAACCGAGTTGAATACGTCGATTGACCTCTCGGTCGAAGTTGGACTTACCTAGTCGGACTATTTGTCCCAGGTAAATATACTCGTCAACATCTTCGAGCTTAGTGCTCCCAACAACTACCGGCATAGGTGTGACATGGACATTAAACATAATCTTTGTTTTGTCCATGTTCATCTTAAGACCTATCCGTTGGGAGACACTTTTGAGGTCATTGAGCATAGTGTTTAGGTCCTCCAGCGATTCTGCCATAACGACTATATCGTCGGCAAATCAAAGGTGAGTGATGTACTCGCCATTAATGTTAATACCGTATCCTTTCCAGTCCAGAAGCTTGAAAACGTCTTCCAATGCAGCGGTGAAGAGTTTCGGGGATATAACATCACCCTGTCTTACAACTCTCTGCAATTGGATAGGTTTCGTATTCTGGTTCTGTACTCGGATAGCCATCGTAGCCCTACTGTACAAACACTTCAGCACTTCGATATACCAACAGTCAACTTGGCACCGCTGAAGGGACTGCAGCACCGCCCAAATTTCGACGGAATCAAAGGCTTTCTCATAGTCCACATACGCCAGACATAGTGGCAAATTGTACTCTTCGGACTTCTGTACAATTTGCCGAAGGGTATGTATGTTGTCTATGGTGCTTAAGCCCTTTCGAAAACCGACTTTTTCGGGAGGCTGGAAGTCGTCAAGTCTGCGCGCGAGACGATTCGTAATGACTCTCGAAAACAGCACGTAGACGCGGCTCAGAAGGGAAATCGGTCTGTAGTTCTTCAAGAGAGCGTTGTCACCTTTCTTGAAGAATAAGACCACCGCACTTCTGCTCAACGCCTCCGGTGTAATGCCACCATGGAGGACGGAATTAATGAGCTTCTGAAGGACTTCAAGTACCGGTCTTCCACCCGCTTTCAGAAGCTCCGCTGTAATTCCATTCTCGCCTTGGGCCTTGCCGTTTGTAAGATGCTGGAGAGCCATTTTAATCTCGCTTAGGTTGACGTACAGGATATCTTCGGAATAGTGTCGGATAAGAATCGCTCTTGGATCGTTACTCACACTTGCGTGTGGCTCCAACAAGGACGTATACAGCTGCCCATAGAACCTCTCAATCTCACTCAAAATCTCAGGTGCCCCGGAAACGATGCTGCCACATTCGGTCTTTAGCTTTGACAGTTGGCTCTTTCTGGCAGACAGTACTCTGGCAAAGACTTTGGAGCCTTGGTTCCGCTCGATCGCTTCTTCAATACGAGTTGTATTGAAGTTGCGTAAGTACCGCCGCATGCATTTGGAGACCTGCCTGTTTAGTTGCCTGTACACTGTCAAATCTGTTGAAAAATGTAGCCTCATCTCCCGTCTAACAGCCATGAGATTTAAAGTGTGATCGGAGAGTTTTTGTGTTCTTCTAGGCATTGAAAACGATTTTGTAACTTGAACTGAAAGGTTTCGGAACTTTGGATTAGAGCACGAGGGGGACGGAGCGTTGACTTCATCAGGCAAGACCTCTCCAACTTAACATTTAGGTTCAGTGTGCCTCTAATCATTCGGTGATCGCTGCCGGTTTTCACCCTCGCGATCACTGAGACATCACTGAACAGTAGTCGTCTGGTCGTCATAATGAAGTCAATCTTATTTTTTGTCGAACCGTCGGGGCTCGACCAGGTCCACTTCCTGTGGGGCCGTTTTTTAAAGAAAGAGTTCATCATAAAGAGTCCCTCTTTCTCCATGAAGTCGGCCAGCTGCTGGCCCCTTGGGTTCCATTGCCCTCTTCCAAATTTCCCTACTTTCAGCTCACCGTTCTCTCTTGTGCCTAGTTTTGCATTGAAGTCTCCCATTAACACCGTATATTGGGTTTTGGAGAAATGCATGGCTCTAGAGATATCCTCATACATTTCCTCCACCTCCTCTTTGGGGTGTGCCGAGGTTCGTGCGTAAACCTGTATGACCTTTAGCGAATACCGTTTGGTGATTCTGAGTATAAAGTACGCAACCCTCGTCGACACACTCCCGATCTTTACAACGTTGTTAACGAGAGACTTGTGGACGATAAATCCGACACCTCCTTGGACAGATGGTGGCCCTCCCGTTGATAGAGCAAGTTGTCGGGTTCGAAGATTACCGTGTCCTCCCCCCTCTCTTCGGACTTCGGATAATCCTATAATATGCCAGCGTAACTTGTCTATACCTTCTTCCAGCTCCACGATCTTCTCTTCAGTCTTCAGGGTGCGTGCGATATACGTTGCTAGGTCGAGTCGTCTAAGGTGGCAACCAAACCTCCACCGGAGATTCTTAGCACCCCCTGCCCCGCCGTTACCATGGTCGCCACCATAGCCAGGAATAGCGGGGCCGCCGGGGACTGGGGGCCGTCTGTTTGTTGCTCTAATCATTAGGGTGTTTTTTCCATAGTTGCCACGCTTGGCGAGCGGGTTGGCAACCGCAGTTTTTTATTGTAATTTTGGCTTTTATCAGGAAGATGCTGCTGCCCATCTCTCGCCTGTTTCCCTTTGTCGCCTTTTACGACACCCACGGGAATATATGGGGTAGTGGATATTCTTGACCGCCACTACACGGCAAAACCAATATGTTACTACAACCCGAAAAAGCATCTATTATAACACTCACGTGCGTTGTACTTCATAATTTTTTGAAAAAGAGCCAGCACTCCTACCGTATGTATATGCCGGAAGGTAATATAGATAATGTTTTAGAAGAGCAACAATTAAGATCACTAGATCAAATACCAATTAGAACTACAGAAAATGATAGAGAAATACGAAATGAATATGCATCATACTTTTATTCACACTAAATATATAATCTACCGACCTACAAAATTACTATGTAGATTTAGGTACACACAGGCACAGGTCAGATGTATGTATGTAACAGTTGCACTAAGAAAACATCTTTTAATCTTTTAATACGTAGGGCATAAAGGCGCACTCAAGGTCAACATGTTACGTCTAGCCTGCGGTTCTGTGTACTTTCCTACGCAGGTGATTTTTTCATAACGAATTAAACAACTAAGTGCTTTAGATTAAGTATGTAATTTGTCACAGTTTGTGATTTTATCTATGTAAATAAATAAAGTAAAAATTAATCAATGTTTATCTTACCTCTGCGTTGATAGTAACTGTGTCTGATTTATCATAAATCGGAGCAAGAAAGCTATCCACGAGCTCATAAGCGAACCAATTCCGTTTAAAAATATCATTTGTTGATGATCCAGATCGAGTAGAGTCACTAATTTTCTTTCTGTAAAAGCGATATGTGCTCATTAATGATTCTCGCTATTTCTTAAATCTCCAATTGAGAAATTTATTCCCATATTCTGTTGAATGATGCGCCATGCATCAGCTAATAAATTTTTATTTTTATGATCCTTTCAAGTCGCGTCCCATATTATTGGATGTGCTTGATAAAGTTCAATAAATTCTATGACTTTTTCATTTGTCCATGCCGGTGGAGATTTTGTGGATGAGGAAGCCATTCTCGCTCGACATACTGTTATACGGGGCTTCACGAAATGTCTTTTAAAAAAAACTATTTAGAATTTACAACTGGGTTTTATTATAGAATGACACAAATTTTGGAATTGAAATTGAGAGGCGAGTATTTCGGATGAGAGTGTATGACGGACTAAGTGGTATTGCTAGTGTTGAAATAAGAAAGTACCGAAGCTACTAAGAGAGTGCTGACTGTGTGCTTTGTGTCAGCGGATACCTATTAAAAGGGAATCTATAACAACCCCCCCCCCCCCCCCGTTGAGAGGAAACTCACCCTTGAGTGAGTTTACGGCTACTCTATGCGTAGCTGTGGTTGATCAGCGTGATGATGATTTTCTGTATTTCCTTTGTTAGAATTAAAATGCTCTCTGAAATACTTTTCTCTCTTACAAATTATATAGGTTATAATAGATATGCAAAGTGTTACAGATATAAGACTTATTATAGAGAAACTAACATTATACAAATATGGACTTTCTAGGGTGTCTCATCGTTTGATAATCTGATCGGAATCAGTGTTGTTAAGATTTTAAATTTTCTAAATTCAAAGTTCTTACATTTATTGAAGACGTAAGGTTAACTGAGAATTTGTTAAGGTTACTTAACTTACAACAGCTACCATTAATTATATTAAAATCCGAATATATTCCGGCTTAATACTACAAACTTTTCAGAAGGGATGATCATGGCAAAAGAGTTTGCTCTATCTTGAGCATGTGGAGTCGGCAAAGGTAAGTTCTTATACTAGTATATATATAAGTAAATTTGTTCTTGTTAAAATTCTTATACTAATATATATATATAAGCCGTATAGACGTATTTGTGCCAATCGGTTTGGTTTTCGTTCACGAAGGACTTAAGATACTCTTTCAAAGTGGCATGGCTCCTTTCGAGAGCACCTTGAGACTGAGGATGATACGGAGAGGACCATATCTGTCTTATACTAGTATATAGTAAATATATATATATATATATATATATATATATATATATATATATATATATATATATATATATATATATTATATTCTAACAAACTAACTAAACATTTAAATAAAACTAATTTTACGGATTTTATCGCGTATATTATCTTATTTTTATATTCCCGACCTTTCGGGTGCTTTCCAGCACCCGAAACTGCATATTGTATAATAGCGTGTATATAATGTAAAAGAAAAGTGTATAAATTAATTGTAAGTGTTATATATATATATATATATATATATATATATATATATATATATGTCATAAATAAAAAAATAAAATAAATTTGACTGCTCCGTGGCGCAGTGGCTTAGCAATGAGTTGCTACGCTGGGGAGCGCGGGTTCGAATCCCGCACGGAACAAGTATTTGTATTGCCTACAAATAATTTTTCCGGGTCTGGGTGTTTGTCCTTGTGCAATTTGTGTTTGTAAACTGCCTCCGCGATACAGGAGAAAATCCTAGTGTAGGGGTAACGTTTTTTTTATAAAAAAAATTTAAAACGAATGTAATTGCATACCTTAAGCGAAAGCGCAAGGTAATGTTCTACTATCGCCTAAAAATTAAAATTCCAACATTTCATCGAATAAAATCGTATCTAGCAATCATATTATACATATAAATGACATAAAAAGCACATTGTTAGAAAGATAAATGATTGTTGAACTTATTAATAATTTTTTTAAATCGATTAATTGCTATTTTTTAAATAAAAAAAGGGTTTTAGTGGCTTATGGTGTGGATTTATCATGTCCCTGTGGCTTGTAAACACTATAACTCTTGAAAATATCAATTGTTTAGCTCAATCTATTTTTTAATCTCTTCATCTATCATGTGGGAAGCCACTGAATGTAAATGGCAGTGTAATTTTGTTTTGTTTAGCTATAATTAATTTTTTTCGGCTCCAAAATGGCGAAATTTTCGTTGATTTGGTTACCTCGTATATAAATTGTTTCTGTAAATGGGGATCTACAGCCACAGAGTAGTTTAGTTCACAGAGTACCTTTGTATTAAGTTTAGTTCGGCTCACAAACTATATAGAAACGCGTTCGGCTTCAGTCGCCGTCGTGAGTGGACATTGTTTCGGTTGTTTTCAGCGGCTCAAAAAGATCGCTGTACAAATACACAATATACTAAATACTTGATTATAATAATAATAAGAGATTTTTTTATTACAATATTTAAAAGCACCGAATAAATAATAGTAGTACGTACTAAAAGTAAGAAGTATAATTTTTTTTGTCATGGGTGACATTTTCATGCTTTTCGAGGGTGTCGAAACCGATAGGATTGTTGAAAAAATGTAAATCCAAGATGGCGGCCGCAATAGGTATCAATTTTTTTCATCATGGGTGTCATTTTCATGGTTTTCGAGGGTGCTGAAGCCGATAGTGCTGTCGAAATGTAAATCCAAGGTGGAGGCTGCAATATGTATAAAATTTTTCATCATAGGTGTCATTTTCATGGTTTTCGAGGATGTTGAAGCTGATAGTGCTGTCGAAATGTAAATCCAAGATGGCGGCTGAATTAGTTACCAATTTATTCATCATGGGTGTCATTTTCATGGTTTTCGAGGGTGTTGAAGCCGATAGTGCTGTCAAAATGTAAATCCAAGATGGCGGCTGCAAATATATCAATTTTTTCATCTTGGGTGTCATTTTCATGGTTTTCGAGGGTGTTGAAACCGATAGTGCTGTCGAAATGTAAATCCAAGATGGCGGCTGCAATAGGTATCAATTTTTTCATCATGGGTGTCATTTTTATGGTTTTCGAGGGAGTTGAAGCCGATAGGGTTGTCGAAATGTAAATCCAAGGTGGCGGCTGCAATGGGTATCAATTTTTTCATCATGGGTGTCATTTTCATGGGGTTCGAGGGTGTTGAAGCCGATAGTGCTGTCGAAATGTAAATCCAAGATGGCGGCTGAAGTAGGTACCAATTTTTTCATCATGGGTGTCATTTTCATGGTTTTCGAGGGTGTTGAAGCCGATATTGCTATGGAAATGTAAATCCAAGATGGTGGCTGCAATAGATATAAATTTTTTCATCATTGGTGTCATTTTCATGGTTTTCGGGGGTGCTGATGCCGATAGTGCTGTCGAAATGTAAATCCAAGGTGGCGGCTGCAATAGATATCAAGTTTTTCATCTTGAGTGTCATTTTCATGGTTTTCGAGGGTGTTGAATCCGATAGTGCTGTCGAAATGTAAATCCAAGATGGCGGCTGAAGTTGGTTTCAATTTTTTCATCTCGGGTGTCATTTTCATGGTTTTCAAGAGTGTTGAAGCCGATAGTGCTGTCGAAATGTAAATCCAAGATAGCGGCTGCAATAGGTATCAATTTTTTCATCATGGGTGTCATTTTCATGGTTTTCGAGGGTGTTGAAGCCGATAGTGTTGTCGACATGTATTTAAACTACTTTAATAATGCCGTATAATCATGTTATACGTAATTTTTTTAATGCGCTTAAGGTATGCCCAATTGGATTTACCAATATTTTTTGATATTTAAAAACTTATGTCATGAGCGTGTTTCACTTCATCGAAGTGGTGTTTAACATGGCGTCTGTTAATAAGGAGAGTAAGATTATTTATTACTGTGGACCTTGACAACTTTGTAAGGCCCCTTACAAATGGGGGAGATGGCTTTGCGAAAATGAAGATGATTTTTGATGTAGACGTAATCTGCTATTTTATATTTGACCGTGCGAGAGTTTCTGTCGTAGTATGTTTTAGACCTTTCTTTTGAATTTTGAATTTTTAACAGTAGTAGAGCCACGCGGCTTTTGCTGTCGCACGGATGGGCCGGCTCGAACCGGGGTGGTACCACGACCTCACAGAAAACCAGCGTGAAGTAGAGGTTTACCTCTGCGTTTCGCTTGGTGAGTGCAGGTGGCCGGAGGCCCTTTTTACTGGGAATGAGGCATTCCATCTTAGTCCTCACGGGTGACAACGCATCTACATTTTGATTTGTAATAGAGGATAGATGTAGATGTCTATGGGCCGCAGCAACCTTTTACCATCAGGTGGACTGTGTGCTCGTTTCTCACCCTTATCCTGTAAAAAAAATTTGTTGGGCTTTCTCTCGAGAAATCTTTAATCGATGCTGAAGCATTTTAATGTAATCAGGATAGGTAACGTTACATTTTGAATCGAATATAGCATCGGAAATGTACGGCTTATGACCAAAAAAGAAGTTCGTAAGGAGTGAACTGAGTTGTTGTATGGACGTTACTCTTGTAGGCTAAAACCGCCGTATAGACGTATTTGTGCCAATCGGTTTGGTTTTCGTTCACGAAGGACTTAAGATACTCTTTCAAAGTGGCATGGCTCCTTTCGAGAGCACCTTGAGTCTGAGGATGATACGGAGAGGACCATATCTGTCTTATTTTTAAAAATTCACATGTGCGTTTGAAAAGGTCAGCCGTTAAATTTGTTCCTTGATCGGTAATTATGGATTTAGGGATCCCAAATTGCGAAATGAAGTGAACTAGAGCTTCGCATATTTCTTCTGTGGTGACGTTGGAAATTGGATAGGCTGTAGAAAATTTGGTTAGATCATCTTGGAGAGTGAGTATAAATCGGAGTTTGTGAAAACCAGCTTCGGGTAAGGGGCCTTCTATGTCTAGGTTTATTTTCTCAAATGGGCGAGTAGAAGTGGTTGTGATTTGCATAGGAGACCGGTTAATCTTGCGTAACGGTTTATTTGTTTGGCAAAGTTTGCAATTTTGTATATACTCGTACCTCTCTATATCGGCGCGCATGTTTTCCAATAATAACTTTCTTTAATTCTATTATACATTTCATTTGGTTTTAAGTGACCGGCTATTGGTATATCGTGATTTTCTTTTAGAATTTTCGATGTCTCTGTTGGTACAGGATATATTACGGAGTTATGATGTATATTTATTGTTATATTTGTATTGTTATATAAATACATAAGCATGCCGTATATTTTGACAAACGAATGTTGTTCGAACAGACTCTTAAAATCAGAAACTGCGATTTCACTAATATTACCTGAAAGTATAATGTCGTCCCTGGCGGCTTTTAAGGTTTTGTAGATTTCGGGATAGGAGCAGTCATCAAAATAATATACTTTTGTGAAGAGAAGGTAATAAATTTTGCCCTTTGACTCTATCTTTTTAAATGAGTGAAGTTGTCATTCTTCGTTTAAGACCTTTGTGTCACTTAAACCGGAAAGAATATCCTCAAGGTAGGGATTTGATTCGTCAAAATTGATAGATACGGGAACTAGGATTGTGTTGCAGTTGCTTTTTAAAAGGCTTTCATTATATTCTTTTATGTAAGTATTAAATGTCTCATCCTTTTTAGAAAATGTTTTAAGGAATGTAGAGTAATCGTCGTTGCAATGGGCCAGGTTGTTTTCAGTCTTTATTTGATTCGTTACAGGAATTTAGGGGGGATTTTGCGTCTAATGGAATTGAATCAGTGTGTTCGGGATTCAACAGTTCTGATGGACTGAGATACAAGTCACCCAGTTCAATGAGTTCTTCGAGAATGTCTAAAGGAAGTTCAGGATCTTGAGTAGTTTGAGGTTCTTCGTGGGAGGTGGAAGGTAGCGGATCTGAGATAGCATCATTTTGTACAACCGGATTGGGAAACGGGATAATTCGTCTGCGTTACTGTTAATTTTGCCCTTTTTGTATTCGACCTCGTAGTCAAACTCTTCTAATTTTAGCCTCCACCTTACTAGTTTTGAGTTTGGTTTTTGCAGTTAAATAACCACTTAAGTGGGCGGTGGTCGGTAATAATTTTAAAACGACGGCCATATAGGTATGGCCTAAGTACCTTAGTACCGAAAATAATTGCTAAGCATTCCTTTTCTGTTATACTGTAGTTACACTCGGCTTTATTTAAAGTTCTTGAAGCAAGCAAGCGACAGTTCTATCATTCCCTATGGGACCTTGTGATAATATGGCCGAAATAGCAAAATTTGATGCATCACAAGTCAACACGAAAGGCTTTGTGAAGTCTGGGTAGGCTAATATTGGAGCAGTAGTCAAACAATTTTTTAGAGTTTCGAAGGCTAGTTGTTGCTCATTTCGCCAATCGAAAGGAACATTTTTATTCAGAAGGTTTGTAAGAGGTTTTGCAATTTTGGATAGATTTGGTATAAATCTTCGACAGTATGACACTAATTCCATGAAAGATTTGATATCTTTTGGATATCGAGCTTGGAGAAATTGTTGAACAGCTTTGGTTTTTTCTGGATTTGGCTTTACCCCCTCGTTGGTAATGATATGTTTATACCAAGATATGATACTTCCTTTCGGAGAAATTTGCATTTATCTGGTTGGATCTTAAGTTTGAAGTGTCGGAGTCTGTCAAAGACGTTGGAAAGATTATTTATGTGTGTTAGAAGATCATATGAGTAAATAACGATATCATCTAGGTAGACGAAGCACTGGAGTCCTTGTAGGCCAGATAGGGCAGTGTTCATCAATCTTTGGAATGTTGAAGGGGCGTTTTATAGTCCAAAAGGCATCCTTGTAAATTCAGTGTCTTAGCGGGAAGAAGAAGGCAGTTTAAGGAGCGTCCTTTTCTGACATTCTTATCTGGTGGAAACCGGAAGCAAGATCTAAAGTGCTAAAGTATTTACATTTCCCTAACTGATCTAGAATTTCCGTTATGTTTGGTATCGGATAGGAATCTCCTATTTGATGTTTTTTAGACGGCGGTAATTCATGACTACGCGCCATTTACGTTGTCCAGACGCATCGATTTTCTTTGGAACTATCCAAATTGGTGATGACCAGGGTGATGTCGAGGGTTTGATGATGCTATCGTCAAGCATTTGATTTATTTGGCGTTCTACTTTTGGTTTATGAATGTCAGAGAAGCGGTAAGACTAAGTGTTGACTGGTATGGAAGACTAAGTTAGAATTTCGTGTTGCAAGACGTTTGTGTTGGTTAATTTGTCGCCAGGCAAATTAATGACATCGGAGTAAGTACAGCAAAGATCTTTTTCTTTTTCTTCTTTGTTTAGGTTAGTTAGGTCTTAAGAGATTTAGAGTTTGATCGGTGCAAGTAAGGACGTTATTTCGTGAACCGTCTGAAGAAGTATAAAAGATTTGATGATTTTATTTATTTTCCAAAGGTTGTAGTGTTAGTTTTAGATCGGAATCGACGATTAATTCGCTTTCGGAAGTTTTTACTTTTTTATTTTGAATTTGATTTCACTTTAACTATGCAGTTAGCTATTAGGAGTGAGTCTACGAGGTTCTGATCGAGAACAAGTCCTTCTTTAATGTCCGGATTTCTTACAGAACACTCTATGATAGTTTCAGATCGAGGTGCAATAGTAAAATCTGGCTTAGTGAAACAAAGCCCTATTTCATCTTTATTTACTTTTATGGTGTTGTTATCATAATAAATTTTGCAATTTAATTTGATAAGGAAGTCGCTACCGATGATTTAATCATACGGCAAATCAAACGCTGGAAGTACGTAGAAATTATGTTGGTAGGAACAAAATTCAATTGGGATGTGACCAAGGGATGTAACAGAGTCATTTCCTATACCAGTAATTTCTATAGTATTGTTGTTTATTTCAGGCATCTTTTCTACAGCAGAATTTTTTATAATACTGATAGCTGCGCTGGTATTGACGAGCAAGGATAAGGATTTCGACGAGACAGAAGTTTGAACTTTTATAAAAGGTAAGTATTTATTTGATGGATTTGTAGAGATGTTAAATATTTAATGTGTTTTTCTTTCTTTTCAGATGCAGGAGACGAAATACTCTTCGATATGACGCCGTTGATAGGCTGTTTGATAATTGAAGTAGCATTATTAACTTTCAATCTGTCGGTTTGGGGCTGGATACCCTGTCAGTTAAATTGAGTTGGAACGGGAATAGATGCAGGAGACGAAATACTCTTCGATATGACGCCGTTGATATGCTGTTTGATAATTGAAGTAGCATTATTAACTTTCAATCTGTCGGTTTGGGGCTGGATACCCTGTCGGTTAGATTAAGTTAGAACGGAATAGAAAATGAGTGAAATGCTGTGTTATGATTGGCAATGGGGTGAGTATCGGCTTCGCTATTTAGTCTTCCCGTGCGATACTGGGTGGGAAATCCTCCGCCTTTAAATAATGGTTGGTGTTATCGAAATTTTGATAGTCTGCAATAGCAGCATTGATATGCTGATTACGATTCGGGAAAATGTGAGCCGGTGGACCATTATTATTGTAATTATTGCGAATAACATTATTATTACTATAATTGTTTTGAACGTTACCAAATCGTCGTCGATTATTAGCCTCGCGTTTGCGGCATGTTTGTAATGTATGACCGGATATTTTACAATATCAGCACACTGGGTAATCAGTTCTGAACATAGAGAAAGACCCAGCTGAATTATTAAAAGGCCTCTCTCGCGTGGTTGTTTGGTTTTTTTGAAAATTATGACTAGTAAAGCGTCATTGGTTTGAATCCTGGTAACTTGTTTGACTAAGGTGGCGTCGAGTCACCTGGAATATATATTTTCTTCAGACACGGCAAAATTAATAGCATCATTGAGCGTATCGGGATCGCGGCATCGAACTACTGTTGATAGACGAGGATTTAAGCCAACCACGAAAGTGTGTAACGCTAAGTCCTGTATTGCCGCGAGACGGCCTGTCAGTTCTCCCTTTTTTCTTGTAGGTATTGATATATTTATTTCCGTTAACAAATTAGACAAACATGTCTCTATTCGCAAGGCGTACTGGTTGACCGTTTCGTTATTGGATTTACGACATTTTTGTAGGTCTGAGAGCAGTGCAGCGTAATGTTTTCTGTCACCGAGTTGGGATTTAAGAAAGTCTTCTAACTGTGACCAAGATTCAAATATTTTAATCGAGTAAGCACTTTCAGCACGTCCTTATAATTGACTAAGTATGTATTTTAAAAGGATATCCCGTTGTTGATCTGACCCGAGGTTTATAGCATTACTACAGTTATTAATAAATGGTATTAATTTTTCTCGGTTGCCGTCAAACTTACTTATAAATTTACAAAGAATATTAAGATCGACGCTTGGTGTCGAAATAACCGGTGTAGGTTCGTCTTTAGGCATTGTGACGGACGAGGATTAGTCAAAACAAAGATAAGGTACTCGGCGTTTTGCGTAGGAGTAGTAGCGATAAGGTGTTGCACTGGTCTCGAATACAAGCAATGGCACACAATTAAAATACAATGTTTAAAAGACACTTGATATACAATGGATTATGTTAAAATGAATGAATGAAAGTGTAATTGAAATATGAATTAATTTTGTATTTACATACATACATACATACATACACACTCACGCCTGTCACCCAGAGGGGTAGGCAGAGACTATGGACTTCCATTTGGCACGATCCTGACAGACCTCTCTCGCTTCCTCCACATCCATATACCTACGCATACACGCTCGTCGGTTAAAGGTACTCTTGATTTGGCCCATTTTCAATATATCGCCAATTTGGTCGATAAACTTTCGCCTAGGGCGACCCTTCCCGACTCTGCCGTTCACCTCTGCAACATAAATTTGCTTTGTCACTCTTTCCTCATTCATTCTTTCTACATGACCAAACCACCGAAGCATTCCTTTCTTTATCCTGGTCACAACATCATCTTGCAAACCACACTCTTCTCTTATTAAACAATTTCTCACTCTGTCCTTCAGATTCATCCCTAACATACTCCTTAATGCCCGCATTTCTACAGCATTTATTCTACTCTCGTGCTTCTTCTGCCACACCCAACTTTCACTACCAATTTTGTATTATTATTTTTTTTATTTTTTTCATTTGACTGTTCAAATAAATTAGGTTATATACTATGTAAAGTTTATAAACATTCAGTATAATTCACAACTTTTAAGACTGTATCATTATAATATTCGCGTATAAAACTGAAGCGGACTTACAGGAACATGTCGGGTTTATGTACTTGTATTTTTAATCAGGATTCAGGAACACGGCGACAGCGTAGAAAACAGCGGAAGTGTGCAGCACTGTTCACTTCGTAGACTCGGTTTGCGGCTGATGAGAAGATTCTGGGTGGTATTCTTCTTTTAATCTCTTTTCTTTTTTTTTCAGTTGTATCTTCTTCTACATAGGCTGCACTAAAAGTATCGGGAATGGAATATTTCCACTGTTCCTGTCATATTAAAATCTTTTTATTTGAAAACTCCTTGGTTTTAAAAATCGAATACCATTTGTTCAATACATGAACATAAAAAATTTAATTCTAAATTTGTGGTAAATCTGTACCTTTAAAAGGCAATGTGATTTGTAAGATTTAATTTAAGTTGTTACTGGCAACATTATGTACCTTGAAAGGAAGTAGAAAATTCTATTTCGTTTGCTAGTAGTGTCACAGTGTGCGCTAACGTTATTATCTTTATTAAAGATTTTATTTTATTTTGTCTAGCCATTTTGAACAAGCTAAGTGGTCCTTCGAAAAGTAAAGTGAGATACGGTGTATTGTTGTAGAGTGCAGTGCTTTCTACTTCGGACAGTGTCCTGGCTATGACGCGGCGGAACCTCACCCGGCTTATAGTTTGGGTGATTTGTTGGTTTGCTTTGCTATTGCACCTTCATATTCATCCATTTTCGTCAAAATATTGACGAGGCATTGCAGAGTCTGCAAAATTTCAATTTTTTTTACACAAATTGTGTAACTGACGGTGAACCGAGAAAGAAGCTTCTATCTGTGATTTTTACCTACCTTCATTGAAAAATAAATTTATTTCCGTCCGCCATATTTGTCTATGGTGAGCAACTCAACAAGGCATTCATCTGGAAGTGTCAGTGTCACTGTCAATTGAATTTGACTTTGACAGTTCGAGTTCTAGTAAACAACGGCTCGACTTCATTTGAAGAATAAAATAGTGTCTGTGATTGTGAATTTAGTGCATTTTATTTTAGAGTTTAGTGCATTTTGGTGTTGGTGTTGCGCAATCATGTCGGAGCTGAAAAAGTTAAAAATTGCGCGGACGCATTGCAAAGGAGCGTTGACGCGAATTGAAAGTTTTGTTCGCGAACCAGCTAATATTGCTTCAGCCACAATAGACGTTTTAGAAGCTCGTAAAGATAAATTAATTTCAGTTTTAAAACAATATGAAAGTATTCAGTTGGATATTTTAAGCCTAGATGAAGAGGACTCTGAGGATATTGGTGAGATGGAAGACAAATATTATATGACTCTTGGTAAAATAAATGAAGCAATTAAAATTCTTAATAAATCAGAGCCCTCTCAATCTAATTGCATGTCTTCGTCTAAATTACCTAATGTGGAAGTTCCCACATTTGATGGTAAAGATTGTACAAAATTAAAACCATTTTATGAATTGTTTATTGCTGTCATTGACAATAATAGGACTTTATCGGATGTCCAAAAGTTATTTTATCTACGCAAATATTTATTAGATGAAGCCTTATCAGTAATTGTTAACTTGCCCGTAGTAAATAAATCATATCAGGAAGCACTAACTTTGCTTAAAAAACGGTTTGATAATAAGGCACGTTCTATATGTAACCATATAAATATACTTTTGGATATTCCACCTATGCTCAAAGGGACAGCAGCCTCAATACGGACCTTTATTTCTCAAGAACAGCAGCAATTACATGCTTTAAAAAACTTAGATGAACCAATTGATAGTTGGGATCGGGTTTTAATTTGTATCCTCAATAGGAAACTGGATTCATACACAATCCGTGCTTTTCAGTTAGAGCGTGATCCACAAATATTACCAACAATGGTGGAATTTATAGCATTTTTGGAAAAACGTGCTATGGCACTAGAAGATTTTTTTTTGCGGATGGGTGATAAATAAGTGCATACGTGTTCGTCCCATTTTAATTGCTATTTAATTAAAAAAACTAGTAACGTACATCTAATTTAGGGTCGTTATCACTTATTAAAACACATAAATTATTTTAAAGTAAAAGTACAAGTTGTTTATGCAATAGTTTTTTTTTTCATTGCACCAAACTGCTGGAGCACAATTTTTCTACAATCACTTTGTGAACTTTTAACAACACCATGGCCACAATTACTGACATTGCCGAATCTCAGAGGTCCCTGGAAGCGTTAATCACTCGTCGGATGGAAGAGTTTGAGCAGCAACTCGGTTCCAGTTCTACCAAAACTGTTGCTGTTGAGAAGGTTGGTCAGGAGTTTACTTCGTTTCGAGACTTTGTTCAAGACATGTTCAACCTGCTTCGCCAACAAATAGCTGAGTTAAGTCGATCAGTTGACACCATTGAGACGAGACACCGCAGAAAATATCTTTTGTTAAGTGGTGTTCCAGAAAAAGCAGATGAAGATATGCCCAATGTTGTTGTAAGCGTCCTTCAGAAACACTTGAGTATGACGAATCTCTCATCATCTTCTATCCGGATGGCTCATACACTCGGTATGGCTAAGACGGACCACAACCGACCGATACTTTTCCGTTTTACTGATTTCTCGATGCGTTCTACCGCCTGGTACAAAAAGACTATGTTGAAGGGAACACCGTTTACATTATCCGAGTTTCTCACAAAATACAAGCAGAATTTGTTCATGCAAGCTCGAAGACAATTTGGGATGAAAAAGATCTGGTCTTCAAATGGCTTCATCAGCGTTAGGTTGCCCGATGGTTCCCGCCAGAGTATTCAATCCAATGAAGACCTCAACCGGCTGATACGTCAACATAGCAAGCCAGAATATGACGAGGAATCTCAACCGGTATTGGAAGAAACAAGGGCTTCGAGGGAGCCTGGAAACACGCGCGGCGAAGTACCACGAACTAGGCGTACGGTTAAAAAACATTAATATTACATAATTGTTACGATAATTTGTGTGATGATTATACATAGACGGTCGTGCGGTTACTGGTTGTTCAACCTAATAGCATTAGCGTAGGTCCCTTTTTTTTCTGTACAGTGAATGCAATCCCCATTGTTCTCATTCGCTAGCCGCTCAGAGTTGATAAACAACTTTTAGTTTAAGTAATTGTCAACCATATTATGTGTATATATCTAGGGTTGCGAACTAACATTATGGAATATGTTATTAGTGTTGTTTCAATGTCATTTTTCTTTTTTTTGTCTTATAACTCAGGTGCATAAGAACAACTATTGATGCATTTTATTTTTAATGCTCTCTGATGGTTTTATTACCAAAGTGATTTATTATCTATCTCATTTTTTTTTAAATTTTTCTTTTGTTTTTTTTTTATCTCGTTTTGTAAACAGTTTACCAGCAGGTTTGGTAGCAGTAATTAAAATAACAATACACCATAAACATAATATATTAAAGATATTTATTTTTATTTACTTACTTAAATAAGTTATATATTTATTTATAGCCAAATTAGTTATATATTTATTTAAATTAGGTATTTATACCTTTATTTATTTTTATGTAATATTATACACAGATTTTTAGCGCCATGGCAGTTTCCGATAACGATTCATTCACCTCTGCTAATTCTGATTCCTTTTATTCATTTTCTGACTCTGATTTGGAATTACCTACAGTTCGTTCTCTCCTAACCCAAAAACTCAATAATTATAATAAAAATTTCAACGTTTGTCACATCAACGCCCAGAGTATTCCACAGCATTATACTGAACTTTTAGAAACTTTTAACATTCAGAGCATCCACGCGATACTTATCTCAGAAACCTGGTTAAATCCAACTCTGCTTTCTACTTCTTACGGAATACCAGGTTTTGTTTTACTTCGTAACGATCGCATTAATAAAAGAGGAGGTGGTGTGGCAGTATACCTGCGAAGTGGTATACCTTACAAAATTTTATCAACCTCGCCATCACAATATACTGGATCAGTTGAATAAATTTTTTTAGAGATTGTTGCTAGTGGAAATAAAGTTGTGCTTGGTGCAATTTATTGTCCACCGAATTCTAGTTATTTATGTGAATTTGAAGAGGCACTTATTTCAATTTGCTCTGATTATCAACATCATATTTTGATGGGTGACTTTAACACGAATCTTCTCAGTGATACTCCTAGATCGCGTGGTTTGCGTTCAATTATTGAGTCGGCAAATTTTTCAATACTTCCACTTGATACCACCCATCACAATCTTACTGCTGATGATACATTGTTAGATTTGATATTTGTCTCCTCAGAAGAACGCGTTGCCTGCCACGGACAGTTCCCGCTCCAGGTTACTCGCGACATGACTTGCTGTTTATTTCCTATAAAATTAAACCTCCCAAAGTAAAGCCAGTTATAGTGCGTCTGCGTAATTTTGCTAGGATAAATGTCGAAGGGCTCCAACATGATGCTTCGCTTTTAGACTGGAGCGATACATTTAACGCAGAGAGTATTGATGATAAGATTACGACATTTAATTCTCATATTCATAAGCTGTTTGACAAACACGCACCTATTCGTGACGTTAGGTTAAAACGTTCGCCTTCGCCATGGATTACTGAAAATATCCGTAAGGCTATGTCTAAGCGCGATCAGATGTTTAGAAAATTCAAGCAGAACCGTTGTGAACTTAACTGGACAAAATTCAAAGTTGCGAGAAATCGATGTAATCAGATGGTACGAGCCGCTAAACGCCGCTACATTCATGATAATATCATAAACTCTTCTATGGCTGATACATGGAAATTTCTCCGGACGATCGGGGTCGGTAAGCCTGCGTGTAACGTGGACCCTGCAATCATTTCTATAAGTGATCTCAATTTACATTTTTCTTCAACTACCCAAATGCAGGCCTCTGTTAAATCAAGTACCATTTTTTATTTGCATTCCATGCCACAATCTCATAACTGCACATTTAACTTTTCTCCCGTTGCTGATGAGGATATAAAAAAGACCATTTATTGTATTAAGTCTATGGCAGTATGGCTTCGATGATGTGAATAGGCTTATGATCACCTTAATTCTAGACTATGTTACTCCTATTATTACTCACATAATTAATTATTCACTATTGACTGGGGATTTTCCTTCACTTTGGAGAAAAGCATTTGTCATTCCGCTGCCCAAAATAAATAACCCCAGTACTTTTTCTCACTTTCGCCCAATATCTATTCTCCCTTTTTTATCTAAAGTTCTTGAAGCTAGTGTCCACAAACAAATTTCTAGTTACATTTTAAAAAATAACTTTCTCAGCACATATCAATCTGGTTTTAGGCCGGGGCATAGTACTACCACAGCTCTTTTGAAAGTTACGGAAGATTTGCGTACTGGAATGGAGAACTCAAAATTGACAGTGTTAGTCCTAATAGATTTCTCTAACGCTTTTAATGCTGTCGATCATGATATTCTTCTAGCTATACTTTATCAACTAGGTTTCTCTTCGTCAGCGCGGGACTGGTTCCCCTCATATCTTCGGGGTCGTCAGCAGGCAATTCGAGTAGGTCAGATTATCTCTGATTGGTGCTCGTTGTCTGCTGGCGTTCCTCAAGGCGGAATTCTCTCTCCTCTCTTGTTTTCAGTCTTTATAAATCTCATTACACCCCACATTCCCTGTTCGTACCATCTGTATGCTGATGACTTACAAATTTACGCTCAAGCTGAGGTGGAATGTATCGATGATGTGATTGAGAAGCTCAACTGTGATCTCAATTGTATTTCTAATTGGTTAAACAGATTTGGCATCAGGGTTAATCCATCAAAATGTCAGGCTATTGTGGTTGGTAGTTCTCGTAGATTGACTAAAATTGATATGAAGGCGTTACCTCCCATAATATTTAATAATGTTATTGTTCCTTACTCAACAACAGTTAAAAACCTTGGCTTAATTATAGACAACACCCTCAGCTGGCGACCGCATATATATGAAGTGAGCAAAAAGGTCACTAACACTCTGCGTTATCTGTATCGTCTCAAGAATTTTTTACCGTTAGGGACTAAGGCAATGCTAATACAGACTTTAGTGTTGCCTATTCTGGATTATGCAGATGTTTGCTATGCTGATGCTTCGCAAGAACTTCTAAACAAACTGGATCGACTTCACAATAAATGCATACGCTTCATTTTCGGTTTACGTAAATACGACCACATTTCCTCTTATATTTCTCAGCTAAAATGGCTACCTCTCCGCTATCGCAGACATTTCAGAACACTGTGCACGTTATTTTCAGTTTAACACGATCCGTTTGTCCCTGAATATCTGAAATGCAAATTTCAGTATCTAGGTGATACCCATAATCGTTGTCTCCGTTCTACGGAAAAATTTAACCTCCATGTTCCCCTCTGTCACACTAGCTTTTTAAACAAATCTTTTACCCCTCACGCAGTTAGATTATGGAATGAGTTACCGAGCAGTGTCCGTGCAGCCACGAGCAAGGCATCGTTCAAACGTTTGCTCTGGAATTACTATCTAACGTTGCAGGAGTAGTTTGTGGTTTTTCATTTCATTTTTACATTTTGTTGTTGGAGTTTGAATCAGAAACTTCTATATTAAATTATGTATATATATATGTATAATAAGTAGTATTAAGTAAATATTTGTATGTATGTACTTATATATATTTATGTATATATATGTATATATTATGTAGACATAGATATATATATACTGTATGTATTATGTAGACATAGATGTTATTTACTTAGCTGTTTGCACTTTGCACCCACAATATTTTCTCTGCTTAGCCTGGAGGTAGACTGGTAGAGAATGCCCTGTTGCATTAAGTCCGCCTTTTTGTACTTGTTGTGCAAATAAAGCATAAATAAATAAATAAATAAATAAGATAGTGCCCCACATAAGAGTAATTGCTTTGATAATAAATTAAGGTCAGTAGTAAGAGCTGCAAATGTTTCCACACAATCCATTGTATTGTGTGAATTTTGTAAAATGAAAGATCATGCTATTTTTAATTGCCCAAAATTTAAGATGGTCACTATTGAGACTCGTTTACCTTTTGTCAAAGATAGAACACAAATTGTGTTCTATTTGCTTAAGGGATCATTCAGACCATGTCTGTAAATATAAATTTAAATGTAGAATTTGTAAAAAGCCTCATAATACTCTCCTCCATGTGGAGGAGGAGGCTAAGGTTTCACTGGTTTCAAATAGCAATGCTTCTAATGCAGTTACATTGCTGCTTAAGGTAAAGGTTATTGACAAATATGGTCGAGACATTTATGTTCGAGCTTTGCTTGATAGTGGTAGCCAAGCCTCATTTGTGACAAACACTCTTGTTAAAGAATTAAATTTGAAACCTTTTTCAAATTCATCTAGTAATATCATTGGTATTGGCAATAAAATCATAGTAATAAATCAAACTATTAATTTATCTCTATGGTCTTGTGTGTATAAAGATATAACATTTAATGTAAACTGTTTAATAGTTGACTCAATTACGACACCCTTACCTCAAAATTTTGTTCATATTTCGAAATCAAACATTCCAGAGCATATATTGTTATCAGATGATCAGTTTAACATTCCTTCAGAAATTTCAATATTGTTAGGAGTTGATGTTTATTTCAACTCATTGTTAAATGGATGTATAAAGATTTCAGATGGTCCTGTGTTACAAAACACAGTTTTTGGATATGTTGTAGCTGGTAAGATTAAGACTAATAATGAAAACTCACATTTAGTGTCTAATTTTGTTATATGTGATGAAAGAAAGCTAGAAAATGTGATGGAAAATTTTTGGATAACTGAAGCATTACCTCCACCTATAACAGGCATTACAAAGGAGTTACACAAATCAGAAATTATTTTTCAAGAGTCTGTCACTTTTGAGAATAACAGATTTGCAGTTGACTTGCCCCTCATCTGTTCAAAAGATGAGTTGCTACTTGGGGACTCCTTTTCAATTGCTTGGCAAAGGTTTTTATCTTTAGAAAAAGGCTCAAACAAAGTCCTATGCTCTCTATAATGTATAAAGATTTTATACAGCAATATGTGGCGATGGGACATGCCAAGTAGGTCGATATAAGTACATATGATATTAATAGTGGCTCTGTTTATTTTTATCACACCACCCTGTCTTCAATGAAGATAGTAAGACGACTAAATTACGAGTGGTTTTTGATGGAAGCATGAAAACAAAAAATAAAAATTTTCTTTAAATGATGTTATGCTGAATGGGCCTGTAGTACAGAGTGAGCTTTTCGATATCCTTGTTTTATTTCGTAGTTATTTGTTTGTACATTACTATGCGACATAGAAAAGATGTTTCGATGTGTTCTGATTAATGATCACCACACTAGTCTTCAAAACATTCTTTGGAGAAAAAACCCTGACATGCCCATAATTTGCTTGCAGTTGCAGACAATCACTTATGGACTGAAGTCATCTACATTTTTGGCAACCCGTTGCCTCTTAGAGTTAGCGAACAGATATAAAAATTGTTATCCTTTGGCTGCAAAAGCGATAATATTGAACACTTATGTGGATGATATTCTCGCTGGAAGTGATGATATTGATGAGCTTCACTTGTTAAAATATGAATTAATAGAGCTATTAAAATTAGGTAATTTTAATTTACACAAGTGGTGCTCTAACCACCATGCTATTCTTGAGGACATTCCAAATGAATGCAGATATTTTGAGTATTTAAATATTAATAGAGATTATGTTATTAAGGCATTGGGCTTAAAATACAATAATGTGTTAGACCATTTTTATTTTGAAACCCCTTGTTGTGATGGGGAAGTACTAAATACCAAACGGAGCATATTAGGTTACATTGGAAAAATCTTCGACCCCTTGGGGTTGATAGGTCCGATCATAGTTTCAGCAAAATTAATAAAGCAAGAATTGTGGTCCATATGCATTGAGTGAGACACGGTGTTGCCTCCTATGCACTTACTACGATGGGAATTTTTTAACAGCAAATTAAAGTCAATGAATAAAATTATAGTACCCAGATATTTCAATAGTCATGATGGTGCATCTGTTCAGTTAGTGGGTTATGCCGATGCATCATCAAAAGCATATGGGTGCTGCCTGTATTTGCGAGTTTTAAAAACTAATGGGAATATTGAAGTTAACTTGGTGTGTTCTAAATCACGGGTTGCACCTTTGGCAAAAATACTCACCATACCTCAGCTAGAGCTAAATAGTGCATTGTTTCTAGCACAGCTAGCAAATAGGGTTAGTAAAATAATTACATCCCGTTTAGCACATTCACTTCACTTATACAGTGACTCCCAGATAGTATTAGCCTGGATACAGTCTGGAAAAATAAAGGCTAATACCTTTGTTAATAATAGAATTAAGCAAATTGTTGAACTTACTGACAGGTCATCATAGTCCTATGTAAAATCATTGGATAATCCTGCTGACCTAATTTCGAGGGGCATAGACCCACAAAATTTACAAGGAAAAACTCTATGGTGGCATGGGCCTGAGTATTTGTCAGAAGCAGATTACAGCCACAGTTTTGATTGTACTTTTAATTCTTATAGCAATGTTGATACATTGAATCAAGAAGAAAAGGAAGTTCCTTGCCTATTTCAAAGGCAAGTACAGACTTCACAATATGAATTGCTTGAAAGGTACTCAAGTTTTAATAAACTTCAAAACATTATTGCATATATTTATAGATTTTATCTTAATGCTTTAAAGCGGAAACAAATAATTAAAGACACTTTTCTTACTCCTACAGAACTAGAAAACGCTCTTTTGGTCATTATTCGTTCCGTACAAAAACATCATTTTGCTGATGACATATATGCAATTAAGAACAATTTAAAAATAAAGTCAAGTATTGCTAATTTGCACCCCTTTATTGATGCAAACGATATTCTTCGTGTGGGCGGTAGGCTTCAGAATGCAGGCATTCCGCGCGATAAAATGCATCCTATTATATTGCCAAAGAATTCCAAGGTAACATCTTTGATTATTGGGAGTTAACACCTTCGATTATTGCATGCCGGCCCTAGGTTAGTGCATAGTTCACTCTCACAGAAATACTGGATTATCAGTGGCATTAGAGAAATTAAAAAAGTATTGCACGAATGCTTAAAATGTATTCGATTAAAATCTGAGGCTGCGAAGCAACTTATGGGCTCCTTGCCGGCAGAAAGAATTAATGCTACTAGACCCTTTCAGCATGTTGGTATTGATTTTTGTGGCCCTTTTAGCATGAAGGTAGCCAGGATTCGAAAACCACTTGTAACTAAGGGATATGTTGCTCTATATGTCTGTTTTGTAACCAAAGCTATCCACATTGAGACAGTATCAGATCTTTCTACTGAAACTTTCTTGGCATGTTTCAATCGCTTTATATCAAGGCGAGGCATGCCAACTAAAGTCTTTTGCTATAATGCAAAGACATTTAAGGGGGCTGAAAATCAGCTCAAAGAATTGTATGAGTTACAAAATTCTATGCTGTTTATAATTATTGTAAAACAAATTATATGAAGTTTGTGTTTATTCCCAGTTACTCTCCAGAGTTTGGTGGACTTTGGGCAGCAGGGGTAAAGAGTGTCAAATACCATCTTAAAAGAGTAGTAGGCACCATGTGCTTGAACTATGAAGAATTTAATACTGTAATGATACAAATAGAAGGTGTTTTAAACTCTAGACCTCTGCTTTCATTTAATCCAAATGAAGGTGAATATTTAACACCTGGGCATTTTCTTATTGGGACAGACATTTGCAGTTATCTAGAGGTCAATGTGTCTGAAATTTCATTTAACCGTTTAAAATTTTGGAAAGTTGTAACAAAACTGAAACAAGACTTCTGGAAAACATGGTCAAAAGATTACCTAACTCAGTTACAGAGTCGCCCAAAGTGGAAATATGATTTACCTAAGCTAAAGGAAGGTGATATTGTACTGGTGAAACAATTAAATACACCACCTCTAGAATGGCCTCTAGCTCGTATTGTTAAGGTGTTTCCAGGCAAGGATAAGAATGTCAGAGTAGCCGAGGTAAGGTCTAATAATAAAGTGTATTTAAGGTCCATTGCAAAATTGTGCCCTCTACCTATTAATTAATTATTTTTAAGGTATATTTTTACTTTTATATGCTCTTTTTTATTATTGTCCTGATATTTAGAATACAGAAAATGAGTTGCAAAATGTATTATTGTAAATTCTCGCCTGGCCCTAACTATGTTCAATACATGAACATAAAAAATTTAATTCTAAATTTGTGGTAAATCTGTACCTCTAAAAGGTAATGTGATTTGTAAGAAATAATTTAAGTTGTTACTGGCAACATTATGTACCTTGAAAGGAAGTAGAAAATTCTATTTCGTTTGCTAGTAGTGTCACAGTGTGCGCTAACGTTATTATCTTTATTAAAGATTTTATTTTATTTTGTCTAGCTTTTCATTTTGAACACCATTTATTTATTTAAAAAAAGATTCTCGGTCTTGTCACAAGGTTTTGTGAAACTTGTTTAGTCGTTGAGAAAATGGAATTGACTCGAGAAAATTCAAGAGCGATGATTTATTATGACTTTCGAAGTGGTTTAACACAAAAACAGTGTGTTGACCGGATCACTTCTGCATTTGGTGATGAAGCCCCATCCAAAACCAAAATTTATCGCTGGTTTGCTGAATTTCAACGTGGACGTGTCAAGCTCAGTGATGATCCCCGTCAAGGTCGTCCAAAAAAGTTCACATACGTTGTTCCCGAACCCAACGTAGGTGTCATAGGAAGTTACGGAATCCGCTGCTGAACGAGCCGTGACCACACACAGCCTTCCCACGTTCCTTTTCAATTGCTCCTTCACAGCCGGATTGAGAAGCCTCGTTTTTTCCTTTTCAATTGCTCGTAGCATAAATTTTCATGTGGCCAGGCGGGTATCGTTTTCGGAAGTTCAGCGAAGAAAAGAGTTCTAAGCGGTAAGTATTTACAGAGATCACAACACAGAACGTTCTAGTAATTGCACAATTGAGTCCTCAGAGGCACCAAGAACCTTTTATAGATCCCTTCACCGTTGCCACCAATGTTATACGGGGCTTCACGAAATGTCTTTTAAAAAAAACTATTTAAAAATTTACAACTGGATTTTATTATAGAATGACACAAATTTTGGGATTGAAATTGAGAGGCGAGTATTACGGATGAGAGTGTATGACGGACTGAGCGATATTACTAGTGTTGAAATAAGAAAGTACCGAAGCTACTAAGAGAGTGCCTACTGTGTGCTTTGTGTCAGCGGATCCCTATTAAGAGGGAATCTATAACAGTACGCACTCGCTGCGTGTTGCAACAGAACTGAGCAAAGTGCCAACGTGTGGACAGATTGCGAGCGTTGACGCAGATTCCTTTGATGAAACCGACACGAGCCGGCTAACTACTAACGCTCGCCCCAACGTTGGGACCAATGCCATTTTCTAGATCCACACGTTGGACGAGTAGCGTTGGGGCCTATATTAGGGCCAACGTGTGGAGCCGGTGTTAGGTTTACATAATTAGTACCAACGCGCCCACATTGCAAGGGATAACGCTCGTACAAGTTAAAAAATACCGGCCAAGTGCGAGTCGCACTCGCGCCTCGAGGGTTCCGAACAAATCTATCTTACTAAAAAGATCAAACAAAAAAATTATACTTTTCGCAATTTTTCCTTTATCTCTGCTATAATCGTCTAAGTCGTATAAGTCGTGCGTAACACAGTATTTGTCCACCCGCGCGGTAAAACGCACGCTCTCGACTGTGTGCGCGGTGCGATCCGACTCCTTTTAAAAAAGAGGTCCGAAATGGCGAGTACAGATATTGTGAAGTGCTCGAATTGCAATATTGTTATTAATGAGCTGCTGACTTTTGTTAGGCATGTAATTGACAACACGGATGAGGATTCATCAGCTGTGTACCACAACATTCTCAGAGGAGGACATTTTAAAGGATAAAACCCTTCTTCTTGAGTCAGTAGCAAATGCAAAGAAAATGCCTATGAGGAAGAAGCACGGGAAGAAACGAAAATCACGGGACCTGGACGATATTATTGGGTTAATAAAGAGTGCTGACCCAACAAAATTTCCGATTTTCTGTGCGCGGAATCTAGATTTGATACCCCCGGTGACTTAAGATCATGTGGACGTCACCCGATTTATTAAGGAGTTGTTGTCGCTTAAAAACAGATTAAACGTGTTGGAAGAAAATGCTGTTAATGCCGAGGAGTTCAGCCTTCTTAAGCGGGAGGTGTCTCATATGAGACATGCGTCGTTAGTTGGCGAAACCCATTTTAAAGTAAATAAAAGGAGAGGCGCGTGCTTTCAAAGTAGTTTCGATTACGACATTGGACCGATCGGACTGCCTTATGTGCCTGAATATACTTCGATAAATCACAGAAATCAGCTGTTATCGAGGTAAACAATCGACCTTCTATGAGTCATAATACTTGTTCAAAAAGAATAGTCATGGACAATTCTGTCTCACTCGCTAGCAAACAAGATGAAGCGATAGAATAATTGCAACACGTGGAGGCCAGTACTGCGGTTCCAAACATACAAAGCCTGGCTAAAGGAGCTGTAATAGATGCAAGTAGGTTGGCTATTGCGTGTGCGCCGAGTGCATCCGAGGCGAAAGGGAGCACTCATCGGTCAAGTACGGCAAACGACGTTAGTAAAAGTAAAAGTGTAAACGAGATGGAACGAGAGTTGACATCTCTCGCCGAGGCCAGCACTGCGGTTTTGAACACACCGAGTCCGAGTAGCAATAACACCAATAGCATAGATGCAAAAAGGACGGCGAATGCGCTGGGTACTTCCAATATGAAAAGGAGCGGTTGTCGGACAATATCGGCAGGAGGTGGTAGTGCAGGAGGAAACGAGACGGCGCAGAGAGTGTTAATACCGCCACACGCGGAATTCCCTTTGCGTGCTACGGTCGGTGACCGGTTAGCTGTACGGACTGAGAATGTGTGCGTGTCGGAGACAAGCGGAGGCCCCACTAATGGAAATCGACCGAGACCGACGCGTGGCTTTGGAAGCGGCATTATTGGTGTCAGTGTTAATAGTGGTGAAAAACATGAGCAAATGCTAGGGGACTCAGAATGGCAAGTTGTAAGAAATAAATTTACTAAACGATATAAGTTAATAGGGCAGAAAGGATGTGCTCCTACTGCCCCGAATGGTAAATTTAAAGCTGCAGATATAAAGATACCAATTTTAATATCGAATGTTAGTAAAGATACAAGTGAGGAGGATATCATTAACTATATAAGGGAAAAGCTAATGAATCTGTATCATTAAAAAAGATAAATATGAGAAATACAAAATTATATAACTCCAATAAACTGTATGTCTCGAAATTTAAAATAGATACATTTTTAAATGATAATTTGTGGCCAAATGGTATAACTTTCAGACGTTTTGTTCGTTTTATGTATAAAACGAAAGTAAATATTTCATAGTTAAATAGTTAAAGCTAAAATATTATATCTACATGAATTTAGTGCTAAATCCAACTTTGAATTTTGTTAGTTTTAATTGTTATTTTGTTTCTAGATCTTTAAATGACAGAGTATATGTAAAAATCAGATGTGGTTACGTTGCAGGAGACTTGTCTGCTCCCCCACGATATACCGGTACTGGGAACTATTTCAAATAATTTTGAATATACAGGGAAGTCGGCGGTGGACACGTCTACCGGCCCTCTGATCGGAAGACCGTATGGGGGGGTAGCGATTCTTTGGAGAAAGAGAATTTTTGACAGCGTGTCTATAATAAAGTGTACGAATGATCGCATTGTAGCTATTATTATTGGGTGGCGAGCGATTCTGGTTTTTTCCGTATACATGGCAACTAACTCACTAACCAATCTACCCATATTTACCGATGTGCTGAGCGAAATAAACGCTATAATTGATAATGAAAATGTTGAGAGTGTATTTATACTGGGAGATTTTAACGCGCATCCCCACGAACTGTTCTATAATGAACTCATAGCCTTCTGCTCGGAGCAGAGCTGGGTCTGCGCCGATGTTGAAAAACTAGGTGAGCAAAGTAACACTTATACATACGTAAGCGCTGCGTACGGATGCCGTAGGTGGTTAGACCATTGTTGTGTGACAGACCTTGCGTGGCAGACTGTAGTGGAAGTGGAAGTAATGGAAGACGTGTTTGTGTCGGATCACTTACCACTAATTGTAAAGTGCGATTTAAGCTGTGTAAGACCCAAGTTCGCATCACCTAGCCTGCAACGAAGTACGGTTATATGGGGAGAGCGAGGCGAGGCACAGATAACTAAGTACCATGACCTATGTAATAATAGTATGCGTGAAATTGATTTTCCTTCTGAGTTTACGGAGTGCAGCCGCGGAATATGTAGCTTGAGTGAGCACAAAAAAGTAGTAGATCGCTTGTATCAGATTATTGTACATGCCCTAAGCGACGCGGCAAGGAAGTCTAGTAAGACTCGTGGAGGAAGGAAGAGCAATAACAGGCATTTATGTGGGTGGAATAAGCATGTTTATGATGCTCACAAGCAGGCCAGGCTTAACTATCAAGTTTGGTTGCTAAATAATCGGCCTAAGTCTGGTAGAATTTATAAGCAGATGTACGCCCTCGTCCACAGTGCGAGCCTAGCGCGGTTGCGACGACGGGCGCGAATTATCAAACATATGAAACCGCCGTTTGCGTCCATAGTGTAGTGACTAAGGCGGACGCCTAGCGCGACGGGCATGAGCGGGATAGCGCGCGTAGTTTTCAAACGTTCATAACCGCACGTTTTGGCCACACTACAGGCCTAGTCAGCAAGCGATCCAATGCGCGGGTGCGGGGGTATCAAACCGGTTCGGTCTTATCGCTTGGCGTAAGCGCGTCTTCATTTTTTTTTGTTAAAACATTTGTATCTTCTCTAGTGATTTTAGCTGATATTTTATTCAGGACGTAATCAAATGTTGATACGGACATTCGAGTATACTCAAAGAATTTTCTAGGATAACAAATCTCAATTCTTCTTACAAATTAAAAAATTCACCATTTATTTGTCGGTTTTTATTTATTTCGTGCACATCCTCTCTAATGTTCAAAATCTCCCATCTCAGTATCGGACTATCTAGTAGAAATAAAAATCCTCGTCCATGGTTTACAACACCTGTAATACATCTAAGCACACCAACAGCTCGCTCGTCACTGTGGCCACGGCACGCGCCCGCCGTCGCGCCCGCAACAGGCTCAAGTCGCCGCGCATTCACTGTGGACGCACACTACGAATCGTGTAAAATATTCAAAAGTCGACTAAAATGGTGCCAACAAAATCAAGACCAACTTAAAATGGACGTTTTGGCCAAACATAGATCTGCTAAAAATTTTGATCGTTTCTGGAAGGCAACAAAAAAGCTTGATGTTAAGTCTGGTTTGCCAACAAGTGTGGAGGGGGAAAATTAGCCTGCTCATATTGCAGAAATGTTTAGGGCTCATTTTAAAGTCAACTCACCACTGGGCCCCTCGGTTCCTACTTTTAGCAAGCCTTTGTGTCAGGGAGAAAATAAACTAGTGCATGTTACAGCTGAACAAGTGCGAAATGTACTTAAAAATATGACTGGTGGCAAGTCTCCTGGACATGATGGCATTAGCGTTGAGCATCCTAAGCATGCTGGTGTTCACCTTCCGAGGGTTTTGGCGCTGTTATTCACAATGTGTATCAGACATTCCTATTTACCGCAAGAAATGTTAAAAACAATTGTGGTGCCCATTGTGAAGAATAGAACTGGTGACGTCTCGGACATGAAAAATTATCGTTCAATTTCATTGGCAACGACGATTGCTAAGGTGCTGGACGGTGTGCTTAATTCTTACCTTGAAAAAATAGCTAAGCTACTTGACGCACAATTTGGGTTTCGGTCTGGGCTATCTACTGAAAGTGCAATTGTAAGTTTAAAGCACACTGTCCAATACTATACTAATCGCGGGACACAGGTGTATGGCTGTTTCCTAGACCTGTCAACGGCATTTGACTTAGTGTCTTATAACATATTGTGGGCAAAGCTGGAGGACAGAGGACTACCGGTTGAATTGCTAAATATATTTAAGTTCTGGTGTGCCAACCAGACAAATTGTGTAAAATGGGCCGACTCTCTCTCGGAAGAATATGGGTTAGAGAGTGGGGTAAGACAGGGAGGCTTGACGTCTCCCACACTCTTCAACATATATATTAATGATCTCATTGTCAGGTTGAGCAGTATGCGTGTTGGATGCCGTATTGACGGAGTAAGCACCAACAATATAAATTACGCTGATGACAGTGTACTGCTCTCTCCAACTGCGGGGGGTCTTAACGGGATGCTTAGGGTTTGTGAGAAATATGCTGCTGAGCACGGGCTCAAATACAATGTAAAAAAGAAAGAATTCATGGTGTTTAAGGCCGCTGGTAAATGTCCCGATAAAGTCAATAACATTACCCTGAACGGCGTGAACATACAACGTGTATCGAAATTTAAATATCTGGGACATATAACTATGACGACCTTAAAGACGACGCTGATATAGAAAGGGAACGTAGGGCTCTCTCAGTAAGAGGTAATATGTTGGCTCGCAGATTCTATCGTTGTAGCGAAGACGTAAAGGTGACCCTTTTTAAAGCGTATTGCCAAAACATGTACACGGGAAATCTGTGGACCAGCTATACCAAGAAGTTGCTGGACACCCTACGAGTCCAATATAATAATGTGTTCAGGATGTTGTTGGGATTGCCTCGTTTCTGTAGTGCATCAGCAATGTTTGCAGAATACCAAGTTGACGACTTTGCAGCCATTATTCGCCGAAAAACCACATCGCTGATATTTAGAGCGCGAGGCAGTCCCAATAGCATTCTGCAAACCCTGGCAGATAGGTATACTTCTCCGCTTTGGGCCTGCATTGTGAGGTCAAATTGACCTCATCTGATTTTATTTCGATATTTTATTTTATTTTGATTGTATTTAATGTAATTTAATTAAGACATTATTTGATTTCGATTGATTTTTTGTTTGATTGTATTTTATTTTGACATTCCTATTATTCGATTATTATTTTATTTTTATTTTAGATTTTATTGTAATTTAATTTTGGGTATAGATTTGATTTAATTTAATTAAAATTATTTAATGTTCTAAGTCATACTAACAACTTATGGATCTTTGATATCTGAAATAAAGAATTATTATTATTATTGTTATTATTATAATACGTTGCTTCGTACCAAATTTTAAGATTCTGAGGTCACGGGAAGTACCTTGTGGGTTTTGATTTCCTTGCAAATGTCGAAAATTTGCGGCATAAACGGCTGTATCTTTTGATTGCGTTGGCTTAGAAGTTTGATTTTTTCATAGCTCCAAGGGCCAGTAGACTTGAGTATATGATATGAATTTAAGCTTGATACCTCCACGCGTTCCTGAGAAAAAGGGTATTGACAGACAGATAGACAGACGGACAACAAAGTGATCATATAAGGGTTCCGTTTTGTCCTTTTGAGGTACGGAACCCTAAAAAACACTGGGAATTAGGTGATTGCCATCATGCTGGTTCTATTTAAACCCATTTTTATAAAGAAGGATGCCCATTTTTCACCTGTTTATGTATAGAAATTAAATAAATCTTAAAATTCAGCTAATTGAATTCTTAATTAAATACGCGTATCACAATGTTAAAAGAAACGCAGGAGAAAAATATTTTTAATATTTATTTATGCTTATTTTACGTCAAGGGTAAATTTATTACCACCATATTTTGAACGCATCTCCATTTTATTCAAATCCTGAGCGTGGGTGCTCAGGCTGCGCCGCGTATTCTGGGGGGGGGGGGAGGGCAAAATTCCGCTCAAAAACATAACTGCTCGGGGCAAACTGAGCAACAATACTAAGGCGACCCCTGCCACACTATCCGTGAATTTCTGCAACATCAGGGGACTTCACTCTAACCTAAACGCCGTCCACTACCATCTTGAGACGGCGAAGCCGGCCTTGCTCTTCCTGACCGAGACGCAGGTTTCCTCTCCTGCTGATATTTCGTATCTCTCCTAACCGGGGTACAAATTGGAGCACTCCTTTGTGCCTCGGGCTGGAGTTTGCGTGTATGTCAGAGAGGACATCTGTTCTAGACGCCTCGGGAGTCTTGAAGGTTCGGGCCTGTCCATCCTTTGGCTACGCGTAGACAGCGACGACCATCCGCGCGTCTACGTGTGCCTCTATAGGTCCCAAAGCGGTAATGCCGAAACAGACCGACTCATCGACCACGTCCAAATGGCTACAGATTCCTTGCTACAACAGGTCCCATCCGCAGAGATCGTGATCCTTGGTGATTTTAACGCCCACCATGCAGAATGGCTCGGTTGACGTTTAACGGGAGATCTGTTTATGACTTTGTCTTGGCATATGGTCTGACACAACTGGTTACTTCGCCTACGCAGATTCCAGATGTGGAGGATCATACACCTTCCCTGTTGGACCTTCGGATGACCTCTCATCCGGACGGATATCAGGTTTCCGTCGATGCCCCTCTCGGCTCTTCGGACCACTGTCTGATCCGGAGTATAGTGCCACTCACGCTCCTCTCGCGGTTGCGTTCTGCAGGTTGCCGCCGTGTTTTGCATTACAGGTCGGCGGATTGGGACGAAATGCGGTCTGTCTTTCTTTGCATCCTACCCATGGGGGCGGGTTTGCTTCTCGCCGGATGATCCCAGCGCTGTTGCTGACTCTGTCACTGATGTGGTGCTACAGGAAATGGAACTATTTATTCCATCATCTGTGGTACTCCTGTAAGACTGAATTACGCAGTAAGCAGGAGTGTTATCAAGCCTGGGCTGCGGCTTCGGCGAATCGGGATGTAAACACCAGCATACTTAAAAAGAAGTATAACTTCGCCTCCAGGTCTTTCAAAAGAGTTATTGCCAAGGATAAGTCAGAGCACATAAGCAGAATTGGCGAGAAACTAGTTCGCCTTCCTTCGGGAACTCACGCATTCTGGTCTCTCGCCAAGGCTGTCCAAGGAATTTCTGTAAGCCATCACTACCATCTCTGCACAGGGAGGACGACTCACTGGCCGAAGACGCAAAAGACAAAGCCGACCTTTTAGGCTCCCTTTTTCCGTCCAACTCGACTCTTGATGACGGGGGGAAAACACCGCCGACCATCCCGCGGTGTGAGTGCTCCATGCCGGATGTGCTGTTCTCACAGCGCTCGGTTCGCAAAGCACTTCTCTCCCTGGATATCCAGAAGTCGAGTGGGCCTGACGGAATCTCCCTAATTGTGCTGAGGACGTGTGCTCCGGAGTTGGCACCGGTCCAAACGCGTCTTTTCTGGTACTCCTACTCCCAAGGCGTAGTCGTAAATTCATGGAAGACAGCTTTTGTCCACCCGATCCCTAAAAAAGGCGACCGCTCAGACCCGTCCAACTATAGGCCTATCGCGATCATCTCCTTGTTATCCAAAATTATGGAATCCATTATAAACTGCCAGCTCATCCGGTACTTTGTCTCCGGGCCCATAGAGGAAGAATCTATAAGCAGGTGCAGTCGAGCGTCCTACAGGCCTACAGGTCGCATGTGGTTGTATAGTGCTAGGAAAGTAAGGGTCAGTGATGTGTATCTGGGTGTGGCTGGTAGTGTTAAAGACCTTATTAGACCGTTACCCTCTGCAGCAGTTCGGACCTCAGCACCTCTTCACCTCACGTCACTTTCTTCGTTAGTCATGATGGCAGTCCAGTAACTCTGTCGTACGATTAACTACCTTACAGAAGCCACTAACTCTCGTTTGTTATAACACCCGACCCGCGAAACGAACACAGAAAGTACGGATCAAAGGTCACTACCGTTTCGCGTGGCCACAGTTATTTCTAGAATATCAAATACCGCACTAGCTATTATTGTCGAATGCACTTATACAGATTCTGAGTTAGATACAATAAGTCCCGGGTGAAGCTAACAAGAAGGAATGCGCGTTACGTATCCTAAACCGTATATTTCCTAGATGCGCGTGTCGTATTCTGCTTCCGACTTCCCGACATAAAAACAGCGTGCCGCCTATCGCAGCTGAATTTGGACTTACTTGCCCTTGCATGTCCTCAACACGACGGGACGTCAAAACCGGTATCGTCGAGGCGCGCGCGCCCTCTGACGTCAATTCTTGACATTAGCGCTTGACGCGAACAAGTACAGATTAATTTAAAATAATATAATGATTAAATAAAAAACTAATGCAGTATGTCATTGAGTGCACACGAGTAAAACGGATTTTTTTGACAGTTACCTCGCGTTCGTACTCGATCAAAAAATATATTTGCAGTTCCATTGTGTAAACCCTTCCTCTATCATCCTTCGGCCGGTAAGATCATAGGTTCTCTTTCCTAGAACAGTCTAAGGGTAGTAACGATTGAATATCTCGATCATGAAGTTACTGATATTATCACTTTGATGCAGAACAAATAAAAAATGCGCAACACAATTCGTGGGACCTGTTGCGGAGTGACTACCCTGTGTCACATCAAATAATCCTTACATCATAAGTTGAATACTATATAATAATATAATGTAAATAGCTTCGAGTCTGTAATGCCCAAGGGATTAGGCAGAATCTAAAGAGCAGAAAACTACTTTAAACAAGTTAAGCCAAAACTTATGGGTCTAGATGTAAAACTGTTACGGAAGTGATAGATGGCTAGCCCGGCACCAGCATTATCACAAACCCAATAACCCAGTCAAAAGGCACAGTTTGCGCATTATTCTTTGTTATAAGTCACAATAAAGTGGAACGTGAGAACATGTTTGTTATATAATATTTAAAATGGAATTAGCATTTTATAATAATAGGAAAATAGTGACCGCAAAGTTTTTAAATGAATAATAAATATTAAACAAGAAAAATATTTTTAAATATGTAACCATTTACATATTTAAATACTTACGTCGTGCAACAACTTACTGTTTAACGAAGTTTTCCCGAAGTGGCTTAGAACATGAATGATGTTTTCTTTTTCTGCATCCTGAATTTATTTATACAAACTGTTATTTTTTTGCTTTTTTATGATTGAGATCTTTGACCTCTTAGTTAACAATTATTTAATTTTAATTGCTCATCAACATAATACTCTACTTATAATATATTATTACACTATATTATATATCATATTATTACATTATAATATTACACATTTTTGTATTGTTGCTTAAAAATTTTCCAAACAAGTTATTACAAACAATAATGGGATGATCAATTTTTGCTTATTTATACTTTTATTATGTGATTAGTTTATTTTTATTCGTCCTCTATATTTAAAATAATTTAAATTTAAAATTTAAATGTAATAAACAAAAAGTTTAGACAATTGAATAAAATAAGGTTTTTAGTATTATATAATTATATTTTCTAAGTATATATATACATATATAAGGGATATCTAAGTTCAATTTAATATTAATACTGGATGTACTTTGTTCTGTGTCGATATGTATATAGAAAAAATAAATATTTCAGTTTCGTTGTCCTTGTTATTAAAGTCCATTACACTTCTTTTCCAACAAAATATTTTATTAAATGTAAAAACCAAAAAATAAAAATTTAAAATAAAAATTGTGTAAACTATCTGTTTTTGGATTCGAATCCCGGGCTGAGCCAAAGTAGATATTGGGTTTTTCAATCAATAAATTCTCAGTAGCATCCCGGAGTCTAAAATTTGGCGATATTGCACCCCCTTGTTTCGGAAATCACGTAAAGCCACTCGTAGACTATAATATCTTCTTGCCTAGCTGGGCAGCCAGCTGGCTATAGTATGTGCCATATCGATTGAGAAAAACGGACAATGACCTCAGATATGAGCCGAGTGTCAAAAGGCGTAACTTACAAAATCTCAATTTAGATGTGATAACAATATTTAAATATTGATATTATTCCCACTTCTAGGTCAGCACATATGTTTTGTTTTTTTGTTTCTTAAATAATATTGTCTGTGGTTCCTATAAACATAGTAAAATCTTACGGTACATCGCGAAAAATGTGTTATATTTTATATTTCAATTTATGGTAAGTAACGCAGCAATTCATTTAATAACAGTTTCATATTAAAAAAATATTTGAAGCAATATAATCACCATATTGAGCTTTTGCAAATTCATCCCTTTAAAATAAACAAAACGCGCGTTACGTCAGTTCGTTCTAAAAGAAACGTGACAATGGCAGCCAGAGATGCGTCACCTTTTTTGGGCCGGTCCGCCATTTTGTTTTCATTCGTGTTCGGATAGCGCTTGCGTGTGTACGTCTCGGGTAATTCATAGCATTCATTGCATTGTTTTAGTTGAGTTTTTACTGTTAAATTTGTTATATCGTTAAGTTTTTGTTTTTTGAATCTGTTATATTAGTTTTACTGTGACGGTCGTTACTAAATCGACATGAGTTCAGGAGAATTTGGTGAAGGACCCGGTCCTTCAACATCAAGTGGAAAGAGACGTCGCCGACCCATAATAAACGTAGCAGGTACGTACAAATAGGTACAAATGCGACGACGTAGCCTTTCTATTTCTTAAAGCGCTCTTTTTATGTGACCATGTGGTATTTATTTTCTAAAACAATATGTATTTATGTGATGTAGTACTATGGTAGTATATTTTTGTCATTTATTTACAGGCCCATCTTCTGGAGCACCTTTAACGTCACCAGTAAAAAAGAGAAAACCTACCACTTTGTCGGTCGGGGAACAAGAGATTATCATTAATGTATACAAATATGTCAAAAACACCTGGCCCGAAGACGTGTATCCTTCAAACGTTAATATGGTAGAAAAGGTTTCGGAGATCTCAGGAGTCAGCAAGAGCACTATATATCGCGTATTAAGCGTGTATAGAGATTCCCATAAAATACCAGAAAAGGGAATAATTAATAAAAGAAAAAAGTCTGTAATTGACAATTTGGACGATTTTGATAAATCGGCTATAAGAGCGAAAGTGCATCAGTTCTTTCTTGCAGGAGAATTACCGACTTTAGACAAAATTTTGCTCAGTATAAATCAAGATGACCAGTTGCCAAACTTGAGCAAAACTTCCCTGCGACGTGTGTTGCGCCATTTAAAATTCAAATATATAAAGAGAAACAGAAAAAGTGGTCTAATAGATCGCCCAGAGATAGTTCTGTGGCGTACCAGATATTTGAGAGAAATACAAATATTAAGAAACGAGGGACGTAACATTTTTTACCTTGACGAAACATGGATTAACGCAGGTCATACTATGGGAAAGGTATGGGAAGACACCACAATTGAATCTTCTCGTCAATCACGGTTAGAAGGCTACTCTACTGGCGCGAAAGCCCCTTCGGGTAAAGGAAAGCGATTAATAGTTGTACACGTTGGCAATGAAAATGGCTTTTTGGAGGGATGTGATTGGGTATTTGAATCATCATCTACTGGTGACTACCATGAGAGTATGGACGCTCTCCATTTCGAGGACTGGTTTAGAAAAGTAATAGAAAAACTGCAAAGCGGCGATGTCATAGTTATGGATAACGCTAGTTACCACTCCAGACGTTTAGAAAAAACCCCAACAATGTCTTGGCGGAAACAAAATATGCAGGAATGGCTAGAATCTAAACAGATCGCATACGTGCCCTCGGACACAAAGACCCACTTAATGGAAAAAATAAAGGCAGTTAAAGATAACTATCGAAGTTACGTCACCGACGAGATGGCAAAAGAAAAAAGCATCACAGTGGTAAGGTTACCTCCTTATCACTGTGAGCTTAACCCCATTGAACTTGTGTGGGCAGATGTGAAAGGGTACGTTGCACGAAAAAATACAACTTTCAAGTTAAAAGATGTTAAAAATTTACTTAAAGATGGTTTAACTCAAATCACGCCAGATAAATGGAAAAACTGTGTTCAGCATGTCCTTAAGGTTGAACAAAAAATGCGTGGCATGGATGATAGAATTGACCAAACTGCAGATCGCTTTATAATTAATGTTACAGATAGTTCATCAAGTGAAGATACGAGTGATGATTGCACCGAATAAAAATAAAGTTCTTATATAATATTAAAAATAAAGTTTTATCTTTTGCATAAGTACGTACTTATTCGGTGTCGTTATCACTCGAATCTTTATATGTGTTATAAATTAATGTTTTTTGTTGTTAAATGAATAAAGTACTTTATAACAATAGATGATTTTTCTTCTACAGCGATCTTTCACATAACTTTTTAATAATAGTTAATAAATATATATTATATCAATCATTATAAAAAAATCATTATAAATAAAGAAAGTACTACATATAAAATGTGCCTATATATTGAAGGTTTGTAACCCCTGGTTAAACGACCGAAAGGTCATTGTCCGTTTTTCTCAATCGATTTGGCACATACTATAGTTTACATTGAGATTAGGCGCCGAGACCGAAATCTCAGGACATTAATATTTTTTAAGATTAAAATTCACTTAAAGGCCATTCTCATTTTTGAATTTTTTTATGCAATTGTATTAAAAATTAAATACTTTTATTATTTCTACAATTCCTGTCTACAATCAATCGAAGTATGTTATATTAACAGTATTTTTATTAAAACTTAAAAAACATTTTAATCATCATTAAGAAAGTGATGAAAATGTCACCTCCATGTTATGTGCATCATCAGTTTATGATACTACAGACTAAATAAAATATATTCGTCAATAATAAATTAATTAATTCATATTATTTCATAAAACATGGAAAAAAACTTTCTAAAAGCCACCAAATAATAGAAACACAAATAAAATAAATGATTCTACATATTTCATAACTTTAGTGCATGGAAAAATTATGACCTCCATTGATAAACTTACGAAATACAGACACAATTCAGTAAATCAGTAAACACAGTTCTTGAACGAATACAGACAACAAATACAACGCCATCTTGAATATTTTTGACAGTGTGTCATTGCTGGGATAATAATTTTGGAGTAAAGACCTATAAAGTAAGTTCTATTTTAAGTTAGCATGCTTTTTTGTTTATTTTTGTGGATTACTTATCACAAAATATTAATTTAATTGAGGTCTATCGGATATCGTAAAACGATGGGCCACTGTAGCCGTTATCTTGGTATTTTTTTAGTAATCAGCATTTCAGACTACGAAAAAACGGTACCTAAGTATAAAATCTCACTTCCATGGATATCACCCACATGGATTATGGTTATCCACGGAAGTGACTTAATGTCCACGAATGTGACAATACTGTGATCACTATTTAATAATTAAAAAAATGTTTATGTGTTTAATTATAATATGTAAATATTTCCTATTCTAGGGTAATTATAGCACCAAAAAATCAGAAAAAGATCAATCGCAAGAAAAAAGAATACTTAACTTAACTTATCTTCACGCACAATCCCTGACGGGGTAGCCAGAGAGAACAGATCGCCAAGTGTCACGATCCTTACATACCTCTTTCGCTTCTTTCAGATTCATTATCTTCTTCATACATGCACGTCTAGGTATCCGAGTACTCTTGACCCTCCCCTCTTCGAGCAGTTTGCTCACATGGTCTTCGAAAGTTAGTTTCGGTCTACCTCGACACCTTTTAATATTAACTTTCGCGCTATATATTTTCTTCACCATTCGGTCTTCACTCATTCGCTCAACGTGCCCAAACCATCGAAGCACGCCCTTATCAATTTTTGTGATAAGGTCATCTTTCAAACCTGCCATATTGCGAATCTCTTCGTTTCGCTTTCGGTCGACCATGGTAACGCCGCACATTTAACGAAGAGATCGCATCTCCACTGCATTCAACTTGCTTTTATGCTTCTTCTGGCACACCCAGGTTTCGCTGCTATATAACAAAGTCGGCACCAACACTGCGTTATGTATTGCAAGGCGTGCACTCTTCACCACGCCTTGCCTTTTGACTAACGCAGTCAGGGCACCATTGACTTTGTTCCCGGCAGCGACACGCCTGTCCACATCTAAATCACATCTTCCATCCCGGCTAAAAGCACTCCCCAAGTATACAATTTCATTTACCTGTTCTAGACATTCCTGATTTACCCATATTTCACACTTCGTTCTCTCTTCGTCCCTTTCAAATACCAGAACCTTAGTTTTATTAGCATTCAAACGGAGACCTTTAATTTCACATTCCTCTTTCATACACGTGACTAATGCCTGCAGTTCTGCCTCTGATGGTGCAATAAGCACTGCATCATCAGCATACAGCAGACAATTTACTTTTATGTCACCCAATTTCACACCCAAACAGCTATCTTTCAGGTTCTGTAAACAGCTGTCGAGATACAGTATGAACAGCCAGGAAGACATGACACAACCCCGTTTCACGCCCGTTTGGATGCTAAACATGGGTGACAGGTCATGCCCTACCCGCACACAGGCTTTAGAGTTACAGTAAAGTGACTGCACAGCCCTTAGCAATCGACCATCCACACCGTACCCCGGCAACAGTTCCGACATTTTCTTCCTTACAACCTTATCAAATGCTTTCTCAAGATCCACAAAAGCACAGAAAATCTTCTGGTTAGCAGCCAGAAGCTTTTCCGTGATCATGCGTAGAGAAAACATTTGATCCGTGCATCCTCTTCCAGGTCTAAATCCGCATTGTGCCTCCCATAGAAATCTTTCCGATTTCTCTTGCATCCTACGTGTCAAAACCTTCGAGTAAACTTTACTTGCTAAACTGGTCAAGCTGATCGCCCGATAGCACCCGCAGTCAAAATGTGAACCTTTACCTTTATATGAAGGCACAATGACTGCGGATCGCCAATCATCCGGGACATCCCCCGTCCGCCAGCACAAATTGCACAGCAGATAAAAGCTGTCCCAGACGCGAGGCCCACCATACTTGACCATTTCAGCAGTAACTCTGTCTAGTCCCGCAGCCTTACCACATTTCAAACTTCGAATCGCACGATCAATCTCTTTCATACTGATGACCTCAGTGTCATCGAGGTCCAGGTCTGGCGTACCAGTCACGGCGTCATCCCCGGATCTCTCACTAAGATCATCACAGGCATACATTTCTCTATAAAATTCGCTCCATCGCTGCATGACGTCCGATTTTTCTGTGAGGACGTCATTAGTTTTCGAAAGCACTTTGTTCATTCTTAAGGCCGTCGCACCACTTCGGGTCCTTCCAACCTCTTTCCAGAAGAGTTTGGAGTTCTCCATAAAGTTGTGCGACAACCTTTCGTCCGCTTCCATTCTACACCTTTCACGCATTTCCTTAATTAATGCTTTCGTGTGAACTTTCTGCAGCTTATATCTTTCTTTTGTCTTCTCTCTCATATCCTTATCATTACTAGAGGCCAAGTAGTCTAACCATGCTTTCTTCTTCTTTTCTACAGCTTCTTTCACTTCATCATTCCACCATGCATCTCTTCTTCTACTACTGCCTCTTTTTATTTTTCCACACACTTCTTCCGCTGCACTTACCATTCCATACCTAAGGTTCTGCCATGTTCTTTCCACACATTCATTTCTGCCATCGATGGTGTCAAGCTTTTCGGCTACCCTCGCATGATATTTGTCCCTAGTATCCGCTTCCTGAAGCTTCCAGCTTCGGATGCGACAGATCGACTGTGGTTCTGTTACCACCGTCCGGTAGCGCCAACCCGCGAACAGACCCCTAAATCTAGTAATCACTAGATAGTGATCCGTTCGCAGGTCAGCACCCCTGAACACTCGCGTATCCATCACCTGTTTTCGCAGTCGGTCATCCACCAGAAACAAATCGATCATACTTCTCTCATTCTTTCTTTCTCTAGTATACATATGGATTTTCTTGTGATTAAACATAGTGTTTGTCACAAGAAGACCTTTTTCCTTGCATACCGCCAGTATAAGCTTTCCAGCATCGTTAACCCTTTTATCGCCAAACTTTCCAAGCACCGACTCGTACCCTGGTCGAGCGGTACCAACCCATCCATTCAAATCACCACACACAACAATTCTTTCGTTTCCCCTAGCCAAATCTAGAACTTCTCTTACATTCTCCCAAAACTCCTCCAGCTCAGCCCTGGACGACGAAGCTACCGGCGCATAAACAGCCAAAAGGAATAACTTCGTCAGTCCCAATTTAAAGCGAACCCAGAGAAGTCTTGAGTTCACAACCTTATATTCAGTCATAACATCGACCAACCGAGACGACAGCAGCACCCCCACTCCCTGGCGGGCGCTCTCGCTCTCCAGGACTCCGGACCATAGAGCTAACGCCCCGCCAGGGAGCTCTTCAGTACCACTGCCCTTCCGTTTGGTCTCCGACATACACACGACATCTAATTCTCTTTCTTTCATTATTTCAATCAACTCATTCATCTTATCTTTCATGCCTCCTCTAACATTCCATGTGCCAACTCTGCACTCTGTCCTCCACCTTCCGCCGTGTCGCGCTGTGCGTGACGGGTGGCGGTCCCAATCGCCGCTTTGCGCGCTGCATTCCACACCAACGGGGACTAGCTGGTGTGCGCCGCCTTGGGGGGACGCCCTAACCCTCGTTGGCATGGGTGCGCAGCTGAGTAGAATTGCAGCCCTGAAAAGGGCTGGCAGGGGTCGCGACGAGCACGCTTCTACTATGACCCCCTATATTATAAGAAAAAAGAATGCAAGAGGCGATATCGCAAAAAATAAAGTCCAATACACAGTTGTACGTACAGGCTAAAGCTACATATAGAGAACTTTATAGAAATGTAAAAGAAAATCATCCCTAATTATCAATGTCAGAAAGAAAACAAAAAAAATAAAATAAAGAATGACGTAAGAGGCAAAAAAATGTTGAGAAAGTAGAAAATGCAGGGAAACATTTTCATCCAGTTTCCGTGATGATTCATCGCCTTCAAGTAACATTGAAAATGATCCAGTTTCAGTTAAACATTCTTAGTGTTTCAAGTATACATTCTTTGCCGGACTTAAGCAGACCATCTCGTTCTATCTGAAGCCGTATTTCATCATCTTACAGAGACTCATCTTCATCTGTTAGAAAATGACTCGACTCCAAGTAATAGTAGTACTACATCATACCAAAAGAAAACTGGACTTAAGATATTTTTAAGACGACCTAGCTGAGCATAATGTTATAGAGATTGATCTCCTTATGGAACAGGAAAGTCATATACACGAAGTGTCATAGTTGAAGAATCTCTTCCTGTCTCTAGTTATGACATCCCACATAGAGTACCAGAAAATACTGTGATACGAGTATTAACTGAAGAATCTATTCCGAGCCTTAATCATGATATGCGATATTATGAGCCAAAAATACTGTGATAGTAACTGAAGAACCCAACACATTTGACAAATCTCAACAGCTGTCAAAATCTAATCAGAACAACTTCTTACCGGAAATTTGTCAAAGGTTGAAAAAAGACGCCGTGTAGTGGCGGTCAAGAATATCCACTACCCCATATATTCCCGTGGGTATCGTAAAAGGCGACAAAGGGAAACAGGCGGGAGATGGGCAGCAGCATCTTCCTGATAAAAGCCAAAATTACAATAAAAAAATTGCGGTTGCCAACCCGCTCGCCAAGCGTAGCAACTATGGAAAAAACACCCCAATGATTAGAGCAACAAACAGACGGCCCCCAGTCCCCGGCGGCCCCGCTATTCCTGGCTATGGTGGCGACCATGGTAACGGCGGGGCAGGGGGTGCTTAGATTCTCCGGTGGAGGTTTGGTTGCCACCTTAGACGACTCGACCTAGCAACGTATATCGCACGCACCCTGAAGACTGAAGAGAAGATCGTGGAGCTGGAAGAAGGTATAGACAAGTTACGCTGGCATATTATAGGATTATCCGAAGTCCGAAGAGAGGGGGAGGACACGGTAATCTTCGAACCCGACAACTTGCTCTATCAACGGGAGGGCCACCATCTGTCCAAGGAGGTGTCGGATTTATCGTCCACAAGTCTCTCGTTAACAACGTTGTAAAAATCGGGAGTGTGTCGACGAGTGTTGCGTACCTTATACGCAGAATCACCAAACGGTATTCGCTGAAAGTCGTACAGGTTTACGCACCAACTTCGGCACACCCCGATGAGAAGGTGGAGGAAATGTATGAGGATATCTCTAGAGCCATGCATTCCTCCAAAACCATTGATTGAAGTCTCCCATTAACACCGTATATTGATACGGTGTTAATAGGAGACTGCAATGCAAAACTAGGCACAAGAAAGAACGGTGAGCTGAAAGTAGGGAAATTTGGAATAGGGTAACGGAACCCAAGGGGCCAGCAGCTGGCCGATTTCATGGAGAAAAAGGGACTCTTTATGATGAACTCTTTCTTCCAGAAGCGGCCCCAAAAGAAGTGGACCTGGTCGAGCCCCAACGGTTCGACAAAAAATGAGAATGACTTCATTATGACAACCAGACGACATTTGTTCAGTGATGTCTCAGTGATCGCGAGGGTGAAAACTGGTAGCGATCACCGAATGGTTAGAGGCACACTGAACCTAAACGTTAAGTTGGAGAGGTACCGTCTAATGAAGTCAACGCTCCGTCCCCCTCGTGCTCTGATCCAAAGTCCCGAAGTCCCTTTCAGCTCGAGTTACAAAACCGTTTTCAGTGCCTAGAAGACTGCAATGAGGTGGACGATATGAATGACAAGCTCGTGGAAACTGTCCATGCGGTCCGAGCTAAGTTCTGCAAGACCCGCCGCAGAAGAACACAAAAACTCTCCGATCACAGTCTTAATCTCATGGCTGTTAGACAGGACATGAAGCTACATACTTCAACAGATTTGACAGCATACAGGCAACTGAACAGACAGATCTCCAAATGCATGTGGCGGAACTTACGCAACTTCATTACAGCTTGTATTGAAGAAGCGATCGAGTGGAACCAAGGCTCCAAAGTCTTTGCGCGAGATCTGTCTGCCAGAAAGAGCCAACTTTCAAAGCGGAAGACCGAGTGTGGCAGCATCCTTTCCAGGGCACCTGAGATTTTGAGTGAGGTTGAGAGGTTCTATGGATAGCTGAACATGAACATAACAAAGATTATGTTTAATGTCCATGTCACACCTATGCCGGTAGTTGTTGGGAGCATTAAACTCGAAATTTTTGACGAGTATGTTTACCTGGGACAAATAGTCCGACTAGGTAAGTCCAACTTCGACCGAGAGGTCAATCGACGGATTCAACTCAGATGGGCAGCGATCGGGAAGATACGACACATCTTCTCGTCAGAAATACCTCAAAACCTTAAAGCCAGTGATGACTTACGGATCTAAGACGTGGTCCTACACTGCTGGCCGTATGAGGAAGCTCAGCGTCGCATAGCGAGCTATGGAGAGGGCTTTGCTCAGAGTTACTTTGCGTGATAAACTTAGGAATAAGGATATCCGCAAAAGAACCAGAGTTACCGACATAGCCCAACGGATTAGAAAGCTGAAGTGGCAATGGGCCGGCCATATAGCTCGAAGAACCGACAAACGATGGGGAAGAAAGGTTCTTGAGTGGCAGCCTCGAACCGGTAGGCGAAGTGTAGGGCGAAACCCCACGAGATGGAGTGACGCCTGGTAAGACATGCAGGAAGTCGATGGATGCAGGTGGCTAAGGACCGTGTTTTGTGGCATTCCTTGGGGTAGGCCTATGTTCAGCAGTGGACTTGAGAAAGGCTGTAATGATGATGATGATGAAAGAAACTGGCTGTGATAAAATTTGTCTGTCTTTACATTGGCGAAATTGACATTGTAATGGATTATAATTCCTTAATCTTGTGTGTGGTAGAGCCACTCTGCAGCTTTGTTATGATTGTAGCATGAATAGGTCGACTCGACTGGGTTAGGACCACACTCACACAGAGTACCAACGTAAAATAGCAGATTTATGCCGCTGTGATTCGTATGGTGAGTGTAGAGAACCGGAGACCCTTTTTACCGGAAATGAGGCATTCCATCTTAGTCCACAGAAGTGACAACGCATCTCAAGTTTGATTCTTAATTAAGTATTAATGTAGATTTTTATGGATCACAGTACCCACTTAGCTTCAGGTGAATTCTGTGTTCATTTGTCACTCTTCTTCTATAAAAATTTTTAGTATTTGATCATGTTTGATTCCAGTTGACAAGTGTGATAAAGAATACATGGAGTTTGTTTGGCCACAGTGTAAAGATGTTTCGGATAGTTTATCACAACCACATTGCGGTCGAAGAAATGTAAAAAAAATATTACGTTAATTGCCTCATCTTTACTAAGATTATTCTAATGAATAAGATCTAATGAAAAAAAGTTTTTCTAAAGATGATTAAGTTGTTAATACTTTTTATTATTTTATTAAGAGTTTCGTAAGAGTTTTGCAAAGTTAAATTCTGACTAAATAATGTTGATCAATAATTATTTTATTACTTTTAAAAGGGTGCTTATGTGACCAGATAAAATTAACCTACTTAATAGAACCGAATAATAGTTCTGTAAACCGACTTGTGTTCCTAAAAAACTTAATGGTAATAGGTATAATTAATATTATATCAATTAAGCGTAAATACATACTCAATTAAAGACTTAAAATTAATAAATACCAAACTGACTCGTTATATAAGGATAATAGTTAAAAAAATATCCTTTTATTCGTCTATAAATCATTCATAATTTATTAAAATTATAAAATATGTCACTACCGTGGAGCTGAATTACTGCAGTGGAGAGATGTTGGTGTGAAAACGATTGTGAAAATAGCTAGGCTTCTATGTACTTTATAATGCAAGATAAGATACCATTCATTTGAAACTATTCTGAATCAAAATCAAAATTAAAAATAATATTTTTGAATTTTAAGGTCCATTTTTGAGAATGGCCCTAACGGGTGAGTTCCACTTCCGGCAGTGGACTTTACAGAGCTTGTTAGGACAAAAACTTTCAATTCTTAGTATTATTAATAATATTCTAATACATCGAATAAAGAAGATTGACACTTTATATTATTACTCGACCTTGAAAGAATATCTTCCAAGCTTCGAATGCATAACGTATTGTTCTTAAATCATTAAAATTTGAGTATTACTATTAACTGTTACCAACAATTTAAGTAAGTAGAGTATATATCTCCGTCAAAGTTAACGTACGTCACTTGATTAAAAAATACTCGAGCAATTAAGATGAAAGTCCTTGTCAAGTAACCCTCCTCTTAAATTTAAGCTGCCTAACGATCAACAGCTATGAGTACCTTTGTGAACTTATAATATTCCTTGTACTTTCATGTTGACCTTCTCGCTAACTAAATTGAGCGGATATTTCAATTTAAATTTTTGTTAATTGGTACATTTTATTTATGGTCTTAAATAAATTTTTCCTTAGTTCATAATAGAAAGGACAAATTACAAAAAATAAGTCAGTTTTCCGTAATAAATTCATCAAAAAAATTAATTATGATAATTTCATTCATGGTTATAAAAATATCGATTTTAATAACTTTTTATTAGAAAATTACGCAAATAATTATACTTCATACTTTGTGAAGACACATAAAATTGAAATGACGTGGAGTATAATTAATAATGAAACCCGTAAAGACAAACCTCGTAACTCAAACTATCAATTAAAAATTAACAATGAATTGACTAAATCAAATCAAGAAGTCGCAGCGGTGTTTGAGAAATATTTCACTGATATTCCTATCTTGACAACCGAGTCATTGAATACTTCTCCAACTGTCGCCGAGTCATTACTCAAACATAATGTTGACACCTGTTTAAAAGAATTTAGATTTGAAAAAGTATTATCGCAAGATGTTGTAAAATACTTCAAAACCATTGATGTAAAGAAGACCGCAGATTTGTGGGGGATTTCCGTTACAGTTATTGCGTCCATAATAGATTTAATTGCACCTCATCTTGCTATTATTTTTAATACTTGTATCGATTCTGGTGTGTTTCCTGATTTAATGAAGTATAGTAAAGTAATACCTTTATTTAAATCTGATAGTACATTGGACCCCGCTAATTTTAGACCTATTTCTGTACTACCAACTCTCAGTAAAATTTTTGAAAAAATAATTTTGGATCAATTGTTAACTTTTTTTAATACAAATAAATTACTTCATAAAAACCAATTTGGTTTTACAAGGGGTCGCTCGACATCGGACGCCGGTGTCGAGCTTATGAAATAAATTTTTAATGCCTGGGAGAATTCACAAGATGCCTTAGGTATTTTCTGTGATCTTTCCAAGGCTTTCGATTGTGTTCATCATGAGACATTAATCAGGAAACTACAACATTACGGTGTAAAAAATTTAGCGCTTAGACTTATTACTTCATATTTAAGTAACAGAATTCAAAAAGTAGTGATAAATGGTAAAGGTTCCTCCGGATCGGTAGTATCAATGGGCGTTCCTCAGGGCTCGATTCTTGGCCCATTCCTGTTTTTAATCTATATTAATGACTTACCTTATCTTGTAGGGGACAATCACGATATAGTATTATTTTCTGACGATACCTCTTTGATTTTCAAACTCAAACGACAGTTAATTAGTTATGACGATTTAAATAATGCTCTATCGAAATTGGTACATTAGTTTAACGCCAACAATATGCTCTTAAACGGCAATAAGACAATGTGTATTAAATTTACAATACCTAATGTAAAACATTCGAATACCAATGTGCTGTTAAATGGGGAGGAGTTGAGTCTTGTGGATACCACTCTTTTTCTTGGTATTACTATTGACGCGAAACTTCAATGGGGCCCTCATATATTTAAATTAGCAAGCAGACTTAGTTCTGCAGCATATGCTGTAAGAAAGATTAGAAGTCTCACAGATGTTGAGACAGCTAGATTAGTGTATTTTAGTTACTTTCATAGCGTAATGTCTTATGGAATTTTGCTATGGGGTTATGCGACTGATATTGAAGCTATATTTGTTTTGCAAAAGAGAGCCGTACGGGCAATTTATAACCTTAATTGTAAAGAGTCCCTCAGAGAAAAATATAAAGAAATAAACATATTAACTTTTGCATCGCAATATATTTATGAGAATGTAATGTATGTGCATAAAAACATAAATAGCTTTAATAAGAATAAGGATGTGCATACTTTAAATACTAGGAACAAACATAAGCTTGTAGTGCCAGTTACTAGACTCCACAGAATCAGTAATTCGTTTATGGGGCAATGTATACGCGTTTACAACTAAATCCCAGAACATATTCAAAGTTTGTCAATAAACAAGTTTAAAAGTTTTATTAAAGAAAAACTGTACAAGAAGGGTTATTATAATATCAAGGAATACATGAATGAAAATAACCCCTGGAAATAGGGTGATCGCCACCATGCTGGTTCTATGAAAATATCATTTAAAAATTGTATAAACAAAATTATTGTTAAGTAAAATTATGTTTAAAAAAAAGTCCTGCTGGGTTTCTTGCTGGTTCTTCCCAGGACTGAGGTATTTTCCGAACCAGTGGTAAATAAAAAATGACTTTCAATAAGTATTATGTAATAATCAATATTGAATAAAAAATTATTCTATTCTTTTCTATTCTATTCTCTACAGAGTCTAATAAATAATAATTTAAGAATTATAAAATTGCCTAGGAGTAGGTTCACTATAAAACCTATATTTACAGGCATGTTAAGATGTATAAGGAACAGGGACAGATTACATCTAAAGCAAAACAAAATCCGAATAACGATATTTTAGTAAAAACATATAAGAGATATAGGAACTTTTGTGATGATTTTATTAAGGAGGAAAAAGAAAATATCACCAAAACGCAATAACTAAAAATAGAAATAATATTACAGAACTTTGGAAAACAATACACAACGCGACTAATACTCAGAATATCAAAAATATTGCTCAAGAGCTGTTGACCCTTAAAGACACACCCAAGTAGTCAGTAAATTATATGAATAATTATTTAACCTACGAACTTAAATTTTGAATGCTGTAAAAATTATTTTGTCTAATAATAGTTATTTTGTGATGCAGTATGCTTCACGGGATGAAAATGAACAATTGATAATTAGTCTAAAAACTGAGTCTGGACCTGGATAGGATGGTATTTCGGCAAAAACAATTAAAGCTTTAAAAATAACATTGTGCCCCCACTTACGAAGCTCTTTAACCAATGTATAAAAGACGGTGTATTTGCTGATGCTTTTAAGAAATCAATTGTACTGCCTATCCACAAGGGAGGGAAAAGAGATTGTATCAATAAATATCGCCTCATATCAATACTCTCTACTTTATCAAAACTCTTTGCAAAAATAAATAAAAGACTTTTAGAATATCTAGAAAAAAGTAAATTACTGTCTGAAAATCAATTTGGTTTTACAAAATTTAAATCTGCAGAAGAAGCAGTAAGAATATTTGTACATTACGTTGCAATAAACTTAGATTCTCATTCAAAAGTCTTAACTATATTTTTAGATCTTGCTAAAGCGTTTGATACCGTCTCTTTCCCAAAACTTTTAGCGATTATGGAGAAATTGGGCATCAGAGGTACCCAACTTCAATTGCTAAGCGAATACTTACACAATTGCACTCGGTACACCAAAATTGATGATATTTTGAGTGACGATTGCTGTGTAACGCGTGGAATTCCCCAAGGCAGTGTTTTCGACCCTACCCTCTTTTTGTGTTATATTAATAACCTCTGCCAAATTAATATTCTCAATTGTAAGGTTATGTGCTATGCTGATGACACCACACTTACCTTTTACGGTCAATCTTGAGAAGAAGTTTATTCTGTTGCACAAACTGCTCTTAATACAGTCCAACAATGGCTTACTACGCATTACCTATCTTTAAATGCAACCAAAACTAAATACATTCCCTTTTGCATTATCACACCAGCATTAAAAGGTCAAGAGAACTTAAACTTATATGTCCATGATTGCTGCATACCACCGTTTAGTACATGTACGTGTCGCTTTCTTGAAAAGATCACGAACACGAAATACTAAGTTGTTATAATAGACCACAAACTTTCTTTCGAAGAGCATATAAACCACATTTCTTCCAGAGTTCGTAAACTTACATACATTTTTAAGCAGCTTCGTCATCTTGCTGATACCAGTATTATAAAATTTGTTTATACTGCCTAATGTCAATCTATTAATAACTATAGCATAACGCCTTGGGGTGGTGCAGCAAAAAGCCACTTGATTAGGTTAGAGCGTGCACAAAAAATTATACTTATAATATGTTTTAAAAAACATCGATTATTTTCAACAAAATTATTTTATTTTTAACTCTATTAGTAATTCCTCTAATGACACAAATTTTTCCCTTTTTTCGGAGCAAATTTACAATTATTATCGTAATGTACCAGTGGTTAAAAGAATTCCTAGAGGTGCGAGGATGCAGCTTGCTAAAGCGTTGTCATGCACTATTCAAAATTGTTTCACTAATAGTAAAAATAGTTGGCAAAAATTATTTAGTTTCGCGTATTCCCATTTTCATTTTGATAAAACAATAAATAAATCAATTACGTCTCAACTAAAAGAGACATCTTTTCAAAATTTAGATTACCCAATTAATACTCTTTTATCTCAACCACGTCCTAAATTTGATTAAAAAAAAGTAGTTGAGTCGAAAGTAATGGATGGCGACTTAAAAAAAGCATCCCGTATTTTATTCTCAGACGACATCCTGGCTCCTCGTAATGTCGAAACTCTTGAAAGCCTTCGTCAGAAGCATCCTTTGGTCAAACCTTCTCAGAGTTTACTGCTGCCTCCCAAGACCTCTATGCAACCTTTACAAATTTCGGAAAAAGACACTTTAGAAGCAATTATGTCATTTTCGAATGGCTCTGCTGGCGGCATTGACGGAATTACGCCTCAATATGTTAAAGATCTTGTAAGCGCTTCTGCCGGTGACGCAGGCTCACTTCTTAAAGACATTACAAAATTATGTAACTTTTTGCTTTCTGGTAATGTTAATCCAAATTTCATTCCATTCTTATATGGGGCAAGATTATGTGCCTTCAAAAAAAATAGGATAACGGTATCCGTCCTATTGCCGTTGGTTCCACATTTCGACGCTTAACTTTAAAATTAGCTTGCAGGCACATAATCTCTAACCTTAAGACCAAATTTTTTCAACCTACTCAACTAGGTTTTGGCACTAGAGGTGACTGTGAGGTGGCGGTAAATTCAGTGCGTACATTTTTAACAAACTCTGATGCAGATGTTCTTGTGAAGGTTGACCTAAGGAATGCTTTTAACACTATCGATAGGGTAACCTTGCTGAAAGAAGTAGCTAATAATACCCCCGAAATTTATCATTACGTTTGGCAATGTTATAGTCAAAATACTAACTTGTTTTACGAAAACTATGTTATTGATTCTGCTGTCGGTGTTCAGCAGGGTGACCCACTGGGTCCAGCACTTTTCAGTTTGGGAATTCAACCCATTATTTCAAATTTGAAATCCAAGCTGAATGTCTGGTACCTAGACGACGGTACACTTGGAGGTAGAGCAGATGACGTCCTCAGTGGTCTTACTCATATTTTTCAAAATTTTAAAAATATTGGCCTTGAACCAAATAGCAAGAAATGTGAAATATTTTTTTCCAATAATTTATTTACTTCTCATAGAGACACTTTAATTCAATATTTTAATCATATTTGTCCAGGAATAAGAACTGTCAGTTCAGAATCACTATACCTGCTAGGTGCCCCGTTGTTTTTCGATAGTATTAAACCTGTATTAAAAACAAAATTTGATTAGTTTTTAAACCACGTTGATAAATTCTATAAATTAAACCCCCACATAGCGCTTACTATTTTAAAATATTGTCTACTTGTACCTAGATTTACATACTTACTCCGCTCGAGTCCAGTCTGGAAATGTTCGGATATTTTACAAGATATTGATAATAATCTTAAAATAGCTATAGGTAAAATTCTAAATTTAACTTTAAATACAACAGCCTGGACTCAAGCTACTTTACCTATAAAATTTGGTGGCATTGGTGTGAGAAATCTTTCTAGCGTTGCATTGTCTGCTTTTTTTGCTTCCGTGCATAGTAACAGTGACTTATGTAATATAATTTTAAATAATAAAGTAGACCTATGCTTTGCTACGGAGGCAGGGCAGACATGGCAAACGCTCTGTCCTGGTGAAAATGTTCCACTGGAAGTTAACCAACAAAAACAGTGAGATATTCCGTTGGTACGGGGCGTGCAGAAGGATTTGTTTCATAATTTCCATAGTGACCAAGATAAGGCACGCCTTCTAGCTGTTTCGACTAAAGGAATCTAGTCATTGGTTACACGCTTTACCATCAAGTAATCTCGGCACATTACTTGATGCGGAAAGCTTACGCATTGTCGTAGGAATCCGACTAGGAGCGGCGATTTGTCAACCCCATCAGTGTCCCTGTGGTAGCAGCGTGGACAAGTTTGGGCTCCACGGACTTTCATGTAAGAAAAGCGCTGGTAGGTTTTCACGACACAGTTCTTTGAACAACGTCATCCGAAGGGCTCTTGTCTCTATAAATGTTCCCTCGGTTTTAGGGCCTTGTGGAATATTTAGAGACGATGGCAGGAGACCCGACGGTATGACATTGGTCCCTTGGGAGAGAGGTAAAGCCCTAGTATGGGATGCTACTTGCGTAGACACTCTGGCAGCCTCTCATCTCAGGAGTACCTTGTTTAGAGCCGGGGCGGCATCAGAGGCAGCTGAACTGAGTAAGTGGCGCAAATATGAGTCTCTGAGAGATGACTACATATTTGTGCCATTTGCTGTAGAGACTATCGGTCCGTGGGGTCCACGTGCGGTGAGGTTCCTAAAGGAACTCCATCCGCGGCTGGTCGTTGCTGCTGGTGATAAGAGGGCTGGTTCTTTCCTCGCTCAAAGGCTAAGTATAGCCATTCAGCGGGGAAACGAAGCCAGCGTTCTTGGCACGATACCGCGGAGAGAAGGACTATATGATATTTAAGTTTCTAGTTTTAGTATTTTTTTATTATTATAGTTTTTAATATTGTAGATATTAAATTAATAAATATTAGTTGGATTTAATGTTACGTTATAAATGATATTTTCAACAAATGAACTTTACAAATTCAGTAAATTGCTTACTGTACGTCAGCTTTATATTCTTGGGACAATATTATTAAATCATTCAAAAACGGAATATAATAAATCCAATCATGTATTAAACAAAAGACTTCCTCATATGGTATGCACAATACCTGTTACCAATTTATTATTTTCTCCAAATTTTTCAAATACAGAGGTCAAGTCCTATATAATCTTGCTAACAAATTATTAAATATATATATATATATATATATATATATATCCGTTAACTAACGACACACAAAAATTTCAAAAATTAAATCATTAGACTACGAACAGACAGAAAAACTATTTGAACGTATTGTTTAAATACGCTTATATATTACACAACTCATGCATACATACACACACACACACACACACACACACACACACACACACATACATACACGCACGCGCGACCACGCACACCACATTATTCACACTTAATACACCTGCTTACCTTTACTAGTAGACTATTTTAAGCATGTTTTTCTTCTTTATATATACGTAATAAGTAATTTTTACACAGTTTCTCCAAAGTGAACAAGTGTATTTTAATGTAATTTTATTACACGTAGCTGTATTGATTATTAAATGTTTTACAGCAATATCACTTCTGTTGAGGGAGGGGCCTGGTGATCCCATAGCACAGGGAAACCTAGTTTGGGAACCGTCTCCAACCTAGATCTTATGTAGCTAATATTTATAGCTGTTATTTAGTTGTATAGTTCATTGTTACTAAGTTTATTGTGATATACTGATCATAATATGTGGGAGAAAATAAATACCAATTATTATTATTATTGACATAATATAAGCGTAAAAATATCAGTATGATTTTCTTTTAACTGATGCCCACTGCAATATCTCCGAATTCAGACTAAAGGTATTACGGTAACAAGTAACAAGATTTTAATTTGTAATGGTGAACAACAAGGAAACAATTTACGTCCTTAGTTATTTCTGCTTTATATCAGTGAAATATCATAGTAATCACACAATCTAATAGTACACTCTCTGCGAGAGACAATGTTTTCAATGAAGTAAATTTAACCCTTTCGCTGTCCCGTGCACTACATATAGGGCACTGCTATTGTCTTACTATTGTGTCTGGAAACCGGACAGTGAAAGTGTTAAGCATAGGCAAAGGAATGTACAAAGCCCAAGTTATTATTGATGACAAAGATGAGAGCCACACAGCTTCTTATTTTACAGTCTCTCTAAATCTGGAATTTAGAGTTCACAATATCACGGGGGAAGTGACGAAGAGACATGCAGGACCAAGCCGCATTACTACACTAAATGTTACGGCAGTCCAAAAGCTACAGCCAGAACACAAGGTGCTCTGACTGTAGCCTTTGGACCGCCATATACATTTCAATAATTTAACAATCAAACTTAAAGTCTACCTAATGGCAACCGGCTACTGCATCTCATGTATACCTGCAGTTAACTTCAAAACAAAGAAGGCTATAGTAGCGTTGTCACTCCTGACGACTAACATGAAATACCTCACAGCCTGTTATTATACTGGCTCTTCATACCTTTCGGAACTCATTAGTGTAAGCGTTGCTATCTGGCTGCAGTCATAGGTAAAAGTGGCAACCACAGTTTTCTTATCATCAACTTGTTATAAGATGCTACTGCCAATCTCCTGTTTGGTATTCCTCTCGACACCCAGGGTATCATGTGAGTCAGTGATTATTTTAATCCACCAAAACATATCATGTATGCATTGCATGGTATGATAACATGAAAAGTGTTATTGCGTGCATTCTAAATATTTTTTACATTTTCATACGTGTAGTGGCGGTATAAGAATGTCCACTATCCAATATTGTCCCGTGGATGCCGTAAGAGGCAACAGAGGACAACTGAAACAAGCGATGGGCACAGCGGTTGCAGGCCTGCCTGCCTAGCGTAGCAAATAAAATTATATTCACTTATAAAGCAAAATATGGGGATGGACAAAATATTAAAAAAATAGTTTTTTGAATATTCCCATACAATATAATTCACAGCGTAAGCTTTCCATCGTTATAACCAACGACGTCTTTTGCATCTTCATAATTAACAGGCTCGGTTGAATTTCCTTTCTCAATGTAACCGCTTTAATCTAAAGGAATCTAATATGGCCGCATATCACCAACAAGAAGCTGTGTGAGTAACACAAGGGAATTACTTACCTCCCACTGTGAGTGAAGCTTAGTGTTAAATATCGATCAAAGTATCGCAAGGAAATCTGTTGCGTAGTTGACAATGAAGGGAAGCCAGTTTGTTACTTGTAGGGGTACGTTTTAGGCTGATGCTTGTGAATAATAGATAAAATTTATAATAAATGTTATATATCACACTAGTTATTCGACCCAGCTTCTCACGTTTGATATCTGGATCTCGACAACAGCACCACCTACGGGGTTCAATTGTGTGCCGTGAGTTAGAGAACCGAAGAACCTTTTTACTAAAAGCGACATATCTCATCTTAGTTCTCAGGGGGGACAGCGCATCTGCATTTTGATTCTTAACCGAAGATAGATTTAGATGTCTATGGGCCACAGTATCAAGTTATGATTGTGCACGAGTCCCCAAAATTTGTGAACGATTGTCACCTTCTTATGTAAAAAATGGATATATTTTTTCATATAATACAAGTGACAGACGAGCACACAGTAGATGATATGTGGATGCTGCAGCCCATAGACATTTACATCTATCTTTCATTCAGATTCACAATGCAGTTGAGTTGTCACCCCATAGGACTGAGAGGCATTGCCTTCTTTGCATTAAAAGGGGTCTCCGGATCTCTTTTTTTATAGAATAAGGGTGAGAAACGAGCACACAGTCCACCTGATGGTAAGTGGTTGCTGCGGCCCATAGACATCTACATCTATCCTCTATTACAATTCAAAATGTAGATGCGTTGTCACCCGTGAAGACTAAGATGAAATGCCTCATTTCCAGTAAAAAGGGCCTCCGGCCACCTGCAATCACCAAGCGAAACGCAGAGGTAAACCTCTACTTCACGCTGGTATTCTGTGAGGTCGTGGTACCACCCCGGTTCGAGCCGGCCCATCCGTGCGACAGCAAAAGCTGCCGCGTGGCTCTACCACTGTACATATCTCTACACTCAACTAACGAAATACAGCAGCATTAAGGTTTCTATTTTACGCTGACATTCCATCAGAGCGTGGTCCCCCCTGGTCGTACCAACCCTTTAGTACTACAACCATAATATAGCTGCAGCGTGGCTCGCTTTCAAATGATTTAAACCCCACAGCCCGAACTGAAACTGATGCATAATTTAGCTTTAATTTTTTATTTTGACTACAGCTATCTCACACGATGGTAAGTGGATATGTAACGGATGGTAAAATGCACTGACTTAGCTTACCATAAGCCTTTTCTCTTTGCTTGGGTGGAAAAACTGACCCAAGCAAATGATGCTACTTTACGTATAACGAAAGAAGAAGCAAACCGTTTGGTTCGAATGTGTAAGTAAAAAGTAAAAAAGTAAAAATTAGAATTAGTCATATGTGTAGTGCTCAAAACTGGCAAAAGATCGATACCATTAATAAGCCTCTTAGCATGCCTCTCTATCGAATCAAAAGCTATAGGATGTTTTGCAGAAGTACAATGTCCTCCAGACCTAATTTCAATGACGTGACATGTGCGCAAGACATGATAATAGAGGCAGTGTGTAGTCGCAATCCTAGATGCACTCTTTATTTCATCACTCTCTTATTCCGATGGGACGGAATCCGACACGACAGGAGAGAGATCAGGTGCAAGACCAACAACTTTTCAAACTTTCCGAGGCACGTGGGTGAAACAACGCCCGCTTCCTCACTCCGGGCTTCTACAGAGAAGCCCAGTAATTGATTTGAACCGGTATTCGAACCTGGGATCATATGATCTTCGATCGCATATACGGCCAATAGAACAACGAGGCAGTTAAATTTGCAGAACTGTCGCGTATGTGGTAGCAGTACTCCATGCGTTAACGAGCTTACATTTTATATACCAAACAACTATTCCGGCATGAAGTACAGCCGCAATGAGAAAATACATTCTAGTAAGGCTTTTTCAAAGAAATCAAATACTTAATCGTTTTGAAAACGATAAATTATGAAGTAATTTTAGTAAGTTCATCAACTTCCCTAATTGAAGTCTATTTTAATGAAGAAATATGACAGATAATTAAATTAATCGCTTTCTGTCAGTTTACACTTTCTGAAGTCATTATGTAGAATTAAGACGATGGCTTTAATGTTTGTAATTATGGAATTTCCAAAATTAATTAGTTTTCTCTGTACTGTTTTTGATTTTTTGCGTGCGTGCGTGCGTGCGTGAGTGCGTGCGTGCGTGCGTGCGTGCGTGCGTGCGTGCTTGCGTGCGTGCGTGCGTGCGTGCGTGCGTGCGTGCGTGCGTGCCTGTGTGTGTGTGTGTGTGTGTGTGTGTGTGTGTGTGTGTGTGTGTGTGTGTGTGTGTGTGTAATATACAGGCTGTCCCAGAATGTAACAATCAAATGAAAGTACGTTGTAGGCCATAGAAGGACTGTTCCAAAAAAAAATAATTCCTATACCCAAGTTGCGTGGTTTAAAAGATAAAGGCTGATTTATAAATTTTCCAGAAAATCACCCTTTGCCTCAATATTTTTGATGCTGCAGCTGCAAATGAAGACCGATTTAATTTTTTTTTCTGTTTTGTACAGCCTAATCATATGCCTATAATACCTACTACTTTATTTTTCAGTACCTATTACGGTTTGGTAAAAATAAATACATAAAAATTCGTAAAAGTGTAAAAATGTAACATTAAAGTTTTATCGAGCAAGTTGGACCCTTCACCCTGTAAAAAAAATGTACTTATATGGACCTGGCAACTGTATTTAAAAGTTAGCGCAATTCATGTAAATTTCAAAATGGTATTATTCCTGGTACTTTTGCTTAAATTTTTTGTACTATAATTTTGTGAAAATAACTCAAATATATTTTTTTTAAATGATTTCTCCGTTCGAATAATGTAAAGAAAAATAATTTATTTTCACGCTAATTTAGCCGATTTAAGATCTAATGAATGTACAACAAGTGCGTGTTGCCAGTGATGACTTACGGATCTGAGACGTGGTCCTTCATTGGTAGCCGTATGAGGAAGCTCAAGGTCGCTCAACGAGCTATGGAGAGGACTATGCTCGGGGTTTCTTTGCGTGATAAATTTAGAAATGAGGATATCCGCAGTAGAACCAGAGTAACCGACATAGCTCAACGGATTAGTAAGCTGTAGTTGCAGTAGGCCGGCCATATAGCTCGAAAAACTGACAACCGATGGGGAAGAAAGGTTCTCGAGTGGCAGCCTCGTACCCGTAGATGAAGTGTATGGCGACCCCCACTAGATGGAGTGACGACCTGGTAAGACTTGCAGGAAGTCGATGGATGCAGGTGGCTCAGGACCGTGCTTTGTGGCATTCCTTGGGGGAGGCCTATGTTCAGCAATGAACTTATGAAAGGCTGTAATGATGATGATGATCCATAGAAAAGTAAAAAGTAGTTAATTTTTTAATCCGATTTTGGTATTAAACAAAATACATTCAAAATTATAATACATACGATGCTTCTCAGCTTTAGTTGCTATGACGCATATGCACTTGCACTTACATGTAAGTGCAAGTGAGACAGAAGATAGGGAAGTAACTAGAACTATGCACAGCTCAGGTAGGTAAGATCTCTTCCCTTACCTCGCCCGTATCCCTTGTTTTCAACAATGAAATCAAACAAATAAATAAATAGCCAGTACTTTGCCCTTCTTTGTTCGCATCGCACGTTTCTCCTGTTTTCCTGTTCTCATCAGTGTTTTAATACTAACTAACTCGGCTTTCTATTTGACTTGGTTCTTCCTTTGATGACGACCTTGGCTTTTACTTGGCTTTGTGGATACTCTCTTGGCGAAGACTTTGGCTTTCAACTGGGCTTTGTGGATACTTTTTTAGTGCCGACTTTGGCTATCTACTGGACTTTGGCTCTTTGTGATTGGATATTGTTAAACAATGCCGGTACCCTACACTCCAATAAAATAAATATTCAATATGCCAACATGCATTTTATTTATAGTGAATGTCGTGGTAATGCTCGAGCTGCAGCTAGACTCTACCGTGAGAGGTACGCTGACGAAGAGCGATATCCTGACTATCGTGTATTTTGGAATGTGCATCGGAGGCTAGCTGAAGGTTTTTTTTTGACTGAAGCGGTAGAACCTGCACGTAGTAGAGAAGACATTGACATTGAAGACGAAGTTTTGGAGCAGGTTGAAAATGATCCGCGAACTTCTGTTCGTAACATTGCATTGTTGACAGGAATACCTAAGACAACTGTACATAGGGTGCTCCAACGCAATAGGTACCACCCCTACCACTACCAAAAAGTGCAGGCCCTTTTTCCACGGTATTATGCTCCGAAGGTAGCATTTTGCAGGAGGATGCTTGAAATTCATAGAGAAAACCCGAATTTTCTAAATAATATTTTATGGACGGATGAAAGCACCTTCAAGAAAGACAGATTTATGAACATGCACAACATCCATATTTGGAGTATGGTGAACCCGCATTTAATGCGCGAAAGAAAGGTCTTAATATCAATACAAAGTAAATCTGTGGACCTGTATTATTAACAGGCGCATAATCGGACCTTTGGAATTTCCAGAAGCACTAAATGGGCAGGTCTACCTGGAATTTTTAAGAAGAGACCTGCCCATTTTTTTTGAAGACTTACTACTAGCAACTCTACGAGATATGTGGTTACAGAATGATGGTTGCCCCGCCCATTACGCTTTGCCGGTGATAAACTTTGTAAATGTTAACTTTTTGAAAGTCACATGGGGCCTATATTATGGCTAGCACGGTTACCGGACCTCAATCCATTGGATTTTTTTATTGGGGATATCTAAAAGAAAAGGTGTATTCAAAACCAATCCTCAATATTGCAGAGCTTCGACATAAAATAATTGAATTTTTTCAACAAGCAAATAACATAAGATTGGCGCGGCCTATAACATGTTCTTTCATGAGAAGATGCCGCGCCTGTATTAGAGCAGGAGCTCGACAATTCGAACATATATTGTAAAAAATATTAATAAAAATCACAAAGAAATTACTGGTTTTATTATCACTTATTGTTTCCTTTTTTCGTAAGTTTACAAACCAAAGGGGGCTGGTTACCGGGATTACTTGATCTAGTCACTTCCATATCTTTAGTCTCGCTTGCACTTACATACTCCTATGCGTCATAGCAACTAAAGCTAAGAAGCATCGTATGTATTGTAATTTTGAATGTATTCTGTTTAATAACAAAACTGGATAATAAAATGAACTACTTTTTACTTTTTTATGGATATTAGGTCTGAAATCGGCCAAATCAGCGGGAAAACTAATTACTTTTTTTACATTAATCGAATGGACGAATCATTTAAAAAAATATCTTATTGAATTATTTCACAAATCTACCCTCTGCGAGAAAAAATATTTTAGTACAAGAAATTGAATAAAAGTACCAGTTATTATACCATTTTGAAATCTACATGAATTGCGCCAACTTTTGAATACAGTTGCCAGGTCCATGTAAATACATTTTTTCTACAGGGTCCAACTTGCTCGATAAAACTTTAATGTTACATTTTTACACTTTTGCGAATTTTTATGTATTTATTTTTACCAAACCGTAATAGGTACTGAAAAATAAAATAGTAGGTATAGTAAGCATATGATTAGGCTTTACAAAACAGAAAAAAAAATTAAATCGGTCTTCATTTGCAGCTGCAGCATCAAAATATTGAGGCAAAGGCTGATTTTCTGGAAAAATCATAAATCATTCTTTATCTTTTAAACCACGCTTGCCAACTTGGGTATAGGACTAATTTTTTTTTGGAACAGTCCTTCCATGGTCTACAACCCCCTTTCATTTGATCGTTACGTTCTGGGACACCCTGTATATATATACATATACATATATATTTACATCTCATGAGTGCTCTTGCGTCCTACATGGGTGAAATTACCGATGATATTGCGTCCCACTGACTTGTTGCGTCCAGTATACGGACGCAAGATTGACCCACCCTAATAATCAGCCAACAGACTTCATATTATCGGTAAACCATCTGGGCAAAAAATTGCCGTGGACGTTATTTCATCATTGCGAAGAATTTCGGCGAATATTTTAGTTTAGCGACTTGCCGCACAACATTTGTAGGTCGCTACTTCTCGGCGTATATCGGCGTTGTGCATATTTCACTTTTTTCTCCATCTATTACTCCGCGTATATTGCTACCGTATATGGTAACAATTTTTAAAGTTTTTATCAACTAAAATCGATGATATAAATACTTCCGCAAAGTGAGCTCCCGATATGGGCTGTACGGGAAAGTAAATATGAAAGGGAGCGGGAGTCTCTTACGATTCACACTCGGGCACGTGGCCAATATTTGTTCATTAACTAATGGTCGCTGATCGGTCATTTGGAGTCCGTTTGGAGCGGGCGCTGCTTAATCGTAAAAATGAAGTGAGAATTTTGAGATCGTCTTGTTTCTTTAGCAGGGATGGTAGATATGATAAGGATATAGAACGACGAGTGAATGCAGGAAATAAATTGAATGGGGCTCTACACTCTATTGTGAAAAGTCAGAATGTGTCCAAAAAGGCACGTTTGGCAATTCACAATGCTGTGTTAGTGCCTACTTTAATGTATGGTAGTGAAAGTTGGGTGTGGCAGAAGAAGCACGAGAGTAGAATAAATGCTGTAGAAATGCGGTCATTACGTAGTATGCTAGGGCTGAATCTGAATGACAGGGTGAGAAATAGTGTGATAAGAGAAATGTGTGGTTTGCAAGATGATGTTGTGACTAGGATTAAGAAAGTAATGCTTCGGTGGTTTGGTCATGTAGAAAGAATGAATGAGGGAAGAGTGACAAAGCAAATTTATGTTGCAGAGGTGAATGGCAGAGTCGGGAAGGGTCGCTAGGCGCTAGGCCTAGGCGAAAGTTTATCGACCAAATTGGCGATATATTGAAAATGGGCCAAATTAAGAGTACCTTTAACCGACGAGCGTGTATGCGTAGGTATATGGATTTGGAGGAAGCGAGAGAGGTGTGTCAGGATCGTGTCAAATGGAATTCCATAGTCTCTGCCTACCCCTCTAGGTGACAGGCGTGAGTGTTTATGTTATGATATGTTATGTTTATGTCTTGTTTTTTTAGCATTTGTTTGAATTGTAGATTTACTGATTGCACCGATTTTATTAGAAAAGAAATAAACAAAAACAATATTTGATTAATACTATTTTATTTATTTTTTTCCAAATACGTTGTCACACATGAGTAGGTTCCTATAAGAAAAAAATAATAGAAAACACTTATCTTGCAACTCCTCAAGCTTCTCCTCAGATTCAAGCTACCTGAAATCTTGATGAAATAGAGAAATCCAAAAACCAAGGTAGGCCCGAGGTCGCAAATTGGGAGCAGGGAGACGTGCAGAGAGCCAAGAGTAAAAGCGTTTTTAACAGTGGTAGAGCCACGCGGCAGCTTTTGCTGCTGCACAGATAGGCCGACCCTAACCGGGGTGGTATATGACCTTATAGACTACCAGCATGAAGTAGAAGTTTACTTCTGCATTTCACATGGTAAGTACAAGTGGACGGAGGCCTGATTCCCCACCCCTCTTAACATGGTAGCGGAGTTAATATAAAACACTACTCCAGGAGGGTACCAGCACCTTTGTTGACGGAGATCCCTCGCTGAATATCCACTGTTTTCAACGCCTCGGCAGTCTTGAAGGTATGGACCTCTCTATCCTATTGCTGCGCGTATACAGAGACAAACATTTCCGTATCTACGGGTACCTCTATAGGATCCATATAAGTAATGCCTACACAGACGGACACATCGACCACGTCCAAATGCTGCAGACTCCGTGCTACAACAAGTCCCATCTGGAGAGATCTTGATCCTGGGTAATTTAACGCCCATCATTTGATTGATTCCCGTTTAACCGATCATAGATGTGTTTATGACATTGCCTTGCATATCGTCTTACACATCTGGTTACTTCGACTACGCGGATCCCAGATGTGGAGGATCATACACCTTCCTTGTTACACCTCCTGCCGATCTTAATCTGGATGGATATGGGTGTCCGACGATGCTCCTCTTGGCTCTTCGGACCTTTGTCTGACCTGGAGGACGGTGCCACTCATGCTACCTCGCGGTTGCGTTCTGCGGGTTGCCGCCGTATTAAGCACTATAGGTTGGCCGATTGGGACAGGATGCGGTGTTTTTTTTTCATCCTACCCTTGGGGTTGGATATGCTTTTCGCCGGATGATCCTAACGTTGTTGCAAATTCTGTCGTTGATGTGGTAATTCACGGAATGGAAATTTTTATTCCATCATCTGTGATGCCTATCACATGCAGAACTCGGCCATGGCTTGGTCACTCCTGTAAAATTGCATCACACCTGATGTGATGCAATTTTATATGAATGACTTTTGCTGCTCATGCAGGAGTGCTACTGCGCCTGGGATGACGCATCAATGTCTGTGAATGCAAACACAAGCGTTATTAAAAAGAAGTATAATTCCGCCTCCAGGTCCTTCAAAAGTGTCATTGGCAACTCAACATCAGAGCGCATCGGCAGTATTGGCGAGAAACTAGTTCAACTTCCTTTTGGAACACGTGTATTCTGGTCTCTCGCCAAAGCTATCCAAGGGAACTTCTGTCAGCCATCTCTACCATCTCTGCACAAGGAGGACGACTCACTGGCTCATACTGCAAAGGAGAAAGCCAATGTACCAATCTCTCTCTTTGCGTCCAACTCAAATCTCGATGACTGAGAGAAACACGACGCCAATCATCCCGCAATGTGAGTGCTGTGTGCAGGTTGTGCTGTTTACACTGCGATCGGTGCGTAAAGCACTCCTCTCCTTATACCTTCACAAGTCGAGTGGGCCTGATATAGTCACTCTTGTCGTTTTAAAGACGTGTGCTTCGGAGTTGGAACTGGTTTTAACGCGTCTTTTCCGTTACTCCTACGCCCTAGGCTTCGTATTGAATTCATGGAAAATAACTTTTTCTATATATAAAATGGGTGACAAACGAGCACATAGTCCACCTGATGGTAAGTGGTTGCTGCGGCCCATTGACATCTACATCTATCCTCTATTACAAATCAAAATGCAGATGCGTTGTCACCAGTGAGGACTAAGATGGAATGCCTCGTTACCAGTAAAAAGAGCCTCCGGCCACCTGCACTCACCAATCGAAGCGCAGAGGTAAACCTCTACTTCACGCTGGTATTCTGTGAGGTCGTGGCACCACCCCGGTTCGAGCCGGCCCATTCGTGCGGACAGCAAAAGCTGCCGCGTGGCTCTACCACTGTTCAAACCCTTCTCAAAATATTCTAATTTAATGAAATCAAAAACATTCGCATTTCAATAAATTTGATTTTTTTTTATTTCTTTAGCCTCGAATCATTATTGATAAGAATCAGTTCTACTTTTGCGAGAATTCATTGTCTTCTAGTTTGGATTTCTAGAAATTTTAAAATTACTTTTTTATTTACTAGCTTCTGCCCGCGACTTCATACGCAGATCTTGTTGCTTATGCCAGCGACAACGGGGTCGTCAAAATCGAATTGAATTCTAAGAGCCCGGGGACGGGAAAACAACGTGATTCGCGAGACGATTCGAGATGTTTTAGATCTTTCATTTTTGTAAGTCAACAGGAAATGCCCATCAGACTAAACAACTTTTGCTAAGCCGTCATTCCAATATATGTAATAGTGTCGCTGGGCTTTGGATGGAGTGTAACTCCTTGTGTGTTACTTAGTTAAAATATTGGTAATATCGTTTAGATCACGTTCAAATGAGGCTTAAGTACTTATAGAACAAAAATACTTCAGCGCAAAGCTTCCGGGTAAACTATGTTGAAAGTTGACCCGTCCGGCACGTGAACATAAAGATTTCTAGAACTGCTAACCCGGGAAAGAGCGACGTACAACTGACCATACGAGAAACAACTGACACCGAGATCTACTCCAGCAACACAAAAAGTCTGCCCTTGAGCCTTATTAATTGTCATAATGATTTCTTATATTTACGCAAACACTACACATTTAAATAAAACTAATTTTACGGATTTTATCGCGTATATTAACTTATTTTATATTCCCGACGTTTCGAGCACTTTACAGCACCCATGGTCACGGGGGGGACTGAGGTGTATGACGTCCCATTGTCATAGTTAACCACGGCTACCTCCAGATTAAAAATTATTAATTTTTGTTTCGATCTACGCAGTATGAACTTACAGTATCATGAAGTCTTGCAGTTGTATGCTTGGGTTGGGATTTAATTTTATTAATTATGGGATCCCAAGCAGATGGTAGCACCCAGCCATCTTCTCTATTGAAATTAGGATGTTTCTTGATTTCAATAGCCTCGCGAATCATCCTTGGAAGGAATCGGTGTTCTTTAGCGAGGATTTGTGGTCTATCAAATCTAATGTAGTGACGGGGGCGATCCTGTACGTGTTCACAGACTGCAGACTTCCCGGAGCGTCTATTCTTCACATCAGCTATGTGTTCTTTAACACGGGTTTTTATAGATCTTTTAGTTTGTCCTATATAAGAGAGACCACATTCACAATCAAGCTTGTACACTCCTGCATCTTGCAGAGGAATATTACACTTGACTGATGGTAAAAACTGACTAATCTTCTTCAGCGGCTTGAAATATGTTTTAATGGAAGCACGCTTCAAGATGTAGCCAATCTTGTCAGTGACACCTCTGACATATGGCAGTACAGCAGGCACTCGCTCGACTGTGGCCGGCTTCACTCGTTCACTGTGACGTAGGCGCGGGACCCGAAGCTTATTGTCGTGCAAAACTTGCTTGACGTGTTGGAGCTCGGCGGCCAGGTGTTTACTGTCACAGATCCCTCGTGCTCTCTGAAACAAAGATTTACCCACGGTAGCTAACTGTGAAGGATGGTGGTGAGAATCACCGTTTAAATATCTATCTGTATGGGTCTTTTTTCTATACACAGTGTGGCTCAAGGTGTTATCAGGATTCCGAATTACTAACACATCTAGAAAAGCTAAAGAATTGTTTGCCTCTAACTCCATTGTGAACTGAATTTTAGAATTTAAGGAGTTAAGATGGTCTAGAAATGCAGTTACTTTATCTAAAGGGAGAATTGTGAAAGTGTCGTCTACGTACCGCTTGTAGAATCTTGGGTTTACGGGAGAAGTACGCAGGGCTTTCTCCTCAAAGTCCTCCATGAATATATCGGCAACAATGGGAGATACAGGTGAGCCCATCGCCACTCCATCTACTTGCTTGTAGAACTCCTCCTTCCACAATAGGTAGCCAGATGTAAGGCAGTGTCTAAGTAATACTGCATATTCTACGGGCATGTTGTTTTGCTCTAGCCTTCTAGTAACAATCGAGATGCAGTCTTCAACAGGTAAGCATGTGAACAGAGACTGCACATCAAAACTGACCATAGTTTCATTGTCTGCCAGATGTAGATCTTTAATCTCGCTGACAAAATGGTAGGAATCCTTTGTGTGTGCTCTTGTATGTCCCCTGAGCGGTGAGAGTATATTCGCTAAGTGTTGAGTCAATTTGTAAGTTGGTGAATCGATTTGGCTCACTATAGGACGTAGTGGAGCATTGGGCTTGTGTATTTTTGGTAACCCATACAATTTCGGTGGTTTGGCACACGTAGGTATTATCGATTTTACGTCTAGATTTAATCTTTCGGAGTGTTTCTTTATGAGATCACTAGTTGTTTTGAGTGTGTTATTTGTTGGGTCATTTTTAACCTTTTTATAAGTACTTGCATCCGACAAAAGTTCTTGTATTTTAGAATTATAATCCGACGTATCCATGACTACCGTGGCGTTTCCTTTATCTGCGCGGAGAATCGTGAGTTCTCGTTTATTGCGTAGGTTATTCAACGCTTTAAATTCGTCTTTAGGTAGATTCGGTTTTGGTGTTGAGCTTCGACGTAACTTAAACTAAAATTAAATCCCAACCCAAGCATACAACTGCAAGACTTCATGATACTGTAAGTTCATACTGCGTAGATCGGAACAAAAATTAATAATTTTTAATCTGGAGGTAGCCGTGGTTAACTATGACAATGGGACGTCATACACCTCAGTCCCCCCCGTGACCATGGGTGCTGTAAAGTGCTCGAAACGTCGGGAATATAAAATAAGTAAATATACGCGATAAAATCCGTAAAATTAGTTTTACTTATTAATTGTCATTGCATAACACAATGGTACTGGGAATTGCGTTCTTTTAAATTGGAATGGAAAATTATTTGGTATTATGAGAATTCTGAGAATAAAGACGGTTTCTCCTGCACCGCAATCTGTTAAAATTTGAGCCTCGATTATATTTTGTTGCAACTGGGTTACTTTTAGCCGAGTTCCATTGCAAAGTTGTGGTGGTCTTAAATTTTGGAGCAGAATAATCGGAATGCAAATTTTTAAACAAATTTCATGAGAAGGAAGCCCGGTCTTCCTTTATATTTAAAGAATTTAAAAATTCTATTGGGTACTTAGTGACTTCTTGTTTATCGACCATTCTATTTATTGAACTATAAACTTTGCTTTCCCCCTGTATATTCGACAGTATTTTGTTATTAATCTCAGATGCCTGGTCATTGCGAGGAGTTAAAATGTATCTTTCGCATAGCCAAAAATTGTCCCTTTTTAATATAATTGTTACGTCACCGTAAACCAACTATATAAGATGTGGTTGGGATTGCACTATACAATATAACTCAGGCGTCAGAACAAGTTTTCCTTTGTGTAGTTGTGGATAGGTACCTTCCCCAATCTTTAATAATTTATCAGAAAATTGACGATCATCCGGGTTATCTCCAGTTCTCACTCGCATGTTTATAGTCAAATGTACCGATTATACCGGGTGTCCGGTAATGTATGGATAACCTTGAAATGTCTTATAGTACATCTTATGGCCGTTCTGAAAAAAATACGAAACATAATATATCACAAGTAGTATCTTTGATATATTTTTTTACTGTCTAACTGTATCTTATTATACTGTCTTGAACACTATGACCAAAAATGAATGATTTCTATTGGTTTTTTGTTGTTTTATTATTATGCACTTACTGTGCTGATAGATAAAAAGTAAACAGTATGAACAGCTTTTGCAGTTTTTATTTAAAAAAATTCGCAAATTAATTTATTTCTGAAAAATATGCAAAAAATATTATTTAAGCGAAGTTCAAACCTCTTGAGTATGAAAAAAAATGTATGAATGTATGGGTGACCAATAATTTTATATTAATGTTGGTTTCATGTAAATTTTATAATGGTATAATTCATAAATGTATCTTCCATAAATAGTGACTTATTGCCATTAATGTAGAAAAGGAGAAAATTTGACTAAGTAACAAAATTTATAATATGGGAACATTTTTTAAATTGAATTGTCTCTGATCATTAGGAATTAATAAAAACACATCAGGAGTTAATTATACATGAAAACAGCTATTTTTAAACAAATTGGAACCAAATTAAGTATTAGAAATTAATTTATTTAAATGTAATAAAATAACCAAATCGATTTTCTTTAAAAAAAATATATCAAAGGTACTACTTGTGATATATTATGTTTCGTATTTTTTTCAGAACGGCCATAAGTTACAACTTAAAAAAAATGTCTTATAGTACACTATAAGACATTTTAAGGTTATCCATTCATTACCGGACACTCGATATATCACGCCACAAATAAGAGCTTTTTAGGCAAGCCCTAACCTCATTAGCTCGGGTTCCCCGTGATATTACCGATAAGGTTTGTAGGAAATCACCACAAAATAAAACCGTGATACCGCCCATTGGTCGATCATTTTGTCTTATATCCCTGAAAGTTCTGTCTACCGCTTCTACTCCTTTTCGGTGGGCCATCGTACATTCATCCCATATGATTAAATTACACTCACGTAATACCTTAGCTTTGTCGCTATTTCTTGAAATATTACAGGTTGGACTTTCCGAGCGATTTAAATCAATTGGTATTTTAAACATAGTGTGAGCAGTTTTACCTCCTGGTAGCAATGTTGCAGCTATACGTGATGAAGCCACGGCAAGAGCAATTTTACGCTGATTTCGAACATAAGCTAATATTAATTTAGTCAAAAAGGTTTTCCCAGTTCCTCCAGGTGCATCTAAAATCCATATTGTTCCCAAATTATTCTGAACACTCTCGCACACGCGATCATAGACTGAACGTTGTTCTGCAGTCATCATTGGGACACTGTTTTCTAATGTTGCAAGCAGTTCCATTGAGTGGTAACCAATCTCTGCAGAATATTCCCTATTGGTAACCTCTCCGACTGAGGTTAGTATTGGCAAACCATATTCACAGAGTGATTTACCGCCTACTGCTGTTAAGTCTTCCTGAAGAGCTAATAAGCACAGATTTATGGCAAGATCATGGAAATTATCATTAGTTGCGCCTTCATCATTGTGAGATATATTCGGAAGAAAGTATTCTGCAAATTTTTCTTTCTTTTTTTCCCATAATTGTACAGCATCTGAAAAATTACAAAATGTGAGTAATATTACAAATAAATGGCGTAACCGTCGTGGATTATCACTAACACAGGATTCTGCTAAAGCGTCAGCCCAATGCTGATCATTTTCAAGCAAACGACGCGCTTGGCAAGCTGCATAATAAGTTGGATAAACAACATCGTCTACTTTTCTCAAATCTATAAATGATGTTGGTCCTCGCACTGTATGTAATAATAATCGCAAATAGAAACACTCAGCGTTGTTAGGATGAACGGTATACACTCTACGAAGAACATGTTCTTTGAAAATACCTGTCTCGCTATCTACAGGCCTGCCACGGCGTCTACGATTAAAGACACCTCGTTCCTTATCGTAGGTATAATACGATGGAACTTCCTCATACAAAAGAGATTTTGCAAAATCATCAGTTTGGCAAAGTTGAAAGAATGCTTATAAAGTTGTTTGTCTAGGGTTCTTTAATCGTTCTGTAACATTTTCGACGTTGAAATATATATGTTGACCGCCTTTAAGATGAACATCCAGATGAGTCACAGGATGATATCTTTCGTGAATGTTGAAACTTAAGATTCGCCACACAGCTTCTGAAGAGCTGATATATCTGCCTGACTGAAATTTAGTAACTACATCGTGTTCATTTCTCAACGCAAATGTAGCTTGGTCACTGCCCTTGTTAATATACTTACAAATATATTTTATTGACTCTTGACTCTCAGTGAGCTTGAAATGCTCTAGACATCACAGGTGAATACGGAACGACCCCCTATTATCTAAAGTAACCTGTTGTCCAGGCACTCGCTTTTAAACAGTGAAACCACCATTGTCTCTTGAACGGCGACGATATAATGGGTATCCATCATGTCCTGTTACAATTTCATCCACTAATGCTTTTGGATATCTTTTAGTGCAACGACCGTCTTGCATGCAAGGAGAATTCCCGTTAAATGCACCACATGGACCATGTATCACATGAGTTTTAACAGTATAACACGGGATCTGCAATCGGATCTGGAATTTCAGCACTGATTGAACTGTCTACATCATTAGGTCGAACCTTATCTTTTAACCAAAGCAGGATATGTGCGTGAGGTAAGCCGCGTTTTTGCCACTCAACATACATACATATAACACAATACATCTCCAAAAATGTTATTTTTGGTAAGTAGATCTATCATTGATTTTAATTTTAAATGAAAAACTCTTGCGATAATATCATGGCGGTCATGCGGTGCTTGACCCTCAATAAGCTCCCGAGTTATTTCATCCCACTTGGGATTGGTAAATACAGTAATAAATAAGTCGGGACGTCCATATTTTCTTACGTAACAAAAAGCATCTTGAGTACATTCGTGCATGTAGCGTGGACCACCAGTAAAAGAAGAGGGTAAAAAAACTAAACGGCCCATATTCACCGTATCAATATCTTGCTGCATGGCGTCGCGAAGGTGCACGTATTCTTCAGCGCGCTGCTGCCTTTGATTAGATCGTATATAATTTAATCTTTCGGTTTCAATTTTTGCGTACATGTCAACAATAAACTGATTGAATAAGCCACAGAAACGTTGAAAGTATACAAATCTATTCCGTCTCACTTGCAAGTGGTAACAATAAAATTGAAGGCATGACATCTTTTTATTATAATTAGGTGTGCCTGTACGCGGATCAGTTTGGCATAAAGCGAAATTATAACCATCTTCCCCTCGAGAGTATATCAAAGGATATTTCAAACTGTCGTAAGCCCTGTGGGTTTCGTAAATACGTTCCAAACGATTGTCTCTGAAACGGATAACGATATCACGCCTACCACATTCCTGGTATTCCAATACTACAGCAACTTCATTCGTGGATGGAACGTTATAACGCCCAGGGTGTTCCTGAGTTGGATGCCTATCGGCATTTATACCAATTTTATAATTGTTATCAACATCTTGAGGAAGAGCTTCTAATGCCGATTTAAAACTGCATACATACGAATTAACCTGATGCAACATGTTCTGAAGTTGGGAAATAAGTTTGTATTTAAATTCGGGAAATATTGATTTCTTATATTCGACTGTACGTTGTAGTCGGATACAAAATATATTTGAAGAAACTTAGGTTGGTCTTCAGGCAAAAGGGATCGTATCAAATGGTAAACCTGGCCTTGTATTTTAAAAGTAGGCATGAAAAGACTTTCTGAGATTTGGAGAGCACCCAAAGATGTCATTTGAAACGCACTATTATTAGTGCGAATATTGTCTAACAACTGTTTAGATTGCACATGTTCCCCTAAAAGTAGTGACTTCAAAGGTTCCGGTGGATCTTCGAACGAAGGCAAATTTATTTTACCTCCAGAACAACAGAAACCAGCCGACTCCTTACTCCACTTTGAAGCATTACAAAAAGAAAATACTACGTTCATATCGCCTATTACAGAAGATGATCTGTAATCAATTGTGAGGTTATAAGCAAACCCACTTTTATATTTGTCGGACCACGCCACCGAATTTGTAGATTGATCTTCTATGTGTACATCTAAGTCATTAAGACTATGTCGAAATCTGTCTGCAGTAAGACGGGCCTCTCGCTGTTCGTCCGTTTCAAGAGACCGAATATTTTCAATTCTTAACCCTTCATTAGACAAACTTATTAATCGTTCTTGTCTCAAAGAATTGTTCTATTCGCGTCCCGACTCTAGTCGTTGTTCATGCTCATATTCGTCTCAAGAGATCGAATAATATTATGGTGCACCCTATCATTTGTCAAACGGTCTTCATATTGAGTAAAAGTTTCAGATTCTCGAGATAAAATATGACGCGATCAGCTGTGAGACGTAATTCCCTCTCAGTGTAGGTTTCTGACTCGCGAGATAATGTATGCCGTTCGCGGTCAGCTGTGAGACGTAATTCCCTTTCAGTGTAGGTTTCGGACTCACGGGATAGTACATGCCGTTCGCGATCAGCTGTGAGACGTAATTCCCTCTTAGTGAAGGTTTCGGACTCACGGAATAGTACATGCCGTTCGCGATCAGCTGTAAGACGTAATTCCCTCTCAGTGTAGGTTTCGGACTCGCGAGATAATGTATGCCGTTCGCGGTCAGCTGTGAGCCGCAATTCTCGTCGTGAAGCAGTTACAGCTTCTCGGGATAACACATGTTGTTCTCGATCAATGGTAAGCCTTAACTCTCGTTGAGAAGAACTTTGACACGCCCGTGATGTAGCTCGTCTCGCTCTGTCAGCTGCTAATCGCATCTCTCTTTCTGGAGAGATTTCATTGGCTCGAGAAGTTGAGGCACTAACTCTCATAGAGTTTAACCGATGTGCTCTTTCCTATGCTAATTCTTGAGTACGCACATTTCTCATTCTCTTAGCTTCTCTCTAATTTCGAGATAAAGATAATCATTTTTTAGGTGGCATAGTGTATTTTATTTTAAATCGACGGCATTCAGTTACCTAACAAAATAATCTACGTTAGAGGTCCTAACTATAGCTACCATACACTTAAAAAAATCTAAATGCCTACTTAAATAATAAAACGGATCCTAAATAAATCCTTAAATCCAAAATTAAATTCTTAAAAATATATAAGTAGGTACCTAAACTACGTCTAATTGAATGAAATAACCTATTTGATACCTAGATACCTATTTAAAACTACAGCTAAATAAAAAAAAATTTTAATTAAGCTAATACTAAGAAATATTTAAACACTACCAAAATAACTAATACCTATTTTATAAAATAACAACCAAAGAAATCTCAAAATAAATTATTAAACGTAAGAGTAGACTAAAAGTCGCGCTGATAAGCACGGTTTGTTAAAATCAATTACTGTCTTTATTCTTTATTCTTTATTGTACACACTATAGGTTGGTAACAATTATTAAATATTTAAATAAAATGTACAAAGGCAAGCTTAACCCTAATAAGAGTTCTCTTCCAGCAAACCTATTGGGAAAGAGAAATAGTTTTATATATAAAGTAAGTAGGTAGCAGCGTGCGTACTTAATAATTAACATAACATTACTTAATAGAAAGAAAATTGGCTATAAGTAACAATTAACAATTAACATATAAGTGTATAAAATATAAGTATAATTGATTTTCTTATTTCTATTGATTTACATACATATACATTAATAAATACAATAAATATATACACATACACACATATGCATACATATATATATACACATATATATATATATATATATATATATATACTCATACATATATATATATATATATACAATCATACATATAAATACATAAAATGTGTAAATATTTGTAATTCTAAGTTGACAGATAATATTTCTTTACTCTGCTCCGAAATATATCAAGAGAAGAGCTAGCACGTATGTCATGTGGAAGTGAGTTCCATAGCTTGACCGCCCTTATAGTAAAGGAACCACCACAACGGCTTGTGAAATGAGAAGAAGTTTTGAGAAGCAGCCGTTTAGTGGTCCGGCACTGAGTTTCACGAGGTACAAGATACTCAAAACGCTCGCGGAGATATGGAGGTGCAAGAGGATTAAAGAGTAGAAAGTAAAGAAATGATAACACATGTAAGTCTCGACGTCTACGGATAGGAAGCCATTTTAATTGAGCCCTGTACTCTGAAACATGATCAAACTTACGAAGACCGAAAATAAAACGTATACACAAATTTTGAACACGTTCCAGTTTGTTCAACAGCTCCTCTGAAGCATCCAAAAAACTAACATCAGCGTAGTCAATGAGAGGAAGAAGAAGTGATTGAGCTAAGGTTATCTTAGTTTTTAACGGTAAAAACATCTGGAGGCGCTTGAGAGATTGGAAAGAGTAGTTCACCTTTCTGCTAATCATATTAATGTGAGCAACCCAAGACAAATTATTATCAAAAATAACACCTAAGTTCTTAGCAGTCTCTGTATATGGAATTTGAGTATTATCATACGTTACTGCAGGGATCTTCGAACAATCTAATAAATTAAGCATATATGAGCTGCCGATAATCATTACTTGGGATTTAGCAGGGTTAACAAGAAGACCAAACGATTTTGCCCAACTGCTTATGCTACTTAAGTCAGCATTCAGGTTATTAATAGCCTCATCTATATCTTGGACTTTGAAATGACGGTATAATTGCAAGTCGTCAGCATAGAGATGATAATGAGAGGAGAGAACAGCAGTGAGAGCATTGATAAAAATAGAGAAGAGAAGTGGGGAAAGAACACCACCCTGAGGAACACCCGTCGTGAGATCACACCACTCGGAGAAATCCTCCTCATGGCGAACACACTTCGAGCGACCCCTAAGGTAAGAATTAAACCAAGAGATTACTGATGGTGAAATGTTTAAGGACGAAAGAATACCAAGAAGTATGTCATAATCAACGGAATTAAATGCACTGCTGAAATCCAATAATGTTAGAACAGTGAGAAGTCTTTTGTCCATGGCCCAGCGAATATCATCAGACACTTTAATCAGAGCGCTGACTGTGCTATGGCCTGGACGAAAACCAGATTGGAAAGGACTCAGCAAGCTGTGAACAGTTAGGAAATGAGACAGTTGCCTCTGAACTATATTTTCTAGTACTTTAGATAAGATCGGAAGAATAGAAATAGGTCGGAATTGGGATAAAGATGTAGGATTAGAAGTTTTTGGAAGGGGAATGACGAATGCCTTTTTCCAGCAAGTCGGAAAGGAGCTCGTCTCAAGCGAAGAAGAGATAATGTGAGTGATAATAGGGACAAGTTCATTAGTGATAGGTTTAATCATTTGCATACAAAGATTGTCATAGCCAATAGCTTTAGTGGAAATAGATAAAAGGCATGTTTTTATGTCACCATTAGTAACTTTACTGAAATTAAAAGGAGAACACAGCGGCTTAGGAATATTGGAGAGAAGATTAAGTGTAGTAGACTTAATAGAGTCATCAATAGAAATCGGAGGCTCAGATTAGTGCCGGTTGAGTGCAGTCAAATCAAACGAGATATTAGAATCATTATGTGATTTGCCTATGCCCAGAGTTCTAAGAAATTTCCACATCTGAGCGGAATGAGAATTTTCAACCTCATCATAAATATGTCTCCTCTTAGCATCACGACACATCTTACTACAGCGATTACGTAGTTTTTTATATGTGAATAAATTTTCATTAGTAGGGTGCTTCTTATAACGCCTCTTAGCTTTATCTCTTTTGGACATTACTGCTTTTATAGACTCTGAAAGCCAGGGGGCTGGAAAGTGTTTAATTCTGACTCGCTTAAGTGGTGCATGTGTATCGAAAAGTTTTAAAATGAGGTGATTAAAAGCATAAACTTTATCATTAATATCTTCGGAATTTAGAACAGGGGACCAGTCAATTTTATTCACATCATCTCTCAAACGCTCCAGGTTAATTGATTTAAAGCTTCTTAGGAATAAGAATTTCGATTTGCGCCTAGGACGTTGAATTTTATAGGAGAGGAAGATAAGATCGTGGTAAGAGAAAGACGCAGATAGTTGACCATGCGAAGCAACCCGGTCAGCATCAGAAACAAGAATAAGGTCTAAAAGAGAAGGGGTACTATTAGGCGAATGGTGAGTAGCAGAAAGAGGAAGAATATGTAAATTAAAAGATGACACCAGAGAGAGCAATTTTTTGCTACGAAAATCATTCTTTAATAGACATGTGTTAAAATCACCTAAAATAATGGTATTATCATAAAGCGGAGTTAGATTTACAAGTTTTTCTTCCAGAGAAGAAAAATAATTTATATTGCGAGAAGGGGGATAATAGACCCCAAGCAAAGTCCTAGAATGATTAATAGTAATTTCAATAAATAAATGTTCAACAAAATTTGTGTATATATTGGGTGAATGATCAACTATTTTAAAAGGAATGTCAGCTCTCAAATAGATTGCCACTCCACCATAACCTTTGCCGACCCTGTCATTACGTATAAGTTGAAAACCAGGGAGACAATACTGTACCGACGGAAGTGCAGGCTTTAGAAAAGTTTCAGAAACAAGTATGGCATCAACATATTTAGAATCAAAGGTTGATAAAAGATCAGCGTAATGAGCATGAATGCTTTGAGCGTTAATATGGACTATATTTAGATTTTTACTATAATTACAGAAAACGGCTACTAGTTGATCATGTAAATGAGTGGAATCATCGCTTAAGGCGCTTTTATAGATCTTATCGGAAGATCCAGAAGAAGAGCAAGAAAAGTAACTATCATCAAATCCCAAAATATCACACATGCTAATCAAAACTATAACAAAACTAAGCTATAACAAAATCAATAAAGATTAAATATATACTTGTATAACGTATAAAAAAATAAATATTATATAAGTCTGTATATAATACCTACAACATAAATAATAATATGTTATGAAATATTATGAAACAGTAATTATATTAAAATTAAAATTAAAATGCCAACAATTATGCACTTAACAAAACATTTCTTTCATACCTGCCGGCAGTGGCATCGATAGAATTTTTTAATTACATAACTTACTTAAGACTAATTAATATACTAAAAAATATAGAAAAAGCACAGTCTTACCATCAATAATAACAAAGACAAATATTATCTACGGATCCTGTCTGGCAAAAAGACTGGTAGTATGTGCAATGAAATGACAGCATGACAGAAAATAATAGCTGTCAATATGATTTTTTGATCACTAATGTCATAGTGTCACATAATAAACAAAATTATGAAGGTAAATTATTATAATATTAGAGATAACTACGAACTACGATGTTACAGTTAACACACAAAATTAAAGAGATGCAACACTAAGCAAATGGAGACTACACAAAAATACAAATAAATTGTGGTAATTAAACACTAAGTTAACGCGAAGACACTATCTCTTGCCTGCGGTGCCAGTACGTCGACTTTTGGAAGCTCCAGCTGGTTCCCTGACCGCGGTCGTTGTCTTCGACTTCGACACAGGAGGCTCAACGATTTTATCGAGTTCGATCACAGAGCTAATGCGATGTCGAACGCCACCGCTACCCAGTACAAAAACAAAGCCTTCACGCGTCCAGCAATTCGATATTCCATATTTCCGTCGAGCTGCCATAAAGGCTTCATGTCGAGTCTTAGTTAAAAACTCCGACAGAGTGATATCAGTCCCCTTCAAACACGTCTTAGCTTGCCAGATCTTGTTCTTCACCTCTAACTCACACAACTTAAACAGGATTGGTCTTGGTTTGTCAGAAGAAGAAGTATGGCCCATGCGATGGCAGCGAGATATATCTTTGTCTGAGAAACCAGACAACTTTAAACGGTCAACAAAAGTCTTCACTAATACCTGTACAGTGTCCTCGTTCTTTTCCTCTGGAAGCCCATGAAGTAATAGAATCTTCCGCCGGCTCCGCATCTCCATATTATCCACCTGGTGCATCAACAGGCCTACCTGGTCTTGAAGATTGCGTAGGGCTGTCATGATAAATAAACTGAATGAGGAGAATTCGGATGTCAAATTGGCAATGGAGGCTGAAGGTGCTGCAGCATGAAGCTCACTTTGATAGATATCCATGCGCTGAGTAAACATCTTCTGGAGTTGTGTTATTGAATCTTGAATGGCATCAATTTTGAAAAAATCTTGTGCAGTGATAATGCAAGAAAATTGTGAGACTGATTTTTATTGACAAAGTTGGTAAATAGTAAGGATTTTACTGCCTGGCAGGTATAATGGTTAGTACATTAGTTTCCCATGTAGTAACAACACTATTGTAATGTTTTATATATTAAAAATTTAATTAAATTGGGAGACTTTAATTAAGCAATGTACTTATTGCACCTACCCACATGAAAAAAAGTCTACTCTCTGTCAGTCTCTGTCTCTGTCTACTGTCTGTCAATAAGGTCCAACACTTTGAACGGCTATTCGCATCAACAGCCAAATATTGTATGAAGCTCGCACTTTTTTTGTTTTTTGCGCCCGAAACAATTGGAAAAGGGCTACCACAGAGGGAGGCGGAAAAGGCATTACGCATACCACGACAGCCGGTCTATCGTGGTTATGAGGGACTCACTGCCTACCGGGGTAACCTAAGTGATACCCTCTAAAAACCGCCTTTGGGGACTGGCAACCAGCTGTTTAAAACTTCTTATGCCGTATCGGAAGCGACCCTCTTTTGGGAAAAGAGGGCGCAGGGAAAAGAGGGCGCAGGGAAAAGAGGGCGCAGATCGCTCGCACTTGGACCCCCCGCCTTTTTATACCTCCCGCCGCGAGCCGCGTCGAGCGGGGCGACCGTTACACAAAAATAATCCTTATAGCATGATTCAGTATTCACGCGCGATGGCTTATTAGCGTATTTCATGTACAACTTTGGTGTTTCTATACCGATTTCTATGATTCTTTTTTATTGAATAGATAATAATGTTAACTTTTTCTAATTAGGGATGAGTGAGAGTTTTATAAACGTAAGAGTAGACAAATATAATCAGAAAGCTCCGTACTGCTAAGCTATCGGGAGTTACACATGTTATTGTGAGGCAACCATAAAAGATAGACATATGCTGTCGTGGGATATTTTTTATATAATTTTAAGGAAAACATTTCCGTTATACATGATTTCTGTGTAGATTTAACCATTAGGCTGTACACACGACGGAAGCTTAAAAAATTGAGTAATTTCTCCCGTTTCCCCAACATTTACCTTCACTGATCTGCTCCTATTGATCGTAGCGTGATGAAAGGTATACTATAACCTGCCCAGGAGTATGAAGAATGATTGTACCAAGTTTCGTTAAAATCCGTCAAGTAGTTTTTGTTTCTATAACGAACATACATACTGACAGACAGACAAAAATTTTACTGTTTGCATTTTTGGCATCAGTATCGATCACTTATCACCCCCTGATAGTTATTTTGGAAATATATTTCATGTACAGTATTTACCTCTCTACAGATTTATTATAAGGATAGAAATAGATAATGTTAACTTTTTTTTAATTAGGGATGAAAGAGAGTTTTATAAACGTAAGAGTAGACAAATATAATCAGAAAGCTCCGAACTCCTAAGCTGTCGGGAGTTACACGTGTTATTGTGAGGCAACCGTCAAAGATAGACATATGCTGTCGTAAGATATTTTTTGTATAATTTTAAGGAGAACATTTCCGTTACACATGATTTCTGTATAGATTTAACCATTAAGGCTACACACGCGACGGAAGCTTAAAAATGGAGTAATTTCTCCCGTTTCCCCAACATTTACCTTCACTGCTCTGCTCCTATTGATCGTAACGTGATGAAAAGTATACTATAACCTGCCCAGGAGTATGAAGAATGATTGTACCAAGTTTCGTTAAAATCCGTCGAGTAGTTTTTGTTTCTATAACGAACATACAGACAGACAGACAAAAATTTTACTGTTTGCATATTTGGCATCAGTATCGATCACTAATCACCCCCTGATAGTTATTTTGGAAATATATTTTATGTACAGAATTGACCTCTTTACAGATTTATTATAAGTATAGATATATTTAGATAAAATTGTATAGAGCTTACTACGTGTGTATTATGGATGCAGCTAAAAAGTCGGTTTGACTGAGACAGCTACATTCGCACAGAATATTAGTAAAATAGTAGCGTTATGCTGCCGTGATTTGTATGGTAAGTTACGAAATTCGTCGACGTTTTTTACCCGACTGCCACAAAAGTAGGGTAACATTTTCAAGAGTACGTATGTATCTATGTATATGTCTATTTCTTTGACAGGCTCTTTAGTCTAAACGGTTAAATGGATTTTTACATAATATGGGGTGTCGTTAGAAATGATTTAATTGTGGGAGTGACAGGATAATTTATTTTTTATTTTCACTGAACTTTTTTATACTGTCGCGTCTTTTTATTAAATTTTTAACTACTGGGCTTGCTACTAGTACCAAAGGATTTTATCTCAGCACTCAGAGGTGTCAACGTATTATACGTTATAAATCTATGAAAGATGTAGGAATCTGTATGCAGTCTGTATGCACGCTGGTACACTCTTATATGTATGAAAAAAATAAAAACAATTATACATAATGTTAGAAACACCCTAAAATAACGTTTTGTAGATAAAACTGGCTAATCTTCCTTAATGAGCCGTATCCCAACCCAGCGAGATGTTACGCAAGTTTCTTTGTCTTAATTATCTTAATGGATTTTCTAATTGAAATATGTCCAATGATTAGCATCCTACCCTAGTGTATACTTTAACATGTAATATTTCTCTTATTTTTATTCTATTCCTTTTCTGGATTGTCTGGAAGAGATTGCTAAGTAGCCTCTTGCTTTTCCCCCAATATTTGTTTATTTTTGTTATATTTAACTTTCCACTTTGTACAATAAAGAGTATTGTATTGTATTGTCATGGTTCTAAGGGCACTCTTAGCCAATATTGTAAGACAATCTCGAATTCACAAGTAAGATCTAGACTCAAATTTTGACATTGTGGAAATTGTGTTTAAAATTACGTAAATCATTATAAACTCGATATCATCTCTGAATACCGGCCTAGAATTAAGTAAATTTAATGTTGTCCTTTGACTGTAATCAAAAACCTTAAAAAATGGTTTTTAAATTAAAACACCATAATACAACGCAAAAAATACTGCAAAGGTGACTTACACCGCTGACTAAAAAGAAAGTTTAGTTTTTTTTTGATTTATATGCCTGTGATAAATCCACTTCATACACATGCACACAGTCATATTGAAGTGACAAAGGAACTCACAGTCTACCTGACGGTAAGTGGCTAGGAGTTCTATTCTACCGCCGCAGAAGAACACAAAAATTCTCTGATCACACTCTTAATCTCATGGCTGTTAGACGGGAGATGATGCTACATTCTTCAACAGATTTGACAGCATACAGGCAACTGAACAGACAGATCTCCAAATGCATGCGGCGGGACTTACGCAACTTCAATACAGCTTGTATTGAAGAAGCGATCGAACGGAACCAAGGCTCCAAAGTCTTTGCCAGAGATCTGTCTGCCAGAAAGAGCCAACTGTCAAAGCTGAAAACCGAATGTGGCAGCATCGTTTCCGGGGCACCTGAGATTTTGAGTGAGATTGAGAGGTTCTATGGACAGCTGTACACGTCATCGTTGGAGCCACACGCAAATGTGAGTAACAATCCAAGAGCGAGTGTTATCCGACACTATTCCGAAGATATCCCTGACGTCAGTCTGAGTGAGATTTAAATGGCTCTCCAGCTCCATAAAAACGGCAAGGCCCCAGGCGAGGATGGAATTACAGCGGAGCTTTTAAAATCGGGTGGGGAAACCGGTACTTGAAGTCCTTCAGAAGCTCTTTAATTCCGTCCTCAATGGTGGCATTACACCGGAGGCGTGAAGCGGAAGTGCGGTGGTCTTGTTCTTCAAGAAAGGTGACAATGCTCTCTTGAAGAACTACAGACCGATTTCCCTTCTGAGCTGCGTCTACGTGCTGTTTTTGAGAGTCATTACGAATCGTCTCGCACGCAGACTTGACGATTTCCAGCCTCCCGAACAAGCCGGTTTCCGAAAGGGTTTTAGCACCATAGACCACATACTTACCCTTCGGCAAGTTGTACAGAAGTCCGAGGAGTAGAATTTGCCACTATGCCTGGCGTATATGGACTATGAGAATTCCATCGAAATTTGGGTAGTGCTGCAGTCCCTTCAGCGGTCCAAGTTGACTTTCAGTATATCGAGGTACTGAAGTGCTTATATAGTAGGGCTACGATGGCTATTCGAGTACAGAACCAGAGTACGTAACCTATCCAATTGCAGAGAGGTGTAAGACAGGGTGATGTTATATCCCCGAAACTCTTCACCGCTGCATTGGAAGACGTTTTCAAGCTTCTGGACTGGAAAGGATACGGTATTAACATAAATGACGAGTACATCACTCACCTTCGATTTGCCGACGATATAGTCCTTATGGCTGAATCGTCTCAGGACCTAAGCACTATGCTCAATGATCTCAATGGTGTTTCCCAACGGATAGGTCTTAAGATGAACAAAGACAAACCAAAGATCATGTTTAATATCCATGTCATACATATGCCGGTAGTTGTTGGTAGCACTAAGCTCAAAGTTGTTAACGAGTGTGTTTACCTGGGACAAATAGTCCGACTAGGTAAGTCCAACTTCGACCGCGAGGTCAATCGGCGAATTCAACTCGGTTAGGCAGCGTTCGAAAAATTACGGCACATCTTTTCGTCAGGTATACCTTAAAACTTGAAAACGAGACTGTACAAACAGTGCGTGTTGCCAGTGATGACCTATGGAACTGAGACGTGGACCTTCACTGCTGGCCGGATGAGGAAGCTCAAGGTCGCTCAGCAAGATATAGAGAAGGCTATGCTCGGAGTTTCTCTGCGTGATAAACTTAAAAATGAGGATATCAGTACAACCAGTAGAACCAGAGTGACCGACATAGCCCAACGGATTAGTAAGCTGAAGTGGCTGTGGGCCGGCCATATAGCTCAAAGAAAAGACAACCGACGGGGAAGAAAGGTTCTTGAGTGGCAGCCTCGTAACGGTAGGCGAAGTGTAAGGTGATCCCCACGAGATGGTGTGACGAACTGGTAAGACATGCAGGGAGTCGATGGATGCAAGTGGCTCAGGACCGTGCTTTGTGGCATTCCTTGAGGGAGGCCTATGTTCAGCAGTGGACTTGTGAAGGGCTGTAATAATGATAAATGTGCAAATACTCGTTACAGATAAGTTAATAGTACCAGTTAATCGACTACGCTGAGTCAGTTATTCATTCTTGGGTCGATATGTACGCTTTTGCAATTAAATCCCAGAAAATATAGAAAAATTGACCTGCTCTAAATTCAAAAACTTTATTAAACTAAGTTTCTATGAAAAGGATTATTATTATATTAAGAAAATTATTGATGATAATAACCCCTAGGAACTAGGTGATCGTATCGTTCAAACTTCTACCAAAAATCAAATTGCAGATGCTTTATCACCGCAGAAAACTTAGATGGAATGCCTGGTGTCCAATAAAAAGAGTCTCGGTTTGTCTACACTTACCATGCGAGGTGCTATTTCACGTTCATATTATGTGGTCTCTACCACGTAGAAAACTCTCAGGACCCTTGTTTATATAGTAAAGTAAAAAGTTTTGTTGCAGCCTTTATACATCTCGCTGCTAGACACAGGCTTCCTCTTTGCCATTTTGCCAAATCCACCTGTCCGCCACGCTGCCCTTATGCGTGGTGATGTACTTCAAATTTCCTCAATTTTTTTCTCAGATATGCAAATTCCCCTATGATGTTTTCCTTCACCACCCTTAGCCCCTGAGTTACCACGGCTCTTTAAAGATAGACTTATTTATTACTGATTTAATTTAAAAAGTAGAACATAAGCCATATGAATAGAATTAGGAGTTGCTAAATTAACTCCCTAAGTATTGAGAGCGTCCATTGTCCAAACAGTTCGTAACTCAGTTTAAGATGTCTTTGGCTACTCATCAAAGTTTTAATGACTTTTAATATAAGCGCTAGGAACTGCTCAATTCTTAAATATTAATTTTTATTGCCTACCCTGTATGTATCACAGAGATTTGTAGTGTAACAAACATATTATGATGCAAAATTAAAATTAGTGTTACAGAATTGCGTCAGATACAGATAATTTTTTTCCTGATTTTTTGAATATATTATATTCTGCCGTATTTTAAACGCGTAAGAGAATCTTTCAGAGATCATTTAATTTAAAGTTGCACTTACCTCATTTGTGTTTTAGTAGACTTTGTAACATTAATCGTATTAGATGTCAGAAAATCTAAACCTGTGCCCTATTTATATTGTTTTTTAGATCTATTAAACATACAACAGAGGTGAGAAAAGTTTAAAATTAGATGATCTCTACCTTATTCGACCCCGCAGTTGTAGCAAGCGTTAGAGTATGAGGAAAACTGAAGCAACAGATGCCCATCTGTTGCTTCAGTTTTCCTTTTAAGAAACGTTTACTTATAAGAACTCAATAACTCAATAACAGTTTAAAAAAGTTGTAGTTGTCTACCCGCCTGCCAAGCGAAGCAGCTATAGCAAATATCCTTCATTAGAGTCAATTCAGGGAAGCAGCATATTTGAAATTTTGATTTGCACCTGCAAAACTTTGAGAAAATTATATATGTTGCGCATAATTGGAAATTATTTAAACAAGAACCTAAATATCCTGAGTGGCGACCATATATCCAGATCGGCGACAGGTAGCAGTGGCGAAGGTACGCGACGTATGGAACGTATGAAAGTGATCCTTAATCCACCTTCTAAGCGTGACGATTAAGACAGATTCTCTATACAAAGGGAGTAGCCCATGTCCAGGAGTAGACTTTAATGACTTGAAAATGAAAAAGAAACATTTACCGCTTCACACTCCGTTTGTCCGACAAAGGTCGTAAGAGACGACTACGGGAGATGCCATAACTAATTGATTATTTTGGCTTCCAATAGATGCCGGTATATCCAACGTGATCACACCAGACCCGTGAGAAATAGTAGTGCACTGTGGCAAACTAAATGTGTGTAAGTGTGGCAGGTAATCCAAATCGTCCCTACAACGGGTGAAAACAATATTCACTTACTATGAATATGCACCCCCCTCCCCCTGGCCTGTTCTCTCTGTTGCTGCCCAGGCCACGAATATATTTACTAGATTTTTAAATTTTACTAGCTTTCCTTTTTTAAAAGGAATATGCTCGTTTCTCGAAGGTCTCTAAGTCGTATCATTCTAGAAATATTGCCGATGTTAGATGATTCCACAAAGAAGTCTTGAATATGTAAACTTTCAGTTACTGTTTGAGTTGTAGAAGAAGAAGCAAGCAAAATAAATAAACTGAATTGAATAATTGTAGTGATATCTCAGGGGAAACCACTCTCCATAAATTTCACAGTACGAGGGCAACTTAGGGTAGATATCCGACGGTACCAATGAAATTGTTACTTACAAATTTAAGAGCTTATATAGAATATGGGTGATGAACCCATAGGATGGTAAGTGGATATTGTGGTCCATAAACATGTGCATGCCTGAGGAATAAATAAATCCGTAATAAAAACGGATTTATCAAAATCGATTCACAATTGACGAAATTATCGCTTTATAAATTTAAGAAAAAAAATAAATAAACTTACAGTCTTTCACGTATTACGTAGTAACATTATTTAATTTGTGACCACACTTTCTTCTTCTTATCACACAATAATTCACATGCCATTAAAACATATTAATATGTAAAACATACATACATAATTAATTGTACATACATAATTATGTAAAATTTACATGTCCGAAAAATATCGACGTCCTGACTGAAGCACTCTGAACTCCGATTTGCAAATGCGTACGAATTTGGTTGGAGAGAAAAACCTGTGCTCAAAGCAACATCTGTGGAAACGACGAGTATTTGAATAACGTAGGAGTCTGACTTATCGAAGCTGTATTTGCTGCTCCTAGTTAAATTCGCCTCGCACTTGTCTTGTTTTTTTTTTTTAATATGAAACCTACGAGTAAAATCTATAACTTACAAATTTTCAGAGAAGGTTCAGAATAAGTAAATGGTTAAGAAAAATTTATTGAAAAAATCTCAAACATTCTGTCCTTTTCTTTCCTTTTAAACTCAATACGAGTGGTAATTTTTTTATAGAATGAGGGTGACAAACGAGCACACAGTCCACCTGATGGTAAGTGGTTGCTGTGGCTCATAGACATCTACATCTATCTTCGTTTGCGAATTAAAATGTAGATGCGTTGTCAGCCGTGAGGACTAAGATAGATTGCCTCTATTCCAGTAAAAATGGATGTCCGGTTCTCTACACTCACCATACGAAACACAGCAGCATTAAGCTACTATTTTACGCTGGTATTCTGTGAGAGCGTGGTCCTTCCCCAGTCAAGCCCACCCATTCTTGCTACAACTATACTATTAATATAACTGCAGCATGGCTCTACCACGTAAAAAATGTAATGCATTATTTTAACTGATCTAACTACGCACGCACACATTCGTGGCATTTTTGTGGCAACTCCGTCAACAAAGACAAATCGAGTCTTATTATTGCATTTATATTAATGCAATTCTTGGCTAGAAAGTTTAAATTGTTTGTTATAATGCAAATGCAGTCCAAAATATCTAGACCTTAAGTATAGACTTTGTGCCAACGACGATGAATTAGAACTTAAATTATCCTGTTCAATCAAACAAGAATAATAATTGAATGCATACCTTATTTAAATTATTAGTATGTAATCTCTCAGTTTATTAACGTAGTGGTCTAAATTTATGTTGTAAAAGTGTTTTTGGAAGACCGGAGTTTTCTAGGACAATCAATTTATTTCGTTTAAAAGGAATCTCCAAACATAGTAAACTTGTATTTTTAGACTTATGTTAATAAAATATAGATTTTTGATTTTGTCGATTTTTTGATTAGATGAAGGATAAGGTAAATTCAAACATTTATACATTAAATATTTTAAAAAATATTTACAACTCAAATTGTAGGGGCTGCTTTAAGTTCCAAGCACTGTATGAGAAAAGTCGTGCAATGATATTTGATTCGTTGCGTCAGTGAGGAAACCTACCTATCTCCGGTCGACTTTTTATTGCATTAACCTAGTACATATAAAGCGATAGTTTCGTTTAAATCATCATCATTATTACAGGCCATTGCAAGTCCACAGTTAAACATCGACCCCAGCCCTCAATTTCAAAAGATCACGGTTCGGAGCCACCGTTGTCTATTGACTTCCTGCATATCTTTAATAAGCAACGTTATTATTATAATTCACCATGTTTTCTTTTTAATAATGGTGACCATAATTTTAATTCGATAAAGAACATGTTTAAAATCACTTTTCGAAGCAGATATATCGGTGCGAAATTCAGTCACGTGTAACATCACATAAAATCGAAATTAAAAAAAAACAATGAAATTAATAAACTCATTAAACAAAATGTGTTTCATTAGTAATTTTTTTATTATTGATACACATACATTAATTTCATAACGTAATTATATTTAATTGTAATTTTCTAACAGTTGGAATGTCCGAATTGGTTTTATTTATTATTAATTTTAAATCTTAATGAGAAACGGTGCAATAGATGCGAAATCCTCACAATCAGGCATAAACCTTCCTCTATTTCTTATGCAGGATTCAGCACACAGAGGTCCATCAAACCAAGATCCAAGCATTTTCTTGCACTGAGCACAGTTTTCTATACAGATTTCCATTGGATCGTAACCAACAACCATAGAGGGATCAGCTTTAACAAAATCTATGCTACCAAATACTATGGTACATAAAAAGAATGCTACTATGACAAAAGATTTAGAAGCCATTTTATGCAGGTTAATTATATCCTTAATGCTATCTGATTTACAGTAAACTAGGAGAAATCGTAGCTTTGAATGATGAGAGATTGTGTCGAGGGCTCTTTTATATCAGATTTTAGTTGTCTTAGTCAACGAACCATTTCTGAACACAACAGGAGGCAATGTCTGTTCCATTATGAATTTAGAGCTTCATAAATTGTCTTGTTCGCCTAAGTAACTTAATACATTATTGTTTATTGTATTCAATCTAAAATTATCTTATTAAGTTAATTTGTAATCATTAATTAATTTATAATGTTAGCATTTTCTTCTTGTTTAAGTTATCCTTCTTTTGCTGCGTTGAAATTTCGACGATGCAATAGAAGTTACGCACGTAAAATCAGAAATGTAACGGAAGTACTACAGTATCAGTAAAAGGCTTCGAAGCTTTTAGACAGTCGAAGCACACCATAGCGTAACGGAATTTCTGACTGAAAACAATTTTTGTTTCAGATTCAAACTGCGTAATGTTAACAATCAGAATTATGTTTGGTTTTGTAAAACTTGAACATTTGACACTTGAAAAAAAATGATTTGCGAATTGTATGTGGTTTTATTACCTCTGCATTATCCGGACAATAAGAGGATTGTGAAAGAACCCCCTTGACCGATGTTCGTTTCAGATAGAGGTAACAAAATCACATACAATTTGCGAATAATTTTTTTGAATTAAAATAAAATTTTTAAATGTTAAATTTTTTTGAAAAAAAAATATTTCTTTACGTTTGAATACTGACTCTGATAACCCACTTAAAGGGAACCACATGGTTTTTGTTACACGTTGTATGTATAATCTTTATAAGTAAAAAATCACGTGTCGGCACATAATCCATGTGTAAAACTGAACATTTAAATTTACAAGGGTTATAACATGTCAAAAGTTTTCTTTCTCCAAGCATTCTTTTTTTTGTACTGACACAATTAAATAACAATAATGATATTATAAACGTTATAACGTTATGTAAATATTTTATATAACATTATTGCTATTATAATTATAAATATCAAATAAAGTAATTTCAAAGACATTATTGCAAGATTTTGTAGAAATAATCTAGCCTACGTTTGCTTTTTCATGAAAATGAAAGCAGTCACACAGAAACAACCACTAAGCGTCGAGTGTTACTTGGGCATTTGCTCAAGTAAGTAAAGTGTGTTACTGAACTATAGAATGAGATTTTGTTATTAAGAATTCTAACCTAACCTAAATGACTTAATGAAGAAATTACTTAGCAACGAGTAATTATTTCTTTATAAATACGGGTGTAAGACAGGGTGATTTTATATACCCGAAAATCTTCACCGCTACATTGGAAGACGTTTTCAAGCTCATGGACTGGAATGGATACGGTATTAACATCAATGGCAAGTACATCACTCACGTTTGATTTTCTGACGATAAACTCCTTATAGCAGAATCGCTGGAGGACCTCAGCACTATGCTCAATGACATCAATAGTGCCTCCCAACGGATATATCTTAAGATGAACATGGACAAAACAAAGATCATGTGTAATGTCGATGTCACACCTATGCCGGTAGTTGTCGGGAGCACTAAGCTCGAAAATGTTTATGAGTATGTTTACCTGCGACAAATAGTTCCAGGTAAACCAGTTCGTCTAGATAAGTCCAACTTCGATCGAGAGGTCAATCGACGGATTAAACTCGGCTGGGCAGCGTTCGGGAAATTACATAACATCTACTCGTCACATATACCTCAAAACCTGAAAATCAGATTGTACAACCAGTGCGTGTTGCCAGTGATGACTTATGGATCTAAAACGTGATCCTTCACTTCTGGCCGAATGGGGATACTCAAGGTCACTCAGCGAGCTATGGAGAGGGCTATGCTCGAAGTTTCTCTGCATGATAAACTTAGAAATGAAGATATCCGCTGTACAACCAGAGTGACCCACCTAGTGAGCTGAAGTGGCAATAGGCCGGCCATATAGTTCCAAGAACCGTCAACCGATGGGGAAAAAAGTTCTTAAGTAAAATCTTTGTACTGGTAGGCGAAGTGTAGGGCGACCCTCCACTAGATTGAGTAACTACCTGGTAAGATATGCAGGAAGTCGATGCATGCAGGTGGCTCAGGACCTTGCTTTGTGGCATTCCTTGGGAGAGGCCTAGGTTCAGTAGTGGACTTGTGAAGGGTTATAATGATGATGGCGAAAATAAATAGCTATAAATAATATAGAAGAGAATATAATATGAACATTATATTCCTTAAAAAAACCATTACAAGCTTTAAATATTGAATAATAATGAAAAGCTTAATAGTTTACACAGTAATTAAAGCACCCGACTGCATAATACAGTTTACTGAAAAGTGTATAATTATTTTTCACTTTAATGAGACTTTGTATACGATTATATAAGAACTACTTAAATCACAGCTTTATTTTAAGTATTAAACATTTAAGTGACAATGATTGCTCACCAACTTTAAACCTTTATAGATTCTACATGGTCATTCAAAATGTAAAATGATTTGAAAAACCTAAAGATAATTTTCAAAGACCTATTTAATGATACTTCACTTGACTAGTTCGTCGATTTTCATTTTATTTCTTTTTCGCTATATGGCGCTATATTAAATGTTTGATTACTGTCATCACTTTAGTAATACTCACAAGATTAAGATAAATCGATTGACGTAACAATCATCATAATCGGCCTATATGTTTGGTATCTAGCATCACATAGGAACAAACATACATACGTACATATATAGGCTGATAAACACATTAACCTCCTTTGCGTCGCTCAGTCTGGTAAAAATAAATGTTTTTTGTTTTATAACTCAGAGACGCTGTAGGTAACTAAATATTGCAAGCAAAGTTTCTAGGAGCCTTTCCTAAAGCACTTATAAAGTATTACGTTATAATACTATAAGCTTGTTTAAGCTATATGAAGGTACCAAGGTTTCTGCCGGGTAAGTTCGATGTTAGAAAGAAAAACATATTTATTGTCAGAATCTAGCACCATAAGGGACCTCTCTAATTTTAACTAGTGTCGTCTTGAAACCAACGTTCAAGACAATGGATGTCGACTTGCAAACATTGTGCTTTGGGTAAAATTCGTTCAAACTCCACTGATGAACATAGGCCTCCCCAAAGATTTCCACTTAAGAGGTATATTTGGTACAGTGGCGTTCGCCAGGTGGGTTAACGATTTTTCTATCATTTTGTGTTTTTAGGAAGATGCTGCGGCTCTCATGGTTGGTTTCCCTCTATCGCTTCTTACGACGCCCACGGAAAGATATAGAGTAATGCATATTCTTATAGATGACTTACGGATCTGAGACGTGGTCCTTCACTGCTGGCCGTATGAGAAAGCTCAAGGTCGCTCAGCGAGCTATGGAGAGGGCTATGCTCGGGGTTTCTCTACGTGATAAACTAAGAAATGAATATATCCGCAGTAGAACCAGAGTAACTGACATAGCCCAACGGATTAGTAAGCTGAAGTGGCAGTGGGCCGGCCATATAGCTCGAAGAACCGACAACCGATGGGGAAGAAAGGTTCTCGAGTGGCAACCTCGTACCGGTAGGCGAAGTGTAGGGCGACCCCCCACGAGATCGTGTGACGACCTGGTAAGACATGCAGGAAGTCGATGGATGCAGGTGGCTCAGGACCGTGCTTTGTGGCATTCCTTGAGGAAGGCCTATGTCCAGCAGTGGACTTATGAAAGGCTGTAATGATGATGATGATGATTATATTCTTATAGCGCCACTGAACGGTAAAATATGTGTGTAGTTACAATAAAATATTTTTCATGTAATTTAAAAAATGCTCGTTATCATGAAAGTCACGAAATAGAGCTGATCTGCACCTTTATTGTGCTTGTACACGAATGGATCTTCTTACCGGGAAAGGATGAAACCTTTACAGAATACCAGCGTATAATAGTAGCTTAGTTTCGTGTTAAAACACCTGGATCCAGAGTTTTTACTGCAAACGGGGCATTACATCTACCTCCTCAGAGGTGACAATGCATCTGCATTTTGATTCTTAACCGAGGGTAGATGTAGATGTCTATGGGTTACAACATCCACTTACCAACAGTTGGACTCTAAGCTCATTAGTCACCTTTTTTATTAAAGGTCTATAACTCCTTAGTCAGTTTTATTTTGATATTTTTCTAAGAGAAGCTCTGACTAAAACTATGGGGGTGAATGAATACAGCAGTTATGAAGCATCTCCGCAAAAGTAAGAAAAGTAAATGAAATTAAATAAAATGAAACATACAGTTTTTAAAGGAAAGGACCTTGTATTTGAAACTTAACCCAGTTGTAACTTGTTAAATAATCCTCTTAGACTGAAAATACGGATTTTAAACTTCACGTCTATATTCGAACACCTGCATGTTATAACTATAAAAAGTAACAACGTTTTTAAGTTCCACTTCTGAACTAGAGCGTCCTCACATTACCCGACTGTCCCAGAAGGAGGTCCAGTTTTTCAAGTGTATGTATGTATTTATGTCTATTTATTTGGCATGCTCTGTAACCTAAACGGCTTGATGAATTTTTACTTAAAGGATGTCGTCAGATTTGTCTTAGCATAGAGCAATAGAGTAGTTATTGCGTTATTTTCCGATACCAAACTGTCTGTCATTTTTTGCGGGGGAAATCAGCATCAATCACACTTTCTAAGACTCCCACACAAAAATAATCGGCTGTCACTACGAAACTTACACATAACAATAAAAATAATACATTAATAATTTCACACACACATAGGTACTCTCTATGTCAGAACAGTGTAATGAAGTGACGCAACAACATTGACAAGTTGCATACAGCCATGGAAAGAACAACTGTCGATACACATTATCGATGAAAATGTGGATATCATAATAAAGATAGGACATTATTTATTATTACTATAATTAACTTATCATTTAACAAATATACCTTATGTTTATATGATTTTCAAAACCAATGATAGTTTTATCTATCACTGGTTTTTAAAACGGATTAATTTCGTATATATCGTAGATAACGCATTTTGTTCTTAATGAAAAATGCAAACGTTTTTTTCATTAAGAAATATATTCTACATATAGAGTTGAAGTGAAACATCGCAGTTGTGGTGAATAATTTACTCGTGAGAGCTTCCCACTTTTACATTTTTTCTTAAGTTGACACTTAATAAACTCTGTTTCTTTAGCGCAAATTTTTTTTCAAAATACCCTCTGTTCTTCTATCAAAGATTTTTAATCCAGTTTCTGAAGAATTTTTTCAAGAAAAAAGTTTTAGCTTGGAACTTTTTAATTTTTTTTATGATAATACAAGTGTTGCTGGTTTTTTTCTTGGTGTAAGCGCAATTCTGAGAATCGAGTTATAACTTTCAGATGTTTCCATTGACTGAGCTTGAAAAATAAATAGGCTATATTATGTTGTTATTATATTTCTATGCAGCTAACACAATCTCAATAATAAAATAGTATAAATTACTATTTGATAAATATGTATATATTTTAATCAAACATATTGTCTACAGTAAACTATTAAAACGAAACTCTCGCTTGGAGGCGTTGATGTTGTACATCATGCATATTTTTTTTATGGGATAAGGGTGAAAAACGAGCACACAGTCCACCTGATGGTAAGTGGTTGCTGCGGCCCATAGACATCTACATCTATCCTCCGTTACAGATCAAAATGCAGATGCGTTTTCACCCGTGAGGACTAGGATGGAATGCCTCATTTCCAGTAAAAAGGGCCTCCGGCCACCTGCACTCACCGAGCGAAACGCAGAGGTAAACCTCTACTTCACGCTGGTTTTCTGTGAGGTCGTGGTACCACCCCGGTTTGAGCCGGCCCATCCATGCGACAGCAAAAGCTGCCGCGTGGCTCTACCACTGTTAAAAATATGTCAACGAATCAGGAATAGTGAGAGTGGCACTAATGGTATCTTAAGATGATAGTCTGTCATCTGGTAGAGTAAATAATAATTGAGCTCTGGAGAATTAGATTTAACATTGTACATTTTTTAAAGTGAAGAATTCTGAGCTTCTTCTCACAACTATGACTAACCGCACATTACTCTATACTACATATTCAACATTAAACGGGTGGCACGGAGCATTAAATCTTAGTCCTCAGGGTTGGCGACGCATTTGCAATCTTTAGCGGTTTTATTGCATTGTGATCGTAAATGTCCAAGGGCCACAGTTTACTTATCATCAAGTTGACTGTACGCTAGTTTGCCTTCTCCATGATATAATTTTTTTATAGAATAAGGGTGACAAACGAGCACACAGTCCACCTGATGGTAAGTGGTTGCTGTGGTCCATAGACATCTACATCTATCTTCGTTTGCAAATTTAAATGCAGATGCGTTGTCAGCTGTGAGGACTATGATAGAATGCCTCTTTTCCAGTAAAAAGGGTCTCCGGTTCTCTTCACTCATCATACGAAACACAGCAGCATTAAGCTGCTATTTTACGCTGGTATTCTGTGAGAGCGTGGTCCTTCCCCGGTCGAGCTGACCCATTCGTGCTACAATTATACTATTAATATAGCTGTAGCATGACTCTACCATGTATAATATAGCTGCAGCATGGCTCTACCACGTATAAAAATCTTACGGAACAAATACAGTATGGTATTAAAATTGGCTTGGTGCTCTCGACCAATTGCCGTCTATTGTTCGTCAATATTTGAAAGTCAGAGGTCTGGAAATGATTTGAGCAAATGACACCGTTAGCCTAGACAAGGTAAGCCTGTATTTACAAAAGTACTTCCATATATCTTATAATCTATTATCGTATATTAAAACCATCGCTCGGTGACAGCAACAGCTCGGATACAGACTCGGATCAGTCGTTCGACCTAACGACATATTGTATGTGGGAAAGCGGCCTGTGTTGGCAAACAAATCCGAAACAACACGACCGTTACTATGGCAACTATTGACCGTTTTACATTGTAATTTTTAAGATTAAAAACAAATAAAGGCCGGTCCTTAAGAAACGTGCAAATAGACAGTTACGGTTTTAAAAATACTAAAGTAATTACTTCATTAAAAGACACCAAAAAAAAATCTCAATTAGTTAATAGATGAGTCTACACTTTCACTGCGTGATATTTATAAAAAAAATCTTTGTTTTCGAGAAAAAAAAATCGTCAACAATGGTAAAAAAACTTAAAACGGCCTTTTCTATTTTAAATTTCTAGGCTATTTCGTTATTATTTTAGAAAATATTTTTGATTAAAACGTGAGATAATATATAAATAATACATTCACCGTTCCTTTTTTATATACTAATTAAAATCAAAAAGCAATTATCTAAGCCTACACATCATTAATTTTTTAGCAGAAGTAATTCCCTGTTTTCCATGTATGTTATTATGAAGCGTTAGCTTTCCGTAATTTGCTTTATATTAGAGAACACGCGTGAAAAAAAAATCAGTACCGTCTCAGTTTTCGAGGTGACTGCACGTCCGTTCGTAGTCCGATTTTGACGAGTCGAGTCGATACATCTATTGTTTTACATGGCATACGGGTAGACCGCGAATGTCGGACACGACTGCTAAAATTATTTGTATTCTTCGAGTAAGTAGAGTAGGAGTACCTAGGTATGTGAGTTTAATTATGTATTGTTTTTTGTAATTATCACACATTAATATACTCAATAAAATAATAATTTATTGTAATATCCATTTCAGGTAGATAATATGGAAAAACGCCAATAAGTCAGTTGGCATATACTGGACGATACTTTTGCGATCACACGAAGTGCGTGTAAATTTTGGGGATTTTCCTATACTAAAGTCCTACGATGACGAGCGGGTAACGGGTTTGAGTTTGAGGAGCACGCGAAACGCCGCTTATTTTATATTCATTTTATTTTGTTTATTACATTCTTTTAATATGGATCTATTTGAAAAATTATTTCTGTCTTACATATTCTTAATTGAATAAATTTTTACATGAAAAATGCATTATACATTTCTCTTAGAAATAGTTGCAAGTTTGAAATTAATCACGACATTTTATGCTTGAAACAAACTTTTTTAAATATTTATCCCAAATGTCTTATTAGTAATAACATGGTTTATAACATAAGTATTTAATAACAATGTGTATTGGAGGTGAAAGAAAATTCATTACTTCAAATCATCCCATAGTACACCCACGTAAACGGCGGCAGATGGAAACCAAGAGATGGGTAACAAAAGTAAAAAACCTGCGGTTGAAACCCTGCCTGGCTAATGTGGGAACTATGAAATATACCCCCTTATACGGTTATCCATTGGATAGGCTTATTTTCAATAGTTGACTTTGATAGATCGTAATGAATAAATAAACAATCTATATTTGATCTCAACATAATTTAGAAATTGTTAGAACTCGTCGAAATATCGTCATTTACGTAGCGGATCTAAGAATTTTTCTCGTTAAGTAACTTCGTTAAATGATTTTTGTAAGATAATTTATAACATTATAAATTATATAATTAATATGAACGTACTAAATATTATTATTTATAAAATAGATATGAACATATTTAATATCATTATTCAAGAAGGGCTATTGAATTTTGCCAACTGCCAGCACATTATTAAAAATGTTTTCATTATTTCTATTATTTTTAAATTTAAAGTTTCTGAGAAAAACTGTATCTAGAAAAAATATTCTAAATATCAATTATACAACGCTTTTAGCACTAATATTATAATAATTTATAAATATAGACGAAAAGTTTTTTATTATACCTACATTATTGTATAAACCATAACATTATACCCTTATATTTATAGAAAACGCGATTTAAGTAAATAATTTTTCCTTGGCAGTTAAATATAGCCGCAATGGTTGCAGCATATAAGATATGTTGTTTTTATAGGAAAGGGAGCAAACGCGCACGCGGTTCACCTGATGGTAAGTGACTACCGCCGCCCATAAACAAATGTAACACCAGGGGTATTGCAGATGCGTTCCCAGCCTATTATAAATGAATAGGCTCTTTCTTGAAGGTCCTTAAGTCGTATCGGTTCGGAAAAATTGCTGGTGGTATTCGATTCCACAAGCAAGTTGTGCGAGGAAGAAAATTTCTTTTTAATCGCATAATAGTGGACCGCTTATCATACAGATGGCATAGACCATCTATGCCTAGATGGTATCGAGAGATTAGTCGCGATGTGCGATGTTAAAATTGAGCGGCTGGAATTAGTCCCTACAATTCTTCAGAGCACTCCCCGTGGTAGATGCGATAAAATACGCAAAGAGATGCAACATCTCTACGCAGTGCCAGTGAGGAAAGCCGATCGGAAAGAACTCGGTTGTCGATGATTTAAACTGCTCTGCATTGAAGCGCCTACCCAGAGATGAGAACAGTATTCCAAGTGGAGTTGAACCTGTGCCTTTTAAAATTGGCGGTGTGCGGGCATGAAATACTATCACGTTCTGCTGAGCTCGCCAAGCTTATTAGAGGCCAATTTGGCCTTCTTTTCCAAGCGACCACGAAACTGCACATCACTCGATATGTTGACACCGAGGATTCCGATACTGTCTGAGGCAACAAGGGGAGTGCCTTGAAACTGAGGAGATGCGACAAAGGGGTTCTTTTTAACGGTAATCGCACAAATTTGTGTCTTTAATTTGGATTGAACTGAATTAGATTTAGTCGCCCTGAACGCCAGACACAAGTTTGTTCCGATATTTGGCGAAATTTACCCGAGAAATATTGGCATGGCCAGTGTATAAAGCATCACGAGTGCTGTAGTCTGCATAGGAATGTATGTTACCAGTTTGCAACAAATCATTGATATGCAGAAGAAACAGCGTTAGTGATAGCACGAAGCACAAAAGCTCTCTTTGAAAAAATGCTATATCGGCCATGTCAGAGACCTCACAGTGACCGTAGAGTATGTCGGCACGTGTTGTTTAGTTCAGATGCAAATAATATTTTTAGAAATATTAAATTTAGTAAGTTGCGTTACGTTAAGAAACGCTAAAATCCCATTCATAGTACACCTTTACATTCCTGATACGACTAACGAGTGTTTTGTTACATACTTTATAATTTGTTTAGTCCACTGTGATTGTTTAAATCTATATTAACCTTTGTTTTTAATAAAAGATCATTTATGAAAACCACATTTCCTATATTACACGAAACATTAAAAATATTTCAAAATTAATTAAATTAAATTAATAAATAATAATATAGTTAATTTAATACCTATAAAGCGTACACTCTGACCGCACCTTTTGCCGTCAGCTTTGCATTACGGACCCGCGGACTTCGCTATGCGACAAGCAAATGACATAGAATAAATTGCAAATGGTACATACAATGCGCGTTTATTGTGACATTGATGAACATACTACGAAGATGAACGCGTGATGAATGTATAGCAAGGCAAATCAATTTATGCTCTATTCTCTAGTCTTTCGTGTCTTCGATTTTAATACGAATACAATGATTTTTTTTAGGTTTAAAAAAATATTATCTCAAGTGTATAAATACAGTAAAATATCCAAACTAGCAACAGGGAGCAGCGTCAAGGGGGTGAGGCCTACTCATTCTGCGAGAAAACTTTTATTAAAATCTCTCTCACTTTTATTGACAGAAAGTGCTTCGCTACAACATTTTTCACTCATGAATTTTGTTGTTTTCTTCCAAGTCTGATTTTTGCTCTAGATATTAAACAACTCAAAAACCAAAAACAGCGCATATACTTAAAGGTTAAAATAATTATTATAGATCTGAGGGATTTTTTTTTACTTATACACGGACGAAGGCACAAATGAAAGCTAGGCTACACCTATATATATGAATAGAATTTAAGTATCTTAATATATAAAATTCTCATGTCGCTTTTTTGTTACCAAACTAAAAATATTTCCAAGAAATTATGTACATATATGGCAAAACAACGTTTGCCGGGTCAGCTAGTCTATCTATAATATTGAAATAACCGATTTCTATAGATTTCAGGGGATTATTTTCTTGTTACTAAGATGTAAATAACTATTTTTGAAATACAGAAACAGAAACTTTTTTATTCAATATAGATTATAAATAATACTTATTGAAAGTCACTCTTTTGTTTGATTACCACTGGTTCGGAAAAAAACCTCTGTCCTGGGAAGAACCAGCAGGAAACCCAGCAGGACTTTTTTTTAAATAACAGCTTACAATCATGATGATACACAAATTAACAACACAACAAATTAGAAATAGCTTGGTAGCGATCACCTCATTTTCAGGGGTTATTATCATCCATAAATTCCTTAATATAAACCTATAAACCTAAACTTATAAACCTTTTTATACAAACTTAGTTTAATAAAGTTTTTGAACTTTGAGCAGGTCAAATTTCGTATATTTTATAGAATTTTATTGTTAAAGCTAAATTTTATTGTTAAGTTATCACCCCAAAAATTATTTACTGTCTCGATGGAGTCGAGTAACTAGTACTACTAGCTTGTGTCTGTTCCTAGTATTTACAGAATGAATATCACTTAGTTTTGTAAAACTACTTTTATTTTTGTGTACGTACATTTTTAACAGTGGTAGAGCCACGCGGCAGCTTTTGCTGTCACAAGGATGGGCCGGCTCGAACTGGGATGGTACCATGACCTCACAGAAAACCAGCGTGAAGTAGAGGTTTACCTCTGCGTTTCGCTTGGTGAGTGCAGGTGGCCGGAGGCCCTTTTTACTGGAAATGAGGCATTCCATCTTAGTCCTCACGGGTGACAACGCATCTGCATTTTGATTTGTAATAGACGATAGATGTAGATGTCTATGGGCCGCAGCAACCACTTACCACCAGGTGGACTGTGTGCTCGTTTTTCACCCTTATCATATAAAAAAAAACATTACATTTTCATAAATGTATTGAGAGGCCAAAGTTAAATTTTTGTCGCTTCGACTCTTTAGGCTTTAAATCATAAATTGCTTTTAAGGCCCTCTTCTGTAAAACAAATATAATTTCAGTATCAGCTGCGTGTCCCCATGGCAAAATATCATACGACATTATACTATGGAAATAGCTAAAGTAAACTAGTCTAGCTGTTTCAACACTGGTTAGACTTCTAATCTTTTTTACAGCATGTGCTGCAGAACTAAGTCTGCTTGCTAGTTTTGATATATGGGTGCTCCATTTAAACTTTGCGTCAGTGTGATTCCAAGAAAAATGGTGGTATCTAGACACAACAGTTTCTTCCCATTTAAAATTACATTAGTATTTAATTGTTTGACATTTAGAGTCATGAATTTCATACATTTCGTTTTAGTGCCATTTAAATGCAAATTATTAACATAAAACCAATTTACTAATTTAGATATAGCATTATTTACTTGTTCATATTTTAGTAATTGTCGACTTAATTTGAAAATTAAAGAAGTGTCATCTGCAAATAATACTATATAATGGTTATCCCCTACTATGTAAGGTAAATCATTAATGTATACAAGAAACAGAAAGGGGTCGAGAATTGAGCCTTGAGACACGCCCATTTGTACCATCGACCCGGAAGAGCTCATATTGTTAATGACAACTTTTTGCGTTCTCTTACTTAAATATGAAATAATTAATTTAAGAGCATCACTTCTTACACCGTGGTGTTGAAGTTTTCTGATTAATGTTTCATGGTGAACACAATCGAAGGCCTTGGATAGGTCACAAAATATACCCAAAGCATCATGTGAAATATCTCATGCATTAGGGATATATTTAATCAGCTCAACACCGGCATCAGTTGTCGAGCGACCCCTTGTGAAAATGTTTGACTGTTTCTCTGTTTCGGATAATCTTCGGAGAGAATCTCTATGGACAGGTAGAGAGCAATACCAGAAATAATCTATATTTATCTGAAGTCATGGAGATCTTTTTTTTTAATTCGAAAAACTGATAAAATATTTTTTTTCAACAACTTTCTATTACAAACCTAACTAATATTTTAAGCAGCTAGAATATTGTATCGAAACATCGCATCGAGATGTATCCAATTTTGTCTGCGACATCATAACAGTTTGTTTACATGGAGTTTAGATCCGTTTTTAAAATTCTCTCTATGCTTGTATGTTCTATTTATAACCTCCTTTAGAAGGATTTAGTCAATTTTTTAGCCTTTTTATATACCACCGACATTTCTAGTGATAATAATTAATGAAAAGGACAACTTTATCAATATAATAATATTTACCATTTGAATAATATTGCTTAAAGTTTTTAGTTAACATAAATTTAGGCTACGGACTAATAACTTAAGCAAACATTTGTTATCGGTTCAATAATACTAAACTTTGTTTAAATTTTTCCGAATTTTGTAATTCAAGTCGATTGTGGTAAGCTAAAAATATATCGATCCTAAAACCCTCTAATCTAAATCTGAGCCCTATTTTTATTGTGTTTTAGATCCATTAAACATAAAACAGAGGTGAGAAAAGTTTAAAATTAGACGATCTCTACCTTATACGATCCCGTGGTAGCAAGTGTTAGTTGCCGGGAAGCTGAAACAAAAGATGGGCAGAAACATTTTATTATAAACACTTAATAACAATTTAAAAATATAGCTGGCAACCCACCTGCCAAGCAAAGCAGCTATGGCAAATATCCCCCATAAGGTTCAAATTATAGGGGCACCATATGTGATATTTTGATTGGTACCTGCAAAAACCATGGCGATAAAGAATTAGAGATTAATTATATTGAGTAACTTGTTTTTGCGCAAAATTAGAAATTAATTGTATAAGAACCTAAATACGCTGAGTGGCCACCACCGACCATAATATATCCAGATCGGCGACAGGTAGCAGTGGCAAAGGTACGTGACGTATGGAACGTATGGAAGCGATCGTTAATCCATCTTCTAAGTGTGACGATTAAGATAGATCCTCTATACAAAGGAAGCAGTCCACGTCCAGTAGTGAACTTTTAAGACCCGAAAATAAAAAATAAAAATTTACCATGTAATGGCGGCGCGGCGTAAAGACATTCAACACTCTCTTCGTCCGATAAATGTCATAAGAGACGTCTACGCGATATGCCTGAACTGAATGATTGTTTTGACATCCAATAGATGCCGGTATATCCAATCCGATCACGCTAGACCCGTAAGAAAGAGTAGTGTACTGTGGCAAACTAACTGTGTGTAAGTGTGGCAGGTAGGCCAAATCGTTCCTATAACGGGTGAAACCAATATTCACTTACTGTGAATATGCCTTTCCCCCTCCCCCCGCCCCACTGGCCTGTTCTGTCTGTGGCTGGCCAGTTCACGAATATATCTACTACATTTTTAAATTTTACTAGCTTTCTTTTTTTTAAAGGAGTAAGTTCATTTCTTAAAGGTCTCTAAGTCGTATCGGTCCAGAAATATCGCCGCTGTTAGATGATTCCACATAGAAGTCATATATATGTAAACTTATAGGGACTGTTTTGAGCAAAATAAATAAATTGAATAATAGTAGTGATATCTCAGGGAAAACCACTCCATAAATTTTACAGGACACTGGCAACTTGGGTTAGATATCTGACGGCACCCATGAAATTGTTAATTACAAAGGAGATGTTCGATTTTGGGCTACCACTATGTACACTACATAGATAAATAGGAAAGAAATTGAGGAATTTCATAAAAATACTAAAAAAATTAATTTGAAAAAGGGTATAGCCGTACAAAAATGATAATTTAAAAATATTTTTGTTATGATAACCCTATTTTAAGGGCAGCCATGACAGTTGTGTTAGATAATAGATATGACGTTTGACGATATTGACAGTTTTAACAATAAATAAATATTAAAAAGTGACTAGACGTCTTTTGAGTCTTTCTTTATTCTTTAGGGTTATAATATATGTTCTGAGATTGGATGTGTTTCAGAGATTTAGTGATTGATTTTGTTTTGCGACCCAGTTTACTACTACGGACATTGATTTATTGCTTCTCTGTTGACCCTCTGTTATATGGTTTCTGATTCGTCTGTGATTTGGGTTCCGTCATGTGTTATTTTACAATAACAAGTCCAGTTTCAGGTATGTCCCCTATCCGTGCATTTACTGGTTGTTTTGTTCAAATGTTATTTCTATGTGATTTTTTCGTCCCTTGTTCCATACAGATTTTAACTCACTTATTCCAGTTTATTGACAATGGCGTGTCTACAGTGCACCTCTGTAATAGATAAAAATGAACAATATTATGCTGCCGATGATATGGGTCCTGAAATAATTTCCGTCATCGAGCGGCATCTTGGCCATCTGGTAAAAAAATATATTTATCTATATACTGTAACATATCTATAAACACTTAATAACCCCTTTTTTGTTTTAGGTTGATGGAAATGGAGTGATGTGCTCACAATGCTTTGGTATCATAATACAAGAAATGTCTAATGATAGTGCTCTTGCATGCGGAGATCACAAACTCCAGCATTGCCATGTTAGTAATGTTTGTGTTAGGTGTAGGACATCGTTGTTAAGGAGTGCTCACTCTATTCCCGAGGGTGCCGAAAGGCAATATATTGCTGAAACAATAACTCCAAGAGAGGTAAGCACCCCTTTTGTTTTCATTTTTATTCATACAAAGGTATGCAAATGTAGATGTTTCTTAATTATAGTCAAAGACAACATTGTTTCAAGAAGAAAAACAACAGTCACAGTTTAATTTTTGGAAATGTGTGTAGACATGTGATTTATATATAACATCACTTCAGATGAGTCTATAAAAGTGATATTGAAATAACTAAATCTTGATTTATTTAAATTATTTAGAAATATTGAGATATAAATAAATAAATCTTAATTTCATAGAATATAATAGAATGATTTTTTATTAAATATTGATTATTACATAATACTTATTGAAAGTCATTTTTATTTACATTTTTTGTTTTAGATACCTGAAGGTGCTTTAATATGTTTTGCTTGTTGGGTACATACTTGGCGTACAATACAACAACAAGGAGTCATAGCAGCTTCTACTGTTGTTATGAATATGAATGTATGTCTATGGTGCCGATGGTCTCTTGCCTAGACACACAGCCACTCCATACCTGAAGGACCTGAACGGACCATAATAACAGAAACAATATATCCAAGAGAGGTAACGTTAACAACTTACTCAATTACTTAGTGTTGGAATTAAAAAATTGTGTGAATAGCCAATACATATTGTATTCTTTTCTTTTATTCAGATTCCACCAGGAGGACTGGTTTTCTATGCTTGTTGGGTAGCAACATGTAAAAATGTGGAGCATGCTACAAGGATTGAGGATAATCGGCAAACTCCAACCCCATCTAGCCTTCACCAAGTCTAATGTATGCATGGTGTAGAATGTCTCTACACCGAAGGCTAACATACATGGCTAGTGGTCCTGTAAGAGATAAACTTACAGCAAGAACTTACCCAAATCAGGTTAGATTATTTTAATTTACCAAACCACCATACACAAGTAATGTTACTGTACATTCAACTATAAGTAACCTTATCTGTTGCCCCTATAAGTAAATTGTTTCTTGTATTGTTTCAGTTACCAGAACATGTGCTTATTTGTTCCAACTGTTGGACACATGCACAGGAAAATATAGCAATAGAGCAAGAAGTTGTGCAACAAATTGATATGCAGCCACCAAGTGCACCAATAACACTTGATGGTTTTACAAACACAACACAGACAAGTGCTCATTGTTTTGTGCCGGCTTGTAACAATGTAGAATGAAATAGAGTTGTGGAATACTTAAGAAAAATTATATATATTTTATTATTATTATTATATATAATCAATCACACAATAAATTATTTAATTAATAGGAATTTATTAATACCCGAGGGCTTGTTTGGAAACAGAGAGGCAAGAGTACCAATAATAATATGTGATGGTACCTATATATATCTTAAAAATCATCCAACTACTTGTTTCAAAAACAAACTTATAGCTTGCACTAATATAGAAACCTTGTTAAACCTTTTCTCATTGTTGCCACTGATGGTTACATTATTGATATTTTGAGGCCCCATCCAACAATTAAATCAGATTATGACATCATGAAAGCTTTGTTCCAAAATGAAAATGAGGGTCTAAGGACTTTTTTTCAGCCCAATGATGTTTTCATTTTGAATCGAGGCTTTCGTGATTCCATTCCAATGCTAGAGGGGTTGGGCTTCAAAGTATTTAAACATGCATCCTTAGAACGACGACGAGTCAGTTAACCACCATCAATACGAACAAGACAAGGTGTGTGACACTATGCAGATGGGTGGTAGAGGTAGGTAATGTTCGATTTAAAAAAGACTAAGCGACTGAGACATGAATATTTTGATTTGGCTGCCACCCATTTGATGGACGATGTTATAATTAATGCCTTCCATCCAGTGATTGAAAATAAACCAAATGCTGTAGCTATACTTGAGCAATACAGAGTGAAAATCTGCCCAACCGATTAGCAGAATTTATAATTGCTAACCGAATCACCCGCTTTAGAGCCCAAATCACAAGAATTGATGGTCAACTTCCAGAGTTAAGTATTTTCCCTAAAATGTCTATGTCTGAATTGATACTTTTTGGGCTGGGTACCTATCAAATAAAACAGGCTAGAAGCTATTTCGAGGAACATATTAGGCAGCATATATCATTTCAGGTAGAAGTATTGGACCAACTGGAAGTTGTAGCAGAAGCAACCCCATCCCAACTTGATCCTTTTTTAATAAGAGCCTGTATAAAAACTCGACATAGCTTAGGACGAACATATTATACCTACATATTGCTGGCAAGGTAAGGATCAAGTGGGGATGATAAAATAATTAGCTATTATTGTAATTGTATCTCAGGACATCGGACAATGGGTTGCTGTGCTCACGTCATGACCACTGTGTGGTATTTGGGTTGGGCTCAGTACCAAGAGAGCATAGAAGCACCGGTGTCATTCCTGGATGGAATATTAATAAGGGATGTGTGGAAAATGAATAAAATCATAAGTTCCAACAAGTTGTTTTATTTATATACCTCTCATGACTGATTTCTCATCTTTTTGATGTCGCTAATACTAGGAATTATATAACATAGAACTTGTTTGAAAAATTGATAGTGTTAAGTTGGGACACTGGGCTGGCATGGTGGATTACACAGTCCAATCCCTCACAGAAAGGAAGTATATGTTCCAGCAGTGGGAACATTATAGGCTGATTATGCTGCTCCTGCCTAATTGAACTAAAATAGTTGGTATCTTCCCAGCTGTTACTGTGTAATAGGAATAGATAACTACTTTAACAATAACTTGCAGTTGTCAGATATTGCACAGCTCACTGCTCGCCTATGAATTATCGAAGTCCAGAATATATTGATAGGCGCTAAAGAATGAAGCAGCAGTGTTACTAAACAAAATAACTCAAGGCTTCGTTTCGTTTCGATATAACCAATCTCCCCGTCAGGGTACATGTATTCTGTGCCAATCTCTAACTACTCTAATAGGTGATATAAGACGTGCTGCCGCAATCGAGTAGAATATCCTGTAGTCTAATATTATCGAATCGCAAGATTTTCGAAATTCGTATTGTTTTTTTATTGCAGATTTTACGATACACGTCAATCAAATGTCAATGTCAAAATGACATTTTTCGTGTTTTCTCTGTGATCCACCATGTTTAATTTAATGTTGTGTTGCTCTCCTTGACCAAATTAATTTGAATGTACATTGAAACGAAATGAAATTAAAGAAAACTAACAATAAAAAACGGTTACTATATTATATAGCGATATTTATATATAGTGTACATAGTGCTGGCCCAGGCTCCATACATTTCTGGAACATCTCCTTTAAGTGATAGTTTACTACGTGCCTGACGGTAAAGGTAAACACATCGTTAGGAAACCTGCATATGCGAGAGATACAATATTTCGAATACATGTGAAGTCCACAGACTTTATGTCTTATTACTTTATAACCATAAATCGTTAGTGTTTTTTTTATATATAGAATAGGGGTGATAAATGAACAAACAGACCATCGCATGTGAAGTGGATGTTGTGGTCCATAAGCTCTGCATGCCTTAGGAATAAAATACCAACATAACCAGTACAAAATAATATGTGAACTGCGCCAATATGTACTAGAGCAACCCGGCAGACTAATTGCTCTGCATGTGCCCATTAGTGAGACTATAAGACTGTAAATTACATGAATGTAAGGTAAAACAAACTTTTTAGCGATTCTTTTAAATACATACACATATCTTAAATCTCATGCTCGTCCCCTAGAGGGGTAGGCTTAGACTACAAACTTCGATTTGGCATGATCCATCTTCGACATATTGCCAATTTGGTTGATAAACTTCCTTTTAGGGCGTCATTTGACGATTTTGTCACTCACTTCCCCGAAAATAGTGACAAAGCAAAAATGTATTGCTTTGTCACTCCATTGTCATCATTTTATGATGATGTGGAACTTGTAGGTTCCATGGTTTATGCTACTTATAACAAAAGACAATGTGCCAAACGTTACAAAACTTAATTTTATTAAAATGTTAAAACCGACTTCAAACAACAAAAAAAATTGTCACATTCTGATATTTATTAATCCATTATAAAGACAAAAAGTGTAAAAAAGGATTAAAACCCCGGTTTCATAAATTATATCGGACCACCCATAAAATATAACATATTTAATAAAAACAGATTCATCAAAATCGGTTCACAATTAACAAAAATATCGCTTAATATATTTAAGAAAAAATAAATAAACATACAGTCTAATTTTTAACCGTTAAAATAGAGGAGGTTAACAAAAAGGCGACTAATGAGATATTGGGTGAAGGCGATGAGCTAGCCACCGATCACTTTTTTCTCAATTTCCTATCTAAATACATGTTTTTTTGCTATAGGTTTTTCCGGATTCATGCTTTTTACGTGTCCGAACCACCGACGCATTCCCTTCAAACCACACCACGTATTACGTAGTAACATTGTTAAATTTGTGACCACACTTTTTTCTTATCACACAATAATTCACATGCCATTAAAACATATTATATAAAATTTTCATCTACGAAAAATATCGACGTCTCTGAACTCCGTTCTCCAGGTGCATACGAATTTTGTCAGAGAGAAAAAGCTGATCAAAGGCGACGTCTGTGGGAATGACGAGTATTTGAATAACGTAGGAGTCTGAATTATCGAAACTGTATTTGTTGCTCCTAGTAAAATTCGCCTCACATTTGTCTTTTTTTTTAATATGAAATCTTAGGTAGTTATAGATTTGAAGTATAGAACTACCTAAGAGTAAAATCTAAAATTTCCTGCAGAGAAAGTTCAGAATAAGTAATATAGCAAATGTTGAAGAAAAATTAATTAAAAAAAATGTCAAACATTCTGTCCTTTTTCACTTTTAAATTCAAAACGCGTGGTAATGCCGTATTTTAACTGATTTTACTGCGCTTTCGTTACAGTAGATCGGTAGGCAAAAACGTTGTTACCTATAAATCACATTCAGTTTGGGATAATTTCAAATAAAAGTAGAAGCCTTATTTAATCGTATTTTCAAAAATTGCAATACTGGTATATCATTATTAATATATTTGAACTTAGATTTAAAAGTTTGGCTACTTTTCTAAAAATAACCTTGTTTACTATATAAATAATAATTCTTCTCTACCTGTTTTTGTCACTGACCTCATCATAAAACGGCAGGACTGATTTTGATGATTTTTCGTGTGTCAAATACACACAAAAAATCCCTGGATAGATTAGATTTAACAAAAACCACCAGAGCGAAGCCTAGGCGGATGCTAGTTTCTTGTAAATAAAATATTAATGAAGTTGGAAAAAATGCTCGGTTTTGAAGGAAATAATCGTGAGGAAGCCAGCATATCTGAGAAATAAATTATTTCGGAGTCATGTGAAATCCACCAATACGCACTAAAGCAGCATGGCGGTCGGCGTAGGCACAGTCCTGAGAGGAGGACTGCTTTATCAAATGGTAACTGCTGAACATAAAGCTCCCTGGGGAGGACTCTATTCTTGGTCCATTCCTATTTTTTGTGTATATTAACGACTTATCTTCCCTTGCAGGGGATAATCATGATATATTATTATTTGCTGATGATACTTCCTTGATTTCTTCTATCATTTAAATGTGACGAAGTGAATAATGCTATATCAAAATAACTGCACAGATTTAACGTTATTAATCTGCATTTAAACGGCAATAAAACTAAATGTATTAAATTTACAACAACGAATGTTAAAAATCTGCATACCGTTTTTTAAATGGAGAAGAACTGAGCCCTGTTGAATCCTGTTTTTCTTGGCATCACTCTTGACGCAAAACATCAGTGGGGCCCCCATATATCCAAACTAGCGAGCAGACTAAGCTTATGCGTTAAAAAAGATTAGAAACCTCACTAGAGTCGAGATAGCTAGATTAGTTTATTTCAGTTATTTCCATAGCATAATGTCTTATGAGATTTTGATATGTAGAAATGCGGCTGGTTTAGATACTATTTTTGTTTTGCAAAAGAGGGCCATAAGACCAAGAGTGTCTCTTAAAGAAAATAAATATATTAACTTTGGCCTCTTGTATATTTACGAAAATTTAATGTATATTCACAAAAATAAAGAATCTTTTAGTAAAAAAGTGATATATACTCTTTATACACTAGGAACAAACACAAGCCAGTGATACCAGTCTCTCGACTCCACAGAGTCAGTAATTCATTCTTGGGGCAATGTAAATTTACGCTATTAAAACAAAGTCCCAGAAAATATACAAGGTATCTGTATTACCAAGTCTAAATATTTAATTTAACAAAAATAGATTTTGTAAATAGTTTGTAACAATTTATATTGTAAAATTTATTTAAAAAAAATCCCGCTGGGTGCTGGTTCTTCCCAGGACAGAGAATGTTTTTCGAACCAGTGGTAAAGTAAAAAATGACTTTCAATAAGAATTACTTGTAATCAATATTGAATAAAAAATTATTCTATTCTATTCTATTCAATAACTGAACTAAATAAAAAACTGAAAATATTAGCAAGTTATTATTTTTATTATATCTTTTGAAAATAATGTCCATTTACGTCAATAAATCGCTGCATCCGATGGAAGCATTGAGAAAAGCACTTTGCTCACTCGTCTTTAGGGGTGTCTACGACAGCATTCTGAAACTCAGCCATTGCTTCTTCGGCGTCCGTAAAACGTTTTCTTCGAAGTTTTTCTTTTATTTTCGGCAATAAATAAAAATCGCAAACAACAAGTGTTAGTGTACCACTCCGCAGTAACTGTTTTTCGATCCTCTAAAACGATTGTTGCGTAATGACCTGTCCTTCCGAAAAACGAGGAAACCATCTTTTTTCCCACGCTAAGACCTCTCTTTACTTTAGTTGGCAACTCCGCGGAAGGAAACACCCAGACTGCAGACTGTCTATTAGTTTCAGGATTATAGCAATAAATCTAGTTTTCGTCACCCGTTAGTATGTCGAACACAGCATTTGAGTCACCTCCGTTAATTTTTTGATCCACACATTCCACAACATCAATCATCATGACGGAGTTTTTGGGCCTCTGTCAAATTATGAAGTATCCATCGGGCACAAAGCTTCCTGACTGCTAAATTTTCATGGAGAATTTTGTGCACTTGTCTCATACCAATGCCTAAGCTTGTCCGAATCTGCTGATAAGTCACTCTTTTGTCAGTCTCTATCTTACGCCGCACAACACTGATGTTATCTTTAGTCGTCACTGTAGAAGGCCGTCCCTTACGCAGATCATCGATGAGATTAATGCGACCACATTTAAACTCATTAAACCAGTTGTAAACAGTGACACAAGTAGTGACACAGTGAAATGCCAATCGAAGTCAATCAAAACTTTCTTATTGACTTAAATGACATCGAAAGTCATAAAAAGTCGTTGTACGAAAATTGCGCTAAATTCATGCTGACGTAACACACAACATTTTTAATTTGCCGACAAATCGTAAACACATGACAAATTAATAAAATACATACACAATAATATTAGAAAAGAGTTCAATTTTCAAATTTTGATTTTTTTTATTATGTCGTTTACAAGTGGCCAGATTTAAAAACTATCAGTGTCGCCCTCGAATGGGGTAGAGGATCTACTTACACCATCAATATAAGGTAATTTAATGGTAGTATAATATATAGGCTGATGGCAGATTTTCTATTGGATATTTATTACTTTAGAAAAATTTTAATTTTATGATGGATCTTTGAACTCTTACGAATTAGGTTTTCGTAGCTATATTCCATATTGTTAGACAACACACAAATACAGGTTGTACCATTTTGAAATATAAATTTGATTTAAAGGTTGCTTACTAACAGTGTTTCTCAGTGATTTGAAAATCCATATGAGCTTTCGAATTCTATCTTTAGCTTACTTTTAATGTTCATGGCAAGTAATCCTTTGATTTATTTATACGCCTAGGTATTTATTTTGTGTGAATTTTATGACTGGACTATACGAGCATTGTTACAATTATGGATGATTTGTTTTGTTTGAACTGAACTGAATTTGTTTTAAAGGCACTATCATTTATTATTTCTTTACACTTTAATGCACAAAGTAGTACATATTATACTTACATAGACTTAATGTCATAGGGCATTCTCTACCAGTCAACCAGAAGGCTAAACAGAGATGAACATGTAAGAGTCGGTGCATATACATATATATTAATACGTACAGTTTATACACATCTATAATATATATAAATACTAGCTGACCAGGCAGATGTTGTTCTGCCCTTTCCGAACGACCATTTGCTTTCCCAAAAAAACTCCTGAAATTAGCAATAAAGAAATTGAGGGTCTTTTTTTTATAGAATAAGGGTGACAAACGAGCACACAGTCCACCTGATGGTAAGTGGTTGCATTGGTCCATAGAAATCTACATCTCTCTTCGTTTGCGAATTCAAATGCAGATGCGTTGTCAGCCGTGAGGACTAAGATTAAGAATAAGACTAAGATTTTTTTATAGGATAAGGGTGACAAACGAGAACACATTGTGGTAAGTGGTTGCTGCGGCCCATAGATCCACATCTATTCTCGATTACAAATCAAAAAGTAGATGGGTTGTCACCCGTCAGGGCAAAAATGTAATGCCCCTTTTCCAGTAAAAAGGGTCTCCGGTTCTCTACACTCACCATACGAAACGCAGCAGCATTAAACTGCTATTTTACCCTGGTATTCTGTCAGAGTGTGGTCCTTCCCCGTTCGAGTCGACCCATTCGTGCTACAACTATACTATTAATATAGCTGCAGCATGGCTCTACCACGTATAAAATATCACTTATCGGGATAAAACTATCCTATCTCTCAAGTTTGACCAAAATGCACACAGTGTGTGAAATTTTATTGAAATCAGTTCAGCAGTTTAGGAGTCCATCGCGGCAAACAACGTGACACGTAATTTTTATATATAAAGACTATCTATGTCAGAACAAATATAAAACATGTATACATATACAATAACATATGTGAGAATAAGAGCTGTGTTAGTTCAAACTTGCAACGATTTTCTCACATGCTTACGTACTTCATTTTTAAAACCAAACTTGTTGGGAACTTTGTTATTTTCGACAGGGATGTCGTCCCAGTGTCTAATTACCGTCAGGGTGAAAACTTAAGATTAGCCGAAGAACTTAGAGAACAATTATGAGAATCTCCCAGGTATTGAAATTTGAATTTCAGATACTCGGGAGGACATGGATCGTTCAGAATTGTGAAAAAGGTGCAGAGTATTCTAACATATCTGCGCTGATGGAGAGGCAGCCAATTTATCTGAGTACGAAAGAAGATACATAGTCGTATTTAAGAAGACCACAAATGTCAGATACATGCAGTTAATAAGCAGCCAATGTTTTAAGATGATGTTGAGACAGGTTTGAGCAAGCTTTTCATACGTGGTAGAGCCAAGCCATGCTTAGTAGTATAGTTGTAGCATGAATGGGTCGGCTCGAACGGGGAAGGACCACACTCTCACAGAATACCAGCGTAAAATAGCAGCTTAACACTGCTGTGTTTCGTATGGTGAGTGTAAAGAACCGGAGACCCTTTTTACTGGAAAAGAGGCATTCCATCTTAGTCCTCACAGGTGACAACGCATCTGCATTTTGATCCGCAAACGAGGATAAATGTAGATGTCTATGGGCCACACTAACCACTTACCATCAGGTGGACTGTGTGCTCGTTTGTCACCCTATCCTATAAAAAAACATACATCGACATAATTAATAATGTGTAGAATAAGTGACTGGACTATTGAAATCTTAGTATTGGTGGGAAGAAAGTTTTTTAATCGATATAGAAACCGCGAATTCCAGTAATTTTGCGATTCCCCTCCTGTACATGCTTGTTCCATATTAAGCAGCCATCAACATACAGACCAAGGTTCTTTACATGGGGAGAGAGTGGTATGATGTTATTAGTAAACATAATTGAGGTTAGGGTTAGAATATTAAGTATAGATAATAATCTTGAGCTACCTAAGAATATCGTTTAGCAGTAAACGTTTATGGCATACACAGTGGACTATTCAGAGATATATTTCAAGTCATCATTTAATAGTGCGATAGAATTAAAGATATTTAAGGGTTCCACTTGCATATATAATTGCAGATCATCGGCATACAGATTGTAAGAGCTCTTGAGATTTAATAGGATGAGATTGATAAAATTGGAAAACAGAAAAGGAGACATAATTCTGCCTTGAGGGACTATGTCTAGTACGCACGGCCTGTTGGCGCCCTCGAAGATATGATGAGAATCATTCTTGAGCTGAAGACAAATCCTTAGATATTCAAATGAGAGAGAACAGCTAACAAGATATCATGATCAACAGAATTAAATGCATAAGAAAAATCAATTAAAATGAGAACGGTCTATTTTGATTTTTCCATCCCCTTTTGGATCTCTACCATCACCTTGAGAAGAGCAGTAGTTTTAGAATAAAAAGGGCGTAAATCCGACTGATAAAGGGAAAGAGTATTCGTTAAAAAAACAAAAGAAGAAATCTGTTTATGAGCAACAGTTTCCAGAACCTTAGAGAGAAATGACATGATATAAATTGGTCTTAAATTATATATAGCGCTGCAATCGGTGGATTAAGAAATGGAAATAATAAAGGTTTTACGCCAGAGAGTTAGAAAATACCATTTGTCTGTGAAAAGTTAATAGTTTAAGATATCACGGGTAAAATAGTATTCAACACGTGCAAAACCATTAACTTACTCACAAATCATCATAACCAATCGATTTTTATTTAATGAAAGGAAGTGTTTTGCGTACCTAGTCTTCGTCTACAGGAGAAAAAGTGTCTTTCCCTCTTATAATGCAGCCTAAAATTTTAATTCTCATTAACAACTCGTTCAACAAAGGCAAGTCAAGTGCTATTATTGCATTTTTAATAATGCAATTCCTGGCTAGAAAGTGTAAAATGTGTTTGTTTTAATTCAAATGCAGTCTAAACTATCGGAGACCTTAAAACCAAAATTTAGACTTTGTGCCAATGACGATGAATTAGATGAAGGATAAGGTAATTTTAAATATTTTTATACATTAAATATTTAAAAAAAATATTTACATTTCAAATGGGCTCCTAAAAGTTCCAAACCCTGTATCAGAAAAGTCGTGCAATGATATTTCATTCGTTTCATCAGTGAGAAAACCTAACTAGCCCCGGTCGACTTTTTATTGTGTTAATCTATGTGTGATAGTTTCGTTAAAATCATCGTCATCGTTATTAAAATCTTTTCCAAGTGCACAGTTTAAAATAAAAGAAAAGACACAGACACACGAAGACCCTATGCCCCAATTCCGAAAGATCACGGTTCGCCACCGGTATATATTGACTTCCTGCGTGTCGTACATAGGAAACTTTATGGTTAAAATTCACCATGTGTTTTTTCATAATGGTGACCATAACTTTAAAAGGATAAAGAACGTGCTTAAACCACCAAATTTTTCCACCCAAATATATCGATGTGAGAATTAGTCCCATCTGATACAACAGAAATGAAAAACATTAAAATTAATAAACTCATTTAACAAAATGTTTTTTATTAGTAAATTTCTGTTATTGATACACATACATTAATTGCATAACTTTATTATATTTCATTGCAATTTTCTAACAGTTGGAATGTCTGAATTGGTTTTATTTTTTATTAATTTTAAATCTTAGTAAGAAACGGTGCAATAGATGCGAAATCTTCACAATCAGGCATAAATCTTCCTCTATTTCTTATGCAAGATTCAGCACACATAGGTCCATCAAACCAAGATCCAAGCATTTTCTTGCACTGGGCACAGTTTTCTATACAGATTTCCATTGGATCATAACCAACCACCATAGAGGGTTCAGCTTTAACAAAATCTATGGTACCAAATACTATGGTAGATATAAAGAAAGCTACTATGACAAATGATTTAGAAGCCATTTTATGCAAGTTAATTATATCCCTAATTCTGTCTTATATACAGTAAACTAGGATAAGCCGAAGCTTTGAATGATGAGAGATTGTGTCGAGGGCTCTTTTATATGAGATTTTAGTTGTTTTAGTTAACGAACCATATCTCAGCACAACAGGAGGCAATGTCTGTTCCATTATGAATTTAGAGCTTCTAATAATTGTATTGTTCTCCTAAGTAACTCAATACATTGTTGTTTATTGTATTTAATCTAAAATTATCTACCTTGTTTGGATTAGTTTTAATTTATTAATTTATATTGTTAGCATTTTATTTTTGTTTAGTTGAAATAATACTTTTTAGCGGCGTTAAAATATTGACATTGCAACAGGAGTTGCGCACGTCTAGTCACAAATGTAACGGAGAACGACAGTATTCGTTTTTTATAACTACGTGATAATTTTTACTAGTGCTACATATCACAGCCAGGATACTTCCTGATGACCTTTTTTATTACTTTTGACAACAAACTCTATAGATTTATGACACGTTTTACGAATGATAATTGTTCTTCTTCGATATAAAGATGTTGTTAATAGTTTAGAGAATCAAGCTACTAGCTAGCTACTATGGCGGGGGAGACAGCCCCCACGGCACTCGTTCAACCCTCCTAAGCCTCCTAAGACCCGCAGCGAGTGGGTCCCCTTCTGAACGTAGGGAAAAGCCACCGCCACTCATTATTGTTTCATACAAAACCAAATGGAATAACATTTCCAATCGGTTAGAACCCAACGCTTGAGTGAAACCGCCGGCACTTGTTGCCTCACGGCCAATGCTTCCTCCCCAGGCCCCAAAACCAAAGCCCGTCCCACAAGGCTCATCGTCTTTTGCCGCTGACTTATCTCTAGTCTAAGGCTCAATCAGCAACATAAATGTTGTTGAGTTATCCTCACTGACCCCCAAACTCTGCGTAGCCACCACACCTCAGCACAAGCTCAACGCTACGATTGAGTACATAGGACTTATCGACGCAAGCTGGTCTTTCCAGCGTGCCTAAACAACTCACTTAAAAATCAGAATGGCAGTACAACAGTTAAGTAGAACTAAACCACGCTCTCTCACTGTGGAGTTCGTTAACGCGAACGACCTCAGAAACCAAACAGATGAGATCGCGCTCTTCCTGTGCAACCACGATTTAGACGTAAACGTCCGGAACTGAGAGGCATGCCTCGCGAGGTAGGCCGAGCCATCATAATTTCTCGAGCATCCAAAATGGACAGTTGTGTAATTGCAGCTACAGCTACTTGCCTAGTTGCTTATTGTTTAAAAAAAACGAAAACAGTATTTTGGATTCCACAGCATCTTGTACGTACCGTACAGTTGAATTAAACGAATCGACTCATCCTAATTGATCATGATATTATATAATTAAACTGTACTTAATAAAACTAAAACAAACATTATAACAATACCACCGTACACACCAAACGAACAGCGAACATTGAGGCACCTTTGAGCACATCAAGTTTACCGACAACGTATGGCTCGCGGTCGAGCGGCGCTTGGCCGAGGCAACGTGCGCCCAAGGCAGCCCGAGGCCCGTACACATCAGCTGAGGCATTGGCTCGCGAGGCTGCCGTGCGAGCCTGTGCGCTAGGTGACCTTTTTGAAATCTAGCCATCGCGATCCTAAGATCGCAAATTACACCTTAGTTAGAAATGATAGGTTGACTAACCGTGCAGGCGGCACTTTGATATACTACAAAAGATGCAATCCAAAAACCGACCGTACCGATCGACGCTCCCCCGTTAATAAACATAGAAGTTTCTATATGCAAGGTAACTCTTTCTGGCCATCCGCCACTTACCATTGTATCGACATATCTACCAACGCTCAAACTCATAGTTGAATCAAATATCTCAGTTTTACTAACTACTGGGTCTTACCCAGTGTTATAACAGTGTAAGACCTAAACAGTAAGCATTCCTCCTGGAACTCGCTTACTGATAACACTAATGGTGCAGCTTTATTCGATCTCTCGGAGTAACTAAACTTCGATGTTATTGCGCCTGAAACTCCAACTCACTATCCATCGATGTCCGGTCGATGTGTGGTAGATCCACACATCGACCGGACATCCTTGATGTAGTAGTACTCAAAGGTGTCACGCTGTCAATATCATCGATCAAGACAGAAACAGAAACAGAAACAGAAACTTTTTTATTCAATATAGATTATAAATAATACTTATTGAAAGTCACTCTTTTGTATAATTACCACTGGTTCGAAAAAAAATCTCTGTCCTGGGAAGAACCAGCAAGAAACCCAGCGGGACTTTTTTTTAAATAACAGCTCACAATCATGTATGTTACACAAATTAACAACACAACAAATTAGAAATAGCATGGTAGCGATCACCTCATTTCCAGGGGTTATTATCATCTATACATTCTATAATACTATAATAATCCTTTTTATACAAACTTAGTTTAATAAAGTTTTTGAACTTTGAGCAGGTCAAATTTTGTATATTTTCTGGAATTTTATTGTAAAAGCGTATACATCGAATGAATTACTGACTCTATGGAGTCGAGTAACTGGTACTACTAGCTTGTATCTGTTCCTAGTATTTACAGAATTAATATCACTTATTATTGTAAACCTACTTTTATTTTTGTGTACGTACATTTTTTTTATGGAATAGGGGGCAAACGAGCATGCGGCTCACCTGATGGTAAGTGACTACCGCCGCCCATGAACAACCGCAACACCAGGGGAATTTCAGATGCGTTGCCGGCCTTTTAGAAAGGTGTAAGCTCTTTTCTTGAAGGTTCCTAAGTCGTATCGGTCCGGAAAATTTGCTGGTGGTAATTGATTCCACAAGGAAGTCGTGCGAGGGAGAAAACTTCTTCTAAATCGCACAGTGGTGGACCGCCAATCATCCAGATGGTATGGATGGTAACGCGAGTTTTGACGCGATGTGCGATGGTGAAATTGAGCGGCTGGAATTAGTCCGAACAATTCCTCAGAGCACTCCCCGTGAAAGATGCGATAAAATACGCAAAGAGATGCAACATCTCTACGCAGTGCCAGTGTATCGAGCCGATCAGAAAGAACTCGGTCGTCGACGATTCGAACCGCTCTGCGCTGGATGCGGTCAAGTGGAAGGAGCTGGCACTGGGGTGCCCCGGCCCAGAGATGAGAACAGTATTCCATGTGGGGCCGAACTTGCGCTTAAAATTACATTTTCATAAATGTATTGAGAGGCCAAAGTTAATATATTAATTTCCTTAAATTTTTGTCGCAGCGACTCTTTAGGACTATTTTAGAGTTAGAATCGGACCACATACCAGACTCGTTGCAGCTAGACCAGCCCACTGGTGACGTCCTTCAGACCAAACCATCGTGGCCTGGCATAAGCTCGAGCTTCAAACTGAAGTCTACGACCTCCCAGCACTTAAATAAAATCCCCGACGATACAGACACGCCAGATACCTTTGGCGAATCTATATCGCCTACGAAATAAATCGGATCGCCTACGTAATACGTCGTCGCAAACTGCTGCTTCCCGACGAGCAGTTCGACTTCAGATCTGAACATTCTTGCATTAACCAGTTGCATCGCCTTACAGAGTACATTCTGAAAGACATCAACCTCCTAAAAAGAAAAAGTAGGACCACTAGCAATAGCGCACTTTTCTTCGATATCGCAAAAGCGTTTGACAAAGTATGACGCAACGGCTTACTTTATAAGCTGTACTTTAAAAGTGTCTTAAGCACAATTACCTCCTGCTGTTATCTAGCAGGTGGAAGCGACTAGTGACAAATTTGGCACGATTGCGGACATCGCAAATGTGTTTCGCTAAGGTCACACCGTAGTCGAAAGTGACCTCTAGGTATTTGGCCGTCGATTGCAAGGGGATTTGGCGGCCGTACAGGGTTATCGTGCTTAACATTTTTTTGGGATTTTACTTTACGAGGTCACTTTTCTCAGGATCAATTCAATTCTCCATAAGCGGAACCAATCACCTAAGCGGTTGACGGTTATATGAAGCTTCTGGTCGAGTATTCTTTTATTGTTATGGGTGCCGAAAAGTGCCGTGTCCTATTCGAAGAGAGCAGTATTAAATACTGGGTCCTTCGGAATGTCACTCGTGAAGAGTGTAAAGAGGAGTGGGGAGAAGACTGAGCCCTGAGGGATTTCAGCCTTGAGGAGGCGTTTCGAGGATCGAGTACCCTCTATTCGATATCGAAAGTGGCGGTTGGCAAGGAAGGCTCTGATGATGTGGGTGAGCATATCAGGGACGTTGAATTTATACAGTACAGTACAGTAGTAGAGTAAATCCAGCCTTTGTTACCCGTAAGTATGTCAAAAACAGCATTTGAGTCACTTCCTTTAAATCTTTGAACCATTTTACGATACCAATCAACACGATGGAGTATTTGGGTATCTGTAAAATTATGAGGTATCCACCGGGCTCAAAGCAACCTGACCGTAAAATGTTTATGGAAGATTTTGTGCACTTAACTCATACCGATGCCTAAGTTAGTCCAAATCGCCGCATAACACTGATGTTATCTTCAGTCGTTGCCGTAGAAGGCCGTCGCTCACGCAGATCATCAATAAAATTAGTGCAACCACGTTCAAACTTATTAAACTAGTTGTTAACAGTGGAACGAGTTGGGGCTTTATCCTGAAAGGCCAATCGAAGTCTATCATAACTTTCTTGTTGACTTAAATGACATCGAATGTCATAAAAAATCATTATACGGAAATTTTCTTGCGTTACATTGTACTGATATAATACAGACAATTTTCAATTTGCCGCTAAATCATCATCAAAATGACAAATTAATAAAATGCATACACAATAATATTGACAAAGAATTCCATTTTTAAAATTTGAACTTATTTTTACTATGATTTTTTATATTTACGCAAACACTACACATTGAATAAAACTACTTTTACGGATTTTATCGCATTAAATTAACTTATTTTTCTTACTTTTAATAATTCCCGACATTTCTCTACTGTGGAAGGAAGAGTTTTACAAGCAAGTAGATTGTGTTGCGATGGTATCTCCCATTGTCGCCGATACTTTTATGGTGGATTTTGAGGAGAAAACCCTGCTTACTGCACCAGTAACTCTCACAACTAAACACTATCAATATTTTCGTCTACAATTTTGTATTCCTTAACTTATCCATAAATTTACTGACATCTTTTACAAAATTATATCATATAGCATCGTGTAATATTTATTATTTAGTTATATCATTATCAGTCATGGATTGAGGCTCACAATATGGGCATAACAAAATTTTAATTGATTAATTTTATACATAATTTTTTTTTAGAAGAGATACTATTAATGTTATTAAACACTACTAATATTCCCTTTAACCACTTCTGGTAAGCTTAAAATGCTTGTGTTAGAAGTGGTTCACGACAGTAGTCGAATGGCGGAATCGAACCCTTTCAAGTTCGAAGTCCGCGCCCTGCCATTAGACTACTGACGCTTAAATAATGAATTCAAAAATCGTATCAAACGAAGTATTTATTTTCATAATACAGTAAGCACTATTTCCGAGAAAATAATAAATTATAATAGTAAAAAGCTTATGATTTAAAAGTTCAAACAATATTAAACCGATAATAATCAATTATTACATTTCATTTGTAGGATAAAAGCCTTTTAAATAAAGATAGATAACAAAAAAAATTAAGGTACAGAACAAAGTAATCAAAGCATTTATCTTGCCTCTGCCAGTATCGGAATCCTCAGAGTCGACATATCGAGTGACGTGCAGTTTCGTGGTCACTTGGAAGAGAAGGCCAAATTGGCCTCTAAAAAGCTTGGCGTGCTCAGCAGAGCGGGACAGTATTTCATGCCGGCACACCGCCTGCAATTTTACAAGGCATAGGTTCAGCCTCACATGGAATACTGTTCCCATTTCTGGGCAGGGGCTCCCCAGTGCCAGCTCCTTCCACAAGACCGCATCCAGCACAGAGCGGCTAGAATCGTCGACGACGGAGTCATTCGACGATTCTAGCCATTCATTTCGACGGAATTATTCGGATTAATCCCAGCCGCCAAATTTCACGAACGCACATCGCGGCATAACTCCAGATACCATCCACACCATCCGGATGATTGGCGGACTACCACTGTGCGATTTAGAAGATGTTTTCTACCTCACATGACTTCCTTGTGGAATCGATTACCATCAGCGATTTTTCCGGACCGATACGACTTAGGGACCTTCGAGAAAAGAGCCTACTCCTTTTTAAAAGTGCGGCAACGCATCTGCAATTCCCTCCCTGGTGTTGCAGTTGTTCATGGGCGGCGGTAGTCACTTACCATCAGGTGAGCCGCATGCTCGTTTGCCCCTCTCCTGTAAAAAAAATCAAAGCAACGTAATCATTTTCAATAACAATAACATAAACACATAACAACAGACAGATCAAAATACAAATGGTTATCCCAACTGACACCTTTGCTTTAATTGTCAAAGTACGTATATGGAAAGGTTTGCGATTACATCGTATTATGATCACCTAATTTTAATACATGAATTAATCGTTGAATTATCTGTACTACTACATATTAATTAATTAATGTAATATATAAATACAAGAAAAATGGATGAATCTTAAAATGATTGAATGATGATAAACCATAGTAAATTTAAGTTAGTACGTAAAAATTTAATCTACTATATTATTTCATTCGTTTTTGCAGGATACAGTCATAAAAATAATATAAAACAATAAACAATTGCTGAATAAAATTTAATATAATACTGTCTTTTGCCTTAATACATACATGAGTGCTTAAAACGTATTTTTTTATTATGTATGAGGTACGAGCAGCTATGCAGGTCTAGAGAGACCAGTATCACTGCGACCTAAAAGATCTATTGTGATCGCTGCTACAGCTATGCAGGTCTAGAGAGACCAGTATCACTGCGACCTAAAAGATCTATTGTGATCGCAGCTATGTCTTCAGTTCACTGCTAAGCCCTACGTCCTCAATGAATAGAAGGAATTGCAGAGCTGTGAGTAATTAAACTTCTTCTGGGTGAAGTAAAGCTTAAAACGGAACTTAATTTTTTTTTGCACATTGCATTATGATTTTTTTTAGATACTCTTGCACCAAAAATCATAATATCGAGTGCAAGTACCGAAATCTGGTAGAAACCTGTTCGGATACAGTAACAAATATATTTATAATTCACTTTAATCGTAAAGTACCTGATTAAAAAATTCAACTTAATCATATATTAACTACAAACTATTAAACACATATTTTTTTTTATAATAGTTATAAAACTTTTAAAAAGAAATAACAAAAAACCTCACGTCAAATTTTCTTCTTTGTTCTTTTTGGCTCAATTTGCATATTCTGCTGGACGAAGCTTGCAAGAGTACAACCGCTTCTTTTTTTTAAATAAATTTGCTGTTTCTTGAATTTTAGTATTTGATCATTATATAAAAAAAATCCACATTTAATTTTCCTCGTTCTTTGTAAATTAATTGGCTTCACATACTTCTATAAAATCACCCTTCTGGCTTCTTGTCTTGTCCGGGATTACATTCACTCCGTTAATATAATATTATATTCTATATTTACATATTTTTTCTTAATTTTTTCCAAAAGTTTTTGCAGACTGCAGCGGTGCGCATGCATTGTTGCAGCGTACCGCCTGGCAGGGTCGCCATGTAATGTTGGAAATGTGTTGTATGAAAAGCGACGAGTTGTTTGTTCTAGATCTCTAATTATACTGCTCACTATACTTTTTTTGCGCCCAGAAGCAAAGTAAAGGGCTACCCTGCGGGAAGTGGGGAGGGAGGTGGTGAATGATCTAAGCATACCACTCAGCCGGCTGCGTGATTATGTGGGACTCACTGTGAAACCTAACTGCCTACCCACTAAACACCACCTGGGACCAGATTTGCCCTTTATGGCTTTTCTGTCGAATCGGAAGCGATTCCCTTTAAGGAAAGGGGGCGCACGTTTCTATTCTTAACTTAACTCTTATTTATATAGTCGTGGGGGTTACTACTACTATACTACTATGGGAACAGTATACCAAGTGAGGCCAAACCTATGCCTTGTAAAGTTGCAGGCGGTGTGCCGGCATGAAATACTGTCCCGATCTGTTGAGCACGCCAAGCTTTTGAAAGGCCAATTTCACCTACTCTTCCAAGTGACCTTGAAACTGCACGTCCGTTCCGATACTGGCTGAGGCAACAAGGGAAGTGCCTTTAAACTGAAGAGATTTGACAAAGAGAGTGTAGCGGTAAATGCGGAAACTTGTGTCTTTTGAGGGTAAAATTCGACTAGATTTATTCACTCCCAATCCGAGACTTTGTTCAGCAAAGAATCGACTTCAGACATAAATTTGTTTCGGTACTCGGCGACGTTTTCTAGAGAAATATTGGCACGGCCTGTGGTATAGAGCATCACAAGTGCTATCATCCGCATAGCAATGAATGTTACCGCTTCGCAACATATCATTGATATGCAGAAGAAACAGCATGAGTGATAGCCCGTAGCCTTGTGGAACACTAGCATTAATAGGCTTGCAGTCGGACCATAACCCGACTACAACAACCTTGATGCTCCGATCCGCAAGAAAGCTGGTGATCAAATTGCACAATTTCTCGGGAAGCCCATAGGAAGGGAGCATAGAAAGAAGCGCTTTGTGCAAACCCGATCGAAGGCCTTCGCAATATCCAAACTAACGGCCAATGCCTCCCCCTTGGACTCTACTGCCTCCGCCCATCTATGAGTCAGGTAGACCAGAAGATTACCAGTTGATCGACCCCGATGAAAACCATATTGACGGTCACTAATCAGATGGTGATCCTCATGGTACTGCATGAGCTGGCAGTTTATAATGGATTCCATTATTTTGGCGAACAAGGAGGTCATAGCAATAGGCCTGTAGTTAGACGGGTCTGAACGGTTGCCTTTCTTAGGGTTCGGGTGGACAAAAACCGTCTTCCATGATTTCGGGACTACGCCTAGGGAGTAGGAGTACCGGAAAAGATGCATTAGAACCGATGCCAGCTCCGGATTCCACGTCCTCAGCACAATTAGGGGGATTTCATCAGGCCCACTTGACTTGTAGATGTCCACTTCAGCACTTCAGAAACCGAGCGCTGTGTGAACCCAACTCACACCGCGGGATGGTTAGCATTGTTTTCCCTCTGTTATCGAGAGATGAGTTGAACGCAAACAAATAGCCTAACAGATCGGCTTTCTCTTTTACAGCATGGTCCAGTGAGTAGTCCTCCCTGTGCAAAGATGGAAAATATGGCTGACAGAAGTTCCCTTGGACAGCCTTGGCGAGAGACAAGAATGCACGGGTTCCCGAAGGAAGGCAAACTAGTTTCTCACCAATTCTGCCTGTGTTCTTTGACTCTTTTTTAAGGACCTGAAGGCGGAAGTATACTTCTTTTTGAGGGCGTTGGTGTTTACATCCCAGGTGTGGGTGGGTGGTGTTTACATACATAATGCATCAGCCCAGACCCGGTAGCACTTCTACTTGTAGTGTGATACTATTTTACAGGAGCGACTGAACCGTGGCTGAGATCTGCCTCCGATGGCCACCACAGACGAAGGAATAAAAAGTTCCATATCCTGAAGTACCACATCAGCAACAAAATTAGAAACTACGTTGGGATCGTCCGGCAAGAAGCAAATCCACCCAAACCTATCCAAGGGTAGGATGCAAAGAAATCATCCCATCTCATCCCAATCGGCCGAACTATAGTGTCAATCACGGCGGCAGCCTGCAGAAAGCTATCGTGATTTATGCGTGATCGGCACCACACTCCGGACTAGACAATGGTCCGAGGAGCCAAGAGGGGCGTCGGCGGAAACCTGATATCTCTCCGGAATTCAGCAGAAGGTCCAACAGGGAAAGTGCATGACGCTCCACATCTGGAATCCTCGTAGGCGCAGTAACCAGTTGTGTCAGACGATATGACAAGGCAAAATCGTGAACAGATCTACCAGCATGATCAGTTAAACATCAACCGAACCATTTGGCGTGGTGGGTGTTAAAGTCGCCAAGGATCGCGATCTCTGCGGATAAGAACTGTTGTAGCAAGGAATCTGTAGTCATTTGGACGTGGTTGATGAGTTGGTCTGTTTCGGCATTACCATTATGGTACCTATAGAGGCACCCGTATATGCGCGGATGGTCGACGCTGTCTGCGCGTGCCCAAAGGATGGACAGATTGAAACCTTCAAGACTGCCGAGAACCGAAAACAGATATCCTCTCTGACGTACATGTAAGCTCCAGCCCGAAGCACAAAGAAGTGTTCCAATTGTACCCCGGGCAGGAGAGATATGAAGTTTCAACCGGAGAGGACACCTCCGTCTCAGTCAGAAAGAGCAAGGCTGATTTCGCTGTCTTGATATGGTAGTGGAAGGCGATAAGGTTCGTGTGAAGTCCCCTGATGTTGCAGAAATTCACGGGTAGCGTGGCAGGGGTCGCCTTGGTCTTGTTGCTCAGTTTGCACTGAGCAGTTAATGTGTTGAGCGGAATTTTGTGTTTCCCTCTACTACCTCTTACGACAATCACGGGAAGATTTAGGGTAGTGGATATCCTTAATCCGCCACTACACGATAAAATGTCAAATTATGGATCATTTATCTTAAGAAGTTCGCACTCAAGCTAGTGATCTTGAACGGTTAAACGATTGTCCCGAACCAAATGTTTGTTTAAACGTAATACTGAAAATAGCAAACACGTAATGAGAGTCAATAATCTTCGGCTCATCAGATGTCGTTAGTTGACACTGAGGTGAATTTATTTGTTATACAATGTCATTTAATTGAGAAATAATAGCATGTAACATTCTGTTATAACGGCCACCTCATGCGAGGTGACGAGTTTGATCTAATCGTTCAATGTGCGCGAACCATCTATTGACACGTTGTTTGAGAGTTCTTTTTTTTTTCTTTTTTTTATAAAATGGGTGTCAAACAAGCACATGGTCCACCTCATCATAAGTGGATACTGTGGCCCATAGACATCTACAGTTATCCTCAATTAAGAATTAAAATGCAAGTGCGTTTTCACCCCTGAAGACTAAGATGAAATGCCTTGTTTCAAGTAAAAAGGGTCTCCCGTTCTCTACACTTATTATACGAAATACAGCATCATCAAGCTGCTATTTTACGCTGGTGTTCTATGAGAACGTCGTCCTCCCCTGGTCGAGCCGACCCATTCGTGCTACAACCATAATATAGCTGCAGCGTGGCTCTACCACATAAAATATAATAGTTCATTGGACCCACAGCGATTTTCACTCATGCATACATAGCACATTGAAGTAATATTTACTACTTCTAGTACGTAGACGAAGAGATGACGAGACTTCATCGTTTGCCACACGCATTAGAACCCATGGGCTCAATGCCCTTCCACACTCCCCACACTGCCGCACAGATTTTGTTCCCGATGTTTATTCTATTACGTGTTATATACTTGAAGATATACAATGATAAAATTACGCTTTTAATAGAAAGTAAGAGTCGTATAAAATAATTGCTTAATAGCTTTCTAAATTCGGGGCTTTAATCATCATCATCATCATCATTACAGCCTTTCATAAGTCCACTGCTGAACATAGGCCTCCCCCAAGGAATGCCACAAAGCACGGTCCTGAGCCACCTGCATCCATCGACTTCCTGCATGTCGTACCAGGTCGTCACTCCATCTCGTGGGGGTCGCCCTACACTTCGCCTACCGGTACGAGGCTGCCACTCAAGAACCTTTCTTCCCCATAGGTTGTCTGTTGTTCGAGCTATATGGCCGGCCTACTGCCACTTTAGCTTACTAATCCATCTCGGGGCTTTAATATCTAACTTTAATACCTGCTTTTGTACCTACACCATGTATTCTAATTCACCTCAGAAACTATAATATTATATGGGCTTTAACTTTTATTAAAATTTAAATGACTTATTTGATCCTTCAAAGTTTACTTAAACTTTAATGTCGTCTAAATATAATACACAAGCAACTATCCCCTATTTGACTAAATTTAATACACAAACAACTATCCCCTATTTGACCAGATTTAGGTGTTGAATTTTATCTTCGAGTTTATAACATAACTTATCCTTGAAGTATAAAGTATTAAATAAAAAATAATCATTAAAATAGGCTCACAATTGGCGAAGATATCGCGTAACGTAAATACAATAAAAAAATTCCGTCTAAAATTCCGAATTTATAAACATCTAAAAATATAAGAATCAGATCTGTTTTATTAAGATTAATTATTTGAAGTGAGGTTGACCAACGATAATGTAAAACTTTGATGTAGAGTGCGTTTTGTGATCAAAAGACACCCACGTCTATACTCGAAAACTTAACTAGTTTTATAACGTAAGTGTAAAATTTTCTAAGAGAAGTGTTGTCTATATTTAACTCTTTACCAGTTTAAGGGTGAATGAATAAAGAGACTTCGTTAAATTTTAAATAAAATATATTGATGGAATAAAACTGTGGATTATAGAGAGATTTGCTCTAATTGAACTAATAATTATCTGCTGATTGAAACAATAAACCCAAATATGTTATCAATCAATCAAAACAATTTATTGAATAATAAATTACACTAAATTAAGATTTTTTAAGACGTTATTTGAATGTGCTATCATACATTTTGTTTCAATGATTAGATAATCTGCGATTCTTTTGTTCAACCCTAGCGACCCATCCCGGCTTCACCTGAATAAGATTTATTAATGTGGTACAATTATTAGATAATCTGCGATACTTTTATTCAACACTAGCGAACGATCCCGGCTTTGCCTGAATAAGATTTATTAATGTGGAGTAGCTTAGTTTTAAGATAATTAAATATCATTCATTTTATTAAATTTTAAGTTTTTGTTTAATATCCAAGCTTATAAAATAATATTATGTAGCCTCGATTACTCCTTACATTGATGATCTCTTCGGATAGACAGACACATATTTTTTAAATGGTTATTCATGTCTCAATGGCATACAAATATATGTGGATAATGATAAAGCTCTTAGCTGACACTTCACTTCAATTTATTTATATTTATAGACTAGCTGTTCCCCGCAACTTCGCCCGCGTGGAGTTGTTTGACAAATATTGACATTAATATTTACGACGTCACTCGATTGTTTTGCCTTCCCGGAACCCCTCCACTAACAATTAAACTTTATGGTATGGTATTAAAGTTGAAATTGACTTTTAAGTATTATTACGAATCTTTTGTATGGGAATATTGGAAAGTGTTGTTTTTAGACTTTTTCAGGCAATTTTTTAAATTTTTCTCTCCGTTAGAACCATCTCCGTACTTCAAGGAATATAATAAAAAAAGAATTAGCGAAATCGGTTCAGCTGCTCAGGAGATTTGCGCTTAGCAACACATTCAGCGATTCATTTTTATATTATAGATAATTATAATGCTCGTTATAGGCCGGTTTGAGCTCATTTTATAATAATTCAATTCAGGTTATAGCAAACCATGCTCACTTTTCATTTTTGCCATTGTCCAAGCTGACACAATGGAAGTGTAATTAAAATCCTAAATTTTCTACATATGGTTTATTGTGGATTATTATAATTTTCAGAAATTAATGCATTAGCTACTTGAAAGTTGAAAAGTAAGTAAAGTACATGTATGATTTAAGAAACTACAAAAAAACTTGAATCTGAGTCGTCGCACCTCGTCCCACGTCATATCCTGGCGACTTGATTGGCTGGACGACTGCATCGACGTAGTGTCGGATAGTTGCCCTTATATGCTCGCCATGTATTTAGTAAGTACTGTAAACAACCATCTTTTTAGCATTCGAGTAGATTGTACTAGGTTGTAATTCGAGTATGTGTCTACTAATATAGAAGAAATTATGAGGTGTAAAATTGGTTATTTCGTATAAGATAGTATGCAATTCACGTATGTGGAAGTAACGTTAAAACATCATTTTACCATATCTGAAAAAACTATAACACTGCTATTGTGAACCCGCCAGCCCATCGTAGCAGCTATGGTAAAATTTTCCCTATGAGCAGCATATGATAAAATGAATCTTACAGTTACTTTGGTTAACTTTAGCTATTTCCTGCTATTTTTGCTATGGGGACACTTGACTGACATTGAAATTATATTTGTTTTACAGAAGAGGGCCATAAGAGCAATCTATGATTAAAAACATAAAAAGTCGCTCAGACAAAACTTAAGGAGAACAATAACATCGGACAATACAAAATAAACTTAAAAAAGCTCAAAGTACTTTAAAATACATAATTTTTTTTTATATGATAAGGGTGACAATCGAGCACACAGTCCACCTGATGGTAAGTGGTTGCTGCGGCCCATAGACATCTACATCTATCTTCTATTACAAATCAAAATGTAGATGCGTTGTCACCCGTGAGGACTAAGATGGAATGCCTCATTTCCAGTAAAAAGGGCCTCCGGCCACCTGCACTCACCAAGTGAAACGCAGAGGTTAACCTCTACTTCACGCTGGTTTTCTGTGAGGTCGTGGTACCACCCCGGTTCGAGCCGGCCCATCCGTGCGACAGCAAAAGCTGCCGCGTGGCTCTACCACTGTTATTATATATATAATAAGTTTTAAACATCTGTAAGTCATCAATGCTTGTTGAGGAACTGCGATATGAAAGCAAAGTCTTCACAATCCGCTATTACATTGCTCCTGTATCTAATACAGGATTCCGTACAAGAAGGTCCTTCAAACGGAAAATTGAGCATTTTTTGCATTGAGCACAATTCTCTTAATAAATTTCCAATAGATCGCATCCCATGGCAATAATGGGACTGGTTTCAATGTAGTTACAAAAAAAGACATTAACAGCCAGTCTAGTGTAATTGTACTTCTGAATTTGAATCTGGATTTCGATTTCACATCCTTTCATCCTGCACCCAAGATTAACTAGTTGGTCCCACGAAGATCGGTGAATTATAATAACAAGATTATCGCTTAGTAAAATTGCAAATAAATAACCAAAGTCACGTGATTTAAAAAATATTGTATTGCTGACTTCACCACCGTTGTGTGACGGCTTAAGAGAATTGACTACCGTATGTAATCCCGTTTGTGTCGTTAAGAGGAATAAGTTTCCAGCATCTGTCTTTCCATTCGAACACAATGTGGGTGTTTTCAAGGTGTTAAAGTTTTCAAGGTGACTAGGTTTTTTTTAAGTCAGTGTGCATCACCATCTTCGTCTTCGGCTGCATCACCAATTACTATTAAGTAGAATAGTAGTCAAGCGCTAGCTTAAAACAAAGGCGATAGAGTGAAATCATGTTCTTGATAACAATTTCAAATTATATATATATATATATATATATATATATATATATATATATATATATTTACACTCTTACAGAATACCAGCGTAAAATGGCAGCTTGACGCTGCTGTATTTAGTTTGGTGAGGGTAAAGAACCGGAGCCCCATTTTAGTTGAAAAGAGGCATTCCATCTTAGTCCTTACGGGTGACAACGCATCTGCATTTTGTTTTTTGAGGATAAATATAGATGTGTATGGGCCACAGCAACCACTTACCATCAGGTGGACTGTATGCTCGTTTGTTACCGTGTCCTACAACAGAAATATAAAAACTGCGAGTCCAACCAGCTAGCCTTAGGGAAAGCCAATGTTCCGAAGTGGACCTCTGATAGGTTGTAATGAATGACAAAAATACCCAAATTCAAGCATAAACACTATTAAAATAACCAAGCAAATCCATTACTCTACTACTGTACTCTTGTAATAGCGTTCGACTTGCTTTCAAATTCATGTCAAAGTTGGAATAGCTTTCAGAGTATGCGCTCCAACTCGTAGATTGTTTGTGTGAAACGAACGCCTGAGAATTGACACTGCAATTTTGGTGTTATTTTACGGCCCGAGGATATTAAATAAGCGAATATTAAATAAGCGAATGGCAAGTCTCTTTTGAAGAATGGTGAAATACTCATCCAAGAAACCTCTCGGTATTTAATATATATTTGTCTGCCTCTTTGATCTTGGTTAGAATACTGGGTCGTGTCAAAAATAATTTTTTTTGCACGCGCAACACAGTGTCAAGCGAGTACACATTCCACCTGATTTCAAGTGATTAATATGACCCATAGACATGTACATTTATCATTGTTTAAAAATTGAATTTGCAGATGCGTTGTCAACATAGAAAAATAAACTGGATACCTTGTTTCGAGGAAAAAGGGTTTCCGTTTCTTTACACTCACCGTACGAAACACAGCAACTTTAAACTGCTATTTTCTGCTGGTATTCAGTGAAAATATAGTCTTTTCCCGGTTAAACTGAACCAAATCTGATACAATCATAATATAGCTGCAGCGTGGGTATAACATGTACAGGCTCTACCATCGCATACGCATGGGCACTATAATCCTCTCTTGCTCAGATGGCTAGTCACAATTGAGACTGGCTGACGTGCTCGGAATTCAGTCTGAAAGACATTCATATCTGTGGGCACAGTAGTGCCCCTGCCAAGTCAAGCAAAAAAGCGACATGGCCGTACCTTCTTTTTCTGAAAGTAAGAAAAGTAACAGTGGTAGAGCCACGCGGCAGATTTTGCTGTCGCACGGATGGGCCGGCTTGAACCGGGGTGATACCACGACCTCACAGAATACCAGCGTGAAGTAAAGGTTTACCTCTGCGTTTCGCTTGGTGAGTGCAGGTGGCCGGAGGCCCTTTTTACTGGAAATGAGGCATTCCATCTTAGTCCTCACGGCTGACAACGCATCTGCATTTTGATTTTCAAACGAGGATAAATGTAGATGTCTATGGGCCGCAGCAATCACTTACCATCAGGTGGACTGTGTGCTCGTTTGTCACCCTTGTCCTATAAAAAAAAGCAATTCAGGCCATGTTCGACCCCCTATAACTTCGTTCTAGATAAAACTAGAAACGTGAATTGTCAGTTACTTATCATATAAACACGGTATATTTCAAATTTCATTCAATTTGAACTTTTTGTCACTCACTGGCTGACCGATCATCAAAACTCTGAGGCACTTCTAGCAGACGTAAAAGCTTCAAATTTAGAATACAATTAGAGTCTAGTGTATAAATCAAGTAAAAACTAAAATATTATGTAATTTCGGTCCAGTTTTCTAGACACACCAACTGCATAAATAACTTTGTAATACTATTTAAATATATAGGATTAGAAAGTTATATTTACAGTAAATGAATCAGTGTACCTGTATATGTATAATATAATGGAATAATAGATGTAGATAGGTACCTAGATATAATTATGTTCAAAGGTAACTTGTAAAATGGTCAACGGAATGAAAAAGCAGGAATGGGACATGTCTTATAAAATTGTACCAAAATCCCCCAAAGTATTAAGTAGACTAAATTGCCCGAAAACACGTAGTTGGTATTCAAGAAGTAGATGGTATCGGAAAGGAAAAAAGGAGGTTTATCTACAAAAAAAAATGAGATGCCATCAAAAACATACCTTGTAAAAAAACCAATTCTCGCAACTCAGTTCTTCTATCGTAAAAAGTTCTGAGATCCATGAAATACCAAGTCGGTTTATTTATTCAGTCCTTGCTTAAGGGTCCTTCTGTCTCAAGTTATTAAGTAATTAGCTGACCTAACAACATCTTACAGTAAGCATATCAATATTAAAAATATTTTATGTTTACAGTACCATAGATTTCCTCATACTAAGAATATCTGCCATTGTCGCCACGTTTGGCGAGATCAGTTGTTATTAGAAAGACGCTGCTGTCCAACTTGTGGTTTGTTTCCCTCTCACGACACTCACGGGACGATATGGGGTAGCCAAAATTCTCACACTTATAAAATTCGAGGATTGTGCGCAGGTATGGTTTGATTGAAAGGTTCAATTCCTATTTTAAATAAAACTAATATATAAAAGGCCGTGCTAATATTTCTCGGGAAAACGTCTCCGAGTACCGGAACAAACTTGTGTCTGAAGTCGAGTCTTTGCTGGACAAAGTCTCGAACTGGGGGCGACTAAATCTAGTCCAGTTTAATTCTCAGAAGACACAAGTTTGCGCGTTTACCGCTAAAAAGAACCCCTTTGTCGTATCTCCTCAGTTTCAAGGCACTCTCCTGGTTTCCTCAGCCAGTATCGGAATCCTCGGCGTCGACATATCGAGTGACGTGCAGTTTCGTGGTCACTTGGAAGAGAAGGCCAAATTGGCCTCTAAAAAGCTAGGCGTGCTCAGCAAAGCGGGACAGTATTTCATGCCGGCACACCGCCTGCAACTTTACAAGGCGCAGGTTCGGCCTCACATGGAATACTGTTCCCATCTCTGGGCAGGGGCTCCCTAGTGCCAGCTCCTTCCACTTGACCGCATCCAGCACAGAGTGGCTCGAATCGTCGACGACCGAGTCCTTTCCGATCGGCTCGACTCATTGGCGCTGCGAAGAGATGTTGCATCTCTTTGCATTTTCTTTCGCATCTACCATGGGGAGTGCTTTGAGGAATTGTTCGGATTAATCCCACCCGCCAAATTTCACGAACGCACATCGCGGCAGAACTCCCGATACCATCTACACCATCTGGACGATTGGCGGTCCACCACCGTGCGATTTAGAAGATGTTTTCTTCCTCGCACGACTTCCTTGTGGAATCGATTACCATCAGCGATTTTTCCGGACCGATACGACTTAGGGACCTTCAAGAAAAGAGCGTACTCCTTTTTAAAAGGCCGGCAACGCATCTGCAATTCCCTCCCTGGTGTTTCAGTTGTTCATGGGCGGCGGTAGTCACTTACCATCAGGTGAGCCGCATGCTCGTTTGCCCCCTCTCCTATAAAAAAAAAACGAATTTACCAGATTTATCACGTATATTAACTTCTTCCGTTCCGAGCACTTTACAGCACCCATGGTCACGAGGGGGACTCCTTCAATTCCTCTCTTTCCTTTCTATCATTCCAAATATTATGTTAAAACTTATTTCTGACTTGCTTTCTGAATTTTCGAACTTTATTATACTGAAGTATTTATGAATTACCAGAACTATTTTTGTATGTTATGTGTTATTCTAAAATAAATTATTTGCACTATTATTCGATGGAGACAAATGCAAATTTTTAAAGCGATCGCTATAGCGCAATCGGGCTTAGAGGTGTAAAAAATGACACAAATATGAAGGTAGAGATAGACTGGTCCCACGTCCTCAACGTGCATACGTTGTTTTTGTTACGTGCATTATGAAATTTTGATTTTGTATGAAAAACTATGCATTAGAAACACACTAATTAGCAACGCAATCACACGCTACAGACGCAAAATTCGATCTGCGATGTCTAGATCGGCGTGTGAAGGTGAAAGGAGTGTTCGTACGCAATCCCACGCGTACAACCAGTGTGGTCCTAGAATTTACGCGTAGCACGTCATAAGGAAATATACCCTTGCACCGTGCAAGCGTTTTCTTGCCAAAATGAGAAATGAACAGCTTATCGATTTAGTAAGGCGATACGAATTAAAAGAACAGTTTGTTGTTATAAAAAAATAATATTTTATCGAGAAATGGAGCCATTGAATTAATTCTATTTATTCAATTTTTCAAGCAAATTTCGACTACATCTTCAATTTTTCTTATCTTCTTTGATCTTTTTTATTTTTTCAATTTCAGTACAAGCTTATGATTAAAGACCACTCATAAAAGTTCAAATTTTATCACGTAATTAAAATCTCTATCGTGTTATAAAACTAATTTAAATTCCGCATTAGATTTCTAGAATAATTCATATTTTTTAATGTTTATACGATTTTGTAAAATTTTTTATTATATTTACGCGAATGCTCCAAGATATCTGCAGTCTGTGATCGACAGCTAACGCCAATATATCAATCAGATTTGATACACCGAAAATCTTTACCTGAAATCCCACTAATTTTAATAGAATAAGTAGCTGGATGCTACTAATATATAATCCATAATATTAAATCCAAACCTAAGCACTATAGGGCTTGAAAATACACTAGGCTCTCACTCATCTTCTCACTTCGTCATAAATCAGACCAAAACTAATAATTGAAAACTGAAGGTACTCCGAGTTAACAGGGACATCTAACACCTCAGTCCCCCCCACCCCCCTCTACGTAACTATATGTGTTGCACAGCACTCGTAACATGGGGAGTTGGAATAAGTTAAATTAAACGCGATAAAATTCGTTAAAGTACTTATAATTATAATGATCTTAAGCCTATATACTTATAAAATATTTTATTTCTCGTAGGTAGTTTTGTATGCATTTGCAGAATATATATAAGATTCAGTTCCTTTGATATAAATTCGAATCTGTCAGATGTAGTTAAGCTCAGTCAATAAATAATGTTACATCTTGCTCAGGGACGGTGCAATAGAAGCAAAATCTTCACAGTCCGGCATATGCTTGCCTCTATGTCTGACGCATGATTCGGCACAAAGAGGACCATCGAACCATGATCCAAGCATCTTCTTGCATTGGACACAGTTTTCAATACAGATTTCCATTGGGTTATATACATTCATAATAGCGGGATCAGCTTTAACGAATTCTATGATACTAATTACAGCAACAGAGACAAACAAAACAAATACCGCTTTAACTTTTGAAGTCATTTCTGTTATGACGATTTACCATTTGTTAGTAAGTGAGGCGAGCTTTCGCTTTAAATGTTAGAAATTCTTGAGAGAAGAGCTTTATATACCAGCTTTCATTTATCTACTCTAACGAACCGTCACTTAAAACAACAGGAGGTAGTCTTGGTTCCATTATCTTTTCTTCTCTAATATAAATGTAATGTGCAATCTATAATTAAGTTTTTTAGAACTTAATAGTAAAAGGAACTAAGCGCCCATCGTTTATTTTACAGTACGCTAGCAATTCAGGTTCGATTCCCGTTTACCGTGTAATTATTAATTGCAATGTTAAGTGCTAATTTACCACGTGTGTTACTCTGAATGTAAACATCGTAAAGAAAGAGAAAGAGAGAAAATTTCGAGATCATATGAAGTGCGTTAACACGCACTGGTGAAGGTTTTTTTCCAGTGGTGTCCTACTGCACAGTGTACATAGCTTGTTACTTTTACATTTTACAAACAGAAAAGTGAACAGAAAAAAAACTGCTCAGGTTCAAGTCTGTATTGTAGCCCCCACGACAGTAAATAATAGTGTTAAGGTAGAATAAGGTTAAGCAGTATAATTAAAGTTGTAGTACCAACAACACGTCTATTCTCAATTAACACATTTCCTACATAAATGGCGACCCTGCCAGGAAATATTGTTGAAAAAAAAAGATAAAATAATATAATTAGATTCCTGAATTGACACAATACCGGATATGACAAATACGAGAAGAGGCCACAGTAATAATTTTATAGAAGCTTCCCAAATATTAAAATGTATGGAGATATACTAACGGAGATAAAACTTTGAATAATGAAAATAACGAAGGCATGAAGATAAATATGCCAACGTGCGAATTTGTGAAAATAGAAGAATCTTAAGTCTAGCACGCCTGCCAATTCTGAAAATTGAGCCAAAATGAACAAAGATAAAATTTTGAGGTAACTTCGAACCAGCGTATTATTGTCATTTCTTTTTAAGATTTCTTTATAAGGTTTTATAAATATTATTAAAAAGTTATGTTTTCAATGTTTTGTATTTAATATATGATAAAATAGAATTGATTAATCAGATACTCGACTTAATTAATATTATAATATATTTATAACTGTATCTAAAAAAATCGAAATGCAATATTAAAAATTAAGTTACGTTTTAAGCACTCAATGTATGTATTAAAGCACAATACGATTTATATTCAGTTTTATTCAGTTATTGTTTATTGTTTTATATTATTTTTATTACTGTGTCTTGCAAAAAGAATGAAATTATATAGTAGATTTTTAAGTACTTAATTTTAATTTACCATTGTTTATCTACAATTAATTTTTCGTTTTTTAACAATAATGATATGTTTCGTTTTGTTTTTTTTTTCTGTGGGAAATTTTATTTAAATGTAAGTATTCAATTTCAAAAGGGTTAAAACAATTCCGTATTATTAAAAAGTGTAAGTTACTCTTTTCTATTATATAGGCAGTGAACATTTAAATTATATAATAACCTATTTAAAAATTAAAATTGTTCTTTTGAATGTATAAATTAATTAATTTTTTGTTGTGTAAAGTTGATAGGTGTTATAGTGATTATTCAATTAGATTCTGTAAACGATATAGTAAATATCAAACATGTAGCAATTTTTTTTGTATGTAGTAATAACGTTGTACAATTTATATTAAAATTATACGTTCTTTGGCAATTAAAACAAAAATGTTACAAATTGCTTACGTGACTGGGATTACAATTTTCATTGATTTTTTTTTAAAAAGAAAAAAATTTATTAATTTTTAGAAATTATGTTACTTTTATTGAAAATTATTACGTTTCTTTGACTTCTTAGTTCTGTATCTTAATATGAAATGTAATAATTAGGTTTTATATTGATTGCACTTTGAAATCATTAGCTTTGAACTTGTAACATTTATAATTCATTAAAGTCTTAATATCTAACTTAATTGTGTGGGTTATGAAAATATTTACTTCGTTTAAAACGATTTAGAAACTCATTATTTTGTGTATGCAATTAATTAATTAAAATTTTGTTACGCTCATATTGCGAGCCTCAATTCCTGACAATGGTGTAATTAAATATTACACGAGTCTATATGAAATTAATTTGTAAAAGATGTGAGTTAATGTATGGCTAAGTTACGAAATACGGAACTATAAATGAAAACTATTAATAGTGTGTAGTTGTGAGAGTAAGGTAAAGAAAAATTATCGGAGGTTAGCATATCCACACATACAATCGGCCTGATGAACTGAGAGTTTGGTAAACCTAATAAACGATTAATTTTCATTGTTATTCAGATTTGGGTGCGATAAAATGCGGAATGAGTTACTCGTAATGTACCATGATAGTTGATAAATGTAGGTAATGAGTGAAATGAAAAGTTATTATGAATTGTATTCCAACATTGTCCCTTATCATGATCATGTATGTACTCGAGCCGTGTGCGTGAGAGTATTGGTGCAGTAAAAAAATGGTACGTGGTAGAGCCATGCTGCAGTTATATTAGTAGTACAGTTGTAACACGAATGGGTCGGCCCGACCGGGGAAAGACCTCTCACAGAATACCAGCGTAAAATAGCAAAACTGGTACGTTTCGGACGGTGAGTGTAGAGAACCGGAGACCCTTTTTACTGGAAAAGCGGCATTCCATCTTAGTCCTCACGGGTGATAACACATTTGCATTTTGATTCGCAAACGAGGATAGATGTAGATGTCTATGGGCCACAGCAACCACTTACCATCATGTGGACTGTGTGCTCCTTTGTCCTATAAAAATTCTTTAAAAAAATTATATGACCTGAAATGCTATAAATGTAAAGAAGTGAATGGAATGATATTGGTCTTTGCCTTGAATATATATATATATATATATATATATATATATATATATATATATATATATATATATATATATATATATATATATATATATATATATCTATATACGCGAGCCGTGTACGTGAAAGAAATGACACAAATATCTCATTCTCGCTTGGCATCTTAGTGAACACTTATGTTTACTGAGCTAAGTAGTTAGCTACAAATTGACCGAGTTGCTAGTTATTGAAATGGAAAACACGAATGCTGTCTATATCTATAACTCAATTTACGTTAAACGCTTTAAAATAGAATAGTCTTTTTTTACTTTAAATTTTCAAATGTATCCCGTATTATGTAAATTGTTATGATCCGTGTCATAACAATTTCAAACGCACACGCACACGCACACGCACACGCACACGCACACGCACACGCACACGCACACGCACACGCACACGCACACGCACACGCACACGCACACGCACACGCACACGCACACGCACACGCACTCGCATACGCACACGCACACGCACGCGCACACGCTCACGCACAAAGAAAAGAAAGCAGCGTTGTTATAGTTGTAGCATTAATAAAGTTGGCTTGCCTGGGTAAAATGGTTCTGGTAAAATGGGTATCCTGTTTTCTAGACTCATTGTACGAAACACAACAATTAAGTTTACTTTTTACTGACTTCAAAAAGAATCAATTCGACTGTATGTTTTTTAATATGTGTTACTTCATAACTTTTTCTCAGTTAACCGATTTCGATGATTATTTTTAGTTGAAAGCTGATGCTTCTAGTGTGGTTCCATATAAATTTGATCAAAGTCTGACCACTAGTTTTTGAGTTATCCATAGTAATTTATATTGAAGCCTTTTTATATTGAAGTACAAATTTTTTAATTTTACCTCTTCTTCAGTGGTAGAGTGTGGTCCTTTCTAATTTATAATACAACCATAATATAGATGCAGCTAGACTCTACCACATACTAATGTAGGTTGAGAGTTTCGTTTCACCCTTATTTCTAAAGAAGGTCCTTATCTCCATAGGATTGCTTTAACATGATGTTGTTATTAGTTACCAGATCGCACAAAATAGAATAGAATGATATTTTATTCAATATTGATTATTACATAATACTTATTGAAAGTCATATTTTATTTACCACTGGTTTGGAAAATACCTCTGTCCTGGGTAGAACCAGCAAGAATCCCCAGCGAGACTTTAACTATTTCATACCTAAATCCACTTCAATTCAGTAATCCGCTTGCAATCTAGTTCCTAAAGACCTCAGATGCTTGACTCCATTTTAATTTTTATTTTATTTTTTAATTTGAAACACACACACAAAGTATATTTCAAAGTAATATTTAAACTAATGAACGTAATCTCTATGGGCTGGGAACAACGAAATTTCTCATTTTAAAATTTATGTTAAAAGACATTTTAACTTTGTACTGGGATGGATGAGCTCATAGTCCACCTAATGGTAAGTAAATACTGTAGGTCATAGACATCTACATTTATTCTCAATTTAGAATAAGTATGCAGGTGCATTGTCACCCCTGAGGTTTAAAATGGAATATATCGTAACTAGTAAAAATTTCTTCGGTTCTCTACACTCATCATACGAAAAACAGTTGAAGTTAAAAAGCTGAAATTGCTTTTATATGTACGAATGGTTCGGCTCGACCGGGGAAGGAACACGCTCTCATAAAATACGAGCTTAAAATAGCAGAGTAATGCTGTTGTGTTTCTTATATTAAATATAAAGTTTTGGAGACCCTTTTTACTGGAAACGAGGCTCTCATCTTAGGTCTCAAGGTTTACAATGCATTCTGTATCTTAATCGAGGATAGATGTGAATGGTATTAGGCCACAGCATTCAGCATTTAAACTTAAAATTCTTTACGTATTATTCTTAACCCATTCAATGCGACTCGAAAAATCGCCTTTATTACGCAGGGGCAGGGATTAAAGAGCTAACTCCGATAGGCGTCGGACGCATCTCATATTTAAACACTTTGAAACCGATCGGCGTTTCCCGCACATGAAAATTATTCTTGCTTGTTAAGACAGAATTTTAAATATGACCAGGGATTGCAAACCATTTTTCTGATTTTTTAAAGTTAAAAATACTTTTGATTATAGTATTTAGTCTATTATTTTAAATGTATTAAGTATAATAAGTAGTGTTTTTAATTAGTAGTTGAGAGGAAGAGAGGGATTTTAAGTTACATACTATTTCTAATGCAGCGTAATTTGTTTCGCTTAATAATTAATAATGACTTTCTCTTGGTGGTCTTGGAAGGTGAGGCTCGACCATCGTCACCGAGTTTATTGAGTGACGATGTGAAACAATTTGGTTCGCTATAAGAAAGCCATGTGATGATCAACATTATCATCTTGATAATGTTGATCATCATATATCATCTTGATAATATTGATGCGAAAAAAGTCACATCTAGACAAAATAAAGAGACACAGGTATCGTCACAGGACATTCAGTATGCAAATTTATATAAACGCAATTTTTTCGATTCTAATAAGTATAAATGTGACGTATCACAATTACCCGATTTTGAATGTTGAAAACGGGGAACCAACTGACCACCGAAACAAAGCGTTTGCTCAACTGATCGCTTACGAATTAGATCTTGTTCCAATGAAAAAAAGATCTGTAACATTTGTTAATATAATAAATCTTGTGAGGAAAGTACGTCACCAATAGGACGTGGACGACATAAGTTTAATCAACTAAGAAGACTCAGAATAATTTTTGTGGCATAGGTACGCTGTGAGCCTACATGTTGTTTGATGATTGTTGATATTATTAAATAAGTATTATGAACACTTTCGTAGTTGAAGTTTTGTTTAAGTACCTACTCTCACAAGTATGCGAAACAATGATTACCAATATGAACGGTTTTAACAATCCAAGATGTTGTATATTATAAATAAGCCGTTTTTGTTTTAATTTTCTGGCTGCTCTTTTTTTCCTGTTTACACTAGAGATGATGAAGAATATATAAAAAAAAAACTAGCAAATTATATCAACGCAGAAAAATGTTTAACTATCAACTATAAAATGAAGATTGCTCGTAGTATGAACCTATTACTTTTTTTTTATAGGATAAGTGCACCTGATGGTAAGTGGTTGCTGCGGCCCATAGACATCTACATCTATCCTCGTTTGCGAATCAAAATGCAGATGCGTTGTCACCCGTGAGGACTAAGATGGAATGCCTCATTTCCAGTAAAAAGGGCCTCCGGCCACCTGCACTCACCAAGCGAAACGCAGAGGTAAACCTCTACTTCACACTGGTATTCTGTGAGGTCGTGGTACCACCCCGGTTCAAGCCGGCCCATCCGTGCGACAGCAAAAGCTGCCGCGTGGCTCTACCACTGTTAAAACTGTGGTAGAGTACTGTTCTCTAATTCTATAAAATAAAATACCTAGCTAAAATAAATAATATATAAATATTTAATCCAAATGTTTTCAATGTTGATAACCTCTGGAATACGCCGTTCGGCGTTATCTGCGCCTGAGGATAGTTTTGTTATTTTTCTGAAATCATTTACAGAAACGGAAACTATAATGACGTTGTATGTATGTAGAACATGCACATTTAAAAAGTATATCCGTTTAGAATAGAAATTGGCCAAGTTAAGGCTAAAATATAATTTACGCCGATCGGTGTCATCCGCCTAAGAATGACAATTTTAATTACGCCGTTGTGCGTGCACCGCAACGAATGGGTTAAATAAGAACAGTATAACCAAGTGTACTTCAACTTTTTCATTAATATAGATAAATGCATATACATTTATCACCTCGAGCCATCAATCTCAAGTGACAAAAATTTAGCAAACCTAGTATTATCCTCACCGGCAACAACAAAATTGTCAAATACAATTTTAAATACAGATGTACCATGTGTGACTCTGCATGAAAACATGGCTTACTACTTAATAGGACACCTTATTTGCTTTGGGTAGGTACTCCTTTCACCTACTAATGTCGTCATAAAACAGTGCGTACACTGCTGAGTTTGAAACATCACATCTCGTGGATATAGGAACGAGTATAGTTACAGCTTGTGAGGCATTCCATTTTAGTTTTCAGAGATGACAACGCATCTATAGCATTGTTTTATGAAGTTGGTTGCAAGTATCCACGATTTGCAGTAGCCACTATCCAACAGATGGGCTCTAAGATCGCTTGTTACTTCAATTTTAAAAACATTGCAAATTTAATAAAAGCTCTTAAAGTGTAAATAAAAAATTGGTTTCTTTTATATTTGTGTAGCAAATATGTTTATCCTAACTATATGCAATCTAGAAACGCAAACACAAAGTATTCTTTGAATAATACCACTTTGCATTCACTTATTCAAATAGATTCCCTCGGTATTTGCAATTCCGGCGTTTAATATTTATATCAGAAATTAGCATAAACTTCAGAATTTTAAATTCGTTAAGTATATTGTTATGTGGCAGAGACAAAAACCCTTTTAAAAATAAATTTATTTAATACTTTTAAACTAACTTAAAATATAGTAGTTGATACAGAGAATTTGGTAATGGAATTGTATTGAGGGATCGAAAGATTTGGTTTAAATAGTGTAAGAAGCTAGGAGGTGGGGGCAAACACAAAGGAACAAATCTGTTCTTGGTGTTATGCTTAACTTATGGCAAACTATAAACATTAGCATATAATATTACAATCGAATTAGTGTGGCTTCTAGGGAAGTAAACAATATGATTTATAATAAAGTAAATAGTATCCTATGACATAACATTCGTTTGGCTTCTAAGAAAGTAATTTATTAAATAAACAATATAAAGTGTACAGGACTTATAATATAAAGTAAATAGTATCCTATGACATAACACCTCTCCCCTTAGAACAAAGATTGAGCGGTTTTGCTCGATTTTTGAGTGTAGTGAGCAGTTTTGTCTTCATCTTCTGATATACAGGTTGTTGTAGCAGTGGTGTTTAGTGATGATATGGGAATCTCGACGTGTTGTGGGCGACGAGAACGGTCAAAGCAATTATTAAAAAATTGTATACAGTTACCATGTGGATTTGTAGGTATGTTGTTCCATGGCAAGCGTTTATAATATTTATAACAAAAATATGTTAGCATAATGATGCCAGTAATCGTACTTAATATGGAACATTTTGTTACATGTTTTTCTAAGAATGTAGGTTTATTATCTTCAAGCAATTTTGTGTGAGTTTTTGTTTGTTCTCTAACCGAGTTAAGAGAGTCGAGTTGAATGTTGTTGAGCTGGATTGGTGCAAGTTCTAGTTATTGCAGCTTAATTTCATCTGGGATGCAAATGTGTTCAATATCCACATAGATAAAAGGATGGATGATGTTGATCGATTTTGTATCCTCAGCTAGGAGTGTAACAAACGCGGTGTACGTTTTACATTCTTGTTCTAGAGTGATGATGCTTGCTCCAGAGATTTAGGAGTTAGTCGTTTTGCTTTCGCATTCTAAAGCATACGGAGTCTTGCGTTGTAGTATGTAGATCCAGTTGTTGTTTCTAAGAGCTTGGAAAGTGTTGATGTGTGCAGAAAACGTAGTTACATCACAAACTTCAGGAACTTGTTGACTCGTCATTGTTAAGATGACAACTTCGCATATGGGTCTGGTGTTGATGTTGTAGATGAGAAGATCCTTGCAGACTTTGAATTCCGTTGCAAAGTCTTTGCATTTGTCCGGTGAGCTCATTATGACGTATTGCTGTCTAGTGGTACTCATGTCAAGATATGTTTGTTCGGGAAGGATAGTAGAATATAAGGAAGAGTCAGGATGTAGCATAGGGATAGAATATAAATGGTATAATGTAAATTTTTCGTTTTTCACTAAAGGGAATTCTAAGATTCCTATATTTATATCAATATAATTATATTATATCCATATAAATATTGCAAGTAGTAGAGGCAAATTCAAGTATTTTGTGTAAATTAGGTAATGCTATTGGGGCAACTAAGTTTTTATTGAGCCTAGCGGGATTAAAATACAGTAATACTTTGTATAGGCGCATAGTGGATATCATAGAAGGGTATATTATATTACATTTGATTTAATGAAAAGTATGCTTGTAATGACATCATCGACATCTCGTTCCAAAGAAACTATAGCTTCTAGAATTTGGTAGCTAAATTTGAATGTGTGGTAATGAAAGATTGATAGTTATTTATAAGTCGTTTGATAAAGCTACGAGCTAGAAATAAAGGTTCAATATTACGATAAACGATAAATTTCCAGGAATTTTCAGATATTAATATTTCACCATTCTTTTCGAAATAGAGTCCAGAATTAGAAGGAATATGATTTATGTGGGTATCCCTATCAACAAAAGTTATGGAGTACCTGAATATTAAAACCTAAACCTAGTGGATTGTTTTCACTTTTTTTAAACTTAGTTATATAATAATTCTTAGAAAATAGATAAACTTTGTATAAAATGATGTAAAGTAATAATAAAAAAAAAACAAATAGTAAAATTAATGTATGGCTTATTTATAAGATATAAAGATTTTCAATTAAACTAAGGGTTTTATAAGGGTGTGCCTTTATTTGAGCTACCCTGAAGTAGATTTAAAGTTGAATATTTATGAATAATTACGATCTAGTCTAAGAATAAAATATTATGATTATTGAATGAAGTCATGTAATGGTCTTAAGCGATTTGCATGCACTATTTGGTTTTTCTCCAGACTTTTTTTACTTAATTTTTAATTGGTTGCAAGCATATCTTATGTAAGTTGGAAATACATGATTCTGCAACGGATGCGTATGATACTTTAGGATTGGTAAGTTTTACAGGAATTCGTGTATGGTGATTGGATTTAGTGGATGCAGTGATACTCGACTTGTCAGTTTGGGGCTGGTTACCCTGTCGGTTAAGTCGATTATATAAAGTGGATACAGTGATATTTAACTTGTCAGTTTGGGGCTGGTTACCCTGTCGGTTAAGTCGATTAGATACAGTGGAAACAGTGATATTCGACTTGTCAGTTTGGGGCTGGTTACCCTGTCGGTTAAGTCGATTTGATACAGTGGAGTTAGTATAACAGCGAGATTCAGTCCTAAGATTTTGTATATAGGAAAGAGTGATGTCCGACTTGTCGGTTTGGGGCTGGTTACTCTGTCGGTTAAATCAGCTGGATACAGTGGAGGTGTCATTTATAATTGGAATAGTATGTATGCGAGGCTTTGGACTCGCGGGACACCGCCAAAAGCCCTTTATTTGTTTAAATTATGGTCAACCTCGTCGTATCTTTGGTCTACTACGCCCACCTGTTTAACAGAGTGGATTTTACGCGGTGTGTTTTCGTCACGCTGTTGGAATATGTGAGGTGGTTCTTGTGAGGTTGACGTGCCAAACTGTTGTTTGCATTATTGTACATGGTGTGTGTAACCGGTAGATAAGTTCGAATCATAGGCTTATTTGTTATTTTTGACATGTATTCATTGTAATTTAAGAACTTGACGCTAAAATATTTTTAAATAACTACATAATTATTTTTCTTAAATATTTTTCCTGGTTAAATTGTAATAATAATATTTTGTGTTTATTGTAAAGATATTGCACGCCATTATTATGGTAGAATGCAAGGTCTCATTAATAAATAACAACATCATAACTGTTTAGACCCAAGTATGGGCATTTGAAGTTGCATCCAATAATGTTTGCCCGGCGCGTCACCCGATGGTATGAGGTGACGTAAATGCTGCCGGGGGGGGGGGGGGGGGGGCGTGAGCCGCTTCCCGGCTTTCGGCGTGTGGGCCGGCGGCCAGTATGTAAAAGCCTCGTGGCGTGACGGTCTGTCGCGCGCCTCCTACGGAGTTATCTCAATTTGTTTTCGTGATAACGAGGCGAGTCTTAAACTTTGACGGTTAGGTGCGAGGCGGTCGGCCGCGTGATAAACGCCTCTTATTGATTGTCTTTCGTGCTTTAAGTGACAAGAGGCCCTTTTGAGTTTTGAAACGCCAAGAATGTGCGACCCGAGAGGAGATCGCTTCGTGTTGGATATAGTGTAAATTGTGCGCGCCTAATGGACTATTGAATATATGGGTCTCGTGTAGACCGCCTCGAATTGGTTTGTCTAATTTGTACGTTTCGTGACAAGAGGCTTGTATTGAATTTGAGTGATTAAAATAAATTCGTTTGGAAATAATTTACTTCAATTTGTATAGTGATTGTATCATGAAGTGCATTTTGCAATATTTAATTTGCTTGTGTGACGCGGTCTCGTGCGCGCATGCCGAGTCGAAAGACGGCCTGGAATTTAACGCTCGCATTCCATTTCGAAGACGTGGCCCGGTTAATTGTTTTTGGAAGTTAATGTTGAATTGTAACGTCGCGTTAAGTATCTTTTTGTGTGTTGACTATTTTCGTTGGTTTTACGTGTTAACGAGGCGGATTTTGTATTCGGATTGCGGGCGTGGTATTTTAATATCGTACGAAAGAATTTTAGCTTGTTGTGTGGAACGCTGAAGTTTGAGACTAACGAAGAGGCCGCGTTCGTTTCCGTGTTTGTAATTTTGTGCTTAATGAACCCGGAAAATTGAATAATGAACTTTGAACGACTGTTCGTTACTTGTGTTGTATGACACGTGTTTGATTACGATGAACGTTGAATTGGTTGACTCTGAAGTTAATTAAAAGTACAATAAAATTGATAAACTGAAATAGTGAAATGAAGGCAGAGGTTTTCAATGGGTGAACTACCACTGGTGGGAGAACAGCAGCGCCTGTGGATCTCCTGTCCGATTACATCGGGCCGTCAGGTTACATTTATATACACTATCACACACTACTTACATGCACATACCTAACGCCTGACCGCGCCTTGGGGTCGGTCCTCGATTCGGAACCCGGTAAGTTCGTATTAATTACCTAGCCTTATATACTACATATCCATTGGCCATTGTGCCCGGTCCTCTGTTGCCCGTCGATTGGATTACTCATGGGCCCTAGTCCAGTCAACCATTGTCGGGGCAACTCAGGACGTGAAAAATAACATTATGTTCTACATTCGGCAATAAATAAATTTGAATTTGTATCATTTCTTAAGTCGGTCCATGAATCATGTACTTTACTGTCAAAGTCTGCCGCACCCGAACCAGTGATATTGTTTAACGCGTATACTAAAAGTACAAGTCGAAAGCAGAATTGCATGACCTAACGAATCTGTACACTTGGTCGTTATTATCTGTGTCGAATGAGGGAATTAATTTAAGTAATACAGTGATGTCTAAGGCCATTTTAGGATTCTTTTGAGATTGTTTAATACAATAATAAAATATATGAATAATTGATATAATAGAATAGTATAATATAGTAGTATATCATAGAATAAATATAGTCTAAAATGAGGATATCCGCAGTAGAACCAGAGTAATTGACATAGCCCAACGGATTAGTAAGCTGAAGTGGCAGTGGTCCGGCCATATAGCTCGAAGAACCGACAACTAATGGGGAAGAAATATTCTTGATAGGCAGCCTCGGACCGGTAGGCGAAGTGTAGGGCGACCCCCCACGAGATGTAGTGACGACCTGGTAAGACATGCAAGAAGTCGATGGATGCAGGTGACTCAGGACCGTGCTTTGTGGCATTCCTTGGGGGAGGCCTATGTTCAGCAGTGGACTTATGAAAGGCTTTAATGATGATGATGATGATGATGATATAATAGAATAATACGATTATATTTAAAAAAATGTATGCGAATGAGGTGGGAGATGTAGGAAAATATTTTGGTAAAAATGAATAAATAGTAATTGGAACAAACAAGTTTAGCCACTTACCACAGTAACAATAAAATGTGGAGCTGCATGGTTCGGCGAAGTTCTTCAAAAGCCTATAGCTACCCTACGTTGTCTTCTTATTGGGCGATGGTGTCTCGTCGAATTTGGTACGTTTTTACTTCGTCTTTAAGCAATTTAGGCAAATGAATCACGCAAGATCCTACCGACTGCACCAAATTTGTTATGTGGCAGAGACAAAAACTTTTTTAAAAATAAGTTTATTTAATACTTTTAAACTAACTTAAAATATAGTAGTTGATACAGAGATCTTGGTAATGGAATTGTATTGAGGGATCGAAAGATTTGGTTGAAATAGTGTAAACCTGTAACCTCAATAAAGAATCAAAATACAGATGCGTTGTCACCCATGAGGACTAAGATTGAATGCTTCTTTTCCATTAAAAAAAGGTCTCCGATTCTCTAACCTCACCAAACACAACAAAACACAGCAGCGTTAAGGTGCTATTTTACGCTGGTACTCTGTGAGATCGTGGTCCTTCCCCGGTCGAGCCGACCCATTCGTGGTACAACTATACCAGTAATACAGCTGCAGCATTAAGACTGTGTTTTCGTTTGTCAACCTATCCTATAAAAGAAGTATAAAGTTTCTCCAATTCTTTACACTCATCATTCGAAATACAGCAGCATTAAGCTGGTATTCTGCAAAAGTGTGGTCCTTCTCCGGTCAAGTCAACTTACGGTCTTCCAACTTGGAAAGACGAGTGGTTCGAATTCGATATTCAACTACAGTCGTAAACCTCTTCTAACGCAATTATTTTCAGCTTAGTTGGAAGTGTTATCGGGACTATTAGTAATAATAATAATGAATATTATTATTATTATAGGGGTATCTATATAGTTTTCTCATCTGGTTGGGCTGTATAAATATATAATTGTAAATGAAAATGATAAACATACATAAATATCAACAAAATAAAATAAATACATAAAAAATACATAAATAAATAAAAACCCAACCAGATGGAAGCCCTCGGCAGGGGAGACCAAACGGCCGAGGGTTAGGGGGAAAGGGAAAGAAACCGGCGGACTATGCGGGCGGTATCGAGGAGCACCGCCTTCTGCATTTGAGCTTGGAGCGGTCCGTCACGGAGTCCCAGTCGCCTCAGATGACCCGAGAGGCTGACTGGGATTAACCCGTTCGCAGAAACGACCACAGGAATAATTTCGGCCGACAATCCACCCCACATGTCGGTCACCTCGTGAGCCAGGTCCAGATATTTAGTAAGCTTATCTGTTTCGGCTTTCACGAGGTTCTCATCATAAGGAATGGTAATGTCGACCAAAAATATCCTTGACTGTGCCCGGTCCATCAGCACAATATCAGGCTTATTCGCAAGAACAGTCCTGTCTGTGATGATGGCCCGGTCCCAGTAGAGCCTGGCGCGGTCATTTTCGAGCACTGCTTCCGGCAAGTACTTATAATATGGCAGTTTCTGATCCACGAGACCGTATTTCAGAGCGAGCTCCTGGTGTAGAATCCTGGCTACTAAGTTGTGCCTGTGCAAATACTCAGAGTTAGAAAGCGCCGAACAACCGAAGATGACATGCCTAAGTGATTCACCGGGATGGCGACAAGCTCGACAGACGTCAACGGTGCCATCCTTTAGGATGTATCTCTGATAATTGTTGGTCTTAATAACCTGATCTTGTATCGCACAGACAAAACCCTCGGTTTCCCCAAAGAGGTCACCGAAACGTAGCCAGTGGAGGGAGGCGACTGTGTCCACGAAAGGCTCATGTAGAGCCTTGTAGAACCTCCCGTGGAGCTCCTTCTCCTTCCATACGGTCTCCCGGTCGGAAATGCTCCGTACTGCCGGGTCTTGCCATTGCTCGTTGGCTAAGGATAGAGGGGTAAGTTCTTTATCACAAGAAATAACGTCCCTATAGTATGGATCATCCGCTCTCGTCAGAAAGTAATTACGGAGGCTGCACACTTCGCGATTATGCATGGTAAGCGCGCTTAAAAAGCCGCGCTCACCACGCTTTCGCGGCAAGTACAGCCTCATTACTGACGATCTCGGATGATGCATCCTGTGGGACGTCATTATAGTGCGGAATTTTCTGTCCAGAGCGTTCAGTTCGGTCTGAGTCCACCTGAGCATGCCAAAGGTATACATGAGAACAGGCATGATCCAACCGTTATATGCGTGCGTCTTATTCACACCGGACAAAAGGCTGTTAAGCACTTTGGTCAAGCGTGCATAAAACACATCGCAAACTGACTGTTTCATACCCGCCTCATCTACACCGATGTTCTGTGACATACCCAGGTATCGGTATGTTTCAGCCTCGGAAAGGGCCCTTATGCTGATGGGCATAGACAAGTCCATGCCCTCAGAGTTAGCAACCCTTCCCCTTTCGACATGGAGGACCGCACACTTATCCGTCCCCAGCTCCATTCTAATAGAATTGCTAAAATCACAAGTGATGTTTAGCAATTCCATAAGATGAGAGCGACTGGAGGCGAATAACTTGAGATCATCCATATAGAAAAGGTGGGTCTTTTTTGTACCTCCTTTCTTAAGCTGAAATCCCCTCCTGGAACTCTCCAGTAAGGTACTGAGAGGGTTCAGAGAGAGGCAGAACCAAATTGGACTCAAACAATCGCCCTGGAAGATACCCCTTCTTATCCTTATGTGGCTCTCCGCAGCCGTCATTCGCTCGCCTAGATGACAAAGGATCGTACTCCACTGCCCCATACATTGCCCGAGGAAGTCTCGAACTGTACAGTCGACCTTGTACAGCTCAAGGACCCTCTTAAGCCATGTATGAGGCACCGAGTCGAATGCCTTTTTGTAGTCTATCCAGGCGGCGGAGAGGTTCCGACGGTTGCGTTTAACCACCTTGCCAGTGACCGCGTCAATGAGGAGTGGTTCCTTGGTTCCACGACCACCGCCCCGACATCCATTTTGAGCGCGCGACATCACCTGATTTGAATTCAGGTGTTGAGTGATTCTCGCGCTCAAAATGGATGTTAGTGTCTTGTATATGGTAGGTAGACACGTTATGGGGCGGTATTTGCTCGGGTCTGTGGAATCCCGGTCTTTTGGAACCAAATGAGTGATCCCAGTAGTGAAGAGGCTCGGGAGCGACTTTTCGTCGAGAGCCTCTTGAAACTGTCGGGCGAGCACAGCGTGACACACCACGAACCCCTTCAGCCAGTAGTGATGCAGTCCGTCGAGTCCCGGACTTTTCCAGTTCGGGGCCCTACGGACCGCCTCAGCTACGTCATCCGGCGTTATGATGACGGGGTTCATGGGCGTAACATTCGCACACTGACTCGCCACAACTTCCATCCAAGGGCCCTCGCTGTGGTTTACGGGCTCTGACCACAGGCCGCGCCAGAATGCGATAGTGTCGGCCTGATTCGGTGCTGGGCCCGTTCCACGTACCATTGGTCGCTCCAATGATTCATAGAGCCTCTTCTGATCACTCTGGAAGAGACGATTCTGGTTGAACCGTGTCGACCTCTCGGTATATCGCCGAATCCGCTTCCCCCAAGCAGCGATTCTCTGCTTCAGGTCGTCTATGCGCTCCGTCAGTTTTTGCGTTATGTCCGGCTGGGACAGACTGATATTTGTCCCAGCAAACGCCAACCTGACGGTGCGCATAATTCTCGGCCTATTATTGCCCGACCTGAAGCTTATTAGTCTGCCGATGAGGGCTCTTGCCTTTGCGATACGGTCCTCAATTCTTTTTCTCCAGGCTGGGATGGCGCTACTTTGTCTAGTAGCGCGTCCATTCGTGGGAAGTTTGGCGCCAATAACACGGCAAACTGCCAGTGCAGCGCCAAAAAGAATTGAGTCCGTCTCGCAAAGGTTATTATTATTATTATTATTAGAATAACTAGTATCCTACTTAATATTATAAATGTGAAAGTTTGTGAGAATGTATGGATGTTTATCACCTTTTCACACAAAAGCTACTGAATGGATTTCAATGAAACTGTACAATAATATAGCTCCTACATCAGAATCACACATAAGCTATAATTCATAAAGATATTGTGAAAATTGGCCAAAATATAACGATAAAGGTTACAAGTAAATAAATCTGAAAAAAAAACCATCTGCGAGCTATGTTGGCGTGAACACGCATCACGCAAAAACTTGTGAACCGATTGTGATGGGAATTTCACTCGCAAAAAGCTGATGTTATAAGAAGTAACTAGGGGTACTTTTATTTTAGAGTTCCGCGCAAAAAAATACCACTCTATATAATTACAAGTAATAATAATAATTACAGTCTATACTCTTAAAAGTTCACTGCGTAACATAGACCTCCCCATACATTTCCTCACACGTAGTATGTTGCTCTTGAAAAACATTAAAGTTCACCCGTCCATTAATAAAAAGGTTTGGGCCCTTTCTATAAAAATATACTAGACTTTTTTGGTACAAGTGACCGCTTTCAAGACATAAATCAAACAAAATTGCCGTTGGTTTTGACGGGATGACGGCTATTTCGGTGTGTAAGTCGAATCCACCACGTAAATTATTTTCTTTTTATGAAAATACTGTAAAATGGAAATGCTGATCTATGAATATGACGCTCGATGACAAATAATAGATACTTTACAATTTTTATTTATTTATTTTTAAACGATTTCTACAAGAATGATGTTATTAATATATTAATTGTATTGTATTGCATTCCGTAAGCGCTAAGCGCGTCGGTATGTTCTACTAGGACCTAAAATTAAGATTCCAACGTTTTGTCGCATGAAATCTTATGTAGCAATCATATTGTACATATAAGTGGCATAAAAACCACATTGTCAGAAAGATAAATGATTGTCGAACTTATTAATATTTTTTTTTAAATCGATTAATTGCTATTTTTAAATAAAAAAAAGGGTTCTAGTGGCTTATGGTGTGGATTTATCAAGTACGCAAGGCTTGTAAACACGATAAATTTTGAAAATATCTATTGTTCAACTCAATATATTTTTAAAACTCTTCATCTATCATTTGGAAAGCCATCGAATGTAATTGGCAGTTTAATTTTGTTTATTTTAGTTATAATAAATTTTTATCGGTTGCGAAATGGCAAAACTTTCGGTGTATTCGGCAGCGTTGTATGAAAAAATTATTACTAAATTAAGACTGCATCACTCAGTTAGTTCGGCGTCAGTCGCCGTCGTGAGTGGACATTGTTTCGGTTGTTTGCAGCGGCTCGAAAAGATCGCTGTACAAATACACAATATTCGAATAACCAGATTTTATAAATACTTAATTATAATAATAATTACATATTTTTATTACAATATTTTAAAAGCACAGAATAAATAATAGTAGTGCGTACTAAAAGTCAGTTGTATCAATTTTTTCGTTATGGGTGTCATTTTCTTTTTAATTAAAGTATTTCTTTTTGATTGAATTGAGAATTGAAGCCGATAGGGTTGTCGAAATGTAAATCCAAGATGGCGGCTGCAATTGGTATCATGTTTTTCGTCATATTTAAATTGTATTTGTAAGCTAGTTATTTAAATTCGATTGATTGATCACTACAGAGTCAAAATGTAAAAAAAAAAACAATATCACAAACATTTAAAGTTACAACCCTATTGATTCAATGGAGTTTAGGTAATTATATCTACAACTCGGCTTAGTTTCCGTACTGTCCATATTTATACTGTGGTTAGATGTTCCAGCTACCACACGCATGTTAATTTCGCGGACTCTAGATAAACCTACTTCAATGTTAAGTATAACTTATTACCTACTCACATAAACTGCCACATGGTGATCCCGCATCGTTAAACATTAAATTTCAAAACATTTTAGACTCGACACGATGATGAATCCGGTAACTGAGGAAAAACATTCTGTAGTAAGAGGAAATGCGGGCCGAGAGACTTGAAAATTAGGTATTATATGCCGTAAGTGCTAGGCGCGCCGGTATGTTCTACTAGGGCCTAAAAATTAAGATTCCAACGTTTTGTCGCATGAAATTGTATCTAGCAAGTGAAAAAAGCACATTGTTAGAAAGATAAATTATTGTTGAACTTATTAATATTTTTTTAAATTGATTAATTGCTATTTTTACACAAAAAGGGATTTAGTGGCCTATGGTGTGGATTTGCCACATTGTATCGTAAACACGATAATTTTTGAAAATATCACTTGTTCAACTCAATCTATTTTTTAAAACTCTTCATCTATCACGTGGAAAGCTATGGAATGTAAATGTCAGTTAAATTTTGTTTTATTTAGTTATAACTATTTTTTCAGCTAAGAAATAGCGAAATTTTCGGTGTTTTAAGCAGCCTTGTACTAATATATTCTATTAAATAGACAGTGTCTCACACCGTCATTCCCACAAAACTTACATATTATTTAATTCGTCATTCCGGCCTCGGCCACCGTCGTGAGTGGATACTGTATCGCTTGTTTGCAGCGAAAAAGATCGCCGTAGAAATACGAAATATTCCAAAAACCAAATTATACTTGATCAAGGTAAGATATTATTATTATCTTTATAATCACGGATTATATTACAATATTTTGTTTCGCTAAAAGCACGCAGGATTTATATATAAATATATGAACTTATACGTCTTGGACTTTATAGACCTGAAAGTGAACTTTGGTATCTGCTAATGGAACTCCTCGACGAGGAGAACTAGATGTGCCGAGTATGGGCTCGTTTTATTAGTTACGATGAGACTTTACCTTCGGACTTGATAGAGTGACTTGAAAGTATATTTTGATCACTGCTACTGGAATTCTTTGACGAATAAAATTACAAATTACAATTTTTTTTAAGAGTTTCACTCTCATATGAGCATTATGTGTCATGCTATTTTGGATTTTCCAAACTTTATTTTAAATTGAAATTTGACATAAAATTATCGGAATATTGGAAGTATAATAAGGTTATTAGTGAAAACATGTGTATATTTAAACCACTCTAAAAAATTCCGTATAATCATGTTATACGTAATGTTTTTAATGTTCTTAGGGCATACCCAGTTGGATTTACCAATTTTTAAACTTTTTTAATCTAGTTGTGAATGTAGCGGTGGCGTGGTGTAGTGTCGTCTCTTCCCTTGAATATGTTCAAAGTAAAAAAAAAATACATGTGCTTCACTTACCATCAGATAACCGAATAAGTAATCTCGTTTGGACTCTCGTCTATAAAAAAATAGTTTTTTTTAACTAAAATATATTTAAACAAAACAGCACACATTTCTCAGACCCAGAACAATTTTTCATTGGGCAAGAAATACTTGTCACATGCAAGGAATCGAATCCACATTCGATTTAATCGACTCATATCCTATTTTTTGGTTATCGACGGGTAACAATGTAAAATTATTCAACTGTCTCAACGATTTTGGCGCAAATACGAGTAGAAAAAAATGCGACCATCAAATCCCATCGATTGGATTTGATGGTCGCATTTTCCATCCAACCATCCAACAAGATGGAAGTGTTTGGTAGTTTACGAACATCTTATCGTCTTTAATTCACTTAACATTGTTCTTTACCAAAGATGCCATACAGAAACGAGATGTAATCGACTAAGTGGTAGGACTCCATTTCTGTCTAGGAGTTCGTATGTACAAAATATTAAATAAAATGTTAAACATAGAAGTATCAAGTAATGTTTCTTTTAAGATTCCTTGCTGATTCTTCCGAGGAGGTATTTTCAGAAGTGATAGTATATAATATATAAGATAGTAAGATTGTAAGAAGTAATATAAACAAAATACTTTCAGTATATATAAAATAAAATCTATTGTATTCTGATCTATTCTGTTTTTTTTTCAGATCTCTTATATTCTATTCTGTTCTGTTCTGTATTGTTCTGTACATTTCTATTCTATTCTGTTCTATCTTGTTATATTCTGAGGACTAAAACGGAATGCCTCTTTCAATAAAATATTAAATAGGAAAGTACTTATGCACACTCTTTTGTAATTGTCTTATTAATATATAACCTGGCCAGTTTTGCCTTCCTCGCGCATTTTGAACTTTTGAATGTGCCTTTAAAAGGCGTTAAACATGCAACGGATATTTTAGATTTCTGGAAAAATATTGGTTTCATCTACTGACTATGACTATCTATCTATGACTTGGTATGCAATATTCAAGAACTACCATACCTTTTAAGATATCATGCTTTTCTAAATCAAAAATAGTAGATACTGAATGAATATTATTTACTCATGGAAAATATAGTTTAAAATGTTTTAATTACAAAAATAGGAAACAAGTTACCTACGTCAATTCTCCTTGCTTTGTTCTCGCTAATGGCAAAAAAAGAGAGTTGCCTTTGACAGCTCCAGTGCATTTCAACGAAGTAAAAATAAAGTCTCGAGCACAGCCTACAAGTAGATCGCTTTTGAAACTAAAATACAGAGTGATATGAATAATTCTAGGAACTGTTTATTTTTAATTTTGCTTCTAATATTAAACAAGCTGTGCCCGAGACTCAGTAGCTTTGGATAAGTACTTTTGTTATGGTACGTAATGATGGTATAATTGTAATTTTAACCGAGAAAAACACAAATTTGTAAAATATTAAAATTATTCAGTTAACCAGCCACGCTAACCAACGAAGAAATAGACGAGTTCACAAACGCCCAGTGGACGGACCCACAAACGAAATAATAAGCGAATAGGGCAAACTCTATGTTTGTGTTTCACATTGTGACCAAACAACATAATAAACGAAAGAATGTAATATATAAATTCCTTTAAATATCTCTAGACAACAATTGGTTCCCATACAACAAATAAGTTAACGGTGTTTCTTCTGCATATCAATGATATGTTGCTAACTGGTAACATTCATTGCTATGCGGATGACAGCAGTGACGTGACGCTCTATACACCGGCCGTGCCAATTTTTCTCGGGAAAACCTCGCCGAGTACCGGAACAAACTTGTGTCTAAAGTCGAGTCGCCCCCAATCCGAGTCTTTGCTAAACAAAGTCTCGGATTGGGGGCGACTAAATCTAGTCCAGTTTAATCCTCAGAAGACACAAGTTTGCGCGTTTACCGCTAAAAAGAACCCCTTTGTCGTATCTCCTCAGTTTCAAGGCACTGCTCTTCTTGCCTCAGCCAGTATCGGAATCCTCGGAGTCGACATATCGAGTGACGTGCAGTTTCGTGGTCACTTGGAAGAGAAGGCCAAATTGGCCTCTTAAAAAACTTGGCGTGCTCAGCAGAGCGGGACAGAATTTCATGCCAGCACACCGCCTGCAATTTTACAAGGTGCAGGTTCGGCCTCACATGGAATACTGTTGGCTACATGGCTCCCCAGTGCCAGCTCCTTCCACTTGACCGCATCCAGCGCAGAGCGGCTCGAATCGTCGACGACCGAGTCCTTTCCGATCGGCTCGATTCGTGAGCACTGCGAAGAGATGTTGCATCCCTTTGCGTTTTCTTTCGCATCTACCACGGGGAGTGTTTTGAGGAATTGTTCGGATTAATCCCAGCCGCTAAATTTCACGAAAGCACATCGCGGCAGAAATCCCGATACCATCCACACCATCTGGATGATTGGCGGTCCACCACTGTGCGATTTAGAAGATGTTTTCTACCTCGCACGACTTCCTTGTGGAATCGATTACCATCAGCGATTTTTCCGGACCGATACGACTTAGGGACCTTCAAGAAAAGAGCGTACTCCTTATTAAAAGGCCGGCAACGCATCTGCAATTCCCTCCCTGGTGTTGCAGTTGTTCATGGGCGGCGGTAGTCACTTAACATCAGGTGAGCCGCATGCTCGTTTGCCCCGTCTCCTATAAAAAAAGTGATTGTCCTAATATATATAATAAGCAAGCTCGACGCTGACCTTCATTGTTAACGGTGTGAAGAAGATCAAGGCTATTCAGAAAACTATAGAAAATTTATCTGCGTCATAAAGTTAATGAAATGTGAATATCCACAGCAGAACCAGAGTAACTGATATAGCCGCACGTATCAGAAAGATGAAGTGGATATAAGCTAACCATATATGAATGAGAATGCTTTGTCACCCCCGAGAACTAAGGTGAAATGCCACATTTCCAGTAACAATGGTCTCCGGTTCTCAAATAATGGTGTGCATTTCAGAAAATATTCGAGACGCGCTGCAAAAGCGCGATAGCCCCATCAGTATCCTAAAACCCATTATTATACTAGACATACAACGTGCTGTACACACCCACTGCGTATAGTTAACCCATAGGTTGCCCGTGTAAAAAGACTGACAGTGGGCTTTGAAAATAGTAATATTTACCTGCCTATTTCAACGAGCAAACCTTCGGGCCACCATGTTACATCGGATGGACAGCGCCCTGCGTTCCCACTCGATATCCATATTATAACGCATCCTCAGTGACCCAGTGACCCAGATACTTAAAATGTGAGACACGCTTTATAGGTGAGTTGTTGAGTGTGAAGGTAGTCGCACATGGTCGGGATTTGACTCCTGCCTTGAACACTATGAATTCGCTCTTTTTCACACACACACATCTCTTCACATAAATATAATAATTTCTGCATGGCCCCAATCTAAAGGCTGAGCAGCACCATATCGTGTAACTTATGTTATTGACTCAAACACCATCAATATACAGCCATTTGTTCCGCTCAACTCCTCGATCAGGCAATTGATATACATATTGAAGAGCCTAGGAGATGTAAGGCCACCTTGCATCAGACCCCACATTCAAGTCTATATACATCAGAGTATGAACTCACCCACGCTCATACCACGATCGCAAAACCGTGACTAACTCGTGCGGCATATCAGTCTCACTTTGAAGTTTTTTCCATAATAAGTCATATGGCACCAAATCGAACGCCTTGGACAAGTCAAGAAAACAGGCAAAGACTGGAGTGCTCCTATTGGTATAGTATTTGAAAGTTTGCTTGAGACACAAGATAGCGCTTTCGGTGGACAGACCTGGTTGAAAACCAAAATGTGCATTATTAAATTCTATATGACTACTTAAGTATTGATCAAGCAAACTGTCCAGCACCTTTGCTACCACAGTAGCCAGTGAGGGTCTATTTAACGAAAAGGAATCATTGAAATCAATTTAGCCGTTTCCGAAAAATATGTGAACATTCATAAAAAACAACAAGAACTGAGTGGCTAAGCGATCCCTATAATTTTCTCAATATGTGAGAAATTCGGGTTTGATCCCTGTGATGATTAACTACGTGCTAGGTGGTAAAGGAATATATCGTGAGAAAACCGGCATGTCGGAAAAATAAAAAATAAAATATTTCGAAGCTATGTGAAGTTCGCCAACATGACATCTGCAGCGAGGTGTACACTTCCTTGCTTTTAAACCCTCTCACAAATGAGAAAAGGTTTATGCCAATGGGACGTCTTTAGACCATTTTTTTATATAAAAAGTGTTTGACAGCCTTGTTGGTGGCGCAGCTTGTCCAAATCCTTCATTAAACAATTCATTATTCATATTTATTTATTTGCATAGAATATAAGTGTTACAAAATTATTATTAAAACATATCAGTTCCATTTTCTACCTAATTATTTCTAATTGTCTATATAATTTTACATAAATATTTATTTTTTGGAAATCATATTCTGTTATTAGATTTTTCTCTTAAATTTCTATATCTTGAAAAATAATTACATGAACAGTATTTAGGAAAAAGGAAAGTATTTAAGTTTTTGTATGGCATGCAAGTAATTGTTCCTAGCTATAATTTAGGTTTGTGTATAATTTATATAACTTGGGCTGATTTTTCAATCGTCAGATAAAACTTATCCATCGAATAAATTATAACGTGTCTACATAAAAGTTATCCGTCGAATAAATTATAATGTGATACACTAGGCTCAGTCTGCATAAATCAGACCAAAATTAATAATTTAAAACTGAAGATACTCCGGGTTAACGGGAACGTATCACACCTCAGCCCCTCGTATGCCCGTATTATACTATGGGTTCTCCACAACACTCACATGAGAGTTAAAACGAGTTGAAATAAAAAATTAAACGCATTAAAATCCATGAAAGTATTTTTAGTTTTATTCAAAATGATATTGAGCCTATGTACATATAGAATTTTTTTTTCTCTTGGATATTTTTGTTTACATTTGCAAAAACTATAAGATTCATTTCCTTCGATATGAATTCGAATTGGTCAGATACAGTTAAGTTCCGTTAGTAAATAAAATTATTATATCTTGCTCAAGAACGGTGCGATAGAAGCAAAATCTTCACAGTCCGGCATATGCTTCCCTCTATGTCTGATGCATGATTCGGCACAGAGAGGACCATCGAACCAAGATCCGAGCATCTTCTTGCATTGGGCACAGTTTTCAATACAGATTTCCATTGGGTTATAACCGTTCATAATAGCAGGATCAGCTTTGACGAATTCTATTATACCAATTACAGCAAGAGAGACAAACAAAACAAATACCGGTTTAACTGTAGAAATCATTTTGTTAGAATTAAGTAATATTTGTTAATAAAAAGAAGCGAGGTTTCCTTTTGAATGTTATAATTTCTTAAGAGAAGAGCTTTATATACCAGCGTCTAGTTATTTCCTCTAACGAACCGTCACTCAAAGCAGCAGGAGGTAGTCTTGGTTCCATTATCTCTTTCTTCTGTAATATAAATGTAATGTGTAATCTATAATTAAGTTTGTTAGAGTATTATAGCAAATGAGCTAAGCGCTTGTCGTCTTTTTCAAATTACGCCAGCAATCTTGGTTCGATTTCCACCGGTACCGTGCAGTTGTTAATTGCAATGTAAAGTGCTAATTTATTCGTACCGTGTGTGGTGGTGAATAGAAACTTGTGAATCTGAGAAAATTTCGAGAACATGTGAGGCCCGCTTACATGCACCGAGGTAGGTATCCAGCAGTGTCCTACTGAACAGTGTACATAGCCTCCAAATTTGACTTTTTACTTTTTATATTTAATTACTTACTTATCGTCACGCACAATCCCTGACGGGGTAGCCAGAGAGAACAGATCGCCAAGTGTCACGATCCTTACATACCTCTTTCGCTTCTTTCAGATTCATTATCTTCTTCATACATGCACGTCTAGGTATCCGAGTACTCTTGACCCTCCCCTCTTCGAGCAGTTTGCTCACATGGTCTTCGAAAGTTAGTCTCGGTCTACCTCGACACCTTTTAATATTAACTTTCGCGCTATATATTTTCTTCACCATTCGGTCTTCACTCATTCTCTCAACGTGCCCAAACCATCGAAGCACGCCCTTATCAATTTTTGTGATAAGGTCATCTTTCAAACCTGCCATATTGCGAATCTCTTCGTTTCGCTTCCGGTCGGCCATGGTAACGCCGCACATTTTACGAAGAGATCGCATCTCCACTGCATTCAACTTGCTTTTATGCTTCTTCTGGCATACCCAGGTTTCGCTGCCATATAACAAAGTCGGTACCAACACTGCGTTATGTATTGCAAGGCGTGCACTCTTCACTACGCCTTGCCTTTTGACTAACGCAGTCAGGGCACCATTGACTTTGTTCCCGGCAGCGACACGCCTGTCCACATCTAAATCACATCTTCCATCCCGGCTAAAAGCACTCCCCAAGTATACAATTTAATTTACCTGTTCTAGACATTCCTAATTTACCCATATTTCACACTTCGTTCTCTCTTCGTCCCTTTCAAATACCAGAACCTTAGTTTTATTAGCATTCAAGCGGAGACCTTAAATTTCACATTCCTCTTTCATACACGTGACTAATGCCTGCAGTTCTGCCTCTAATGGTGCAACAAGCACTGCATCATCAGCATACAGCAGACAATTTACTTTAATGTCACCCAATTTCACACCCAAACAGCTATCTTTTAGCTTCTGTAAACAGCTGTCGAGATACAGTATGAACAGCCAGGAAGACATTACACAACCCTGTTTTACGCCCGTTTTGACGCTAAACATGGGTGACAGGTCATGTCCTACCCGCACACAGGCTTTACAGTCACAGTAAAGTGACTGCACAGCCCTTAGCAATCGACCATTCACACAATACCCCGGCAACAGTTCCCACATTTTCTTCTTTACAACCTTATCAAATGCTTTCTCAAGATCCACAAAAGCACAGAAAATCCTCTGGTTAGCAGCCAGAAGCTTTTCCGTGATCATGCGGAGAGAAAACATTTGATCCGTGCATCCTCTTTCAGGTCTAAATCCGCATTGTGCCTCCCATAGAAATCTTTCCGATTTCTCTTGCATCCTACGTGTCAAAACCTTCGAGTAAACTTTACTTGCTAAACTGGTCAAGCTGATCGCCCGATAGCACCCGCAGTCAAAATGTGAACCTTTACCTTTATATAAAGGCACAATGACTGCGGATCGCCAATCATCCGGGACATCCCCCGTCCGCCAGCACAAATTGCACAGCAGATGTAAGCTGTCCCAGACGCGAGGCCCACCATACTTGACCATTTCAGCAGTAACTCTGTCTAGCCCCACAGCCTCAGTGACCTCAGTGTCATCGAGGTCCGGGTCTGGCGTACCAGTCTCGGCGTCATCCCCGGATCCTTCACTAAGATCATCACACGCATACATTTCTCTATAAAATTCGCTCCATCGCTGCATGATGTCCGATTTGTCTGAGAGGACGTCATTAGTTCTCGAAAGCACTTTGTTCATTCTTAAGGCCGTCGCACCACTTCGGGTCCTTCCAACCTCTTTCCAGAAGAGTTTGGAGTTCTCCTTAAAGTTGTGCGACAACCTTTCGTCCGCTTCCATTCTACACCTTTCACGCATTTCCTCAATCAATGCTTTCGTGTGAACTTTTTGCAGCTTATATCTTTCTTCCATCTTCTCTCTCATATCCTTATCATTACTAGAGGCCAAGTAGTCTAACCATGCTTTCTTCTTCTTCTTTACAGCTTCTTTCACTTCATCATTCCACCATGCATCTCTTCTTTTACTACTGCCTCTTTTAATCGTTCCACACACTTCTTCCGCTGCACTTACCATTCCATCCCTAAGGTTCTGCCATGTTCTTTCCACACATTCATTTCTGCCATCGATGGTGTCAAGCTTTTCGGCTACCCTCGCATGATATTTGTTCCTAGTATCCGCTTCCTGAAGCTTCCAGCTTCGGATGCGACAGACCGACTGTGGTTCTGTTTATATTTAATGCGAACAAAAAAAATTGCTAAGCTTCATGTCCATCACACTCTTGCTTTATAGTGCCAGTTAAGATACTCCATATCTTCCCCTGGGTTTTGTAACAGGTAACAGAGTGAAACAGCCAGTAGATGGGTAGCAACATCTTTCTGATAAATCACCGAGTTCTATGGTAACTCCTTTACAGTTCAGGCTGCACGCCTTTGGAACTCCTTGCCTGACGACATCAGAAAAGCTCCCAATAAGTTTTTTTTTTATAGGATAAGGGTGACAAACGAGCACACAGTCCACCTGATGGTAAGTGGTTGCTGCGGCCCATAGACATCTACATCTATCTTCAATTACAAGTCAAAATGTAGATGCGTTGTCACCCGTGAGGACTAAGATGGAATGCCTCATTTCCAGTAAAAAGGGCCTTCGGCCACCTGCACTCACCAAGCGAAACGCAGAGGTAAACCTCTACTTCACGCTGGTATTCTGTGAGGTCGGGGTACCACCCCGGTTCGAGCCGGCCCATCCGTGTGACAGCAAAAGCTGCCGCGTGGCTCTACCACTGTTGAAAAAAAAGTTGTTTTTAAAAAGTTGGTGCGTAATTATCTATTAAAGACAACACTTCTTAGATGAATCATCCATGTCATTTATCACTTACCATCAGGTGAGCCGCATGCTCGTTTGCCCCCTCTCCTATAATAATAAAAAAAAATATTTTAGACGTATATATTCATAGTTATTTATATGTACTATTTGTATATGTATGTTGGTATGAATATATGTATGCTTATGTATGTACGTATATTTTTGTATACTTGTATAAATATGATATATTTTTATAGTTTATTTATTGTATATATTAGTAAAATTTATATATAACGTAATTAATTATAAATTTCTATTTTGTTTTTATTCTATATTGCTACACCTACTTCAAATTCTCACCACTCCATGGGTTGACTGGTAGAGAATGCCACAAGGCATTAAGGCCGTCCTTTGTATTCTTTTAGATCAAGGAATGCAATAAAGAATAAATAAATAAATAACAGCAATGGTACAATAAAAAACTGTGGTTGCTAACCCGCTCGCCAAGCGTGGAAACTATGGCAAACATCTCTCATGAGCAGCGACATAAATAAACGGGCCCCAGTTCCCGGCGAACCGGCTATTCCTGGCTACGGTGGCAACCATAGTAACGACGGGACAGGGGGTGCTTAGAATCTCCGGTAGAGGTTTGTTTGCCGCCTAAGACCTGGCAACAACAACGCACCTTAAGGACTGACAAGAAGATCAATTTGCCTTGGGGATATGACACACACGCACGCACGCACTCACGCACGCATGCAAGCACGCACTCACGAACGCAAGCACGCACGCGCGCACGCACGCTAGCGCGGACGCACGCACGCACACACACACACACACACACACACACACTCACACACACACGTACACACACACACAAACTCCGAACGTGGTAGCCATGCTGCGGCCTTATCATAGCTGTAGCATTCATAAGTTGGCTTCGGTTCTGTAGACTCATCATACGAAACACAATAGCATTAAGCTGTGTCTCATGCTGGTGTTCTGTGAGAGTGTGGTCCTTTCCCAGTCGAGCCAATCAAAATAAATAATTAGTGTTACAACCATAAATCATAAGCATAGCTGCAGCTAGGCTCTAACACGTACAATGTAAGTTGAGAACTCGTTTCACCCTTTTTATAAAAAAAGTAATTATAACCATAGGATCACCATATTACATCAATTCTGATTATTATATGCTGACATTAATTACCAAGTCGCACAACTATTTAAAACTAAAATCCACTTCAAAGAATTATTTTAACGATAATACTTGATTAACAATCCGATTGCGGTCTAGTTTCTAAAGTTCTCAGTTTGATTAAATTTTAGTGATTTATGCTAACTTTAAACTCATCAACTATTTTAAATACAGATCAAATATTTCTAAGTAATATATAAACTAATAAACATTATCTCTTATGTCTGGAAACAACGTTTTTTCTCATTTTAAGGTTTACTTTAAAAGAAGTTTCAACTTGGTACTGGTATGTTAAAAGCAGTTAGATTTTTTTTCCTGGTAGATCCATGTAAAAATTGTTTATCGGGAATATTAGTAATATTAATAATTAATAGTAATAATTATGAGTATTCCTTTAGAAAGAAAAGAAATAAAGGAATACTTGGACCAGAGACGGAGAGTGGCATGCGAGAGTAAAACATGACGTTTACAAGAAGCTCTCCATATAGCGGCAGATACAAATGTCCGGTAATGTATTTTTGAGCTGGTGACCAAAAAGAAGAATGGAGCGGTAAATTCATCACGTTGAATCGGACTTCACAAGGTCCAGAAATATTTTATTTCTCAGACATGCAGATTTATCTAACGATGTTTTTCTTTTCCGCCGAGTACGTAAAATCAAACATATCACCATCGTAATCTTCTCTGTCGTTACTAATCATATTAAACATCACAAGTCCACAACTGCACATAGACTTCCCCAAAGGGATGATAACACGGTCCTGAGTGACCTGCATCCATCTACTTCTTGAATGTTTTACTAGTCCGTCCAACATCTATTGGACCACAGCACTACAATCTGTCAAAAGTCTACTGCTGAACATAGACCTCCCGATCGATTGCCTTATAGGGGGGATTTCACCATAGGTGCCACGCTTGGCAGGCAGTTGGCAACCGCAATTTTTTAGTTGTTATTAGAAAGAACCTGCTACCAATCTCCTGGATTCTTTCCCACTCTCGGCTCTTTTGAATCACACGAGACGATATGGTATAATGGACATTCTTACACTGCCACTACACAGTCAGTAACTTATACCCATACAGTTTCAATTTTAAGATCATTACAAGTCCATAGCTGAATATAGGCCACTTAAAAGAAATGCCACAAAGACCTTATGTAGCGACTCTCCATCTCTTACCAGGTCACTCAATCTAGTGGGGAGCCATCTTACAATTAATTCAATAAAAAATCAGTTTTAAGATTAGCTTATCCGATATACATTATGTTTCGCTTCAAACTCATTAAAGTCCACTCGTCAATTAATAAAAGGGTTCGGACTATTCCTAAAAAAATATACTCCATATTGGTTTTTTTAGTAAAAGCGTCCTCTTTGACGTAAATCAAACCAAATCGCTGTTGGTTTTGATGGGATGCCAGCTATTTCAGTATGTAAGTCAAATTCAACGCTGAAACTATTTTCCTTATGTGAAAATCTTGTAAAATTGAATGTTTGATATATTTTTAATATATATTGATATTTCTTTTAAGCCGATTTCTACAAGTATGATGTAAATAATACTCATATACCAATTCCAATGTATTTTTAATTTATTTGTGACTGAAGCAATGTTGTGTGGCGGGTAGTCTCTTCAATTTAACATGATCGAGGAGGACGGTGGCTGGTATATATATCATACTTGTGAACTGGTGCTGCTTGTGGTGACTGCTTGGCTAGGATTCACTTAAACATAACGTACTTTTTTGAATATTCGTCATAAAACATAATTCCGTTTTTCTTATAGGATGGGGTGACAAATGAGCGCACAGTCCACCTGATGGTAAATGGGTGCTCTGACCCATAGACAGACATTTATCCTCAATAAAAAAAACAAAATGCAGATGCGTTGCAAGCCGTGAGGACTAAGATGGAATGCCTCTTTTCTTGTAAAATGGGTTTCCGATTCTCTACTGTGGAAATGTTTTGTGCAGAGATTGATCACTGGGCCCTATCCACCCCCATAACGGTCTGTCTCGGCACAGGGTATTATTTTATTTCCCTAGATTTTAAGCAAACCATTGTGTTAATAACCGTAGTTATTATTTTTATTATTATTATTGTATTACTAACCCAAATATGGATTTTAATTATCTGAAATAAAGAATTTATTTTTATTATTATCTACACTTTCCATACAATACACAGCAGTGTTAAGCTTCTATTTTACGCTGGTATTTTGTGAGAGCGTGGTACTTCCCCGGTGGAGCCGATGTGCTACAACTATACTACTAATATAGCTGCAGTATCTATGTCTATTCCACGTATTAAATTGTTCTATAACTCAGTTACGACGGTTATTACTACTATTGTGTACAATTTTGCATATATTATGTTAGGTAACATTAAGGTTCAAGACTATACAATATTTGGTAGATTACGACATATCTCATCATCACATATTCCTCAAATAACTTTCAATCCCTAACCAAAATATCAAGTAATGTTTCTGTTACATTACACTGATGTTTTTACAATGGAGATATTGTAGAAAATTATATTTCATTGGACAATTTTAAAACATCCTTCGATATTACCACTCTTTCTTTACAGTTTAAAAATACTTTCATAACGCAATTAAAATGGATTAAAAAGTTTTACTCATTCTCGTATTTATCGTTTAAGGACTTTGTATGGTGTGCAAATAAATATATATATATATATATATATATATATATATATATATATATATATATATATATATATATATATATATATATATATATATATATATATAATTATAATTCTTCCATCTATTCTATTCTATTCTTATTCACCGTTATACTATGTGGCCAGTCATAATAAAAAATTCTTTATTTAAATAATATTTGCATCAATATACGTGTAACCATATAATGAGAGCTAATTATTTTCCACTCACCAGATGTCGCTAGTTGGGACTGAGATAAAGATTTTGTTACACAATGTCAGTTAATTGAGAAATAAGTTTTAAATAATAGTTCATCATTATCTAGAGTATTAAATTAATACACAACACAATGCGTCAGTGGTTTGATTTTTAATTTTTTGCACTTTATAACTCTTTTTTTTAATTATTCTACTTTTAGTAATATTTATAGTTTAGTTTATTCATTTCTAATCTAATTAATATGAAATATAACTAATAATACGGAAAGAAACATTAAAGTTTACATTTTCCTAAGAAAATATCGTCCCACGCTATGAAATCTGTCAAATATTTTACCTCATTGTAAAGTGGCGCCGCTCTGGTGGCAGAAAAAGTTGTGGATGCCCTCATTAGATATGTGTCCATAACTTTGGTTTATCTGAGTCATTATTTTCTTTGTACATAAAATTTGAAATAAGTAAATAATGCCTTCAAAAGATCTAAAGTAAAACTTGGTGGGAAACTCTGAAATAAAAACTGAATAAAAGTAGTTGTAACTGGGTTTTTTTGTATAAAAACTTAAAGCCCATTAAAAGTTGGTCTAACCTTAGCAGGCCGTCTTTGACGTAAACTTAACTGTCAATTGCGCGGAGTAAGAAATAGTGCTATAAGAAGAATTGATTTCTTTATTTATTGTTATGTTTTTGTAACTAGATAAGAACGAACATTGATTATTTATTTTTTTGTTTAAATGACGTTTTAAAAATATTACTGTAACAGTTTATATATTCAAGTTATTTCGATTCCCGATGGTCAAAATAAAATTATTAATTGCAATTTTAATTGATGATTTATCGCGTAGTGCTCAGTAAATTTAAAACTCATGAGGTAACCTTCTGTGGTGCCATATACGAGGAATAGCAACGCTGCAACTATATTACAGACTAGCTGTTCCTCGCGACTTCGCCCGCGTGGAATTTATTACAATTGGGTTTTATGGGTTTTAATTTTTTTGCGCGGAACCTTTAATTCCTTTTTTTTTAAATAAAAGTAGCCAGTAAGCTAAAAGTATCTGCCAGTGAAAATCCCGTCAAAATTGGTCCAGCCGTTTCGGAGATTAGCCGAAACAAACTGACAGACAGACAGACAAAAATTTTAAAATTATGTTTTTTGTTATAAGTACCGTATATACTTTCATATTTTGCATTTAGTTAAAAGCTGTTGTTATTTTGACATTACAAACAGACACTTCAAATGTATTTATTTGTATAGATGAAGCACGAATGGATCATGGATTTGCTCGTTTATCTTTATTATTTTGTAATTAGATAAGAACGAACATTCAATATTTATTTTTGTTTGCTAAGAGGACCTTTTAAAAATTTCTGTAATAGTTTGGATTCCAGTTATTTGATTCCCGATATCCAAAATAAAATTATCAATTGCACTTTTAATAGACCCTTTGACTAACTTTGGAAAACCATTTTAAATTAATCTTTATTACATAATAAACATACTTCATTTATAATTGCTGAAGATCTACTGTATTAACAATAAAAATCAAAGTTTTTTTTATAGGATAAGGGTGACAAACGAGCACACAGTCCACCTTATGGTAAGTGGTTGCTGCGGCCCATAGACATCTACATCTATCCTCGTTTGTGAATCAAAATGCAGATGCGTTGTCACCCGTGAGAACTAAGATGGAATGCCTCATTTCCAGTAAAAAGGGCCTCCGGCCACCTGCACTCACCAAGCGAAACGCAGAGGTAAACCTCTACTTCACGCTGGTATTCTGTGAGGTCGTGGTACCACCCCGGTTCGAGCCGGCCCATCCGTGCGACAGCAAAAGCTGCCGCGTGGCTCTACCACTGTTATAAAATTAAAGTTAATGTTTAAAATTCCAAAACCGCGACAAAAACGCTTATTCTGTAATGGCGGTGGTCATATAATTTGTGTTACGTTACAAACATGTTAAAAGGTCAATAACCGTAATAAAACCGTGCAGCTGAAGTAAATTTTATCATTTTTCTTTAAATTTATTCGATAAAATGATGGTCTACAGAAACTGTTTGTTTCTGTTTTAACGAATCCCAAAAGACGAAAAATGTGAAAGTAAAAGTAATAACACCTTTATAATGAATTTTTATAATGAAAATTTGCTCCATTTGCTTACTTCAAAATTACACTAAAATATTATTTACCAAAAAAATTTCATTGTCAAGAGGATCCCAGAAGTCGACTACCTGATGCTGGGTCTTCTCGAAAAGTGTTCCTTAAAAGGCAAAAAATTGATCTTGTCACAGAATGTCTGCGAAGACATAGTACTACAACCCATACTGAAAGCTTACAAAATGATGATAATATGATACAAGAAATCTTTGAGCCTAAACGTATATTATCTATATAGTACAAATGTCATCATATAATGAAGTTTATGCTATTCGCTTTTAAATGAAGTAATTAATTTTGTATTTTTGTTTTTTCAGAATTACTTGAAACTCAAGAAAGCTTACAAAATGATAATCATATGATACAAGAAATTATTGAGCCTAAAGTTATATCATCTATTTATTACAAAAGTCATAAGTTATTTTTTCAAATTTAAATGAGTTAAGTTTATGTTATTCACATTAACATTAAGTAATTAATTTGTTTTTTGTTTTTTCAGAATTACCAGAAACAACAGTTGAGGGGATTACTGTGAAATATTTAATATCATGCACACATGGAAATAAGGTGATCGCCACCATGCTGGTTCTATGAAAATTCATTTAAAAATTGTATAAACAACTTTATTGTTAAGTGAAATATGTTTAAAAAAAAGTCTCGCTTGGTTTCTTGGTGGTTCTTCCCAGGCCAGAGGTATTTTCCGAATCAGTGGTAAATAAAAAATTACTTTCAATAAGTATTAAGTAATAACCAATATTGAATAAAAAATCATTCCATTCTATTCTAATACTACAGCTATCTCTGTTCATTACATAACATTAATTATTTTACATATTATGCTATTCTTATTTAGCCATTATGTCACTTATCTCTTATCATAAGAACATAACATGTTTTCGCTCAAACAAATGTCTTATAGAATGCAATTGTTTTATTCGGGCGTGACAAGCGGGGATTCTATATGTATATAATATTGTATAATGGACATTCTTACACTGCCACTACACGGTCAGTAACTTATACCAATACAGTTAAACTTTATGATCATTACAAGTCCATAGCTGAATATAGGCCACTTAAAAGAAATGCCACAAAGACCTTATGTAGCGACTCTCCATCTCTTACAAAGTCACTCAATCTAGTGGGGAGCCATCTTACAATTAATTCAATAAATAATCAGTTTTAAGATTAGCTTATCTGATAATACATTATGTTTCGCTTCAAATACATTAAAGTTCACTCGTCAATTAATAAAAGGGTTCGGACTATTCCTAAAAAAATATACTCCATATTGATTTTTTTAGTAAAAGCATCCTCTTTGACGTAAATCAAACCAAATCTCCGTTGGTTTTGATGGGATGCCAGCTATTTCAGTATGTAAGTCAAATTCAACGCTGAAACTATTTTCCTTATGTGAAAATCTTGTAAAATTGAATGTTTGATATATTTTTAATATATATTGATATTTCTTTTAAGCCGATTTCTACAAGTATGATGTAAATAATACTCATATACCAATTCCAATGTATTTTTTATTTATTTGTGACTGAAGCAATGTTGTGTGGCGGGTAGTCTCTTCAATTTAATATGATCGAGGAGGACGGTTGCTGGTATATATATCATACTTGTGAACTGGTGCTGCTTGTGGTGACTGGTTGGCTAGGATTCACTTAAACATAACGTACATTTTTGAATATACGTCATAAAACATAATTCCGTTTTTCTTATAGGGTGGGGTGACAAATGAGCGCACAGTCCATCTGATGGTAAATGGTTGCTCTGACCCAAAGACATCTACATCTATCCTCAATAAAAAATCAAAATGCAGATGCGTTGCAAGCCGTGAGGACTAAGATGGAATGCCTCTTTTCTATTAAAATGGGTTTCCGATTCTCTACTGTGGAAATGTTTTGTGCAGAGATTGATCACTGGGCCCTATCCACCCCCATAACGGTCTGTCTCAGCACAGGGTATTATTTTATTTCCCTAGATTTTAAGCAAACCATTGTTTTAATAACCGTAGTTATTATTTTTATTATTATTATTGTATTACTAACCCAAATATGAATTTTAATTATCTGAAATAAAGAATTTATTTTTAATATTATCTACACTTTCCATACAATACACAGCAGTGTTAAGCTTCTATTTTACGCTGGTATTTTGTGAGAGCGTGGTGCTTCCCCGGTGGAGCCGATGTGCTACAACTATACTACTAATATAGCTGCAGTATCTATGTCTCTACCACGTATTAAATTGTTCTATAACTCAGTTACGACGGTTATTACTACTATTGTGTACAATTTTGCATATATTATGTTAGGTAACATTAAGGTTCAAGACTATACAATATTTGGTAGATTACGACATATCTCATCATCACATATTCCTCAAATAACTTTCAATCCCTAACCAAAATATCAAGTAATGTTTCTGTTACATTACACTGATGTTTTTACAATGGAGATATTGTAGAAAATTATATTTCATTGGACAATTTTAAAACATCCTTCGATATTACCACTCTTTCTTTACAGTTTAAAAATACCTTCATAACGCAATTAAAATGGAATAAAAAGTTTTACTCATTCTCGTATTTATCGTTTAAGGACTTTGTATGGTGTGCAAATAAATATATATATATATATATATATATATATATATATATATATATATATATATATATATATATATATATATATAATTATAATTCTTCCATCTATTCTATTCTATTCTTATTCACCGTTATACTATGTGGCCAGTCATAATAAAAAATTATTTATTTAAATAATATTTGCATCAATATACGTGTAACCATATAATGAGAGCTAATTATTTTCCACTCACCAGATGTCGCTAGTTGGGACTGAGGTAAAGATTTTGTTACATAATGTCAGTTAATTGAGAAATAAGTTTTAAATAATAGTTCATCATTATCTAGAGTATTAAATTAATACACAACACAATGCGTCAGTGGTTTGATTTTTAATTTTTTGCACTTTATAACTCTTTTTTTTAATTATTCTACTTTTAGTAATATTTATAGTTTGGTTTATTCATTTCTAATCTAATTAATATGAAATATAACTAATAATACGGAAAGAAACATTAAAGTTTACATTTTCCTAAGAAAATATCGTCCCACGCTATGAAATCTGTCAAATATTTTACCTCATTGTAAAGTGGCGCCGCTCTGGTGGCAGAAAAAGTTGTGGATGCCCTCATTAGATATGTGTCCATAACTTTGGTTTATCTGAGTCATTATTTTCTTTGTACATAAAATTTGAAATAAGTAAATAATGCCTTCAAAAGATCTAAAGTAAAACTTGGTGGGAAACTCTGAAATAAAAACTGAATAAAAGTAGTTGTAACTGGGTTTTTTTGTATAAAAAGTTAAAGCCCATTAAAAGTTGGTCTAACCTTAGCAGGCCGTCTTTGACGTTAACTTAACTGTCAATTGCGCGGAGTAAGAAATAGTGCTATAAGAAGAATTGATTTCTTTATTTATTGTTATGTTTTTGTAACTAGATAAGAACGAACATTGATTATTTATTTTTTTCTTTAAATGACGTTTTAAAAATATTACTGTAACAGTTTATATTCAAGTTATTTCGATTCCCGATGGTCAAAATAAAATTATTAATTGCAATTTTAATTGATGATTTATCGCGTAGTGCTCAGTAAATTGAAAACTCATGAGGTAACCTTCTGTGGTGCCATATACGAGGAATAGCAACGCTGCAACTATATTACAGACTAGCTGTTCCTCGTGACTTCGCCCGCGTGGAATTTATTACAATTGGGTTTTATGGGTTTTAATTTTTTTGCGCGGAACCTTTAATTCCTTTTTTTTAAATAAAAGTAGCCAGTAAGCTAAAAGTATCTGCCAGTGAAAATCCCGTCAAAATCGGTCCAGCCGTTTCGGAGATTAGCCGAAACAAACTGACAGACAGACAGACAAAAATTTTAAAATTATGTTTTTTGTTATAAGTACCGTATACAATATGTAACGTAATTAACGCACATGCTCAGACACCCCAATTAGTATATTATGTTATAATCATTATACATACACTGACTTTTTAATTAAACATGTTTATGCATTGATTATTTATTAAATTAGTTATACTAATTCCGGAACAATTTTGTGGTCACAGTATAAATCCACGAACGCACGCAGTCGCTCACGTAGGTATAGGTTTTGAGGGTCTTTCTATCACAGTAGGTACCTATAAACTCGCGTTTGAGACGAGTTAACGCCGCCGCCGCTTGACACAACTTTAGGTAGGTATTAGTGCCGAAAAATGTCGATAATACACAATTGTTTATGTTAAAAAAATACCTACATATGAACACTAACTGATGTTCGTACTCTGACCATCGAGTTGTTTATTTAAGTCTAGTAAACATTTGATCGCATCTTTCAATCACACTTCAGCCATTGGACTTTCGACTCTGAATAATTTTGTTTATTGATTATGATACAATGTCAATAGGCAATATTCGTTACTAAATGTTATGAATTTGCATAACATTTGAATTGTAATTGTTAATAATAATAAACTGCTAAAACTAAGAGGCAATACGAAAACATAATTCAAAGACGGCGTGTTTAAAAGATGTGAATCAAGATTACAATAATTTAAGGAATCAAATATTTAACTTACTGATAGCCTAAACTCTCATGCAACGTTGTATTTTAACACATTTTAAAATATCCACCACGGCTTCGTGGTGCAGCGCTAAGGACCGCGGGTTCGAATCCCGCACGGAACAATATTTGTATGGCCTACAAATAATTGTTCCGAGTCTGGATGTTTGTCCTTGTGAAATTTATGTTTGTACACTGCCCCCACAATACAAGAGAAAATCCTACTGTGGAGGTTACGTTTTAAAAAAGAAAAAGAAAGAAAATAATTTAGAAAGCAATTCAGTGTTATTTTTCTATTTTTCACTATTCTAAAATCGTTCACTCATAGAAAATGATAATATGATTTCATACGTATTAATATTTAATACGAACATAATCAGGTGATCTGGGAGGTCAATGGCCCGGCCGCCACGACCTTTATAAGGTACTTCAAACTCTGTATTTGTAAAGACTTTAAAATACTTGAAATAAGGTTCAATTTTCTTTATTTTGTACTGAATGACGGAATTTGTATTAATACAAATAAAACTGCACTTTTAAAAGTCTTATTGCTTTGAGTTACGGTCCATTTCAGTTTGTATTGACTGTACAGGTTTAGTGTGACTGTAAATTACGTAGTTTCAATTATTTTTGGATAAAAAAATTACCTATATTAAAAATGATAGAAAACAATTCAGTAAACGATTCTGAACAAACTACTTTCTCAAAGTGCGTTAATTATGATACCTGTTGTATACTTTCATATTATGCATTTAGTTAAAAGCTGTTGTTATTTTGACATTACAAACAGACACTTCAAATTTATTTATTTGTATAGATGAAGCACGAATGGATCATGGATTTGCTCGTTTATCTTTATTATTTTGTAATTAGATAAGAACGAACATTCAATATTTATTTTTGTTTGCTAAGAGGACCTTTTAAAAATTTCTGTAATAGTTTGGATTCCAGTTATTTGATTCCCGATATCCAAAATAAAATTATCAATTGCACTTTTAATAGACTCTTTGACTAACTTTGGAAAACCATTTTAAATGAATCTTTATTACATAATAAACATACTTCATTTATAATTGCTGAAGATCTACTGTATTAACAATAAAAATCAAAGTTTTTTTTATAGGATAAGGGTGACAAACGAGCACACAGTCCACCTTATGGTAAGTGGTTGCTGCGGCCCATAGACATCTACATCTATCCTCGTTTGTGAATCAAAATGCAGATGCGTTGTCACCCGTGAGAACTAAGATGGAATGCCTCATTTCCAGTAAAAAGGGCCTCCGGCCACCTGCACTCACCAAGCGAAACGCAGAGGTAAACCTCTACTTCACGCTGGTATTCTGTGAGGTCGTGGTACCACCCCGGTTCGAGCCGGCCCATCCGTGCGACAGCAAAAGCTGCCGCGTGGCTCTACCACTGTTATAAAGTTAAAGTTAATGTTTAAAATTCCAAAACCGCGACAAAAACGCTTATTCTGTAATGGCGCTGGTCATATGATTTGTGTTACGTTACAAACATGTTAAAAGGTCAATAACCGTAATAAAACCGTGCAGCTGAAGTAAATTTTATCATTTTTCTTCTGTTTGTTTCTGTTTTAACGAATCCCAAAAGACAAAAAATGTGAAAGTAAAAGTAATAACATCTTTATAATGAACTTTTATAATGAAAATTTGCTCCATTTGCTTACTTAAAAATTACACTAAAATATTATTTACCAAAAAAATTTGCTGCTATAAAAGCGGCGGAAACTATTGCACAGCGCTTCCGGGTTCCCTGTAGGGTTTCAAATGTTTTCTGTTATTAAATAACATAATATTTTTCTAAACTGTGTTGTAATGTTTATTTTCTTATCAAACATAATATTCACTTCAACTTCGCTTGTTACATCGATAAAGACACACTTAACTACATGAAGTACAAAATGGGCTTCAGTCAGAAGACACTTTTGGACGACGAGGCTGTGCCAAATAAATTTCATTGTCAAGAGGATCCCAGAAGTTCTGATGCTGGATCTTCTTGAAAAATGTTACTTAAAAAATAATAATAAAATAATTGATCTTGTCACAGAATGTCTGCGAAGACATAGTACTACAACCCATACTGAAAGCTTACAAAATGATGATAATATGATACAAGAAATCTTTGAGCCAAAACGTATATTAACTATATAGTACAAATGTCATCATATAATGAAGTTTATGCTATTCGCTTTTAAATGAAGTAATTAATTTTGTATTTTTGTTTTTTCAGAATTACTTGACACTCAAGAAAGCTTACAAAATGATAAGCATATGATACAAGAAATTATTGAGCCTAAAGGTATATCATCTATTTATTACAAAAGTCATAAGTTATTTTTTCAAATTTAAATGAGTTAAGTTTATGTTATTCACATTAACATTAAGTAATTAATTTGTTTTTTGTTTTTTCAGAATTACCAGAAACAACAGTTGAGGGGATTACTGTGAAATATTTAATATCATGCACACATGGAAATAAGGTGATCGCCACCATGCTGGTTCTATGAAAATTCATTTAAAAATTGTATAAACAACTTTATTGTTAAGTGAAATATGTTTAAAAAAAAGTCTCGCTTGGTTTCTTGGTGGTTCTTCCCAGGCCAGAGGTATTTTCCGAATCAGTGGTAAATAAAAAATTACTTTCAATAAGTATTAAGTAATAACCAATATTGAATAAAAAATCATTCCATTCTATTCTAATACTACAGCTATCTCTGTTCATTACATAACATTAATTATTTTACATATTATGCTATTCTTATTTAGCCATTATGTCACTTATCTCTTATCATAAGAACATAACATGTTTTCGCTCAAACAAATGTCTTATAGAATGCAATTGTTTTATTCGGGCGTGACAAGCGGGGATTCTATATGTATATAATATTGTATAATGGACATTCTTACACTGCCACTACACGGTCAGTAACTTATACCAATACAGTTAAACTTTATGATCATTACAAGTCCATAGCTGAATATAGGCCACTTAAAAGAAATGCCACAAAGACCTTATGTAGCGACTCTCCATCTCTTACAAAGTCACTCAATCTAGTGGGGAGCCATCTTACAATTAATTCAATAAATAATCAGTTTTAAGATTAGCTTATCTGATAATACATTATGTTTCGCTTCAAATACATTAAAGTTCACTCGTCAATTAATAAAAGGGTTCGGACTATTCCTAAAAAAATATACTCCATATTGATTTTTTTAGTAAAAGCATCCTCTTTGACGTAAATCAAACCAAATCTCCGTTGGTTTTGATGGGATGCCAGCTATTTCAGTATGTAAGTCAAATTCAACGCTGAAACTATTTTCCTTATGTGAAAATCTTGTAAAATTGAATGTTTGATATATTTTTAATATATATTGATATTTCTTTTAAGCCGATTTCTACAAGTATGATGTAAATAATACTCATATACCAATTCCAATGTATTTTTTATTTATTTGTGACTGAAGCAATGTTGTGTGGCGGGTAGTCTCTTCAATTTAATATGATCGAGGAGGACGGTTGCTGGTATATATATCATACTTGTGAACTGGTGCTGCTTGTGGTGACTGGTTGGCTAGGATTCACTTAAACATAACGTACATTTTTGAATATACGTCATAAAACATAATTCCGTTTTTCTTATAGGGTGGGGTGACAAATGAGCGCACAGTCCATCTGATGGTAAATGGTTGCTCTGACCCAAAGACATCTACATCTATCCTCAATAAAAAATCAAAATGCAGATGCGTTGCAAGCCGTGAGGACTAAGATGGAATGCCTCTTTTCTATTAAAATGGGTTTCCGATTCTCTACTGTGGAAATGTTTTGTGCAGAGATTGATCACTGGGCCCTATCCACCCCCATAACGGTCTGTCTCAGCACAGGGTATTATTTTATTTCCCTAGATTTTAAGCAAACCATTGTTTTAATAACCGTAGTTATTATTTTTATTATTATTATTGTATTACTAACCCAAATATGAATTTTAATTATCTGAAATAAAGAATTTATTTTTATTATTATCTACACTTTCCATACAATACACAGCAGTGTTAAGCTTCTATTTTACGCTGGTATTTTGTGAGAGCGTGGTGCTTCCCCGGTGGAGCCGATGTGCTACAACTATACTACTAATATAGCTGCAGTATCTATGTCTCTACCACGTATTAAATTGTTCTATAACTCAGTTACGACGGTTATTACTACTATTGTGTACAATTTTGCATATATTATGTTAGGTAACATTAAGGTTCAAGACTATACAATATTTGGTAGATTACGACATATCTCATCATCACATATTCCTCAAATAACTTTCAATCCCTAACCAAAATATCAAGTAATGTTTCTGTTACATTACACTGATGTTTTTACAATGGAGATATTGTAGAAAATTATATTTCATTGGACAATTTTAAAACATCCTTCGATATTACCACTCTTTCTTTACAGTTTAAAAATACCTTCATAACGCAATTAAAATGGATTAAAAAGTTTTACTCATTCTCGTATTTATCGTTTAAGGACTTTGTATGGTGTGCAAATAAATATATATATATATATATATATATATATATATATATATATATATATAATTATAATTCTTCCATCTATTCTATTCTATTCTTATTCACCGTTATACTATGTGGCCAGTCATAATAAAAAATTATTTATTTAAATAATATTTGCATCAATATACGTGTAACCATATAATGAGAGCTAATTATTTTCCACTCACCAGATGTCGCTAGTTGGGACTGAGGTAAAGATTTTGTTACATAATGTCAGTTAATTGAGAAATAAGTTTTAAATAATAGTTCATCATTATCTAGAGTATTAAATTAATACACAACACAATGCGTCAGTGGTTTGATTTTTAATTTTTTGCACTTTATAACTCTTTTTTTTAATTATTCTACTTTTAGTAATATTTATAGTTTGGTTTATTCATTTCTAATCTAATTAATATGAAATATAACTAATAATACGGAAAGAAACATTAAAGTTTACATTTTCCTAAGAAAATATCGTCCCACGCTATGAAATCTGTCAAATATTTTACCTCATTGTAAAGTGGCGCCGCTCTGGTGGCAGAAAAAGTTGTGGATGCCCTCATTAGATATGTGTCCATAACTTTGGTTTATCTGAGTCATTATTTTCTTTGTACATAAAATTTGAAATAAGTAAATAATGCCTTCAAAAGATCTAAAGTAAAACTTGGTGGGAAACTCTGAAATAAAAACTGAATAAAAGTAGTTGTAACTGGGTTTTTTTGTATAAAAAGTTAAAGCCCATTAAAAGTTGGTCTAACCTTAGCAGGCCGTCTTTGACGTAAACTTAACTGTCAATTGCGCGGAGTAAGAAATAGTGCTATAAGAAGAATTGATTTCTTTATTTATTGTTATGTTTTTGTAACTAGATAAGAACGAACATTGATTATTTATTTTTTTCTTTAAATGACGTTTTAAAAATATTACTGTAACAGTTTATATTCAAGTTATTTCGATTCCCGATGGTCAAAATAAAATTATTAATTGCAATTTTAATTGATGATTTATCGCGTAGTGCTCAGTAAATTGAAAACTCATGAGGTAACCTTCTGTGGTGCCATATACGAGGAATAGCAACGCTGCAACTATATTACAGACTAGCTGTTCCTCGTGACTTCGCCCGCGTGGAATTTATTACAATTGGGTTTTATGGGTTTTAATTTTTTTGCGCGGAACCTTTAATTCCTTTTTTTTAAATAAAAGTAGCCAGTAAGCTAAAAGTATCTGCCAGTGAAAATCCCGTCAAAATCGGTCCAGCCGTTTCGGAGATTAGCCGAAACAAACTGACAGACAGACAGACAAAAATTTTAAAATTATGTTTTTTGTTATAAGTACCGTATACAATATGTAACGTAATTAACGCACATGCTCAGACACCCCAATTAGTATATTATGTTATAATCATTATACATACACTGACTTTTTAATTAAACATGTTTATGCATTGATTATTTATTAAATTAGTTATACTAATTCCGGAACAATTTTGTGGTCACAGTATAAATCCACGAACGCACGCAGTCGCTCACGTAGGTATAGGTTTTGAGGGTCTTTCTATCACAGTAGGTACCTATAAACTCGCGTTTGAGACGAGTTAACGCCGCCGCCGCTTGACACAACTTTAGGTAGGTATTAGTGCCGAAAAATGTCGATAATACACAATTGTTTATGTTAAAAAAATACCTACATATGAACACTAACTGATGTTCGTACTCTGACCATCGAGTTGTTTATTTAAGTCTAGTAAACATTTGATCGCATCTTTCAATCACACTTCAGCCATTGGACTTTCGACTCTGAATAATTTTGTTTATTGATTATGATACAATGTCAATAGGCAATATTCGTTACTAAATGTTATGAATTTGCATAACATTTGAATTGTAATTGTTAATAATAATAAACTGCTAAAACTAAGAGGCAATACGAAAACATAATTCAAAGACGGCGTGTTTAAAAGATGTGAATCAAGATTACAATAATTTAAGGAATCAAATATTTAACTTACTGATAGCCTAAACTCTCATGCAACGTTGTATTTTAACACATTTTAAAATATCCACCACGGCTTCGTGGTGCAGCGCTAAGGACCGCGGGTTCGAATCCCGCACGGAACAATATTTGTATGGCCTACAAATAATTGTTCCGAGTCTGGATGTTTGTCCTTGTGAAATTTATGTTTGTACACTGCCCCCACAATACAAGAGAAAATCCTACTGTGGAGGTTACGTTTTAAAAAAGAAAAAGAAAGAAAATAATTTAGAAAGCAATTCAGTGTTATTTTTCTATTTTTCACTATTCTAAAATCGTTCACTCATAGAAAATGATAATATGATTTCATACGTATTAATATTTAATACGAACATAATCAGGTGATCTGGGAGGTCAATGGCCCGGCCGCCACGACCTTTATAAGGTACTTCAAACTCTGTATTTGTAAAGACTTTAAAATACTTGAAATAAGGTTCAATTTTCTTTATTTTGTACTGAATGACGGAATTTGTATTAATACAAATAAAACTGCACTTTTAAAAGTCTTATTGCTTTGAGTTACGGTCCATTTCAGTTTGTATTGACTGTACAGGTTTAGTGTGACTGTAAATTACGTAGTTTCAATTATTTTTGGATAAAAAAATTACCTATATTAAAAATGATAGAAAACAATTCAGTAAACGATTCTGAACAAACTACTTTCTCAAAGTGCGTTAATTATGATACCTGTTGTATACTTTCATATTATGCATTTAGTTAAAAGCTGTTGTTATTTTGACATTACAAACAGACACTTCAAATTTATTTATTTGTATAGATGAAGCACGAATGGATCATGGATTTGCTCGTTTATCTTTATTATTTTGTAATTAGATAAGAACGAACATTCAATATTTATTTTTGTTTGCTAAGAGGACCTTTTAAAAATTTCTGTAATAGTTTGGATTCCAGTTATTTGATTCCCGATATCCAAAATAAAATTATCAATTGCACTTTTAATAGACTCTTTGACTAACTTTGGAAAACCATTTTAAATGAATCTTTATTACATAATAAACATACTTCATTTATAATTGCTGAAGATCTACTGTATTAACAATAAAAATCAAAGTTTTTTTTATAGGATAAGGGTGACAAACGAGCACACAGTCCACCTTATGGTAAGTGGTTGCTGCGGCCCATAGACATCTACATCTATCCTCGTTTGTGAATCAAAATGCAGATGCGTTGTCACCCGTGAGAACTAAGATGGAATGCCTCATTTCCAGTAAAAAGGGCCTCCGGCCACCTGCACTCACCAAGCGAAACGCAGAGGTAAACCTCTACTTCACGCTGGTATTCTGTGAGGTCGTGGTACCACCCCGGTTCGAGCCGGCCCATCCGTGCGACAGCAAAAGCTGCCGCGTGGCTCTACCACTGTTATAAAGTTAAAGTTAATGTTTAAAATTCCAAAACCGCGACAAAAACGCTTATTCTGTAATGGCGCTGGTCATATGATTTGTGTTACGTTACAAACATGTTAAAAGGTCAATAACCGTAATAAAACCGTGCAGCTGAAGTAAATTTTATCATTTTTCTTCTGTTTGTTTCTGTTTTAACGAATCCCAAAAGACAAAAAATGTGAAAGTAAAAGTAATAACATCTTTATAATGAACTTTTATAATGAAAATTTGCTCCATTTGCTTACTTAAAAATTACACTAAAATATTATTTACCAAAAAAATTTGCTGCTATAAAAGCGGCGGAAACTATTGCACAGCGCTTCCGGGTTCCCTGTAGGGTTTCAAATGTTTTCTGTTATTAAATAACATAATATTTTTCTAAACTGTGTTGTAATGTTTATTTTCTTATCAAACATAATATTCACTTCAACTTCGCTTGTTACATCGATAAAGACACACTTAACTACATGAAGTACAAAATGGGCTTCAGTCAGAAGACACTTTTGGACGACGAGGCTGTGCCAAATAAATTTCATTGTCAAGAGGATCCCAGAAGTTCTGATGCTGGATCTTCTTGAAAAATGTTACTTAAAAAATAATAATAAAATAATTGATCTTGTCACAGAATGTCTGCGAAGACATAGTACTACAACCCATACTGAAAGCTTACAAAATGATGATAATATGATACAAGAAATCTTTGAGCCAAAACGTATATTAACTATATAGTACAAATGTCATCATATAATGAAGTTTATGCTATTCGCTTTTAAATGAAGTAATTAATTTTGTATTTTTGTTTTTTCAGAATTACTTGACACTCAAGAAAGCTTACAAAATGATAAGCATATGATACAAGAAATTATTGAGCCTAAAGGTATATCATCTATTTATTACAAAAGTCATAAGTTATTTTTTCAAATTTAAATGAGTTAAGTTTATGTTATTCACATTAACATTAAGTAATTAATTTGTTTTTTTGTTTTTTCAGAATTACCAGAAACTACAGTTGAGGGGATTACTGTGAAATATTTAATATCATGCACACATGGAAATAAGGTGATCGCCACCATGCTGGTTCTATGAAAATTCATTTAAAAATTGTATAAACAACTTTATTGTTAAGTGAAATATGTTTAAAAAAAAGTCTCGCTTGGTTTCTTGCTGGTTCTTCCCAGGCCAGAGGTATTTTCCGAATCAGTGGTAAATAAAAAATTACTTTCAATAAGTATTATGTAATAACCAATACTGAATAAAAAATCATTCCATTCTATTCTAATACTACAGCTATCTCTGTTCATTACATAACATTAATTATTTTACATATTATGCTATTCTTATTTAGCCATTATGTCACTTATCTCTTATCATAAGAACATAACATGTTTTCGCTCAAACAAATGTCTTATACAATGCAATTGTTTTATTCGGGCGTGACAAGCGGGAATTCTTACGAGTATATTGAATCTATTTACTTTTAACATAGATTATTCTTTCATATGAAATATATTTACATTTAACATAGATTGTTATTAATGCGAATATATATATATATATATATATATATATTACTGTAAAATATTTAATATCATGCACACCTAATGGTTTGATTAATTAATTATGTTTCTCAAGGGTTCGAGAGTAGAACAAGTGATGTTAGCATAGTAGATAACTTTTTAAATGGATTACCACAGGGAACTTGCACCTTAGCCGACAGACTCTTCAAGCACCTTGAACAGATACTTCATGAAAAGGACATAAAACTATTAAGGCTACCCAGTGTAAATGCTGTTGCAAAGTTATCAAAAACTGAACTTTGACAAAACAAAGTAATCGCTAGCTTGCGAATTCATATTGATTTAGACTAATATATGTCGTGTACTTGAACATATCATTATTATTGCATATGCTCTAATAAATTTGCAGACTTCTCTTTTTAAATAATGTGAAATCATAAATAATAAAACAAGAAATAGCGCATATTTGATTTAATCATTATCACTGAAAGGAAAAAGCGGGTCCTCATCGCCCGTCCTTCAGCAGAGATTTACTAATTAGTTACCTTCTGTTCACAGATCCTAATACCACACCACGTTGGGTTCGGGAACAACGAGGTGGGCGTGACCATTGAGTGGATGTGCAACTCGGAGCCCGTCTGACCTCTCTCAAACGAAAAGTTAGATGACTAAGATTACCGGTCCCTTTGGAATGGTCCTGGTCTTGATGTCAGCCATCAGTGGAGTATATTTAGGTACTTGGGTTCGACGCTGACTGTGGCGAAATTCAACATCAATTATTCTTCATAAAGCCCCCCTTGGAAATGCGACATTGAAAATTTTATTGATTTACTTTACTTTCCTATCACTTTTCCATATTGCTATCTTTCTTGAGTTAAAACTGTAAACTGGTAGCTGGTCTCGAAAGAATTGCTAAAGTACCAGCCTCCTATCCTACCACGACAGCTATACGCGAATGAGAACCGCGCACCGTGCGCCTTTTTGACATATTTTAACACTGATTTTCACTATCACTCACTCACACAATAGCACTCTATGGAAATTCATGCAGTTTCATCAGAGCGGCGAAGGACCTACATAAAAATGCAACTGCATGCTTTCATGAATCAGCTGAAGCAGCACAATCGTGGCATTGACAGTTTATAATTTTGCAGCCATTTCCGTTAATAATCATCATCACATTAAATGGTTTGGTTCTAACTTTATGCTCTGGGCACATTTTACACTTCACTGTACAACCTCCATGCTCCCGATGTAGGAACATTGCTAATCGCATCGACTCCACAGGATTCCCTTGCAGACCTGTGAAACAAAAGTAGATACCATGACAAAGAGAATTCACAAGAAATTTCTAAGTATATCAACACAACCTAAAGTAAGATTTTACAAAACTTCTGAATAATGATCAAATTTAAAGGTTTGGAAATAATTAATTCCTACATAGTACTTACACTGCTGTTTTCACATTCTTATATTCTGCAGCATAGTAATCAGCATTATTCTTAAAGAAATCTACAACCACAAAACCGTCTATCTTAGGTAGGTAGCTGTTATTGGCTCGGACAAAATTTGACTCCATTTTGAGATTCAAAACGGATACTTATGCCGCTAGTTATAAGATTTATGAGAAAATCTGTTTCAGAAATAGCTAAAAGATCGAATATTGCATCCAAAACATAGAACACGAACTACAATCACTCAAAGCAGCTACGTTTACTTGAGTGTATCGTCACCAGAGTTCACCAACCAATCACAAGACGTTCCCGTTACAGATAAAATTTCAAAAATTATTGTTTTAAATTCGTTTATTTTGCATAAAATATACATATTTTACATATACATCAACACTCACGCTTGTCACCTAGAGCGGTAGGCAGAGACTATGGACTTCCATTTGGCACGATCCTGACACACCTCTCTCGCTTCCTCAACATCGATATACCTACGCATACACGCTCGTCGGTTAAAGGTACTCTTGATTTGGCTCATTTTCAATATATCGCCAATTCGGTCGATGAACTTTCGCCTAGGGCGGCCCTTCCTGACTCTGCCGTTCACCTCAGCAACATAAATTTGCTTTGTCACTTTTTCCTCATTCATTCTTTCTACATAACCAAACCACCGAATCATTTCTTTCTTAATCCTGGTCACAACATTATCTTGTAAACCACACTCGTCTCTAATCAAACAATTTCTCATATTTATATTTTACTTTAAAATAAAGTGAAATACATTTTTTACCCTATTATCTGATTGGATGACCACAATTTAAAGTATATTTTCATCATCATCATCATCATGATTACAGTTCTTCATAAGTCTACTGCTGAACATAGGCCTGTTCTGCTGAACATGGGCCGGCCCATTGCCACTTCAGCTTATTTATCTGCTGGGCTATGTCAGTCACTCTGCTTCTACTGCGGATATTCCCATTTCTAAGTTTATTACGCAGAGAAACTCCGAGCATAGCCCTCTCCATAGCTCGCTGAACGACCTTGAGCTTCCTCATCCGGCCAGCAGTGAACGACCATGTCTCAGTTCCATAGGCCATCACTGGCAACACGCACTGGTTGTACAGTCTCGTTTTTAAGTTTAATGGTATACTGGACAAGAAGATGTGCCGTAATTTCCCGAACGCTGCCAAACCGAGTTGAATCCGTCGACTGACATCTCGGTCGAAGTTGGACTTACCTAGTCGGACTATTTGTCCCAGGTAAACATACTCGTCAACAACTTCGAGCTTAGTGCTCCCAACAACTACCGGTATAGGTGTGATATGGACATTAAACATGATCTTTGTTTTGTCCATGTTCATCTTAAGACCTATCCGTTGGGAAACACTATTGAGGTCATTGAGCATAGTGCTTAGGTCCTCCAGCGATTCTGCCATAAGGACTATATCGTCGGCAAATTGAAGGTGAGTGATGTACTCGCCATTGCTGTTAATACCATATCCTTTCCAGTCCAGTAGCTTGAAAACGTCTTCCAATGCAGCGATGAAGAGTTTCAGGGATATAACGTCACCCTGTCTTACAACTCTCTGCAGTTGGATAAGTTTCGTACTCTGGTTCTGTACTCGGATAGACATCGCAGCCCTACTTTTCAAGCACTTCAGCACTTCGATATACCGATAGTCAACTTGGCACCGCTGAAAGTACTGCAGCACCGCCCAAATTTCAACGGAATCAAAGGCTTTTTCATAGTCCAAATACGCCAGACATAGTGACAAATTGTACTCCTCGGAATTCTGTACAATTTTCCGAAGGGTATGTATGTGGTCTATGGTGCTAAAGGCTTTTCGGAAACCGGCTTATTAGTTTGCGCGCGAGACGATTCGTAATGACTCTCGAAAACAGCACGTAGACGCGGCTCAGAAGGGAAATCGGTCTGTAGTTCTTCAAGAGAGCGTTGTCACCTCTCTTGGAGAACAAGACCACCGCACTTCTGCTCCACGCCTCCGGTGTAATGCCACCATGGAGGACGGAATTAAAAAGCTTCTGAAGGACTTCAAGTACCGGTCTTCCACCTGCTTTCAGAAGCTCCGCTGTATTTTCATCCTCGCCTGGGGCCTTGCCGTTTTTAAGGTGCTGGAGAGCCATTCCAATCTCGTTTAGATTGACGTCCAGGATATCATCGGAATAGTGTCGGATAAGACTCGCCCTTGGATCGTTACTCACACTCACGTGTGGCTCCAACGATTACGTGTACAGCTGCCCATAGAACCTCTCAATCTCACTCAAAATCTCAGGTGTCCCGGAAACGATGCTGCCACACTCGGGACTCAGCTTCGACAGTTGGGCCTTTCTGGCAGACAGATCTCTGGCAAAGACTTTGGAGCCTTGGTTCCGCTCGATCGCTTCTTCAATACGAGCTGTATTGAAGTTGCGTAAGTCTCGCCGCATGCATTTGGAGATCTGTCTGTTCAGTTGCCTGTATGCTGTCAAATCTACTGAAGACTGTAGCTTCATATCCCGTCTAACAGCCATGAGATTAATAGTGTGATCGGAGAGTTTTTGTGTTCTTCTGCGGCAGGTCTTGCAATACTTAGCTCCGAGCGAATGGACAGTTTCCACGAGTTTGTCATTCATATCGTTCACTGCATTGCAATCTTCTAGCCACTGAAAACGGTTTCGTAGCTCGAGTTGAAAGGTTTCGGGACTTTGGATTAGAGCACGAGGGGGACTGAGCGTTGACTTCATAAGACGTGAATTCTTCAACTTAATGTTTAGGTTCAGTGTGCCTCTTACTATTCGAAGATCGCTGCCGGATTTCACCCTCGCGATCACTGAGACATCACTGAACAGTTGTGGTCTGGCCGTCATAATGAAGTCAATCACAAAGTCAATTTTTGTCGAACCATCGGGGCTCGACTAGGTCTACTTCATGTAGGACCGCTTCTGGAAGAAATAGTTCATCATAAAGAGTCCCTCTTTCTCCAGTTGCTGGCCCTTTCGGTTCCATTGCCCTATTCCGAATTTCCCTACTTTCAGCAGTATATTTTCAATGTTGTAAAATAGCCTATTGGTGAATTACCACTTATCATCAGGTGGACTGTGTGCTCGTTTGTCACCCTATTACTATAAAAAAAACCTCGAAAGGGCTTGAAACTAGACCATTAATTATTGACAAAAAGATTAACTTTACTTTTTATTGACAAATTAATATTTTTATATCTAATGTAGACTACGTACAAAAAATAACGATTTCTTTCACAGTATTGAGTCGATTCTTTAAAACTTAAAAAATATATTATGCCACGTACTTGGCGGTAAGGATAAAATAGCAATTATCTCGCAAAAAAGTGGCAATATGACTATATCTTTGCTTTTTGTGAAAAAAAAAACATTTTTATGACAGTTTTTTTTTTCAATGATATCTAGTTTTATCAGAATTATGCCCTTTATACCAGGAAATTTTATGATCTGTTATTATTCTCTACCATATTGCATACTTGTATTGGTATAATACTTCCCCGAAATGCGTTGATGTATGCAGAACGAGTGACTGTTGTGCGTCCACGTGACATTCCATAATAATAATGGATATCAGCGATTTCTCGCGGAGAGAACTCGGTCAATCACGGAATCTCAACAGTTCACAACAAAGCTGAGTCATAAACGTAATAAATAAGTAAATAACAGAACAAAACCAAAATAACGTTTCACAAACTCAACGCACAGGACTGTAGGAGTGATAACATGTAGCAGCGGCGAGGATATCGGAGCGACTGGCTAACTAATCAAAGAGGATAATAAGTATATACAAGAATGACTAACTCACTACCCCACATTATATCCCGCTGTAAGTCGTATTTTGAATCTCTCCCCAGTCTCCTCCTTCCTACCCTTACTACAACACACAAAAGGACACGTCCCGTCAAACCACAGGGTAAACTGTGCGTCAAACCAATGTTGTAAAAATGTTAAAAAACGATGTCTACCTGAGTTGCGACTTCAATTTTAAAAACTCTTAGCCAGCGTGTTTTTAGGTTACAACGTAGATTTTTTTTTATTTCAAAGGCAATATGGTAGATAATAATAATAAATGATTAAATTTCCTGGTATTTCGGGCATAAAGCTGATAAAATTAGAGATCATTGAAAAGGATTTTTGCAATTAGAATGAGCAAAACCAAAGTAACTGACATAGCTGAAGTGGGAATGGGCCGACCATATAGCCTGAAGAACTGACTGTTATCGATTTTGATGAAAGGTGCTTTAGTGTTCACTAGTTGGAGAATAGAATAGAATAATTTTTATTTGATATTGATTGATCAAGTAATTCTTATTGATAGTCATTTTTTATTTTACCACTGATTCGAAATAACTTATCTGTCCTGAGAAAAACCAGCAAGAAACCCAGCGAGATTTTTTTTAATAAATTTGATAATACAAATGATTACAAACTATTTACAGAATTTAATTTAGGAATAGCTTGGAAGCGACCACCTCATTCCCAGGGTTTTTTTATAGGATAAGGGTGACAAACGAGCACACAGTCCACCTGATGGTAAGTGGTTGCTGCAGCCCATAGACATCTACATCTATCCTATCTAAAATGCAAATGCGTTGCCACCTGTGAGGACTAAGATGGAATGCCTCATTTCCAGTAAAAAGGGCCTCCGGCCACCTGCACTCACCAAGCGAAACGCAGAGGTAGACCTCTACTTCACGCTGGTATTCTGTGAGGTCGTGGTACCACCCCGGTTCGAGCCGGCCCATCCGTGCGACAGCAAAAGCTGCCGCGTAGCTCTACCACTGTTATTATCAACTATGTATTCATTTATATTATAATAACCCATTTGTTTTTGCAGCTTTTGTTTAATTAAATATATAAACTTGGTATTAAAGATGCCTTGTATATTTTCTGGGACTTTGTTGTAATAGCGTATACATTGCCCCAAGAATGAATTACTGACTCTGTGGAGTCGAGAGTCCGGTATCACTAGCTTGTATTTGTTCCTAGTGTTTACAGAGTGTATATCACTTTTTTTACTAAAAATATCTTTGTTTTTGTGAACATACATTAAATTTTCGTAAATATACTGAGAGGCCAAAGTTAATATATTTATTTCTTTAAAATTTTCCCTAAGAGACTCTCTCTTGGCTTAAGGTTGTAAATAGCCCTTATGGTCCTCTTCTGCGAAACAAAAATGGTTTTTTAATCAGCCGAATTTCCCCATAGCAAAATGCCATAAGAAAGTATGCTATGGAAATGACTAAAATAAACTAAACTAGCTGTCTCGACACTAGTGAGATCTCTAATCTTTTTTACAGCATAAGCTGCAGAGCTTAGTCTGCTTGCTAGTTTGGATATATGGGGGCCCCACTGCAGTTTTGTGTCGATAGTGATGCCAAGAAAAACAGGGGATTCAACAGGGCTCAGTTCTTCCCCATTTAAAAACACATTGGTATTCAGATTTTTAACATTCGTTGTCGTAAATTTAATACATTAAATTTTATTGCCGTTTAAATGCAGATTATTAACGTTAAACCAATGCACTAATTTTGATATAGCATTATTCACTTCGTCACATTTAAATGACACACGTTTAAGTTTAAAAATCAAGGAAGTATCACCAGCACATACTATATCATGATTATCCCCTACTGGTGATGACCTGTTAAGAGATGGGAAGTTCAATGAATGCAGGTAGCTCGAGACCGTGCTTTGTGGCATTCCTAAGCCAAAATCAATGTTGTGAACTTATGATGGGATGTAGTTATGATAGTTATATTTTTATGTATAGATTTTTTTCTTTAAATGCAATAGAAGATATTTAGTTACATTTTTACCAGTAGTGTAGTAGTAGCTGTTGAACTTTTTGTAGGAGAGGAAAAACTAACTCAACCTATTAAAAGTTTATCGTAGCTTGTAAGTTGGAATATCCTCTACGCTGGTTTTAATCAAAGTGAGAACTTTCTGTTACTGTGGTAGCATAAACACTTGCCTTAAAATATTGTAGTTAGCGAGCTAACTGACTTCAATCTACTCTCACACAATTGCTTATAAGTCAATTGATTTCAATTCCACCGTCACCAGTCAAATTACTAATTGCAACTTTATGTGATGATTTACCACGAGCTCGGAGATGAAAGTAATGATAATTATTTCAAGGGCATATGAAGTCCGCCAACATAAAGCGTGTTGGCTTGTTCCTATACGAAAACCTGACAAGAACGAAAATAGGACCTGTGGGCTGCAACAGGATGTATACATACTTCTTTTTGTAGTACCCTGCAGTACATCGAAGGCAGTCAACTGCGTATAATTTAATGTTAGGATTCTTTTGGCTAGTTTTTTTATAGAATAAATGTGCCAAACGAGCACACAGTCCACCTAATAGTAAGTGGATACTGTGACTCGCAGATATCTATATTTATCCTCGATTATATATCAAAACGCCATTGTGTTGTCACCTAAAACCTGAGAAATAAGATCTAGTTCCCTACATTTACCATATAAAACACAGCAGCATTAAGCTCTTTTTTTTCGCCGGTATTCTGTGAGAGCATGTCAAACCGATCGATTGGGGCTACAGCCATAGCAAAAATGCAGCGTGACTCTATCACCTATATAAATATCCTGTATCTTTATATAGTAATATTTAATTAATACGTGGTATCAACTAGATTTTGGCAATTAACTCGCCTTTTAGTATCGGCGTAAGAGAATTCATCACTCTTTTTCTTCCTGTGGGTATCATAAGAGGCAACTACAGGAAATGCCAGAGAATTGTTACAGCTTCCAAAGGTAGGCCCATACCATCTCGTTTACGCTATACCTTATACCTATTCCGACAACGGGCAGCAGCGTCTAAGTTGCGAGACGTCTTGTACAGGGATCGTCAATTCAAATGCTAAGCATTACGATTAAGGCAAACACTTTCTTATAATGTCATGGGAAAGGAAGAAGAATAATTTCCGATTTAAAAAATCTTTTTTTTAAATCGCAAATAATATATTTATTAAAATGACAAACTGGTGCTGTGAGTATTTGTGCAGTCTATGGACACTTGCAGCCAAATTAAAACAAAGATGACTACAGAATACGAGACTGCATTATCACTTCTAAAAACGAATAAAGAATTTTATATATGTAAATAATTTGCATTTGATAGTTTTTTTTATAGGATAAGGGTGACAAACGAGCACACAGTCCACCTTATGGTAAGTGGTTGCTGCGGCCCATAGACATCTACATCCATCCTCGTTTGTGAATCAAAATGCAGATGCGTTGTCACCCGTGAGGACTAAGATGGAATGCCTAATTTCCAGTAAAAAGGGCCTCCGGCCACCTGCACTCACCAAGCGAAACGCATAGGTAAATCTCTACTTCACGCTAGTTTTCTGTGAGTTCGTGGTACCCCGGTTCGAGCCGGCCCATCCGTGCGACAGCAAAAGCTGCCGCGTGGCTCTACCACTGTTAGTATTAAACCTGTTTTAAAAACCAAATTTGATCATTTTTTAAACCACGTTGAACTTAAATAACTCAAACCCGCACATTGCTTTTACTCTTTTAAAATATCGTCTCATAGTACCCTAGATTTAAAATTTGGTGGTATTGGTGTAAGAAATATTTCTAGCGTTGCTTCCGTGCATAGTGTCAGTGATTTATGTAACATAATTTTAAAATAAATTAAAAGTAAAAAAGAAACTTTTTTTAAAACAAGTTTTCATCTAAATGCGCTAAAAGAATAAAATAAAACTTTCTTTTAAAACTTTTACTATCAACTTATAACGTCATTACACAATTTATATGATACAAAAGCTTGTCGCGAGATTTAAGTATCTGCTCATTTCCACTTACTTGTATTTACTTAGTATGAAAATTTTAAAAATTAAAATCATTTAGATCCTGTTTATCTACACAGGTAAATCTCATGGCAAGCTTTTATATCAAATAAAATGTGTAATGACGTTATAAGTTGATAGTAAGTTTTAAAGGAAACGTTTATTTTATCCTTTATAGGGAATTTCAATAAAACCTGTTTTAAAAAAGTTTTTTTTTACTTTTAATTAATTTTTTACTTTTTAGTTATCGCTAGACTGGTTTCTCAGTCTGATCATCTCATTAAAAGCATCATTATTGCAAGGTCGTTTTTCAATTAATTTCGAACAGTCTAGCCCTTCAATAAGGAGACCTTCTAATGATTTTACCCTACTTAAGGCCACGTATGCTTGACCAACAGCGAAGAGCTTCGAACCTAAGTATACAACGGCATGGTTGACAGTACCATCCTGCATTTTGTATACTGTGCAAGCCCAACATAATATAATTGGCAGCATTCTTCGGTCTGCAGTGTCGTGACTATATTTTCTGGGAATTTTACAGTCTTGGGTTTAATGATATGAACACCGTCTTTACCGAACTCTATAGGGACGGATGGTATGTCACTATCATACATTTGTGCTCTCTGGAAGCAGGGTCATATGATTTCTGTAATATAACAATGGCATCATTCACCAGACCTTTTGGACAGTCAAAGTTTACCAACTAATGCTACAGACTCGAGCAATTCGACCTCAATATCATATTCGAGGACACCAAAAACCCCAGTATACTAACATTTCAGACGGAGTGACAGTCAGTCCTCGGCACGGCCTCACCTTGAATCGGGTGTTTGGAGGAATCCACTACTAATTTTAGCTTGAAACTTACTTGTGCCTTACGAAACACAGTTCCAGGTATGATTTTGGAGTTACCCTTCTCCTAGACAGGTTGCAAACCAATGCTGTTGACGCCTATCATGCCATATTACATAACCTATTTTTGATGGCAAAATCATTATCTAGGACTGCAAAAACCCCTGTACACAAAAATTTCAGACGGATTGGAGCAACCGATTTTATGATCGCCATCTTATTTTTGGTTAACTCGCATTCGTATTCTCAGCAAGTCCTTTCATTTGATACCCATTGTTATGGCATACAGCTGCCCCTGCAAAGATCGAATATCCCGGGGCCCAAGAGCGGGAATTCAACGGGCAGCCGCAGGTCGGGCTCAAAATGGCCACATGGAAATGTCCTATCACAATAAACTATATAGAAAATGATTTATCCTACTACAATTTAATGAGGAGGCTAGTCAAATAGATATTACTTACCTGTATAGGAAGCGACTGCTGTCTCAGGGCTCGGTCAGGCCAGAGGGGCGTATGTGTTGAGTGTAGTAGTTTTTTTGTAGTGTTGGTTGTAATTGACCTGACGGGACCTTTGAAGTCGGAAGCAGCCCGGACTTCGGCGCCGCTCCAAATTGTGGTAATCTCCAGCGGCGTCACCCACAGTCACTTTCTTCCTTCTTCACTATGACAGTCTATTAACTATACCGTTCAATTAACTAACTTCCCGACGCCACTAACACTCGTTTATTATAAAGCGTAAAACACAACACGAATACAAAATGCTTGGATCAAAGGTCACTTCCGTTCGCGTGGCAACAATTATTTCTAGAACTTAACACGACCTTATCTAGTATCACAAAGTTCAGCGTTCAACCGACAACGGAAAATGATTCCGAACTATATTAAATGCCGCACGAGTAGTGAATATTGTCAAATGCACTTATATACGCTATCAAATTAGAATAACCAAATTCGCTGTAAATTAGGCGCACATAACACATAATTCAGACGTTGATCGCAATCAATGTTAACTTCCTAACAATTTGTCAACCAGGTTTCTAATTCTAGACTACAATTCCTCGTCGTGCACAATTTACTATCCAAAACCGACTCTAAAAAATGGAGGTTATCCCGAGCGACTTCACTACGTGCTGTCGATAGCACTGCATTTTAGCAACTCTGTTGCACCCACGTTCTGCCTTCACGCCCTCTACCCGACGAGGCACGGGAGTGGGGCCAAGGTGACCTTTACAAGTCAGCGGGCGGAAACGAGTGTGAATGCAAATTTCAAATGTTAATATTTTGGCCTAAACACCCATATTGTAGGAAAGCATAAAAAACATTGTCCGTCATCTTATGTGTTCCGCCATGGCTGATTCACCCAAATTTAACGTGTATACAAAATTTCAGTTCAATCGATTGAAGGTACCTGCTTCAAAATTGAGTTGCAAGATTCCAACCAAACAAAGATAGTTACATTGCAAGTTAATTAAAAGCCTGTAAAATTATGTAGACCTGTGCTTTCCTACAGAGGTACAGGAGACCTGGCAAACGCTCTGCCCCGCCGAGAATATTCCAATGGAAGTTAACCAATAAAAACAGTAGGATATTCCGTTGGTACAGAATGTGCAGAAAGATTTGTTTCATAATTTCCATATTGGCCAAGATCAGGCACGCCTTCTAGCTGTTTCGACTAAAGATTCTAGTTACTTGTTACACGCTTGATGGGTAAAACTTGCGCTTCACCGTAGGGATCCGACTAGGAGCGGCGATTTGTCAACCACATCAGTGTCCCTGTGGTAGCAGCGTCGACGAGTTTGGGCTCCACGGACTTTTATATAAGAAAAGTGCTGGTAGGTTTTCACGGCACAGGTCTTTAAACGATGTCATTCGAAGGGCTCTAGTTTCAATAAATATTTCCTCGCTTTTAGAGCTTTGTCAAATATTTATAGACCAAGGCAAGAAACCTGACGGTATGATATTGGTCCCTTGGGAGAGAGGTAAATCCCTAGTGTAAAATGCTACTTGCGTAGATACTTTGGCAACCTCTCATCTCAGGGGTACCTCGTTTAGAGCCGGGGCGGCATCAGAGGCAGATGAATTGAGTAAGTGGCTTAAATATGAGTCTCACAGAGATGACTAAATAATTGTGCCATTTACTGTCGCTTCCAGAGACTATCGGTCCGTGGGGTCTACGTGCGGTGAAATTCCTAAAGGAACTCTATGCGCGCCTGGTTGTTGCAATACCATAATGTGCTAAACCACCAAGGTTGTATGGGTTACCGAAAATACACAAACCAAATGCTCTACTACGTCCCATAGTAAGCGAGATCGATTCACCAACTTATAAATTGGCTCAACACTTGGCAAAAATTTTGTCACCACTGAGAGAACACACCAGAGCACACACAAAGGATTCATACCATTTTGGTAGTGAGATAAAAAACGTACATCTCTAACTGTAACTATAGTCAGTTTTGATGTTCAGTCACTATTCACATGCTTACCTATTGAAGACTGCATCTCAGTTGTAACTAGGAAGCTAGAAGATAACAACATGCCCACAGAATATGCAGTATTACTCAAACACTGCTACAAATCTGGCTTTCTATTATGTAAGGAAGAGTTCTACAATCAAGTAGATGGTGTAGCGATGGACTCACCTGTATTTCCCGTAGTCGCCGACATATTCATGGAGGACTTACTTAGGAAAAATTATATTTTTTTCTCCTACATGAAACCACTGAAAATAAAAAAGCCAAACATTGTTAATGTAAATCCATTTTTACTATTTTTGTATTTGATCAACTGTAGCTAACTAATGGTGTATATTTTATAATAATTCCTTATTTATTTAACATACAAGCAGAGATAACAAAATGCTGACAGAAATATGGAAATATAGTTGAAGTTGAAGGCATAGTCTTATTTCATATCTCTTATTATTCTCGATTTATTTCAAGATTATGCGGGCGCAAGCTATCTTGACTTAACTGAAGATCAACTAAACAAACTTGAGCGTATTCAAAATCTGGTTATTAGGTTCATATTTGGCTTGCGCGAATATGACCATGTCTCGGAATTCCGTTTGAAGCTCAAGTGGTTAACCATTTGCCTTCGCCGGAACCTACAACCTTGTTTCTCTTCTGTACTGTGTATTATTCGATCCCATGACTCCTTGCTATCTGAAGAAAAACTTTAAGTTTCTTGGTCATGACAGACCGGACAGAGTTCTACGGTTAGCCGGAGAACTTGTACTTGCGCCACATTCATATCGAACTAAATACTTTAAAAACTCCTTCACGGTCAAGGCCATCTGGTTATGGAATGATCTTCCTTCGCCAATTCGTCATGCGAAAACACTAGAAAAGTTCAGTTTCAGGTCATTATTTGCGACATATATTTTTTGTATCCTGTCTGTATTTACTTATGTAATTTTTTAAATAGGCAAATGTACATTTGCCTATTTAATCTTATGTATGTCTATTATATTTTGAATGTATATATTAGTGTATTTTTTTTATTATGTATCAGTTGAGTTTATTTATGTATTATTGTGTAAGTTTACTATAATATACACCACCTCCCACTGTCCAATAGAACAATTTTCTCCTAATCTTAATTTAGTCTGGAAGAGATCGCTTATTAGCGATAAGACCGCCTTATTGTACCTACCTCTTTAGTTTTACTCCCTGTAATTCGTTCTTTTTTTATCGTCTTTTGTGGTGTACAATAAAGTATAAATAATAATAATTATTGAAAATTTCCTTCTGATACCTAACAATATCATACATGGACATGTTTTTTTTGGCTTTATAATATTTGAAATGTAAATCAATACATACATAAACATAGTCTCCACAAGCTATTTAGAAAGAAATAAATATAGAAAAAATAACGTATTGATAGGAATTAATATTTAGTATAGGCACTCTTCACAAGTCACACTTTTTTCAGGTCGATCGCTGAGAATATATCTGTATGCCTTGGAGGCTGAAAACTTGCAGAGCTACCCGTAGGCAGAGATAAAAGAGTATGGATATTGAAGAAAACAATCTTATATCATATCTCTTATCATTGAAAATGTCCTTCTGATTCCTACCAATATCATTAATGGACATGTTTTCATCAAGTTATTTAGAAAAAATCTTTCGAAGTGATGATTGACAATAACAAATACAATTAAATTATACATGTGTTTTATTATCCTTCCTCAAACAGTTTAAAATATCTCACTTCCTCACTATTTATCAGCGTGTATTAAGTAATAAAAATTACATTAACTAATCATTTTGGCTTTCATAGTGTTTGAGGTATGATAACTAATCAGTTAATATATCTTCAAACAAAGTTTTGACACCGTGCCTATCTGTTCTATTATTAATAGACTAATTTGGAAATTATGATTTACTATTATAAATATAGGAGCATTATAATTTGTGTTTTTATCCTTTCACAACCAGTTCACAACATCTTTCTTACTATATAGTGTGTGTAGGCAATATTATAAATGTACATACTATCCCTGACTCATCTTGGCTTTAGTCATTTTACTTAAATGGTATTTTGGATGTATACTCACAATCAATACATGTAAAAAATACTATCCATACCACATTTGTGCACAGACAGACATTATATTATGCCGGAAATACTAAAAGGTTTTTCCATCAATCTTAAAGTACCATAAATGCTGAATGTAACTACAACTTCGTTTTATACTATTAATTATTGAACAGTGTACTATTTTAACTTATAATACCGATGAAAAATAATAGACAATCGCTTTTAGTTTGTTTTAGGTTATAGTAATATTCATAATTTATTTGCCGGTTTCTCAGTACTCCGTTTAGATTCCGTAAAACTAATATTACTATTGCAATATATAAATTATAAGAAATAAATCATCGTGCATTTCATTATGGGTAGCTAAAATTTGTAGTGAGCCCTATTCTCCATACAAAAAGAAACTGTATCTTTTAGGCACTTTTAACACAGCACTGTTCTTATTAAGACACATAGTATTCCTGAAACATTTATTACTTATTTATATACATATATTACTGAAGTTTTCATAAATTGATAAAGTTTATTTTTTATAGTACATTATTTAGACTCTGTTTACACCATAGAATAAAATAGAATAATTTTTTATTCCATATAGATCATATGTGTAGTTCTTATTGAAAGTTATTTTTTACTTTACCACTGGTTCGAAAAAAAACCACTGCCCTGGGAAAAACCAGCAAGAAACCCAGCGGGACTTTTTTTAAAGCAAATTTTACAATAAAGGTTGTACAAACTATATAAGTACAAAATTTATTTTAGAAACAGCTTGGAAGCGATCACCTCATTCCCAGGGGTTATTATCAACCATCTATTCATTTATACTATAATTTTTCTACAGTTTCAACTTATAAAAACATTTAAACTTGCTAATAGAGAGAGCCTGTACACTTTCCGGGACCTTGTTGTAATAGCGTATACATTGCCCCAAGAATGAATTACTGACTCTGTGGAGTCAAGAAACTGGTATTTTTAGCTTGTGTTTGTTCCTAGTGTTTACAGAATGCACATCACTAATTTTACTAAAACTACCTTTGACATGAACAACCAATCCATAATAGCCATAATGAATCTTATCTCTTATCAAAAGAGCAAAATGTATTTTCATTTAAAATAAGTATCTAATTTAATATAAAACTTTTATTCGTATTGTATAACCGATTGCTATGTAACACATGACTCTAAATTAATCTGTAAACAAACTTTCATAGAATTAACTCTCGACCGGGAAATCAAACCCCGAACTTTCGTTCGACATTATATTGAACCTTTTTACTTTTAGCGTAAATTATCTCCTTATTCGGAATGCCTTATATAATTTAAAACCAATAACTTCAAAACACGAAATTATTTATTTTTTATGAAATTAAAAATGATAAAGTATTTTTAAGCACGTCGCCAACACTTGGTATGATGAAAGATGACAAGAGCTACGATACCCACTATGTCTGTGTGCTTCTCAAAATCAAAAAGAGTATTGCGATACCAAATGTATACTATGTAATCAAGGATTAAAGTGTTTTAATCAAAGACTTAAAATATACTGGCGTAAGTAAATTTTAAGTCTATGGCTTTAATTACAAAAAAAGTAGACAAGTTGCCTACGTCAATGCTCCTTGCCTTTTTTCTCGCTAATGGCAAAAAAAGAGAGTTGCCTTTGACAGCACCAGCGCAATTTAAGAGAGTAAAAATAAAGTCTCGAGCACAACCAACAAATTGTTCGCTTTTGAAACTGAAATACAGTATGTTACGAATAATTCCGGGAACTGTTTATTTTAAATTTACTTCTAACTTTAAATTATTGGGTTAGTAAGTAAGGGTGACAAATAAGCAGACACCTTTCCTTGGTAGTGCCACGCTGCAGTTTTACATAGCATCAGCACGAATGAGTTACCTCGATCGGGGTAGAACTACGCTATCACAGAATACTAGAGTGAAGTAGATAATGCTGCTCTGTTTCGTATGGTGAGTGTAGAAAAGTAGAGACGCTTATTACTGGTAACCAGGCATTACATCTTAGTGGTTAAGGGTGACAACACCTCTGCATTTTGAGAATAGATGTAGAAGTATATGGGTCATAGCATTTCTTTGCTATGGCTGTGGTGGTGTATGTGCTCATTTGTCACACACGCGCATTTTTATTGAATAAAAGTGACAAAGAAACATACAATCCACCTGATTGTAAATTAATGCTGTAGCCAAAAATTTGCTCAAACATCGATTTTTTTTTGTAGTTTATAATAATAAACCATTATAAATAAAGATTGCGCTATTCGGTATCCAATTACTACTTTTCCACTTTCGTTTGAGAGTACAATAAAACTACTCGAGATAGATCAAAGGGAGGTCTTACTGACCTCCCTTTGATCAAGCACTGGACCAATCACAGAATTAAAGTAGTTCGGATAATAAAGCGGGCGATATTTTTATGCTTACTATCCAATTGTAGTTAAAAGTATTGGTGGTAATTTCCTGGACCGTAATTAAGTGCGGTCATATATTTTAACCCTTCGCTTTGAGATCGGATAAGAATCGTACTTACGAACATTTATTACTCGTATAACCAAGAACTTTCTAGATACGTTATATACTAAATTTCTGGCAGGCAAGTTCGAAAACACAGTTTTTTTCTTGCTATAAGAAATATGCTGCTGCCCATTTCTTCCTACGTCCTCCCTACATGGTAAAATCCTATAATTTCTTGATGAAGATTTTGTAAAAGGCGATAGGATAGGCAAAAAGATCTTCTGACTTCTGATAGACGGTGGTAAAATAATCTCGTTTACAACAGTCAAACTACCCAGACCTTCGACGGAAAGCAGTGTCAAAGGTACGACACATTAGGTACTGCAATAAATAAATACCAATCCACCTGGCAAGCGTGAAGATTAGGGCAAACCCTTCCTACTTTCTCAGTTGGATCTTACCAAATCGCAGCGTTAGAGAAATTACGACACATCTCGTCACGTGTACTTCAAAATTTGAAAGTAAGATTTTACAACCAGTACGTGTAACCACATCCACAGTAATCTGTGTAACCAATATAGCCCAACGGTTGTAAGCTCAAGTGAGAATCAGCCGGCTTGAAAAACCGACAACTGTTGGGGAGGAAAGCAGAGGTAACGTCGTGCCAGTAAGCGCAGTGTAAGGTGACCCCTCACAAATTGAATTGACGTATTGATAAGAGATGCAAGAAGTCGATGAACGCAGGTGACTCAGGGCCATGCCTTGTGTCATTTCTTGAAGGAGTTCATCATCATGACTATTATGATCTCTCAGAAATAAGTGAATTCCTGTTCCTCGCGGCGGAATATTATTAAGGGTATAACTAATAAGGTATATAAACATTGTAAAAAAGCTTATCGCAAGCAAAGAGCTCAAACTCCCAAGCTTTAACAAACTATCTATCGTTTTCACAAAGGCCAGTTCACGGGAAATATTTAATTCAAGTAAAGTGATTGAGATGCTAAGATAGGATATTTGAGTACTTTTTTAACTATTTTTAATACTATATCTATACAGTATGTCACAAACAACCCGGTGATCATTTTAGGGGTGTATAGAAATGCATGGCATAGCGTTTATGACAGTGAAATTTTCTTGGTCGTAATTAAACGGATTTAAGTGTTCACAATAGGCAACTAAATTCAATCTTGTAAAGAAAATGTTATACAAATCTGAACTAAGTGACACGCACATCGACAAAGCTGAGTCTTTGAAAATACTTTTACTTCCCGGCCAATGCAGAGGTAATCATCATCATTACAGCCCTTCACAAGTCCACTGCTGAACATAGGCCTCCCCCAAAGAATGCCACAAAGCACGGTCCTGAGCCACCTGCATCCATCGACTTCTTTTTTTATGACTTAATTTATTTAAAAAAATTAATTTATTTAATATTAAAATTATGACTTAATTTGCATGTCTTACCAGGTCGTCACTCCATCTTGTGGGGGGACGCCCTACACTTCGCCTACCGGTACGAGGCTGCCACTCGAGAACCTTTCTTCCCCATAGGTTGTCGGTTCTTCGAGCTATATGGCCGGCCCACTGCCACTTCAGCTTACTTATCCGTTGGGCTATGTCGGTTACTCTGGTTCTACTGCGGATATCTTCATTCCTAATATATCTAAATTCGGTGATAGAGCAAGTTGCCAGATTCGAGGATTACCGTGTCCTCCCCCTGACTTCGGACTTCGGATAATCCTATAATATGCCAGCGCAACTTGTCTATCTCTTCTTCCAGCTCCACGATCTTCTCGTCAGTCCTCAGGGTGCGTGCGTTGTACGTTGCCAGGTCGAGTCGTCGTAGGTGGCAACCGAACCTCCACCGGAGATTCTTAGCACCCCCTGCCCCGTTACCATGGTCGCCACCGTAGCCATGAATAGCGGGGCCGCCGGGGACTGGGGGCCGTCTGTTTGTTGTTTTGTATCATTGGGGGATATTTGCCATGGTTGCCACGCTTGGCGAGCGGGTTGGCAACCGCAGTTTTTTTATTGTAATTTTGGCTATTATCAGAAAGATGCTGCTGCCCATCTCCCGCCTGTTTCCCTTTGTCGCCTTTTACGACACCCACGGGAGGATATGGGGTAGTGGATATTCTTGACCACCACTACACGGCGTGCAGAGGTAATAAACCCACATAATTAATGATTTCTTATATGTACGCGAATTCTTATATCATAGCAATAAAATTCATAAAATTAAACTAACGAATTTTAATTTAAAAAAATTAAAAAAAATTACGAATTTTATTGTCTTTTACTTAACTTTTTAATTCCCGATGTTTAATTTGTAATAAAAATATTTTTAATTTATTTTGGTCAAATTTTATGAAGTAAAGTTATTTCTATACGTATAACTAATATACGATAATATTAAAACGCATAATTTAAAATTAAAAATTTTGTACAGCCGACTTCAATATAAGCGACTTCAATATAGGTTATTTAAGAATAACTCAATAACCATTGGTCTGACCTTGATCAAATTCATATGAGCCCACACGAGATCTATCAGCTTTCATATAAAAAAAAGAATCATCGAAATCGGTTTGCCCAGTTCAAAGTTATGGGGTAACACACATATAAAAAAACTAAAAAAAACATACACTCGAATTGAGTACCGTCTCCTTTTTGGAAGTCGGCAGAAAATACGCAAATAACGAGAGCGACAGGGTTTTTGTTCCATGTTGCAAAAACATGGCAGTGTATCATGCCATTCGGAAATGAAAAGACTCGAATTGGATGCTCACTAACTTGAGTTCGGACTGGCATTAATTGATCGAAAAACAAAAACAGAACAGAACGAGAGGGCGAGCGCACAATGCATTAGTCCTGCATATATTATAATAATATTATATACAATATAGTAAAATTTACGCTGTCTTTATCACTGTACAAGTACTCGCAAGTTGCGTCAACCAGATATGGTCAATATATAAAACATGCCCGTGTGTAAGACGACCATATTTGGTAATTTGTTTGTATTTACGATTCGCTATTAAATTAAAAAGTAAACGTGATTTTAGTATTTGAACAACATAGATTAAAGACAAGGCCGTAATGTGACGTCATAACTGAACTTCAATGTTATATTATTAAGGTTGTAGCACGAATAGGTCGGCTCAATTGGGGTAGGCCCACGCTCTCCCTGAATACCAGTATAAAATAGCATCTTAATGCTGCTATATTTCGTTTGGTGAGTGTAAAGAACCGGAGACACTTTTTACTGGAACTGAGGTATTCCATTTTAGTCCTCAGGGGTAACGCATCTCCCATTTGATTCTTAATCGAGGATAGATTTATATGTATGTATGTGCCGCACTGCCAACCACTTATCACCAGGTGGGCTGTGTGCTCGGTTTTCACCCCCATTCTATAAAAACCAATTTTGATTATGTTTACTTGGTGTTTTATTTTCCGCGTAAAAGGTGGTTGATTTTAAAAAGTTTGTAATGTAAAAATAAAAAGTATTGAGAGGTGATTTCTTAATCTCTTTTGATAGAATGTAGTATTGTTATGCAAATAAAACAAATACCTTTTTTATATTATAGTTTCTTGAACATATGCCTTTTATGTACAAGAAAGCGGCAAAAATTTCGTCACTCAATTTTGCAATAATATTGTTTAATCTATAAAATGAGAATTGCAATAATTCATTTAAACTTAAATCACTTTATTCATAACGATTCTATACGTATACGTATTATATATTGCTGGCATCCATAATAAAAAATAACTGTTTAGGTTAGGGCCAGTGCCAGGGGCGGGCAATTTTCCGTACAGGCCCAGATGTTTGGCGCGTAAAAAAACAATAGCATAACACGCGAGGGGATATCTCTTCTTTCTTTATATTATATTCACGTTTTTTTTTAAAATTATTGTGAAGTAAGTTCTATAATTTTGTAAAATTCAAACTTACTCTTTTCTTCACTTTAATTAGTTTCCTCTCATAACTTGTTATTTTCTAGAGCACTTTTTCTTTGCAATGACTTGCAGTTTTCGAAGCGTATTGCTGAAACTTTTATAAAAAGCTTTTCAAAATTTCCAAGATCTTCTTTTAGCATCCAGTTCCGTCAAAGCCTTTTAAAATTATTTCTTTATTTATTTATAAAGCAAACCATACTACGAATTTCAATATAAAAGATGCAACAGGCAGTCTTATAACTCTATAGTATCTTAAATAATATGTACGAGTAAAAATAAGTAAAATGAAAAGATATAGACAAAATTTAAAGAAATCTTAGATTTCAACGTTTTCATAAGCACTGTCCATTGAAGCCAGATCGAATCTATCGACTCCATACAAGCTATCGCTTCTTGCTTTTTTATATTAAATGCAGTTACAAACGCAATTACAGTCTACATAAATAGCTACTGCAGTCCATTAGCACCACCAGTCAATTCAAACAAGGAAGACTACTAAAGTGTTGTAATCTCAGAGGACTAAGATATAATGCCTCGTTTCCAGTAAAATGCGTCTCCGGTTCTCTACACTCACCATACGAAACACAGCAGCATTAAGCTGCTATTGTACGCTGGTATTCTGTTAGAGCGTGGTCCTACCATCTAGTGGGGAGCCGCCCTACACTTTGCCTACAGGTACGAGACTGCCACACGATAACCTTGTTACCCCATCGATTGTCAGCTCTTCGAGCTATATGGCTGGCCCATTGCCACTTCAACTTAATAATCCCTTAGGTTATGTCGGTTACTCTGATTTTACTGCGGATATCATTATTTATAAGTCGTAAGTTTTAACACCATAATAGCTCGCTGAGTGAACTTGAGCTTCCTCATACGGCCAGCAGTGAACGAACACGTCTCAGATCCATAAGTCATCACTACCAACACGCATTGGTTGTACAATCTCTCTCTCGTTTTCAGGTTTTGAGGTTTACCTGACGAGATGATGTGTCGTAGTTTCCTAAACGCTGCCCAGCCGAGTTGAATCCGTCCATTAAGCTCTCGGTTGAAGTTGGACTTACCTATTCGGACTATTTGTGCCAGGTAAACATACTCCAGCTTGAACTTCAAGTAAAATAGACGTTTGTCACTATTGTTTTTGCATTTTGTCTTTGAGAAGGGTTTGCTTAAGACGTAAAAAAATATAATTTATGGTTAAATAACTGGAACCTGTACCTGTCCTGGACGCATGGTCTACTATAGGGGATTCTATAGTAGGCTGCGCGTGAACTGCATCAGGGATGTTAAGGAGATTATATGAATATTCACTCCAAATGTCAAACTTCACCTTCTGGTGTAGGCTTCTGTTTGATGGATGAACAGTAAAGTATAGATTAATTTTTATCTTTATAAGTATATATATTTCTGTACATTTCTTGTCACTGAACTACTCGTAAGCAGCTGGACCAATTTCGATAATTTTTTTGCGTGTGTTTGAGTGGTCCCCTGGATGGTAAAGATTATCAATTGGACCCGGTAGGCGCTGCTATCGAGATGCAGAAATCACCGACGCCTGGTTGGGGCAGGTCGCGTACTAACAAGACTAGGTTGAAAAGTCTTTCAGAAAAAATGGTCTTATTTAACACATAATAGTTTGCCTCGTATATATATGTAGGATGTGTAATAAAGTAAAGTATACAGACTAATTTTGTAGTTAGGAACACGAGTTATTTATCCAACGAGTCAAAGATAAACTATTAACGGAATACCACAAGCGCACCGTTCCACGTCAGAGCCAAGACTGTCTTAACGGTGGGCGCTCCATCCGTTTTATACAAGCAAAACGGGCGCCGCCGCAGGTGCAATGGCGCAGGTGTGTTATTTACAATAATTCTGTCTAGCTACACCGACACCGCCGCACATGCAATGGTGCACATGCCGTCACGGCCATGCTGACATGCGTGCGTCCTCGCACGCGCTCCATCACAATTTTAATTATCTGTAGAATGTTTTCAAATGTCATACAGTTGCCGTTTCTTAAGAGAATATGTGATAAACTTTGGAAGCTCGGAATTCTATGGTTTGCAATACATTTATCTCCATTTCTTTTAATTTTTAATTTTGCAAAGCAGAGCGACAAATCGCCAGCGCAGCAGAACCGAAAGCTGGAGTGCGTTTGCCTGGAGGCCATATCGGCGCGTCCATGACTTAAATGAAGTCTGGGATGGTCAACCGTTATAATATTTAACAAGAGTTAATATCTGTTAGCAGGTGGTGATTACTGATAGACCGTATGCTGTTCACTGTCAACCGCACGAGGACGTGTGACAGTCAGAGGTAGCCGTGTCTGTGCGTCTAGAAAATACAGAGACGTTGCAACAATCTAGCGAGGAGTAATTATTCTAGTGCAGGAAAGGAACGCTCATGGAGTTGCAGGGAGGCTGGTCTGTGCTGCACTGGGATGTGTACCGTGTTGCTGTTTGTTTGAATACTTAGGTGTTATCATGTCACTAAGTCCCTCACGATACACTATTGTGTGATTGTGACAGGGACATGTTTGCGGTATGGCTAGTCTGTAATTGTTCTATACTGAATTGAAAAAAAAAAGAAAGTAAGAAAAAAAAGTGGTTCTTACTATCATTGTAGGGCGTTTGCCAGTCCAATGATATAGCTACAAGGAATAGTGATTCCAGACTTGCATAAATAGAACTTGAAAAATAAAGATTAGGAAAAAAGAATAGTTCTTACTATCATTGCAGGGCTTTGTGCCGGTCCAGTGATATGGCTATAGGGAATAGTGATTCCGGACTAGCGAAAACAGTACTTGAACGAAAAAAGATGAAAATAGAAAAAGCTACAGACTAATCATTCCGAACTAGCATAAAGATGATTTAAGTTTTGTAGGGCTTACTGCCGGGAAAAAACTGATTGTCGTCCGAATCTGAAAGGTCAATATGGATCGGACCAGACGCTGTTTTGTCAGGATAATCGAATGATGTATTCTGTCTACAGATAACTAAAATTGTGTTGAAGCGCGTGCGAGGACACACGCATGTCGGCATGGCCGTACGGTGGCATCGGTGAAGCTAGACAGAATTCTTGTAAACAACACGTGCACAGCACGCCTGCGCCATTGCACCTCCGGTGGCGCCCGTTATACTTGTATAAAACGGACGGAGCGGCCGCCGTTAAGACATTCTTGGATATGACGTGTGTTTAGGCCAAATATTTGCATTGGAGCCGTCAGGTTATACACTTTCGCACACTACTTACATGCACATACTTAACGGCTGACCGCGCCTTGGGGTCGGTCCTCGATTCGGAACCCGGTAAGTTCGTATTAATTACCTAGCCATATATACTACATATCCATTAGCCATTGGGCCCCGTGATCTGTTGCCCGTCGATTGGATTACTCGTGGGCCCTAGTCCAGTCAACCTTTGTCAGGGCAACTCAGGGCGTGAACAACGTGGAACGGTGCCATTGTCGTATTCCTTTACTAGTTTAACTGTGACTCGTTTATTACACATCCTGCAGGATGTGTAATATAGTATAGTACAGAGACTAATTTTGTAGTTAGGAATAATAATTAATTCGTTTACACGAATTAATTGAAATAAAATCGTTTACACGAACTAATTATCCAACGAGTCAAGGATAAACTAGTAACGAAATACGACAAGCGCACTGTTCCACGTCAGAGCCAAGAATCTTAACGGCGGCCGCTCTATCTGTTTTATACAAGCAAAACGGGCGCCACTGCAGGTGCAATGGCGCAAGTGTGCTGTGCACGTGTTGTTTACAAGAGTTCTGTCTAGCTAGACCGACGCCGCCGCACGTGCAATGGTGCACATGCCGTCATATATATTTATGTATGTATGTATGTGTATGTCTATATATAATGAACGTGAATAATGGTTCCTTATACCACATTAAATCATTATTCATTTCACTCATGAGTCTTTTTCAACAGGTATAGATGTTATCATGGTGTATCCTAAAATTAAATGAGTTTATTTCAATTAGACGGCCGTTCTTTTCGGTATCCTGGACGTTTTATATTTTTATCCTCTAAAAGGTTTCACGAATGATGTGACATCCACGGGAGGTTAATAATTAAACATGGCTAAAATTGGAATAGAGGCCTTGCAGTACAAATTGGATCAGCTGACTAGCGATTATTGTATATTATAATTTATAAAAGCTTGTATACTACTTTATGATTAATCAAACAAAGAAACCTTTAGATCTATAGTACCCTAACCTATAACCTAAGTAACCTAGTATAATATATATACTAGGATTCTTACGTTGTCATCGTTCAGGAAAAGTTCTCATTTCTGGGATGGTATGGAGCAATTAGTCCGTAGTAGATTTCTCACTATGTTTTCCTTGGCCACTCAGGACGTGATAAATTAGCACTTAAAATTATAATTAATAATTTTTCTCTTTTATTTTTTTTATTTCATTTATTAGTGAAATATATATATTACGTAGTTAATTATCATTTTTATTTTGTTTTTTATTTCTATATTGCTACACCTACACAAACTATACAAACATAACCTATATATGCATATATACAAATATATACATATTAAATACATATATATTTATTAGATACAAATAACTATGAATAAATGCGTCAAAACACTAATAATAAAATAAACATGATTAGAACAATAGGACCTAGGACAACAATTGCACAAGGACAAACATACAGACCAGAAACAATTATTTTTAGACCATTTATTTGTTCCGTGCAGGATTCAAACCCATGGCAACAGCTCTTGCTAAGCCACTGCGCCACGAAGCCATACTGTGAAATTTGCGTCGAGCACTTATCCCTTGAACTACGAGTACAATGGCTCTATAAAATTATTTCTTAAAAAAATGAACTAAGAATTTTCTTATGACACCGTTACATTTTATCTGTATATGTGTAAATTATACGTGGTAGAGTCATGCTATAGCTATATTATGGTTGTAGCACGAAAGGTTTTACTCGACGGTAGAAGGGTCTGGCTCTCACGAAATACCAGCGTAAAATAGCAGCTTAATTATGCTGTGTTTCGTACGGTGAGTGTAGAGAACCGGAATTGCTTTTTACTGGAAACGAGGCACACTATCTTAGACGTCCGGGGTGACAACTTATCTGCATTTTTATTCTTAATCGAGGATAGATGTAGATGTCTATGGGCCAAAATATCCACTTATCATCAGGTGGACAGTATGCTCGTTTGTCATCCTATCCTATACAAAAAATTGTAAAAACTGCGGTTCCAACCAGCCAGCCTTAGTGAAAGCCAATGTTTCTAAGATGAATGACGAAAATACCCAAATTCAAGCATAAACACTATTAAAATAAAAATAAAAATCCATTACTCTACTACTGTACTCTTGTATTAGAGTTAGTTAGTTAGTACCATTGTGTTTTTTATTTTTATAATGTTTGACCCTCGCGGTCTTAGTTCAAACAAGTAAAGTATCACAATAATATACCTACATATAAATGAAACTGAAGTGTCGATTTGTAATATTTAAATAACTTAAGGCCATTAAGACATCAATAACTATTTTTAAAAAAAGCCGTCTATCTGTGCGGACTAAACTTCGGAACAGCTCAACTGATTTTAATGAAACTTCACAAACAGATTGAGAGAAGCCAGGCGCGATCTAGGTTTTATCTGAGGCCGTATCTTTTTATTTAAACCGAAAGTTAATATAACAAATGGTCTTTGATTAACTTCAATCTAAATTACCCTATATTAATAGATACTATTAAGTCAAAGCTAGGGCAGGTCGCTAATTTGTAGTAAAATGAATAAAAGAGATCATTTTGTTTTTCAAATGTTATGAAATATTTGTAAAAAAAATTATATCAAGTGCTCTCCATTCATTATTGTTTGTTTTTTTTTATTTGAAAGGGTGCAATCGAGCATGCGGCACACCTGGTGGTGAGTAACTACCGCTGCCTATGAACAACTGCAGCACCAGGGAAATTGCATATACGTTGCCGGCTTTTAAAATTGTGAGATATTGAAGTTAAGTCTAGCCTAAGTATGGTATTACTTATTTTATATATTTTAAGAATCCAGAAGCGTACAGATAACATGAAGACTTCAGAGAGGTAAATTAATATTTAAAATAAGAGTCGCTGAGTTTTTGCTGGTTATTTCCAAGACAGAGGTTTTATTTCCAAACTGGTGGTAAAAGCGTAAAAGACTTTCAAGTATTCGAAAAATCTATATTGTAAAAAATCTATACTATTCTATTCAATTTGGAAAATTTAATAACATGTTTTAGACTTCAGTTTGTGACGCAGCGACAGAGCGAGAGATCATCCTTTTATAAAGAAGATATCCCCGGATTCTAATGCCGAGTGGTGTCTTAATCAGATAAGTATTTAATTTTTCTGTGCCGAAATGTTTAATAGAAGCACGAAAATTGGCGGTGTATCACCCCTCTGTCTAGAAAACCACGGGAAGCTGTTGTCCTGCGCCGGATCTCTCTCTGGTAATCTTGTATTAAAGTTCCATCGGAATATGATAGTAAGGAAGGACAGTAAGGAAGGTAGTACATTTGTGCATGCGCATACACTCGGGCACAATAGTTATGTCGTGCGCAGATGGCTAATCTCCGTTGAGACTAGCCACCTTGACCGTAATTCGATCTGGAGGACATTGTTTGGTAAGTTTGTATCAATTTATAAATGTAATGGAATTTTGTTAAACAGTTTTCAGGATCACCCACTGTAGAATTTTCGCAGATTTATTAATAACCGATAACAGTACAATGATTACATGACTATGATCTTGTATTCTTACAAGGTACACTCACTATTAATATCATATTTTAAGTTACAGTATTTTTTAAAAAGTAATGGTAGCTACAACCACACAGTCAACCTGGTGGTAAATTGATACTGTGGTCCATAGGCATAAAAATTTATTGTCAATTAATAATCAAAATGCAAATTTTTTGTCACTCCTGAGGGCTAAGATGGAATGTCAAGTTTCTAGTAAAAAAGTTCTCTGTTTTATACGTGGTAGAGCCATATTGCAGCTATATTAGCAGTATATTTGTAGCACGAATGGATCGGCTCGACCGAGGAAGGATCACGCACTCACAGAATACCAGCGAAAAATAGCAGCTTAACACTGCTGTGTTTGGTATGATGAGTGTGGAGAACCGGAGACCCTTTTTACTGGAAAAGAGACATTCCATCTTAGCCCTCACGGGTGACAACGTATCTTCATTTTGATTCTCAAACGCGGATAGATGTAGATGTCTATGGACCACAGCAACCACTTACCATAAGGTGGACTGTGTGCTCGTTTGTCTCTACACTCGCAACACTAAACCCAGCAGCACTTTTTTTACATTTTTTTTTAATTCTGTGAGAGTGTGTTACTTCCTTGGTCAGGCTGACCTTTTCCTGATTCAAATATAATATAGCTGCAACGTAACTCTACTATCTTTATTATAACGAAAGAATAATAATCCCGTTGCGGTAAATTCCCAACGGCAAATGTTTTCTAACTAGAACCACAAAAACACGAAATCATGTAAACGAAATATTTCGAAGACATGTGAAGTCCGCCAACACGCATTAGGGCAGCGTGGCGGACACTTCCTTGTCGTAAAACCCTCTCAGAAATGAGAGGAAACCCGTGCCCAGCAGTGGGACGTTTATAGGCTATAACTTTAACTTTTTACGCAAAGGTAAGCAAATATTAACCTAATTTTAAATGCATGGGCTGCGAAATTAAAATATTGTGTATTTGAATCACTAGAACAAACCATCAAGAATTTTTAATCGCCCCCGCGGTGTGCACAATACAAGTATTTACATGACCTACCAATCATTGTTACGGGTTTGGACGTTTGTCCTTTAGCAATTTATGAATAAAAACTGTCTTTAGAAGAAAATTCTTCTGTGTGCCCTAAAGTTTTGTGATATAAAATATATATAATTTTTTTCTTAATCTTTTAAAAACGTTAAGTGATCCCACACCAGGATTTTCTCCTGTATTATGGAGACAGTTTACACACAAAGATTGCACGAGGACAAACATCCAGATCTGGAACAATTATTTGTATGCCATACAAATACTTGTTCCTTAAGGGATTCGAGAACCCGCGGTCCTCAACGCAACCACTCATTGCTAATACACCGCGCCACGGAGCCGTAAATATTGATTTCTTAAAAATAACACTATGCCATTTTTAAGAAAATCTACAAAAACTTAACATTGAATGTTAAGTATTTCATTCCTTTAGAACTTTAGATTAACTATGATAGTCACAAAATGATAAAAAAAATATCGTAAAATTATTAAAAAATATTTCAGTTACCAAATACCATAACACTAAGCCAGTATAAAATTAAATTCATACAAAAAATAACAGAAAAAAAAGTAAAATTTACTTAAAGATACAGCCTAACCCCACTTTCACACTTCTGAGAGGGTTTTAGGGCAAAGTAATGCCCGCCGCGCTGCCCCAATGAATGTTGACGAACTTCACATTTTGGGAAATATTTTTTTCTTATTTTTTAGATGCAGGTTTCCTCGTGATGTTTCCCTTAATCGCCGAGTACGTGGTAAATCAGCACTTAAAATTGCAATTAACAATTTCATTGGTGCCGACGGGGAACAAACAAGGGTTGCTCTCTTGAAACTTACAGGGGGACCTTAGTTTCCACGGCACTGCAAATAAAATAAAATCAATATTTAATAACACCGACTCTCTCATTTTTCATTTTAGATACAGTTTTTCTAAAGACGGCAAGGAGTCGCTAAAACATCAGCGGAATCCGACACTAAACTCAGCAAGCGTGTCAGCGGTGTTATTAATAGTACTACAAGTATTACTTAGATAAATATCTTAAAATATTCTGCTTTGTTGTGTGACACAGATATTTCATCTTTGTCGTGAAGTGAACCGCCTTTCACAGTTAGAAGTCTCATTTGTTTTGAAAATAAATGATATGAGATAACAGAAATGTTACAGAATGAAAAGTAGACGCGTTCTAGCTTTGTACAGACAACCTTGTAGGTTTTTACCTTTTATGTATTTAAGTATTGAGCGGATCTCGGATAAAGAAAAGAAAGAACTTGTTTATTCGTAAGTAATCCTATTTTTTTTTGTACAATTCAGGGTGTCACGTCACACTATTGTTTTTTATAGAATAAGGGTGACAAACAAGCACACAGACCACCTGATGGTAAGTGGGCGCTTAGAAGCTGTGGGGGTCACCTACATCTAACCTTGAAAATACAGATCCATTATCGCCTGTGATGACTAAAGTGGAATGTTTCGTTTCCAGTAAAAACGGTTACCGGTTCTCTACACTCACCATACGAAACACAACAGCATTAAACTATTATTTCATGCTGATATTCTGCGAGAGCGTGACCCTACCCCCATTCGTACTACAACCATTATTAAGTCGCAGCATGGTTCTACAACGTATAAAAAGTATGTTCTATATACACATGGTACGTAAGAGCCGTGGTTGTTAAGGCGGTAAACACCTGCGGTAAATTTTACAGTATTCGAGCAGCCTGGGTTCGATCCCCGCCGGCACCAATGAAAAACTTTTTTTTATAGCATAAGGGTGACAAACGAGCACACAGTCCACCTGATGGTAAGTGGTTGCTGCGGCCCATAGACATCTACATTTATCCTCGTTTGCGAATCAAACTGCAGATGCGTTGTCACCCGTGAGGACTAAGATGGAATGCCTCATTTCCAGTAAAAAGGGCCTCCGGCCACCTGCACTCACCAAGCGAAACGCAGAGGTAAACCTCTACTTTACGCTGGTATTCTGTGAGGTCGTGGTACCACCCCGGTTCGAGTCGGCCCATCCGTGCGACAGCAGAAAGCTGCCGCGTGGCTCTACCACTGTTAAAACTGTTAAACTTAACTTGCAATTTTAAGTGCTAAATTACCAACTGCTCGGTGTTGAATATTGTGAGTATGACCTGCACAACTGAGGAATGAAATCATTCGAGGACATGTGAAGGCCGTAATACGTATACTGTGACGGGCTAATCGCCTCCTAACCCCTTCAGAAATAGGAGGAGGCCTGTGTTCTACAGTGGGACGTATATAGACTATGACTTTACTTTTTATTGTAAGTATATGCTTTAGCCCAACTTATATCCCCTAAACGTGGTGTGCAAATCAACCTTCTATCCCTGATATTACAAGATGATTGCCTTGGAATGTAGGTAGAATGTAAATGGATTAATTGACAAGATGATAGAATGGACCAATTGAAAAACGGTAGCTAGTAGAACTTATAACCGTTGAGGAAAAAAGGTTCACGAGGGGCAGCCACGTACTGGTAAGCAAAGCATAGGATGGCCACCACTAGATGGAATGTCGACCTGGTGTTACATGCCAGAAGTAAATGGATACAGGTGGTGTTTCGTACCACCGTTTAGACCGTGTAGTGGCACTGTAAGAATATTTCCTACCCTATATCATCCCGTGGGTGTCGTAAGAGGTGACATAGGAATACAAATCAGGAGATGAGCGGCAGCATATTCCTAATAACGTCTAAAAATAAAAAACTGCGGCTGCCATAGCCCTTGTCAAGCGTGGCAACTATGGCAAATGTCCTCCCTATTAGGCAATCTATGAGGGAGGCCTATGGTCAGCAAAGCATTTTATAGGCAGTAGCGGTAACGGTAACTGTGTTTTGTAGCATACCTTGAAAGAGGCCTAAGTTCAGCAGTGAAATTGCAGAGGGCCGTAATGATGATGAAGTATTTGAATGTTAGCGTTTAAGTAGTTACTAAAGCCAATTAACTAGTTGATTAAACCTTTAACCATGTAATTACGATATATAAATGAAAAATCAAAGTTAATACTTCTGTGACACGCAGTTTAGTATAGAATTTTCCATTTTCTTCAAATCTAATTTTCTGCCAAATTCCTCCGCTAATCCGTATTGCACGGAAATTATTTTCTCTTTTCGTTTTTCCAATTTTCCGCTTTACGCTGACACGGTGAACATTTCCCCTTAAATTCACGGCTAAATTAACTGTAAATGTATTAACCTATCTAACAATTTATCCCAATAATTGTGTGTCTTCGGATTTCGTGAGATATTAATTTAGAAATACTTCAACAATGATGTATGCTTGTATGCTCTTGTATATGTATTTCTATATTTTTGTGACTGAAATATATTTATTAATTATATTATGTATGTATTAATTGAACATATAATTATATGTATGTTGTATGTATTTTTAAATGCCTATTAGATCTACTCCGACCACATCTACAGTTTCCACTAGCTTGTCATTCATTTCCTCCACTACACTGCAATCTTCTAGGCATTTAAATCGGTTTTGTTACTCGAGCTGAAAGATTCCGAAGCTTAGGCTTAGAGCACGAGGGGGACGGAGCGTTGAGTTCATTAGACATGTTCTCTCCAACTTAACGTTTAGGTTCAGTGTGCTTCTCAACGTTCGGTGATGGCTGCCGGTTTTCCCACCGCGATCACTGAGACATCACTGAACAGTTGCCGTCTAGTCGTTATAATGAAGTCAATCTCATATTTTGTCGAACCATCGTGACTCAACTAGGTCCACTTCATGATAGGCCGCTTCTTGAAGAAAAAGTTCATTATAAAGAGTCCCTCTTTCTCCATGAAGTCGGCCAGCTGCTGGCCCTTGGGATTTCGTTGCCCTAATCGGAATTTCCCTCCTTTCAGCGCAATGTTCTCTCTTTTGCCTAGTTTTTCGTTGAAGTCTCCCATTAACACCGTATAGTGGGTTTTGGAGGAATGCATTGCTCTAAATATCCTCATACATTTACTCCACTTCCTTACCGGGATGTGCCAAGGTTGGGGCGTAAGCCTGTATAACCTTCAGCGAATACCGGTTGGTGATTCTGTATCGGTACGTAACCCTCGTTGACATACTCCCAATCTTTTTCCAGTTCCAGGATCTTCTTGTCAGTCCTATGGGTGCGTGCTTTATAAGTTGCCAGGTCGAGTCGTCGTAGGTGGCAACTAAACCTCCACCGGAGATTCTTAGCACCCCCTGCCCCGCCGTTACCATGGTCGCCACCGTAGCCAGGAATAGAGCGGCCACCGGGACTGGGTGCTGTCTCTTCGTTACTATTATGAGGGGAATGTTGCTATAATTGCCACGCTTGGCGAGCGGGTTGACAACCGCCGTATTTTATTGCTTTTTGCTTTTATCAAAAAGATGCTGCTGCCCATCTTCCGCCTCAGTTTCCCTCTGTCGTCTCTTACGACACCCAAGGGAAGATATGGGGTAGTGGGTATTCTTACCGATCTGCGGTATCAACACAGGGATAGATATAGAATATGCACAATCAATTTTTTGTATGTAAGTATGAATGTAAGGATTTTTTTTATTTCAGTCTTTACCTATTTCCGGACATCTAAGTAGTCTAAAATTTTGCAGATGTATACAGAACCGGAGGCAATACCGTGTTGTTTTTCTTCATAGAAAAAATAACCCAATAACTAATTTTGACTCGACCAGTATTTGAACCTGAAACCACAAAATCAGTATTCGTTCTTACGAACACTCGACGAACGAGGCGGTCACACGAATAGGTATTATTGGAAAGAAAAGTTATGATTACTGCTTTCGGTCCAATAATTTTCATCGAATATTTTTCGGTAGCAATAAATCATTTTCTAATTTAGTGTTGACTCTGTTATTAACTCTTGTTTGAACACAGGGGATCGTAAAATAAAAGTTCTAATCGTCCGCCTTATTGTAAAAGCCGGCATTAAGGCCGAACCCAACAATTTAACGTGATTTATTATAAGAAGGCGGTCAGTTTCACCCCCGAACAACGAACCACATATAATTTTACATACAAAAGGGACGAAAACGTAACGCTCCAAAGAGCGTTCAATCGTGTTAAGTAATAAAAACCGGCAAAATGCGAGTCGGATTCACGCACCGAGGGTTCCGAACAAGTCTGTAGGTATATAAGTTTAAAATTATTAAAAATATTTTTATTATATGATGTAACTAAAATTGTATGCTTTTCGCAATTTTTCCTTTATCTGTGCTATAAAACGTTGCTTCGTATCAAATTTGTAGATTCTGAGTTCTCGGGAAGTACCCTGTAGGTTTTGATTCCCTTGCGAATGTCGAAAATTTACGGCATAAACGGCTGTATTTTTTGATTGCGTTGGCTTAGAAATTTGATTTTCTCACAGCTCTAAGGGACAGTAGACTTGAGTATTTGATATGAACTTCAGCTTGATACCTCCACGCGTTCCTGAGAAAAAGGGTTTTGACAGACAGACAGACAGACAGACGGACAACAAAGTGATCCTATAAGGGTTCCGTTTTTCCTTTTGAGGTACGGAACCCTAAAAATGTGTGTAGATCATAAATGTTGTTATAGTGTTAACTTTTTTTTATATTATTTAATAAATTATTGCTACGTAAAGAAGAATATCTTTTATTATTAAAGATGTAACGTTATATTTTCATTTAACGTAACATCTTTAAAGTAAGGATTTGTAAAGTCCTCCTGATGTACCCTTTATACATAGTTACCACATGAATACCACACACACGCACACGTAACCACGCTCGCACTTATGCTCGCACATACGCCAACGTACACGCTTACGCAGTCATGCACATATGTGTACATAGAAACATATATAATACTACATCTGGTGATACAGGCGCCTTTTTATCTTATAATTAAAAATAATAAGTAAAATGGAAAAATAAAAAACATTTTAATAAATAATAATTAAAAGAAGAATATTATATCAGTTCATTTTCTTTATTCTTGTACTTACACAATACAAAATTTAATAGCCTATATTATTATAATTATATGATAATGTTAAAAACGTTAGTTATTGCTGAGCACAGGCCTCTTTTCATTTCTGAAAGGGTTTTAGGGCAAGGAAGTGTCCGCCACGCTTACCCAATCCGTGATGGCGAACTTCACATGTTTTCGAATTTTTATTTTATTTTCTCTGACATGCAGGTTTCCTCACGACGTTTTCCTCCACCGCTAAGCACGTGGTAAATCAGCACTCAAAATTGCATTTAACAATTTAATTGGTGCCGGCGGAACTCAAACCAGGGTTGCTCGCGTACTGTGATATTTACAGCGAGTGCTAACCATCTGAGCTACCACGTTGTTTGAAGACGTGCTAACAGTTTGAGTTATATATCCGTTGGCTGTTACAATGTAGACATGTGAAAACGTAATGGTTTGGTATTGGTAGTGTACCAATCATCGAACTGAACCAATTATCTGTTACACATATGCCGGTAGTTCTTGTAGTCCGAGATTCGAGAAATTACGACACATCTTCTCGTCACGTATACATTTAAACTCCAAAACACGAGGGTACAAACAGTGTGTGCTGCTAGTGACAAAACATGGATCTTAAACGTCGTCCTTCACTGCTGGCTGTATGAGGAAGCTCAAAGTCGCTCAGCGAGCTATGGAGAGGGTTATGCTTGGAGTTTCTCTCGGTGTCCATGGACTGCAGTAGCCTCTAACCATAATAAAAATATATAAAACTATACTATTACTTGCTTTACTCCTTTTTCAGCGTAAAATATAAATTGTTTCTAATGAATAACCTAACAGGAACTAAGCGCTATTTGTCCTGAAAATTACACGTAGCTTGTTATTCGGAATAAAAACGACCGCACATTCACGATAAATCAAACGGAGGCCTTTTTTTAATATTGGTGAAAGGCCGAGGTCGTTATTTTTACAATCCCCTGGGCTTAATAACCAAATAGATAGTACATTTTCCAGTTAGCTAATCCTGAAGTAAATTTCGTTTTTTCGGCACTTTTAAGTCATGCGATAAAGGTGATATGAGACGGATCAAATAAATTTAAACAATTCTATTGAAAGTCATTGAGTACTGATCATTGTACGATTTTGCCAATAACAACTGGGAAATTTGATTGCGCAACCTCGACGTTTAAGCGTCTCAAACTACACGTGATAGAGCCACACTGCAGGTATATTATAGTAATAGTACGAATGGGTCGGCTCAACTGGAGAAGGCCCGCGCTCACACAGAACCCCAGCGTAAAAAAGCAGCTTACAGTTGCAGTATGTAGAAAAACGGAGACTCTTTTCACTGAAAATGAAGCATTCCATCATATATTCCATCATCTTAAAAATTGATTTTAAAGAATTATATTACTTAAGACACGACCTCGCTAAGTCTTACCGTTTAGCCGTGCACGTCCGTGCACCACTTTCTCCAAGAACTGAGCGCAGATGTCATTTTATTCGTATTTTTCTCAGCAAACCTTTATATTTGATATCCATATCATGATATGGGATAAAAAACAGAGTCCGACTCTTCATCTTCGGATGTTCACCATATTGAATTTTAAGTTTTACTTTCGTATTCTTCACAGCAATTTTCTTCATTTACTTATATCATGGAAGTGTATAGAAATTAACTAGCACGCCATCTTGGCAGTCCGCCATATTGGATTTAGGATGACGTTACTTAGCTAAACATACACTGTCATCCAAACTAAACATGTATGCAAAATTTCAGCTCAAATGGTTGAGGATAACTGCTTTTAAGTTCAGTTGCAAGATTTTCTCCTAACATACAAACATTGTAAGCCAAATAAGAGCTTTTAATAAAAGGAAAATTGATAAAATAACTGGTCTTTGACTATGTGAAATCTTAATGACACTACATCAATAGATATAGATCGTATGCAGGTAAAGCCAGGGCGGATAGCTGTTTAATTAATAATATTCTACCAGAAATAGTAATAGTACTTAAATTTTATTAACAGTACTCCGACCGATATCGAACTAACTTTTCTCATTCCAATACAGTTCATGACTTTGGAATGGTTAACCAATAGAATCAATGAAGGAAAGACGGCGTAGGATGTAGATTAAATTTGAATTTATATAACTTTGGTAAGCACTATTTTACGAAGGTTTTTCTCATGTAGTAGATAAAATGTTTTCGCCGCTTTTAAAAGGGATGAGACCAATTCAATCCATTGGCAGCAACACGATAACACGACCCTATTTCAATAATGAAACAATGTTTCGGTCCAAAGCTTTTCTATAGTTCTCTGGTATGTTTTAGTTTTCTACTATCCTTTGCTTTTATTTGACCGCCTTATTGATCTGGTGATCATAGTCATCACATATGAACCCATGTTCGAATCCCGGGTCTGACTAAACTCATTTATTGGATTCTCTCAATAAATTCTTATTAGCAGCCCGAAGTTAGGAAGTTGGTGGTGTTTTACACTCGTGCCTCAGAAAGCAAATAAATTCGTTGGTCTTGCGCCTGAACTCTATCGGACTACAATCATATCCGACTAATAGAATGAGGGAATAGAGTCCACCTGTGACCACACATTCGAGCTCTATAATCCTGGCGTGCACAGACGGCTAATCTGTGTTGGGAGTGACCGTCGTGACTGAATTTCAGTCTGAATACTATTATGATAGGTTTAACGCCATCTATTATATCGAAAGTAGTAATGTATTTTTACACATCCCATAACCACCTCTTACGACATCCACAAGACGGAATGGGGTGATATATTAGAGAGGTAGGTGATGAGGTGATGTATTATTATCTTAATATACTCTAACGCTACCACAACACAGCATTCAGCGTGCTATTTGATACGTGGTAGAGCCATGCTGCAGCTATATTAATAATATAGTTGTAGCACGAATGTGTCGGCTCGACCGGGGAAGGACCACGGTCTCACAGAATACCAGCGTAAAATAACTACTTAGTGCTATTGTGTTTTGTATGGTGCGTATGGAGAACCGGAGACCCTTTTTACTGAAAAAGCATCTTAGTCTTCACGGCTGACCACGCATCTGCATTTTAATTCCCAAACGAAGATATATGTAGATGTCTACGGGTCACAGCAATCACTTAGTGTACTGAATGCTCGTTTGTCATCCTTATTCTATAAAAAAAACCAAGCGGTTCTGCTCATATCATGTCACGAACCCGTGATCTATATCCTTTGACATAATATTATGTACATAAAATTATACATGCAGTGATAAATTATGAGTAATCGTGAAGTGGCAGTGTAAGTATATCTACTAACCCGTATCGTCCCGTGGGTGTCGCAAGAGGCGAAAGAGAAAATTGATATAAGAGTTGTGCACCTTCCGGTTATGACTCAAAATTAAAAAAAAACTGCAGTTGCCGCAATCGCAATAGAGTATTTCGCCATAGTTGCCACACGTAGCAACTATGGCGAAATCCTCTATTAGCCAATCTGTTGGGCATGGAGGCTTATGTTCAGCAGTGGACTTTTATAGGCCCATTACTGCATATAAACTTTTATAGGCTGTAATTTTGTAACTGAGAATAAAATTTCGCTAGTTTGCTTAGCGACAATCCACTTTTTATTGTTTGCAGTGTAAAGAATGGAAAGAAATAAAAACATTGATTACAAAACATTAAAATTTATGATAAATGGAATATTAACACCCAATTCTCGTCGTTGAAGCATCTCACGTCCTTAACACATAAACGAGACCCGTAATGCATACATTTGAATATTTTTCGTAAAAATACTGGGATGAAATGAAAATTTGCATGCATTAAGCGACACTAGCGTATATAAATGTAGAAATTATAATAATAATTACAATAACAATAGAATATTTTACGACTCCTATTACAATTTTAACTGCAGTTCCATGAAGGTAGAGCGCTCATCTTAACTTTTAAAGAGACTTCGAAGTCCTTATTTACAACTTATTCGGCAGTATATTAAAGCATCATAAGGAAACTTGCATGGCTAATAAGGTTTTTTTTTTGTGGTAGAGGATTCGACCGAACATACTGCCCACCCGATGGCAAGTGATCACCGTCACCAAAGAACATTTCATAATAAAGAAATCAAGATCGTTGGACTCTTTACTTCTGCAAAGCATTCGATGTGTCTCGAATTAAAAAAACATATAATGAAAACTAAAAACACTCCTTCAAAGGACTGAGAAATTGAACAGGAACTTGTAGAGGAACCACAAAAAATCACGGTATTGTGTGCAGATCAGTTCATTAACAGCTATGTGAGAGAACAAGACGGACTAATTCCTTCCATAAATATGCCACACGTAAAAGTAATAAAATCCATTTATGATGTAAAATATACGGCCGAAATCTTTCGTAAGACCTTTTTAATATTTGATGATGCTACTGCTTTTTTTTATAGGATAAGGGTGACAAACGAGCACACAGTCCACCTGACGGTAAGTGGTTGCTGCGGCCCATAGACGTCTACATCTATCCTCTATTACAAATCAAAATGCAAATGCGTTGTCACCCGTGAGGACTAAGATGGAATGCCTCATTTCCAGTAAAAAGGGCCTCCGGCCACCTGCACTCACCAAGCGAAACGCAGAGGTAAACCTCTACTTCACGCTGGTATTCTGTGAGGTCGTGGTACCACTCCGGTTCGAGCCGGGCCATCCGTGCGACAGCAAAAGCTGTCGCGTGGCTCTACCACTGTTAAAAACTGCTACTATTCCTGATGGAATACCATCCACATTACTAAATAATTGCTCATTATTGCTTGTCAAATATATATCAAGCACTATGAACAAATCTTTGGATGATGAACGCTTACCTACTGATTAGGAAAAGACTACAGTCGTACCTATTTACAAAAAAGGCGATAATATGAAACCTAATAATATCATACCAATAAGTTTGCTAAGTATCACTGAAATGTTTAGAAAATTTCTAATGCAAGAACCACTGATTTTTAATTAACGGCATGGAATTGTACCAAAGTAAAAGAATACCATTGGAAAACTTATGTGGACTTAAACTGAACTGAACGCCCTGCATAGAAAAGACCGCACTACTATGACGTCTCGAAGGATGCATCAACCGAGATCGTTGATTTTGAGGCTCTACTTGCCGCGAAAACATGGTGGGCGTGGGATTTTGAATGCCCTTACCATGAATAATCGCGAAGTGTGCAGCCTTCGCAAGTACTTCTTGACGAGATCGGATGATTCATTCCACACGGACGTCATTTCGTGTTTTAAAGTGGCTTACCTCTTTATCCTCAGCCAAGGACCAGTGGCAACACCTGAGAGTATAGAGCATTTCTGACCTCCTTTTTCTTTAACCCTCAGCCGTTTGGTCTCCCCTGCCGAGGGCTTCCATCTAGTTGGCTTTTGTTTATTTATGTATTATTTATTTATTTATTTTACTTTATTTCACGGTCGGCTCGACCGGGGAAGGACCACGCTCTCAAAGAATACCAGCGTAAAATAACAGCTTAATGCTGTTGTATTTCGTATGGTGAGTGTAGAGAACCAGAGAGCCTTTTTATTGGAAAAGAGGCATTTCATCTTAGTCCTCACGGGTGACAACGCATCTGCATTTTGATTCCTAAACGAGGATAGATGTAGATGTCTATAAATCACAGCAACCACTTACCATCAGGTGGGCTGTGTGCTCGTTTGTCACCCTATCCTATAAAAAAAATCATAAAGTGTAGATTTATAAAGTCCGCATGAAAGCGTAAACACTCAACTTTTAAAATTATCAATTGTTTAACACAATCTATTTTTTAAACGCTTCGTCTGTCATATGGGAAACCATGGAATGTAAACGGCAGTTTAATATTGTTTTGTTTAGTTATAATTAATATATTTCGACTGCAAAATTGCTAAATTTTCGGTGTTTTAAGCAGCTTTGCGTTAATTTATTTTACTAAATACACTTCACCTTACTCCCGGCCACAGAGTACTTTTTTACTCCGGGCTCAGGTGCCGTCGTGGGTGGTCGTTTGTTTACAGCGGTCCGTGCTGAAAAATATCGATCGCTTTATAAATACAAAATATTCCGAAAACCAAATTTGATACATACTTGACCAAGGTAAGATTTTATTATTATTTTTATAATCCTAGATTTTTATTAAAATGTTTTTTTCGCTAAAAGTACGCAGGATTTATATATAAATATACTTATACGTCTTACACTTCATGGATACCTGAAGATGTACTTCGATATTTGCTACTCGAACTCCTCGACGAGTAGAACTAGAAGTACCGAGATTGTGCTTGTTATGTTAGTTATGATGAGACCTTACCCCGACTTGAAAGTGTACCTCGGTAAAAGCTACTGGAACTCCTCGAAGAGTAGTAATAGTAATAGGTGTGTTGATTTTGGGCTTGTTTCGTTAGTTTCGTCGGAAGTTTCAAACGAAAAAAATCGTCGTATTTGATTACTCCTAAATCGCCATTACTCTCTCATCACATTTTTCATTTATGCCCTTCTGTTAATGGTACACGTATCCTAATTATTTTGCAATTATTAAACTATATTATAAATTATAATATTGTATTTTTGCAAAATGAGTATATTAAATTATAATAGATAAAATATGACACCTAGAGTTGCGCCTATAAACTGCTAGGCTAGACTAGGGTGCAGTTGACATTTAATTCGCCTCTGCCTCCGGACTTGATAGAGTGACCAGAAATTGTACTTCAGTGAATGCTACTGGAACTCCTGGAAGAGTAGAACTAGGTATGCCAAGTTTGGCCACGTTTTGTTAGTTTTGACGATATCTTACCTTTGGACTTAAAAGAGTTATCTAAAGGTGTACTTCTATGACTGCTACTGGATCTCTTCGACGAGTAGTAATAGTTGTGCCGTTTTTAGGCTCGTTTTGTTAGTTATAATGAAACCTTACCTCCGAACTTGATAAAGTAACTTGAACCTAGACTTTGATAACTGCTACTGGTACTCCTTGACGAGGAGAACTAGATGTGACGAGCTTGGGCTCGTTTTGTTAGTTATGAATGACCTTACCTCCGGACTTGACTGACTGACTTGAAGGTGTACTTCGGTGACTGCCACTGGAACTCTTGGACGAACAGAACTACATTTTACATTTTTTTAATTTTTTGCCATCATATGAGCACTATGAGTCGAATTCTTTTGGATTTTTCAAACTTTTTTTTATTGAAATTTAACATAAAATTATCGGAAGTATAGTAATAAGATCATAAGTGAACACTTGTGTGTATTTAAACTACTTTAAAATTTTTTGGTATAATCATGTTATACGTAACTTTTTAATACACTTAAGGCAAGCACAATTGGATTTACTAATAGTTTTATTAGTTTATAACTTTCATCACGTAACTTTCGTTAAAAACAGTTATAAGACGGTTTTGTATGGGGCTTCCCTAGATCCTACTAGGGACTGCTGGTCTAAAGGTGTACTCTTTTTCCGGACCTTCATCCTCCTATATACTATATCTAAGCATTGACTTCTGAAACTATTGTCTGTAAATTATTCTTACCTTTGTAGTTCTTTGAAGTCAGCTTTTAGTTTTTATTGAATATTTATTTTTTATCTATAACGTTTCGAAAGCCTTGTGAATGAACGTTATCGGTAATCCAGGTTACTAATTTTTGATCAGTTCTACACCCACCAATTCTAAACACACTTACAGTATCCTAATATCTGAAGGAATAATTAATTTTATTGATAAATAGAATACAAGCAAGCCTATTTAATGATACTAGGGTGTTTTTTCTTATTACCGTTCCAGCCTTACAAAACATCCTTGGTTAAAAACAACAAAATTTGAAGCATTACTCAGATATTATCACTACCATCACTACCATAACTTGCTATCAATTTTGGAAATAAGAACTCTACAAGCGAGTAGCGTATAAGTATTTGTATGTATTCTCCAGTATCTCCGATATATCGTGAAAAGCTATTTAGGAGAAAACTCTTGTTTCTGCTTTTGTAAATCCAAGATTGTACGTTTTACTTACACTCACCATCGAGAGGCCTATTTTCTCGTCACAGTCCACTACTGGAGATTGGCCTCTCCTTCAAAGAGGATTTGCTTTAATTAAACATTACAAGAATAAGGAATATACGATTTAGTTTTGAGAATAAATCCCTTATCCATCCAACAATTCCTTATTTAATGTGAATAGAAAAAAAAGAAAGAGTAATTACTACCCTATGTCATCCCGTGGGAGTCGGAAGAGAAAACCGAATGAAAAAAAACTTTATTTGTAAGAAGTTTTATTGTTATTACGAGCATTTGTTATTAATTTGTACACGTGGTAGAGCCATGCTGCAGCTATATTAGTAGTATAGTTGTAGCACGAATGGGTCGGATCGACTGGGGAAGGAACACGCTCTCACAGAATACCAGCGTAAAATAGCAGCTCAACACTGCTTTGTTTCTCCCATTACCTTTTAGACTCTATTTACTGGAAAAGAGATTTGCAAAGGAGGATAAATGTAGATGTTTATGGGGCACAGCAACCACTTACCATCAGATAGACTGTGCCCGTTTGGCACCCTATCCTATAAAAAATTTAGTCCTAAAAAGTTAATGAAACGCAATAAAATCCAAACTTTCACTTAACGACAGTGTTATTTTCAGTACAAAAACTCTTCGGTTTTGATCTTATAATGAAACATGGCAAAAAAAAATTCGCTTTACTGAAACCAGTAGCTCGCGAAATAAAGTTCTTTCAAGTCTATTGTTTAAAGGTTATTTGTCTTTGTTACTGTAACTGTATTTGCTTCGTTCCCTGTGAACAAAAAGGGACATAATTAGTTCTTGTCTCAGATCTAACTTACACAACCGTAAGGCTGTTTTTGTTTTTACGTCGAGCGATATCAACAGACCTTGTTTTAAGTAGTTTCATTAAAACCTTCCTGAATTTTAAAAAGTTAAAAAATATATTTAAGGCTTTTTCACTTATATATTCTTGTCATTTTACTTTTTTTTCACCTCACCTAATTATGAATGATAACGCAGCTGAAGATGGTAAGGCGCACTAATATAACAATAGCCTATTCACTCTTGCCTTAAAACACTGTAAAACTGAAGGGACAAGCAAACCTATAATGTACCTGATCCTAAATAGTTACTGCAGTCCGTGGACACCTGCAATAGATTTCAAAGAAGGCTCACTGAGACGTGGTGTCACCTCTGAGGACGAAGATGGAATGCAACACAGTCTGTAATTATGCAAAAACAATTGCTCTTAATACCATTTCTATCGGAACACAGCAGCTTAGGTACTGCTGTTGGGTGGCTGAAACAGGTAAAGGTGGTTGATACCTACCCAGACAAACTGAGTCAGAAAAGGAGTACTGCCTAAAAAAATAAACAAACAAGCTAAACAGTAACTCGTTATATCGCTTTCTGTGAGCATTGTCTTTTTCCAATCGAGTCAATCCACTCACCTGGTACCACATTAAAAATAAATTAAATTGTGTCAAAATTAACCGTGTAGTGGTCAGATATCCATTAACTCATACAGTCATATGGGATGAGGGAAACTAAAACAGGAGATGAGCAGCAGCATCTTCCTGATAACAACCTAAAGTATGTAAAAAACAGCAGTTGCCAACCCTTCTACTAAGCGTGGAAACTATAGCAAAATTCTGCCAACGTGGCAATTTATGTTCAGCAGTGAACTTTTTATAAGCTGTAACGGTAAAAGTACCGGTAACGGATACTGGCAGTTATTGAAAAAGAGAGAAATACATTTTATTCAGGGTTAAATTTTAAAAAAAATATACACGAGAGATTTGTTGAACTATAGAAATCGAGTAAAAAAATATGTGACACGAATTCTCATAAATAATCTACAAAACTTAATTTTGACTCAGCATTAAGAGGATACCTAATTTGCAAGATATTTGAAGAATATGTTTTTAACTATATATATAACATATAACATAAACACTCACGCCTGTCACCCAGAGGAGTAGGCAGAGACCACGATGTACTCCTAAACTACTGAACTGATTTCAATGAATTTTTCAAACAGTTTGATCCAACTTGAGAGATAGGATAATTTTTATCCCGATAAGTGACCCTCAATATATTTTTTCTGCGAATTTAAGAATTTTTTATAGGAAGGGTCTTCGGAATGGGCAGAACAACGTCTGCCTGGCCAGCTAGTATATATATATATATATATATATATATATATATATATATATATATATATATATATATATATATATATATATATATATATTTATATATAAAAAGTACGTGTCACGTTGTTTGTCCGCGATGGACTCCTAAACTACTGAACTGATTTCAATGAAATTTTTGGTCAATGTGCAGTTTGGTCCAACTTAAAAGATAGGATAGCTTACATCTCAATTTATAGTCGCAATACAATATTATTTTATTGAAAATTATTTGTGTATTATTTGACAGTCACAATTATCTGGAGCTATCCAAACGATTCTGTCAGATGACAATATCTGTTGACTGGATTGAGTAAATATTTAATAGATGGCGCTATGTTAAAAATACAAACGTTTAATATAAGCTACAATTTAGTAGTATAACCACCACGTGTTGCTGTAAGTATTGAACAGATAGAACCGATTTCAAAAAAAATTTTGCAGACTGTGTGCAGTTTGGTCCAACTTGAGAGATAGGATAGTTTTTATCCCGATAAGTGACCCTCAATTTTTTATTGCTAATTTCAGGAGTTTTTTTAGGAAAGCAAATGGTCGTTCGGAAAGGGCAGAACAACGTCTGCCTGGTCAGCTAGTATATATATATATATATATACATATATATATACAGGGTATTTTTGGAACGCTCCCGAAAACTAAGACAGGCGACAGCACCAAGTATACCTTTGATCATGGGTCACAAATAAATTTGATCCTGATGAAAAAAAAAAACATATTTTTACAACGTTTTATTAGCGTTATTCACGCGCCATCATGTTAGTACAGCTAAATGAAACGATAATTTCATAAAAAAATCATGAAAATACTGAAACATAAAACCAGCAGTGAAAACTGAATTGATATCACCTGACTAATGGAGGTTAATGTACGCGCGATCGGTGAAAAAAGAACGCTGGCCTTGAACTTGGGCACAGCGATTTATCACATATTGGTACGAAGGGGGCGCGACGGGGGAACAATCCGCCAGTATTACTGTGCCTGCATGCTATTGGTTCCCGCGCTTTGTACGCTCCAAAAATACAGTCGCATACACAGCTTACTTTGCGACTCGCGACGATGTTTTAAAAAGGAAGGAAAGAAAAGTTATTTATATCTATTGTTTTATGACTAAACTAGTGAACGAAAAGGTAAATATGATAGGAGAAGGTGAATGGGGAAAATTTTGCAGTAAATTTAAAAGTGTTGAGGAAGAATACCGAAAAAATTACCATGTGATCGACCTGATGACGGAAGCTCAAGCGAAGATGAAAGTGATGATGAAGTAGCATCCAGTAACACCAACACACCTTCAACATCTGGCTTCCATGTGACCCAAGATGACATAATGGACGGCGTGCCACCCTTACCTTAAGTTTTCTTGTTACAAACTACTTTATATTTTACGATAGAAATAACAAATAATGCTCAAGTAAACATTATCCATTTTTAATTCCAAGTAAGGCACCTATTATGATTCTACAATAAAACAATTAATTACTTACTATAATATTATAAAACAATATCCCAATACCATGTAGTACTTTAGAACGCGACTGTAACCTCCCTCCACTTGACCGCATCGCATCACGCTGTGACGCATTAGGTTTCAGTTTAATTGTAGTTTTTGAAACAGTTCCGTGTTGATTTTGTTACTTGTTGTTACTTTTTTTGTTTTAATAATGCTTAACGCGTACGTTTATAGTGATTGTGAATACGACAACATGTTATGTATCCGAACCTAGGTACATGAATTATCGCTAAATAAATTGTTAAGACGTCGGGATGGAACAAGTGTGTCATAATGTGCAGTGCACAAAGTGTTGAAGCGTAACCGAATGCGCCCATACAAATTGCACAAAGTGCAAGCTTTAGTTCCCGGCGATCACGACCGCCGACGAGTTTTCTGCCGTTGGTTATTATACCAGCAACAACGTGTGGCTGGTTCCATTGAGCACATTATCTGAACGGATGAGTCGACATTTACCAGAAACGGCCTGTGGAACCGAAGAAATACACACGTGTATTCAGAGGTTAACCCCCACGCTGTTCGACAAACCGGGCACCAAACCCGATGGTCGGTTAACGTATGGGCAGGTTTATTTAAGGATCGCATACTGGGACCAGTGTTTCTGCCACAGCGACTGAACGGACAGCGATACCTAAACTTTATAAAAGAACAGTTGACAGACATTTTAGACGACCTATCGTTGGCTGAATATCGCCGCACATGGTTCCAGTATAATGGTGAGCGCCTCAATGAGCTATTTGATGATCGCTGGATTTGGCGGACTAGGACCACACGCTTGGCCACCTCGCGCACCAGATCTGACCCCGTTAGACTTCTTTCTGTGGGGTATGTGAAAGAAAGGGTTTTTAATCGTGAGTGTGATAGTGCTGACGAAACTACAAAAGGATCGTGGATGTTTTCGACAAACTACGTACGGACTGTGTCGAAGATCACACGATGATACCCCGCCTCCATGAGGAGACGCAACACCGAGCCCAAATCTGCCTTGAAATGAATGGAGCACAATTTGAGCCGCATCTCATAAGACCACAGAGGATTTAGAGCGGTAAGCTGTTTCATAACTAATTCTTTTAAATAACTTAGTACTGAACTAATCTGAATACATACATAACTGAATACATGAGAATAATAAACATACCTACACGATGAATAAAAACGCATGACTTTAACCTTGGTTACATTTCATTTATGTATTTTGTTATTAGCGGGAAATCGAACCAGTTATTTGGGTTATTTAACCTGTAAATTCGGATTAAAATGGCTACGTGGAGACAAGCACAGTGGCAAAATAGTATGTTAAGTAGATAAGTTAGGTATTTAGACAAGTGTTGTAAATTATTAGGTATTGTGGTATAGCCCGCTAGTTGCGGACCGCGCGAATTTGCGTTCGCGCGTACATTGACCTTTAATCAGCTGATATGAATTCAGTTATTCCACTGCTGGTTTTAGGTTTCAGTATTTTCATGATTTTTTTTATGAAATTATCGTTTCATTTAGCTGTACTAACATGATGGCGCGTGAATAAATCTAATAAAACGTTGTAAAAAAATATGATTTTTTTTTTCATCAGTATCAAATTTATTTGTGACCCATGATCAAAGGTATACTTGGTGCTGTCGCCTGTCTTAGTTTTCGGGAGCGTTCCAAAAATACCCTGTATATATATATATATATATATATATATATATATAAATCACAGACAAAAGCAGCTTGGACTAATTATGAAAAATTTACGAAATCATCGTCCCATGTTTTCTTATCTAAAACTGGACCAAATTTAATTATTTAATAATTCCATTACATGTGATATTGTAACTATTAACTAAGCATTACACAGCGCAAACATACACACCATGTAACTTTTCACGCATAGCAATATGGAAAAGAAGGAGGCAGACGTCTTAAGCGTTTTAAAAATAAAATAAAAATATTTATTCATCGAACAGCAGTGATCTATAAATGTTATTAACAAAAACGACTTATCAACGTATAACGTAACCGTTACAGCCTATTAAAGTGCACAGCTGAACATAGGCGTCCCCCATAGACCGCCTCATAGGGGGATATTTGCCATATTTGCCACGCTTGGGAAGCGGCTTGGCAACCGCGGTTTTTTTTTATTTTTAGCTTTATTAGGAGGAGACCCACAAGAAAATATGGCATAGTAAATATTCTTACACCGCCACTACACGGTACTTACTACATGGTATCAACTATGATAGTACTTAATAAATAACTTTGTTCGAGTAATTTGGCACATATGACCGACGAAATGAAAGGCCCCACTGTCGGTGATGGCTTGCGGTACATTGTTGCTGCTGTCATGAAGGCCGTGTTCCGACGACACGCACCCGCTACGCGCACGCTACGCGCACGCTACGCGCGTCAGCACCCGCGTCTACCTCGTTTTGAAATTTGTTGCATATAATTTGAGCCTTATGACAAATCAATAAATCTGAAATTGCATTTATCGACGTTCCACCGCACATGCCTCGCACACGCCACGCGCCGCCTCGTTCCCGCTACGCGCTGGCCCCGCGCTCGCCCCGCACACGCGCTGCACCCGCCCTGCTACACCTCTCACCCGCGCTTTTTATACAATATCAGATTTATTGATTTGTCATAAGACTCAAATTATATCCCAAAATTTCAAAGCGAGTTAGATGTGGGTGCTGACGCACGTGGCGTGCGCGTGGCAGGTGCGTGTCGTCAGAACGCGGCCTAATAGTGAGCCCGCTTTTTACGCATTTCATTCATTTATATGGTTGGGAAACTGTCAACCCCTGAGTATGCAAACATACTGGACGCGATACACTATAGCAGCAGCTCCAACAACGACTTGAAAGCATTGTAATACTTTATACGCAGGGCGTTAAATGATTTTATGGATTTTATGGTATAGTTTACCTACAGACGGCTCGAGTAAGATGAGGTACAGTAGGCTTTGAAAAGTGTAAGCTTAATAGGCGAAGGGTTATGTTTTTCGTGCGTATCCTTTGTATTTGTTTGTAAATTTCTTTATTACCTCGTATCTTCCAAAGGACAGCATGGATTTCGACAGTGAGGATATCGTAGTGTTCATTTAAAAAACCTCAGTGTCCTTAGATAATTGTTTAAAAAAACTATGGCGGATTTATGGCACGAAATAGTAACAAGGCAATTAAAAAAATTAACCAAACCTATTGCGTAGGGTATCCAAATAAAGAAAATTAAAAGGGGATTATAAATATATTTGTAACATATATGTTTAAATTTAATTCGGAATAATAAATTGGTTTTAAAAGTTTATGTAAACGTAAAAATGTTAAGTATGTTTGTATCAGAACTTGTGCTATCGTATGAAATTTAGAATAGTTATAAATATCCGGGACATTAAAAAGCCTAAAATACAAAAAAAATATTAAAAAAGAAATCAATAGCCCGACTGCATAGAAGACAATTAAAAAGATCGAAACAAGATTGATAACAGAAAACCAAATTAAAATCAACTATAAACAAAGTAAACTCTATTTTGGTTGAACAGAATATATTATAAGCTGGAAGCCTAAGTTAAATACCCGCATTAAATTTAGTAGCAGGCGGGACCCAATTGCAAATTATAAACCGAAAGAAAATTAATGGGCCCCCGTGCTACCAAACTTAATGCGGGTCGTAAATCCAAATAAGGATCGTAAATCAATACGTATATATAAATACTACTTAAAGAACATGGGCTGTAATTTTTCTAAATAATTATGATTGCGACTTTCACGGGGGCAAAAGCTAGAAAACATAAATAGAAGTATGACAGACACGTGTAATATCAAAATTACTGGCTTCTTTATATTATGGTGGTTCTTTATATTATTTACATGCTTTTTTGTCTGTCTCTTTGTTTGTCTGTATGTGTGGGCTAGTCTTCGCTGAGCCGATTGTAGTGAAACTTCACGAAGGCATTCTCAATTTGTAAAAAAGCATGCAATGCCAAGAGTGATCTTGGCTATACATCATTCAAATAAATACAGAGACGAACGACCCATTCGTGCTGTAGCGTCTTCTTTACTGGAAACAATGCATATATCTTAATCCTCAGGGGTTAAAACACATCGGTATTTTGATTCTTAATCGAGGATAGATTGTCATAGTCACCCTTATTCTTAAAAAAAAACCATGGCTCTACCACGTAAAAATCATCACATATATAATTTAACAACTACTACAATATTATCTCCTCTGGTTATTTCTTTTTGTTTTTTTTTATGTAATAAAACTTCCTTGCGAATACTGTAGAAATATACATAGCAGTAAGAAGATACCCTAATGTTTTCAAATAAGCGAATTTGTCAGGTGACTTTCAGTAAAATATTCTGATGTATTCATAGCTGTCTCATGTGAATTAGGACGTAGAAAACTTACTAACCAAAACAAAATATCTTTATAAAAATTGACATGCCAAAAACCTTTTTAAATAAGATTTTTATGTTCCTTTTATTGAATGTGTTATCACCTCTAAAGACTATAATGGAATGCCTCACAACCTGTGATTATACTTATATTACTCTCTATGAGCTTCAGACTGGAACACAACAGTGCAAATACTGCTATTTGACGGCAATAGTAGGTAAGAAGGTGGTACTTCTACTGGCGGCTCCTAGGCAGAAAGAAACTCTTACCAACGTAGGAAGTATACTAATAAATAAGCGTGCCCAATGTTTCTTTTTCGATTCGATTTTCATTTTTTTTTTCGAATAGTATACAGCCTAGATCACGGAGTTTTTTTTTTTAAAGGATAGGGTGACAAACGAGCACACAGTCCACCTGATGGTAAGTGGTCGCTGTGACCCATAGACATCTACATCTATCCTCGATAAAGAATCAAAATGCAGATGCTTTGTCACCCGTGAGGACTGAGATGGAATGCCTCATTTCCAGTAAAAAAGGTCTCCGGTTCTCTACACTCACCGTACGAAACACAGCAGTATTGAGCTGCTATTTGACGCTGGTATTCTGTGAGAGCGTGGTCCTTCCCCGGTCGAGCCGACCCATTCGTGCTACAACTATACTACTAATATAGCTGCAGCATGGCTCTACCACGTATATGACTGCCTATATATCTGACTTTGCTACAGATAGAGAACACTCCGTGAAGTTTCATCACAATCGGCTCAGTCGTTATGAAGACAAAAGGACATGTAAATATTCACTTTTTTTATAGGATAAGGGTGACAAACGAGCACACAGTCCACCTGATGGTAAGTGGTTGCTGCGGCCCATAGACATCTACATCTATCCTCAATTAAGATTCAAAATTAATATATGTTATCTTATATTATCAAAATGTAGATGCGTTGTCACCCGTGAGGACTAAGATGGAATGCCTCATTTCCAGTAAAAAGGGCCTCCGGCCACCTGCACTCACCAAGCGAAACGCAAAAGTAAACCTATACTTCACGCTGGTTTTCTGTGAGGTCGTGGTACCACCCCGGTTCGAGACGGCCCATCCGTGCGGCAGCATAAGCTGCCGCGTGGCTCTACCACTGTTAAAAAAGTACTAGAAAGAAGCCAGTCATTTTGATATTAGGTACACATATCTATCATACTTCAATTTAATTTTTCTAGCTTTTGCTCACGGCTTCGCCCGCGTGTTAGTCGCAATACATAATTAATTGAAAAAATTACAGCCCATGTTCTGTAAGTAGTATAAAACGTATTGATTGATGTCCTTATTTAGATTTAGGTATACTTCACTTATACTTCACTATATAGTTCGGCCGTTCAAAGAATGCGTAACTGACACGTCGCGATTGAACTGACGACGTAACTTGGTAATGGCGTCACAGTTACGATAAAAATATTTTTGCTGGTTGTTTACCGTTTTAGCAATTGGTGAGCATTAAAACAACATTATTATATCAATAATCAATGAATGTTATAATTTTGTGCCAAACTGAGTGTCAAATAACTTGGTAAACAATATTTTTCTAAATCTATACTGCGCTATTACAAGGTTATGTCAGCGCTTTATATTTGTAGTACTGTGCTAACAATAACAGGCAATAACAGTATCGTAATCTGTTCTTATACAGTTATACTTTATAAAATAATACGTTTTGTTTTTCTTTTTAAGAATTTGAAAATAATGGACTATAAGATTACTTTTATTAAATATAAAAATAAAACTACGACCAAACCGAACGCGCGAAAGAAAGTAGCATTTTTATATTTAGGTTGAAAATGGTAATCCCAAATGGCGTTATGGGCCGCCATTTTGTGACGCTAAAACAATCGTCTGTTGTCGTTTCGTGCGCATAGACCACGTTCTTCAAGTGTTTCCGATCTGTTTATATTTGATTACCCGGCTTTCCTTTAATGGACTGTTTCTGCTTTTCAAACTGACATCGGTGCTAAATCGGACTTCGATTGAGTTTTGTATTGCGTTCTTTTTACTTTGTGGACAAATATTGAAAAGTGGAGCCCGTGAGTTAATCATCAAGCTGCAAGATTACTTTGAGCGGGAGCGGCAAAATGGCGGAACCCTGTTACCTGTCGAACAAGTACAAGAACACGTCTCTCAGGCGCTTGGAATTAGCAAACAAACGATAACAAATATTAATAAAGAAAAGTTCGGCTTTACTGGCACGGAAGATAATATTTTACGTACTCCGAAGAAGAAACGTAGAACTAAACCCGTGACAGATATTGACACCTTTGACGCCGATGCAATCAGAAATCATATATATGGTTACTATTCCAGAAATGAATATCTACACAGGAAGAAGCTTTTGGCATCGTTAAGAGAAGCTGGACTGTTTAGCGGGGTTAAAACTGCTTTAACCAAAATCTTAAAAGATATTGGTTTTTCGTATAAGAAAACAGACAAAAGAAAAATTTTATAAGAACGATACGACATAATTTTAAAACGGATAAGTTTTTTGAGAGAAGCAAAAAATATTGATAACTGGGATAATGTCGTGTTTATTGACGAGGCATAGCTAAACGCCAATCACACGTTTTCCCGTTCTTGGACGGATGATACACAAGCGTCGACGTCGAAAGTACCAATGGGTAAGGGGGCCCGTCTGATAATATGCCACGCAGGTTCTGCAAAATACGGCTTTTTGGAGAACGCGTTACTGGCATTTCAATCAAAAACCACAAATGACTACCACGAGGAAATGAATGCCACTACATTTAAAGAGTGGTTCCAGAACGTGCTTTTGCCCTGCCTACCAGAACCTTCTGTAATATTCATGGATAATGCCTCCTATCACTCGGTTCAAATACAGAAACCACCTACCCAAGCTAATAAAAAAGAAGAAATGATGGCTTGGTTTCAATCAAAAGGCATTGACGCAAATATGCAGATGCTAAAACCAGAGCTAATTAAATTAGTTAAAGAAAATAAAGCGGCAAATGTGCGATACGAAATCGATGAACTGGCTCTGGAGTACGGTCATCGCGTTCTAAGAATTCCACCGTATCATTGCCAATATAACGCGATTGAGCTAATCTGGGCTCAAATAAAAGGTTACGCCGCTCGCCACAATATTCCCCGCCATTCAGCACGAAAAAGATAATGACCCTATAAAAGAAGCCTGCGGGGAAGTCACAAGAGATGACTGTGAAAAGGTTGTTGAGAAGACTAAAAACCTGATTGTGGAACATTTTGACCGAGATATCAGGATTGATTCTGTTATTGATAATAATATAATTATACATGTAGGCGAAGATGATGATGAAGACACCACCTCCTCAAGCGAATCGGAGTCTGATTAATATTCTGTACGCACATTCAATTCAATGTAATTTATTGCATAGAAATACAGATTGTAACTTTGTAACAAAGAATAAATAAAACAATTTTATTATATTAATATTACCTTTTTTTGGTTTCCACTTAAATTACTAAAATATAAATTTTAAAATGATTCCGCCAATTTAAAACGAAAATAATCTTAAAAATAACGCGGCGGTTCATTTTGAAGGAACGGTAACGAACTCAGTGTTATGTTGTTCCCATCACTAGTCGTGACTAACTGATAGGTGTCACGAACGCATTCTCTGAACGGCCAAACTATAACTGCAAAAACTTGAACTAAAAATGTTGCTACTCCATCAAATCATAGTTTATTGATAACCTGAAATAATAAAATGATAATAGCGGTAGAGCCACGCGGCAGCTTTTGTTGTCGCACGGATGGGCCGGCTCGAACCGGGGTGGTACCACGACCTCACAGAATACCAGCGTGAAGTAGAGGTTTACCTCTGCGTTTCGCTTGGTGAGTGCAGGTGGCCGGAGGCCCTTTTTACTGTAAATGAGGCATTCCATCCTAGTCCTCACGGGGACAACGCATCTACATTTTGATTTGTAAAAGAAGATAGATGTAGATGTATATGGGCCGCAGCTACCACTTACCATCAGGTGGACTGTATGCTCGTTTGTCACCCTCATCCTATAAAAAAAAAACCTTGGGGCTTGAACTATTTTTTTAAACACGAGAGAGAAGAGGTTCATTTTAAGGAAATAATTATAAGGAAACAAGTCTTATTCGATACTTTACATTTTTACTCGCATATTATATAATTTGTTAAACCTTTTAAAATTAAAACCTTTTAAAATTATTTTCCAAACGCATGCCTGTAAGCCATTAGCTTTATTTGAATTCGATGCCTATCACACTTACTGAAATAGCTACGTAAACAGATCACTTCGCAGATTGCGCACCAACCTTGCCAAAAGCTATTTAATTTTTTTTTTTTTGCGTCAGTGATTTTTTCCAATTAGTACGAGCTCATTTTTCCTGCGTAATTTTAAGGCTTTCTTCGCATTAGAAATGAGAAATGAGTCTACCCGAGACCATTGGCGCTGTAAAGCACTCGAAACTTAGAGGATTAAGCGTGTATCTGTGAAATTTTATTCAATTTATTTTTATTACTTCATTACAAAACTAGGCACAAGAAAGGACGGTAAACTGAAGGTAGAGAAATTTGTAATTTGGGCTTTAATTTCTTTTCTCCTTATTATATGAGCCAGTGCTTGACTAAAATAGCACCTGGTGGTAAGTGGTGATGAAGCCCTAAATAGTAAATAGCACTGCCTCTAACAAAACTTTAATTGTTCGGTACACTATTTCTTTAGCAACTTTAGCAACTATTGAATATTGTACAAGTTATTTTATTATATTTCTTATTGCGAAGATGTCTTTTACTTTTTTATTTATTTATTTAAAAAATAGAGTATATAAAAATATGACAACTTTGTTGTTTTTATTTATTTATTTAGCCATCAATTTACACACAATGTATTGTTACAAATAAAAAACCAATTTTGGACAAAGATACTGCTTATTTCATATTGAAATTTCCTAAATGAAGTCGCATACAGGAATCAGATTAAATGTGCACTCTTATAACAATTGTCACTATTTGAACGCACATACATACACTATGAAGAGACGTCAAGGTGTGTCGACTCTGATACTGAATAAATTATTATATTTTATTCATACACACACTTACATTTTATTTCTCTTTAAGAATAAGCCACGTAAGCATCTAAAGCATTGTCTTGTTACGACGAAAGAGAAAAATTTCACAATTACTCATTTCCTCTACCCACTCACTGTTATTTCATCGCTGACGAAAATAAATTACCATAATAAGACGAAAGGCATTAACGACGAGTGACTTACCTTTAACATTTATAGTAACAGCCATTTAAGGGTAATATAAAGATACTTTTTAATGGAATAAGAGTAATTAACGAGCACATTGTCCACCTGATGGTAAGTGGATTCTGTGGCACATAGACATCTACATCTATCCTCAATTAAGATTCAAAATTTATATATGTTGTTACACCTGAGGACGAAAACGGTATGCCTCGTTTCCATTTAAATGCGTCTTCGGTTCTTGACACTCACCACACGAAAGACAGCAGCACTAAGCTGTTATTTCTTGCTGGTATTCTGCAAGAGCGTGATACTTGCGCGATCGATTCTTTTTTTAAATGGGGAAATGCCTACTCATACCCGTTTCGCGGGGGCAATGTTGGGTTATATCGGACTCGCAGGTGTTCCACCTTCGCCGCATATTGACAGGGCTACTGGAACGCTTTCGTGTACATCTGCAGCCCCACCAGCGCCAGCCGCTATGTTGCGTACCACGACCTCACAGAATACCAGCGTGAAGTAGAGGTTTACCTCTGCGTTTCGCTTGGTGAGTGCAGGTGGCCGGAGGCCCTTATTACTGGAAATGAGGCATTCCATCATTGTCCTCACGGGTGACAACGCATCTGCATTTTGATTCGCAAACGAAGATAGATGTAGATGTCTATGGGCCGCAGCAACCACGTACCATCAGGTGGACTGGGTGCTCGTTTGTCACCCTTAGCCTATAAAAAAAATGTATATATATATATATATATATATATATATATATATATATATATATATATATATATATATATAAATATATACATATAAATAATATATATATATATATATATATATATGTATATATATATATATATATATATATATATACATAATACGGCCAAAAGTTGTGATGATATTTGTCAACTAAGTCAGAAAAAGTCGTGCCTCCTCTTGAACTTTCATAGCGTGCACTGCGTAAATAGTTACAGTAGCACGAATATAATGTGTGGCTGAATTGTTCTTCTTGCAAATGTTGCATCTATCTTCTAAGGACAACTCACAGTAACCATTGAATAATACTTTAAGGATTCTATCGCTTTTAATACCACTTACTTTTATTTCACGACGTTTCGAGTCCTTTGCAGCACCCATGGTTACGGGAACTGATGTGATTGACGTCCCGATGTCAAATTTAAACTGGAATACCTTCAGTTTTTTATATAAAGCTTTTAGTCCGATTTACGCAAAATGCACTTACTGTGTCTTGAAGTCTTGATGTGGTATGTTTGGGCTTAGTTTTAATTTTATTAATAGCAGGATGCCATACAAGTAATAGTACCCAGCCTCCTTCTCGATTCAAATTAGGATCTTTTTAATTTCAATAGCCTCACGTATCACCCTTGGTATGAGTCGATTTTCTTTCGCAAAGGATTTGTGGTCTAAAAAAATCAGATGTAATGGCGGAGGTCGTATAGGATATTATGATCACAAACTGCAGACTTCGCGGACCATTGGTGTTTCACGTCAGCTATATCTAATTTCACGCAGGTTTTTATAGATTTTTCTACAATTCCCCTGGTGTTGCAGTTGTTCATGGGCGGCGGTAGACACTTACCATCAGGTGAGTCGTATGTTCGTTTTGTCCTTCTCCTATAAAAAAAAACTGTAGCATAGCGGCCAAAAAGTCTACCAAAAAAAACCTGTTTTTGTAGTAATTGTAGCTGTCCCGATTTGAAAACCAAATTTCCGATTATTTTTACCATCCATTCCGAAATTTGACACAGTGGACCTACACCACACTACCACACTATCCTACTGCGAGGACCAGGTATAAATTGTAATATATCTGTCGACTGTCTAGAATAGAATAGAATATAGAATTTTATTCAATATATATCACATGTGAAATTCTTATTGAAAGTCATTTTTTAATTTACCACTGCTTCGAAAAAAAAAACCGCTGTCCTGAGAAAAATCAGCAAGAAACCCAGCGGGATTTTTTTTAAAAGCATATTTTACATTTATGATTGGTAGATACAAAATTTATTTTAGAAACAGCTTGGAAGCGACCACCTCATTCCCAGGGGTTATTATCAACCATGTATTCATTTATACTATAATAACCCTTTTTATACAGTTTCAACTTAACAAAACATTTAAACTTGGTAATAGAGAGAGCCTGTAATCTTTCCGGGACCTTGTTGTAATAGCGTATACATTGCCCCATGAATGAGTTATTGACTCTGTGGAGTCGATAAACTGGTATCACTAGCTTGTGTTTGTTCCTAGTGTTTACAGAATGTATATCACTTTTTTTATTAAAACTACCTTTGTTTTTGTAAATATACATTAAATTTTCGTAAATATACTGAGAGACCAAAGTTAATATATTTATTTCTTTAAATTTATCTCTAAAAGACTCTCTCGGTTGTAGGTTGTAAATAGCTCTAATGGCCCTCTTCTGTAAAACAAAAATAATTCCTGAATCAGTCGCATTTCCCCATAGCAAAATCCCATAAGACATTATGCTATGGAAATAACGGAATAAACTAATCTAGCTGTCTCGACACTAGTGAGACTTCTAATCTTTTTTACAGCATAGGCTGCAGAACTTAGTCTGCTTGCTAGTTTGGACATATGATGGCCCCACTGAAGCTTTGCGTCGAGAGTGATGCCAAGAAAAACAGTGGATTCAACACGGCTCAGTTCCTTGCCATTTAAAAACACATTGGTACTCAGATTTTTAACATTCGTTGTTGTAAATTTAATACATTTAGTTTTATTTCCGTTTAAATGTAGATTATTAACGTTAAACCAATGCACTAATTTTGATATAGCATTATTCACTTGGTCATATTTAAATGATTGACGTTTAAGTTTAAAAATCAAGGAAGTATCATCAGCAAATAATACTATATCATGACTATCCCCTACAAGGGAAGGTAAGTCATTATTATACACTAGAAACAGGAATGGGCCGAGAAAACTAGCCCTGAGTGACACCCATTAGTACAGGGACCCGGAAGAACTTTTACCGTTGATAATAACATTCTGAATTCTATTACTTAAATATGAAATAATAAGTTTAAGCACTGTGTTCTTGATACCATAGTACTGTAGCTTCCTGATTAATGTTTCATGGTGAACACAGTCGAAGGCCTTGGAAAGGTCACAAAATATACCCAAAGCATCCTCTGAATTCTCCCATGCACAAATAATATGTTTAATAAGCTCAACTCCAGCGTCAGTTGTCGAGCGACCCCTTGTAAAACCGAATTGATTTTTATGTATCAATTTATTAATGTTAAAGAAACTTAACATCTGATCTAAAATAATTTTTTCAAAAATTTTACTAAACGTTGGTAGTACAGAAATTGGTCTAAAATTGGCGGGGTCTAATGTACTAACAGATTTAAATAAAGGTATGATTTTACTTTGCTTCATTAAATCAGGAAACACACCAGATTCGACGCTTGTATTAAATATAGTGGCTAGATACGGTGCTATTATATCTATTATAGATAAAACAACTTTAACGGAAATCCCCCATAAGTCTGCCGATTTCTTAACATCAATAGTTTTAAAATATTTTATGATATCTTTTGGCAGTACTCTATGGAAATTAAAAGTATTTGAACAAGCCTTTATATTTTGTTTGAGCAATGATTCGGCGACAGTAGGAGAAGAATTTAATGATTTAGTTGTCAAAAAAGGAACATCAGCAAAATGTTTCTCAAAAGCCATAGCAACTTCTTGACCAGATCGAGTTAAATTATTGTTAATATTCAATTGAAAACACGAGTTGCGCGATTTGACCTTGCCCGTTTCACTATTTATTATTTTCCAGGTCATTTTAATTTTGTTAGATGCAGTTTTAATTTTGTTACTTAAATATAAAGCCTTAGCTGTGGAGCACACTTTTTTAAATATTTTAGAATATGTTTTTACATAATCTCTAAATATAACACTACTATTATATGATCTTTCCTTATAAAGCTCATATAACTTTCGCCTACTTTTATAAATTCCTACTGTTGCCTATTCATTAAATGATTTGCGACTGTTAAAAGAGAAAGTTTTAGAAGTAAATATACTACTAAACTCACAAGTTATAGTTTTAAATAACTTACCACACAAATAATTAGCACTATTTTTAAATGAAAGTGATGGAAAACTTTTAATTATATTACTTCTAAATCTTTCCAAGCGATGTTGAACAAACACAACTTTCTTATTTTTCTGTTTCTTGTGTATGTAAGGCAATGATACCAACTGTCCACAGTGATCTGAACTTAAATTTTGAATAATTGATTTATGGAAGGGCTTAACATCTGTAAAAATGTTATCTATACAGGTCGCACTAGCCCCAGCAATACGTGTTAGTTCTAAGAATAAATTAACAAGATTATACGATTTAAACAATGAGCTAAACTTAATACTAATGGCAGAAGTTTCAAGGAGATTGATGTTAAAGTCTCCACATATTACAACAGATTTGTTCTGTTTACTAATTTTGAGCAAAACTTCTTACACAATCCTTACAAAATAGTCATAAGTAGCACATGGAGGTATGTAAACACTTACAACAATGAGGTTCTCGAGCTCGATACAAGCCATTTCTACAGTTCGCTCAACAGAGATGCTCACTATGTCCTTACGTTCTTTATATAATAATGATTTATCTGCTAGTATTAAGGAGCCACCACGTAAACTTTTTTCTCTATTGAAGGAACTGACCACGTGGTGATTTCTGAAATTAAACATGAAATTATAATCTTTTAGCCAATGTTCAGTAATACAAAGGATATGTATGTTGTTACTATTTAAAAATAATTCAACTTCTAATTCTTTGCCCATCATCTACAGGGGTATATTTTGATGCACCAGGTGTAAACGGATTTTATTACTTATTTGTGGGATGCTTTCAAAGTTAATTAAACTATTATTATTGCTAGAAATTGCCTCTATTGTCGCATTTACTAATTTAAATTAGTTAGAACTGATTCCAAATTAAATGTCAAAGTCTAGATGGTTTAATGGTCGTGAGCGCAATTACTGACCATTTGATTCCAGGTTTGAATCAATTCAGAATTAGTTATTATATTATTCTTTCAAGAAATTCTCAGGAGCGGAGACAAAATGTTGGCGTTGATTCACCTCTGGGCCTCGGGAATCAAGTAAAGTTGGTCCTGCGCGTGGTCTCTGTTTTGACAGTTCTTAAAATTGCCTAAAATATTTATATTCAATCGACCTGTATGTCTACTACCAATAAAAAATATTATTGTACACCATAAACAAAATTTTTAAAGAAAGGAATAACAGGGGTCTTATGCCCAAATACTAAAACGCTGCTCAATTTTAAGATGCAGTTAAGTTTCATACTGTCTCTATTAATTCAAAGTGATTGTGACAACAGAAGACTTAACGACATCTTAAAATTGAGCAGCGTTTGAATATTTGGCCGCATATGTGTTGTACTAGCAGACTTCACCGCTAATATATTATATAAGTGAGTTCTTTCTTCCATTGAACCTTTGGATATACAGAAACTTTACTTACTTTCCATTGAACCTTTAGATATACTTTATACGTGGTAGAGCCATGCTGCAGCTATATTATGGTTGCAGCAAGAATGGGTCAGCTCGACCGGGGAAAGACCACGCTCTCACAGAATACCAGCATAGAATAGCAGCTTAACGCTGCTGTGTTTCGTATGGTGAGTGCAGAGAACCGGAGAAACTTTTTACTGGAAACTAGGTGTTTGCGCCAAATGCTTATTCTTAAAAATAACACCACATACACATATAGTTGGGTACCTCCTGGCATCATTAGAGGGGGAGGCCCTGGGCGTCATCGGATATCTGAAATTGGACGACGCCTACCAGAATGCTCGGGATCTCCTCGCCGGAAGGTACGCCAACTTCAGGCGTATTGCTGACGAATACGTTAGGCAGATTATAAACCTCCCGCTGCTTAAGGACTGGATCAGAGTACGTACGGACATCGTAAATCCAGTCGTGGTGGCTTGCAACTCATTGAGGCGGCTGGATTTACCGGTGGACGAATGGTCCTTCCTGTTGCTCCACATTGCGCTCTCCCGCCTGCCTCTCGATCTTCGGCTCCATTTTGAGGAGAGGTACGGCGGGGATGGCGCTTCCTATGTTCCGCCCTTCAGGGACTTGCTGCGATTCTTGGAGGAGCAGTGCCGGCAAATGGAGAACGCAGCGGGCGCCGTCGAGGACCTACGGGTTGCCAACCAAACCGTGCCCAGGGAGAGGCGGAACCCGACGGGCAAGTCGTGGCGAACCCACCAAAGGCCGAGCGGAGCTCCCGCGTGAGGACGCCGCACTCTACCAACTTATAGTGGCCTAGCGGCCAGGGAGGCGCCCCCCTGCGCCTATTGTCGAGCATCCGATCACGGGGTGACTTCGTGCCCGAAATACCTGGATAAGCCGGTCCCGGCGAGGCTAACCATCGCCAAGGAGCGCCGCTGGTGCTATTTGTACTTGGAAAGGCATCTCCAATGAGACTGCCCGCACCAGTGGCCCTGGCCGCACTGCCAGGGCATCCACCATGCCGTTTTGTGCCTGGGTGCGAACGGCGCTTCCTCTCGGGGCTCTGCCGAGCCCTCAACCCCCTCGGGCGGGGGCACTCAGCGACACCCTCTGTCGGGCGACGCTCGGCGCTCGCCTCCCAGCCTCCGTGCCCTTGGCTTTTAACTGGGTCCCTCCCCGGACCAGTCGAGGGGTCGTTCCCCCAGGGGCGGGGGGGGGGTCGCCGCACCCTCAGCGTGTCTAGAGGAACCTCACGGCCACTCAGCGGTCAGCTAGGCCCTTCTCCCCCCCATTAGCTGAGTGGCCTCGACTGGAGCGCCACCCTCCCCCCTTTGGTCGGTACCGGTACTACCAGATTCCTGCGACCTCAAGACTGTCCCGAGTCTCAAGGCTGAGGTTCCCCAAAGCTTCCCAGGTCGGCCCATTTGGTGATTTGCAACCACAGGTCGTTCAGATGCCGCCGGAATGCCGCTTTCTGGACCCCCGGTTCGAGCGCCGGTCCGATGGAGGCAGCTCCAGATAGGTAGCTGCCGCCCTGGCTCCAACCACGGCCGCCTCCACTGATCATTTGAGCCGTCAACAGTCCACTTGCCAAACTGTTCTATTGCCTCGACGGCCTCAGTGAAGGTATACAACTCGAGTGGCGACTGTTTAACGGTCCGCGCTCTATTGGATTCGGGTTCACAACGCAGTGTGGCCTCCACTTGGTTGGTGGGAAGACTAGGGCTCCCCTGGAGCTCTGAATCACGTCCAATGATAGGTATCGGAGGTGCCGAGCTTCCTGCTCCTAGGGGAAAGGCGGAGTTGGTGTTCAGCCCTGCCAGCGAACAACTTCACATTTTAGTTAAAGTAAATGTCCTCGATGACATTGTAGGTTTTCTCCCTAACGTCCGTATAAATGCCAGCGCGGTTCGTTGGGCGTCGGGTTTGAGACCGGCAGACCCTCAGTGGTCCCAACCTTGGCCTATAGATTTGTTGCTGGGGGCCGATGCGCTGGGGTTCATCTTGTTAGGCGAGATACGAGCCCTACAGCCCGATGGCTTGTCAGCCGTGTCCACTGTATTTGGGCACAGCTTCTTTGGACCGGTTCTATGGTCTCCACCTCCCCAGACGACCGATCCGTTCCCTGTTGTGGGCGTGTCCCTTTCGGACGTCGTCCAGTGGTTCTGGGAAATCGAGGAGCCGCAACACGCGGCTCGAGTCAGCCCTCTGGACCGTGAGTGCGAGTTGTTCTACCAGAACAATACCGGTCGTCGTGTCGACGGTCGTTTTGTCACTCGTTTACCCTTTCTGGACTCACGGCCCCCTTTGGGATAATCTCGTACCCTGGCCGAAAAGAGGTTGCTCTCTATGGAGCGCCGTCTGCAGCGCGACCCAGCCTTTCGCGACAAATATGTCAAGTTCATGCACGAGTATCAAGAGCTGGGTCATATGTCACCGTCCAACTTCGACTGGCGGTCACAGGAGCACTACTTCCTCCCTCACCATGCGGTCTTGAAGACCTCTGGGAGTAAGATTCGGGTAGTTTTTGATGGCTCCGCCCCCTCGTCAATCGGTGTGTCCCTGAACCAGTGTCTCCACTCTGGTCCTAAATTGATCAAGGATATATCCGACATTTTGACCCAATTCTGTCGGCACCAAGTGGTTTTTGTAGCCGACATTCGGATGATGTTTCGACAATCAGTGGTCCATCGTGATGACCGTCGATATAAGCTGATATTGTGACGCGAGAAGCCCAGCGATCTAATACAGGTGTTTAGAGTTGAACAGCACCACCTATGGACCCCGGTGCAGCCCGTATATCGCCATGCGAACACTCCTTGAACTCGCTGAGAGAGAGAGCGTCTAAGATACGCTCGGGGGGTGCTATTTTGGAGACTTCGGTCTACATGGATGACATTTGTACGGGCGCTTCCACCGTTGAGGAGGCTCTTGTCTTGCGAGACGAATTGATTGCCATCCTGAAGTCCGGAGGTTATGAGTTGCGCAAATGGTGGTCGAACTCCCCTCATATTCTGAAGGACCTCCGAGTAGAGGATCAACAAGACCCTCATCTATTCGAGCACCCTGAAAATCCTAATTTGTTGACTGTGCTGGGCATTCAATATCAGCCTGTTCAGGATACTTTCACGTATCGAGTCAAACTCTATCCCCCTCCTAAAGCATGGACCAAGCGCTCCGTGCTGTCTACAGTAGCCCGCACCTTCGATCCTAATGGATAGATCACTCCGGTCATTTTTGTCTAAGTGCTTTCTTCAAAAGCCCTGGATATCCGGGTTGGGTTGGGACGAGTCTATTAGCGGTGCTCTCTTGCGAGAGTGGCTCTCTATTGTCTCCTCCCTTCCGGACATCAACCGGGTCTCCATGCCAAGGTGCTTCCTCCCTCCAGGGAAATGCAGGGCTACCCTACATGGGTTTTGCGACGCCTCTGAGAAAGGCTATGCTGCTGTCGTATATTTGCGGACTGTGAGCTCTTCTGGTCATACTGCCGTCCATCTCGTACTTGCTAAAAGCAAGGTTGCCCCCATTAGGTCCCGCTTAACTATCCCTAAATTGGAACTGTCCGGAGCCACTCTTCTTACACGACTCCTCAACCACGTTCACTCGTCTTTGAAGTCTGTAATCGACATTACGGACGTCTACGCTTGGTCGGACAGTGAGATAGTACTTTGTTGGCTCAGAGCTGCCTCACAATTCCTTGAGGTCTTTGTGGCGAACCGCATGTCTCAAATTCAGAATTCTGGGATGTCTCTAAACTGGAGACATGTCCCAGGGAAGTTGAATCCCGCAGACTGCGCTTCTCGCGGCTGTGAAGCCACCTCTTTGGTTGACCACACGCTGTGGTGGCCCAGTTGGTTGACTGAGTCTCAGTCATTCTGGATCCAGAATAAATACTCCGAACCGATTGAATTGCCTGGCTACGAGCTCGAGTAGGATTGGGCAAGAATAAGCCCACTCGGGATTTCTCCCTGCTAGAACGGTACAGCTCTCTCGATAAGCTCTTAGGAGTGACTGCTTGGTTGCATCGATTTGTTCGCAATTCGGGAGACCCGTCCAACCGAATCTCTGATTCCGTTTTGTCCCCTAGCGATCGTCGCGAAGCTTTGATGCATTGGACCCGTATGGTCCAAGCGGAGCATTTTGAGCCCGTGATTGAAAACTTGAAGCGGGTCTCCGTTGTCAAGGGCGCTCTGGCCCGTCTGAACCTCTCCCTGGACGACGCTGGGATGTTGCGCGTTGGCGGACATTTGAAACATTCTCAACTGCCGTACGGGGCTCGACACCCGTTACTGCTCCCTAAGGACGGCGCCTTTGTTCGGTTGCTGGTAACTCACCATCATGTTAAGAATGCCCACGATGGGTGTAACGTTCTTTCGGCTATTCTGCAGCGGGAGTTTTGGATTTTGGCTGGCCGACGCACCATTCGGAGCGTCATCTTTAAGTGCATACCTTGTTATAAACTGAAGGCTGAACTGCAGCCTATGATGGGTGACTTGCCACCCGACCGCGTCAGGACCATCCAACCATTCGCTGGAGTCGGAACAAACTTTGCTGGCCCCTTCCTCGTCAAGTCCTCCAACCTTCGTAACGCGCGTTCACATAAGGCCTATCTGTACGTTTTCATGTGCCTCGCCATTAAGGCCGTTCACTTAGAACTTGTAAGTGCCCTCAGCACTGAAGCCTTTGTGGCCACGCTGGGCCGCTTTGTATCGCGTCGCGGTTTGCCAGACCTGATCTGGTCTGATTGCGGAACGAATTATAAGGGCACGGATAGATATTTGAAAGAGGTCGTCGAATTTCTGTCCAACAACAGGACTTATTTAGGTACTGCGATGTCCAAGAAGGACATCCAGTGGAAATTCGACCCTCCGGCTTGCCCACACTGGGGCGGTATTTTAGAGGCGGTGATTAAGGTTGCAAAAACGCATCTCCGTCGCGTTATTGGCGAAACTATTTTGACATTTGAGGAGCTTGCCACTGTATTCTGTAAAATTGAGGCGGTACTCAACTCTCGGCCCCTCTGTCCCCTCTCGTCCGATCCGAATGATTTGGAGGTTCTAACCCCGGTACACTTCCTGATTGGTCAGCCGCTTAACGCTCTGCCCAAGTACCCCTTCAGGGAAATAAACTCTTCGCGGTTGAGTAGTTTTGACCTGCTGCAACAGATGACTCAGAGTTTTTGGCACCGATGGTCTCTGGAGTACCTACATCTTTTGCAGCAGCGCGTTAAGTGGTCTGACAAGACGGATCCTCCTCGGGTTGAAGACCTCGTGTTAGTTAAAGAACCCAACGCTTTGCCTTTGTATTGGCGCCGTGGGCGTATTGTTAAGTTGCCGTATGGATCGGATGGGTGCCTAGGGTGGCCGAGGTTTTGGTTGGAGATTCGGTCTTGCAACGTGCCGTCACAACCCTATCCCGTTTGATAATTTACTCGCGGACATAAGTTCTTATGCCCGGGACGGGGGTTTGTTTGCGCCAAACTTCTTAAAAACAACACTAGAGGGCACTCGGCGCGGTGCATTCCTAAACTGCATGACGTGTATACAGTAACGGGACCTTTTGCCGAGGCACCGTGCGGCACGCCAAATGCAGTGCAGTTACTAGAACTGCGTGGTCGCGTACCGTATAACCTCTAATAATGTCGGTTTTTGTTAGCAAGTATATGCAACGACGAGGAGTTTTGTTGAGTCTAGAAAAATAGATTGTCTGCGCGGACGCCTGTGTAGAGTAATTAAATTAACTTCGTTACAAGTAATTTACGTCAATTTGTATAGTGATTGCATGTATATGTGCATTAGACAATATTTATTTTGCTGGTCTTGCATTATATTATTGTACGGAGACAATTTTGCTTTGTCAATTAGAACGCTAACTTTGTGATACGAATTGAGATCGCGTTCGTATTAAATAATTTTGTGCTAAGTGACGTCAGACTTGAGTTCAGATAAAGTGAACGCCCATTGCAGTGATTGAAGTTGTGGTGCAGTGCAGCACGTGGATTTGCTGACCGATTACATCGGGGAAGTCAGGTTACACATGCACACTTTCTAACACAAACTCACATGCACCTACCTACTGCCTGGCCGAACCTTGTGGTTGGTCCTCGATTCGGAACCCGGTAAGTTCGTATTAATTACCTAGCTCTTATATACTAAATATCCATATGCATTTCGAGCCCCACTCTTAGTTGTCCATCGAATCTACAGCTGTATGGGCCCCTGTATAGTCGACCTTTGTCCGGGCAGCTAGGGGCGTGTACACTAGGCATTCCATCTTATTCCTCAGGGGTGACAACGCATCTGCATTTTGATTCTTAATTGAGGATATATGTAGATGTTTATGGACCATAGTATCCTCTTACCATCAGGTGGACTATGTGCTCGTTTGTCACCCTTATCATTTAAAAAAACAAACTAAAAATACGTATAGAGGATATTGCACATTGAAAATAACCAAAATTAAAACAATGTGTATATGATTTACATTTTTAAACATTTTTAACAAATATCTTACATACAAAATAAATACTTACATGTAGTGGCGTAAAAGAATCCCCCACCTCATATTCTAACCCATAACATAACAGAAGATCGGCAGCAGCATTTTTCTGACAACAACTAAAAGTATTATAGAATAACCCCCATGAGGAAATCTGTAGTGGATGCATATTATACTCAATAGTTGACATTGAAAGAGACTAATGGTGACGATGACGATGATGACACAAAATACCATAACACTTTAATTTATTGCATACCTTAAGCGAAAGCGCAAGGTAATGTTCTACTATCGCCTAAAAATTAAAATTCCAACATTTTATCGAATAAAATCGTATCTAGCATTCATATTATACATATAAATGATATAAAAAGCACATTGTTAGAAAGATAAATGATTGTTGAACTTATTAATAATTTTTTTAAATCGATTAATTGCTATTTTTAAATAAAAAAAGGGTTTTAGTGGCTTATGGTGTGGATTTATCATGTCCCTGTGGCTTGTAAACACTATAACTTTTGAAAATATCAATTGTTTAACTCAATTTATTTTTTAATCTCTTCATCTATCATGTGGGAAGCCACTGAATGTAAATGGCAGTGTAATTTTGTTTTGTTTAGCTATAATTAATTTTTTTCGGCTCCAAAATGGCGAAATTTTCGTTGATTTGCTTGCCTCGTATATAAATTGTTTCTGTAAATGGGGATCTACAGCCACAGAGTAGTTTAGTTCACAGAGTACCTTTGTATTAAGTTTAGTTCGGCTTCGGCTTCAGTCGCCGTCGTGAGTGGACATTGTTTCGGTTGTTTTTAGCGGCTCAAAAAGATCGCTGTACAAATACATAATATTCGAATAACCAAATTTATTAAATACTTGATTATAATAATAATAAGAGATTTTTTTACTACAATATTTAAAAGCACGGAATAAATAATAGTAGTACGTACTAAAAGTAAGTAGTATAATTTTTTTTGTCATGGGTGACATTTTCATGCTTTTCGAGGGTGTCGAAACCGATAGGGTTGTCGAAATGTAAATCCAAGATGGCGGCCGCAATAGGTATGAATTTTTTCATCATGGGTGTCATTTTCATGGTTTTCGAGGGTGCTGAAGCCGATATTGCTGTCGAAATGTAAATCCAAGGTGGAGGCTGCAATAGGTATAAAATTTTCCATCATAGGTGTCATTTTCATGGTTTTCGAGGGTGTTGAAGCTGATAGTGCTGTCGAAATGTAAATCCAAGATGGCGGCTGAATTAGGTACCAATTTATTCATCATGGGTGTCATTTTCATGGTTTTCGAGGGTGTTGAAGCCGATAGTGCTGTCAAAATGTAAATCCAAGATGGCGGCTGCAATATATATCAATTTTTTCATCTTGGGTGTCATTCTCATGGTTTTCGAGGGTTTTGAAACCGATAGTGCTGTCGAAATGTAAATCCAAGATGGCGGCTGCAATAGGTATCAATTTTTTCATCATGGGTGTCATTTTTATGGTTTTCGAGAGAGTTGGAGCCGATAGGGTTGTCGAAATGTAAATCCAAGGTGGTGGCTGCAATGGGTATCAATTTTTTCATCATGGGTGTCATTTTTATGGGTTTCAAGGGTGTTGAAGCCGATAGTGCTGTCGAAATGTAAATCCAAGATGGCGGCTGAAGTAGGTACCAATTTTTTCATCATGGGTGTCATTTTCATGGTTTTCGAGGGTGTTGAAGCCGATAGTGCTATCGAAATGTAAATCCAAGATGGCGGCTGCAATAGATATAAATTTTTTCATCATTGGTGTCATTTTCATGGTTTTCGGGGGTGCTGATGCCGATAGTGCTGTCGAAATGTAAATCCAAGGTGGCGGCTGCAATAGATATCAAGTTTTTCATCTTGGGTGTCATTTTCATGGTTTTCGAGGGTGTTGAATCCGATAGTGCTGTCGAAATGTAAATCCAAGATGGTGGCTGAAGTTGGTACCAATTTTTTCATCTCGGGTGTCATTTTCATGGTTTTCGAGGGTGTTGAAGCCGATAGTGCTGTCGAAATGTATTTAAACTACTTTAATAATTCCGTATAATCATGTTATACGTAATTTTTTTAATGCGCTTAAGGTATGCCCAATTGGATTTACCAATATATTATGTTTTTTAATATTATGTTACGTAATTGTACATCTGTATTTTAATAGACTATGCCAATAGAAGCAAAAAGTGAAATCGGATTAAGTAAAATGGTCTCTTTCAAATCTCCGCTCCCTTTTTAGTTTTTGCTCATAAATGGAACGACCTGTCCTTAGACATAATAGATAAACCATAAAAGATGGACTAATCTTAAACGTTCTTAGAATGAAAACGTTATGAAATAAATCTTTACGTATATATCTTCTGCAACAACCACAAAGAAAAGTCCTGGATTCGAGTCCCAACGGAGTCGACGTATCAACACTTTTTTTGTTTACTTTACTTTCAGCATAAACTGCAGGTCTTAGTCAGTTTGCTAATTAAGATATGCTGCAGCTTTATTATGGTTACAGCCGTATTGGTCGTCTTGCCGCGAAAGAACCACGATTTAGAATACTAAAACGCAGAATACCATCATAAAATTACAGATTAATACATTTTTTTTTGTTTTTTACTGGTAACATACATCTTAGTTCTAGGATTCAGTCTTAGGAGTGACCCTGAAAAAACTAGGGGATATACAGCAGCATCTTGCTAATTACAACCAAACAATAAGAATGTTGCAGTTGCGAGCTCGCCTGCCAAGCATGGTAACTATGGCAAATATACCCTCTGTGACGCAATCTGTGGAGGAAGCCTATGTTCAGTTATGTACTTTTGATAAGCTGTAACCGTGACGGCACGTGTGCATAAAGGGCAGAATCCACTTAGGGCTCAAGCTAAAGCTTTTTTTTTATTTTTTTTTTTTTTATAGAATAAGGGTGACAAACGAGCACACAGTCCACCTGATGGTAAGTTGTTGCTGCGGCCCATAGACATCTACATCTATCCTCGTTTGCGAATCAAAATGCAGATGCGTTGTCACCCGTGAGGACTAAGATGGAATGCCTCATTTCCAGTAAAAAGGGCCTCCGGCCACCTGCACTCACCAAGCGAAACGCAGAGGTAAACCTCTACTTCACGCTGGTATTCTGTGAGGTCGTGGTACCACCCCGGTTCGAGCCGCCCATCCGTGCGACAGCAAAAGCTACCGCGTGGCTCTACCCTGCTCCTTTTAAAACATGTTAATATTTAGGCAAATGTTTTTGTTGTCAAATTTTATTGTAGGTACAGCGTAAGTAAGGCGACACCCACTTATTTGTTTTAAGAATATTATATTTAATGAAGGTTTTATATTTTTTCTTATAAGCTTGGTTGTAGTAAATTACATAGACAGTGTCTACAAATTACTTTAATCAGCTTTACTTAAGTCGAAAATGCAATATCGCTTCTATATTAGACTGTGAAGTGAGTAATATGAATAATTTAATCAAAGTTGTTTGCAAAATGTGCCTTAATAACGTTGTAGGAGAATCCATTTTCTTTTTAGCACCGTGGGTATCATAAAAGGCGATTATAGAATATACTAAATAGATTTTATTGCGGTCTAATATGTATTTTATACGTAGTACAGCTACGCTGCAGCTATATTATGTTTGTAGCACGAATGGGTCGGCTCGACTGGGGAAGGACCACGCTCTCAAAGAATACCAGCGTAAAATAACAGCTTTATGCTGCCGTGTTTCATATGGTTTCTCTAGAGAAGCGGATACCCTTTTACTGGAAACGATGCATTCCATCAGAGAACCGGAGACCCCTTTAGCTGGAAACAATACATTCCATCTCAGTCCTCAGGGGTGACAACGCATCTGAATTTTAATTCTTAATTGAGGATAAATGTAATGTGTGCTCGTTTCTCACCCTTCGTTATCTATATAAAAAAAAACTCAAGTTTACTGTATTTGATGTCCTCTATGCGTAACAGTCTATCAGTATAATCACAGGCTGTGAGGCATTCTATCTTATTCCTCGGAGGTGACCACGAAGCCTTCTTTGTTTTAAGAAGCTTGCAGATGCTAGAGCCATGCTGCAGCTATATTAGTAGTATAGTTGTAGCACGAATGGGTCGGCTCGACCGGGGAAGGACCACGCTCTCACAGAATACCAGCGTAAAATAGCAGCTTCAAACTGCTGTGTTTCGTGTGGTGAGTGTAGTGAACCGGAGACCCTTTATACCCTTTTTTTTGGCGGTCCACCACTGTGCGTTTTAGAAGAAGTTTTCTCCCTCGCACAACTTCCTTGTGGAATCAATTACCACCAGCGAATTTTCCGGACCGATACGACTTAGGAACCTTCAAGAAAAGGCTTACACCTTTCTAAAAGGTCAGCAACGCATCTGCAATTCCCCTGGTGTTGCTGTTGTTCATGGGCGGCGGTAGTCACTTACCATCAGGTGAGCCGCATGCTCGTTTGCCCCCTATTCCATAAAAAAAGGCATTCCATCTTAGTCCTCACGGGTGACAACGCATCTGCATTTTTATTCGCAAGCTAAGATAGATGTAGATGTCTATGGGTCACAGCGACCACTTACCATCAGGTATTCTGTGTGTTTTTTTGTCACCCTATCCCTATCCTATAAAAAAAAGGTTTCTATAGACTGCTGTTACGACTGACGATCAGATGGACTGTTAGTTACCAATTTATAATTTCCTTCAATTAAATTAGGAACACACACGCTCTCACACACACACACACACACACACACACACACACACACACACACACACACTCACACACTCACACACTCACACACTCACACACTCACACACTCACACACTCACACAAACACACTCACACACTCACACACACACACACACATACACTCACTCACTCACTCACTCACTCACTCACACACACACACACACACACATACACTCACTCACTCACTCACTCACTCACTCACACACACACGCACACGCACACGCACACGCTCACGCACACGCACTTGCAAGCGCACGCGCACGAACGCACATACGCACGCACGCACACACAAACACATACAAACACACACACATGCACACGCGTACTCTCGCACACTCACGCACACGCTAACGCACACGCCCACGCACACGCACACGCACTTGCACGCGCACGCGCACGCGCACGCGCACGCACGCACGCACGCACGCACGCACGCATGAACGCACGAACGCAAGCACGCATGCACGCACGCAAGCACGCACGCAAGCACGCACGCACGCACGCATGCACGCACACATTCACACACTCACACACTCACTCACACACTCACACACTCACACACACACACACACAGACACACACACACACACACACACACACACACACACACACACACACACACACACACATATGCAAAATTACTTAGAATATTTTGCCTGAATATGTCCTTAATATGTCACTATAAATATTATTACGTACTGTAAATGGAAACGCCATAGTGAAGTGGGCGCTAACATCTGCGACACAGTCCTCGACAACTGCGGATGTTAACGTTAACTATGTTCATGCTAAAATGTTTTTGGTCTTAATTATATTATTATATTATTATTATTATATCATCCCGTGGGTGTCGTAAAAGGTGACATAGGGAAACAAATCAGGAGATGGGCATCAGCATTTTCTTATAACGACTAAAAATTTAAAATACTGCGGCTGCCAACCCGCTTGCCAAGCGTGGCAACTATGGCAAATATCCCCTTATGAGGTAATCTATGGAGGAGGCCTATGTTCAGCAGTACATTTTAGAGGCTGTAACGGTAACGGTAACTGTGTTTTGTGGCATTCCCTGGAAGAGGTCTAAGTTCAGCAGTGGAATTGCAGAGGGCTGTAATGATAGTGAAGTATTTGAATGTTAGCGTCTAAGTAACTAATAGCCAATTAACTAGTTGACTAAACCTTTAACCATGCAGTTACGATATATAAATGAAAAATCAAATTTAATACTTCTGTGACACGCAATTTAGTATAGAATTTCCCATTTTCTTCAATTCTAATTTTCTGCCAAATACCTCCGCTAATCCGTATTGCACGGAAATTTTTTTCTCTTTTCGTTTTTTCAATTTTCCGCTTTACGCTGACACTGTGAACATTTCCCCTTAAATTCACGACTAAATTAACTGTAAGTGTATTAACTTATCTAACAATTTATGCCAATAATTGTGTGTCATCGGATTTCGTGAGATATTAATTTAGAAAATACTTCAATTTATGATTTATACCTGTATGCTCTTGTATATGTGTTTATTTATTATATTATATACTTATATATTTATTGAATATATAATTATGTATGTTGTATGGATTTTTAAATAACTTTTTTATATATTTTTTTTATATACGAGAGGGGGCAAACGAGCATGCGGCTCACCTGATGGTAAGTGACCACCGCCGCGTATGTAAGTATGTACCTAAGTGTGTACACCCTTTCTCAGAGGTCATTATATCCTCTGATATGTGGTGCCTAGTAGAGATCGCTTGTAAGCAATAAGGCTGCATTGTAACTTTGTTTTTATTATTTGTATTTTTTTACTTATTTATAGGTGTATAATAAAATATTTCCTCTTAATAATGTTATATATATTTCATTTCATTCATTTATTCAGTCATGATGTTGGCGTTTAAGTACTTAAAAATACAATTGTATTGTATGTATTTATTTCAAAGGCAGAGTAAACACACAATTTTTGTAGTACACTTCCAGTATATAATTAAAGTATAGTACAAAAATTAAAGTACAGTCCTGAAATTAAAAAAGTAATATAACTCGTCTTCATCATATTAATTCATTTTGTAAGCAGCTGAACATGAAATGTTCCTTTATTCATGGGAAGTTTATTGAGACAGTTGCCACGTTGGGCATTCGTACTGTCAACGTGAGATACCTGAAAGCCCCCGTAACCACATTGCGAATTAAAAATAAGTATAATTAAAAGCTATAAAATTAGTTTCACTGCATGTGCAAATCAAAATTTACCACGGGGAGTGATCTGAGGAATTGTTCAGATTAATTCCAGCCGCCAAATTTCACGTACGTACATCGCGTCAAAATTCACCAAACTATCCTCACCATCTGGATGCTTGGCGATCCACGACTGTGCGTTTTAGTGGGAGTTTTCTTCCTCGTACAACTTGTCTGGGGAATTTATTACCGCCGGCGATTTTTCCGACACGATACTACTTAGGGGCCTACAAAAAAAGGGCTTATACCTTTCTAATAGGCCGGCAAGGCATCTGCAATTCCCCGGTGTTGCGTTAGTAACTTACCATCAGGTGAACCGCATGCTCATTACCCCTCTCATATAAAAAAAAACCTTTCTTTCTTCCTCTTTAATTGGCTTTTATAACATTTACTTGTGTATTTTTATGTTATTGTGTATGATTGTACTACATGTATTAAGTGCTTTTATTATGTTTTATTTCAATGAATTTTACAATCAGTTCAATCAATTTTACGTAGTCAGAACTACACTACGTAAGACGGTGGTTCTACCACATTCTCTAATAAAAGATATAGTCTATAGTATTAGGTACTGCTTCATGTGTATGTGCATATAGACTATACATCATCATTTCATCAACTTTACAGCCTTTTACAAGTCACTGCTAAACATAGGCCTCCCCCAAGGAATGCCACAAAGCACGGTCCTAAGCCACCTGCATCCATTGACTTCCTGTATATTTTACCAGGTCGTCACTCCATCTAGTCGGGGGAAGCTTTACACTTCGTCCGCCGGTACGAGGTCGCCACTCGAGAAAATTTTTTCCTCATCGGTTGTCAGTTCTTCGAGCTATATGGCCGGCCCATTGCCACTTCAGCGTATTAATTATTTTGGCTTTGTCAGTTATTCCGCTTCTACTGCAGATATCCTCATTTTTATATCTATCACGCAGAGAAACGCCGAGCATAGCCCTCTCCATAGCTCGCTGAGCGATCTTGAGCTTCCTCATACGGCCAGCAGTGAAGGAACACGTCTCATACCTATAGGTAATGACTGGTAACATACACTAATTATATATAATCTAGCTTTGAGGTTTTGAGGTATGTGTGAGGAGAAGATATGTCGTAATCTCCCGAACGCTGCTCAGCCGAATTGAATCCCTGGATTGACCTCTCAGTCAAAGTTAGACTTACGTAGTCGGACTATTTGTCCCAGGTAACCATATTTGTCAATAACTTCGAGCCTAGTGCTCCTAACAACTACCGGCATAGGTGTGACGTGGACGTTAAAGATGATTTTCGATTTGTCCGTGATCATTTTAAGACCTATCCTTGGGAGACACTATTGAGGTCATTGAGCATAGTGCTTAGGTCCTCCATCGATTCTGTTATAAGAACTATATCGTCGGCAAATCGAAGGTGAGTGATGTACTCGCTATTGGCGTTAATACCGTATTCTTTCCAGTCCAGTAGCTTGGAAACGTCTTCCAATGCAGCGGTGAAGAGTTTCGGCGATATTACGTCACACTTTCTTACACCTCTCTGCAGTTGGATAGGTTTCGTACTCTGGTTCTACTCGGATCGCCATCGTAGCCCTACTGTTACAACACTTCGCAGCAGCACTTTGATATACCAACATTCTACTGAGCACCGCTCAAGGGACTGCAGCACCGCCCAAATTTCGAAGGAATCAAAGGTTTTCTCATAGTCCACATACGCAAGACAAAGGGGCAGATTGTACTCTTCGGTCTTCTGTACAATTAACCGAAGGGTATGTATGTGGTTTATGGTGCTAAGGCCTTTCCGGAAACTTTTTAGGTGGTAGAGCCATGCTGCAGCTATATTGTGGTTGTAGCACGAATGGGTCGGCTCGACCGGGAAAGGACCACGCTCTCACAGAATATCAGCGTAAAATAGCAGTTAACACTGCTGTGTTTCGTATGGTAAGAGTAAATAACCGGAGACCTTTTTACTGGAAATGAGGCATTCCATTTTAGTCCTCATGGGTGACAACGCATCTGCATTTTAATTCGTAATCGAAGATAGATATAGATTCTATGGGCCACAGCAAACACTAACCATCAATTGGACTGTGTGCTCATCTGTAGTTTTTCAAGAGAGCGTTGTCGCCTTTCTTGAAGAACAAGATCACCGCACTTCTGCTCCACGCCTCCGGTGTAGTGCCACCAAGGAGGATGGAATTAAAGCTTCTGAAGAACTACAAGTACCGGTTTCCCACCCGCTTTCAGAAGCTCCACTTTAATTGCATCCTCGCCTGGGGCCTTGCCGTTTTTAAGATGCTGGAAAGCCATTCTAGTCTCGCTCACACTGACGTCCGGAATTTCATAGGAATAGTTTCGGATAAGACTTGCCCTTGGATATTTACTGACACTTGCGTGTGGCTCGAACGATGACGTGTACAGCTGCGCATAGAACTTCTCAATCTCACTCAAAATCTGAGGTGTCCCGAAAACTATGCTGCCACATTCGGACTTCAGCTTCGACAGCTGGCTTTCTCTAGTAGACAGATCTCTGGCAACAACTCTGTAGCCCTGGTTTCGCTCGATCGCTTCTTCAATACCAGCAGTATTAAAGATGCGTAAGTCCCGCCGCATACATTTGGAGATCTGTCTGTTCAGTTGCCTGTATGCTATCAAAAATACTGAAGACTGCAGCTTCATTTCCCGTCTAAAAGCCATGAGATTAAGAGTTTGATCGGAGAGTTTTTGTGTTCCTCTGCGGCGGGTCTTGCGAAAATTAGCTCTGACCACAAGGACAGTTTCCATGAGCCTAGTTTTGCGTTGAAGTCTCCTATTAACACCGTATAGTGGGTTTTGGAGAAATACATGGCTCTGGAGATATCCTCATACATATCCTCCACCTTCTCATCGGGATGTGCCGAGGTTGGTGCGTAAACTTGTGTGACCTTCTGTGAATACCGTTTGGTGGTTAGGAGTATAAGGTACGAAACCCTCGTCGACACACTCGCAATCTTTACAACGTTATTAATGAGAGACTTGTGGACGATAAATCCGACACCTCCTTAGGACAGATGGTCGCCCTCCCGGTGATAGAACAAGTTGCCGGATTTGAGGATTACCATGTCCTTCCCCTCTCTTCGGACCTCGGATAATCCTATAATATGCCAGCGCAACTTGTCTATCTCTTCGTCCAGCTCCACGATCTTCTCGTCAGTACTCACGGTGCGTGCGTCATAAGTTGCCAGGTCGAGTCGTCGTAGGTGGCAACCGAACGTCCACCGGAGATTCTTAGCACCCCCTGCCCCGCCTTTACCATGGTCGCCACCGCAGCCAGGAATAGCGGGGCCACAGGGACTGGGTGCCGTCTCTTCATTACTATCGTGGGGGGTATATTGCCATAGTTGCCACGCTTGACGAGCGGGTTGACAACCGCAGTTTTTTATTGCTTTTTGCTGTTACCAAAAAGATGCTGCCGCACATCTTCCACCTCAGTTTCCCTCTGTCACCTCTTACGACACCCACGGGAAGATATGGGGTAGTAGGTATTCTTTACCGCCGGTACACAAAGATCGATATGGAATAATACAATCAATTTTTTGTATGTAAGTATGAATGTAATAATTTTTTTTATTCAGTCGTAGTCTAAAAATTAGCAGATGTATAAAAAACCGGAGACAATACCTTGTTGTTTTTCTTGATAGAAAAAAAACCCAATAACTACGTTTGACTCAACCCGGTATTCGAACCTGAAACCACAAAATCAGTATTCGTTCTTACGTACACTCGACGAACGAGTCGGTCACACGATTAGGTATTATTGGAAGGAAAAGTTATGATTACTGCTTTCGGTCCAATAATTTTCATCGAATATTTTTCGGTAGCAATAAATCATTTTCTAATTTAGTGTTGACTCTGTTATTAACTCTTGTTTGAACACAGGGGATCGTAAAATAAAAGTTCTAATCGTCCGCCTTATTGTAAAAGCCGGCGTTAAGGCCGAACCCAACAATTTAACGTGATTTATTATAAGAAGGCGGTCAGTTTCACCCCCGAACAACAAACCACATATAATTTTAGCTACAAAAGCGACGAAAATGTACGCTCCAAAGAGCTTTCAAACGTGTAAAGTAATAAAAATGTGTGTAGATCATAAATGTTGTTATAGTGTTATATTTTTTTTTTTAATTTTTTTTTAAAATTTGTGCTACGTAGAGAAGAAAAGGAGCAATATTTTTATTTAATGTAACATCTTTAAAGTAAGGGTTTATAAAGTCCTCCCTATGTACTCTTTATACATACCACATGAATGCCACACACTCGCACGTATCCACTCACGCACGTACGCTCGCACATACGCCAACGTACACAAGCTTACGTAAGCATGCACACATATGTACATAGAAACCAGATCTGGTAATAGAGGCGCCTTTTTATCTTATAATTAAAACTAATAAGTAAAATAGAAAAATAATTTTTTTTTAATAAATAATAATTAAAAGAACAATATTATATCAGTTCATTTTCTATATTGTTGGCCTTACACAATACAAAATTTAATAGCCTATATTGTTATAATTATATGATTATTTTAAAACGGTTATATGATACCTGTATGATATTGTACAAAGTATTGAGAGATAAGAATATCACAAACTTAATTAAAGTTACAGCCTATATACGTCCCCCTGCTGATCACAGGCCTCCTCTAATTTCTTAGTGGGTCTTAGGGCAAGGAAGTGTCCGCCACGTTAACCCAATGCGTGATGGCGAACTTCACAGGTTTTCGATTTTTTTTTCTCTGACACACAGGTTTCCTCACGATGTTTTCCTTTACCGCTGAGCACGTGATAACAATAATTTAATTGGTACCGGCGGGACTCGAACCGGGATTGCTCGCGTACTGTGATATTTACAGCGAGCGCTAACCATCTGAGCTACTACGGTTCAAACTCAATCACAAATTTGATTTAATATTTTATTCTGGTCACAATTTACAATGGTTAATATTATATTTTTGAAGACGTGCTAACAGTTTAAATTGTTAATCCATTGGCTGATACAATGAAGACATATGAAAACGTAATGGTTTGGTATTGGTTTGGTCATCGAACTGAACCAATCATCTGTTACACCTTTGCCGGTAGTTGTTGTATTCCGAGATTTGATAGATTAAGACACATCTTCTCGTCACGTATACATTAAAACTCCAAAACATTGAGGGTACAAACAGTGTGTGCTGCTAGTGTCAAAATATAGATCTTAGACGTCGTCCTTCACTGCTGGCCGTATGAGGAAGCTCAAAGTCGCTCAGCGAGCTATGAAGAGGGTTATGCTTGGAGTTTCTCTCCGTGTCCATGGACTGCAGTAGCCTCTAAACATAATAAAAATATATAAAACTATAATTTAACTTGCTTTACTCCTTTTTCCGCGTAAAATATCAATTGTTTCCAATGAATAACCTAACAGGAACTAAGCGCTATTTGTGCTGAAAATACACGTAGCTTGTTATTCGGAATAAAAACGACCGCCCATTAACGATAAATCAAACGGAGGCCTTTCCTTAATATTGGTGAGAGGCCGAGGTCGTTATTTTTACAATCCACCGGGGCTTAATAACCAAATTGACAGTACATTTTTCAATTAGCCAATCCTTAAGTAAATTTCTTTTTTTCGGCACTTTTAAGTTATGCGATAAAGGTGATATGAGACGGATCAAATAAATTTAAACAATTCTATTGAAAGGCATTGAGTACTGATCATTGTACGACTTTGTCAATAACAACTGGGAAATTTGATTGCGCAACCTCATCGTTTAAGCGTCTCAAACTACACGTGATAGAGCCACACTGCAGGTATATTATAGTAATAGTACGAATGGGTCGGCTCGACTGAAGAAGGCCCGCGCTCACACAGAACCCCAGCGTAAAAAAGCAGCTTACAGTTGCAGTATGTAGAAAAACGGAGACTCTTTTCACTGAAAATGAAGCATTCCATCATATATTCCATCATCTTAAAAATTGATTTTAAAGAATTATATTAGTTAAGACACGACCTCGCTAAGTCTTACCGTTTAGCCGTGCACACCCGTACACCATGTTCTCCAAGAAGTTAACGCAGATGTCATTTTATTCGTATTTTTTCAGCAAACCGTTATATTTGATATCCATATCATGATATTGGATAAAAAACAGAGTCCGCCTCTTTATCTTCGGATGTTCACCATATTGAATTTAAAGGTTTACTTTCGTATTCTTCACAGCAATTTTCTTCATTTACTTATATCATGGAAGTGTATAGAAATTAACTAGCACGCCATCTTGGCAGTCCGCCATATTGGATTTAGGATGACGTTACTTAGCTAAACATACACTGTCATCCAAACTAAACATGTATGCAAAATTTCAGCTCAAATGGTTGAGGATAACTGCTTTTAAGTTCAGTTGCAAGATTTGCTCCTAACATACAAACATTGTAAGCCAAATAAAAGCTTTTAATAAAAAGAAAATTGATAAAATAACTGGTCTTTGACTATCTGAAATCTTAATGACACTACATCAATAGATCGTATGCAGGTAAAGCCAGGGCGGAGAGCTGTTTAATTAATAATATTCTACCAGAACTAGTAATAGTAATTAAATTTTATTAACAGTACTCCGACCGATATCGAACTAACTTTTCTCATTCCAATACAGTTCATGACTTTGGAATGGTTAACCAATAGAATCAATGAAGGAAAGACGGCGTAGGTTATAGATTAAATTTGAATTTAAATAACTTTGGTCAGCACTATTTTACCAAGGTTTTTCTGATGTAAAAGATAAAATGTTTTCGCCGCTGTTAAAAGGGATGAGACCAATTCAATATTTGTTAAAAGCAACACGATAACACGACCCTATTTCAATAATGAAAAAATGTTTCGGTCCAATGCCTTTTCTATGGTTCTCTGGTATTTTTTAGTTTTCTACTATCCTTTGCTTTTATTTGACCGCCTTATTGATCTGGTGATCGTAGTCATCACATATGGACCCAGGTTCTAATCCTGGGTCTGACCACAATAATTTATTGGAATTTTCTCTCAAGAAATTCTTAGTAGCCCAAAGTCAGGAAGTTGGCGGTGTTTTACACGAGTGCCTCAGAAATCACATAAATTTGTTGGTCTTGCGCCTGATCTAACGCCAGTTGTATCAGATTCCCGTCATACCGGACTACGAGAGTGAGGGTATAGAGAGTCCACCTGTGACCACACATTCGAGCTCTATAATCCTGGCGTGCACAGACGGCTAGTCTGTGTTGGGACTGACCGCCATGACTGAATTTCAGTCTGAATGCCATTATGCTAGATTTATCGCCAATTGTTATATCGAAGGTAGTAATGAATTTTTACACATCCCATACCCACCTCTTACGACATCCATAGGAAGGAATGGGGTGATATATTAGGGAGGTAGGTGATGAGGTGATGTATTATTATCTTAATATACTCTAACGCTACCACAACACAGCATTAAGCGTGCTATTTTCTACCTGGTAGAGCCATGCTGCAGCTATATTAATAGCATAGTTGTAGCAGGAATGGGTCAGCTCGACCGGGGAAGGAACATGCTCTCACAGAATACTAGCGTAAAATAGCAGATTAATGCTATTGTGTTTCGTATGGTGAGTGTAGAGAACCGGAGACCCTTTTTACTGAAAAAGAGGCATTCGATCTTAGTCCTCACGGCTGACAACGCATCTGCATTTTAATTCCCAAACGAAGATAGATGTAGATGTCTACGGGCCACAGCAACCACTTACCATCAGGTGGACTGTGTTCTCGTTTGTAATCCTTATTCTATAAAAAAATTCCAAGCGGTTCTGCTCATATCATGCCACGAACCCGTGATCTATATCTTTTGACATAATATTATGTACATAAAACTATACATGCAGTGATAGTATATGAGTAACTACTAACTCTACTAACCCGTATCGTCCCTTGGGTGTCGCAAGAGGTGAAAGAAAATTGAAATAGGAGTTGTGCACCTTACGGTTAACGACTCAAAATTTTAAAAAAAACTGCAGTTGCCAACCCATCCGCCAAACGTGCCCACTATGGTGAAATCCTCTATTAGATTGGCTGTTGGGAATAATAAATAATAAATTCTTTAATAATAAAGTCTTCATTTATCTTCTCACATAACATAAAGTAAAACAATTGAAAATCTAGTAGTACATATACAGAATTCTACGAGTATTATGTGAGAAGCTGGTGCCTGAAGTGGGCATATATAAGCTTGTATTAGAAGTCACCAGGAGGCCTATGTTCAGCAGTGGACTTTTGTAAGCCCATTACTGCATATAAACTTTTAAAGGCTGTAATTTTGTCCCTGTAAATAACAATTCCTTGTTTGCTTAGCGACAATCCCCTTTTTATTATTCACAGTGTAAAGAATGGAATGAAATAGAAACATTGGTTATAAAACATTAAAATTTATGATAAATGGAATATTAGCACCCAATTCTCACCGTTGAAGTATCTCACGTCCTTAACATATAAACGAGACCCGTAATGCATACATTTGAATATTTTTCGTAAAAATACTGGGATGAAATGAAAATTTGCATGCATTAAGCGACACTAGTGTATACAAATGCAGAAATTATAATAATAATTACAATAACAATAGAATATGTTACGACTTTTATTACGATTTTAACTGCAGTTCCATGAAGGTAGAACGCTCACCTTAATTTTTAAAGAGAATTCGAAGTACTTATTTACAACTTATTCGGCAGTATATTAAAGCATCACAAGGAAACTTGCATGGCTAATAAGGTTTTTTTTTGTGGTAGAGGATTCGACCGAACATACGGCTCACCCGATGGCAAGTGATCACCGTCACCAAAGAACATTTCATAATAAAGAAATCAGGATCGTTGCACTCTTTACCTCTACAAAGCATTCGAAATGTCTCGAATTAAAAAAACATATAATGAAAACTAAAAACACTCCTTTAAAGGACCGAGGAATTGAACAGGTACTTGTAGATGAACCACAAGAAATTGCGGTATTGTGTGCAGATAAGTTCATTAACAGCTATGTGAGAGAACCAGGCGGACGAATCCCTTCCATAAATATGCCACTCGTAAAAGTAATAAACTCCATTTATGATGTAAAATATACAGCCGAGATCTTTCGTAAGACTTTTTTAATATTTGATGATGCTACTGCTTTTTTTATAGGATAGGATGACAAACGAGCACACAGTCCACCTGATGGTAAGTGGTTGCTGCGGCCCATAGACATCTACATCTATCCTCTATTACAAATCAAAATACAAATGCGTTGTCACCCGTGAGGACTAAGATAGAATGCCTTATTTCCAGTCAAAAGGGCCTCCGGCCACCTGCACTCACCAAGCGAAACGCAGAGGTAAACCTCTACTTCACGCTGGTATTCTGTGAGGTCGTGGTACCACCCCGGTTCCAGCCGGCCCATCCGTGCGACAGCAAAAGCTATCGCGTGGCTCTACCACTGTTAAAAACTGCTACTGTTCCTGATGGAATACCATCTATATTACTAAAGAATCGCTCATTATTGCTTGTCAAATATATATCAAGCACTATGAACAAATCTTTGGATGATGAACGCTTACCTACTGATTAGGAAAAGACTACAGTCGTATTTGTCTATTTACAAAAAAGGCGATAAGCTGAAACCTAATAATTTCATACCAATAAGTTTGATAAGTATCACTGAAAGATTAAGAAAATTTCTAATGCAAGAACCACTGATTTTAAATTAACGGCATGGATTTGTACCAATGTAAAAGAATACCGTTGGCAAACTTAGGTGGTCTTAAACTGAACTGAACGCCCTGCATAGAAAAGACCGCACTACTATGACGTCTCGTAGGATGCATCAACCGAGATCGTCAATTTTGAGGCTCTACTTGTCGCGAAAACATGGTGGGCGTGAGTTTTTGTGTGCCCAAGAGTTCGCAAGTACGTCTTCACGAGATTGGATAATTCATCCCACATGGAAGTCATTTCGTGTTATAAAGTGCTTACCCCTCTATCCTCAGCCAAGGACCAGTGGCAACACCTGAGAGTATAGAGCATCTCTGACCTCCTTTTTCTTTAACCCTCAGCCGTTTGGTCTCCCCTGCCGAAGGCTTCCATCTGGTTGGCTTTTGTTTATTTAGGTATTATTTATTTATTTATTTTACTTTATTTCACGGTCGGCTCGACCGGGGAAGGATCACGCTCTCAAAGATTACCAGCGTAAAATAACAGCTTAATGCTGTTGTGTTTCGTATGGTGAGTGTAGAGAACCGGAGAGCCTTTTTATTGGAAAAGAGGCATTTCATCTTAGTCTTCACGGGTGACAACGCATCTGCATTTTGATTCGCAAACGAGAATAGATGTAAATGTCTATAAACCACAGCAACCACTTACCATCAGGTGGGCTGTGTGCTCATTTGTCACCCTATCCTGTAAAAAAAAACGATTTTTATATAAAAAAATCATAAGGTGTAGATTTATAAAGTCCGCATGAAAGCGTAAACACGCAACTTTTAAATTATCAATTGTTTAACTCAATCTATTTCTTAAACTCTGAAAAACGTCTGTCATATGGTAAACCATGGAATGTAAACGGCAGTTTAATTTTGTTTTGTTTAGCTGTAATTAATATATTTCAAATGTGCTGCGAAATTGCTAAATATTCGGTGTTTTGAGCAGCTTTGTATTAATTTATATTACTAAATACACTTTACCTCTCTCCCGGCCACAGAGTACTTTTTTACTCCGGGCTAAGGTGCCGTCGTGGGTGGTCGTTTGTTTACAGCGGTCCGTGCTGAAAATATCGTTCGCTTTATAAATATAAAATATTCCAAAAACCAAATTTCATACATACTTGACCAAGGTAAGATTTTATTATTATTTGTATAATCACAGATTTTTTTTCAAATGTTTTTTTTCGCTAAAAGTACGCAAGATTTATACATAAATATACTTATACGTCTTAGACTTCATGGAGACCTGAAGGTGTACTTCGATATTTGCTACTCGAACTCCTCGACGAGTAGAACTAGAAGTACCGAGATTGTGCTCGTTATGTTATTTATGATTAGGCCTTACCCCGAGTTGAAGGTGTACATCGGTAAATGCTACTGGAACTCCTCGAAGAGTAGTAATAGTAATAGATGTGTTGAGTTTGGGCTTGCTTTGTTAGTTTCGTCGGAAGTTTTAAACGAAAAAATTCGTCGTATTTGATTACACCTAAATCGCCATTACTCTCTCATCACATTTTTCATATATCCTGTTAATGGTACACGTATCCTAATTATTTTGAAATTATTAAATTAGATTATAAATTATAATATAGTCTATTTGCAAAATGGGTATATTTAATTTATAATAGATAAAATATGGCACCTAGAGGGGCGCCTATGGACTGCTAGGCTAGACTAGGGTGCAGTTGACATTTAATTCGCCTCTGCCTCCGGACTTGATAGAATGACCTGAAATTGTACTTCAGTGAATGCTACTGGAACTCCTCGAAGAGTAGAACTAGGTGTGCCGAGTTTGGCCACGTTTTGTTAGTTTTGACGATACCTTACCTTTGGACTTAAAAGAGTTATCTAAAGGTGTACTTTTATGACTGCTACTGGAATTCTTCGACGAGTAGTAATAGTTGTGCCGTTTTTAGGCTCGTTTTGTTAGTTATAATGAAACCTTACCTCCGAACTTGATTAAGTAACTTGAACCTAGACTTTGATAACTGCTACTGGTACTCCTCGACGAGGAGAACTAGATGTGACGAGCTTGGGCTCGTTTTGTTAGTTATGAATGACCTTACCTCCGGACTTGACTGACTGACTTGAAGGTGTACTTCGGTGACTGCCACTGGAACTCTTGGACGAACAGAACTACAATTTACATTTTTTTTAATTTTTTCGCTATCATATGAGCATTATGAGTCGTGTACTTTTAGATTTTCCAAACTTTTTTTTTATTGATATTTAACATAAAATTATCGGAATTATAGTAATAGGATTATAAGTAAACACTTGTGTGTTTTTAAACTACTTTAAAATTTTTTGGTATAATCATGATATACGTAAATTTTTAATACACTTAAGGCATGCACAATTGGATTTACTAATAGTTTCATTAATTTATACTTTTCATCACGTAACTTTCGTTAAAAACAGTTATAAGACGGTTTTGTATGGGGCGTCCCTAGATCCTACTAGGGACTGCTGGTCTAAAGGTGTACTCTTTTACGGGACCTTCATTCTCCTATACACTATATCTAAGTATTGACTTCTGAATCTATTATCTGTAAATTATTCTAACCTTTGTAGTTCTTTGAAGTCAGCTTTTAGTTTTTATTGAATATTTATTTTTAATCCGAAACGTTTCGAAAGGTTTGTGAATGACCGTTATCGGTAATCCAGGCGACTAATTTTTGATGATTTCTACACCCACCAGTTCTAAACACACTTACAGTATCATAATATCTGAAGGAATAATTAATTTTATTGATAAATAGAATACAAGCAAGCATATTTAATGATACTGTTGGTGTTTTTTCTTATTACCATTCCAGCCTTACAAAACATCCTTAGTTAAAAACAACAAAATTTGAAGCATTACTCAGATATTATCACTGCCATCACTACCAGAACTTGCTATCAATTTTGGAAGGAAGAACTCTACAAGCAAGTAGCGTATAAGTATTTGTGTGTATTCTCCAGTATCTCCGATATATCTTGAAAAGTTTTTAGAAGAAAACTCTTGTTTCTGCTTGTGTAAATCCAAGATTGTACGTTTTACTTACACTCACCATCCAGAGGCCTATTTTCTCGTCACAGTCTACTCCTGGAGATTGAGTTCTCCTTCAAAGAGGATTTTCTTTCATTAAACATTACAAGAATAAGGAATATACGATTTAGATTTGAGAATAAATCCCTTATCCATAAAACCATTCCTTATTTTATGTGAACAGAAAAGAAAAGAAAGAGTATTTACTACCCTATGTCGTCCCGTGGGAGTCGGAAGAGAAAACCGAATAAAAAAAAAACTTTATTTGTAAGAAGTTTTATTGTTATTACGAGCATTTGTTATTAATTTGTACACGTGGTAGAGCCATGCTGCAGCTATATTAGTAGTATAGTTGTAGCACGAATGGGTCGGCTCGTTCGGGGAAGGACCACGCTCTCACAGAATACCAGCGTAAAATAGCAGCTTAACACTGCTTTGTTTTTCCCAGACCTTTTTAGACTCTTTTTACTGGAAAAGAGGCATTCTATTTTACTCCTCACGGGTGACTACGTATCTGCATTTTGATTCGTAAACGAGGATAACAGCAACCACTTACCATCAGGTGGACTGTGTGCTGATTTGTCACCACAATAAAAAAAATTTAGTACTAAAAAGTTAATGAAACGCAATAAAGTTCAAACTTTCACTTAACGACAGAGTTATTTTCAGTACAAAAACTCTTCAGTTTTGATCTTATAATGAAACAGGGCAAAAAAAATTTTCGCTTTACTGAAACCAGTAGCTCGCGAAATCAAGTTTTTTCAAGTCTATTGTTTAAAGGTTATTTGTCTTTGTTACTGTAACTGTATTTGCTTCGTTCCCTGTGAACAAAAAGGGACATAATTAGTTCTTGTCTCAGATCTAACTTACACAACCGTAAGGCTGTTTTTGTTTTTACGTCGAGCGATATCAACAGACCTTGTTTTAAGTAGTTTCATTAAAACCTTCCTGAATTTTACAAAGTTAAGAAATATGTTTAGGGCTTTTTTACTTATACATTCTAATTATGAATGATAACGCAGCCGAAGATGGTAAGGCGCACTAATATAACAATAGCCTATTCACTCTTGCCTTAAAACACTGTAAACTGAAGGGACAAGCAAACCTATAATGTACCTGATCCTAAATAGCTACTGCAGTCCGTGGACACCTGCAATCAATTTCAAAGAAGGCTCACTGAGACCTGGTGTCACCTCTGAGGACTAAGATGGAATGCAACACAGTCTGTAATTATGCAAAAACAATTGCTCTCCATACCATTTCAATAAGAACACAGCAGCTTAGGTACTGCTATTGGGTGGCTGAAACAGGTAAAGGTGGTTGATACCTACCCAGACAGACTGAGTCAGAAAAGGAGTACTGCCTAAAAAAAATAAACGAACAAGGTAAACAGTAACTCGTTATATCGCTTTCTGTGAGCATTGTCCTTTTCCAATCGAGTCAAGCCACTCGCCTCGTACCACATTAAATATAAATTAATTTGTGTCAAAATTAACCGTGTAGTGGTCAGATATCCATTAACTCATACAGTCCTATGGGATGAGGGAAACTTAAACAGGAGATGGGCAGCAGCATCTTCCTGATAACGACCTAAAGTATATAAAAAACTGCAGTTGCCAACCCGTCTACTAAGCGTGGCAACTATAGCAAAATTCTCCCAACGTGGTAATCTATGTTCAGCAGTGAACTTTTTATAAGCGGTAACGGTAAAAGTACCGGTAACGATTAATACTGGCAGTTATTGAAAAAGAAACAAGAACGCTTTATTCAGGCTTAAAATTAAAAAATAGAAGCGAGAGATTTGCTAAACTATAAAAATGGAGTGAAAAATATATAACATACGAATTCTTATAAATAATCTATAAAACTTAATTTTAACTCAGCATTAAGAGGATACCCAAGTGACAAGATATTTGAAAAATATGTTTGTAATTATATATATATATATAATTAGAAACATATTTTTCAATTTTATATTATATATTTATTTCATTATTTTATATATATATATATATATATATATATATATATATACTATTTATTATATTAAATTAATATGTTTTAATTACATACTATTTATGAAAAATTTACGAATTCATTTTCCCAAGTTTCCTTATCTAAAACTGGACCTATTTTTTTTTTTGAAGAACGTATTAATTTATTTATTTAATAATTTCATTACATGTGATATTGTAACTATATAATCATTACACAGCACAAACATACACATCCTGTACCATTTTAGGCATTGCAATATGGAAGAAAAGAAGGAGGCAGACATCTAAAGCGTTTTAAAAATAATTTAAAATTAAAAATTTTGTACAGCCGACTTCAATATAGGTTATTTGAGAATAACTCAATAACCATTGGTCTGACCTTGATCAAATTCATATGGGACCACACGAGAACTATCAGCTTTCATATAAAAAAAGAATCATCGAAATCGGTTCGCCCAGTACAAAGTTATGAGGTAACACACATAAAAAAAAAAACGAAAAAAAAAAAAACATACACTCGAATTGAGTACCGTCTCCTTTTTGGAAGTCGGCAGATAAAATAAATACATCTTTACTCATCGAACAGTATAAATGTTTTTTAAAAAAACTATTTATCTACGTATAGCGTAACCGTTACAGCCTATTAAAGTGCACAGCTGAACATAGGCCTGACCCACAGACCGCCTCATATGGATATTTGCCATATTTGTCACGCTTGGCAAGCGGGTTGGCAAACGCAGTCTTTTATTTTTAGTTTTATTAGGAAGACACTGCTGTCTATCTCCTGGTTTGCTTCCCTCTGTCGCCTATTACGACGCCCACAGGAAAACATGGGATAGTAAATATTCTTACACCGCCACTACACGGTACTTACTACACGGTATCAACTATGTTAGTACTTAGTAAATAACTTTGTTCCAGTAATTTGGCACATATGCCCGACTAATGACAGTCCCCACTGTCGACGACGGCTTGCGGTACATTGTTGCTGCTGTCACGAACACACCTTAATAGTGAGCCTGCTTTTTACGCATTTTATTTCATTTCATTTCATATGGTTGGGAAACTGTCAACCCCTAAGTACGCAAACATACTGGAAGCAATGCAGTATCGTGGTAGCCCCAACAATGACCTGAAAGCATTGTTATACTGTATACGCAGGGCGTAAAGCGATTTTATGGTATAGTTTACCTACAGACGGCTCGAAAAAAATGAGGTACAGTAGGCTTTGTAAAGTGTAACCTTAACAGGCGTAAAGTATCGAGCAATTCTGCGAGCCAACATATTTGCCTTAATCGACAGCGCCCTACGCTCTCTTTCATACCTGTGTTTAAGTCCTCCGTAACTACGAGTATGTGACCTAGATATTTAAAGTGTTTCACTCTAACAAGGGGCGACCCATATAATTTAACGGGGGGCACATCACAAAATCTAGAAGTCTATTACTAGACCTTAAACCATGTATAGCTTTTTGTACAATTGTGCGATAAGCCTTGAGCGCCCACGTAGTGGTCTGAAATGATTTAAATGAAAAAGTGTGGGCTCTTTTCTTGAAAGTCCCTAAGTCGTGTCGAACCAGAAAAATCGCTGGTGGTAGTCAAATCCTCAAGGAAGTCGTGCAAAGAAGAAAAGTTCGAGTTCTTTAAGCGGTTCGAGTTCTATGATTTTCTAAGCGGTAGCCATTAATATATTTTACCCGACTGTCAAGGAAGGAAATTATGTTTTTCGCGCGTATCTTGTGTATTTGTTTGTAAATTTATTTATTACTTCGTATCTTCCATAAGGCAGGATGGATTTCGACAGTGATGGTATCATAATGTTCGTCTTAAAAACCTAAGTGTCCTTAGATATTTGTTTAAAAAAAATATGGCGGATTTTTGGCGCCAAATAGTAATAAGCTAATTTAAAAAATATTAACCAGACCTATTAAGTAGGGTATCAAAATAAAGAAAATTAAAAGGGGATTACAAATATATTTATTTATAACACAATTATATGTTAAAATTTAATTAGGAATAAAAAATTGATTTAAAAAGTTTTCTAAACGTAAAAATGTTAAGTATGTTTGAATTAGAAATCGTATTATCATATGAAATTTAGAATAGTTATAAATATCCGGGACACTATAACGCCTAAAATACGATGAAAACCAACGGCAAAAAAGACAAAAGACCGAAACAAGATTGAGAATAGAAAACAAAATCAACTATAAACAAAGTAAACTATTTTGGTTTAACAGAATATATTATGAGCTGGAAGCCTAAGTTAAATACCTACCCGCATTGAGTTTAGTAGCGGGCGAGACCCAATAGCAAATTATTAACCGAAAGAAAATTAATGAGTCCCGCCTGCTATTAACTTAATGTGGTTTGTAAATCCAAGAGGTCATCAAAAATACGTATATATATATATATATATATATATATATATATATATATATATATATATATATGTATATATATACTACGTAAATAACATGTGCTGTGATTTTTCCAATTAAATATGTATTGCGACTTTCACGCAGGCGAAGCCGCGGCCAAAAGCTAGAAAAATCAAATTGAAGTATGAAAGACATGAGTACCTAATATCAATATCCCTGGCTTCTTTGTAGTGATTATTTACATGCTTTTTTGTCTGTCTCTTTGTCTGTCTGTATGTGTGGGCTAATCTTCATAATGACTGAGCCGATTGTGATGAAACTTCACGTAGTGATCTTTGCCTGTAGCAAAGTCAGGGGTGATGAGGTTGTATAGCACGAATGGGTCGGTTTGACTCCATGGTCAATGAAGGACCATGGAAGGACCACTCTCTCACAGCATACCAGCGTTCAATAGTAGCTTTATTCTGTTGTGTTAGTGAGTGTAGAAAACCGACAACCCTTTTTACTGTAAACGAGGCATTTTATCTTAGTCCTCAGGGGTTAAAACGCATTGGCATTTTGATTCTTAATCGAGTATAGATGTAGATGTCTATTGGCATCTACTTACCATCAGGTTGACTGTGTGCTCGCTTGTCACCCTTATTCTATAAAAAAACATGGCCTTACCAAGTAAAAATCATCATGTACAGATTTTTAATAACATTACACAATATTACCACCTCTTTTTTTATAAATTCCTCTCATTTTATTATTTTGTTTTTTATTTTTTAATGTAATAAAGCTTCATTGCGAATACTGTAGAAATATACACAGCAGTAAAAAAAAATACCCTAATGTATTCAAATAAGCGAATTTGTCAGGTGTTTTTAACAGTGGTAGAGCCACGCGGCAGCTTTGCTGTCGCATGGATGGGCCGGCTCGAACCGGGGTGGTACAACGACCTCACAGAAAACCAACGTGAAGTAGAGATTTACCTCTGCGTTTCGCTTGGTGAGTGCAGGTGGCCGGAGGCCCTTTTTACTGGAAATGAGGCATTCCATCTTAGTCCTCACGGGTGACAACGCATCTACATTTTGAATTGTAATAGAGGATAGATGTAGATGTCTATGGGCCGCAGGACCCACTTACCATCAGGTGGACTGTGTGCTCGTTTGTCACCCTTATCCTATAAAAAAAAAAGGTGACTTTCAGTAAAATATTCTGATGTATTCATAGCTGTCTCATGTGAATTAGGACGTAGAAAACTTACTAACCAAAACGAAATATCTTTATAAAAATTGGAATACCAAAAACCTTTTTAAATATTTTTTTTTATATTCCTTTTATTGAATGTGTTATCACCTCTGACGCCTATAATAGAATGCCTCACAACATGTGATTATACTTATATTACTCTCTATGATCTTCACACTGGAACACAACAGTGCAAATACTGCTATTTGACGGCAATAGTAGGTAAGAAGGTAGTACTTCTACTGGCGGCTCCTAAGGAGAAAGGAACTCTTACCAACCTAGAAAGTATACCAATAAATAAGCGTGCCCAATCTTTCTTTTTCGATTCGATTTTCATTTTTTTTTTTCGAATAATATAGAGCGTAGATCACGGAGTGATCTTTTTTTCTATAGGATAGGGTGACAAATGAGCACACAGTCCACCTGATGGGAAGTGGTCGCTGTAAACCATAGACATCTACATCTATCCTCGATAAAGAATCAAAATGCAGATACTCTGTCACCCGTGAGGACTGAGATGGAATGCCTCATTTACAGTAAAAAAGGTCTCCGGTTCTCTACACTCACCATACGAAACACAGCAGTATTAAGCTGCTATTTGACGCTGGTATTCTGTGAGAGCGTGTTCCTTCCCCGGTCGAGCCGACCCATTCGTGCTACAACTATACTACTAATATAGCTGCAGCGTGGCTCTACCACGTATATGACTGACTATATATCTGACTTTGCTGAAGATAGAGATCACTCCGTGAAGTTTCATCACAATCGGCTCAGTCATTACGAAGACAAAAAACCATGTAAATAATCACTAGAAAGAAGCCAGTCATTTTGATATTAGGTACACATGTCTATCATCTTTCAATTTAATTTTTCTAGCTTTTCCCCGCGGCTTCGCCCGCGTGTTAGTCGCAATACATAATTAATTGGAAGAATTACAGCCCATGTTCTTTAAGTAGTATAAACCGTATTGATTGATGTCCTCATTTGGATTTAGATACTTAGCCTTCACTATACCTGCAAAAATTTGAACTAAAAATGTTACTATTCCATCAAATCATAGTTTATTAATAACCTTGAAGCTTAAACTATTATTTTAAGCTCGAGAGAGAATAGATTCATTTTAAGGAAATAATTATTTACATTTTTTTTGCATTTTTACTCGCATATTATGTAATTTGGAAGACCTTTTAAAATTAAAACCTTTTAAAATTATTTTCCAAACGTATGCCATTAGCTTTATTTGAATTCGATGCCTATCACACTTACTGAAATAGCTACGTAAACAGATCACTTCGCAGATTGCGCACCAACCTTGCCAAAAGCAATTTAATTATTTTTTTTGCGTCAGTGATTTTATCCAATTAGTACGAGCTCATTTTTCCTGCGTAATTTTAAGACTTGCTTCGCATTAGAAATGAGAAAGGAGTCTACCCGTGACCATTGGCGCTGTAAAGCACTCGAAACTTAGAGGATTAAGCGTGTATCTATGAAATTTTATTCAATTTATTTTTATTACTTCATTACAAAACTAGGCACAAGAATGGACGGTAAACTGAAGGTAGAGAAATTTGTAATATGGGCTTTAATTTCTTTTCTCCTTATTATATAAGCCAAAGCTTGACTAAAATCCCACCTGGTGGTAAGTGGTGATGAAGCCCTAAATAGTAAATAGCACTGCCTCTAACAAAACTTTAATTGTTCGGTACACTATTTCTTTGCATCAACTTTAGAAGCTATTGAATATTGTACAAATTATTTCATTATATTTCTTTTTGTGAAGCTGTCTTTTACTTTTTTTATTTATTTAATTATAATATAGAGTATTTAAAAATATGACAACGTTGTTGTTTTTATTTATTTATTTAGCCATCAATGTACACACAATGTATTGTTACAAATAAAAGAACTACTTTTGGACAAAGATACTGATAAAATATTGAAATTTCTTAAATCAAGTCGCATACTGGAATCAGATTAAGTGTGCACTCTTATAACAATTGTCACTATTTGAACGCACATACATACACTATGAAGTGACGTCAAGATGTGTCAACTCTGATACTGAATAAGTTATTATATTTTTTTCATACAAACAATTACATTTTATTTCTCTTTTAGAATAAGCCACGTAAGCATCTAAAGCATTGTCTTGTTACGACGAAAGAGAAAAATTTCACAGTTACTCATTTCCTCTACCCACTCACTGTTATTTCATCGCTGACTTACTTACTTACTTACTTACTTATCGTCACGCACAATCCCTGACGGGGTAGCCAGAGAGAACAGATCGCCAAGTGTCACGGTCCTTACATACCTCTTTCGCTTCTTTCAGATTCATTATCTTCTTCATACATGCACGTCTAGGTATCCGAGTACTCTTGACCCTCCCCTCTTCGAGCAGTTTGCTCACATGGACTTCGAAAGTTAGTCTCGGTCTACCTCGACACCTTTTAATATTAACTTTCGCGCTATATATTTTCTTCACCATTCGGTCTTCACTCATTCTCTCAACGTGCCCAAACCATCGAAGCACGCCCTTATCAATTTTTGTGATAAGGTCATCTTTCAAACCTGCCATATTGCGAATCTCTTCGTTTCGCTTCCGGTCGGCCATGGTAACGCCGCACATTTTACGAAGAGATCGCATCTCCACTGTATTCAACTTGCTTTTATGCTTCTTCTGGCATACCCAGGTTTCGCTGCCATATAACAAAGTCGGTACCAACACTGCGTTATGTATTGCAAGGCGTGCACTCTTCACTACGCCTTGCCTTTTGACTAACGCAGTCAGGGCACCATTGACTTTGTTCCCGGCAGCGACACGCCTGTCCACATCTAAATCACATCTTCCATCCCGGCTAAAAGCACTCCCCAAGTATACAATTTCATTTACCTGTTCTAGACATTCCTGATTTACCCATATTTCACACTTCGTTCTCTCTTCGTCCCTTTCAAATACCAGAACCTTAGTTTTATTAGCATTCAAGCGGAGACCTTTAATTTCACATTCCTCTTTCATACACGTGACTAATGCCTGCAGTTCTGCCTCTGATGGTGCAATAAGCACTGCATCATCAGCATACAGCAGACAATTTACTTTAATGTCACCCAATTTCACACCCAAACAGCTATCTTTCAGCTTCTGTAAACAGCTGTCGAGATACAGTATGAACAGCCAGGAAGACATGACACAACCCTGTTTTACGCCCGTATGGACGCTAAACATGGGTGACAGGTCATGCCCTACCCGCACACAGGCTTTACAGTCACAGTAAAGTGACTGCACAGCCCTTAGCAATCGACCATCCACACCATACCCCGGCAACAGTTCCCACGTTTTCTTCCTTACAACCTTATCAAATGCTTTCTCAAGATCCATAAAAGCACAGAAAATCTTCTGGTTAGCAGCCAGAAGCTTTTCCGTGATCATGCGGAGAGAAAACATTTGATCCGTGCATCTTCTTTCAGGTCTAAATCCGCATTGTGCCTCCCATAGAAATCTTTCCGATTCCCTTGCATCCTACGTGTCAAAACCTTCGAGTAAACTTTACTTGCTAAACTGGTCAAGCTGATCGCCCGATAGCACCCGCAGTCAAAATGTGAACCTTTACCTTTATATAAAGGCACAATGACTGCGGATCACCAATCATCCGGGACATCCCCCGTCCGCCAGCACATATTGCACAGCAGATGAAAGCTGTCCCAGACGCGAGGCCCACCATACTTGACCATTTCAGCAGTAACTCTGTCTAGTCCCGCAGCCTTACCACATTTCAAACTTCGAATCGCACGTTCAATCTCTTTCATACTGATGACCTCAGTGTCATCGAGGTCCGGGTCTGGCGTACCAGTCTCGGCGTCATCCCCGGATCCCTCACTAAGATCATCACACGCATACATTTCTCTATAAAATTCGCTCCATCGCTGCATGACGTCCGATTTGTCTGAGAGGACGTCATTAGTTCTCGAAAGCACTTTGTTCATTCTTAAGGCCGTCGCACCACTTCGGGTCCTTCCAACCTCTTTCCAGAAGAGTTTGGAGTTCTCCTTAAAGTTGTGCGACAACTTTTCGTCCGCTTCTATTCTACACCTTTCACGCACTTCCTCAATCAATGCTTTCGTGTGAACTTTTTGCAGCTTATATCTTTCTTTCATCTTCTCTCTCATATCCTTATCATAACTAGAGGCCAAGTAGTCTAACCATGCTTTCTTCTTCTTCTTTACAGCTTCTTTCACTTCATCATTCCACCATGCATCTCGCCTTTTACTACTGCCTCTTTTAATCGTTCCACACACTTCTTCCGCTACACTTACCATTCCATCCCTAAGGTTCTGCCATATTCTTTCCACACATTCATTTCTGCCATCGATGGTGTCAAGCTTTTCGGCTACCCTCGCATTATATTTGTTCCTAGTATCCGCTTCCTGAAGCTTCCAGCTTCGGATGCGACAGACCGACTGTGGTTCTGTTACTGCCGTCCGGTTGCGCCAACCCGCGAACAGACCCCTAAATCTAGTAATCACTAGATAGTGATCCGTTCCCAGGTCAGCACCCCAGAACACTCGCGTATCCATCACCTGTTTTCGCAGTCGGTCATCCACCAGGAACAAATCGATCATACTTCTCTCATTCTTTCTTTCTCTAGTATACATATGAATTTTCTTGTGATTAAACATAGTGTTTGTCACAAGAAGACCCTTTTCCTTGCATACCGCCAGTATAAGCTTGCCAGCATCATTAACCCTTTTATCCCCAAACTTTCCAAGCACCGACTCGTACCCTGGTCGAGCGGTACCAACCCATCCATTCAAATCACCACATACAACAATTCTTTCGTTTCCCCTAGCCAAATCTAGAACTTCTCTTACATTCTCCCAAAACTCCTCCAGCTCAGCCCTGGACGACGAAGCTACCGGCGCATAAACAGCCAAAAGGAATAACTTCGTCAGTCCCAATTTAAAGCGAACCCAGAGAAGTCTTGAGTTCACAACTTTATATTCAGTCATAACATCGACCAACCGAGACGACAGCAGCACCCCACTCCCTGGCGGGCGCTCTCGCTCTCCGGGACTCCGGACCATAGAGCTAACGCCCCGCCAGGGAGCTCTTCAGTACCACTGCCCTTCCGTTTGGTTTCCGACATACACACGACATCTAATTCTCTTTCTTTCATTATTTCGATCAACTCATTCGTCTTATCTCTCATGCCTCCTCTTTTTTTTTTTCGTGGGGAAATTCTCATGGATACCTCCGGCTGCGGGGGCAACCGGTAACAAGGTAATGCCGGACTCCTACCGGCTAAAACCCCACGGTGGTCTCCATCAGCGTGTATGAGGAGTCCCGGGATCTCCGTTCGGAACGCAACCGGGGCCCCTCTCTCGCTTCGCTTTATTGGGAGCACGTCCCAGGGGCAGAACTTACTACCCCCAGCACCCTCGCAGTGCTATCACGATGTCTCGGGACCACTTCCGAGCCATCGTCCTCCTCGGGGGTTACGTTACTAGGCATTCGAGGCCCCCGCTACGAACGCCTGCAACCCCAGAGGCCCCGTTTCTGGTAGGGGAACACCGTCTTCAAAGGGAGGGCCGTGACGAACGCCTTGGTGACGTCGTCTCCGAGTGGGATCTGTCCTCCTCCGATCCCGCTCAGCAGCCTCCTTCTGGACCATTACGGATTCACAGAAGGTGGCTACGGCCCTCCACGCCGAGTCCCCGCTCAACATCGCCGACACGAGTGCTGGCAGGGAGAGGTCCCGACCGACCCGGTTTGTGAGGATCGTTCGCTCCCGTTCCCACGCTGGACATACCGCCAGCGTGTGGGACGCGGAGTCCTGATCCTGTCCACCGCAGTGGAAGCAGTTCGCCGTCGCTTCGCGGCCAATCTTACACAGATAATCACCGAAGCACCCATGCCCGGTAATTATCTGTGTAAGTCTGTAGGTGAGTCTTCCTACTCGTCGCTGCATCCAGGCTTCGAAGACCGGCAGGGTTGCGCTAGTAACACGTTTGCGTGCATAGCGCTCCTCGCTAAGTCGAGTGCGCCACATCGCCAACGCGTTCTGTCGCTCCTGCCGTTTTATAGACTTGAGCGCCTCATCTGGCTCACTGCCACCTCTCTGACGGAGGATGCGGATTCGGTTGTACACCCTCGCATCCATATCCGCCAGTATGTCTAGGGGTGGGAAGCGAGCCAGGACTGTTGCCGCCTCAAAAGATATCGTGCGGTATCCCCGCACGATCCGTATAGCCATCCTCCGCTGGACACTGTAGATTTTAGATCTACAGCGCCGGATGGCTAGCCTTTTCGCCCACACAGGTGCCCCGTATAAGGCTACGGACCGTACTACCCCCGCATAGAAGCGGCGTATTTCCTCCCTCGGTCCCCCCAGGTTGGGCAGCAGTCTGTGTATAGCACCCGCCACCCTCTCAATCCGGGGGACTAGGCGCTCAAAGTGCTCTTCGAAGCCCCAGCGACTGTCCAGGTGGAGCCCTAGGTACTTCATGTACCGCCCCACTCTGACTATAGACCCACCCACGTGGACGCACGAGTCGGGTGGTTCCCTGCTCCGAGGTAATTTGTGAAACCATAAGGCCTCGGTCTAATGAGGCGCTGTTTCTAGACCCAACTCGTGGATTTTGGCGACGACGACTTCTGTCCCAAGCTCAGCGAGCTCCTTGGTCCCCTCGAAGGTGACCCCGCTGGCGACCACCAGTGTGTCATCGGCATAACATACGATATTTACGCCAGCAGGAAGGTCGACACGCAGGACCGCATCGTACGCGAGGTTCCACAATAGCGGACCCAGCACTGAGCCCTGCGGAACCCCACGTTTGATCTCCCTCCGTATATTCCTACCATCTTGCCCCATGTACAGAATGTACCTGTCGCGCAAGTAGGCCCCGATTAAGCCTTGCAGGTAGGCAGGCACCTGGTGGTATGCTAATGCCCTCCGTATTGTATCCCAGGGTAGAGAGTTAAAGGCGTTGACAATATCAAGACTTATCGCCAACGCCACACCACCCTGGGATACTGCTTGTTCCGACAGGGAGCGGACGCGCATAATGGCATCTATGGTGGAACGCTCCCGTCGGAATCCAAATTGGCTTTCTGCCAAATCGGGACCGACGCGCGACAGATGTCCGTTGAGCCGAGTGGCAACTATCCTTTCGAACAATTTGCCAATCTCGTCCAACAGGCATATGGGACGGTACGCAGAGGGAGAATCGGCGGCCCTACCTTCCTTCTTCAAGAGGACCAACCTTGCTTCTTTCCATGCTGTGGGGAACTTGGCACTCCGCAGACAGCCGGTAAACAGCTGTCTTAGCCTGTCCCCCAAGGCAGCCAGACTCAGCACCAAAGCCCGACCAGGAATTCCGTCAGGCCCCGGTGCGGTAATCCGGGCTCTCAAGCGGCTAACGGCTCGATTCAGCTCCTCCGCGGTCACCTCCATCTCATCATGCCACTCCAATGACGACGGCAGGTGACCTGAGGGACTTGACCGGTCCTCTGGGAAAAGCGTGCCGATCACTCTTCCCAGCAGGTCCGGATCGAGAGTTTCCGTCAAGGGCAGCGACCATGGCCGGAGTTTTCCCAGTACCATCCTGTACGGTCGCCCCCAGGGATCTTCGTTGAGTCCCTCTAGGAGCTCTTTCCAGGACCGAGACCTGGCGTTAGATATGGCAATTTGTAACGCTTTTGTAGCCGCTCGGTATGCCCCGTAGAGTCCGACTACCTCCTCAAGTGGAGCTCGCCTTCTTCTTCGGGCTCTTGTGTACTGGCGCCGACTCCGCAAGCAAATCGCACGAAGGTGTGCAATTTCTGCGGACCACCAGTACACCGCCCTGCGCTTGGGACGGCTGGTTCTGAGCATCGAAACGTCGCATATTTGCGCCATTGTAGCCCGGAACCAGTTTGCTTCCATTTCTGGATCGAGCGGAACCTCTTCGGCTTTTTCTGGCCAGGCCGCGACGATGGCGGCGGCTTCGAGCTTGTCTCGGTCGAGCCGCTTGAGACACCAACGTCGCGGTGGGTTGCCTTCTGGACGACTGGAGTTACTGTCGAAGTGGCGAAGTGCGACATCGAACACGATGTGGCGGTGGTCTGACAGTGTCACCACCTCTGTCGCAACTCGCCATCCCGACAGCATACGCATTGCAGGAGGAGTTGCCCACGTAAGGTCTACAATGGACTCCCCCTGCCACAGCACACATGTACTCTCAGACCCCCGATTTAATAGTCGAAGGTCCAGACCAGCCGCCCATTCCATTACGGTCTCTCCCTTTGGATCGTCCCTAGAGTTGCCCCAAGCCCTGTTATGGGCGTTAAAATCTCCTAGGACGATCAATGGACGGGGTAAGCACTCGCGCACGCAATCCGCCACCTCATCCAGGTACTCCTCGTAGTCGGCGAGGGTCCTGTTGGGAGAGACATAACAGCCCACTATAGCCAGGGTGCCCCATTGCACTGCAACAAAGCCCCGCCCCCTTTGCAGAAGGACGCAGGGTGGAGCACCATCACCGCCCCCCCAGTAGATGGCTACGGAGCCCGATTCGTCGCCGAACCAGCGAGGATGGTCGGGGACGATATAGGGTTCCGCTACTACTGCAAGGGCAACCCGCCACTCCACAATGGTCTGCATAAGCAGATGTTGTGCATTGCGGCAGTGGTTCAGGTTACCCTGGAGGACTTTGAGGGCCGTGAATTCTACGTCTCAGCAACTTCCATTGCCGAGCCGGAACTCGGTGCTGCAGCAGGTACTGCTGTGCCCTTCTCGCTGGAGGGAGTGGGAGGGTGTTTACTCTTCCTAACTCCCCTTTTCGCAGGTTGAGCGCACTTTTTCCCCAACCTATGGTTGGATGGACGCCCAAGGTCCGTACAATGCCTCCTCTAACATTCCACGTGCCAACTCTGCACTCTGTCCTCCACCTTCCGCCGTGTCGGGGTCATCGCTGACGAAAATAAATTACCATAATAAGACGAAAGGCATGAACGACGAGTGACTTACCTTTGACATTTATAGTAACAGCCATTTAAGGGGTAATATAAAGGTACTTTTTAATGGAATAAGAGTTAACAACAAGCACATTGTCCACCTGATGGTAAGTGGATGCTTTGGCCCATTGACATCTTCATCTATCCACAATTAAGATTCAAAATTTATATATGTTGTTACACCTGAGGACGAAGACGGTATGCCTCGTTTCCAGTTAAATGCGACTTCGGTTCTTGACACTCACCACACGAAACACAGCAGCACTAAGCTGTTATTTCTCGCTAGTATTCTGCAAGAGCGTGGTACTTGCGCGGTCGATTTATTTTTTAAATGGGGAAATGCCTACTCATACCCGTTTCGCGGGAGCAAGGTTGGGTTATATCGGACTCGCAGGTGTTCCACCTTCGCCGCATATTGACAGGGCTACGGGAACGCTTTCGTATACGTCTGCGGCCCCACCAGTGCCAGCCACAACATAGTGGCTCTTCCTCGAGAGAGGACTACTCCTCCCCCATTTTTTCTCTGTTAAGACGTACCAGAACACATGCCACGCCTTCCTTCGTGGCCTCCAACTACACCTACATAACGGACCCCCCGTATCCGATGCGCGAAGGACAAGGGTCCAGGAAAAAAGGAGCACTCAGAAGCACTTTAACCCCAGCGGCGAATCTGGTCTATGGCTCCGCCACCAACCAAGATTCAGTCTCGCCATACCGATACTCCTCTCCCCCCGCAGCCCCATTTTCCCGTTCGGGGGATCCACGGTCGAGCCTACTTATTGAGCTGCAACCATACACATACTTACAAAATTACACGTGTCTTCAGACACAAGCTTACTTTCCTTTCTGAGAGGTTTATTGAGCAAGTAGTCCCCGTGCTGTTTCAGTGCGTACTGAGAGATTAACATACTTTCGAAATATTTTTACTCCTCAGAGATGCTGGTTCTCTCAAGAAATAGTTTCACGGCCGAGCACGTAATTGTGCAATTGGATCACCAGCTTTCTTGCAGATCGGAGCATCAAGGTCGTAGTAGACGGTGCATGCTCCGATTACAAGCCCATTAACGCTGGTGTTCCACAAGGCTGCGTGCTATCACCAACGCTGTTTCTTCTGCATATCAATGATATGTTGCAAACCAGTAACATTCATTGCTATGCAGACGACAGCACTGGTGATGCTTTATACACCGGCCGTGCAAATTTTTCTCAGGAAAACGTCGCCGAGTACCGGAACAAACTTGTGTCTGAAGTCGAGACTTTGTTGAACAAAGTCTCAGACTGGGGGCGACTAAATCTAGTCCAGTTCAATCCCCAGAAGACACAAGTTTGCGCGTTTACCGCTAAAAAGATTCCCTTTATCTTATCTCCTCAGTTCCAAGGCACTCCCATTGTTGCCTCAGCCAGTATCGGAATCCTCGGTGTCGACATATCGAGTGACGTGCAGTTTCGTGGTCACTTGTAAGAGAAGGCCAAATTGGCCTCTAAAAAGCTTGGCGTGCTTAGCAGAGCGGGACAGTATTTCATGCGGGCACATCGCTTGCAACTTTACAAGGCGCAGGTTCGGCCTCACATGGAATACTGTTCCCATCTCTGGGCAGGGGCCCCCCAGTGCCAGCTCCTTCCACTTGACCGCATCCAGCGCAGAGCCGTTCGAATCGTCGACGACCGAGTTCTTTCCGATCGGCTTGACTCACTGGCACTGCGTAGAGAGGTATGCATCTCTTTGCGTATTTTATCGCATCTACCACGGGGAGTGCTCTGAGGAATTGTTCGGACTAATTCCAGCCGCTCAATTTCACCATCGTACATCGCGACAGAACTTGCGATACCATACATATCATCTAGATGATTGGCGGTCCACCACTGTGCGATTCAGAAGAAGTTTTCTCCCTCGCACAACTTCCTTGTGGAATCGATTACCACTAGCGATTTTTCCGGACCGATACGACTTAGGGACCTTCAAGAAAAGAGCCTACTCTTTTTAAAAGGCCGGCAACGCATCTGCGATTCCCCTGGTGTTGCAGTTGTTCATGGGCGGTGGTAGTCACTAACCATCAGGTGAGCCGCATGCTCGTTTGCCCCCTCTCCTATAAAAAAGAAAAAAAAGGTGAGCATTAAAATTACAAATATCAATTAAGTTGACGCCGGCGGGGATGGAACCCGTATAATAATTATGTTTTTTACACAGTGTCACAAAACAAAAAATAGCATAAATCAACAATTTTTTTTACATAACTAGCAAATGCGCGTAGTCCATACGTAAATTAAGAATCAGAATTCGGATGCTGTTGTCGGCCCTGCCTATTAAGAAGTGTGTTCCGTCAGCAGTAACAAAGGGTCTCCCGTTCTCTACACTCACCATACGAAACACAGCAGCATTATGCGGATGTTTTACCCTGGTCCCTTCTTCTGGTAATAAACAGAAAAAAGAAAATTTACTACGATATTCAGAAGTAGTTACCGTGGACAACACCTTCACAATCCGTTACCGTTACAGACTATTACAGTCCACTGCTGTAGATAAATATGCCTCCCTCATAGATTGCTTCATACGAAGGATATTTGTCATAGTTGCCACGCTTGGCAAGCGGGTTGGCAACCGCAGTTTTTTTATTTTTTAGGAAGACGCTGCTGTCTATCTCCTGGTTTGCTTCCCTCTGTCGCCTCTTACGACACCCACGGGATGATATGGGCTAGTGGATATTGTTTCACCGTCACTACACAGATATTTCTTAACATAATATATTATATAATAATTTATTCTAATAATTCAGTTTGAAAAATCTGTTTTTTATGTAAGTAAATGGTGAAAAACGAGCACACAGTCCACCTGATGGTAAGTGGCTGCTGTGGCACATAGACATCTACATCTATCTTCGATTACGAAGCAAAATGCAGATGCGTTGTCAGCCATGAGGACTGAGATAGAATGCCACTTTTCCAATAAAAAGGATCTCAGATTCTCTACACTCACCACACGAAACACAGCAGCATTAAGCTGCTATTTTACGCTGGTATTCTGTGAGAGTGTGGTCCTTCCCCGGCCGAGCCGACCCATTCGTGTCACAACTATACTATTAATATAGCTGCAGCATGGCTCTACCACGTAAAGCAATGGTATTTCACGTAAAGAATTAGATGGACAGTGCCTTTGCCTATTTTACCCATAGAAAAATTTCATTTTTTTATTTTTCGTTAAACATTTATACCCGTGTTCATCGATAAGTATGAAGCTCAAAAAATAGCACGCAATGCTAATATTTAGTTTGTTTCTATAGTCGTTGTAGAATTCTTTACGTTGTATTCATATGTTGAAAAGGAATCAGTAGAGCGCGAAATGAGTTCCATTCCACATCTTTTGAAAATAATAATAGAAGAAGGCAAATCGTTTGTATTTTAAACCCCCAGAAGGAATAAATACTTTATTTCTGTTCTACCGACTTCAAAAAGGAGACAGTACTCAATTCGACTGTATGTTTTTTATGTGTGTTACCTCATAACTTTTTACTGGGTGAACCGATTTCGACGATTCTTTTTTTATTTGAAAATAGAACGGTCATCTGTGACCCAGACCCGACAGAAACGAGACATATCTTAGTTTTTTTGTTATTTTTTATACAGTTAAGTTATATATTTTTTATATTCGAAATCAATGGCTAACACCAAAATATTGCCTTATGTTTTTGTTCAGGCGTTACTCAAAAAAAATACATTATGCGTATTTATCTACAAAATTCGTAAATGTATGTTACTAAATGACGATACAATAGTTATGGGATGTATCTAGATGACCTGAAGATGCAGTTCGATTATGTAATTTTTAAACTTCTAGTACAAGAATCTACTTGGATTTATTAAAATCGTCATATTCATTGCGCATCCGAGATTTAGGTACCTATCATTGGGGTTTCATGATCTATAACAAAAAGAAAAATATGTCTAAATAAAGTTTTATTGAATTTCTATGTCCCTTAAAACATAATCCATACCCAGAGCGGGGTGGTCAAAGTAATCTCGATGTCTAGCCCACCCTAATTGTCAGCCATATCAAATAACCACTCACAATGCAAAAATCAAGTCCGGTAAAGAGAAAGCCAAAAACCGACGAAAAAATGTAATCTTGAAAACAAAAACACACAGATCTCAACACAGAATGCGAAGAACTGCGCCGGCCATAGATATATACTATTTCATACATATTTCAATAAAATTAAAAAGAAATTACTCTTTATTTAACCTTATTTCATCGTAATTTAATTAAATCATCGAATACGACGATTTTAATGAATCCAAGTAGATTCTTGTACTAGAAGTTCAAAAATCATATAATCCAGCTGCATCTCCAGGTCACCTAGATACATCCTATAGCTATTGTATCGTCATTTAGTTACATGCATTTACGAATTTTGTAGATAAATAGGCATTTTGTATTTTTTTAGAGTAACGCCTTGAATAAAAACATAAGGCAATATTTTGGTGTTAGCCATTGATTTTGAATAAAAAAAATATATAACTTAACTAAATAAAAAATAACGAAACAACTGAGATATGTCTCGTTTCTGTCGGGTCTGGGTTTTTTTTCTATGGGGCGTGACCGTTCTCCTTTGGTGCTTCACATGTGGTTTTATATAAATTTGATTAAGGTATGACCAATAGTTTTTGAGTTATTCTTAATAATTTATGTTGAAGTCCGTTGCACAACATTTTTAATTATTAAATATGCATAATATAAATTATAGCTAATATAAATTGCAATCAAGAGGGTATAAACGACATTTATGATTCAGCTAGTTGAGACGTGTCACCGAGACCGAAATTCAGGCCGAATTTCACGTCTCTTCTCCATCTGCCATTTGCACACGATAGTGTGATACATAATACAAAAGTATTTGCGCAAGCAAAGGTGAATTCCCTTACTCTCATTGTGCCATTAACAGTGGTAGAGTCACGCGGCAGCTTTTGCTGTAGCACGGATGGGCCGGCTCAAACCGGGGTGGTACCACGACCTCACAGAAAACCAGCGTGAAGTAGAGGTTTACCTCTGCGTTTCACTTGGTGAGTGTAGGTGGCCGGAGGCCCTTTTTACTGAAAATGAGGAATTCCATCTTAGTCCTCACGGGTGACAACGCATCTACATTTTGATTTGAAATAGAAGATAGATGTAGATGTCTATAGGCCGCAACAACGACTTAACATCAGGTGGACTGTGTGCTCGTTTGTCATGCTTATCCTATAAAAAAAATGGAATTGGAATCTGATAGACTCGAGAGTGATCAGGTGCATGACCAATAGCTTTACATGCTTTCCACGGCACGGATGTATAACACAGCCGATTGATTGACTCTTACTGAGAATTATCTGACAGAAAAACCCAATAAGTGATTTTGGCTCGACCTGGCATCGAACCCAATACTTCATGATCAGTAATTGCGTTTACAATTACTAGACCTACAAGGCAGTCATTTATGACATTTTTACTGTCCCGCCTCGTAAGCATATTTTTTAGTTATAAGTTCAAAATGATTTCGCAAAAACTCTGACATATGACAAACTTCCAACGTATTGGTCGTGTAATCAGTCTGCCAAATGTCTATGTTATCCAACAAAATTTCTCAATTTGCCGCAACTTTCTCACGCCTCTTGCAAAAACCGCTTTCAATAGTAGGTTGCCATATACTTTACTAGCTGATACCCGCTCGTTTCGCTGGACGCACGATAATATTTTATTGGGGAACCTATTAATTTTTTTATGAGACTCTCGCACAATCCGTTCATAGTGAGCGTCTCTTTTGTGAAATAAGTAACTATACTAAATTTCAAGTTAATCGGGTATATAGTTTTAGGGACCTCGTGATGAGTCAGTCAGTTAGTGGTATTTTGCTTATATTATATATATATATATATATATATATATATATATATATATATATATATATATATATATATATTGTTGAATATTAATCCGCCTAATTTATACAACGATAAACAATTGTAAGTAAAATAAACCTAGCAAGCTAACAGCATAGCAAAGTGGCGAAGCAAACAGCTTTGTAGCGGTTTCTAATGGTTGCCGTTGAGCAATCAGTTTCAAAATAGGGAGGTTCAGATGCCTGGGTGATCAGTAATCGATTGCTGAAAACAAAATTTGAAAATTCGAAACCGTTCTCGAGATAATCGTGGGCCAGACGGACAGACGGACAGACATCGTGAAATCAATAAACCTAGCAAGCTAACAGCATAGCAAAGTGGCGATGCAATCAGCTTTGTAGCGGTTTCTAATGGTTGCCGTTGAGCAATCAGTTTCAAAATAGGGAGGTTCAGATGCCTGGGTGATCAGTAATCGATTGCTGAAAACAAAATTTGAAAATTCGAAACCGGTTTCGAGATAATCGTGGGACAGACGGACAGACGAACAGACGGACAGACGGACAGACGGACAGACGGACAGACATCGTGAAATCAATACACCTAGCAAGCTAACAGCATAGCAAAGTAGCGATGCAATCGGCGTTGTAGCGGTTTCTAACGGTTGCCGTTGAGCAATCAGTTTCAAAATAGGAGGTTCAGATGCCTGAGTGATCAGTAATCGATTGCTGAAAACAGAATTTGAAAATTCGAAACCGTTCTCGAGATAATCGTGGGAGAGCGGACAGACCGACAGACGGACAGACGGACAGACATCGTGAAATCAATAAGTGTCTTCGCAAGCTTCCCCAGTTAATAATTAAAAGCCTCTTTAATTGAACGCACTATTCTAATCCATTATTATGGCTATACAAATATTTTTAATGTCATCTCGTATAATTTATGACACAAGATCCCCCGTGCGAAGCCGAGGTCGCTACTAGTTAATAAATTAAAATAAATATTAGGGAAAATTACGTGAAAATCAGAAAAATTACATACATACATAATATATTATACACTCTCACACCCGGAGGGGGTAAGCAGGGACTATGGACTATGGATTTCCATTTGTCACGATCCTAACACTCCGCTCTCCCATCATTGTCATTTATATACCTTACATGCTTCCGTCTAGTTTAATTCTGCCTAAATTTGCTTTGTCACTCTTTCCTCTCTTATTTTTTCTACGTGGACAAACCATCGAAGCATTTTTGAAGCAAAAACTTCTTTAGGCACGTTGGGCACTTTTGGGATGAGCAAAAGCACACAACTTGCTTGACCATCACGCTCAAGTGGATACATATATATATACTTCGCTTCACGCACAATCCCTGACGGAGTAGCCAGAGAGAACAGATCGCCAAGTGTCACGATCCTTACAAATCTCATTCGCTTCTTACAGATTCATTATCTTCTTCATACATGCACGTCTAGGTATCCGAGTACACTTGACCTTCCCCTCTTCGAGCAATTTGCTCACATGGTCTTGGAAAGTTAGTCTCGCTCTACCTCGACACCTTTTAATATTAACTTTCACTCTATATATTTTCTTCCCCATTCGGTCTTCACTCATTCGCTCAACGTGCCCAAACCATCGAAGCACTATCGATACCCTATCAATGTTTGTGATAAGTACATCCTTCAAACCTGCCATATTGCAAATCTCTTCATTTCGCTTCCGGTCGGCCATGGTAACGCCGCACATTTTACGAAGAGATCGCATCTCCACTGCATTCAACTTGCTTTTATGCTTCTTCTTGCATACCCAGGTTTCGCTGCCATATAACAAAGTCGGTACCAACACTGCGTTATGTATTGCAAGGCGTGCACTCTTCACTACGCCTTGCCTTTTAACTAACGCAGTCAGGGCACCATTGACTTTGTTCCCGGCAGCGACACGCCTGTCCACATCTAAATCACATCTTCCATCCCGGCTAAAAGCACTCCCCAAGTATACAATTTCATTTACCTGTTCTAGACATTCCTGATTTACCCATATTACACACTTTGTTCTCTCTTCGTCCCTTTCAAATATTAGAGCCTTAATTTTATTAGCATTCAAACGGAGACCTTTAATTTCGCATTCCTCTTTCATACACGTGACTCATGCCTGCAGTTCTGCCTCTGATGGTGCAATAAGCATTGCATCATCAGCATACAGCAGAAAATTTACTTTAATGTCACCCAATTTCACACCCAAACAGCTATCTTTCAGCTTCTGTAAACAGCTGTCAAGATTTTCTTTTATAGGATAAGGGTGACAAACGAGCACACAGTCCACCTGATGGTAAATGGTTGCTGCGGCCCATATACATCTACATCTATCCTCGTTTGCGAATTAAAATGTAGATGCGTTGTCACTCGTGAGGACTAAGATGGAATGTCTCATTTCCTGTAAAAAGGGCCTCCGGACACCTGCACTCACCAAGCGAAACGCAGAGGTAAACCTCTACTTCACGCTGGTATTCTGTGAGGTCGTCGTACCACCCCGGTTCGAGCCGGCCCATCCGTGCGACAGCAAAAGCTGCCGTGTGGCTCTACCACTGTTACAATACAGTATGAACAGCCAGGAAGACATGACACAACCCTGTCTTACGTCCTTTTAGATGCTAAACATGGGTGACAGGTCATGCCCTACCCACACACAGGCTTTAAAGTCACAGTAAAGTAAAGTAAAGACTGCACAGCTCTTAGCAATCGACCATCTACACCATACCCCGGCAACAGTTCCCACATTTTCTTCCTTACAACTTTATCAAATGCTTTCTCAAGATCCACAAAAGCACAGAAAATCCTCTGGTTAGCAGCCAGAAGCTTTTCCGTGATCATGCGGAAAGAAAACATTTGATCCGTGTATCCTCTTCCAGGTCTAAATCCGCATTGTGCCTCCCATACAAACCGCCAACACAAATTGCACAGCAGATGAAAGCTGTCCCAGACGCGAGGCCCACCATACTTGACCATTTCAGCAGTAACTGTCTAGTCCCGCAGCTTTACCACATTTCAAACTTCGAATCGCACGTTCAATCCCGTTCATACTGATGACCTCAGTGTCATCGAGATCCGGGTTTGGCGCATCAGTCACGGCGTCACCCCCGGATCTCTCACTAAGATCATCACACGCATAGATTTTTCTATAAAATTCGCTCCATCGCGGCATGACGTCTGATTTTTCTGAGAGGACGTCATTGGTTCCCGAAAGCACTTTGTTCATTCTTAAGGCCGTCGCACCTCTTCGGGTCCTTCCAACCTCTTTCCAGAACAATTTGGAGTTCTCCTTAAAGTTGTGCGACAACCTTTCGTCCGCTTCCATTCTACACCTTTCACGCACTTCCTCAATCAATGCTTTCGTGTGAACTTTCTGCAGCTTATATCTTTTTTTCATCTTCTCTCTCATATCCTTATCATTGCTAGAGGCCAAGTAGTCTAACCATGCTTTCTTCTTCTTCTTTACAGCTTCTTTCACTTTATCATTCCACCATGCATCTCTTCTTTTACTACTACCTTTTTTTATCGTTCCACACACTTCTTCCGCTGCACTTACCATTCCATCCCTAGGGTTCTGCCATGTTCTTTCCACACATTCTTTTCTGCCATCGATGGTGTCATGCTTTTCGGCTACCCTCACATGATATTTGTCCCTAGTATCCGCTTCCTGAAGCTTCCAGCTTCGGATGCGACAGACCGACTATGGTTCTGTTACTGCCGTCCTGTAGCGCCAACCCGCGAACAGACCCCTAAATCTAGTAATCACTAGATAGTGATCCGTTCCCAGTTAAGCACCTCTGAACATTCGCGTATCCATCACCTGTTTTCGCAGTCGGTCATCCACCAGGAACAAATCGATCATACTTCTCTCATTCTTTCTTTCTCTAGTATACATATGATTTTCTTGTGTTTAAACATAGTGTATGTCACAAGAAGACCCTTTTCCTTGTATACAGCCAGTATAAGCTTGCCAGCATCATTAACCCTTTTATCGCCAAACTTTCCAAGCACCGACTTGTACCCTGGTCGAGCGGTACCAACCCATCCATTCAAATCACCACATACAACAATTCTTTTGTTTCCCCTAACCAAATCTAGAGAAGTCTTGAGTTCACAACCTTATATTCAGTCATAGCATCAACTAACCGAGACGACAGCAGCACCCCCACTCCCTGGCAGGCGCTCTCGCTCTCCGGAACTCCGGACCATAGAGCTAACGCTCCGCCAGGGAGCTCTTCAGTACCACTGCCCTTCCGTTTGGTCTCCGACATACACACGACATCTAATTCTCTTTCTTTCATTATATATATATATATATATATATATATATATATATATATATATATATATATATATATATATATAGGTTTACAATAAGATGAAGAGCCTTAATTAATCTGTGTCTTGTACAAAAATAATAAATACCTATTATTATTTTGCTTGAAGTTGGTTAGAAGTCCCCTACTTCTAGGGGACTTAGGAGGGGGGAAACTCAGATAGAGGGTAAAACCAGATAGTTACTATTTTATTATTACGCGCATAGCTGTCTCGTTGTAGCTAGTGGAGAAATACGCGCAAACGCTTACTCAGTGCTGTTGCAAATGGAGGTGACGGTGACATCTCAGCGCGTGCGTCTATAAACGAAAACTGAAAACAAAAGTACATTATCTAATATTTTGATTTTTTTAAAGTGTTATCATTAAGTGTAGCTGTGTGTTGTTTAATTTAAGAAGTAATACATATTTAACCTTCTAAACCGGTATTTGTTGTTGCTAAGAGTGTAAAAATAACTTGTTAGTTATTACAATTTCAAACATGGTACCTATGGGGTACAAGCGGACGGGGTGATATCGACTATCCGGTGTCACCCCGATTAATTTGTATGCAGATATTGTGGGCGTCTGTTTTGTGTCTCTTTATAATTTTTTTTACAGACTGCAAGCGTCAGCATGCCATGCCTCATGAAGATCCTGTGCTTCTTGTCTTAGATGGTCACGCTACCCACACTAAGAACATAGTAGTTATTGAGTTAGCTCGTGCTTATGGTGTCATAATGCTCTGCTTGCCTTCTTACTGCACGTATCGCTTACAACCACTCTAAGTTGGTTTTATGGGACCTTTGAGCACGTTTTACTCGCAAGAAGTCCATTTATGGCTTCGAATCATCCGGGGCGTGTTTTCACCCAATTTCAAATGTAATCTTTGTTTGAAACTGCTTATAATCGTGCCGCTACCATGAAAAATGCAGTGTCTGCTTTCTCCAAAACCGGAATTTGCCCACTGAATCCCAATATTTTTACAGATGTTGATTTTGCACCATTACAGATTACAGAAATATCATTTTTACCAAAAACAAATGAAATCTCTCAGGATCCTTTGCCTCGAGAAAGAACCCCGTCTCCGCAAGCAGGAACATCTACAGAAGGAAAAACGTTTTCAAATTCTATTAGTCTTGTATCACCGAAAGATACCATGCCAATTCCTCATTATAAAAATAACATACGTCCATCATTACGTAGAGGAAAAGTCACAATTCTGACTGGATCGCCGTATAAAAATGAACTGGCTGAAAAGGCTATGCCATCAGTTAGTAAAATAAAATTTAAAGGAAATGGTAAGGGTACAGGGGAAAAGGCGAATAAAGAAAACTATGAAGAGGATTCGAAGTGTTTGGTTTGTGGCGAAAAATGTAGTCAAACTAAGTCCACAGATGAATGGTAACAATGCACCGCTGGGCTCACGAAAGTTGCATTGGTTGTTTGGAGCAAGAATTATTATTTTTTGTATGCAAAAACTGCGAATAATTCCAATATTTCGTTTTATTGCTAGTATCTGTTTCACCCCTTTAATATAAAATGCCTATCCGGTTTGACCCATAGGTGTGGGGTGAACTCAGTTTGGAATTTTTGATTAAATTTGTTCTAGTTTGCAGTTATTAAGATTGATCTCAAATATTTTTGTATTGAAATTTATGCCTAAGATATACTTTAACCTTTCTGATATTGATTATCTCAATAAATAACATAGTGATTTATTTATTGGGTCTTTATCTTAACTATCCGGTGTCCCCCCACCTTCCCCTATACACGGACTACAGGAGCCACTTACATCAGGTGGACCGTTAGCTCGTTTATCAACCTATCTTATAAAAACGGTCTATGGTACTATTCTATTATAGGTATTATAATGTTCTCCAGACTGAATTTTAATGACAGCGGAAAGTCTCTGGAAACTAGCCATCTACGCAGGACAGAGTTATAGTCTCCAAGTTTATGCGCAAACACACGTGTACTTTTTTAATACTAGTATAGCATACTACTCTATGCCCTCACTCTCATATTCCGATGGGATAGTAACCGACATGACCGGAGTGAAATCAAGACCAACGGCTTTACGTGCATTCCAAGTCAAAGAAAAAAAATACTACTAAAAATTTCGTGTCAGATAAAACCTAAAAATTTTTGGTTTTGACTCGACTCGGGATTTGATCGCGAGACCTTACGATAATCAGTCGTATTTACGACCACTAGGACAAAGAGGCAGTCTTACTTTGTACAAATATAATTGAGAATATAATATTCGCAATATGCCGCAATCCCTCTAGATTTACGACGAGGCAGCGTAGATGTAGCCCAATAAAATACGTTATATTTCACGTCCCTGAAGGAAACCTATCAAAAACAATTTTAGTGTCAGATTCGTCGTAAGAAAGGTTACGTATCCAACGAAAAAGTTTTAATGTTATAAAAGAAAGTGGCCAGCGATGAAAATAGATTGAGCTTGTTATTTCCGCTAGTAAACACGTCACCACAGTATAAATGTGAAAAGTTATAATTCAATCATATTGTAGGAACTATATTATTGACGGCATAATATTATTATCTATTTTTCTATATTAATATTATAAAGAGAGAGTGCGAATTTTGTGAGATTGTGGATATAAGGAGGGTAGTAAAAAATTCACGATTAGAACTGTGTATTATTCCAGATGGACATAGCCCATATTATATGAACGAACAAACGAAGTTCTTTATCGGACGGTACGGGTTTGGCGGATGAGAGCTAAGCGACAAAAAGTGTAAGATTTTTTTCGTCACTACCCCTTGTGTCATAGTGTAGACGGCCTAGGCGTCGAAATAAGCAAGTGAAATGGGCTATCTATCTTTTTTTTATAGGATAGATTTTTTTTAATAGGATAGCGTGACAAACGAGCACACAGTCCACCTGATGGTAAGTGGTTACTGTGACCCATAGACATCTACATCTATCCCATTGTTCCATGATCTATCCTCAATAAAGAATAGAATAGAATACTTTTTTATTCAATATAGATCACATGTGTAATTCTTATTGAAAGTAATTTTTTACTTTACCACTGGTTCGAAAAAAAAACCTCTCACCAACCTCTCAAACGTCAGGAATCAAAATGCACATGCGTTGTCACCCGTGAGGACTAAGATGAAAGGTCTCTTTTCCAGTAAGAAGGGTCTCCGGTTCTCTACAATCACCATACGAAACACTTTGTTTTACGCTGGTATTCTGGTATTCCATCTCCCTCGCACTTTTTCTTATCTGGCCAGGAAAGAAATATTATTTTATTTCAAATGACGCTTCATTTTAATAGACGCTAGTAATTCATTTATTTGTATTTATTAATCGATAATATAATACCTAAGTTTATCAATAATAATATACTACGCAAGGAACTTCGTTCAAACCAAGTGTCCCACGACACTCACGTATTTATATATATAAATATATATATATATATATATATATATATATATATATATAATACGGCTAAAAATTATGATGATATTTGTCAATTAAGTCGGAAAAATTCGTGTCTTTCTTCCTAAAAAACTTTCATAGCGTGCGCTGCGTAAATAGTTACAGTAGCACGAATATAATGTGTGGCTGAATTGTTCCTCTTGCAAATGTTGCCTCTGTCTTCTAAGGACAACTCACAGTAACCATTGAATAATACTTTTAAGGATTCCATCGCTTTTTAATACCATTTATTTTTATTTCAAGACGTTTCGAGTGCTTTGCAGCACCCATGGTCATGGGGACTGAAGTGATTGACGTCCCGATGTCAAATTTAAACCGGAGTACCTTCAGCTTTTTAAATATTACTTTTGGTCCGATCTACGCAGAATGCACTTACTGTGTCTTGAAGTCTTGAAGTGGTATGTTTGGGCTTAGTTTTAACTTTATTAATTACAGTATTCCAAACAAGTGGTAGTACCCAGCCTCCGTCTCGATTAAAATTAGGATGTTTTAATTTCAATAGCCTCTCGTATCATCCTTGGTATGAGTCGATGTTCTTTCGCAAGGATTTGTGATCTATTAAATCTGTTGTATGGCGGGGGTCATCTAGGATATGATCACAAACTGCAGACTTCCCGGACCGTTGGTGTTTCACGTCAGCTATATGTAATTTTAGAAGGTTTTTATAAATTTATGAGCTATAGCATAGCAGCAAAAAGGCCACCAAAAAAAACTTGTTTTTGTAGTAATTGTAGCCGTCCAGATTTGAAAATCAAATTCCCGATTAATTTTACCATCCGTTTCGAAATTTGACACACTGGACCTGGCAACATTACCACTATCCTACTACGAGGACCCGGTATTGACTGTAATATATCGGTCGACTGTCTAGATGGTTTAGTAGTCGTGAGCGCAACTACTGACTATTTGGTTCCAGGTTTGAATCTCGGATCAGTTCAGAATTAGTTATTAGGTTATTCTTTCAAGAAATTTTCAGGAGCGGAGACAAGATGTTGGCGTTGATTCACCCCTGTGCTTCGGGAAGCAAGTAAAGTTGGTCCCGCGCGTGGTCTCTGTTTTGACAGTCCCTAAAATTGCGTAAACTATTTAAATTCAATCGACCTGTATGTCTGCTACCAATAAATAAATATTATTGTACACCATAAACAAAAATTTTAATAAAAAGAATATGCGTCTTATGCCCAAATACTCAAACGTCACGTCTATTAAGTCAAAGTGATTGTGACAACAGGAGACTTAACGAGATCTAAAAATTGAGCAGCGTTTGAGTATTCTGCAATATATATGTTGAACAATAGCAGACTTTAACGCTAATATATTATATAAGTGAGCTCTTTCTTCCATTGAACCTTTGGATATACTTTATACGTGGTAGAACCATGCTGCAGCTATATTATGGTTGCAGCAGCCAAGGACCAGTGGCAACACCTGAGAGTATAGAGCATTTCTGACCTCCTTTTTCTTTAACCCTCAGCCGTTTGGTCTCCCCTGCCGAGGGCTTCCATCTAGTTGGCTTTTGTTTATTTATGTATTATTTATTTATTTATTTTACTTTATTTCACGGTCGGCTCAACCGGGGAAGGGCCTCGCTCTCACAGAATACCAGCATAGAATAGCAGCTTAACGCTGCTGCGTTTCGTATGGTGAGTGTAGAGAACCGGAGAACCTTTTTACTGGAAACGAGGCATTCTGTCTCAGTCCTCACGGGTGACAACGCATCTGCATTTTGATTCGTAATCGAAGATAGATGTAGATTTCTATGGGCCACAGCAACCACTTACCATCAGGTGGACTATGTGCTCGTTTCACACTCTTATCCTATTAAAAAACAACGGTGAGCTGATGAACCATCCTCCGTATAGTCCTGACCTGAGCCCAAACGATTTGTTTACATTCCCTAGAATGAAAGGTTTACTACGCGGTCAACGGTTTAAAGACCCCAAAGCAGCTGTGGAAGCGTACAAATTAACCATTTTGTCAACATCAACTTCAGACTGGAATTACTGTTTTAATGATTGGTGTGCACGAAAGGAAAAGTGCATTAAGTTGAAAGGTTGTACTTCGAAAAACAATAAAATACAATTTAGCTATAACTTGCATGTGGTTTTTTTTATTCCCGATCATTTCAGTGCGCCCAGGATGTTGCACATAGAAAATAATCAAATTTAAAAAAATTGTACATATGATTTACATTTTTAAACATTTTCAACAAATATCTTACATGCAAAATAAATATTTCCATGTAGTAGCGTAAAAGAATCCCCTATCTCATATCATAACCTCCCTAGCCAATAACAGAAGATAGGCAGCAGCATCTTCCTGACTACAACTAAAAGTATTATAAAAATCCCACATGAGGCAATCTTTAGTGGATGTATTATACTTAACAGTGGACATTGAAAGGCAGTAATAATGGTGATGATGATGATGATGATGATGATGACACAAAATACCATAAAACTTTTATTTAATTTTTAATATTAAGTTACGTAATTGTACATCTGTATTTTAATAGACTATGTCAATAGAAACAAAAAGTGAAATCGGATTAAGTAAAATGGTCTCTTTCAAATCTGCGCTCCCTTTTTATTTTTTGCTCATAAATGGAACGACCTGTCCTTAGTACGCCATAAAAGATGGACTAATCTTAAACGTTCTTGGAATAAAAGCGTTATGAAATAAATCATTACGTATTTATTTTCTGCAACAACCACAAAAAAAGTCCTGGGTTCGAATCCCACCGGAGCGGAGTCGACGTATCAACACTTTCTTTGTTTACTATACTTTACAGCATAAGCTGCAGGTCTTAGTCAGATTGCTAGTTTAGATATGCTGCAGCTTTACTATGTTTGCAGTCGAGTTAGTCGTCTTGTCGGGGAAGAACCACGATTTAGAATACAAAAACGCAAAATACCAGCATAAAATTTTAGCTTAATACAGGTTTTTTGGTTTTTACTGGTAATAAGGCATCTTAGTTCTAGGAGTCAGTCTTAGGAGTGACCCTGAAAAAACCAGGGGATATACAGCAGCATCTTGCTAATTACAACTAAAAAATAAGAAATGTTGCCGTTGCGAGCCCGCCTGCCAAGCATGGTAACTATGGCAAATATACCCTCTGTGTCGCAATCTGTGAAGGAAGCCTATGTTCAGTTATGTACTTTTGATAAGCTGCAACCGTGACGGCACGTGTGCATAAACTGCAGCACCCAAAAGATTTTTTAAAACATGTTAATATTTGGGCAAATGTTTTTGTTGTCTAATTTTATTGTAGGTACAGCGTAAGTAAGGCGACACCCACGTATTTGTTTTAAGAATATTATATTTAATGAAGGTTTTATATTTTAGACAAGATAAATTAATTTTTTCTTATAAGCTTGGTTGTAATAAATTACATAGACAGTGTCTACAAATTACTTTAATCAGCTTTACATAAGTCGAAAATGCAATATCCCTTCTATATTAGATTGTGAAGTGAGTAATATGAATAATTTAATTAAAGTTGTTTGCAAAATATGCCTTAATAACGTTGTAGGAGAATCCATTTTCTTTTTAGCACCGTGGGTATCATAAAAGCCGATTATAGAATATACTAAATAGATTTTATGGCTTCCGATACATTGCGGTGTAACATGTATTTTATTCGTAGTACAGCTACGCTGCAGCACGAAAGGGTCGGCTCGACCGGGGAAGGACCACGCTCTCACAGAATAGCAGCGTAGAATAGCAGCATAACGCTGCTGTGTTTCGTTGGTGAGTATAGAGAACCGGAGACCTAATATAATGGAAACGATGCATTCCATCTCAGTCCTCATGGGTGACAACGCATCTACATTTTAATTCTTAGTTGAGGATAAATGTAATGGAGGATAATGTAATGTATGCTCGTTTCTCGCCCTTCTTCATCTATAAAAAAACTCATGTTCACTGTATTTTATGTCTTCTATGCGTAACAGTCTATCAGTTTAATTACAGGCTGTGAGGCATTCTATCGTATTCCTCGGAATTGACAATGAAGCCTTCTTTGTTTTAAGCAGCTTGCAGGTGGTAGAGCCATGCTGCAGCTATATTAGTAGTATAGTTGTAGCACGAATGGGTCGGCTCGACAGGGGAAGAACCACGTTCTCACAGAATACCAGCGTAAAATAGCAGCATAAAACTGCTGTGTTTCGTGTGGTGAGCGTAGAGAACCGGAGACCCTTTTTACTGGAAACGTGGCATTCTATCTTAGTCCTCACGGGTGACAACGCATCTGCATTTTGATTCGCAAGTGAGGACAGATGTAGATGTCTATGGGTCACAGCGACCATTTACCATCAGGTGGACTGTGTGCTTTTTTGTCACCCTATCCCTATCCTATAAAAGAAAGGTTTCTATGGACTGCTGTTTTGACTGACGATCAGATGGACTGGAATGGAATTACCAATTTATAATTTCCTTGAATAAAATTAAGAAAATGATCTCCAACTTTATATAGAAAGCGTTTTGGTACATATATATTGTCAATTTTAATTTTCTACTAAATCAGCGGTTTTGATCTCGGACCGTGACATATACGCATGTGAGTTTCGGGAGGATCCCAAATTAACTAAAACGTAACTAGGTAAATAAATCTATTTAATTATCCCATACGTTCATAATCCCCAACTAATTCTATTTGCAATAAAGTTCGTTATTTAATATAATCATCGTAAAAGTTCGTAACTTTGACAAATTAAGTACCTAATGTACTAAATTTGAATTACGTGGTACAGGATCGCGAAACCTATCAAAAATATTTAACTGCTCAAAATATTTAATTCCGCACCTCTTTCTGTGAAATGGATTTTTTTTACTTATTATAAGCCAGTGCTTGGCCGCAATCCCACCTGATTGTAAATGATGATGAAGCCCTAAATATTATGTATGTTTATGGAATAAACTCTTTGTCTGTTTTCTGTCTGCTTATCTTTTTCTTTATCTTAAGGCGCAGGTTGAGCAAAATGTCGCGCTAGTCGTTATTTGTGCGGTTTTTAGGAGCTATCTACTTTTTATTTAAAAGATATATCAACAAATAAAAAACACATTATATTTCTACATAATCTTGATTTCATAAGAGCTATATCGAATTTTTTTTAAAGGAAAAATTATTAATATAATCTCCTTACAACGAAACCACATAAATGTGAAATTATTATTGATAACATGAATCTCCTCGTAAAGTAAGTATTATTTTATTTTGCGATTTACACCAATGGATAGGCAATTTATTAATGAACATTTCTATTGTAATTTTTTTTCAAAAGACCAAAATTTGATTTTATTAAGAAATTATTTTAAAATCTGGGCGTATTCACTGCCCACGGGCTTGCTGGGTCAGTGAGCGCTGAGCTCTTCGACGTGACACCTGTGTCGTTAGAGCGTCTGCCAGCGCACACGCTCACGTCATCTTATCAGTTGATAATATTATTACTTATTAGGTTATTTATAGGTAGTATTATTTGTTTGTTTTGGGTATAATTTTTCGTATTAGTTATACATATATTTGTTGTGTTTTTTACTGCGCGATGAAGCTTTTTGCGTGTACTTTCTTTGAAGTAAATGCAAATAAAAAAATTAAGCACCATTACGAGTAGCATGTAAGGTTCGAATCCATAATTAACATTTCGACAAATATTATAATTTACACTATGAAAGGCTAATTCAATATTATCAGTATAGTATACAGTTAAAAATAATTCTAATACCCAACCACAACATCTTATTAGGTATAGTACTGCCTCGTTGGTCTAGTGGTTGTATTAGTGCGACTGCTGATCATAAGGTCCCGAGTTCGAATCCTGGGTCGGGCCAAAAAGTCAGTTATGAGTTTTTCATTTATGTTCTAAGTTATAATTAGTATTACTAAGTTATAGTTTTTTGCTAAAATATAGTATATTATATATTGCTTGTTTCTTCTTCTTTTTCAAAATATAATTGAGTACATAAGGTGTTCTATCCTTATAATTCGGTAAAAAGTATCTATGTAGGTACTAATATACCTACTTTTTACTATAAACAAAAATTTTTAAAACTAAATTTAACTAAAAAGACTAAACTGACCATTTATTTTTTAACTCAAAACAGGACATGGGTTTATTTATACTCTAAAAACTATAACTTTATACAATTAGTGTTCACTATAAAATTATATTCGGTATAGACGTTAATTATTAAATGCAACATATTTTTTTTAAATTATTAATTACATTTGTCAGTGGATTAAATTTGCTTTTAGTGGTAGAGCCACGCGGCAGCTTTTTCTGTCGCACGGATGGGCCGGCTCGAACCGGGGAGGTACCACGACCTCACAGAATACCAGCGTGAAGTAGAGGTTTACCTCTGCGTTTCGCTTGGTGAGTGCAGGTGGCCGGAGGCCCTTTTTACTGGTAATGAGGCATTCCATCTTAGTCCTCACGGGTGACAACGCATCTGCATTTTGATTCGCAGGCGAGGATAGATGTAGATGTCTATGGGCCGTAGCAACCACTTACCATCAGGTGGACTGTGCGCTCGTTTGTCACCCTTATCCTATAAAAAAAAGTTGGTGATGATTTTAAATAAGAATAAAATTCTGCTCAAGTTTTTTTATTGTTATCTTTGTTAACAACATCGCCTTTAGAACTGGAACCGTAAGTGTTTCTTTCAGACGTCCACAATTTATTCAAAATAAAAAAAATACTCTATCTACCGGAGCATTTGTACCAGGTAGACATAAAATATATTCGATTAAAAAAAATTATGTTGAAGATTGTTGACTTTGAATACTTCCATCCAACGAGTTACGGGACACTTTTGTGTCCGGGAGCTTTATTTGGGAACAATGGGACAGGTGACCGAGAAAAGGAACAGTCCCGTTCAAAACGGGACGTATGGTCACTTTACCTATAACCCAGCGACGGCTCCGTGGCGCAGTGGCTTAGCAATCAGTTGTTGCGCTGGGGGCCGCGGGTTCGAATCCCGCACGGAACAAATATTTATAAGGCCTACAAATAATTGTTCCGGGTCTGGATGTTCGTCCTTGTGCAATTTGTGTTTGTAAACTGCCTCCACGATACAGGAAAAATCCTAGTGTGGGGGTAACGTTTTTTAAAAAAACAAAAAAAATCTGCACAGGACAGGATCGTAGTTCCCAAGTGTATGCGCAAGCACAGTTACACTCGCCATTCCCTCATTCTCATAGTCCGATGAGACGGTAATCTAACACGACCAGAGAGAGATCAGGTGCAGGACCTACGGCTTTACGTGCTTTCCTTGCCACAGGAATGAAACCCTGCCAACTTTCTGACTTTGGGCAGCTACTGAGAATTTATTGGCAAAAAAACTCTATTTTTAATTTAGGCCCAACCCGAAATTTGAACCAGGGAACACATCACACACTAATATTGTAATCTAGAGGTACCTGGCCCATAGAAACAGAAACAGAAACAGAAACTTTTTTATTCAATATAGATTATAAATAATACTTATTGAAAGTCACTCTTTTGTATAATTACCACTGGTTCGAAAAAAACCTCTGTCCTGGGAAGACCCAGCAAGAAACCCAGCGGGACTTTTTTTTTAAATAACAGCTTACAATCATGTATGTTACACAAGTTAACAACACAACAAATTAGAAATAGCTTGGGAGCGATCACCTCACTTCCAGGGGTTATTATCATCTATAAATTCTTTAATATTATAATAACCCTTTTTACACAAACTTAGTTTAATAAAGTTTTTGAACTTTGAGCAGGTCAAATTTTGTATATTTTCTGGAATTTTGTTGTAAAAGCGTATACATCGCCCCAAGAATGAATTACTGACTCGATGGAGTCGAGTAACTGGTACTACTAGGTTGTGTCTGTTCCTAGTATTTACAGAATGAATATCACTTATTTTTGTAAAACTACTTTTATTTTTGTGTACGTACATTACATTTTCATAAATGTATTGAGAGGCCAAAGTTAATATATTAATTTCCTTAAATTTTTGTCGCAGCGACTCTTTAGGCTTTAAATCATAAATTGCTCTTATGGCCCTCTTCTGCAAAACAAATATAATTTCAGTGTCAGCTGCGTGTCCCCATAGCAAAATACCATACGACATTATGCTATGGAAATAGCTAAAGTAAACTAGTCTAGCTGTTTCAACACTAGTTAGACTTCTAATCTTTTTTACAGCATATCCTGTAGAACTAAGTCTGCTTGCTAGCTTTGATATATGGGGGCTCCATTGAAGCTTCGCGTCTAGTGTGATTCCAAGAAAAATGGTGGTATCTACAAGACTCAGTTTCTCCCCATTTAAAATTACATTAGTATTTAATTGTTTGACATTTGGAGTCATAAATTTCATACATTTCGTTTTAGTGCCATTTAAATGCAAATTATTGACATTGAACCAATTCACTAATTTAGATATAGCATTATTTACTTCGTCATATTTTAGCAAATGTCGACTTAATTTGAAAATTAAAGAAGTGTCATCTGCAAATAATACTATATCATGGTTATCTCCTACTATGTAAGGTAAGTCATTAATATATACAAGAAACAGAAAGGGGCCGAGAATTGAGCCTTGAGGCACGCCCATCTGTACCATCGACCCGGAAGAACTCGTACTGTTGATGACAACTTTTTGCGTTCTCTTACTTAAATATGAAATAATTAATTTTAGAGCATCACTTCTTACACCGTAGTGTTGAAGTTTCCTGATTAATGTTTCATGGTGAACACAATCGAAGGCTTTGGATAGGTCACAAAATATACCCAAAGCATCCTGTGAATTCTCCCATGCATTAAATATATATTTAATCAGCTCAACACCGGCATCAGTTGTCGAGCGACCCCTTGTAAAACCAAATTGATTTTTATGAAGTAAATTATTTATATTACAGAAATTTAACATTTGATCAAGAATAATTTTTTCAAAAATCTTACTAAGTGTTGGTAGTACAGAAATAGGCCTAAAATTGGCGGGGTCTAATGTACTACCAGATTTAAATAAAGGTATTACTTTACTATACTTCATTAAATCAGGAAACACACCAGATTCGATACTAGTATTAGAAATAACAGCTAAATGAGGCGCGATTGTATCTATTATAGACGCAATAACTTTAACAGAAATCCCCCACAGATCCGCAGTTTTCTTAACATCAATAGTTTTAAAATATTTTACAATATCTTTTGATGATACTTTATGAAATGTAAAATTCTTTGTACACGCATTTACATTTTGTTTAAGTAATGATTCGGCGACCGCAGGAGAAGAATTCAGTGACTTAGTGGTTAATATCGGAATATCAGTAAAATATTTCTCAAAAACCACTGCAACGTCCTGATCTGATTCGGTTAATTTGTTATTAACACTTAACTTGTAGTTTGAATTGCGAGAGTTGATCTTACCAGTTTCGCTATTAATTATACTCCATGTCATTTTAATTTTATTAGAAGCCGTCTTAATTTTGTTGCTCAAATGCAAAGACTTGGCTGTGGAGCACACTCTTTTAAATATTTTTGAATATTTTTTTACATATTCTCTAAATTCGACGCTATGGTTATATGACCTTTCATGGTAAAGATCATATAACCTGCGTCTGCTCTTATGGACTCCTGCTGTCGCCTATTCATTAAATGACTTCCGACTGTTCAAGGAGAATTTTTAAGAAGTAAAAGTATTATTAAATTCATTGCAAATAAGCTTAAATAATGTTTCATACAAAAAATTTGGATAATTTTGGTATGAAAGTGATGGAAGTTTTTTCACTATGTTACTTCTAAATTTCTCCAAGCGACGTGCATTTACTGAAACAAACACAACTTTCTCATCTACTTGCTTTTTGTGAACATATGGTAATGAAACTACTTGTCCACAGTGATCAGAACTTAATTTTTGGATTATACATTTATGCAATGGCTTCACATTTGTAAAAATATTATCTATACATGTTGCACTAGATTGAGCAATACGCGTTGGCTCTATAAATAAATTAAAAAGACCATATGATTTAAATAATGATCTAAATTTAATATTGATTGAGGAAGCTTCTAGGAGATTGATATTAAAGTCTCCACATATTACAACAGATTTATTCTGTTTATTAAGCTTAGCAAAAACTTCCTCCATAATTTTTTCAAAAGTATCGTATATAGAACATGGGGGTCTGTAGACGCTCACAACAATGAGGTGCTCAAACTCAACACATGCCATTTCTACAGTTCGCTCAACAGAGAAGCTCACAATATCTTTACGTTCTTTACATGACAATAATTTACTAGCTAATATTAAGGAGCCACCTCTTAAAACCGTTTCTCTATTGAAAGAACTGACCACCTGGTGATTACTGAAGTTAAACATTAAGTTATAAGCTTTTAACCAATGTTCAGTAATACATAAAATATGAATATTGTTGCTATTTAAGAACAACTCAATTTCTAGCTCTTTGCCTATCATGCCTTGTATATTTTGATGCACTAGGTGTAAACAATTTTCATTATCTTTCTGTGGAGTCATACAATTAAAGATTTGTAAGCCACATTCTAAATTATTTAAGTTATTATAGCTGCTAGAGATTACCTCTATTGTCTCATTTTCTAATTTAAATTACTTGGAACTGATTCCAAATTGCATATTAAGTCATTACACTGCTCAAAAGAAGCAGATGTGTGTAGCCAAGTCCTTGGCTGAGTTAATATATAAATAATAAGATAGCACATTTGCTATCTGTCTTAAATTATATTTTGATAGGTAATACCTATCTTTAGTCAAAAATTTCTTAATTAAATTATTTATATCTATTAAATTAATTCTATCATTATAATTGTAACAATTAAATGTCAAGTTTAAATTATTATTACATGAAAAGTTATTTATTAATAAATTTAAATCATATCTTATTTTATTTTCCTGCGGCCAACCCTGTATGTAAGGCAATGTAAACAAGATAATTTTATGTACATTTAAAGTATTTAGATTATCAATATATTTTAATAATTGATTTTTGTTTAGATAGCATATTTTGTAGTGTGGGAGTGGGGCAGTTTGTGTATATTATATACTTATTGTATTACTCGAGCTGCTACTGATAACGTCTCGTCAGCAAAATCCAATAACTGATTTTGGCCTGACCCGGGATTTGACCCCGGGACCTCATAATCAACAACCTCGTTTTACGATCACGAGACAAACGAGGTAGGCAAAAAAAGGATAAAATACATCGTAAGCAAATTAAAATTACAGTCGTATGAATAAGATAATTCAGTTACTTCACTTTTATATTCTGCAGGGTCCTAATTCACTTAAAGGATAATATTTATCTGACGTTGAAAATAAGCCCAAGCTGCCTTATTACAAAAAATAGTTTATAGCTAATCTGTGATTTAAACAACAATCTGTTTCATGAACAAAAGTGCCGCGGAAATATCTAAAATGGAAATTATGGAATTTCACAGTAACTGCCAAATTTCGCAAATGTTTCGCAAAGACTGTGGCGCCGCGGCTAGAGGACTTCTTTAGTTAGAAAATCTCTTTTTAAACCTCGAGTAGTTTAAATCCAAGACGATCAATAAACCACATTTTGTAATATGACTAATGTTAAGAATAGAACTGGCCATAGTCCTAAAATATAGTTAACCAAATTAAGACGTGAAGTTCAAATTAATTTAAAATTTTATTTTTAGAGAGTTTTTTTTTAAGATTAGAGTGGCAATCGAATAGACAGTCCATCTGATGGTAAGTAGTTGCTGTGACCCATAAACATCTACATCTATCCTCAGCTAAGAATCAAAATGCAGATGTCCTTGAGGACTAAGATGGAATGCCTCGTTTCCAGTAAAAAGGCAGCGTTGAGCTGCTATTTTACGCAGGTATTCTGTGAGAGCGTCCTTCCCCGTTCGAGGTCCCATTCGTGCTGCAACTATACCATTAATATAGCTGCAATATGGCTCTACCACGATAAAAGGGAATTCGATTTCCCTTTAACAATGTAAATTATTAAATATAATTGACTTTAAAAAAATTTAAAAGTTTAAAAACTCAAACAACACTCATTGATCATGAGCTGTAATGATTCTGATAATTATTTTATTTACTCCTGGTAACCCTTATCAGGATATTAGGCATAGCACTAACAGCATTCGCTCATGTTCAGTTTGACTTTGAATTTATCACCGTATTTGTGTATAAAAAACACTACACACTATCTAGTGTTAGGCGACAGTCTTAATGAGATAACGGAGCAAACTCCTGTTGCCCGTTTTGTTATCAGACGTCTATTTATTATTAAATAATTTTGGCTCAGGGCAGATTGTCATGGGCTGTAATGATGATGGTGATGTCGATGATACATTATATACGGACGGAATAATATCATTAAAACTATACCCTGTATTCATTTTAAAGTAGTTGAGATAAACAAATATCTTTTGAGTTATTTCACAAGGCCCAATCATTTGTCTTCGAACAAATGGAGGCTATTCCTCTGAAAGGCAATTTACTTGTTGACAAAGACATAACGTATAGTAGGCGTTACTCCACATTTGTTTGAGGCCATGCCGCTATTTTAATAATAACTGTCATCTAACATAAAGGGGTACGAATGGGTCCTCGTTATGAGTCACGTGTTATTTTCACTTTTATAAAATACACATCTCGTTTTTTACTTTCTTTTTCTTTTTTACTCACAATAGGTTTATGTGTGGTAGGTGAAATAGTTGTAGTGTAGTAATAATTTACTTGTTGACTGAAAACCAGCTCGTGGGTTATGTATATTATACTATATATATTACTATAATATATATATATATATATATATATATATATATATATATATATATATATATATATATATATATATATATATATTTTATGTATATTATGTTATGTGTAATACCACGAAATTATGGTTCTATAATTTAGTTTCCTCTTATTCTGTAGTAATAATAAGTTGCACATAGACCAATCTCCAGACTCGGAGTCATACAAATACCTCATGCTCGGCATTGGTAAATCAGCACTTCTAATTGCAATTAACAATTGCATCGGTAACACACCCGGGTTGCTTGCGTACTGTAAATTTGCAGCAAGCGCTTAGCCTTTGAACTACCACCCACGGCTTTGATCCCATGGGAGAGAGGTAAAGCCTGTGTACTATTGCGGTACTGCTAATCATATAGTCCTAAATTTGAGTCCCATTTCTAGCACTTCGTGATATCGAACTTTTGAAAGGAGTTTTTATTCCTAAAAGCAGGGTAACCCAAGACCACACCAAACAGAAGAGAACCGTAGAAGCAAACCGTTTGGTTCGAATGGTATATCAACAAAAAAGGGGTGGAACTTGCTTCTGGTTGTCCAACGGTGGAGAAAGAGGAATAGAATAGAACAGAAACTTTTTTATTCAAAAGAGATTATAAATAGTTTTTATTGAAAATCACTCTTTTGTTTTGTTACCACTGGTTCGGAAAAAACCTCTGTCCTGGGCAGAACCAGCAAGAAACCCAACGGGACTTACAATCTTACAATCATGTTTGTTACACAATTAACAATACAAAAAATAGAAGTAGCTTGGTAGCGATCACTAAAGGAAGGAAGTTCTTTGTTCAAGTGGACCGGATGTGTAAAGACAAAGATCCGGCTTAGAAAACAGAAGACAAAGGAGTGCTTTGCAAGATTCTTATTTTCGATTGTGAGCTAAGGGGCGTTCAAGTATTACTTAACGCAATTTGGGTCTTGCAAAACGTTACGATGCGTTACAGGGGCGGGAGGGGGGTTCGAACAACGCCTTACGTAACATTATTTTTTTTATTTATACAAAAAAACTGGGGTCTTAAAACCTCCCACGTTGGCAATCCTTTTCATGTATGTTTTGCGGAGAATCCCTCGACTGTATTGTACGTCATTTTTATTTTGTTTTCGTTGTCACTTGTCAGTATTCGTAAGTGTTTACTTACGCAGAAGCACATTGTTGTAGTCAGTGTTTTAACATATTTTAAAATTAGTTTTTTATTACATTTATTACATTATGTGTGATTGTTTATTAAATGATAATATGAATAAATGAAATAAAAATCTCTTGTTTTATTTATTATTACCACAAAGGAAATTGAAACAATTACAGAGGTATTTTAGCGACTTTCCGGTACTTTGCGCGAAATATTATGAATTTTAGGTAAAAATTATCAGTTGGGTGTTACGTAACTTTGGGGGTGGCGTGTAACATGGGGGGAGAGGGTCAAAAATCATCAAAAATTGCGTTACGTAATACTTGAACGCCCCTTAACAGGTTGATGATAACGACACTGAAAACCTAGCATTGATGTAAGAGGTATTGAAAAAGTTGTCTGATATGAGGGCCGAACTCTCACGGTTGTAGATTTCTTTTAATATGTGATAGGGTGACAAACGAGCACACAGTCCACCTGGTGGTAAGTGGTTGCTGTGGCCCATTTATCCTCGTTTGCCAATCATAATTCAGATGCGTTGTCACCCGTGAGGATTAAGATAGAATGCCTCTTTTCCAGTAAAAAGGGTCGCCGGTTCTCTACACTCACCATACAAAACATAGCAGTGTTAAGCTGCTATTTTACGCTGGTATTCTGTTAGAGCGTGGTCCTTCCCCGGTAAAGCCGACCCATTCATGCTACAACTATACTACTAATATAGCTGTAGCATGGCTCTACCACGCACAAAAGGCAGGTAAAAAGCATAATAGTATTTTTGAATATACAATTACAACCTCTTAAAGTCCACTGCAGAATAAACGTCTCCCTATAGATTGCCTCATAGGGTGGATATTTGCCATAGTTGCTACGCTTGGCAAGCCAGTTGATAAAACGATGTTGCCCATCTCGTGATTTATTTCCCTCTGTCGCCTCATACGACACCCACGGTATGATGGGGTAGTGGATAGTCTTACACCGTCACTACACGGTAGATTACTTTTGAATAAAGCCAAACATTAAATATGTCCGTCCATTAAACGAGAGCAGCGTCCAAGCTCTGTTATAGGTTACCAATACTAGTACAAAATCAATCATAACAAATCTTCAAAATGAGGAGTGCGCAGAAACAGGTGATTATAATGATGTAGATGATGATGATGGATTCTATCATACTATAATATACTTACGAATCAGTAAGCTGAAGGGACAACTGAGCGGCCATTTTTTCTTTTTTATAGAAAACGTTACCCCCACACTTAGATTTTCTCCTGCATCGTGGAGGCAGTTTACAACATATATTGCACAAGGACAAACATCCAGACCCGGAACAATTATTTGTAGGCCATACCAATACTTAATCCGTGCGGGATTCGAACACGCGGCCCCAAGCGTTGCAACTCATTGCTAAGCCACTACGCCACGGAGCCGTCATATAGTTTGAAGATCTGTCAACCAATGGGAAAGAAAGGTATTTGAGAGGCAGCCTCGTACGATTAGTGAAGTCTACGGCGTACCCCACTATATGGCGTGATGACCTGGTAAAAGATACAGGAAATTGAAGGATTCAGGTAGCTCAGGACCACGCTTTGAGACATTTCTTAGGGGAGGTCTATGTTCAGCAGTGGACTTGTGATGGGCTTCAATATACTTACAAGTACATTGAATTGAGTTCTGAATAGGGTTCGAAGTAAGTATACAGATCTCAAGTGTGCTCAATAAATAACTGTTTGGTATATCCTCAAATCTCGAGATACAATTTTTTTTAAATACAAAAATAATATTCGTTGCAATATATAAAATAATTAACCCTATGAATAAAAAATCTTATCACCAATAAGCCGAGGCAATTTCTCAGAAAGCCAGGAAAAGACCCTTGAAAAAATATAATGAAATAATCCACTCTAATCTCACGCTTGTGTTGGACAGATAATAATGACACGAGGGTCAATCTATGGGGTGCATGTCACAATCGATAGCGGATGTAATATATTTTTTTAATTATATTTAAAAAAAATATTTAAAAATTTAATTAGTTATTATTAAATCGTGAACAATGAAAATTCTCGTTCGTTTTTAGGGTTCCGTACCTCAAAAGGAAAAAACGGAACCCTTATAGGATTACTTTGTTGTCCGTCTGTCTGTATGTCTGTCTGTCAAGGCTCTTTTTCTCAGGAACGCATGGAGGTATCAAGCTGAAATACTCTAGTCTACTGGCCAATGGAGCTGTAAAAAAATCAAACTTCTAAGTCAACGCAATCGAAAGATACAGCAGTTTTTGCCGCAAATTTTCGACATTCGCAAGGGAATCAAAACCTACAGGGTACTTCCCGTGAACTCAGAATCTTGAAATTTGGTAAGAAGCAACGTATTATAGGACAAATAAAGTAAAAATTGCGAAAAGCATAAATTTTTAGTTACATCATATAATAAAATAATTTTAATAATTTTAAACTTATACACCTACGGATTTTGTTCGGAACCATCGGTGCGCGAGTCCGACACGCACTTGGTCAGTTTTATTTATTTTTAACAAAGAGAGGGGAATTAAGCTCATGTTGCTCCAAAAGTACTTTACCATAAAGAAGCAAAAATATTTTATGTTCTCGTTAAGGCTGGTAAAATAAAATGAATATGTACACACATTCTTTTCCTTTTGAGTATGTTCAATTTATTTGCACACAATTATGAATTGAATGCTTTAATTTGGGCCGAATACATATAGTCCTTCCTTCCATATAGTCCTAGACATGACAACTTCCAGCCTCCCGAACAAGCCGGTTTCCGAAAAGGCTTTAGTACCATGGACCACATACACACCCTTCGGCAAGTTGTACAGAAGACAGAGGAGTACAATCTGTCACTATGCCTGGCGTATGTGGACTATGAGAAAACCTTTGATTCTGTCGAAATTTGGGCGGTGCTGCTGTCCCTTAAGCGGTGCCAAGTTGACTGTCGGTAAATCGAAGTGCTGAAGTGTTTGTACAGTAAAGCTATGATGGCTATCCGAGTACAGAATCAGAGTACGAAACCTATCCAATTGCAGAGAGGTGTAAGACAGGGTGACGTTATATCCCCAAAACTCTTCACCACTGCATTGGAAGACGTTTTCAAGCTACTGGACTGGAAAGGATGCGGTACTTACATCAATGGCGAGTACATCACTTACCTTCGATTTGCCGACGTTATAGTCCTTATGGCAGAATCGCTGGAGGACCTAAGCACTATACTCAATGACCTCAATAGTGAAGTTAAGATGAACATGGACAAAACAAAAATCATGTTTAACGTCCATGTCACACCTATGCCAGTACTTGTTGGGAACAATAAGCTCGAAGTTGTTGACTAGTATGTTTACCTAGGACAAATAGTCCGACTAGGTAAGTCCAACTTCGACCGAGAGGTCAATCGACGGATTCAACTCGGCTGGGCAGCGTTCGGGAAACTACGACGCATCTTGTCCTTAGACATACCTCAAAACTTAAAAACGAAACTGTACAGCCAGTGCGTGTTGCCAGTGATGACTTACAGATCTGAGACGTGGTCCTTCACTGCTGGCCGTATGAGGATGCTCAAGGTCGCTCAGTGAGCTATGGAGAGGGCTATGCTCGGGGTTTTTCTGTGTGATAAACTTAGAAATGAGGATATCCGCAGTAGAACCAGAATAACCGACATAGCCCAACGGATTAGTAAGCTGAAGTGGCAGTGGGCTGGCCATATAGCTCGAAGAACCGACAACCGATGGGGAAGAAAGGTTCTCGAGTGGCAGCCTCGTACCGGTAGGCGAAGTTTAGGGCGACCACCTACTAGATGGAGTGACGACCTGGTAAGATATGCAGGAAGTCGATGGATGCAGGTGACTCAGGACCGTGCTTTGTGACATTCCTTGGGAGGCCTATGTTCAGCAGTGGACTTATGAAAGGCTGTAATGATGATGATGATGACATATAGTCCACACATAGTATAGTTTCTAAGAATGAGGAGATTTACAGTTACAGCTGTAAGATCAGAGGTTGCTTTAACACTTTAATAGTCTACGAAGTTTTAGAGGAAATCTGCATGTCAGTAAATTAAAAATGTTGAATAACAAAAGAATATAATATTTTGAAAAAAAAAGGCGTAGTGTGACAATAAAAACAAAAGTAGCGTGGCGTGTTCTTCTCTTTTCCATTTTCCGTTCTAAAATGACAGTTAACTTTGCAGTAATAATAATGTAATAATAATAATGAGCCGTGGATAGTAATGATGACGGATGCGAAAAGCCGCATAAGGATAAGAAGTGGTATCTTTCAGGGCGATTGTTTGAGTCCAATCTGGTTTTGCCTCTCCCTAAACCCTCTTAGTCCTCCAGTAAGGTACTGGAGGACTCCGGGAGAGGATTTCAGCTTCGGAAAGGAGGGATAAAAGTGACCCACTTTTTCTACATGGATGATCTCAAGTTATTCGCCTCCAGTCGCTCCCATCTTATGGAATTGCTAAACATCACTTGTGATTTTAGTAATTCTATTAGAATGGAGCGGGTGAAGGATAAATGTGCGGTCCTCCATGTTGAAATGGGAAGGGTTGCTAACTCTGAGGGCATAGAATTATCTATGCCCAGCGACATAAGAACCGTTTCCGTGGCTGAAACATACAGATACCTGGGTATGTGACAGAACATCGGTATAGATGAGGCTGGTATGAAACAGTCAGTTTGCGATGTGTTTTATGCACGCTTGACCAAAGTGCTTAACAGCTTTTTGTCCGGTGTGAATAAGACACACGCATATAATGGTTGGGTCATGCCTGTTCTCATGTATACCTTTGGCATACTTAGGTGGACTCAAACTGAACTTAACGCCCTGGATAGAAAAGTCCACACTACTATGACGTCCCATAGGATGCATTACCCGAGATTGTCGATTATGAGGCTGTACTTGCCGCAGAAACATGGTGGGCGTGGCTTTTTAAGCGCGCTTACCATGCATAATCGCGAAGTGTGCAGCCTCCGTAATTACTTTCTGACAAGAGCGAATGATCCGTTCTATAGGGGCGTTATTTCTTGTGACAAAGGACTTACCCCTCTATCCTTAGCCAACGAGCAATGGCAAGACCCGGCAGTACAGAGCATTTCCGACCAGGAGACCGTATGGAAGGAGAGGGAGCACCACGGGAGGTACTACAATTCTCTACATGAGCCTTTCGTAGACACAGTCGCCTCCCTCCACTAGCTACGTTTCGGTGACCTCTTTGGGGAAACCGAGGGTTTTGTCTGTGCGATACAGGATCAGGTTATTAAGACCAACAACTATCGGAAATATATCCTAAAGGATAGCGGCGTCGACATCTGTCGAGCTTGTCGCCATCCCGGTGAATCACTTAGGAATGTCATCTCTGGTTGTTCGGCGCTTTCTAACTTTGAGTATTTGCATAGGCACAACTTAGTAGCCAGGATTTTACACCAGAAGCTTGCTCTAAAATACGGTCTCGTGGATCGGAAACTGCCGTATCATAAGTACTAGCCGGAAGCCGTGCTCAAAAATGCCCGCGCCAAGCTCTATTGGGACCGGGCCATCATCACAGACAAGACTATTCTTGCGAATAAGTCTGATATTGTGCTGATGGACCGGGCGCAGTCAAGGATATTTTTGATCGAGATTACCATTCCTTATGACGAGACCTCGTGAAAGCCGAAACAGATAAGCTGACAAAATATCTGGACCTGGCTTACGAGGTGACCGATATGTGGGGTGTTCTGCCGACCGAAATTATTCCTGTGGTCGTTTCTGCAAACGAGTTAATCCCAGTCAGCCTCTTGGGTCACCTAAGGTGACTGGGACTCCGTCACAGACCGCTCCAAGCTCAAATGCAAAAGGCGGTGCTCTTCGATACCGCCCGCATCTACCGCCGGTTTGTTTCCTTTTCCCGCTAACCCTCGGCCGTTTGGTCTCCTCTGTCAAGGGCTTCCATCTGGTTGGGTTTTTATTTATTTATGTATTTTTTATGTGTTTATTTAATTTTATTGATATTTATGTATGTTTATCATTTTCATTTACAATTATATATTTATACAGCCCGCCATTATATTCCGAACATATCCCGGACGTCAGTCTGAGCGAGATTAGAATGGCTCTCGAGCACCTTAAAAACGGAAAGTCCCCGGGCGAGGATGGAATTACAGCGAAGCTTCTGAAAGCGGATGGAAAACCGGTACTTGAAGTCCTTCTGAAGCTCTTTGGCATGTGGCACTACTCCGGAGGCGTGGAGCAGAAGTGCGGTGGTCTTGTTTTTCAAGAAAGGCGACAACGCTCTCTTGAAGACCTACAGACCGATTTCCCTTCTGAGTCGCGTCTACGTGCTGTTTTCAAGAGTCATTATGAATCGTCTCGCATGCTGACTTTACGACTTCCAGCCTCCCGAACAAGCTGGTTCCGAAAAGGCTTTAGTACCATAGACCACATACATAATCTCCGGCAGATTGTACAGAAGACAGAGAATTATGATCTGCCACTTTGCCTTGCGTATGTGAAATATGAGAAAGCCTTTGATTCCGTCGAAATTTGGGCGGTGCTGCAGTCCCTTGAGCGGTGCCCAGTAGAATATTGGTATATCGGTGCCAAGTTGACTGTCGGTATATCGAAGTGCTGAAGTGTTTGTACAGTAGAGCTACGATGGCTATCCGAGTACAGAACCAGAAAACGAAACCTATCCAACTGCAGAGAGGTGTAAGACACGGTGACGTTATATCCCCGAAATTCTTCACCGCTGCTTTGGAAGACGTTTTCAAGCTACTGGACTGGAAATGATGCGGTATTAACATCAATCGCGAGTACATCACTCACCTTCGACTTGCCGACGATATAGTCCTTATGGCAGAATCGCTGGAGGACCTAAGCACTATGCTCAATGACCTCAATAGTGTCTCCCAAAGGATAGGTCTTATGATGAACATGGACAAAACAAAAATCGTGTTTAACGTCCATGTCAAACCTATGCCGGTACTTGTTGGGAACACTAAGCTCGAAGTTGTTGACGAGTATGTTTACCTGGGACAAATAGTCCGACTAGGTAAGTCCAACTTCGACCGAGAGGTCAATCGACGGATTCAACTCGGCTGGACAGCGTTCGGACAACTACGACACATCTTCTCGTTAGACATACCTCAAAACCTGAAAACGAAATTGTACAACCTGTGCGTGTTGCCAGTGATGACTTACGGATCTGAGACGTGGTCCCTCACTGCCGGCCGTATGAGGAAGTTCAAGGTCGCTCAGCGAGCTATGGAGAGGGCTATGCTCGGGGTGTCTCTGCGTGATAAACTTAGAAATGAGGATATCCGCAGTAGAACCAGAGTAACCGACATAGCCCAACGGATTAGTAAGCTGAAGTGGCAGTGGGCCGGCCATATAGCTTGAAGAACCGACAACTGATGGGGAAGAAAAGTTCTCGAGTGGCAGCTTCGTACCGGTAGGCGAAGTGTAGGGCGACCACCTACTAGATGGAGTGACGACCTGCCGGTGGCTCAGGACCGTGCTTTGTGGCATTCCTTGGGGGAGGCCTATGTTCAGCAGTAGACTTATGAAAGGCTGTAATTATGATGATGATGATGATTTATACAGCTTTACCAGATGAGAAAACTTTTCAGATACCTAACTAGATAATAATGAGCCGTGGTAGCGTAGATGGTTAGTGCTCGCTGTAAGCTTGCTGTAACCCGGGTTGCTCGAGTACTGTAAGTACTCGAGCAACCCGGGTTTATTCCCCGCCCGCATTAATTAAATTGTTAATTGCAATTTTAAGTGCTGATTTACTACGTGCTCGGCGGTGAAGGAAAACTTCGAGAGGAAACCTGCATGTCTGAGAAATAAGAAATAAAATATTTCGAAGATTTATGAAGTTCCCCAACACGCATTGGGGCAGCGCGGCGTATATTTCCTTGCCCTAAAACCCTCTCAGCAATGAGAGGAGGCCTGTGCCCAGCAGTGGTACGTAAATAGGGTGCAACTTTACTTTTTTACTTTTTTCCAGTAATAAGATCTTTAAAGTATTTTACATTTAACGAAAATAATCATAATTTATAGGATAAGATAGAAATAGGAGATTTCCTGATACCTTGTTTCACTTACTAGGTAGTAACGACTTCTTTTCCTCTACCAAAGAATATTTACATTTAAGTAAAGCGTAACATTTATCAGTGAAAATTATTCATTAAGGGTTTCTACGTGGTAGAGCCATGCTGTAACTATATGGCTGTAGCACTTGTAGCACTACTGGAACACTTAGAATGAAAATGCAGATGTGTTGTCACCCTTGAGTGAATAATTCCTCATTACCAGTAGAAAGGGTCTCCGTTTCTTTACACACACCATACAGAATACAGCATTATGTTGCTATTTCAAATTGGTATTCTGTTAGAGTTTATTCCTTCCCTGGTCCTGCGGTCTTATTTGTCCTATTATTTCATAAATTGCTTGAAAGAGTTGCTTATACTCACCACTCTAGCAGTAAAGTTGAAGAAGAACCTACACCCTCACATAATTAATATCAATAATAAAATAAACTAAATACCGCTCCTTCTTCTAACATGGACCACAAATGTGATTGGACGCAAATCGTTGAGCCATAGACCCTTCTAACGTTATTTTCTTGAAAATGAGTTATTTTGATTATTATAGCATATTTTTTAAATATTATCAATGTGTAAAATAACTGTGTCTACAATACTAATATTTCCTTAAGTAACAAATCCAGTAGACACTGAAGTCAAATTAATGATTTTTTTTAATTTTAAATGCCAAATTTTAACTAACTACTTATCTAAAATGGTCGTACAAATTTTGGTGTAAAATATTAAATTTTAGTAAAACGAAGCCGCATGATTATAAATAATACTTATTAAAAGTTACTTTAATTTACCATTTGGAAGAATCAGCAAGAAAATTATCCATCATCCATCCATAATAGCCTATAAATGTTAACGCTGGGCATAGGCCTCCCCCATACATTGCCTAATATCGGGGCAGGTGTAGTGGCACCCGCAGTTTTTTATTATTTTGATTTGTTATCAGGAAGATGCTGCCGGCCATCTCATGTTGTAACAAACCCAGTGGATTTTTTATAAAAAGACTATTATCTGTATACTACAATCATGTTCTATAATTAATGATACAAATATTTTTTTGAGTTTAGTCATTTACGCTTCCTCGACAGGTTTTACCGTAGGAAGTAATAAGTCAGCGCTTAAAATTTCAAGCTTATAATATGTACCTGTATAATATGCACCTGTATAATATACACCTGTCGATACAGACTTCTCGCGTATTGTCAAATTCTATCCAAGAACCCTGAATCTGAGCTATCGTAGCTCAATAATGGATAAATCCACGTCATCAAAATACAACTCCCGAAGTACCTAATTCTCATTGAAACGTAAATTGGCCGCTCCAGGGTAAGAAGCGTCTCTCCCTTCCGCTGGATTTACATAAGAAACGACGCCCATGACGTCACGGGCCAAGTTTTATTGCCAGCCCTTCCGAGCGGCTGAAGTTTAAATGGATGCGAGTGCGGAAGGGCTAATTTATTGAAGTGGGGTGACAAAGGTCCAACAGTTCCAGGAAAATCCTATGTTTATTTTTAAGACAAACTTTTTTTGACATTAAGTGCCTGCAGCTGCTTAGTACAATCCGCGTGTTAAACCAATTGGTAACAAGCTATTCCAGTGGACCACGAAAAGACAGATTATGACTGCCATTAGGATTATGTGTTGTAATTATCGAACCCTTATTAAACACAAAATGGTATCTTTTCTATGCGAAAGAATCGGCTCTGCCCTCGTACATCCCGCCCAACATAAATAATATGGGCTAATATTTTGCGTAGCGACGGTATCATAACGGCTAAAAGATAAATTGATTTCCAATATAAATAGTCTTTGCGAATATTTGTCGTCATCATTTACATACAACCGCTCACAAGTACTGCTGATCATTGAACTTCCCTAAGAAATGCCCCCGGTAACTTAACTAGTTCCTTAACCACCTGCATCCATGGAATTTCCGAATACCTTACCAGATTTTCAATCCATCTAGTAGATGGAGGCACCATACACTACAGATACGAGGCTGCCACTCGAAAACCTTTCTTTCCCATTGGTTGTCGGTTCTTCGAGCTATTTGGCTGGCCCGTTGCCACTTAAGATTACTCATCTATATGTCTGTGTCAGTCGTAAATAATATATGACATTATTTCGTTTTAATTGCAGTGCGGTGGCAGCGTAAATGGATCCATTACAATATCTCTACACTACAATATCTCTACACTAATATATCTATACACTACAATATCTCGTGGCTGTCCGCCAGGGTGACTAGGAAAGGCCAGAAAAATCTTATGGCCTATGATTGACGATAGTATAATTTCTTCGTTTTGTAAAACACTCAGACTGACAATGAGCAGCTGTGTCAAAGTTTGAGACGTCTAGTACTGCAATCGTCAACTCACCTACCTAGCGTGACGAATAAGTCCAATACTCCCTACAACGGGAGAGGCCCAGTCTAGCAATCGACTCTAAGGGCCTGGTAAAGAAAGAAGAAGCACCATTTTGATTAAAATATAATTCGGTTTTTATAGTTCCTAATATCAGTCTGCAAACAGGGACTCGGTATACATTTTTGCAACCGAGACTATCTATAAATTAGAAAAATCATGACCTCCCTACAAAAAGGGAAGCTTTTGAAATTGGCCCTTAAACAGCAAGAATCGCGAAATAATTTTAACGGAACAATGTTAGAGAACAATGAAATCGTAAACATCGCTTAACTTCGCCCCATTTTTCACTTTTTTAATAATAAACTAACTTTTACAAAAACTCTAAACTTTATCTTGGAATTCATTTAAGTTAAAAAGGGCTTAAAACGACTCTTAAAGAAAATATTTCATTAAAACTAAGTTTATAAACAATTATAGCAACTCCGTGCATTATTTATTTATTTATTATTAAGTAATTGTTTATTTAATATAAGAGAGAACGGTAGTCACACTTAAGCAATTTCACGTGCATATTACCAGGAGTGTCTCATCATAAAATGAAGATCGACTTAGGCATACTAAGAGGCTTATAGATGACCTCAATTTATTTAAAGCTGATTTTGTCAGTCGCGAGCACAGGCGTAAATTAGGTAGCCTCTTAGGAGTACTTAGCCTACATAATACATTCCGGAGAGTGTTAGCGAGAAATATGACTTAATTCCTCTCTCGCCCTTCCAACATCACAAAATATAAATTTCTATTATTGGCAAAAAATAAGTATATAGTTTACTTTATAGTAAGAGGCTACAGTAGATCACGGGCACTTGTTTCCAACTTTAATTAAAAAGCCATTACATCGATATATATGTACTACGCACTAGATTTCGCAATCCGAACATTGATTATGTTCAACTGAACTGTACTGCAATCCGTACACTAAACTAAATATTGCGCAAATTGAAGATTTGTGAATTCCATAATTATTATTACAATCTATTTAGAAATATGTTTGTTTCCATTAAAATAAGAGTATTTTATATTAAATTCTTATATTTATTTTATATTAATATCTTATTTTATATTAAATTAAAGTCTTCGCGACTCTACTATCTCCCGCACATGCGCGAAGACCTAGAGTAGCGCACAATTTTTGTTTGGAATAGCTTCTCTAGTACGTAGTACATATAACTCAATGAGGCATAAAAGCATTATCACCTTTAAGCAATAGGATAAAATACAGTCTGTAATTTTAATGGTTCTCGATGAAACTGTCAAAACCTACGATGACGGTGGAATCTTGTACCTACACAGGCAAACCTAAGACAGTCCTTTTAGGCTAAAAGGAGCGCTCCTAGGTGGTAGAACTCTCTTCCTGCCTAAGCATCTGGGTAGGTATTACCTCTCTATATAGCAGTGCTTGTACTCATCCCAGCCTAAAGGGCATAGAGTACCAGTATAAATACAAGTTATGAGGCATCTATCTTAGTTCTCAGAAGTGACAACGCATCTGTAGCTTTCTTTGTTTGAAGTAATAACGTGGTCTGCAGCTACACTGGGTGCCGATTACGTTATCACATTACCCCACCCCACCCCGAACGGGTTCCCGCCTTGTCGTGGTGGGGTGGCTAGTCACCCGCGGTGAACAAAAAGGAACCCCTTGGCTGGCCCATCGTGTAGGGCCGGCGCGAGGTGGCCACCCCGAGTGGACCCACTTCGGATGTGTGTCGGTGGGCTGCGGTGAGAGGGTCCTCTTCGCCTATCGCTGCAGCCGAGGTGGAGTCGCGGAGGAAGAGGAGTGTTCGTAAGGCGATGCGCCACTAGCCCTATCCTCCGCGACTCTGACGGGGTCGCACCATTGATGCGGTAGTGGTGGAGCCGCGGGGGGAGAGAAGTCGCTATTGCGAGGCGCTGCTCTCCCTAACCTCCGCGGCCGAAACTAGATTGGCGGCGGAGCCAGCGACCATATCCACCGCTGGGGTCGGGAAAGCGGGTGCTACTAAGCGTTCGATTTTTCTGGCCCCATGGCCTCCGCGTATCGAACTCGGGGAGGGTTTGATACGCAGATGGAGTTGGAGGCCGAGGAGGGGGGCGTGTCTTGTGTTCCTGGTGCGCCTTGCCTGAGAAAGATAATGGGGAGGAGAGTTCCTCCCCCGAGAAAGGGCTGCCATGGGGCAGCCGGCGCTGGTGGGGCCGCGGATGTGTGCGAAAGCATTCCCGTGGCCCTGGCAATATGCGGCGAAGGTGGAACACCATGGGGTTTTAGCCACTTACCATGAGATGGAGTGAAAGTTTGTAGGTTAGTTAATGTTTATAAGATAAAAGTAGAGTTTAAAAAAAAACTTAAATAAGACGCATTTCTCATGATGTGTCATGATCCCAGTGAGAATACTAAATCACAATCATGAAATTATTGTATTGTCATCGGTTCCTACGCAAAATTACAAATTATTCAGACGTTCAGAAGTGAGGGAAAAAATTCCATTATGTACGTATGTATTCATGTAACGATATAATGATCAAGTTTTATATTTATAAATGCGTATTTAAACATAATTTTTACGATAATGAATTTCCTTACACCGTCTCAAGAAGTATTTTTTTCGTTGTCTTAAATACATTTAATTAAGGGAAGGGACAAAATAATGGCCGAAAAATAAATGTGAGCCTTAATAATTTTCAATTAGATGTAGAACGCAAATTAACTTAGGTTCTTTGATGTATTTTTCTAACGAAGTTTGTTATCGCACGGTACGAATTTGGCGGATGGGGGCCAGGCGGGAAAAAGTGTAAGATTTTTCCGTCACAACCCTTTCTATAGTGCAAGCGAGATGGAATAATATCCATCTCCTTCGCAATTTTTCTTATCTTGCCATGAAAGAAGTATTATTTTAAACGACGCTTCATTTTAATAGACGCTAGTAAGTATTTGTTAATCAATAATACGTTTATCAATAATAATATACTACGAAACGAACTTCGTTTCAACCGAGTGTTCCACAACACTCACGCATGCTTTTTTTAATTTGTTTACCGGGTATCATTCTTACTAATATAGAATGTTATCTTAATTATATTATATTTTTATTTTATTTTATTTCTGCTTTAGTTCTTTCAAGTTGACATTTACGCTTTTTTAATCTATTTTTAAGTATAAGCCGCCAATGAATTAAGGACATATACGATGTACGAGTATGTACGTTCCAAGCGCTGATTAGCTGAAAACAGTATTTTTCAAATCTGTTAATATCCAACAACCGCCTATCTCACACAAATGATAATTACTCAAAATTTTAGAAAATTTTATGCTCTAAATATTTATAGGATAGTCTTTTTTTATATTAATACATTATTTGTGGATGCTACCAAGAAAAATAAACAGAGGTTTGCTTAATTTCCCTTTTAGCGTCATTAAAAGCTTAAAATACGAGGGTGGATTGAAAAGTACTCGGCCTAACACAGATCCATTCAATTCTAAAAATCAAATCTACCCACATTATTTAGTTCAGTTCAGACTAGTTCATTGTGTCAAGTTCGAAACGTATGCGATAATTAGTTGTGATTTTATAAATTTATTAACAAAGTAATCGGACATAATTTCCGCGAATGGAGCAAATCGAGCAGCGTGCCGTCATTAAGTACCTCCATAAGAAGGGGCTATCATCAAAAGCCATCCATAATGACATGGTCAGGACATTAAGCAATTGTGCTCTGTCATATTCATCCCTCAAAAAATGGATAGCAGAATTTAAGCGTGGTAGAGAGAGTGTGAAAGATGAACCCCGCTCTGGAAGGCCTTCGACGTCAACTACTGACGAAAATATTAAAAAAGTACTTGATTTAATAATGGGAGACCGCAGATTAAAAATTAGAGAGATAGCCGAGATTATAGGCATCTCTTATGAACGAACTCAAAACATAATTGTCAACGAGTTGGGTTTCCACACGGTGTCTGCGAGGTGGGTTCCGCGACTGCTTTCAGTTGAACAAAAAAGGACGCGATTGACTATTTCACGCGACTGTTTGGAGTTATTTGAAGCCGATGCAAATGATTTTTTGAATCGTTTTGTTACTATAGACGAAACATGGGTTCATTACTGTACACCGGAAACAAAACAACAATCAAAACAGTGGAGAAGACCTGGTTCACCACCCCCTAAAAAGGCTAAGTCGATTTTGTCGGCAAATAAGGTGATGGCTTCAGTATTCTGGGACTCGAAAGGTGTGATTATGATTGATTATCTTGAAAGGGGTCAGACTATAAACTCTGATTACTACTGCACCTTACTACGTCGTTTACGAGAGGAAATAAAAGAAAAACGTCGAGGAATGCTCAGAAGAAAAGTCCTGTTTCATCAAGATAACGCCCGTGTTCACACGTCAGTACAGTCAATGGCTGAAATTCACAACTGTGGCTTTGAACTGTTACCGCATCCGCCGTATTTACCTGATCTGGCACCATCAGACTTCTTTCTGTTCCCTAACTTAAAAAAGCACTTGGGAGGTCAAAGATTTTCGACAAACGACGAGGTCAAAGCAGCTGTAGACGCATATTTTGACTCTAAGGAAGAATCATTTTTTTTTCAACGGTCTAAATGCTTGGAAGGGGAGGTGGCAAAAGTGTATTGAACTTGATGGTGATTATGTAGAAAAATAAAAATATAACTGATTTAGTATGTGTTTATTTTCTTGGTTAGGCCGAGTACTTTTCAATCCACCCTCGTATCTGAAATGCCTGATAATTGCACGAAGCAAAAAATACAATAAATTTGACAAACTCCATGGAAAAAAGTTATCAGAATTTTGATTCAGGTTATATACATAAGAAATTAAAAAGTCAAACCAAGTGAAATTTTTATGAAAATGCTGTGGATTAAATGATTATTTTCACCAATATAATAATATGTTACTTAATTGAATAAAATAATAGCTTAATATGTTAGAAGAACATCTTTTTTTACCCTTACACTTTTAAAAAGTCCGTATAGTGGCGGGTAAGAATACCCGAGATCCCATATCTTCCCGTGGGTGTCGTAAAAGGTGACACAGGGAAACTGAGACGGAAGATGGGCAGCAGCATCTTTCTGATAACAGCAAAAAGCAAAAAACCCGTTCGCCAAGCGAGACAAATATGGCAATATATCCCCCATGAGCAAGACACTAATAAACGGCCACCAGTCCCCGGCGACCCCGCTATTCCTGGCTACGGTGGCGACCATGGTAACGGCGGGGCAGGGGGTGCTAAGAATCTCTGGTAGAAGTTCGATTGTCACCTACGACGACTCGACCTGGCAATTCGATAAGCACGCACCCTAAGGACTGACGAGAAGATCCTGGAGCTGGAAGAAGAGATAGACAAGTTGCGCTGAAATATTATAGAATTATCCGAGGTCCGAAGAGAGAGGAGGGACACGGTAATCCTCGAATTCGGCAACTTGTTCTATCACCGGGACGGCGACCATCTGTCCCAAGTAGGTGTCGCATTTATCTACCACAAGTCTCGTTAACAACGTCGTAAAGATTGGGAGTGTGTCGACGAGCATTGCGTACCTTATACACAGAATCACCAAACGGTATTCGCTGAAGGTCATACAGGTTTACGCACCAACCTCGGCACATCCCGATGAGGCGGTGGAAGAAATGTATGAGGATATCTCTAGAGCCATGCATTCCTCCAAAACTCACTATATGGTGTTAATGGGAGACTTCAACGTAAAACTAGGCACAACAGAGAATGGTGAGCTGAAAGTAGGGAAATTCGGTATAGGACAACGGAACCCAAGGGACCAACAGCTGGCAGACTTCGGGAGAAACAGAGACTTTTCATAATGTATACTTTCTTTCAGAAGCGGCCCCACAGGAAGTGGACCTGGTCGTGACCCGACGGTTTCACAAAGCATGAGATTGACTTCATTATGATGACTAGACGATAACTGTTCAGTGATGTGAAAACTTGTACCGATCACCGAATGGTTAGAGGCACACTGAACCTAAACGTTAATTTGTAGAGGTGTCGTCTAATAAATTCAACGCTCCGGCAAGAGAGACTTGCTCTAATCCAAATTCCCGAAAACTTTCAGCTCGAGTTACAAAACCATTTTCAGTGCCTAGAAGATTGCATTGCAGTGGACGATATAAATGACAAGCTCGTGGAAACTGTCTATACGGTCGGAGCTAAATTTTGCAAGACCCACCGCAGAAAAACACAAAAACTCTCCGATCACACTCTTAATCTCATGGTTGTTGTGAAATGAAGCTGCAGTTTTCAGTAGATTTGATAGCATACAGGCTACTAAACAGACAGATCTCCAAATGCATGCGGCAGGACTTACGCAACTTTAATACCGCTCGTAATGAAGCGATCGAGCGGAACCAGGGCTCCAAAGTCTTTGCCAGAGATATATCTTCCAAAAAGAGCCAATTGTCGAAGCTGAAGACCAAATGTGGCAGCATCGTTTCAGAGACACCTGAGATTTTGAGTGAAATTGAGAGGTTCTATGGGCAGCTGTACACGTCATCATTGGAACCACAAGCATGAGTAAGTAACGATCCAAGAGTAAGTCTTATCCGACACTATTCCAATGACATCCCGGACAGACTGACGTCCGGTATGTCATTGGAGTGAGATTAGAATGGCTCTCCAGCACCTTAAAAACGGAAAGTCCACGGGCGAGGATGGAACTACAGCGAATCTGCTGAAAGCGGATGGAAAACCGGTACTTAAAGTCCTTCAGAAGCTCTCTTATTCCGGTCTCCATGATGGCACTACTTCGGAGGTGTGGAGCGAAAGTGCGGTGGCCTTATTCATTAAGAAAGGCGACAACGCTCTCTTGAAGAACTACAGACCGATTTCCTTCTGAGCCGCGTCTACGTGCAGTTTTCGAGAGTCATTACGAATCATCTCGCATGCAAACTTGACGACTTCCAGCCTCTTGAACAAGCCAGTTTCCGAAAAGGCTGTAGCATCATCGACCACATACATACCCTTTGGCAAATTTTACCGAAGATCAAAAAGTACAATCTGTGTCTTTGTCTTGCATATGTCGACTATAAGAAAGCCTTTGATTACGTCGTTTGGGTGGTTCTGCAGTCCCCTCCAGCGGTACCAAGTGGACTGTGGGTAAGTATATCGAAGTGCTGAAGTGTTTGTACAGTAGGTTTACGATGGCTATCCAAGTACGGAACCAGAAAACGAAACCTATCCAACTGCAGAGAGCTGTAAGACACGGTGACGTAATATCCTCGAAACTCTTTACCGCTGCATTGGAAAACGTTTTCAAGCTACTGGACTGGAAAGGATACGGTATTAACTTCAATGGCGAGTACATCACTCACTTTCGATTTGCCGACGATATAGTTCTTATGTCAGAATCGCTGGAGGACCTGAGCTCAATGACGTCGAGTAAAGTAAGTCCAACTTCGTCCGAGAGATCAATCGACGAATTCAACGCGGCTGGGCAGCTTTCGGGAGATTTAGACACATCTTCTCGTCATACATACCTCAAAACTTCAAAACTAGATTGTACAAGCAGTGTGTGTTGCCAGTGATTACCTAAGGATCTGAGATGTGGTCCTTCACTGCTGGCCGTATGAGGAAGCTCAAAGTCGCTCAGCGAGCTATGGAGAGGGCTATACTCGGCGTTTCTCTGCGTGATAAACTTAGAAACGAGAATATCCGTAGTAGAACCAGAATAACCGATATAGCCCAAAGAATTACTATGCTGAAGTGGCAATGGGCCGGCCATATAGCTCGAAGAACCGACAACCGATGAGGAAGAAAGGTTCTCGAGTGGCAGCCTCGTATCCGCAAGCGAAGTATAGTGCGTCCCACCACTAGATGGAGTGATGACCTGGTAACACATTCAGGAAGTCAATGGATGGAGGTGGGTCGAGATCATGCTTTATGGCATTCCTTGGGGGAGGCCTAAGTTCAGCAGTTGAGTTGTGAAGGGTTGTAATTAATGAATTAATGAACTTTAAAGTTTAAAATAAAATATCTTTATTATTTTTCTATAAATATTTTAAAAGTACTATATAATCACAATATTTTTTGCTAGTAAAGAAAACGAAAAATTTTAGAGAATTTAACTAAATGTTTTGTAAATTTATCGTATACTTGCTATTTATTTATGTACGATTACACATAAATGGTTTGTGTGCTTACTAGTTTATGGTTTAACTTCAGGCAAAGTAAGAAAGTCCCAAGTGCTAATGAGATAAGAATGGAAAAAGTTAAAAGTAATGATGTATTGTTCATTTTGTGTCTAAGAATGATTTAAATTATTGTGCAGCAGTAATAATAAAGAAAAAAGAACTAGCCTTCATTAAAATGATAAACTTCTTTGAAAAATGTGTGTTGAGAATTAAAAGCTCGAAGAAGTGCTTTAAGGCGATAATAAAAGGGAATAAATCAGGAAGTTATAGCAGGAATTATATCTACTGGTGCTGGATAATATATCCAGCTTCATATTGTTCTTGCCTGTTGAGATATCCCACTGTACCTCTGCGGTTGTATGAAGCGACGCTTAATAAGTTTATAAAGGTGTGAACAAACGGTAGAGCATTGTAAAGTTGAGGCTAGGAAAGAAGAGGTGGAGCGTGTAAAACTCATCAGAAATATGTCATCTCAAAGAATACCAGAGAAAGTTGACAGCTTAATGGTTTGTCAGAGTTTCAAAATACTAACTGTGCTCTCCTTGTTAAGTAATTACTGAGGAGCTAGAATTTAAGCAATGTGCCATCAATAAAAATAGCAAGAACAACGAGAGTAAAGCGTCCTGAGAATTAGAAAGAGCTTTAAATGTTAACATACATTACTGAATATAGTTTACACTAATTTTCATTTCTGGGTACTAGTCCAGACGGCAAATAGAGGCTGGTTATTTAGAAGTGATGCTCATTGATCCGATTATAACATAGAACCCAAAGTGGCAATCAAACGTCCTATACAAAATTATTATGTAATAATGCTGAACCCGCACCCTACTCTTATATTTACAAATAATATGAACATTATTATCATAGCATATTCGTATCCAAATGTAATTGCAAAGTTTCGCCAGCTAACTATACTTTATACTTGTAAAGTGAATAATATTACAAGTATCCTTATACCAACAAAGAAAGAAAACGAAACGCTGCGTACATCTCAAGGCATGCAAAAACCAAGCCAAAACTATGCTCACCTTATTGCAAGAACACGCACTCACGTCTTTGTATGCATCTATAATAGTTTGAAACCATTAATATGGTTTTAGATGCATCTATGTATGCATCCGTCAGTAAACCTTTACGGGCTGATAAAGAAAAAAAGAAAATAGATGTATATTAGAGTCAAGACGTTGAGCATGGTTTCAACTTCACTTAAAATGTACGACGCACTCTATCATTCTTCCTTTGTTGGTCTGAGTAAGGATCATGTTTAATTGGGTATAATGTATATAATATAGCGGAAAACTGTTAAGTCAGCTTGATATTCGAATTTCTAAATTCGAATTTTAACTACGTCCTTAAAAAGAAACATTTCACAAACTATTATGTATGTGAAAACTATTATATTATTTTTATAAAAAGTTTAATTTTGAAACTTTTAAGTGGAGCTAAGGTAACAACTAGCACTTACTCTTACCAATTACTTGTCACACTTTCACATTTTCACACTTAGGGCGCGTTCCGACGACATGTACCCGCTACGCGCACGCCACGCGTACGCGACGCGTGTCAGCACCCACGTCTAACTCGTTTTAAACAATTTTGCATATAATTTGAGTCTTATGACAAATCAAGAAATCTGAAATTGTATAAAAAGCGCGGGCGTAGGATGTAGCGGGGCGGGTGCAAAGCATGTGCGGGGCTCGCGGGGCCGGCGCGGAGCGGGAACGAGACGGGCGCGTGGTGTGTGCGAGGTGTGTGCGGTTGAACGTCGATAAATACAATTTCAGATTTATTGATTTGTCATGAAACTCAAATTATATGCAACTTTCAAAGATTGTTAGACGCAGGTGCTGATACGCGTGTCGTACGCGTGGCGTGCGCGTAGCGGGTGCGTGTTGTCGGAACGCGCCCTTAGAGAGGGAACTTTTTCTTCAAATGTTGCTGCATTTGAAAAAACTCACTTTTTTCAAACATTATTAAGCTCGATACATGTGACATATTGGGTGATTCCTTAATATACTCTGGTGATTCCATCAAAATCATTCAATCCGTTATCTTGTTTGTCGTGGATGCTCTTGTCAAGATGATCAGTGATACGAAGTGTTGCTGTTGGTTTATATACTTCGATTTTGTTTTGTCGTCCATCACATTTTACACGGCATGTGTGATTGTGCACGTATCACAACCAGAAGACGTATACTGATTTTTCAGAATATGAGGCGATGTCCGTAGATGAGAATATAAAAACCTGATAAATAAAACAGTAAATTACCGCTTCTTACGGCAAGGAAGAATCCGCCGTTTTAATTAAACGCGTGTTGCCACACTACATGTCCTCATTTTTTTTATTTCCCAGATTAATGCTAGTTTTGTCACGATATTTTGCTTCAACAATTAAAAATTCTAGTTGTATTAGCGAGAATCAAACTTGGTTCGTTCGCGTAACCTACCTGACAAGTAACGAAGAAAATATAACAAATATTATAAAACACAAACATGAAAATCCAATATCTTGATAAAATTGTTAATTCCAAAAATAAAAGGTCCCTCGCCGGTAAGCTTCTTCACTTGGTAAGCCGGGATAAGCCTTTGAAAAAATATAATTAAATAATCCGTGTAATCTCCCGCTTGTGTTAGACATATTATAATGACGCGACTAATGATCTGTATGGTATATTTGATAAGCGTAAGTTGATTGAAACGCCACTTAGAAAAAAGTCTTTCAAAGTTCTTCTAAATTTTATGCTACGTTAACACAGTCATTTACTATTTATAGTTTATTGATAGGATTATACCTATACCCTGTGAAAATTTCCTGCTCTCACATATTGTTTTAACAGTACTAAACGCCTTTCGTATTTTACACTATCACCACGGCACCATCTCAAACTCTACTTATAGTCAAGGCAATTTTTTTTTAAATATGTGTCACGGTTCCGTGAAATTTGATCCAAAGTGCTCTTGCTTACACATCAACAGAATCTAGGGATATTTTATATTTCATCAAATATCTAAAAATCAATGAAGAATTATCTGATGTAGTAAATGGAAGAATGATAGGTTATTTCAAGGTATTTAATAAAAAATAAAAACATTTCGTAAAATTAATATGATAAAAAAACTATCATACTAGTTTTTTTCTTCTTATAAAAACAAAACTTCTTATAAAATTATTCATTTTAATTCAAATAAAAAAAAACTTATAACATCTAATTATTAAAATCAGTGTTGCCACCTCTTACATTAATTACACACCAACATCCATTGTTCATACTTAAAATTAAATTGTCTATGTCTTGCTGGTCCCATGTTCTTTGCAAGTTTTCGTAAAATTATTGTTCCGTTGTCAAATTTGGCGAGAAATCTCTAAAAGCTTTTCGTTATAACATGTCACATGAATGCTCGATAGGATTTAAGTCGGGCGACTTTGCAGGCCAATCCAAAACTTGAATATCGTGGTCTCGGAGAGCGGCCGACACCAGCCGCGCCGTATTGGAAGGAGAATTATCGTGCATGAGTAGAAATACCTGGCCTAATTGGATTCTGTGTGGGACAATAACAAGCTCTACTACCTTTTCGTGGTAATTTTGTGCCTTGGATCCAAACGAGCTGGGTTCGTCTGCCAAGACGAATTCCTGCCCACACTATGATTGTCCAGTCTTGGTATGAGTGAACCTTCCGAAGGTGCCGTAGACAGCTAACTCTCCCTAGAGTTCTTCAAACGCGTTTTGTTCGTGAATCCAGATGAAACCCAAAACGGGAGTCATCGGTGAATAGCACCAAAATTCATTGTTCGTCACTCCATGGTAAATGCTCCCAAGTCCACGAAAGCCGCCAACCGCTATTACCACGTCGCAATATTGGAACACGTAGCGGTCTTCAAGAATGAAGACTAACTTCATGCAACCTCCTTCGCACGGTTTGGTCGCTTACCAGCAGCTGGTGGTCCTCCTGGAGCCTTTGTAGTAGTTGCATCGCTGTGATCTTGGGTAGCCTTCTGGCGGTCATTTCGAGGAATCGATCCTGTCTCCGCGTAATAACAAGATATCTATATGTGTGCCACATCCCCAGTACTGCGATAACGTGACCACAACCTTGATATCACATTTTGGCTCGTGTGTAGGGCCTCAGCAACGACGCATTGAATAGCACCATTTTCTAACATGCCTAAGGCTCGTAATATTTCATCTCGACTCAAATGACGACGTAACACGACTCTTAAAGCACACAGGGCACGTTAAATTAAAAAAGAAAAACAATCTAAGCCCTTTTCGTTAATTTACATCAGTAGAACAATTTTAATTTTCCTTGACGTAACTAATTACTTACAATTATACCGCCGTTTTTATTTTTCTGTTGCTTTTTTATTAACCTACTTATTAAAATTTTCAAAATACAATAAAAGAGGTTTCAATCTGAATGGAAACGTTTTATGAAAACTAAAAAGATTTTAAACTGTAAAGTCGTAAATAATAAGGTACCTATCCCTAGATTCTGTTAATGCCTTCGATCTTCTTCGACCTTACGTTCGCTAGTCACGTGACAGCACCGCTATATCTCGGTACATCGCCTCGCGCCATCTAATTTAGACTTTGAACTATATAAGAAAACAGCAAATGTATATACATTTGCAGTAACTCTATATTTCGCGAAAATCTGTGAAACTTATAAGTCATCCAACAAACCAACGTGTAACGTAGCCCCTGGAAACACGAAGCAGCTCAGCGGAAGTTCAAGTGAGTTCACATGATTTCCTTCACAGCCATTCCTGTAGCCCGAATTTAGGGACATTTGCAGTATCGTGAAATAGTATATTATAACTGACATACAGTTCATAATCTATGTAAAATCATACTAAAATCATCATAACTCTGAACCAGCAGCTGGTCATTTAAACCAACAAACAATTTTTACCATCATTATATAGTAATTTGCGCAACGACTCATCCAGGCCATACATTCACATCCACCATTTTACTTACTAATTATCCATCATTTTATTTACTAATTATCCATCATTTTACTTACTTACTTTAATTACTTACAGCACGTATTAATATAATAATTATTATTATTTTAACATATTTTCCCCTAACTAGTTATGAAGTAAAATTATGTTCATTATAGAACTCATTCTAGTCACGTAATCATTTAGTTAAAGAAGTCGATATTGCACTGAAATAGTTTAAATATCTACATTACTGTAATGTAATAGTAATAAATGTCATCGAGATATATTTAGTTATTTTTAAAAAGCTTCAGCACCGCTCCTGAAACTTAACTAACTTGTACCATAAACTAATGTCCTTCCTCCTCCTTCATTTAGCCGTCATTGAAATTATATTTTTAGAGCGAATTATTCCGAATTAGGTTTACAAAAAAGCTTTTTTTTTTGTTTTGTATAAACGTTTTGTAATAGTGTGTCGTAGGTTCTTTGTAATGTATTTATGTCCATAAATTCACAATAATAAAATTTGTAAGATAAATTTTCCACAGTCTAAGATTTTTCAATTAATTTCGCTAGAAGGTAAACCCTTAAAACACTTTCAGCCCACGCCTATGATAGTCTTTGTTGAAAAAAAAATCTTGAAAATATTCTCCACATGTTTACGATACTTACTGTTGTCCCCAGTTTATTAATGCTAAATGAATATTTTAAATTATGCCATGCGCCTGCCAAGCACCTCCCAATCCCCCCTCCCCATTTTCAACAGTGGGCTTTTGCTAGGCTGTAATAAATTAATGATTAAATAGTAGTCTCACTGCTGAGCACAGACCTCCCATCCCATTTTTAAGAGAATTATATAGTAATTGGTTAGGCGCGCTGATCCAGTGCGTGTTTGCAAACTTCACGAAACGAGGCATTCCATCTTAGTCCTAAGGGGTGATAATGCATCTGCATTTTGGTTCTTAATTGAGGATAGTTAAAGATGTATATAGGCTATTGCATCCAATAACCATCAGGTGAACTGTGTGCTCGTTTGTAACCCTTATCCTATAAAAACTGTTCTTTTTATTATTATTTATATTTATTACATTATATTATTATTACCGCGTATTTTATAACATGTCGTCAAAAAATTGGCGATATGCGAAAAACTCATGCAGGTTTCCTTATCGTATGTTTGTGTAAGCAAACATCGTCTGTAAAGGGAAACCTGCACGTGGTAAATCAGCACTTACACTTTTTACTGGAAACGAGGCATTCCATTTTGCATTTTGATTCTTAATCGGGGATAGATACAAATGTCTATGAGCCACAGCAACCACTTACCGTCAGGTGGACATTGTGCAATTCACATGCGGTAAACTTCCAGACAATTAGACGAATGCAGGGTTATCTTCTATCTCGTTCTCTCGCAAGTCTCTCGCAGGCTAAATCCTGTAGATGTGTTTATCTCTCTTTAGTGTCGCTTTTCGTTTCATCTAGTTTCAAATGACATCGATTCTAAAGAAGGTTCCACTTTAAAAAACTTAATAATAGCAATTTACTGAGCCAAGACAACGAGTAACACGTCTCTTTGCAATTACAACTTCATCATCATCATTACAGCCCTTCACAAGTCCACTGCGGAACATAGGTCACAAAGCACGGTCCTGAGCCACCTGCATCCATTGACTTCCTGCATATCTTACCAGGTAGTCACTCCATCTAGTGGGGGGTTACCCTACACTTCGCCTACCGGTACGAGGCTGCCATTTGAGAACATTTTTTCCCCATCAGTTGTTGGTTCTTCGAGCTTTATGGCCCACCCATTGCCACTTCAGCTTACTAATCCGTTGGACTATGTCGGTTACTATGATAATATAATATGATAAGACCTATCCATTGGGAGACACTATTGAGTTCATTGAGCATAGTGCTTAGGTCCTCCAGCGATTCTGCCATAAGGACTATATCGTCGGCAAACCGAAGGTGAGTTATGTACTCGCCATTGATGTTAATACCGTATCCTTTCCAGTCCAACTACAACTTATCTATAAATAATTGTAGTAATTAATATTAAATATTATTATTATTATTCCTAAAACATCATTAAACCCTGACTTCTAAACTAGGATACACTGTATTTCAGGAGTTTGTTCTTTCCCATTCAGTGACTATTTGTGTCAAAGTACGTTAGGAAATGCTTATTATATTTTGCTTGCGAGTCGCCCCGGTTTTTTCCGGGTTAACTAAGGAGATTCAATTTATTTTTAAACTTCATAGTATACCATATGTCTCATTCCGTTTTACTGATCTTTTATTGTTTTCGTCGGGGTCGATCAGCTGGTGATCTTCTAGTCTATCTGACTCATAGATGAGCGGAGGCAGTAGAGTCAAAGGACCTTGCCCGTTAGTTTGGACATAGCGAAGGCCTTCGATCGGGTCTGGCACAAAGCGCTTCTTTCGAAACTCCCTCCCTATAGGCTTCCCGAGAAATTGTGCCAATGGATCACCAGTTTCCTTGCTGATCGGACCTTCAAGGTCGTAGTAGACGGTGCATGCTCTGATTTCAAGCCTATCAATGCTGGTGTTCCACAAGGCTGCGTGCTATCACCAACGCTGTTTCTCCTGCATATCAATGATATGTTGCTAACTAGTAGCATTCATTGCTATGCGGACGACAGCACTGGTGATGCCTTATATACCGGCCGTGCCAATATTTCCCGGGAAAACGTCGCCGAGTAACGGGACAAACTTGTGTTTGAAGTCGAGCCTTTGCTTAACAAAGTCTCGGATTGGGGGCGACTAAGTCTAGTCCAGTTCAATCCCCGGAAGACACAAGTTTGCGCGTTTACCGCTGAAAAGAACCCCTTTGTCGTATCTCCTCAGTTTCAAGGCACTCCCCTTGCTGCCTCAGCTAGCATCGGAATTCTTGGCGTCAACATATCGTATAGTGTGCAGTTTCGTGGTCACTTGGAAGGGAAGGCCAAATTGGCCTCTAAAAAGCTTGGCGTGCTCAGCAGAGCGAGACAGTGTTTCATGCCGGCACATCGCTTGCAATTTTACAAAGCGCAAGTTCGGCCCAACATGGAATACTGTTCTCATCTCTGGGCCGGGGCACCCCAGTGCCAGCTCCTTCCACTTGACCGCATCCAGCGCAGAGCGGTTCGAATCATCGACGACCAAGTTCTTTCTGACCGGCTCGATACACTGACACTGCGTATTTTATCGCATCTATCACGGGGAGTGCTCTGAGGAATTGTTCGGACTAATTTCAGCCGCTCAATTTCACCATCGCACATCGCGACAAAACTCTCGTTACCATCCATACCATCTGGATGATTGGCGGTCCACCACTGTGCGATTTAGAAGAAGTTTTCTCCCTTGCACAACTTCCTTGTGGAATCAATTACCACCAGCGAATTTTGCGGACCGATATGACTTAGGAACCTTCAAGAAAAGAGCTTACACCTTTTTAAAGGGCCGGCAACGCATCTGCAATACCCCTGGTGTTGCGGTTGTTCATGGGCGGCGGTAGTCACTTACCATCAGGTGAGCCGCATGCTCGTTTGCCCCTTCTTCTATAACTATTCTTCTATATCGATTTATTTTAAAACTGAGGTTTTAAAAAATAAATCGATTCTACGAATTTCCTGACTTAGAGACATCAAGAATGACCACAACACCGACCGCCACCATAATTATTTTGTCGCGTGAGTATTTACCTATATACAAATGGTTACTGAAAGTTATCCTTTGTAGATGACATAATATGCTGTCGCGACCTTGTTTCAGAACTTTACAAGAACAACAATTAAGCCATACATTACTAACGTGCAACTTTAACTATTGGCTGGGTCACGCCGTGGAAACTCCCAAGAGGCACGATTTTTCCGACTTAGTTGACGAATATCGTCATAACTTTTAGCCGTAATATAACTTCGTTGCGTGGAATAGTTACTTTCGGCAGCATTTTTAATTTTTAGGATACTTATTTTGCAAATAATACACATACAAACTGCTGTGGTTTACTGTAAATAGGTTATTTTAATACATTTTTATAATCTGCGTTTTTTGTTTTTCCATCCTTTGCTTAAAACATAAAGATTTTGCGGGTTTAATACTCATGAGCACGTCACATAGAGTTGCCAATGGTAAAAACATTTTTTTTTCTAAATGTTCACCTGCCACTTTAAGCGCTTGTCGTTGAGCTTTGTTTATTGTTACTGCAAATGCTGCTTTTAGGGGAAACTACACTCTTTGTAATGGCAAATCAGTCGGAATTATTGGAATATGGGGAATAAAAATATTTTCTGCTTTTGCCATTCCAGTCATGATTATAGCTTTTATAATTAATTAATAAATTAGAGTAATTTGTAGCCGTGTACGCCGTGAATTTATAGCCATGGTATGTCAAGATTTCTCATTAACAGGACTGGAACACTAACTTTCAGCTTCAATTTATGGGAAAACACTCCTGATAATTCTAAAGAATTGAGAAACTCTATAGGGCATGATGTCACTTGTTCAGTGTCGATAACATTATCTACTGAGAGGCACTCAACACCATGTCTCATATATGTCTGATATAATTTGTTTGTCTATCGGGCCTACCATCTCATTTGTCAAAAATTTCCCTTTCACACAACCGTTCTCGATTGCCCATATTTACTTGTGGATCAAAATGGACATTTTATTAAATCATCTGTGATATGGAAAATTTGACAGAACTCACGTCTCAGCGTAATCGTGCCGTTACTGGCTGTTGGCATACAATTTTTTAGAAGACCAACCGCATATTTCCCTGCTTGAGAATCATTGTCTAGTTGTACTCGCATATTTGTAGTCAGACAAAACTTTTTTACGTGAGCCCATAGTACATACGCTTTCAAACAGACACTTATTTCATCTACCTGTATACCCGGCATGTGTAATAACCGGCAGGGGCTGTCTAAATTCACCAGCTAAAATTACCACCATCCCTCTCATGATACCCTGGTTGCTCTGGATATCTTTCATTGTGCGATCTTGTTCTTTGATTACTCTTTTATGGGACATCGTACATTCATCCCAAACCAACAGATTACACTGCTACAACACTCTTCCGCGCGCGCTGCTTTTGCCAATGTTACAAACTGGCATTTCCCCATTAACTAAGTTCAACGGCAGTTTAAGAACTGAGTGCGCTGTTTGTACTCCTACTAATTAGCGTAGCAGCTATTCCAGAGGAAGCTACTGCAACAGCAACTCCCTTTGCTTTCCGGATTTGAGCTAATAGTAAGTTTAAAAGAAAGGATTTGCTAGTGCCTCCTGGAAGATTCAAAAAGAACAACCACTATCGCCACTGGCAAGTTTTTGAATAATTGTGTCAAAAACTAACCTTTGTTCTGGATTCAAAAGTGGGAGGGTCTCCGTTATTTGTCGCTTTAAAGTAACAGTATCGTAATCTAGTTCTCGCATTAAATCACTACTAACTTCCCCAATTCTTTGTGGTCTGCTCATCTCAAAATCAGGTAAATATTTTCCAGTAATAATTATCACTTAGTCTTCAATCTTGTTGTTTGTTAAATACAAAGCTTCATGATTTTATCTTCGATAATGACGAACTTCCATACAAATTTTCATCCATAATTTAACCCCTTCATGACATTTGTACAACAAAAGGTAGCTTGTATCCATTCCCAAGGTCTAGTTTATTTTTTGTACCAAATTTCATTAAAATCGGTTGTGAAAGCGTGACTATGTTTGGATTTCCATACGAAGTTTCATACCCTATTTCATCCCTACAGAGGTCGAAATTTCAAAAACGCTAGAACAATTTTTTTTATAGGATAGGGTGATAAACGTACACAGTCCTCCTGATGGCAAGCGGCCGCTATGGCCCATAGACATCTACATCTATCCTCTTTTGTTAAATGCAGATGCGTTGTCACCCGTGAGGACCAAGTTGGAATGCCTCTTTTCCAGTAAAAAGGGTATCCGGTTCTCTAAACTCACCATACAAAACACAGCAGCATCAAGCCGCCATTTTACGCTGGTATTCTGTGAGAGCGTGGTCCTTCCCCGGTCGAGCCGCCCCATTCGTGCTACAACTATACTACTAATATAGCTGCAGCATGGCTCTACCATGTATAAAATTTTATTTTAAATTATTACAAGTTGATTTATTAAATTATTATAAAAGTTTATTTCTTATGAAATGCCTAAATGCAAAGTTTCATGGTTTGATCTTCGACAATGACGAACTTCCATACAAATTTTTAGCGATAAAAGGTACCCTGTGTCCTTTCCCAAGGTCTAATCTATATCTGTACCAAATCTTATTAAAATTGGTACAGTGGTATAGACGTGAAAGCGTAACAGACAGACAGACAGAGTTACTTTCGCATTTATAATATTAGTAGGGAAGTAGGGATTAACAAATATGTCATTCTGTTATATATTAATATCTTGAGTGAGAAAGTAAACAAAACCTTCTATTGAGTTTAAAATTTGTTATACCAGTTAGTAGTCTACCAATTTCAACACAATTACTAAACTTTTCTTCCTGGATGGACTATATAATGGACATTTTATTTAAATAACTCTTTAAAGGGAAAAAAAATTACAAATTGTTGCACATCTGGAGCATCTTTTAGTAACATCCTAAATAAAATTATAGTTACTAAATTTTGCCCAAAAAGTACTATAATATTTTTTGTTGTTTGAAGAGCAGTTATTAAGATATATTGAACAACTTAAATGTACACGAAATTGTCTTGTGCACACTGCCTTACATACAGGGATTGCCACAGAAAAATAATCTTACGTGAAAATTTTACGTGGTAGAGCCATGCTGCAGCTACTATATTAGTGGTATAGTTGTAGCACGAATGGGTCGGCTCGACCGGCGAAAGACCACGCTCTCACAGAATACCAACGTAAAATAGCAGCTTTACGCTGCTGTGTTTCGTATGGTGAGTGTAGAGAACCGGAGACCCTTTTTACTAGAAATGAGGGATTCCATCTTAGTCCTCACGGGTGACAACACAACTGCATTTTGATTTTTAATGGAGGATAGATGTAGATGTCTATGGGCTGCAGCAACCACTTACCATCAGGTGGGCTGTGTGCTCGTTTGTCACCCTTATCCTATAAAAAAAATCTAAGATTTACAAATGAATAATTTTATACCTATGTAACAATAATTTAAATTTGGCAATAGTTAAAATAAAAATAATTGTAATTAAAATAGTGACAAATTTCATTTAATTGACATTAACAATTTAATAAAAAAGTTTTTGACAAAAGATAGGTATTACCTATCCAAATATAATTGAATACTGGTAGCAAATGTGCTATCTTATTATATACTTTTTAACTCGGTCAAGTTTATGGCTACCAAGCGTAGATAGAGGATTGACTAGATAAAGCATTCGCGTATGCTTTTGAGATAGAAATTGGCGGGAGGTACTTTCACTGGGTTACCAGATATTGTTCCATTTCCCCCGTTATGGGTTTATTTATATTCACAGCACTTACATTCATACAAAAAACTTAATTGTTACCATAAAAAAAATGTTATTTTATAATTCAGATGATTAATTCATTTCTCTTGAAAATACATTCTGTGACTAAAACTACGGGCGGAAACAGCGTAAAAACAGAATCATCATTCTGTATTCAACGGCGCATCGACGATTTTACTGGACATTCAATAAACTCTGGATTTCGACGGCACTATGTGAAGACGCTACTAGCACAAAGTGTGATATTGCTAATAAATAACAATGTTATGTATGTACTTAAATATTAATTAAGAATAAAAATATTAAATAATAAACAAAAATTTCCTCTGTCGAGTTTTGTTTTTACAAAAAAAAATCAATAATGTTTTAACATACCATTCCGTCACAAGTTCAGTGCTGAACACAGACCTCCGAAAGGAAAGGCTTTCCACTTAGGTTTTGTGGTACAAAACACGGTTATGAGGCTACTCCCGCGATTTCCTGCATGTTTTGCTAAGTTAGTGTCTTGTGTGCGGCAAGTTGTGGCGTACAAGAGAATTTGTCTGTACACGGAATGATATTACCCCGCGTCGTAAGCAATAATACTAGATGGGGATGGAGCAGTAGCACTTTCCCGATGAAAACTTAAAATAACAAATAAATGCGGTGGCCAACCAGCATAATGCATATTTTCACGCAGGCGTCGCAACTATGGTAAAAGTCATCCTATGAGGATATCTAGGGAAGGCCTTTTTTAGGTGACTTACTTATGGTTAGGTGGCTTAATCATGTTACCTAATGGTTAAGGTGGTAAAATGCTTTAATAATAATTTAATATTATATATTATAATGTACATATTATAATATGTTGGTATATAAAACAAAAACAAATGTTTTATAATATTATATTTTAATTTACCATGCAGTGTAAGATTATCTGTTATCTCATATCATTCCATGGGTGGTATATGAGGCGACATAGGGAAACATCAAAGAAGATAAACAGCAGCATTTTCCTGATAACAGCTAAATAAAAAAAAACAGTGGTTACAACCCGCTTTCCAAGCGTTGAAACTATGTCAAATAACTATAATCATGTTTATGTTCAACAGCGGACTTTTGATAGACTGTAAAGATATACATATATTCTATTCAAATGAAAATATATAGAAATATAAAAATGAAAAAGAACTAAATTTTATTTACTTACACAACATTTAGAAATATTAACAATGTTACATTAAATAAATCAAATGAAAACACAATTATATATCAAATATAATTCAACAAAATTAAAATAAACGATTATTTATTAATTTTTCATCACATTAATAAACAACAAAATTAACAAAATTTTTGTCTTCATTCTAGAGCATTCGTTGTTATTCTTGGTTTGAGCAGCTTTAGAATTTCTCAAAAATATGCATTTATAAACTTGATTTATACTTTGCATGGCAGAAATTCTTGGTGGCTGGTTGTTAGAATCGGATTAGAAAGGAGTATATATATTATATATGCCTTGTATAAAATATATTTTAGTGGTATAAATAATAAGGTACAACTCCTAAACTATACTTTTTTTTTATTTAATTATACATAAAACATATTACAATAGTGCATAGTTACTATAGAGCACCATTAAACCGCAAAACGGTTTGTATTGGTGCTTGCAGACGTCTATACGCATAAATATATTATTTTTAATAACTACCATCTTATAATTGATAAAGTTAAGCATAATAACAACTAACAACCTATTCATTGTATTAGTGACATGACGACAAACAGGTTTCGCTAGTTTACCGCGATGAGCGTGTATGGTATACTATACATATACAGGCTGATTTCTATAGCAATTATTTTTTTTAAATAATTATTTAATAAAATAATTTTATATATACCTATATACACATACACACACACACACACACACACACACATATACATACACATACGTATACATATATATACATATATACATACATACACATATACATATATATATATACACACATACACATACATATATATATATATACATATACATACACACAGACATACATACATATATATACATACACATATATATATATATATATATATATATATATATATATAGATTTAATATCATTTGAGAATTTATTAAGGAAGACAATTCAGGTTTTCTAGAACATAATGCTTAATTTTATATTTTAAGTTTTTTTCTGTCAATTCGTTCTTAAGGTTTTCTGGAAGATCGTTTAGAATAGAAGCTAATATATTAACAGTTCTCCTGTCTCCATAAAAGTTATTTGATTTTATTTTTGCTACAGATTTTTTATTACTTTGTCGCGTTCTATCAGAATATTTTACCATTTTTAATGAAGGAATCATATTAAAATCTTCAATCATGATATGACATTCAAGTTTTTTATTTATAGGTATGACGTTACAGTATTTAAAAAGACCAATATAGTTATTTTCTTTATATTTTTGTTTTACCTTGTCATCTACAATGAGCTTTAAGAATTTTAGTTGTAAATTAAAGATCCTTCTTATGTATGTTTTGAATGTACGACCATAACTTGTTATTCCATATGATATTATTGAATCTACTAGCGCATGGTACATTGATAGTAGTACTGAATATGGTACTTTATTCTTGATAATATAGAATATTGCAAGCAATGACCTTAGCTTATTACAAATCATATCAATATGAGGACCCCAGTTCAATCTGTTGTCTATGATTAAGCCTAGGTATTTTTGATTTGTAACTTGTTCTATAGGTGTACATATGCATTTTTGAATAAGGCCATGCATACATTCATGTGTATGTACAGTTATTGATATTGGACTATATACTGTGTTATGACTTGACCTAATATGCATGACTTTAGTTTTTTCTGCGTTAATAACTAGTCCCATGTCATGAGACCATTGATTTAAGAGCGTTATATCATCTTGAAGTGTTTTTTGAGCGGCGGCGATGTCACGATTTGCTGATACGAGACAAGTATCGTCCGCAAATTGATATAGATTACACTTTGTTATAAGGTAGTTAAGGTCATTAACATAAGCAAGGTAATGCAAGGGACCCAATACTGATCCCTGTGCTGTTCCTTCTGTAATGTTTACTTTATCACTAAGTGTATTATCCACCCTAACAACATATTGTCGGTTACAGAGGTAGTTTTTACTCCAGTCTAATAAAGGTCCTCTGATACCTGTGTCTTGAAGCTTTTCAATTAGAGTTTCATGTCGTAAAGTATCGAAAGCCTTACTGTAGTCAATAAAGGCGACTAATACGTGTCTTTTCTCATCAAGGTAAGTATTAATATCACTTGTAAATTTTGACAGTAGCTGTGTAGTGCTTTTACCAGGTTGAAATCCGAATTGATTGTTAGATAGAATAGAGTTTGCAGTGTAAAATGTTTGTATTTGTTCACATATATATTTTTCTGCTATTTTGTCGATAATCGGAAGTATTGATATCGGTCTGTAGTTGGCATTTTCTTTTTGGGAGTGTTGCTTATAGATTGGCCTAATAATACTTGTTTTTAATCCGTCTGGATAAATACCCTTTCTTATACTTGTGTCTATAAGTTTTGTCAAAGCAAAAGAAATCTTTTCACCTATGACTTTTATGTCAATAGCTCGAATGCCATCAAAACCGGGTGCTTTATTGACGTTAATATTTTTTAATATTTTTGCTACTTGCTGTACACAAGGTTTTTTATAATAAATAGACAAGCAAGCCGATTTTTTATAACTGTTTGTATCCAAAATATTATTTTTACAATTTGGTATTATTTTAGACACATTTTCTTTAAAACTAAAGGCGAAATTATTTGCTATCGTTTGAGTATTTATATTGTTTGTTTTAAAAGCTTTATTTATTACTACGTCTACAGTTCGGGTTATTCTCCCTGTTATTTTGTTAATAATATCCCAGAGTTTTTGTGTATTTCTTCTATTTTTATTTATTTCTGTTTTATAAAATAAGTTTCTAGATTTCTCTATTGTTTTGTGAGTTTTATTTCTTATTTTATTATAATCTACTCTTAACACTGCGTTAGTAGGATCTTTTTTCCATTGTAAAAATAAATTATCTCTTTTATTGCAAAGTTTTTTTATACTTTTATTTATCCATGGTTCTTTATTTCATTTAGATGTTGATTTTATTTTTATGATGTATTCCGATTTTTTATAACATTCAGTAATTTTACTTATTATATCATTGTATATCAGATTTGGGCAATCTATTGTATTAACATTACTCCAGTCTATATTACGTAATTCTTTACTCAGACGATCTTGTTTGAAACGTATTAATGTAATAGGATCAGCCTGTATACGTGGCGGAGCAATGCATGCAATTGCAATCATTCGATGGTCCGCCAGTACAGTACCCAACGCCGCACTGTACAGTCCTTGTTTACAAGATCGCACAAAAATATGATCTATGCAACTCTTAGTTACTATATTTTTACGTTTTTCGATCCTAGTGTAATCAGATATCCCACAGGATAGGCCGTACTCGCTCATTAGGTTTACATATTGTGATATTGTGTTATTTATAACTTTAAGGTTTAGATTTATGTCACCTATAATCAGAAAATTATCACAGTGCGAGTATTTATTTAATAAGTGTTTCAGCTCGGAAAGAAATAGCGTTTTACTTTTGTCTGGCGGTCGGTACAAGGCACACAGAGTGTAGGTACATTTATTTGATGTTGCAAGTGTTCCAACAATACATTCAAAACCCAATGGAGCGGTTTTAGAGATATGAAAGTTGTGTTTATTATTCACATAAATTATGATACCACCTCCTTTTTTATGACTTCTTAACTCTGTGTGCATTGTATAGCCGTCAATATTATATAATAAACTCAGTTTATCTGATATACTAGCTTCTGTAATAATAATAATATCGATTAGATTCTTGTAGGATTCAATACATTGTAAAAGACATGAGTAGTTTTTAATCAGAGATCTAATGTTTATATGAAAACAAGTAATTTTTGATGATTTAGGTAAACATGATAGGAAGGTTTCGATGTTTAAACAGTCCCTAATTTCCTTAATGCTACTTATATCTATATCAGTAGGCAAACCCGTTAGGAGAGTATCGTTGACCTTAGCAGAGCAGAGTCCCAATATCCGCTTCCTTCCTCAGAATGAAGACCTTGCTTTTATCTTCTTTGCGAGCTCTTATTTTTCCATCTTTAAACCATACATATTTAAACGTACCTGATAACTGTTGTTTTGCTTTCCACAACAATGACTTATTATAGGGTGTTAATGCCTCGCGTACAAATATTTTCCTTCCGCTTTCGTTTTCGTCAGTCTTGGGTATCAGATCTCCGAGTACTGGTTTCACAGTTCGTGCTTTTTGCAGCCAACAGCAACGCTTTTTCTCCTTGAGTTCCACTAGAAATAGGTAATATTTAGAAATAGGTAATACCTATCTCTTGTCAAAACATCTTTATTACATTATTTATGTCAATTAAATGGAAATTGTCATAATTACATATTACATTTATTTCTTTATTTATTTACACATAATTGTTTATAACACACAAATGAAAATATATTGAAATTTTAAAAGGAAAAAGAACTAAATTTTGTGTACTTACTCAATATTTAGAAATATTAACAATGTCACATTAAGTAAAACATATGAAAACACAATTATATATTAAATATAATTCAATAACGTTAAAATAAAATAAACATACGATTATTTATTAATTTTTCATCACATTAATAAACAAATTTAACAAAATTTTTGTCTTCTTTCTAGACTCTAATAAGAATAAATAATAAACGAATGCTCTAGAATCTAGAGCATTCGTTGTAATTCTTGGTGTGAGTAGCTTTAGAATTTCTCAAAAATATGCATTTGTAAACTTGATTTATACTTTTGCATGGCAGAAATTCTTGGGTGCTGGTTGTTAGAATCAGATTAGAAGGGTATATATATATATATATATATATATATATATATATATATATATATATATATATATATATATATATATATATACAGGGTATTTTTGAAACGCTCCCGAAAACAAAGACAGATGATAGAAGATACTACACCTTAGCACATGGATCACAAATAAATTTGATTCCGACGAAAAAAAAATCATCTTTTCACAACGTTTTATTAACTTTATTCACGCTCCATCATGTTAGTACATCTAAATGAAACGATAATTTCATAAAAAAAAATCTTGAAAATACTTAAACAGAAAACTAGCAATGAAACTTAAAAATTACATCAGCTGATAATAGGGTCAATATACTCGCGGACGTCGAACGCTTATAGATCCCGTCACGTAAAAACGCTGGCCTTGAACCTGGGCACTGAGCGATTTTTCGAAGTTTCATTTTTATTTTAATTTTTCATTTCTTATATAAAATCAAAGATAACGATGAGATAGTGTTTATAATTGTGTGAGTACTGAGTACCCAATTAGGTACGTTTATTAATTTCAATAATTTTTTGTAGTAAAGATAATGTAATAAAATGTACAAAATCAGGAAGGAGAGTAAAATTCCCTGAGTATTATCGCCCGTATCACGGTCTCTAGAGGGGGGTGATGTGGAGGCATATCCAACCTGGAACTTCAAAGCGCGGCAGCGAGTGAGCGTACAGCTGTCTTTATACTATGGTACAGCTAGCTACTCACGACTGTATCTAGGTCAAACGGCCACGCCTCAATCGACTTGCGCGTGAGCGGGTTCCCCCCGCCAGTCCGCATCTGCTATCGACGCAGAATGCATGTCAATCGTGCGCTTGTCCGGGCTATCGTATTCATTAATATAATTATTGTAGTCGCGAGGTACATATCGAGTTGTGTATAAGTTCTATTGTTTGTGTTAAATTGTCTTTCCTTTGTTTTCACTGTGTACATTATCCGCCGCATTAAATGTTCTGTGTATTTGTAGACAATAAACGTTTTGTGCGTTATATGTGGTGACTTTTATTGACACTCTAAACACCCATACAACCATAACTTTTAAATTCCATATGAAAATTAGTCGTAGGGATAAAACTTATAAATAATAAACGTTGACGATGTCTTAACATACATAACGCTTTAACGGTGTGTGGAAGGTTCTCCAGTGCGTCAAGGACTTTACATTGTGCGCATTTGTTTTAGCGTATTTGATTAATAATTTTAGTTTTTAAATCAGTTCCGTGTTGACTATCTAAAGAAACAGTTTAATTGTGTTGTTTATTAAATAATTGTTGTTATTAGTTGCTATTTATTACTTAATGATATTATCCTTGTTGTAACGTTTTAAGTTTCTTGTTTTGTTTTTATAATGCCTAACGCGTACGTTTATAGAAGCTCGCAGGAATGCTTCGCATGCATTGCGAATTTACCGAGAGAAATTCCCGACCGCTCGACTTCCAGCTGACTAATAACAGCAGCATTTCAGCGAGTGTTGGAAAATCGGCCCATTGCTCTGGTAGCGGCAGGAGGTGGAAGTCAAGTGGCTGTTCACTCGGAGGAGCGCATTTTAAATGTCGTTCGCCGGAATCCGAACCTAGGTACACGAAGTATCGCTAAATTGTTAAGGCGTCGGGATGGAACAAGTGTGTCATACTGTACAGTTCACAAAGTGTTAAATTGTAACCGAATGCGCCCAAACAAAGTGTACAAAGTGCAAGCTTTAGTTCCCGGCGATCACGACCGCCGGCGAGTTTCTGCCGTTGGTTATTAGACCAGCAACAACGTGTGCCTGGTTTCATTGAGCACGTCACCACGGAGGATTTAGAGCGGTAAGCTGTTTCATACCTAATTTTTTTAAGTAACTTAGTACTGAACTGATTTGAATAGGTACATAACTGAATACATCGAATAATAAACATACCTACACGATGAATAAAACACATGGTGCACCTTGGTTACATATCATTTAAGTATTTTTTTCAATAGCGGGGAATCGAACCAGTTATTTGGGTTATTTTACCTGTGAATTCGAATTAAAGTGGCTACGTGGAGACAAGCACAGTGGCAAAATAGTAGGTTAAGTAGATAAGTTAGGTATTTAGACAAGTGTTGTAAATTATTAGGTATTGTGATATGGTATGGCACATTAGGCTAGTGGGCGCGCGGCCTCTGCGAATTCTGCGTTCTCACGTACATTGACCCTTAATCAGCTGATTGTAATTCAGTAATTCCATTGATGGTTTTATGTTTAAGTATTTTCATGATTTTTTTTATGATATTATCATTTCATTTAGATGTACTAACATGATGGAGCGTGAATAAAGTTAATAAAACGTTGTGAAAAGATGATTTTTTTTTCGTCGGGATCAAATTTATTTGTGACCCATGTGCTAAGGTGTAGTATCTTCTATCATCTGTCTTTGTTTTCGGGAGCGTTTCAAAAATACCCTGTATATATATATATATATATATATATATATATGCCTTATATTATGCCTTGTATATAATATATTTTAATGGTATAAATAATAAGGTACAACTCCTAAAGTATACTTAAATAGGTGATACTTATCTCTTGTCAACAACATCTTTATTACATTATTTATGACAATTAAATAAACGTAAAAATAAGAAATTACCATAATTATTACATTTATTTCTTAATTTATTTACACATTATTTTTTATAACACCTTTATTAAAACGGTTTAAGGGTGGACTAAATGTCCCATTGGTAGGCATTTCCAGTCAGTTTTACAATTATTATTGCATAATAAATTATTCATTTGTATATTTAGGTCAGGACTTAAAATTATTTATTTATTTCTTTTATTTATATCTTTATTTGCATAAAACATGGTAGTACAGATAAAGTTCCAACATTTGTAAAAGAGGATTCCTGTTTAATCAATCCATCTATAAGTAAATATTTTGTCATTGTCATGCAACCAAATCATTACAACTCATAATAATTCAGAATGTCAGCATTTGAAAATAAAATAAGCAATGCTAGTCAATTTTTAATACATACAGAACAAAGTCAAAAATTATAACTACTAACAAGGTCAAGCTTATATCACTTATGGACAAACAACAAGATACAACAAGAAATTATAACATTTAAAAAAATATCTTAATTATATTATAAATTACATAAGTTAAGTATATTTAGTCCACCTAAAACAATGAGGCTCATAATGTTTTGAGCATATACTGCTAAGTTTTGTTGGTTACCTATAATTACTACCAGTAGCGATTATCCAACAGTTACGGATAGCTGATTCCTTAGACAAGCTGTGAAATAATATATTTAAAAGAAATTAATATATTAAATATATAGTACACTTTTATATCAAGGCATTTAACAAAAAAATCAAGTATGGGTATCTGTACATAAATACAATACCTATAACAATTAATACAATATTAATTGATTTAATTAATAATAGCAAGTATATGTAAATGTAATGATAATATAACTCATACCAAACATTTAAAAATCTTATTTTGTTGTGTTATTGTGTACCTTAAGATTAAGAATTATTTATTTATTTATTATTTTTATATTAGTATGACATATTTATTTATTTTTTTAATAAATATTGTAATGTAGTTGTTGCTAATGTATAATAGAATTAATGGAATGCAATAAAGTTTTGTGCATCTGATTTCAGTCAATACATATTTTGTGAAATTAAATATACTTTGCACACTGTTTATGTACTTGAATCCAAACATGTTTTCAAGTTGATACTTACATATTATTTGTGAGGTCTATCTAATGTGGAAAATGATTGAAGAGTTGTAGGGCAATAAGGAGTTTCCTTTAAAGCTGAACATAAAAGTGCATGTAAATGTATAACATTATGTGATTCATATTTATGGACATAACTACTAATCACAATAACAAGTATTATTGAACAATGCGATAACATTATTGTACTCGCTGATATCCCTTAAGTTTCTATAACCCTACCAAATCAAAAAGTACACGTTTGTTATGACTTTAAGCTTTCGAATGACCGTTCAAATTAAGGAGTATTATCATGAAGAATTTACAATTTGGAAGTCCAAATATTTGACAAAATACATCACAAAGTTCATTAAACACATGAAATGTTACACTTTATATTCAAAACAATAGATATTAATCAGTACAAGTAGCAAATGTAAGCACAAAACAAACTTACCGATGAAAGGTAATATTATCAATTTTTCGTTGACTGATGCTGTTGCATCCTAAAATGCTACAACTTACCATCTTTTTAACCTTACTTAATAACTAAAACCCACATAAAACACTAAATTTAATTACCTGTTTGCTTATAATATCAATGTTATTCACAAGAGCTTGACATCGTTAATGTCAAATAAAGGAGGGAAAACAATCAAAAACGCATACCTAGAAAAAGACAAGAAATATAGATTTGCTTCTCCCTTACTCTTATGTCTAGTTAGATATAGTTATATACGTGCATTCCTTTCACATGCTGATGACGTCACGGAATGTTTAGTGTATAAGATACAAAGTCTATGCTACCAAAACTGCTTTTATTAAGCATCATAATTATTTGACATATAGTTTGAAATCAGTTCCAATTAATTTAAATTAGTGAATGCGACAATAGAGTTGATAAAAGAGTTTGATTAATTTTGAATGCAGCCCACAAATAAGTAATAAGAATTGTTTACACCTGGTGCATCAAAATATACAAGGCATGATGAGCAAAGAATTGGAAGTTAAATTGTTTTTAAACAGTAACAACATACATATCCTTTGTATTACTGAACATTGGCTAAAAGATTATAATTTCACGTTTAATCAGTCCTTCACAGGACAGTTAGTTCCTTCACCAGAGAAAAAATTTACGTGGTGGCTCCTTAGTATCGCAGATAAATCATAATTATGTAAAGAACGTAAGGATATTGTGAGCCTCTCTGTTGAGCGAACCTGTAGAAATGACTTGTGTCAAGCTCGAACACCTCATTGTTGTTAATGTTTACAAACCGCCATGTGCTGCTCCTGACTATTTTTAAAGGAGTGTGGAAGAAGGTTTGCTCAAATTTAGTAAACAGAACTTTCAGTAAGAATTACATATAAATAAAACTAATTTTACGGATTTTATCGCGTATATTAACTTATTTTTATCTTCTTCTTTAATATACGCGATAAAATCCGTAAAATTAGTTTTATTTAAATGTGTAGTGTTCGCGTAAATATAAGAAATCATTAAGAATTACATAATGTGATCTATATTGAATTTTTTTCTATTCTATTGTATTCTACTATAAAAATACAACGGTGATCACATAAATGATCACATGAATAAATAAAGCACTTAATAATTGAATTGGAGTAAAGGAATATTAAGCTTAAGGAATAAAAGTTTTGATGCCTTTTCCCCTTGTAGCCTGTTTCGATGTGTGTGTGTAAAGTAAACTGTAAAGTAAAGAAGCCCAGCCTCAGTAAAAACTCATTCCCTAAGTACACTGGTGGATGGTATCGCTAAATATTATTGCCGTGCTACAGAATCCTAGGACGCGCAACGAAATTGAAGGAAGTAAAAGTAACGCGAAACCGCGTAAGTTGACACAGTGACCCGTCAGTGCGCAACATCTCGTCTTACGGAGAATAGGTCGCGACAAATTGTAAAAAATACTTAAATTGTTGTCACAACAATGATGACAAATATAAAAAGTGAAGGTATTACATTTCAGAGATAATTTCATATATTTAATTTATTATTATTACAACACAAATCACTCGTAAAACCAAAAAAATACTTACCTAAGCTATGATGAAACAAATGTTGCTAGTTGTGAGGAAAAAGTTACACAATTTTCATTTAAAAACTTTGATTTCTATTATTTATTTTAAACGTTAAATCGCAACGCTCTGTGTAAAACTCAAACGTTTAAATGTAGATACCTACTTATCTAAGTAGTATCTGGGGGCACGGCAGTGCCCCCGCCAAGTCAAGCAAAAAAGCGGCACGGCCGTACCATCCTTTTCTCGAAGCAGTTCAGGCCATTTCTGAAACCCTATAACTTCGTTATGGATAAAACTAGAAGCCTGAATTTTTACTAAATAAGTAGGCATTGTATAGACTCAGTATATTTTAAATTTCATTAAATTTGAAGCAATAGTTTAAGAATTATAACCAGTCAAAATTTCTTAATTTTGTCACTCACTGACTGACCGATCATCAAAACTCTGAGGCACTTCTAGCTGACATAGAAACTTCAAATTTGGAATACTTTTATTGTTTAATATATAAATCAAGTAAAAATTAAAATATTCTACAATTTCGGTCCAGTTTTCGAGATACACCAACTGCATAAATAACTTTGTAATCCCATATAAACATATAGTATTACAAAGTTACATTTGCAGTGAAAGAATCACTGTACCTATATATGTATAATGGAATAATAGGTGTAAATAGCTACCTAGATATAACTATCTACAAAAATAAATGAGATGCCATCAAAAACATAACTTGTAAAAAAAGCCAAGTCTCGCAACTCAGTTCTTCTACCGTAAAAAGTTGTGAGATCCATGTAATACCAAGTCGGTTAATTTATTCAGTACATAGATTGATACATAGATTGACTTGGCAATCGCACTAAACAATCTAATTTAATATAATATGTATTCCTTGTGAGATATATTGTGTTTTCATGCGATTGCCAAGTCAATCTATGTATCAATCTATGTACTGAATAAATTAACCGATTTGGTATTACATGGATCTCACAACTTTTTACGGTAGAAGAACTGAGTTGCGAGACTTGGCTTTTTTTACAAGTTATGTTTTTGATGGCATCATAATATTAACAATGGGTGCTTCATGGGTGCCTATTTTAAACGATCTATTGACGCCATTTTAATTCTATTAGACGCTGTTTTATTTCTATTGCATCATAAACTTTTACTATCACATTTTTAAATGTATGAAAAGTGGGCATGCTTCATTACTTTCATCTTATGTGTAGTGTTCGCTTAAATATAAGAAATCGTTATATTCCCTGATAGTTTTTTTAATCGAAGCTTATAAAGGGTTTGGGCTTTCATCCAGTCTTTCTTCTACTTCGTGGTTCGTATAGTATAGGCAACTTTCGGTTTCAACATGGCCGCTTGCAAATGCACGATCAAAATGTAAGATAGTAATTGCATACCTACTTTTAGGGTCATAATTAAAATATCGATACACGCATGCGCGATGTGGTAAATTTAATATTCGTTACATCGCATAAATAAAATATGTATTATATACACATAATATAACATATCTATATTATATTATGTGTATATATTCTTAAAGTACATTATTCCATATAGACATAACCATCAATAATAATGTATCTTAAGAACGGCGCAAGAGTTTTTCACACTATCTATAGTACTAATATAGATTATATATATATTGCGAAATTAACATACTGCAAAATCAGAAGTCGCCAAATGAAAACACGTCATATGTAATTCAAAAGTATACTTTTATTCATAAAAATGTTCTTTATGCATCTTGCCAATATTCTAAATAGTCATACGTATTATTATTAACAATTCGTATCATACCTTAATACTGGTGAATATCACATACTATACACTATGGCAACGATTATACATATTATTACTAACTAATAAATAACCTATTGCGAGAGCTGTTTCTCTGCCGAATAAAAATTGGGTACCTATACATCATTTTTATTAATTGTGTCCACAGACCAACTAAGAAAGATAGACAGAATATTACAAGTGATGCCAAAACCATGCTCATTTTGACACGCACTCACGCGCTCTTCTTTCTTTAACAGCCTGTGATAGTTCACTGCTAGACTCATACTTCATATACACCCAAAACCATGTTGTTGGTAGCAAATTATTTAAGATACATAATACATACATTGTATGCGTGAGTGCGTGTTCTTAAAAAAGGTTGAGCATGGTTTTGGCTTAATTTTGGCGTCACTTGGAATGTACCCAGCGTTCCGTCCATCTTTTTTTGTTGGTCTGAGTCTATTTCAAGCGCTTTCACCGGGTGGTAAGTGGTGAGGAAGCCCTAGATGTTAGCGTAAAAAAACTTCCCTCTTGCCTTGAAGACACACAGATGTCAGCAAATTATTCCACCCCTTTGCCGTACGCATTACGAAGCAATCTGCTTGGTTCCAATACATAGAATATTGACAACAAAGTACCCTATATTATAATTATATATGATTTATCCTATAGTCGTACATTTTAAGTGTTTTGTATCAAAATATATTATTTTATTTTTATTTTTGTTATTCCAAGTGGAAGATACGTTACACATATCTTTTAACATTTTTAGTGGAAAATGATAACTAATTTATTCATAAATTTTAACTTAAAAATTAAAGCACACGTGTTTGTTTCATTGATTAAAGTGAGACAAACGCTTATTATATAATAAATTATCTTAAATGATAAAATAACCACGTGAAAAGAGCGTAAAAATCCGTTCTGTGTGTGTCGTGAGAGGCGACTATGGAAAACACCAGAAAGATCTTATATCAACCGACAGATAGCGCAACAACCGTGTCCTATACGTACTTCATCGTCCTTGGCCCTTAAGTCTACTGCTGGATATTGGCCTCTCCCATCGTAGGGAGGATTTGCCTTAACCTCCACGGTTGGCAGGAGAATATCTCTTATCTTTATATACATATATAATTCTTCTGGCCGTGTGTTTGTCGAGATCCAGAAATCACCCGTGCGAAGTCGTGGCGAATCGTTACTCTTATAATATACTAGATGTAAAATATCCAGACAAATAACGATCGAAGAGGTACACAAAAGCTCATAGAATGTGTGAACATTGACGAAGTAACTAATAATATCAAATCATACATTTCGTAACAAACACATAATTTATACCTCGATTATAAATAAGTTAACGATACAAACATTAACTTCTATATATTGCACTTAAATAGTACTTAAAATATAAATCACATCAAATGTCTAATTCTTCTCATTTCTATAGTTAAATCACTTTTAAAAACATTAAACTACATTTAAACAATTAAAATAGTATTGTATACATTTGATTTTTTTAGTTTGTTTTTTTAAAATACTTGTCTATTATTTAAGTACATTTTGACGAACCAAATATCAAGCTCAAGTAATATTCATGTCATAAGGAATATAAAAATACAATGAGGGCTAATAATTTTCTGCTCACCAGATGTCGCTAGTTGATACTGAGGTAAAGTTTTTTGTTACACAATGTAGTTTAATTGAGAAGTTGTTTGTTTGATAAAAGTTTATCAGTTTCTAGAGTATTATATCAATACACAAAACAATGCATCAGTGGTTTGCTCTTTAATTTATTGCACATTTTTAACTATTTTTTAATTTTCCTACTTTTATGAATATCTGTGGTTTGGTTTATTTATTTTAATGTTATTAATATAAAATATAGCTGATATTACAGAAAGAAACAACAACTTTTACATTTTCCGAACAAATTAACTTCCCTGCTATGAAACCTGTCAAATTATATACCTCATTTTCTAGTGGCGCCGCCCTGGTGGCAGAAAAAGTCGTGGATGCCCTCATTAAGTTTGACCACTACATTAAAAGTATCACATACAAGAAGTTCGTACTTTAGCCATAATTTCATCTAGCCAACAATACATACTCGTGATATTATGGTCTGTTCACTAAGATAGTGTCGGTACACCCGGAGGCACAGTTATTATTTTTACTGCGTTTGTTAAATAATTGTTTTTCTATTTTAAGAATAAATAAGATTACTACCGATTTTATTCTTATTGTTATAGTAATAAAATACGAATATAAATAATAAACAGGTAGATTAGGTAGCAATGAAGGTTTAATTATGGCGGGGCGCTTAGAGTTAAAATGCCAAATTCTCTTGTTGGTGTACGCCTTTGATGTCGCGGCGGCGCCTTACACAAGATGCGGCACGTGCCAAGATGGCGCGACACAAAAGCAACCGTATCTAATCAAACAGACTATAAATGGTGTTTAGCGATCACCAACATTTGTAGTTGTTTAAAAATTCAAGAAAGACAGTCCCGCTAGCTCCACATCGTTCTAGGTTGTTGTTACTCTAGCGATCTCAATGTAACAATTTTGAATTAATCAAAATGATATTTCCATTGCTTTTATGAGACAATTTAGCTGTCCCAAATTTACTTACGACACCGACTAATTAAGTTGCGCTGTCCGCACTAAATTACAGCCTTCTGTTCGATTCATTACGTTTAATGTGGTTAATGTATGCTAATAGCGTAGAGCCAAGAAAGTTTAACAAACTTTATGACCGTCATAATTAAGTTTGAAAGTCTATCACCCATTAAATTTATTTAATATTACATGAACCTATAATATAATGTAAAGACGCCTAAGCGGGGAATATTCTAGGATCCGACGTAATTACTAGCAATTAATTAAAATATCCAATGTTAGGATCATACCGTTGTATTTCTTTTTTACCAAAATATATTTGATTTTATTGGTGAAACGTATTACATTCATAATATTGCCCATTTAATAGCACCTTAAGGTACATCTTCCTAAGCCCTAATCCATCGATATTACAACATATCGATTCATTCTTAACCTTACAAGTACTTAAATTATTTGCATAGTCATGATACTCTAGAGCATAGACTATTGTCGATGAACACAAGGCACTAAGGACTTTTCTCTTTAAAATGCCCAATATTTAAAAGTACTTACTTTAATAACATATTGGGTCTTATTGCCAGATATAATATGACCTGTCCCTTTGTTTTTATGACTTACAACCCTATCCAATCATATTGACAAGCACTGCTTTAAATGGCAGTACAAAATGTTTGTATCTCTATCCACCCACATATTTTTTCCAAATATTTGTATAATATTACATTCAATCCATAGCCTAATTTCACTAGAAATTCTGTATCAATACATTTTTATATAGACATTATTTTTTAAATATAGCAATTTAAATAATTTTTGTTATATTCTATACAATCGAACATGACTGAAAATTTAAAAATCCTAAAAATAATTTACGTAACAATAAGAGTTCTTTTGTATGTGTATTAAAAGTTGGAGTATAATCCTCCGTTTTTTTTTTATATAGCAACAATATAAATTATAGATTTTTTATGTAATAACGGCAATAGTATAGGAACAGTGACACATTGTATGCACATATATACACAAATGACATCAATGAATTATTTAATACTATTAGTCTAAGCGTTGCACCTAGGAGCACTCCCACTTTCCGAGAGAATGTATGACAATATTATTATTTTGTCATCACAATCTTGTTCTAATTGATGAAGAGGACCTGTCGATGTCGTTCCCGAATATTCTACTGTTGTTTGTTGTAAATACTGGGAGAATATCGGGCTTACAATCTTCAATGACAGTATCTTCAGTTCTATCAGAAACTTCTTTTTCTTCTGGCATTTTCTCACTTACATCACTAGTAAATGTACGCTTTCGTCCTGGTAACTTGCAATATATTTTTGCTACTAACGGATGCAGGAGTTTCTGATCAAAAGTGTCCTTCTCACTTCCGGTTATTAGGCCGATTACGGTGCCCACAGTCACACACGTCAATGTACCGATGACTGCGTACCACATGTAGGATATCGAGTACATTTTCATTAAGCCTGGGGATCTAAAAATAAATAAAGAATATTAATGTTAGTATTTTTTGCCAAAGTAAGAAGTGAAAGCTCAATAATATCCTACTCAGACGCAGGCCTAAATAACCCCTAAAAGGATTTTAGAACAAGGAAGTCTGTTGCTAATCTAGTGTTGATAGAATTCACATCTCGTTGAAACGTTTGATTTCTTAGGTAAGTAAATTTCTTACGAAACTAGCACGTGGTAAATCAGCAATTAAAATAACAATTAACAATTGCATTGATGGCGATAGGGTTTGTAGGGTCTCATAAATATAAGAAATTTTCACCATCACAATCACAGTATATAAAAATATCCTAACGGATCAATAACCTGAAGTGATAATGAACCCGCCATATATAGCTCGAAGAACCGATAACCGATGAGAAAGAAAGGTCCTTTAATGGCAGCTCCATACCGGTAAGTGAAGTGTAAGGTAAGAAGAGTGACGATCTGGTATCACTGTGCATCTCAGAATCATGTTTTGTGGCATTCCTTTAGTGCTAGTGCCTCCCTCAAGGAATGGAATCAGGGGAATAGTGGAAGGAAAGGAAAGCCCCTGAAATTATTTTTTATAGGATAAGGGTGACAAACGAGCACACAGTCAACCTGCTGGTAAGTGCTTATTACGAATTAAAATGCAGATACGTGAGGACTAAGGACCAAGATGGAATACCTCATTTCCAATTTTTTTATAGAGTGTGATCCTTCCCCAGTCGAGCCGACCCAATTGTGCTACAACTATACTACTAATATAGCTGCAGCATATCTATACCACGTCAACATGAGGTGATCGCTACCATGTTGTTTCTAAATGTTTTCATATTCAATTGTACAACATATTATATCTAAATTATTGTTTAAAAAATAGTGCCGCTGGGTTTTTTGCTAGTTCTTCCCAGGACATAAAACACCTTTTTTACCACTGAAACTCATAAATGACTTTCTATCTCTTTGAAATTAATGCATGAAAACAAGTAATTATTTCTTACATGACAGCTGAAGTGTCCTCCGAACTGTATTGTGTTATATTCACTAACTGCATCTGCATTAACGTCTGGTTTACTTCAACTGGCAGAGGTTTATGGTTGAACACGCTGATCGTCGCGTTTGGACATTGCTAAAACAGAAGAAAAAAAGAATAATATAAATTAAAATAGAAAGAAAAAGAAAAATTCTAATGTGTTACTTATGGTTAGTGACGACGGCGGTGACAACGAATATGCATTTTGATTCATCGTTGATGCAAGATCTAAATCTCTATTGGTCACTATATCTATTATCATCAACTTACCATCAATTTGAGCTCCTTTAGCCATACTTATATGAAGACGAGACGTAAAAAACGTCGATTCTATTTTTAGATGATTTGATTTTGATGATTTTTCTTATAATGTCGTTTTCTTGAACGACTTCACCCACGGTGGAAACTTTTGAACATTGGGAATTCGTCAACTACGCAGGAGTGTACTCTTCAGTACCTACCCGTGTCCATTGTAAACAACAATTTGATCAAAGCCCAGAACTCATGTCGTAAACCATTATATTATCTGGAACAAGGTGCCCAGGAGTCCCTCTGGGTTGATACCACCCTGCTACCTATTTGTGCGTAGTAAATCTGCAAGGCCGGAGGTCGAAGGTCGGTGGAGCCGCTACCATTACAGGCATCTGGTCCTCAGAACTATCAACGCATCAGTAACCTTAATTGTTCGAAGATGGCTACTGTTGCCCATGGTCCATGCAGTAGTTACTTACCATCAAGTAAACCGTAGGTTCGTTTGACACTTCAGTTTTATAAAAAAAATATTAATCACTCTGGTTTTGCTTGTTTGGAGCGAACTGATACCAGAGGACATAAAGTTAACCTTGAATCGGTTCGTCAGTAATCAATATTTCATAATAATATCCTGGTACCCCGATACGTAATAAATTACAGCCCTTTATAGAAATTATTAAGAAAATACACATGTTTACTAATGCCTCACAGGTCAACGAGCACGTACATATATCAGCTACCTAAATATAATATAATCGTCACCCTAAAGGGACCTTCTTCTGTGGGCGGGACACTAGAGAAAATAGAGAAGCAAATGCTTTTTGTATCTCAATGTCGAAACAGTGTTTGGAACGCGTTTAAAGAAGACTTCCAGTAGCTACATGCTCTGATCTGATCAGCCTGGTGAAGGACTTTTTATTGAACGGTTTAAGTTGTTATCGCAGGCTGATCGTTTTAGCCTTTGTTGGCTAACGTTGTAGTCTCGTAGTTGCCCAGGAGCCTCCAGAAGTACACCACGAAAAAGTCTTCCAATAATATACCTCCTACAGATTTCCTTAAACTTCAATTTGGAGTGGTTCATCCAATGGCTTCTAGCCATAAGACAGTTAATGGTTTTTGCAAATCGTCGTAACGTAAGCGATGACGTTGGAGGTGGGCTAAAACGCTGTGACATGAAGCAATATATCCGGTATCAAACAATTTTCTTGTAAATTGTATCTGGCTGGGAACTTTGATGCCAAGTAAAGCGACTCTACTAATTTATTAGGTAGAAGTTGGGTATGATGACCACCATAGGATTTTAGCCGCTAGAAGTTCGGCATAACCTTTTCGTTGCCCCCGCAGTAGAAGGTATTCACAAGCATTACTCCACGTTAAAAAGGTGCAAGATAGGTATTCTGTTCACTAAAACGTGATCGTCGCCCAGATCGATTGGGATCGGACCAATAGCCTTAGATTATGAAACGAAAAATACCTCAACCGACAGCGGCAGCATCTCGACGCTGTCGTTGACGTACAGCAGCCGGCCCGCTGCCATCCAGGTGGTGATGAAGTGCGAAGCGATCATCCCGCAGAGCGCACCCGTGCCGTTGGCAGGTGGCACCAGTGCTGCCAGCAGGAACACGCCCAGCAGCGCGCCCGACGTCGCCGACGTAACCAGCAGTGACCCCTCAACCACCCCGCCCACGAGGCCCACGCACAGCGACAGACACATGATGAGGATCGCTGGAAGAGAGTGCTTTTGAGTGTTCTGTACCAAATGTATATTTTGTTTTATTCATTACAACCTATACAAAGTCCACTGCTGAACGTAGTCTCATAGGGAAGATATTGGCCATATATGCCATGACATAACAGAGAAAACAAAAATAGTTTTTTTTTAAATAGTGATGTATATTCTGTAAATATTAGGTTTTTACATATTATAAAATTGGCGTTTTGTAGAACTGGCCATTGTGATCTCAAATATCTGGCGTTTGGTTAGGAGTTCCAAATTGAAATTTATTTCAAATTTAGGCTTGTGTACTTGTTTTTTGAATTTGGTGATTCATTTGTATTCACGCCATTTGATTTTTCTTTGAGATCACTCTGTTCACAATATGGAAAACAAAATCTCGTTATTTATACAATACGAGTTCCACCGTGGCACCAGCGCTGTAGAAACAGCTCGAAGGATTAATGATGTTTATAAGAGCATCAATAGTTTTTGGTTTCAATGTTTTCGTTCTGGAAATTTTGAGCTACATAATAAACCCCATGAATGGCCGGAAGACCTTAAGTACATAATAAAAAACTAAAAGTGATCGTGAAAGCAGAACCATTACAAACCAAGTTAACGGCAGGTTTCGGTGTGAATGATAAAACAATTTTAATTCACTTGAAACAAACTGAAAAAGTGAAAAAGCTCGAAAAATGGGTGCTCCAACAGATTACCACTTTTTCTCAAAGGACAATTTCTTGCAAAAAACAAATTATTCCGACGAGGCAGTCAAAACCGCCTTCAAAGATTTTATGGTGAATGTGCATAAAATAACAATGGTACATGCTTTTATTTATTAAATACATATTTTAATTTTTTTTCGTTTTGATTTTTTTTGTATAAACAACAATTTCATATGTAAGGACCTAATAAGAGGAACAAGCACAAGCTAGTCTTTAAAAAGTCAGTAATTCCTTTATAAGGAAATATCGAATACATTGTCCGTTTACAACAAAATCCCAGAAAATGTGCAGAGCTCTATGAAAAAATAAAGATTTTAATTAAGCAAAAGTTGTCTAGAAGGGCTATTATGCTACTAGAGAGTACATGATTATTAATGGTCCCGGGAATGAGGTAATCGCTACCATGCCTTTTCTAAATGTTTTCATATTCAATTTTACAACATATTATATTATAAATTATTGTTAAAAAAATAGTCGCGCTGGGTTTCTTGCTGGTTCTTCCCAGGACAGAGGCTTTTTTCTTTTTTTCTTTTCTAAGCTTAAATGACTTTCTATTGAAGAAAAATTATTATAGTCTATTGTATTTTATAGTTGCTGCGCTTGATAGATAGTTGCTATTAAAAGGATGCTGCTACCTATGTCCTGCCTTTGTCCTCTCCTCCTCTATCGCCTGTTACGACACTAGTATACTATATGTATTATATCATTCTATGTACGACACCCACGGGATGTTATAGGATAATAGATAGATATTACTGGTGGTATTTAAACTATATTTAATAAAATGGAATACTATTGTCTGTTTTCTCAGTGTGTTTTCACGTAGATTATTGAAATGAGGTCTAATAATTTTCTGCTCACCAGATGTCGCTAGTTGACAGTGAGGTAAAGTTTTTTGTTACACAATGTAATTTAATTGAGAAGTTGGATTTTAATAAAAGTTTTCCAGTTTCAAGACTATTGTGTTTTTAAATATCGACATTTAAACGGAATAAGGTTTATTCCATGTACTCAGGTAAATATAAGAGCACCTTTTAGTTTTTTTTCTTGACATTCTTCGTTCAATTATCAACCTCAGTGTTTTCGCCATTTGTCTAAGACTTATCTACCGATTCTCTAGGTCCAGTTTACGCAATAACATAATATATAATCTATGATTAGTCCTTACAAAATCCACGTCACGTAAGAAATAATCGGGAAACTCACCATAAATAATGCCGATAATCTTGATGACAGTCAGTTGTTGCTTATCACTGATGCCTTTGAACACAGGCGCGGTAGATACAAAGTCCTCCCACGTAACAGTAGCCAGTGAGTTCACGTTGGATACCAGGAAACTGAAAACAGAGGAATCAGTGAAGTGGGCCTTAATATTTAATTAACTATTGCATATCACACTACGCACTAGTGACTATAGTTTCTCTACGTGATGGGATCCTTAACGGTGATATCCGTAGCAAAACCAAGATATAGTTACGACCTGATAAGTAAAATAGAATTCGATGTGTGTATACTCGTATATGTTCCCGTGTAGTGGTGTTGTAAGGATATCCAGTGCCCCATGTCATCCCGTGGGTGTCGTAAGACGCGACAGAGAGAAACAAATCAGGAGATGAGCATGATGTCAAAATGGCAATGGATGGCAAATATCCCCTTTATGAGGTAATCTCGAAGGCCTATGTTCAGCAGTGGACTTTAATAGGCTGTAACAATATTCGTATGCTCATCAGTAACTTATGTGTGAAATATCTTTTATAAGTAGTTGTTTCAATCTGAAATTTCGTAAAATTTTACTTTGAATTAATGAAGTGAACTTCTTCCCAGGAAAGAGGTTTTTGCCGAAGCAGTGGTAAATAAAAAAAAATAATTCAGAAAGAATTCCTTTTTTTATTTACCACTTTTTTATTGAATAAAACGATATTCTATTATTTACTCTTTTTATGGCTTCCGATAGATGGCGGATTCCAATTTCCATTAGGCCAGTAAGGTAGACTTAGGCCCGTATTAATAAACGTTACTCATCTCAAGTACACTCACTTGAGTACAATCTTGAAGTTATGATCTTATTAATTAACATTTCTCAAGATGCGGTTTTAGTTTACGGTATCAACTGAGTGCCACACTGATTAATAAACGAAACCCGACTCTCAAGTGTGTGTACTTGAGTGCAAGTCACAAAACAGTATTCCTAAGTACAACGTTTTGAGATACTGTGTTTATTAATTAGCAACGAAATTGAGACGCTGATATATTAATGAGGGCGTATCAAATGATTACGCACTTGAGTTCGTCGTTGAGTAACGTTTATTAATACGGACCTATGTTACTGTTATAGGCTTGTGAATAAGAAGAAGTAAATATTAAGGTACCGTTTGGCAAACTTTTTTTTCATGATTATATGGTAGTTCCACAATTTTATCACCAAAACCCTCTCACAAATGAGAGGAGGCTAGTGTCCAGCAGTGGGAGGGATAGTGGAACGGACGTACGTCTATTACTGCCGGCATGTAATTCTAAAGCTTCTTTGATCGGAGGTCAGTTTATATGTTTAGTTCTCTTTTATTTTAATGGCCATTGCGCAAGAAAAGGCAGCCAGTATTCCACTATACCTCGGAGATTAGAACTATTTGATAATAATAGGTAGTGTTTTTATTTGTAATAATTATTGTTAATTGTTATCTTTTATAAAGTAAAAAGTATGGAAAGTTACAGCCTATATACGACCCATTGCTTAGTACAGGCCCTATCTCATTTCTGAGGGAGTTTTAGTTTTAGTCCACCGCGCTGCCTCAATGCGTGTTGGCGGACTTCACATGTTTTCGATTATTTTCTAAATGTCTTGAAAGTGCGTTCCCTCGTGATGTTTTCCTTCACCGCCGAGCACTTAGTAAATCAGCACAAAAAAGTTGCAACAATTTAATTAATGCCGGCGGGGGATCTAACCCGGGTTATTCGCGTACTATGGAATTTACGGCAATCGCTTATCCCATGATTATTACTATGAATATGTTTAATATGATATGTAAAAAAAAAATGTTAGGTTATGTAAAATAAAGAATACTGACAGTGCTACTAACAATACTAATATTCCCGTAAACACGTTAAATAAATGCTTTATTAGGAGTGGTTCACAACAGAAGTCGAGTGGCGGATTCCAACCCACGACCTTTAAGTTTCATAGTCCATTAGGCTACTATCACTTTAAAATTGATTTCATTACCTATCCATTTATTACAACCTATAACAGTCCTCACAGAGAGGATTTTGCCATAGTTGCCAGTCGCCACATTCGGTAGACGGGTGGACAACCGCAGTTTTTTCCTGTTTCATTTCCCTCTTTCGACATTCAACGATATGGGTAGTGGGTATTCTTACTCCGCCACTACACGGTTAAATTCTTTTTTTATTTTTATTTAATTAACAGAGTATTAAAATAAATACGAACTCACCTCAAAGCGCCGTTAAACAAGCTGCCCAAAAACAACCCAAGCATTCCAGGCAGAAACGTGAACTGATCCTGCACGTAGAACGGCAACACTTCATCCGGGGCGGCAATACTTCCAGCGAGCAGGGGATCGCAGTTCTTGTAAATCGCGTACAACGCCATACCCACAACCCAAGATAAACTGAACAGGACGAATACTGCAGGGACGTTAGCTAGGAGGGTTCTTCTGACCCTGCCCTCGCTGGACATCGAGCAGTATCTTTGGACGAACGTCTGCTGGCATCCGTAAATGGAAACCGACATAAACAGTTGACCGATCAGAGCCGATGCTGTGTCTACACGTACTGTTGGATCCCCTGTGAACCTGAAAAAATATTTTACATTAACTACTACTAATTTAATGCGCCTAGGGCATGCCCAATTGGATTTATCACTTTTTGGAAATTTTACATTAACTACCACTAATATATACGTGGCAGTCACGTTGCAGCTATATTATCCGACCGAGGAAGGAAAACACTCTCACGGAATACCAACGTGAATTAGCAGCTTAATCCTGCTGTGATTCATATGTTGAGTGTATAGAAGTGTTCAGGAGTAACTTAATTGAGGATAAATGTAATCTATGGGCCACAGCATCCATTTACTGTGGACTGTGTTCTGGCTTGTCACTCTTATTTTATAAAAAAGTAACACTGTCAGTCTATCCCTCTGATATCTCCCTCTTTAGCTATAAGTATAAATCGATATGTGTGGTACTTACTTGAAGAATTCCAATCTCCCGCCTTCGATATTATCGCTGATCACTTTCCCAGGACCACCAGCTCTTACTGTCGCTTGAACAATGAAGGCACCACTCACTATCACCATTGTCAGAGTTTGGATGACGTCGGCTCTGAAAATTGGAGAATATGGAGTGATTTATTGGAAGAACTTTGCTGCAGCTATATTATGGTTGTAGCCCGAATGGGTTGGCTCGAGCAGATTAGAACCACGCTCTCAAAGAATACCACCGTAAAATAGCAGCTCAATGCTGCTGTGTTTCGTATAATGAGTGTAAAGAACTGGAGACCCGTTTTCTGGAAACGAGACATTCCATCTTAGTCATCAATCATGACATCTGCATTTTGATTTCTTATCGAGGATAGATGTGGATGCAGAATGTGCGAGCTAAAGCAGTACTTTTAAGGAACACCATTTATAATAGACAAGCGACCCGCCCGGCTTCGCACGGGTGATTTCTGGATCTTTACAATAGCGCCACCTACCGTGTTGTGAGAGATATAGGTAGACCAGCAACAAAAGAACCAAAGTTAATCAAGTTATTTAACTAGTCGCTCAAACAATTAAGTATACATTATAATGAAACTTATTAAAGGTAATATGATCGATGAATTAAAATGAAAATATTTCGAGGATACCTGTATGAAATTTTTCAACGCGATTTGGGATAGCGCGGCTGACTCCTTCCTTATCAAAAAATCTTTTCATAAATAAAAAAGAGGCCTGCATCCAGCCATAGGACTATTTTAGACTAATAATTTACTTTTTACTTTATGCTATACTCATAATGTATATTGATTTACTATTTTTAAGAAAAAATCGTGTAGGAGATTCATAATGAAATTTTCATTAAAAGTCTACTGTTAGTTGGCTTTTCCGAGAATGCGCCAGTAAGCATGTACTTGATTGCCTCGATGGTCTAGCGTTTGTAGTAGTGCAACTGCTGATTATGCATCTAAACCAATTATGAATCTAAATCATCCAGGGAAAGAACCAACTCAAACACACTCGAAAAATTTCATCAAAATCAGTAGAGCCATTTTCGAGATTCAGCGAGACCAACGGACAGCAATGGATTTTTACATATACAGATTATATTTAGCTTGTTCCCTATATAAAATCCTAAATTGTATATGGAAAAACATCGATGTCTAAACATAATTGACCTGCACAAGAAAATATTCAGATATCACTCCTTCCTGGTTAAATTCATCTGCCCATTTCCCTTACAAAATTCTTTGTTTCAGCTACACACACAAAAGATCTCTCTATAGGAACCAAAACATAGTTAAATTCAAAATCCATCTCACATCTCATTACCTGATTGCAGCAGCCAACCCTCCCAGCAAGTTGAATACAATCGCCACCACAGTTAGAGCAGCCGCCGATGCCCAGTGAGGTAATGCCAGTACAGCGTGAAGTGCTACCGTTGGTGTGTACACCGTTACCGCCAAGTTCAGCGTCTGACGAAGAAGAAAGGTGGCGGCGGCCATTTGTCTGACCCAGTTTGACCCGAAACGCATCTGTAAGAGATATGTTTAATAGTTTACTAATTTTCTTGTTCCATGTCAGTGCCCACAAGCAGTGCCGGCTCGAGGCAAGATTTAGGATGGAGCGAGATCCAATTTTGGCGCCCCCTTGCTTGCCCCTAATATATACCAGTTGTACGTGCACATGCAAGCATGCAACTGGGAAGATCTCGACAAAATCTTAAGTCTATGTCTAATTTGTTGATTGAAAACAGCCATGCTCGTGGTATTTTAGGCACTGTACTCCTTACGGTATCTATAGGAACCGTTGATGAAGAATGAAAAAACAAAATTAAATAGGAATTTTACATTTATACACTTATTATATATATTTATTGTACATTTATTTAAATAAATCATTACAACTATTGACAATAAAACAAAATTAAGTCAACATTCATTGATGAGATCAATAAGCATAATCAACTTTAGAACTGGTACCTACTTATACGTTATACTTATCAAGTTTACTAATTAATGTAACAGTGCTTATTAAAAACAAGCTCTTCAGGTTTAGCCTACTGGCTCCTAATAATAATATATTTACCCATTGAATGTCGGAAAAATTAAAACAATAGCATATCAATAGCAATTAGGACACCTGTATGTCCTTAAAACACTGAATGGGTTAACAAATTTTGAACCACCTTGTTATATGCGACGAAAAATAGATTCTGTTTGACAATCGTAAGTACTCAGCAAGTTGCTTGGATCCTGATTCAGCGCCTAAATAATGCCCTAAGCGAAAACTTACACCTAGAAAAGTGATGGTCACTGTTTGTTAGTCTAGCGCCGGTATGATTCATCACAGCTTCTTACCAAACAGGCAGGGCCTGATTTATCTAGGCTAACCAGGCTGGAGTCTAGGACTGAAGGTTCGAGGGGGCGCTGCGCTTGCCTTTGCAAGCACACACTTATGTTCAGAATAAAATTTCATATAATATTATCAATAAATGATAGAGTAAGTGCCGCAAATATTTTACTTATTGCTCATTCTTCATTTTTGGTATAAAACAAATAAGCAGATTTTAAAAATAAGACTGAAATTATGATACAAAGATATAAACTGTTCAAGCTCTCTACCTCTAATTTTATTAAGGTGTTTTGCCAAGGCTGTCCATGACAACTTCTGTCAGGCATGTGTTCCATCTCTGCACAGGAAGAACGACTCACTGGCCCGTGCCGTAAAGGAGACAATCGATCTTTTATGATATGAAATGATATGGCACTGAGTTGCACTATTTACTTCGGTGTACTTATGCAACTAAGATCGCGTCTTGTTCGACACACCTTCTTTAAAGTTAAGCTCTTCACATGTTTTGAAATAACTTCCCATCTTGAATGAAGAATGAAGAATGCCGCTCTCGTCACAACAAATAAGACCATACGCATATATACTGACTAGCCACACGTTTGAAACCAAAATATTGAAAAGCGAGGAAATTTCCATCAATAAACTCAGGCACATGAGTAAAGAAACCGAACAGAGACTAAGCTTCTAAGGAGCGTGCAAAATTGTTACCTAAATAAGCTAAAAGATTGTATTTTTCTAAAATGTAGGTAGCCATGCTATTATAAAAAATTAGACTAAGGCGCCTCCTGGGACTTGGCGCCTGGAGCGGCCGCTCCGTTCGCCCTATGGTAGGGCCGGCCCTGCCCACAAGTCCACTGCTAAATAATCTTTCCCGTTGTAGAGAGAATTTGACTTAATCGTCACGTTTAGCAAATGGGTTGACATTAGTAGTACCAGACATCTCCTCATCGCCGGTCTGGGTACTTTACGCCTGGCTTAAAGAAATGGTTATATCCCCACATACGATCTTTCTGGCAATTTCCATATTTGTCTCTTACGTTCGAGACGAAACGGACAAAGAAGTTACCCTTTTGACTGTCACGCGCGTTATAGGTACTTGTGAACAGTTGCTGCTGATGGGATCTGGTCTTCTCGGGTTTGCGATGCACTTGTTATTTACTACCTATTACCCTTAGTTTGCCTTAGTTATTAGTATTAAGGTATTGTCTATCCATTTTAAATTTCATTAATTATATATTCATTGTACAACTGTTACAAAAAATTGGTCAAGTTTTCCGTGCACTCCGTCCGATACCGTTCACTCCCTGATCACCTGATCCATCCCAACCTAAATTATGTAATAGAATATGCATAACCTTTGGGAACAACGATTTCGAAGCGTTTTTCTCAAAAACTGTGTGTCGGAAGAATGTGTCGGAGTAATGGGCCATATATTTTAAAAAATATATTTATTTAGTGGCAGTGGATAATAAGTCAAACATACAAAACAAAAAAACTTAAATATATGAAATAAAATAAAATAAATTTAGTATATAAGTATATAATAAAATTGATTTTTATTTAAATTAAATTAGCATTAAAATTTTTGTAATTCTTATAATTTTCCTTTCATTTAATCAATTGACCGCCCCCGTGTGAAAGCCGGGCGAGCGCTAGTTCAAAAACATCTTGAAAAACCTCGCGAAAAGGAGCCATGTCTATATTAATTACATAATTTCCTTTATTAATACCAATTAATTACACCAACCTACGCTTTATCATTGGCTATATTTAGAAGCGCCTATTAAAAATGGATTAGCATTTTACACTAATAGCTTTATTGCTATTATCTGTGTATCAAATTGGTATTCCAGCATTGGCAAATAAATTTAATTTAACGACTTCCGAAATTTTATAAATGACTACGCTGATAAGAAATACGTGATATGTCGTGGTTGATTACCCAATTTAAAACATAATGAACAGAGTGCCCTACGCCACGTGCGTAGATGTTTTGGTAGAGCCATGCTGCAGTTATTATATGCAGCTATACCGGGTTATTTATAAAAAAGTATCCCAATTTTAATTTTAAGTTCAAATATATATATAATGATATACTGTTCAAATGTATAAATAATGATATACTGTTATTGAAATTACGAGTATAAATAATGCTTGTACTTTTATTTGAAATTATCCCAAATTTAATGTGATTTATGGGCAACAAAGTTTTTGCCTACCAATCGCCCATTACGAATGTTTGCGTGTGCAGTAAATCAGTAAAATTGTGCATTACCATGCATTTTGAATTTAAAAGATAAAAAGAATAGAATTATTGAGATATTTTTAATTAATTTCTCTTCACCATTTGCCTATATTACTTATTCTGAACCTTCTTTGCTTGGTCGGTTATTGCAAAATAACCCTGAATAGATTATGGTTGTAGCAGGAATGGGTGGGCTTAACTGAGGAAAGACCACGCACTTACAGATTACCAAGGTAAAATAACACTGCTGTGTTTCGTATGGTAAGTGTAGAGAACGGGAGATCCTTTTTACTGGAAACGAGGCATTTGATCTTAGTCCTCAAGGGTAACAAGGCGTTCTTCATTTAGATTTTTAATCGATGATAGATATAGATATTAATGGGCCACAGCATCCACTTTTACGTTCTATAAAAAAGTAGATTTTTCTTTGTTCAAATCAATAAACGATAAGTAAGTACTCCATTATAAATAAAAATTTATAAATAAAAATGTGGGAGCCCTTTTTTCTGTACCATATATCTAAAGGTGTATCTAACTTGATGTGGCAAAGATCTTACTATTTCTTATGACAACTTTCTGTTTAGAATTACGTACATTTTTAATGATTTCCTCCAGGGAGAACACCGTCGCTGATAATCAAATATTAACTAATGTTTCACAGATTCACAGGCCGCCGTGACCAAAATTTAGTCTGGAAGCCATTACATTTCATGTTAATACATACAAAAATGTATTAACACCACTTTTAGGCGGATTACCAATATTTATGTATGTTATTATAAAAAAAAACAATTTATAAATCGTCCCAATACTGGGCTCATATATGGGTCGTTATTTTCTTTTTATTACCTGTAAATATTCGTAAACAGAGTTAGTTTGTAGACGGTAGTAGACGGGAATGAACAGCCAGCAGACGAGTGGGAAGGCAAGCATAATTCCGTACAGAGTCTCCCACATGGCCGATCCATGGTACACAAGTTCAGATGGAAAACCTGGAACAAATATAATTTATAATTTTATATAACTTATAGGACATAAACTTATCATACAAACTTATCATACCACATAAAATACAATGATTGCAAGGAATGTTTATTGCAAGTCATTTATAACCCGTTGATTCATATAAAAGCATCTGTCCGGGGCTGGGAAAACCCAGCAAGAAACCCAGCGGGGCTCTATTTTAATTAGGTACCTTGGTATATTTTTTTTTACAAAATAAATGTGACTGCCGAAAGTGGGCCTTAGACACTAGGTCTATACTAATCGGCTAAAAATCAAAATGTAGATGCGTTGTCAGCGCTGGGAACTAAGATAAAATGCCTCCTTACCAGTAATAAAAGTGTCAAGTGAATGTAGAGAACACCAGAAGAAACACAGCAGCATTAAGCTGCTATTTTACGCTGGTATTCTGAGTGTGGTCCTTCACCGGTTGAGTCGACCAATTCACGCTACCACTTCAACATATAATATAGTTAGTAGATACAGCGTGGCTCTACCATAACTAAAATTACATTAATGACAAAATCACAGTCATTTAAAAACGGACAAGTTCCACATAGAGAAATTCAAACAAATGATATGTATTTGTTATTATATTTAATTGAAATGCTTTGATGGTCTAGTTGTCGTTAGCGCGATTACTAGTGGGTTTTTTTCTTTCAATAATTTACCAGTTCAGTGCCCGGAGTCAGAAATGTTCAACCCCGTGCCGTAGTCCTGCGCTTGATCTCGCTCCGGTCGTGTCGGATTGCTGTACTATTGGACTATGAGAATGAGGGAATAGAAATTGCACCTGTGCCTGCGCTCATACTTCTGTACTGTAGTCCTACCCTAAACAGACACAGAACAGGCGAGGAGAAAACAATCCATTAATTGTATTGAACAAATGTTGACTCCTGCGAAAATACGAATCTAGAACTTACAGCTCGGTCGCTAGGACACAAATCCACGGGTTGGCTGGTTTTATTGGCGTTATTTGAACACCGAGTGAATACCTTTACTTGTGAAGCGTGAGCAATAAATGTAAATTATGCGTTTTCCACGCTATCACCCTATAACTTCTGAAATTGGAGGTCTGCACTAAAAGGTGCGGTCGACGTCGTAGGTATAAACTATAAACGTATCTAATATAGCATCCTAAGCGTAATACCCCCTAATACTTTACACTTAATCAGGGTCCCTAGCCTATAAGAGAGGTGTATATATAAGAGAGGTGTAATAAGAGTAAGGCAGTAAGGGACCCTAATTAGGACGTCAGTGTGATGCCATGCAAAATATATATTGTCAAATAACATTATCAAAAGCATATATAAATTGCAGCTTTATTGAAATAACCTAAATTATAAAGAAAAAATTGTAAGTACTTGTCAAGCTATCTGCAATGACCTTGGAACCGCCATAGGTGTCTGCCAATGTTATTTTTCAGTAACTTTTATTGGATATTTCAAGATTTCAAAGCGGCTAACTTATTACTTTCACGTTTTGTCGGTCATTTTTTTACACCTTTCACACCTGAGCGTCTCTATATCAGCCGCCGGTCAAACTAAAGAGTTTCATTGAATGTACCTCAGGTATTGGGGATTAACTGAAAAAAACGTGACGCTTATTGAAATATGGTAAGTCTGCCGCTTACTGGCTCTTAGACTATATGGACTACATCACCGAGTCATGTGGACTGTATGCCAGTTTGTCACCCGTATTCTATTTTTTAAAAAAAACGTGTGCGCACGTGGTAGGAGTGAAACCTTCAAATGAAACGAAATAACAAAAAAGTTTCACAGAAAATTATTTATTTAATGTGTTAATACTTTTCAACCACAAGTAGGGCATAAAATATAACATGATATTTGAATTTTATAGCAAATAAATCTTACAATCCTTATTTTTAGACAAGTAGAGCCTAAATTTAAGTGTCAAAATAATATTTTCTTTCGACTAAAATTGCTCTGTAATAGCGACATATACTGAAGTTAATCAATTTTTGTTCGATGAAATTATTTCACCCGTATAATATACCTAATGAATTCTTTAAGTAAAATAATTTTATGGAACAAGGAAACAAAAATTGATTAACTCCCAAGGTGGTCCGTAAAACAAACTAATTTAATATAAATCGGTAAGTTATGAAATCGGGGATTGTTAAAGAATGGTTGGGATGTGATAATCATTTTCTTCAATATAATTAATTTTATTTATTTGATAATAAAGTTGTCTTTTTTATTATTTAAGTTAACATTTAAAAGTTATGTTAGCTGTTAGTTATATTTTTAAAGCACCGCACACAGAAGAGGCCGAGATAATAGGAAACACTTTATACTGAACTAGCTGTTCCCCGCGGATATCACCCGTGTATATCACGCTCTGAGCCACGCAACATGGCACCTAGCCAGTGGTGCCAAGTTAGGCGATTTTTCGCCTTTTAGGCTATCTCGAAAGGTGTCGGGGCGATCTAAAATTACAATTGGCGACTGGTCGCCATTTGTAATTTTAGATCTTCTTCTTAGAGGCTACTTCGGAAAAAAACAAGAGCTCTTTTCGGCTATATAATTTATTTAGTAAGTCTCTTAGGATATATAGTAAAAATGCGTGTAATTGTTCGTTCGTTAACCTCTTTAAATGTAAATAAAATATTTCGTTTCAATTTCTGAAATATTAATAATGATAAACAGATAAAATACATATAAGTACTTTATGTTGATCTTTTCTTTCACATTTACGATAAAGTGCTTAAAATTATAAATAAGGGATCTACGTTTCATAATAGCCTTTATGGGCTAACTGGTAAATCAGAAGGGGATATTAGGCTATATTACTGAAAAAAAAACTAGGCGAATTTAGGCTACTTTTGTTTTAATTTTTGACGACTCGGAACGATTTAGACTTGGCAACACTGCACCTAGTTTATTCTCTTTCCGGTATCCTCGGGTAGCCAGGCGTCGTACGCGCGCCGAGCCGTGTTGAATTATTTAAATTTTTCATTATCCCATAAACTATGCGTCTTAATAACATGCTATACAGAGCAAAATTTATCTTCATAAAATTTTCTTTTTTTCCGACTTTCTTAACAAAAATCAATATTATTTTAAATTATAACAAAGATAAAAGTCATGTTGTCAGATCGTAAACAGTAGATACGCACGTTGCGTTCAATATTATCTCGCGCAAGTTGCAATTGTCTACGGTTCTCAAACCTTTCCTTTTAATAAAATGTTCATTTGCCACCGTTGTATGCTTGAAGCTAGAGACGGTGTTCAGTGTTCCCTGTGTTTAAAACAATACGACTTTCCGTGTGCTGGAATAACCGAGATTTGTTTTCGAAAACTTGGTGTGAAGGGCTGTAATGATGATGATAATGATGATGGGGCGTCATATTATAAAATGCATAATTTTTTTTTTAAACGATTTTCCACAGTAAGATTTTTTAAAAAGCAAAAGGCAAAACCCACATTGCACAAGAACACACATCCGGACCTGAAACAATTATTTGTAGGGCATACAAACACTTGTTCGGTGTGGGATTCGAACCTGCAGCTCAGAGCGCCGCAACCAAAGGCTTACCCACTAAGTACCCTACGGAGCCCAAGACATGTAATTTTATATTTTTTGTAGTTTTGTTATTTTTTAAGCATATAAAATTTATATTTAATACAGTAACTTTTTATAAAGTAATACAAAACATTTATAAAGGGGGATGAGACTAATGATAACGAGGATGCGATAGTACGAGCTTATAGTTTTTTGTATTATTTTAATATTAATACTACGAGATTTACATCAGTTACTTCCACAGCAGGATTTACTCCTGTATGGTGGAGCCACGCCACTAAGCCACGGCGCCACGGAGCCGTCAAAATTTAAATTTAGAACAGAAAAAAAAGAACTTAACCTCCAAAACCCCAAACTCCAAAATTTGTATATACTCAATTTTTTACTTTGTTCAAACGGTTTGCTTCAGGAGTGGAATAATTAAACTATATAATGCACTTATTTTCCTGTAATTAAATTTTAAAATTGAAATAAATATAAATATATTAAGTTTGTACGTTGCTGCTGGTGATAAGAGGGCTGGTTCTTTTCTCGCTCAAAGGCTAAGTATAGCCATTCAGTGTTCTTGACACGATACCACGGGGTGTAGGACTGTGTGATAATTAAGTTACTAGTTATAGTTTTTTTTTATCATTATATTTTTAATATTGTATATAATAAAGTATTGTATATTATGTTATGTAAATATATTATCGTTTCATATTATGTTGAATAAAATAAATAAAAAATAAATAGAATATACTTAATAATCTTTATTAATATACTAGCTGGCCAGGCAGACGTTGTTCTGCCCTTTTCGACGATCCTTCATATAAAAAATCCTTTAATTCGTAATAAAAAAATATTGAGTGTCACTTAGGATAAAAACTATCCTATTTCTCAAGTTGGATCAAACTGCACAGAGTGTGCAAACCTCATTGAAATCAGTTCAGTAGTTTAGGAGTTCATCGCAGACAAACAACGTGACACGTACTTTTTATATATAAAGATATACATATATATAGTAAACACTAGAATTGTTATTATATAATTATACTATTATGGTTTCACATTTATTAATCATAAAATGATATGTTGATAGTATCCTGAGAGGGACACCCCGGTGATCCATCAAACAGGCTACCACCTCGAATAAATAATAAATCGAATTTTAAGAAAAGTATCAGTTTTTTCATATTTTTTTTCATAAATTACAATCAGGAAAATATTTGCATAACATCGGAGTATTTTTAATACAAGAATAATGATAAGTAAATAGATAACAAATGTAAAAGAATAAGAAATTTAGTCGAAAAATAAATATAATTAGTGATTTTCTTACGTTTCTATGGACTTTCTCAAATTAAACCAACAATGTAAACTCTCATCCCTTTCTCGTTGCACTGCCCTAGGTAACGTCGTTCAATGACTATGATCACATCTTAGTAAAAACGCACTAACTGCTCTTTTGAGCAGGCACCCATATTATCTTTAAATTGGTCCAGGTGAATATGTAGCCATGAAGTTTAAGGGACATTCCGCAGCCCATAATTTTAAAGCCTTCAAGCATAGTTTCAATCAAGTCTTGATAATTGTCAGCTCTGTTGTTTCCGATAAAACTGACTAAGGCTGTTCGAGGCTTGTTCTTCACTAGCATTGAGTAATTTTGTGAATTCATCGCGGTACATTAATTTTTTAAATAGTGCTCTGACGAAAATACCCGCTTTTACTTTAGCTTCAGATAATTTGAGAAAGACTCCCTTTATATATTCGAAATCTTCAGAATATTGATCCTGAGTTTCGCTAATTGTTTCTTAGCGCCTAATTTTATATGCAACGATTGTATCAATATAATCTTACGCTCTACAACTGGTTCCCACTTGACATTGTTTTCCATTTTGTTTTAAATACGAGTACTATTATTTAAAAGTTGACAAAATGCAAATATTTCGAAAATATTGTTCACTGGCTGTTCCCCGCGACTTCGTCCGCGTGGAATTTATTAAGATAGATTTCATGGGTTTTAATTTTTATGCGCGGGACCCTAATTCATTTTCTGGAATAATAGCCGGAACAAACAGACAGAAAAAGAAAAATTATAAAAATTGTATTTTTATTGTAAGTACCCTATATACTTTCATATGCATTTATTATTTTGACATTACGAACAAACATTTCAATTTTATTTATTTGTATAGATTTTTTAAACATATGGGAATTGAGAATAATTCTTTCAGTTTTTTCCGTTCAATAATAACAATTAAAAAATATGAATATGTGCGAAAGTTTTTTACATTTTATTTATTAGTTTCTTACTTTCTAAAATATGTTTACTTGCAGCTATTTTTTTTATTTTTTTACATTTTTATGTTGATTCCGAATTAAAATAAAGTAAAAATAGACTTTGTAAGCTCACAAAGCTTTAAATTTGTTGCAAGCAAATATTTTTGCTTCTTACTTTAATAAATTCACCGCGAATAAAACAGAATGAAGCAACATCTTGTTTACACTGTCTTGACGCCATTTTCTAACTCGTATTACACAAGAACTGTTACAATTACTGTGATAGACCAGTAAATACTATACTATACTCTATTGTGCCCTACGTGAGTATTATGCAATTTGATACTATTTACATCAAAGTGCTAACACTGGTTGCTTGTAAAATCAATAAAAAATTTCAAAACTTTCTTATCGACGTAAAACAGACAAAAGCAAACTTTAAAGGCGAAGAATAGATATTTTGATGTTTTTCGATGCCTATTTATGAATTAAAACAGAAACCCAGAAAAAAGTTTTTTGTCGACCTTTGTTATATAATTACTATTATTATTATGACATAATCTGCATGACGATGACAAAATATTTGTTTATCGATAGATCGATTAAACTTGAATGCTTATTTACAAATATCAAACTTTATCTGTACTACCATGTTTTATGCAAATAAAGATTCAAATGAAAACAAAAATAATAATATGTATTTTAAAAATATTCACTGCGAGTCAACTGAGTCAGTGACTGATTCGAATAAACCTGTCCAGCAAGAAACCCAGCGGGACTTTTTTTTAATTACTAACCTAATTTACAATACTTGTTTTACAACGAAAACAATTAGTAAACATGAGCTAACGTTAACGTTATAGCTATCGCCTCATTTGATGTAATTTATCTATCATGTATATAATAATATAATAACAATATTTAAACAATTTTGCTTTCAACATAATTAAGCTTTTATATAGATTGGCCCTGCATATTTCCTGGGATTTAGTTATAAAAGCGTATACATTCCTAATTGATATATGAAGAAGTTACCGATTCATTGAAGTCGAGTAACTGGTGTTACCAGTTTGTGTTCGTTCCATTAATGTGCATCAGTACTTTTAACAAAACCATTTATGTTTCAGTGTATGTACTATAATTTTTTAATTAAATATACTGAAAAGCCAAATTTATTATATTTATTTCTTAAAAAATTTCAATACGAGTGTCTATCGAACCTAGTTTATAAATTGCTCTTAAGGATTTCTTCTGCAAAACAAAGATAGTTTCAATATCACTAGCATTACCCAAAGAAAAATTCTGTACGACTTTTATTTCAAACTAAACTAGATGTTTTTTTATAGGATATGGGTGACAAACGAGCACACAGTCCACCTGATGGCAAGTGGTTGCTGCGGCCCATAGACATCTACATATATCCTCGTTTGCGAATCAAAATGCAGATGCGTTGCCACCCGTGAGGACTAAGATGGAATGCCTCATTTCCAGTAAAAAGGGCTTCCGGCCACCTGCACTCACCAAGCGAAACGCAGAGGTAAACCTCTACTTCACGCTGGTTTTCTGTGACGTCGTGGTACCACCCCGGTTCGAGACGGCCCATCCGTGCGACAGCAAAAGCTGCCGCGTGGCTCTACTGTTAAAATTTAATTTTAATGCAAGTAAGAATTGAAGTCTTTTTACAGGTAATATACTACAGCTCTAAATTTACTAGATAATAGAGACCAGAGAACGATCAAGCGCAGAACCAATAGCTTAACGTACTTTGAATCGCCGCCAACTTCCTAACTGCGGGGTGCTACTTAAAATCTCTAAACAGAAAATAACTGATTTTAGCCTTACCCAGGTTTCGAGACAGAGACCTCATTATCAGCAATCGCGTTTACGATAACTAGAGACCTACGAGGCAGTCATTTGCAAAACATAAATGTTGTAGCGGATAATCAACTTGTGTGAGAAACTGCTTTATTCCGATCATTTCACGGTCCGGTTTGCCATCTGACGAGTTAATTGCAGTTATATTTTACGCAGTAGAGTCGCGTATTATGGTTGTAGCGCGAATGTGTCGGTAGGCTTTTTTAAACTCGCTTTACGGCTCTGGGTTCTAGCCCTTCTGATATGTGTCGGTAGACGGATCACGTTAGCACAGAGTACCAGCGTGAAAGAGCAGCATAATACTGCTGTGTGATGAGTAATGAGAACAGGAGAACATTTATGGTGATATAATCATAATTTCGGGTAGATCTTTACCTCCTGCAAACGTAATTAAGAATGATTGTCGGACAGAGCATTGCTATCACTTTTATATGATAACATTTTAATAACAAGGGATTCAACTTTAGTCCTCAGAGATGTAACGCAGTTTCAAGGGTAGGTGGAGCCGGGTGACTGTATGCTTGTTTATCCATATAATTAGATCATAACTTTTTTATCTTTATATATAAAAATCCCATGCCACGATGTTCGTTCACGCTAATCTTCGAAACTGCTCAACCGATTTTAATAAAATTTTGTAAATGTGTATTGCTTGCTCCAACTTGAGAGATAGGATAGTTTTTATTTCGGTTTTATTCGACCTTCAATATTTTTCTTTGCGAATTTAAGAGTTGTTTATAGGACAAACGGCAGAACAACGTCTGCCTGGCCAGCAAATATATCTATGAAACTCGTTGGCTTAGTGATCATTGAGAATGAGTTGGGAGTCTTAAGTTCAAATTCTAGATATTTACATATGTTAAAAAGCCTAAACGTTTAAAAAATGAGAGAGAGAGAAAGAGATCTGTGCCTAGCAGTGTGAATTACAAAAACTACAAATTACATAATTACAAATAAAAAATTACTTTATAAGCAGTCTACACTAAAATTTATGTGTTAGGTACGGGCGTAGTCAGTGCGATGTATTTATTCTGTATAAAAATACACATAAAATCTTATCCGTCTAATTACACAATTTAATTAGATATTGTATAATTAAAATTAATGCTATTCCATATTTCTATAACTCTGTATCTGCCGTGATGGTCACCTCAAGCTTCTTCTTCTTAATTACTGGCTTTACGGCTCTGGGATCTAGCCCTTCTGAGCCTAAAGTTACAATAGATTATAATAATTATCCTTCATAGTATACTGCTTCACAATATGTTGATGCGTCACACTGTGCAGCCCTTGGGAGATTTTGATGGCAACTTGAGCCAGCAGACAGCTGACGGTTGGCGATGGTATCTCAAGGCGCCTAAGCAGATAGACATCTTATTTTGAGAATCACATCACCATCAGAGCACTTGTTTCACAGTTTCCACTAATAGTTCACATGCGCAGACACTTAATACACAAAATCGCATCACTTTTACATATCAAAGTCCACTTCAAACCATTATTTAAACAATAATACAGGAGCAGCAAACCGCCGCCGGTCATGTTCCTGCCAAAACTCCTCACCTCAAGCGAATTGTTGTTGATTTTTTTTTTATAGGATAAGGGTGAAAAACGAGCACACAGTCCACCTGATGGTAAGTGGTTGCTGCGGCCCATAGACATCTACATCTATCCTCTGTTACAAATCAAAATGTAGATGCGTTTTCACCCGTGAGGACTAGGATGGAATGCCTCATTTCCAGTAAAAAGGGCCTCCGGCCACCTGCACTCACCAAGCGAAACGCAGAGGTAAACCTCTACTTCACGCTGGTATTCTGTGAGGTCGTGGTACCACCCCGGTCCGAGCCGGCCCATCCATGCGACAGCAAGAATTTGTAAGGTTGACATTATAGTAGTTTGACATTATGCATTATGACATGACAATGCCTGTATATTTTTTATTTTGTTTTCTTTTTTACATCCTAAATTTATTGACATTATACTGTTTTATTAAATTTTAATATGAAATGTTATTGTGATTTTGTAATTTCCTAATTCTAATTATTCAATTGCATGTCTACGTAATATTTGCATACCGATAAATTGGTAAAACATGCATGTTCACACTATGTAATAAAACCTAAAAATGTACCATCTTTTTTGCAAATAAATATTTTTATTATTTATTATTTAACACAACAAATTTCTATGTAATCGACTTCTCGAAAACGAATAAAAGGATTACCTTCTAAAAACATTAATTTAAAAACATTTATAAAAAAATTAAAAACATTAGTTTTAACTAACTTTTCTAAATATATATATATATATCTTGGTAAAATAGAGAAAATTATTTTTATGTATCGACGAGCAAAGCTCCGTTGTCCAGGTAGGATTATTACATAAAATAAGTAATAATGATTAATTTATTAAAAAATAAATACAAATTAAAGATATTTCAATTGGATATCAAAATTAAAAGTTCATAAATTCTTGTACGCTGTACGAGACAAACAATATCTCATTATTCAAGTGGTCAAACGGGTTTTATAACATTATATCTTGATATCCTCCGTCTGTTATCCTCTACGCGTCTTCTAATAATGTTTGTTGATGAAGACACAAGCATCCTTTATATACAAAATAATGGCTCGATATTTAGTTTCTTATATATTTATATATCTTTATATATAAAAAGTACGTGTCACGTTGTTTGTCCGCGATGGACTCCTAAACTACTGAACTGATTTCAATGAAATTTTTGGTCAATGTGGAGTTTGGTCCAACTTAAAAGATAGGATAGCTTACATCTCAATTTATAGTCGCAATACAATATTATTTTATTGAAAATTATTTCTCTATTATTTGACAGTCACAATTATCTGTTAGCTTCAAACGATTCTGTCAGATGACGATATCTGTTGACTAGATTGAGTAAATATTCAATAGATGGCGCTATGTTAAAAATACAAACGTTTAATATAAGCTATAATTTAGTAGTATAACCACCACGTGTTGCTGTAAGTATTCAACAGATAGAACCGATTTCAAACAAATTTGCAGATTGTGTGCAGTTTGGTCCAACTTGAGAGATAGGATAGTTTTTGTCCCGATAAGTGACCCTCAATTTTTTTATTGCTAATTTCAGAAGTTTTTTTGGGAAAGCAAATGGTCGTTCGGAAAGGGCAGAACAACGTCTGCCTGGTCAGCTAGTATATATATATATATTTTATAGGATAAGGGTGACAAACGAGCACACAGTCCACCTGATGGGAAGTGGTTGCTGCGGCCCATAGACATCTACATCTATCCTCGTTTGCGAATCAAAATGCAGATGCGTTGTCACCCGTGAGGACTAAGATGGAATGCCTCATTTCCAGTAAAAAGGGCCTCCGGCCACCTGCACTCACCAAGCGAAACGCAGAGGTAAACCTCTATTTCACGCTGGTATTCTGTGAGGTCGTGGTACCACCCCGGTTCGAGCCGGCCCATCCGTGCGACAGCAAAAGCTACCGCGTGGCTCTATATATATACTTTTAACAGTCTTAAAATATAGTAAAAGTCTTTTTCGTTCAGATATTAGTTTATACATCCTTATTTACATATCCTTACATGATACAACCTTCCTTCCTCTTTATACCACCTAACAGTACCACAGAATAAATAATAGCAGAACTATATCGACGGCTATGCTCCGATTTAGCCAATTTCATCACAACCGACGAATGTTTTGTATAATTTTTATTATTATGTTACATGTGTAATTTCAACCTCACGCTTGGCTAATTTGGACGCTGTAACAGTTTTTTTGTGAATACGCGAAAGATACTGAGATTAAGGCAATATTATTATGTTGGTGCATATAAAAATTGCCTTATACAGGTGACGCAAGAGAATCCACCATCTCATTTCTATGGAATATGCTAAAAATTAAATTAAATGAAAACTCTTTATTTTTCGACGTAAGAAGTTAAAATTTCGTTTCTCAAACGTCAACATGTTTTATAATCTACTACCGTTTCAACATGAGTTCCTCTGTCTGGAGAAGAAACGGTAAAAGTATCTCCGCAGGTATCCTCGTGTCAATTTTTTTTTAGTCTATGAAACAAATTGTACGTTGTATGTTGACGTTGTATATTTTTGTAAAATAAGGTGTGGTGGGGTCAGTTTAACCCGGGGCAAGACAGTCACTGTTAAGTATCTCGATAAGTAAAGCTTCCTTATGAAATGATCTTAGTCGATAAAACAGTTCATACGTAAAATTCCCGTCTCAAAGAACAAATATTGCTACTGCAATGACCGAAAAACGTCATTAAGTATATCTAAAAAATAAAAACAATTTATCAACGTTGCCGGGTTAACGGACATTTAAAGTTTTTGGTGAAAATTGAGCAAAAATCGAAGTGTTCTAAACGTAAATAGCATCCTACAAATATTTGCTTTTAGGTAGTTATGTCAATTTAACGTAAAACAAACGTTTTTTTTTTTAAGATAACCTAGAAATTGCAAGCTGGGGAAAGATTATCAGTTGGGCGGAGGTAAGACAAATGTCTTTAACCGATTTAGAAGTAACGAACATTTTATTGGTGGATAATTTTAATTCAGACTACACAATAATAAACTCTGTTAATTAACGTAAGAATATGACTGTACTTGTAGGTACACAGTACGTGTTAATTCGGATAGCACATCGGAATTAATTCAAGAACGGAGGTAAAACGCTGAAACAAAAGAGTGAATTGTTAAATCTACCCAAATGAAAACAAATTTAAATCTTGGTTGTAATCGTCATTAAACAAAATCATTGTAATTATAGTTAACTATAATTATTCATTCGTTTCGTACTCAGCCGTCATGTCAATATTTACCCCCTTTTTAGCCACATAATCTTTCACACAATCCATTCCCAGTCCATGTTACTCAACGTTTTTCGCTATATTAACGAATGGCCGCCTAGCTGACATTAACTCTCCTTGGGAATACTTTCGTTTCGCAAAATTTGTCGGGGGGGGGGGGGGGGGGGGGGGCAAATAAAGGGTATAGACTTTTCACAAAAGGAACAGAAACTCTCACATTGAATTAAAATAATTATATATTGATTATAAGTTATTACTTACAATTAATACTCCTAGGAACTAAGCTAGCCAAACAATTCAAACCAACATCCTGTCCCATAGAAGGCCACCACCTTCAGGTGTAGCTACCGCCGTATCAGCTGATACGGCGGTAGCTACACCCCTGGCTGCAGCCCATTCCTCTCGTAAATCCATTAGTCGCCTTTTACGACCGACGAGAAAAGATTGGGTGGTGCTGTTCTTTGCATCCGGCACAACACGAGCGCTCACGATAACCATATTATGATGACTCCATATAAAAATACCAAATTAATTATTATAATTCAGTAGCCTAATAGCAGGGCGCGGACCGCGAACTCGAAAAGTCGTGGGTTCGAACCCGCCATTCGACTACTGTCGTGAACCACTTCTAACACAAGCATTTTAAGCTTACCAGAAGTGGTTAAACGGAATATTAATAATTTTTAATAGCATTACAATAGTCGTGACAATCTAAGAAGCCCGATTTGACTGCTATAAATATACTTTGCATAATGATGGGAAAAAAATTGGTGGCTTTAAAAACCGATTCTCGAGACATATCGATTACATAGTTTGTAATGGACAATGTATCTATATTGTTTAAAATTGATTATCAAGGCATATCGTTTTGATACATGTACGAGTTTTTAACATTTAACAGGTATTACATAAATCCAAACTAAGTTTAAATTTGGGCCAGTTTCAAAGCCAATACGCAAACTAAAATCCGACATACATTGTATATTATGTAGGCACGCCACTGATATGCACCCGTACGAAGCCGAGGGGGGTCGCTTGTTAAGAATAAAATTAACAATAAATAAGTGTGGTTGGGTCAGGTAAATAAATAAATTCACTGGATTCGTAACATTTTTATTCTCAATTCTTATCTTAATGCCAACAAACAATTTTTTATAAAACCTTCACCGGCAGATCCAGCATGACAAATAATGAGGCATCAACCCTTTCCCATTGGAACTTTTGAGCTGGATGCTTGCGTATGATACGTCCAAGATTGTGGCACAGGCATTTAACCATGTCTCGTCAATAAATATATCCTTGTCACAGTTGGTTATTTTATTAACTTCTCTTAAGAAGGATATTCTTTGTAGTATTATGTCTATTTATTATGTGTATTGTGTATTATTTAATGCATATTATGACATAATATTTTCCGTTTTTTTATATGAAAACCCAATATATTTTAGAATTGTTTTAATAGATGTTGCACTGCCATCATAAAGTTTGCAGATTTAAGGGACACAAGTAATTTACTTATGGTGGGGTTTTCTTATCTTGTGTAGTATTCGTAAACATGTGATCTAATAGCATCAGCATCAAAATTATCGATACCTGTCACAAGTTTTTGTTTTTTTTTTTTGCTTTTTGGGTGTGTGCAGTACATTATCTTCACAGCCAAAAGGCCCGTACTTTTCCTTTATAATATTTCGGACAGTTTTTATGCCAATTTCAAACGCTTATGCGACTCGTTCTTGTACTTGAGTAACTTATAAAAGAGGCCCTCTATTTGCTGACTCCCGTTCAAAGTACTCGTGCGACTTCAAAACCAAGTCACTAGACTGGCTGTTAAGATTACGTCCTCTTTTATACATGTTGTCTAGTTCACACGATAACACCAAAATCACATAATGTGTAATCAAAGTCCGTAATTAGCAAGTCAAGGTCAACGAATATAGCAGAAACAGTGCAAGAGTGATAGCCGAGTCAGAAAATAAAATAATAACCAATTACACAAAAACTTTTTTATAAAAAAATATTACGCATTCACAATAGTTGAAGATCCATGAGGTGACGGTTAGCAGGGTGAAAGGTGCGAGACCATATCAGATAATACGGCAAATAAAAATCTTTTAATAAAATAGAAATCACCCAATTTAATTAATTAACATAGGTACATAAAATTATATTTTTGTAGTCAGTTAAATAGAGCTAAAAAAGGTATCAAGAATACAACAAGAATACAATACCTACGTGATGTCGCTTACCTACTATACGACGCGAAATTTATGCTTGGCAACAATTATATTATAATAACAATATAATTAAGTTTCATTTACACAATTACGTAAAATAATTATTTCAATCATGGCACAGAATAACAAAATAATTCTAAAAATAAATACTTTTAACTTTTGTTCTAAAGTGCTAAGACATAGTGTATAGGAGAATCAAGGATAGTTGACTTCTTATTTATTTATTATTATTATTTAGAATTAGATTTTTTTAAAAAATTGAGTAATTTTTTTTACTCTTTTAAGTGGACTATGGCAAATCATAATCTCAATGTCGTCTTAATAGTTACATTAAAACTTCATTCCATTTTGGCACCCTAATATGGAAACACCTTTGAAGTATTATAACCTATTTAACAAAAAAGAAAAGAATTATCAAAATCGGTTCAGAATTGATGAAGATAATATGGCGTAATATATGGCAAATAGGGCAAAAACATATAATCGAATTGTAAGCCTCCTTCTTTTTAAGAAGTAGTATTAGTAATAGTAGTACCTGAACAACGCCAAGCCAAATTGAATGTTTGCGCTACGTGTTAGTTTTTTGTCATATTAACATAGCATGGTCAAATGCTAGGGTTGTCGCTGATAATAAAAGTTAAATACAAACCGGAGTTTTTAAGTGTTCATTAATAACGAAACTAACATGAAAAACAATATGCTTGAACGGGACTGAGCATAATATAATCTCACATCGACGGAAATATTAAAAAAGATGTATTATATATAGGTTGTCAAATATCTTGAGAAATACACAGAATAGATAATTACTATGTAGCACCTATAATTTAGTCAAGTTTTCAAATTTAATTTTAAACCATATATCTAAATTCTAAATCCGAAAATATTTTTTCTAAAAGTTTATCCACGAAAAATAAAAAAACTAACCTTAAACTCGTTCTGACTAGATCACTACTGGATATTCAATGTTATTATTATTAAATATTCAAGGATGTTATTTTCGTTAACAAACGAAACGCCCGAGTACATTTTAACCTAATGCGAATTTCTAATTTGCAAACGCAGCTTTCATCTGGAAATTACTATCCCAGAGAACTATTTTTTATATTTATACTTGCTTATATCCATGGCTTGGCTCACATTAAAATCAAAACCGATCAATTTTTTGGATTAAAAAGACTTATTTGGAATAAACTACAAAATTGTTGACTAAAATATAGCATATATCGTATTCTGGTTTGGTAGCCATAATATTGCCAAGTTTCATTAAAATCCGTTCATGAAATTCCGTGATTATAACATGATTGTGCCACATGCAAACAAATATTCAAACTTTCAGATTTATTATAATAAGTAAGATGAAATTAATAATTCATAAGTAGATACATTTCACCTTATACAAAATATGGTTTTTTGATAGTGTCGAGCTTAAATTACATATTAGGAAAAGTCTTTGCCACTAAAGAAGTTTCTTAGTAAATTTGACATTTAATAACAACCTTCTTCAAACCTGCAACTAATTATAAACTAATTTTTGTAACGGGTTTTGGAAAGGGTTCGGTTTACTTAAAATTAAACCATTTAAAAAAATTGTAAAAAAGGTACGTTTGGCAGCCCTAGTTTGCGGACGCTTGTGAATTGGTGTATTTAAAACCAAAACCAGGTCAACTAACTACCTTTATTTATCAACATAGTGGAAAAAATATTTACGTCGTGTTTTTTGTTAAGGGCCCAAAAACGGGTGTTTGCTGTTTATGTAAAAAAGATCACACGTGGTAGAGCCATGCTGCAGCTATATTATTAGTAGTATAGTTGTAGCACGAATGGGTCGGCTCGACCGGGGAAGGACCACGCTCTCACAGAATACCAGCGTAAAATAGCAACTCAAAGCTGCTGTGTTTCGTATGGTGAGTGTAGACAACTGGAGACCCTTTTTACTGGAAACGAGGCATTCCATCTTAGTCCTCATGGATGACAACGGATCACGCAAACGTGGATAGATGTAGATGTTTATGGGCCCCAGCAACCCATTACCATCAGGTGGACTGTGTGCTTGTTTGTCACCCTTATACTATTAAAAAAAGAATTATTTTTAATTTAATCCGTAAAAAAATGTAGAATGACAGATAAAGGTTCTGTAAATATTTCAAATTTAATGAAATGATATTTTTATCAACCCCTTTATAGAAAATTAATCCCCGAAGAGTACTTATTTTTGTCACAACTAGCAAAAGTATTTCAAACGGCACAAGGGCCTTTAGTTTTTAGGGTCTCAAAAATATTATTATTCTTAATTGTGTGTGTTTTTATGTGTTATATTCAGGTATTTCGGCGAAATTGAATATTACGGCGTGAGCGTACCTGCTCCGCCCGCGGTCGCCAATTAGTAAAGGTCATTCAGGCTTCTTAAAGCTTTAAAATAGTACGGCGTCCATTCTTCCAACTGATGATGAACACGAACACTTATTCGTGATAGTCACGGTGGAGTACATCAAGATAAGTGTGAGGTGTGACATCACGCATGCAAATACGTGTGGCGCATGGTGGGTGGCCAGCTCTGCCCCTGAGGTACTGGAAGTGTTGCAGCTGTGCGACTAAAAGTTATGCACGTCTTACTGCTGAGCACGGGCCTCCTCTCATTTATAAGAGAGTTTTAGGGCAAGGAAGTGTCCGCCGCGTTGCCCCAATGCGTGTTGGCGAATTTCACATGTCTTCAATATATTTTTTTCTTATTTCTCAGACATGCCATATTCCTCACGATGTTTACATTCAGCGCCGAGCACATGGTAAGTTGTGCGACGAAATTCCACTTATAAGGTGTACACTCAGACAAACCTATTCAAGTTTGCACTCATGCCACGAACTTCAAAAAAATTACCGAACTTGCTGGAGTAACAGACATTTTAACTGCAACCTGGCGAATGTCTAAGAAGCGGTGCACAGAGTCTGTAAGACCTTTTTATAAAGTAAATAATTATACGTTTTGGCATAGTATTATTTGGTCGATCTGTTATGATGTAATTGTTTTTATAATAAATAATAAAAAAAAAAAACGAAATATGTACATAAATAATAATTTTTATGTAATTGACGTTTCGTCGGGATCCATATAATAAATGATGCGAATTAGTCTATCAACGTTTTTATGTCACTACGTGCAGGAAACGTTTTTTCTGCTTTATATTACGTTAAAAAAACTTTGCATATTTATTTAGATGACGATGATTTATCTGTTCCTATCTACCAAAGTCCACTACTGAACATAGGACTCCCCCATAGTATGCCTCATTAGGTAGATTTTGCCTGGTTTGGCAGGGATTTTCGGCAACAGCAGTTTTTTATTATTTCGATTTTCGATTTTGATGAGTGTACAACACCAAAGGTCAATAAACTCACGCGACATGGCCGCTCTTAAAGGAAAGTGCAATAAGTTATATGTACATAGTGCTGTTGTTGGCTTAAAATAAAGGTATAATGCATATTTTTTTTTATTTAGTAAGTATTAAGGCAAAAATTTACTTTATATTTTGTAAAACTTGCCGGAACTAGTTTTATTAATTAATTCATTCATTACAGCCTATCTAAAGTCCACTGTTGAACATAGGCCTCCACATATATGGTCTCATAGGGGGGGGATTTTACTATATTTGCCAAGCTTGGCAGGCGGGTTGCCAACCACAGTTTTTATCGCCTGGTTTGTTTCCCTCTGTCATCACTTACGACACCCACGGGACGATCTGTGCTAGTAGATATTCTAAAACCGCCATTACACAGCGAGCATAATTATTTTAATATAACGGGACGAGTAAAATCATTGTTGTGCCATATTCCTAAATGCACGAAATTTCTATTACTATTTCTAATTTAAATAAATTAGTGACGTTCTTCTAACCAATTTCCTGCACAGGAGTTATTATAGTGCCGTAAGTATACGAAAACACACTCACTCATTTTAGTCTTCAATGCTAATGCCCTATTATCGAAATTATGGCCGATACGGGATTAATCACGACACATCCAGGTAGATACAAAAATATTTTATTTTAGAAGAAATGATTTTTGTGACTGTAACCACTACTCTAGCCAAACGGTTATAAATAGAATAAATAAAAAATAAAATAGAATCAGGCCTTACTTTGAGTCTAGACACGCAGTGTCTATTTCTCCTATTAATGCCTCACTTTGAGGCGAAACACGTGCCGTATTATCAAAGGTAGGTCGTTATTTCAAGAGAACTGGTATTAAGTTTAGTGGTGGCAGTGATTGTGCACGCATTTGTGGCTTGGAGGGTTTGTTTTACAAATTAGGTAAGACACACATTTTATTTTTCACGCAATTCTAAGCTAGTTTAATTTTAACATCTTTAATAGATAAATCGTTTATTACAAAATGCATCGTAAATTTTAAGCTTACTTCCTGACAGCGTAATTCATGATACAACAAAAATTATCTTTCGTTCGTCTATGCAAAAGATAATGTTACAGTTTCAGGGCTACTCGTATTTCAGACATCAAACACACACACAATAGCAGTTTAACGGATAGTCGATGTTTAAGAGTAAACTTTAGGCACGTTAAGCGATTTTTGAATGGATAAAATCTTATGAGTTCACGTCTGCTATGTTATGTACGTGCTATGCTATGCTACGTAAATACGTGCATACGTATTCACGTACATAGCAGTAAATTTATTTCATAGTCTTAAGTTTTCACTTCTGTCGACACTGTCCAATGATTAGCATTTTTTTTATTAATTAACTTGCACACACATGTTATTCGAATTTTCAAATTCATTCCTATTCATTTATTTATTTATTTGTGAATACAGTGAGTTAGGTATTAGAAAAATTTACAGTAGATATCGTGTATTCTACCATAGTGTTGTAAAAATATGTTTCTTTTCTTTCTAGCCAATAAAAGTTTTTTTTTATAGGATAGGGTGACGAACGAGCACACGGTCTACCTGACGGTAAGTGGTTGCTGTGGCCTATAGAAATCTACATTTATTCTCGTTTGCGAATCAAAACGCAGATGCGTTGTCACCCGTGAGGACTAAGATGGAATGCCTCTTTTCCAGTAAAAAGGGTTTCCGGTTTTCTACACTCATCATACGAAACACAGCAGTGTTAAGCTGCTATTTTACGCTGGTATTCTCTGAGAGCGTGGGCCTTCCCCGGTCGAGCCGACCCATTCCTGCTACAACTATGCTACTAATAGCTGCAGCATGGCTCTACCACGTATAAAAGTGAAATAGATAAGTTAAATATCTTACAAAAAATACAACAATCCTCAATAGGTGTTATAAAATATTCACAAAATGCAATGCGAAACCGTGCTATATGGTACTCATGACACAACACATTTCGTAACGGCGCCTTTACGTCTATATTGAGAAAAAAATGTCAAATAAATAAAAGTGTTATCTATTCAAATATAAAATTAAAAATAGACTAAATTATCATTATTCATATATTCAAATTATGAGACTTATTATTAGATACATGAGTCAACAACAAATACAGCATCTTATGCTAATGTGACGCAAAAAAAAAGCTAAATATTATTCGATCTGTAGTACCTCAATTGGCAGGCGATCACCTTAATTATTTTTGGTAGAGGAGAAGTCCAATGAGCATGCGGCAAAAATAAGTTAATTTAATGAATAAAAACGTAAATTTTTATTCTTACCTACTTTGAAGGGCAACTAGCTTCAAATTACGTACGACAAATCATTTTATTTACTACGCGGATATAAGCAATATAATATTTGAGATCTTTAAAGCCGATATTGTTAAAGAGAAAAAACATTTGAGTAACCTTTATGAAGGTAATTTAAAATAAAATAAAAATTGTACAACGGACTTCAATATAAATTATTAAGAATAACTCAGAAACTAGCTATCAAACAAAAAAAATCATCAAATTTGGTTCACCCAGAGAAAAGTTATGAGGTAACACACATAAAAACAAAAAACCTACAATCGAATTAAGAACCTCCTCCTTTTGGAAGTCGGTAGAAAATTAACAACCTATGGTTGACCGAAACGATTTCTAGGGCAACGCCAGATTAGACTTGATAAGACGTTCAAACAAATTGTTCCACCTACTTAATCTAGACCACGCTTATCAAACTAATAACATATTACCGTTACAGCCTATCTAAAGTCCACTGCTGAACATTGGTCAGAAACAGAAACAGAAACTTTTTTATTCAATATAGATTATTGAAAGTCACTCTTTTGTTTAATTACCACTGGTTCGAAAAAAAACCTCTGTCCTGGGAAGAACCAGCAAGAAATCCAGCGGTACTTTTTTTTTTAAATAACAGCTTACAATCATGTATTTTACACAATTAACAAAACAAAAATTAGAAATAGCTTGGTAGCGGCCACCTCATTTCCAGGGGTTATTATCATCCATAAATTCCTTAATATTTAATCATTTTTATACAAACGTAGTTTAATAAAGTTTTTGAACTTTGAGCAGGTCAAATTTTGTATATTTTATGGAATTTTATTGTAAAAGCGTACATCGGTCGCCCCATAGATTAGCTCAGATGGGGGAAGGGTGGGGGGGGGGGGGAATTAGGCATAGTTATCACGATTGGCAGGCGGCTCGCCAAACGCATATTTTTATTATTTAGAGTTGTTATAAAATACTACTGCCCATATCCAGTTTTGTTTCCTTCTGTTGCCTCTTATGAAAGCAATTATCCCGATAAGGCAATTTACGGTGGAAGCCTATTGTCAGCAGTGGGCCTGTTAAAGTTAAAGTTACAGCCTATATACACATTCCACTGCTGGGCACAGGCCTCCTCTCATTTCTGAGAGGGTTTTAGGGCTAGGAATTGTCCGCCGCGCTGCCCCAATGAAAATATATTTATTTTTTTCTTATTTGTCAGACATGCAGTTTTCCTCACGACGTTTTCCTTCACCGCCGAGCACGTGGTAAATCAGCACTTAAAATTGCAATTAACAATTTCATTGCTGCCGGCGAGGATCGAATCCGGGTTTCTCGCGTACTGTGCAACTTACAGCGAGTGCTAACCATCTACACGGCTCAATTTTTTTTACATCATGTTGATAATGAATTGAGCCGTGGTGGCTCAGTGGACCTGTGATAAGCTACAATTAATGAACGAATGAAAAAAATATTATAAAAATAGTCACCGAGAAACGAACGAACTCCAAGCGTGCCGCGAGCCACTGACAGTATCATAGCCAGTGTGGAGACCCCACCACCGGCGAAGATGTACGCTCGCTTGGCACTCCCGCCGCCGGCGAGCGCGTCCTTCCTCCGCCTCCATAGCGGGACACATGAAGATGCGCAGATGAAAATAGCGAATACGATGCACTCCCACGCCAGCCAGCCTGAATTCATTTTGTACCTGTAAGAGAAAACTCCGATGTACCTTGGACTCTTTATTTAGTAGTAGGGTTTTTACAGGAAGGGACAAACGAGCACACAATCCACCTGATGGTAAGCAGATGCTATGGCCCCATAGACGTCTACACCTATCTTCGATTAAGAATTAAAATGCAGATGCGTTATCACCCCTGAGGACTAAGATGGACCTCGGTTCTCTACACTCACCATACGAAACACAGCAGCATTAAGTTGCTATTTTATGCTGGTATTCTGTGAGAGCGTGGTCCTACCCCGGTCGAGCCGACCATTCGTGGTACAGTTATAATATAGCTGCAGCATGGCTTTACCCCGTTTAAACAGTAATTTAAAAATTATATTGATAGTTTTTACTTTTATATTATTATAGTATTCAATAATAATATAAAAGCCACACCAAGCCATTAAAGCCGATGCCTTAGTGCTAGAACCTTAATAGAGCTGCCACATGACTCTACCACGTGTAAGTCTTGCATGCAGGGACTTACTCTGGTACACTTTTACTCTGTTAAATATGTTAAAAATTACCGTGGCAAGATCCGCGTAGTAAAATAAATGACGTGTCTTACCTAGTTTGAAGAGCAGAGTTTGGAGTAGTTGGGCCGGGATTATTGGTGACATCGATAGTGCACGCAATTGAGGGAGGGCGGGTGCTCTTTTAAACTAGGTAACACACATCATTTTATTTTATTATTCTGATCTTAAAAAGTTACTTTTTAATATCTTTAATATAATGAATTTACGCAAAGTAACGCCTGATTCTATTTGAACTCGTTTCCTCCCTTATTAACCCATTCTTCGCGTTGGTATTGAAATCTAGATGCACGGGAGCGGAAAACGAAACAGCGAGTCCGTGGAATCTATCCAATTTGAGGGATTTAAATATGTATGACTGAAACGTTGTCTTTCACTGCTGGCCTTATGAGGAAGCTCTAGTTTCACTCTGAATTTCTCTGCGCGATAGAGTTTTTAATGAGGATACTCTTAGTAAAACCAGAGTAACCGAGATCAGTCAGCTGATGTATCAATAGGCCGGCCATATAGCTTGAACGATCGACAACGAATGGGGAAAGGTTCTTGAGTGGCAGCCTAGTGTCGGTAAGCGAAATGTAGGGCGGTACCCACTAGATAAAATGACGATGTGGTAAAATATGCAAGAAGTCGCTGGATGCAGGTGGCTCAGGACCATCTTTGGGGCACTATTGGGGGAAAGAATGTTCAGCAAACTTATGATGGGCTATAATGATGATGATGAAACATATCTCTCTTACAAAGCAATAAGGACCGTGGCCGAGCTCACTTGACTACTCTAGCGCCATCTATTATCTATCTACGGAAGCGGTTGCGATGTATATCGATATGAAAATTTGACGCGCTAAATACATCGTTCTTTATTTAATACATTTCCATAGATGTCGCTACATGGTACCGCTAAGTAAGATTGACGAAGTCATTGGGCTCTAGTTGAGAACAAGGCAAAAAAGGTTTTTAGTGAGTCAATATTTTGTTTCTAGACAAAATTCATTCAGAATAAAAACTCTTTATTTTTTGACGTAAAAATTATATTATATATATATATATATATATATATATATATATATATATATATATATATATATAAATTACGTGTCACGTTGTTTGTCCGCGATGGACTCCTAAACTACTGTTTTCATCTAAGGATTTTTATAGGAAGGGTTGTTGGAAAGGGCAGAACATCGTCTGCCTGGCGAGCTAGTGTATATTTATATATATATTTTTATAGGATAAGGGTGACAAACGAGCACACAGTCCACCTGATGGTAAGTGGTTGCTGCGGCCCATAGACATCTACATCTATCCTCGTTTGCGAATCAAAATGCAGATGCGTTGTCACCCATGAGGACTAAGATGGAATGCCGCATTTCCAGTAAAAAAGGCCTCCGGCCACCTGCACTCACCAAGCGAAACGCCTCCCTAAACCTCTACTTCACGCTGGTATTCTGTGAGGTCGTGGTACCACCCCGGTTCGAGCCGGCCCATCCGTGCGACAGCAAAAGCTGCCGCGTGGCTCTACCACTGTTACAATATATGTATATATATATACTAGCTGACCAGGCAGACGTTGTTCTGCCCTTTCCGAGAACCATTTGCTTTCCTAAAAAAAACTCCTGGAATTAGCAATAAAAAAATTTAGGATTACTTATCGGGATAAAAACTATCCTATCTCTCAAATTGGACTAAACTAGTTTAGGAGTTCATCGCGGACAAACAATGTGACACGTAATTTTTATATATAAAGTAGTGTGTAGGCTATACAAATAGTCGTTCTGAGCGGGATTCGAATCGGCGGCCCTCATCACTGCAACTCATTGCTAAGCCACTGCGCCAAGCAGCAGTGATTCTTTTGTGAATTTGCCTCGTTCTCGTCCTCCGCTATTCAAAACACTGCAGAGTTAAGCTGCTATTTTACGCTGGTATTCTGTGAGTGCGCGGTATTTCCCCGTTTTCACGTTTTGATAAATGATTGACACCACCAAAACGTGATCATGTACACGATGTCTTGTAAATCACGTTACAATTATCTCGTATCGTGCTTCTAGGTCATGTCGGCATATAATTATCCTTTTGTTGCGAATTATTATCGTGCCCGTGTGAAATTTTACACTTAGATTATGTTTACTATCGTTGCTTTATTTTATTTAATACTAACAAACCGCCCCAGCTTTGCCCGGGTAGCATCTTATGGGGCGAAGACTATTTACTTTATCAATTTTTCGTTTGTCCCAGAAATTCTCCAAGTTTTATGGGTAAAACATAGCCTACACCATTCCTGGTATTGCAATATATCTGTTTAAAAGTTACATTATAATCAGACAGACAAATTTTTTAAAAATGGCATTCCTTTAACCCCCTCAGCTCAATAAGGCCGGCCACATACATACGGAATTCCGTTTCGGGATTCCGTTTCGATATTCCGATTCGAAATTCCGAACGCAGCAAGTCCATATAAAATCTATGACCCGTCACACACGTACGGTAGTTTACCGTTCGATATTTTGCGGGCAAAACGGGATTCCGTATGTGTGTGGCCAACCCGTTCGGAATTCCGCATGTATGTGGCGGGCCTAAAAGGCAGTTATTCGATATTACAAACACACACTTCAATTTTATTTTTATGCACATTGTCTACCTGAGGTTAGTAAGCGGATGATACGACACATAGATACCGTTCTAATTTTAAATAAAAGTTGAGATAATGTACATTTATTTGTATACACTTTATTTTACTTTCAGACATCGTGGGGCCAGAGAGAGAGGGAGTCACCATTATCATTATACAGCGCTTCACAAGTCCACTGTCCAAGATAGATCCTAAACTACCGGCATCCATTGACTTCCAGCGTGTCTTACCAGGTCTTCACTATATATAGTGTAGGGATTCGACGTACACTTCGCTTATTAGTACCAGGTTGCCACTTGAGAATTTTTGAGAAAATGAAAGGGAAGCCCCCTTTCATTTTCATTTTTATTTTTGAGAAAATGAAAGGGGGCTTCTCTACTAGAAACATGTTTTGCGATGGTACGGAACCCTTCATTCAGAAGTCCGACTCGCACTTGGACGCTTATTTTTTATGCATGTACATACATGCATAAAAAATAAGCGTCCAAGTGCGAGTCGAGATGGGTTAACGAGGCCTTACATCCCAACTATGAGGCAATCTATTGGGAGGGCTTTGTTCAACGGTGGACTTCTATAGGCTGTAATAAATATAATAGTGGGTTTCAAATTCATGATAAGTGCCATCGCCAGCTCAGGTGACTGAGCATCTATTTGTCGAAGAATTTTTATTTCACATAAAATTTTCTACCCTCTTTTTCTCACAGTTATTTTAAATTTATCAAAAGTACCGTTTGGCATGCATTTCACATATTATAAAACGGATTTAGGAAACCGGCATACGCCATATGTTATTATATATGTTGCATATGTTTATATATATAAACCTTCTTTCCTCTAATAATAGTCATTGTAATATGTGTGTAAGGACAAAACCAGTAATAATATTTAGATACCAGTTAGGTTGTTTTCCTTAAAACAACGTGTTAGATGGTAATACATAAAATTCGCAAAGAATTATTTCTCTCTTGGGATTTTCTGTATTTCCTTGATTGACATACAGATTTGCAAACTAGTTAAGTACCTTAGATCAACAAAGATAGACGTAGGGATGCGTACATTAAAATGATTTTTATATAACACTTTTTTATAGGATAAGTGTGATGAACGAGCACACAGTTCACCTGAATAGATTCTGCGGCTATGGGCCACATATCTATTAAGATTCAAAATGCAGATATGTTGTCACCCCTGAGGACTAAGATGAAATGCCTCGTTTACAGTAGAAATAGTCTCCGGTTTTCTACAATCATCGTACAAAACACATCATTAGCTGCTATTTTACACCGGTCTTCAGTGAGAGCGTGGTCCTACCTAGGTCGAACCGACCCATTCGTGCTAAAGCCATAATATAGCTGCAGCGTGGCTCTACCACGTGCAGTCCATGCACACGGGCAGCCAAATTCAAACAGGTAAAACTACAGAACTACAGATGTGTTGTCACTTGTCACCTCTGAAGATTAAGATGCCACATATTACCTATATAGTTTATTATATAAACTACATACTTTATCTATACATATAAGTAAGGTTGAAGTATCTGTCCTTATATATAGAAATAACTGTCTTTAAACTACATATTTTATCTATACATATAAGTAAGATTGAAGTATCTGTCTCTTATATTGAAATAACTGTCTTTAAACTACATACTTTATACATATAAGTAAGATTGAAGTATCTGTCCTTATATTGAAATAACTGTCTTTAAACTACATATTTTATCTATACATATAAGTAAGATTGAAGTATCTGTCTCTTATATTGAAATAGCTGTCTTTAAACTACATACTTTATCTATACATATAAGTAAGATAGAAGTATCTGTCTCTTATATTGAAATAGCTGTCTTTAAACTACATACTTTATCTATACATATAAGTAAGATTGAAGTATCTGTCTCTTATATTGAAAGAGCTGTCTTTAAACTACATACTTTATCTATACATATAAGTAAGATAGAAGTATCTGTCTCTTATATTGAAATAACTGTCTTTAAACTACATACTTTATCTATACATATAAGTAAGATAGAAGTATCTGTCTCTTATATTGAAATAACTGTCTTTAAACTACATACTTTATCTATACATATAAGTAAGGTTAACGTATCTGTCCTTATATTGAAATAACTGTCTTTAAACTACATATTTAATCTATACATATAAGTAAGATTGAAGTATCTGTCTCTTATATTGAAATAACTGTCTTTAAACTACATACTTAATCTGTACATATAAGTAAGATTGAAGTATCTGTCTCTTATATTGAAATAACTGTCTTTAAACTACATACTTAATCTATACATATAAGTAAGATTGAAGTATCTGTCTCTTATATTGAAATAACTGTCTTTAAACTACATACTTAATCTATACATATAAGTAAGATTGAAGTATGTCTCTTATATTGAAATAACTGTGTTTAAACTACATACTTAATCTATACATATAAGTAAGGTTAACGTATCTGTCCTTATATTGAAATAACTGTCTTTAAACTACATATTTAATCTATACATATAAGTAAGATTGAAGTATCTGTCTCTTATATTGAAATAACTGTCTTTAAACTACATACTTAATCTATACATATAAGTAAGATTGAAGTATCTGTCTCTTATATTGAAATAACTGTCTTTAAACTACATACTTAATCTATACATATAAGTAAGGTTAACGAATCTGTCCTTATATTGAAATAACTGTCTTTAAACTACATACTTAATCTATACATATAAGTAAGATTGAAGTATATGTCTCTTATATTGAAATAACTGTCTTTAAACTACATACTTAATCTATACATATAAGTAAGGTTAACGTATCTGTCCTTATATTGAAATAACTGTCTTTAAACTACATACTTAATCTACACATATAAGTAAGATTGAAGTATCCGTCTCTTATATTGAGATAACTGTCTTTTATTGAGTTCTGGGAGTTATTTACATGCTTTTAAGATATAAATAACCAACCATTTTCAAAATTTTGTCTCTTTTGTGATGAAACTTTACGAACAGATAAAGAGTAATACCAGGAGGGGTTTAGGCTATATTTTATCCGAAAAGCTTGGAGATTAATAAAAACGAATAATTATATTAAATTAAATCTAGGTAACGCTACATTAATAGAACCTATCCATGCGAAGCCGGGGCGGGTGGCTAGTCGTAAATAATTATGATAAAGTCTGTAAAATTAGTTTGATTCCCTGGATGTAAGAATTACTTACCTTTCTGTACTTTTATCGTGTTAAAATTTACTGAACTGGAACCTTTACTATCTGGTTCACGCGAGGTCAATGAACTAGTTATTCTTAGAGGTAATCATTCGAACGTAATCATTTGACGTGCCATTCATTACACCATTGGCTGATAATAGCAAAAAAATCACAATTAATTTAGTATTTAACGTTATTCTCCTTATAGTATAAATAATAGCTTGCTTATTTATATTCTAAGTGATTCTCGCTAAACTAAACTGCAATTTTGTAGTTGTTAAACAATTGGTCGATCAAATAGTTTACTTGGAATCAGATATCATCGTGCAAAAACTGACGTCACGGTAGCGCAGTGTCAGTTACATGTACATACGTCACGGTAGCGGTAGGTCGTAAACGCGATTGGTGTTAAAATCCCGGCTCAGATAAAATCTTTGATTTTTCTGTCAAAATACTTTCAATAGCAGCACAGAGTGAGGAAGCTTGCGATGTTTCACGCCCGTGCCTCGGAAAGCGCGTAAAGCGGTTGGCCCTGCGCATGATCTCTCCGGTCGTGTGGGATTACCGTCACATCGGACTATGAAAGTGAGGGAATAGACTCGTGCACTATAACCCTGTCCTGCGTAATAGCTAGTCTCCGTTGAGACTGGCCGCCGTGACCGAAATTCGGTCTGGAGGACATTATTAGTACTATTATTGACCAGATACGTAACGTACTCTATTATTTACAGTAACGTCTCTGGTCGTCTATTCTAAAGTAACGACACTCGTTTTACTGCAGCGCCGGACGCAAGTTCGTTTCCTGTACAATATTGATACGGTAATAAACACTCACGCCTATCACCCAGAGGGGTAGGCAGAGACTTCTATACGTGGTAGAGCCACGCTGCAGCTATATTAGTAGTATAGTTGTAGCACGAACGGGTCGGCTCGACCGGGGAAGGACCGCGCTCTCACAGAATACCAGCGTAAAATGGCAGCTTGACACTGCTGTGTTTCGTATGGTGAGTGTAGAGAACCGGAGACCCTTTTTACTGGAAAAGTGGCATTCCATCTTAGTCCTCACGGGTGACGACGCATCTGCATTTTGATTCTTTATTCAGGATAAATGTAGATGTCTATAGGTCATAGTAACCACTTACCATCATGTGGACTGTGTGCTCGTTTGTCACCCTATTCTATGGAAAAAAGTCTACAGACTTCCATTTGGGACGATCCTGACACATTATTAGTAGCTAGTTGCATTTTTTTTTTATAGGATAGGGTGACGAACGAGCACCCAGTCCACCTGATGGTAAGTGGTTGCTGTGGCCCATAGACATCTATATTTATCCTCTTTTGCAAATCTAATGGCAGATGCGTTGTTACGGACTAAGACGGAATGCTTCTTTTCCAGTAAAAAGGATGTCCGGTTCTCTACACTCACCATTTGAAACACAGCAGTGTTAAACTGCTATTTTACGCTGGTATTCTGTGAGAGCGTGGTCCTTTCCCGGTCGACCCATTCGTGCTACAACTATACTCAGCATGGCTCTACCATGTAACAAAAAGTTATACCTACCATCCATCCATTACAGCATATAAAAGTCCACTGCTGTACATAGCTCTCTCCCATAAAACGCCTCATAGACGGAACTTTGACATAGTTGCTCTGCTTGCCAAGCAAGTTGGCAACGACAATTTTATGCTCTGTATATAGTTATCCTGTTTATTATAGGTAATATTTTTATTTATATATATATATGTATACTAACTGATCGGGCAGACGTTGTTCTGCCCTTTCCGACGACCATTTGCTTTCCTTAAAAAAACTATCCTATCTCTCAAGTTGGATCAAACTGCACACAGTGTGCAAAATTTCATTGAAATCAGTTCAGTAGTTTAGGAGTCCATCGCGGACAAACAACGTGACACGCAATTTTTATATATAAAGATATATGAGAAACGAGGAATCAAACTTGCGTCCGCTAAAACAGTAGAACGTATGTTTATACTAATGTATATAAGCCGAATATATATTTACAAGTATGTGAGCTGTGGTAGCCGTAAATTTAACAGTACGCGAGTATCCCACAAGTTTGATCCCCGACGGCGTTGTGGTCTCATATCGGTAAGCGCAGTATAAGGCCTTCAACAGATGGAATGACGACGTGGTAAGAGATGCAGGAAGTCGATGGATGCATTGAGCCCATGAACGTACTTTGTGGTATTCCATTTTCAGCAGTGGACTTGTGATGTGCTCTAATAATGATGATAATGATATACGCTTACATAATAAATAATCTATAACTTTTATTGGGGGTACTTTTGTCACATTGTGTGACGCTGCAGCCAATAAAAAGATATTTTTATGAAAAAAAATATAGACAATTTTTACGTAGTAGAGCCATGCTGCAGCTATAGTAAGGTTGTGTAGCGCGAACGGGTCGGCTAGACCGGGAAAGGACCACACTCTCACAGAATACCAACGTGAAATAGCTGTTTTACGTATTTCTGTTTTTGATGCTGCTGTGTTTCGTATGATGTGTCTTAGAAAACTGGAGATCCTTTTTACCGGTGGAACGAGGCACAACATCTTCGTCCTGTGGGGTGAGAAAGCGTCTGCATTGTGATTCTTATTCGAAGATATAGAAGTAATTATCTATGGGCCACAGCAACCGCTTACCATCAGGTGAATTGTGTGCTCATTTGTCATCTTTATTCTTTAAAATAAATACAAAACAAACCTCCTTATCATCAGTTATAGACACCAGTAATAAAGCAATTGTTAGTTTTATATAAAGTCTGTTTGCCGATTTGCATTAGGTCACTGACTAATGCTGAGATCTATAGACCGTACTTTGACTTTGCTCAGACGTTACTTTCGAGCTAAGACAATGTCGGTATTTATAGAACTATGAAGTCGTGCTGAGTGCGCGCTTAGCAAAGCCTAAGTCAACTATATCGACGACTTACGTAAAACTCAGGATATTATTCAAATACCACCGTATTAATTTTAAATTGTTGTTTTTATGTTACTCTAATTAATTATAACAATAAATAGGCAGCTTTTGGCCGTCTTTTAGTTTTAAATAGCATTCATCCATTTTCTATTTACCTAATTTCTTGTTTCGAATTTCTTAAAAGCTTTTTTTTTCTGACTTTGCACTCATTTCATCCGTTCCAGTTCTCATAGGACCGTTTTCTATTTCATGTAATAATAAATAATTTATGAAATTCAAAATGGCTTTTTTTTTCGATTTTAAATATATATTTTTTTTAATTTTATACAGTAATATTGATTTTAAATATGTATATTTTTTAATGTTATACAGTAAAGTCAAAAACATAAGGAGTGGAATGAAGCATTCATTAATATTTGGACTGTCTGGGCCTTAGCATAAGCTTAGCTTAATCTTAGCCCGATACAACTATAAATTCAGAATCAAAGACTATGCTGAGCATATACTCAGCTAAGTTTGTCGTAAGCTAAGTCTGAGCAAAGTCAAAGTACGATCTATAGATCTCAGCCTTAGTGTCGTAGATTCTAGTCGTTACTATACGATATCTATATAATTACAGTGTAATTTAATGTCTCATTGACAATATGCGCCCCAAATTGATTAGAGGTTTTCTAAACTTGTAATTAAATTGAGCTACAATGTAAATTTTATGATACTATTTTTGTTTGAAGATGTTTTATTTTTCTATAATGTTTTCCAGATCGAATTTCGGTCACGTTTCCAGTCTCACCGGAGACTAGCCATCTGCGCGGGATTCTAGCGCACGAGCGTGTGTGCAAACACAGATGCATTATCTATTTCCTCACTTTCATAGTCCGATGGAAGTAACGATGAATGGAATGGGGAATGTGTTCGAGTCCCGCACGGAACAAATATTTGTATGGCCTGCAAATAAATGTTCCGGGTCTGGATGTTTGTCCTTGTACAATTTACGTTTGTACACTGCCTCCGCGATAGAGGAGAAAATCCTAGTGTGTGGATAACGTTTTTTTATTTTTTAAAGAAAAAAAGAACCCCTTCCCGACACTGACGGAGAAAGATTAGGTGCAGGACCAACGAATTACGTGCTTTACGAAGCTCGAGCCTCGTAACCTTACCGAAATTGTTTACGAGCACCGCCAATACTACCTGACTCCGTACCTCTACTGAGAATTTCATGACAGAAAACCCGCAAAAACATTAATCTTGGTATTAAGGGGTGACAACACAAATCAACTAAATATTATACTGACAAATGTAGGAAAAGTTAATGCTGGAATGATGAAGTGCATCATATTACTGCAATATACCAACTTAATAATACATTCGCAGAAGACCATAAATACATTATCACTCCTGAGAACTAAACTTTACTAGGCTAGGTAGCAATTCTACTCGATTAGATTGCAGGGTAAGTTATAAAGTCACAATTATATCATAAATCGAAAATACAAGACTTTTATTACGTTTAATTCCTTACAATAAGACTTTATCAAGTACAGTCTACATTCTAGATATTATAATTTAAAATTAAAAAATTTGTACAGCCGACTTCAATACAAGTTATTAAGAATAACTCAAAAACGATTCTCTACACTTACCATACGAAACACAGCAGTGTCAAGCTACCATTTTACGCTGGTATTCTGTGAGATCGTAGTACTTCCCAGGTCGAGCCGACCCATTTGTGCTACAACTATACTACTAATATAGCTACAGCATGGCTCTACTACGTATAAAACAGTTAGAACAGGTACACTGTTACAATCTAAAAAAGAGAGCGCTATATAATATACGTTACTCATATTTACGCAGTAACAATACAAGTCTAAAATTCTAATTATTATCTTAATTACATTTTAACTCTGTAAAAAAAGTTTTCTTTACTTCAAACTCTTAATTCTTCTTATCAGTGCGAATAAGCATTGTAACATGTTTCCGCGCGGAATCAAACCGGGCCCTTGTGAAGCACACGTGACAAAAATGTTACACTACAGAGTCTGACGTACAAGATAATAATAATTAGCATCACAATCTACTAAGCCATTATAGAGTAGTCGTTTAGTACCGTCCTTCATAGTAAACCAATGAAATTGTTCAAATGTATAATTCAGCAATGATGGAGAAAACTGTATTAACTTGTATGCTACAAATTTTGTCTCTGATTCGGACTCGGGACTTACAACTAAAAATTCAGGTAATTTATCCCGAGCTCACGTATTCAAGCTCAGTTTATTTACATATCGTGAGACTGGCTTACACTGTAGATAATATTATTAACTGAACGATTTGTTATGTTATTAACGCGGTAGAACCACGCTGCATCTAAATATATTCTGGTTGTAGCAGGAATGGGTCCGCTGCACCGGAGAACGAGCCTGCTCTCACAACAGAATACCAGAGTGAAATATCAGCATAATGCTGCTATATTTTGTGTGGTGATACTCAGTTGGACTGTGTGCTCATTTCTGATACCTATTCTATACTGTCATCTCGCCCATAGATACGCCTCACCCTCATAGGAAGATATTTGCCAAAGTAGCCCCTCTTGGCAAGCGGTTTGGCAACCGTAGTTTTTATTCGTTATTAGGAAGACGCTGCTGCCCATCTCCTGATTTGTTTCTCTATCCTCTTATGACACCCGCAGGATGATGTGTTGTAGTAAATATTCTCACAACACCACGAAAATTATTATTTTACTATCGATGGAAAGACAACTACTAGTAACTTATTCCACTCCTTGGCTGTACGCATGTAGAAAGATGAAGTAAGCCGTTCGTTTCGAATGCGTGGTAAATCGACAACGAAATGGTGGAGACTGGTTGTCCGATTGTCTAATGATGGAAGGGAGAAGGGTGAAACTTTATGATGTAAACTGCTACAACCATTTCCCGCTGAAGATTCAGTGTAACATTTTGGCGAATATAAGGATTTTGTTATGTTTAAAATAAGAGGAAACGTCATTGAATTTTCAGTTGGGAAATATACGTCACTGATTTCTAGATACATAAATATTATTGGCGTACATGGCTACTGATGCATCTGAACTTGTGTACTGGACGATATTTGGCACCGCTGCCAAACCCTTTGCACCGTATCATCTAGAACATATCTGATATTTTCACCTGTATTTTTATTTAGTTATATATATTTATATAGTGCCTTTTTGTTGTTCCAACCTAATGAATTTGTATTGCTGTTTTTTTTTAATTTGTTTATTTCTAATTAGTAGTGTACATTATTTTTTTGTCATAAATAAAGCATTTCATTTCATTCTATCATTCCCTTTAAATAATATAACCATAATATTTTTAATTACATTACATTGAACAACTTTAGGAAATGCAAAAAAGTGTCATGGTTTCCAACAGATAACTTCAACGATTCTGCAAGACATAAAACACTCAGAACTTTGACGGAGGGCAGCGTCAGAGATGCGAGATGTCTGTTTCCATGATTGGCTGGCGGATTACAAAACGACCGCTGTTTTGTAATGCGCCAGCCAATCATGGAGACTTAAGCAAATGACTTGCTTTAGTCTTCATGTAACTACTCAGTTGGCAACCGCAGTTTCTTATTTTCTAGTTTTAATTAGGACGACGCTGCTTCCCCAACTCCTGGTCTATTACTCGATTAACTCGATTTCGGTATTGAATATACTTACTATTTAGAATCCCTAGAACAGGTGTTGCATATCTAGCATATATATCTAGCAAAGTCTTTTACAGGCTGATGGGGGTAAAGAAATTACGTTTTGATAATCTTGGCACATGACGCTAACTTAAAACAAATTGATCTAAGCAATTTTTTTTATAGGATAAGAGTGACAAACGAGCACACAGTCCACTTGATGGTTAGTGGTTGCTGCGGCTCATAGACATCTACATCTATCCTCTATTACAAATCAAAATGTAGATGCGTTGTCACCCGTGAGGACTAAGATGGAATGCCTCATTTCCAGTAAAAAGTGCCTCCGGCCACCTCCACTCATCAAGCGAAACGCAGAGGTAAATCTCTACTTCACGCTGGTTTTCTGTGAGGTCGTGGTACCACACCGGTTCGAGCCGGCCCATCCGTGCGTCAGCAAAAGCTGCCGCGTGGCTCTACCACTGTTGAGATCTAATCAATGTCCTACTGCATTAATATTTCTCATAGTGCCAAAGCTTCCTCGTTCAAGAATCACGAATTTTACACATAAAATCCAGAATTATGTTTAGGAAACTAAAATTTTGGCAACCCTAGCACAAAATATTTATTTATTTAACAATTTATGTACACACAAAATAATGTTACAATGAAGGAAAAAAAAGAAAAAAAATAGGTTCCATTTTCCTTTTTTCCAGGTTTTAAATACCAAAAAATATTTTGGTATTTAAAACCTGGAAGACTAGCGGTTTACCGAAACTTCGTCTTATTTAAATTTTAAATCGTAAATAATTATAAGTAGGACTATTTTTGCATAAATATTTACTAAACATAATAACAGCGTGAAATTGCAGCATAATTGATTCCTTGGACACTAAAATTTTAGCAGACTTCTGTTTGTTTTTATCGGGATCAACAGGGACTACACAGACTGGTTTGATATCCATACAGTTGTCAGACAGGATTGTGTAGCTTTCCGAACATATGATATGTGATAGAACCGCCAATTTATTTATTTATTTATAAATAGAAATCCGTCCTGCTTCACACGGTTGATTTCTGGATTTCGACGACCGCGCCACCTACCGGGTCCAAATGATCTAGGGACTCATTCAAACAGACACAAAAAAGTTATCAAAATCGGTCGAGCCATTTTCGAGTTTTAAGGAGACTAATGGACAGCAATTGATTTTTACCGACTTCAAACAGGAGGACTACTCAATTCGACTGTATGTTTTTTATTTTTTATTTGTTTTACTTTATTTAAAAACTTTATTTAGAAAAAAACCGGCCAAATGCGAGTCGAACTCGCGCACTGAGGGTTCCGAACAAATCCGTAGGTATATTAATTTAAAATTATTAAAAATATTTTTATTATATGATGTAACTAAAAATTTACGCTTTTCGCAATTTTTCCTTTATATGTGCTATAAAACGTTGCTTCGTACCAAATTTCAAGATTCTGAGTTCACGAGAAGTAACCTGTAGGTTTTGATTCCCTTGCAAATGTCGAAAATTTGCGGCATAAACGGCTATATCTTTTGATTGCGTTGGCTTAGAAGTTTGATTTTATCACAGCTACAAGGGACAGTAGACTTGAGTATTTGATATGCATTTCAGTTTGATACCTCTACGCGTTCCTAAGAAAAAGGGTCTTAACAGACAGACAGACAGACGGACAACAAAGTGATCCTATAAGGGTTCCGTTTTTTTTTCCTTTTGAGGTACGGAACCCTAAAAAAGGATACAAAGGAAGGACATAATGCCTAAAGGCATTCTCTACCAGTCAACCCATGGAGTGGTGAGAGTTTGTCGAAGGTGTAGCAATTAAAAGAAAAGAAAAAAAATTGCAACTTAAATTAATACACATTATATGTAACAAAACAGATTATGATATAATAGTATAAGTAAATGCATATATTTATTCGCACATTTACATATATTAACACATATTCATAATATAAATATATTTATATGCCAATAAACAAATATAAAAATACATAAATACATATATATGGATATAAATATACATAAATACAAAGTTAAAGTTTGTTAATGTGTGTTACCTTATAACTTTTTACTGGGTGAACCAATTTTGATGATTCTTTTTTTATTTGAAAGCTGGTCCATCACACGGGGTCCCATTTGATCAAGGTCTGACCAATAGTTTTTGAGTTATTCCTAATAATTTATATTGAAGTCAGTTGTACAACATTTTTAATGTTTTAATTATTATATAAAGAGATTACATCCTTAAAGGCTACTATAATCTTAAGTTTATAGAAACTTTACGGTGAAGCGGTTTCGACAATAATAATAAATAATAATGAGGGTAAGGTAAAAACTCTTCACGCATCAACCGCTCCAGCAGTCCTATTCGCCAACGTTCTTAGAAACCAAAATAAAAGTCATTTTGTAGTAATAACACAAAATAATAGTACATTGCGTATGCCATATAGCTTTTCTATAAGAGCTACCACGACTCGTAAAACATACGACGCAATGTACTACAAACTTACTATCATTCGATGTCAACAAAGTTAGCGAATAAGCTTTCAGCGTATACAGACCGTTTTTTAACATTATTATAATATTGTATAGGTTGAGTTTTTAAAATGCAATTCATAAATTGTTTTCTTAATTTCAATTTTAAAATTCTCTTGCGCCAGTACCGTTCTTACAGACATTGGCAGCTGGTTAATTAGGTTAGGGGCCAGTATATTAAAGTAGGTATGTTTACTAAATAAATTATTATATTTTAAAGGTAATTTAAGTTTTTACGAGCTTCAAAATATTTCTGATATGATCTGTAAGTTCTAACCGTAGTAATTATTATTTAATCTGTGGTATAATGCCACTGCCAAGCAGTCCTCACTCAGTGCCCACAATAGTCTTTTAACAAAAACAAATTAAGTGTAAGTACAAAATTCTAATCTTATAATATATTAATTCATACATATTTTAGGTGGCTCAGGAATGTAGCTATATTATAGTTGGTCGGCTCGACCGGGGAAAATAGCTGGTTAATGTTGCTGTGTTTCGTATGGTAAGTGTAGAGAACCGGAGACCGTTTTTATTAGATACGAGGCATTCCATCCTAGTCCTCAGTGCTGACAACGCATTCCGCAGTTTGATTCGTATTTGAGGATAGATTTAGATGTCGTGGGCCACAGTATTCACTTACCGTCAGGTGGACTGTGTGCTTCTTTATCAGCATTATTCTATAAAAATATATTTAAAATAAAATAATTAAATAACTACGATCCGCGTATGTAATAAAAGTGTGATCATTAATAAGTTTAATCTTAGAGTATATGTACATTAGCAAGCTATACTTATTTGTAGTTACTCTATGTATTTAATCCGAAAGGCTTGTTCTTTTTTTTTTAATCGAAAAATTTGATAAATTAAATTAGTCTTTGATCTATCTTAAATCTTAATTAATTTATCATCATTAATAGATCTTATCCAGGCGAAGCCGGGGCGAGTCGCTAGTCTAAAATGAAAATACTTTCGGCCGTACTTACAATCGTTGATTATCGCTTACTTAAACTAAGCAGATACCAACAGATATTTAAACGGTGATTCTCCACCATCCTTCTACGTTAACTACCGTGGGAAAATCTTTGTTTCAGAGAGCACAAGGGATAATAATAATAATAAAGCCTTTTTATTCCTTATCCTTACATTTCTACATGTTTACATTCCAATGTTGTTTAGTACTTATTGTAAGAATTATTAGCTTATTTTATATTAGTTGTTGTCAGTACGGTTAACTATATATATTTTCAGAGATATGGATCACATTTTGAGGCCTCCTCCATCTGCTTCCACAATTCTCTATCTTTGCTTTTACTCATCCAGTCTTTTCCTGCATATTGTATTATGTCGTCAGCCCACCGTTTGTGTGGTCTTCCAACTTTCCTTTTGCCAGATACCGGTCCCTTCCATCGTATGGTTCGTATTTTCCACCTATTATCTGGGTATCGTGAGACGTGTCCTGCCCATTTCCACTTTAACGTTAGAGCTTGCGTGAGTGCATCTGTTATTTTTGTTCTTTGTCTTATTATATTGTTTTTACTTTATTTATTTTATTTATATTTAAGATGCTCCTTTTCATTGCTCTCTGTGATGTATTTATTTTCTGTTTCACTTTGTTTGTATATGTCCACGTTTGGCAGCCGTATAGTAGACTAGGCAAGAGGCTGGTGTCCATTACAGTACTCTTTATTTTCAAACTGTATTTTCCTTTTAGAATTTCTTTTAGCGACCAAAATTTTCTCTATGCAATATTTTTTCTTCTTTCTACTGCATCTTCGTTGTTAGTTTTCATGAATGATATTTGTTTCCCCAGGTAAATGTAATTTTTTGCGTATTCTATATTGTTTCCTTTTATGTTGATGGGTACATATAGACTGTTGGTCATTATCTTAGTCTTGCTTACATTCATGTCCAAACCTACTTCTGAAATTTCTTGGTCTAGTGAATATAGCATATCATTAAGTTGCTAAGCTTTTTCAGAAAATATGACTATGTCATCTGCAAACCTAAGATGATTTAAACAACGCCCATTGATATTAATGCCTTATTTTGTCCAATTTAAATGTTTAAATATATGAAAAGTTTCGGCGACAAGGGATCGCCTTGCCCGACTCCTCTTTCTATTTTTATTTGGTCACCTCTCCTTTCAAGTTTAACCCTACTCGTACTAGTATATATATATATATATTATGATTTTTATGTATTTATCATTTACATTTGATGCTTTCAATGCATTCCAGATAAAATGATGGTTGATACTGTAAAAATCTTTGCTGTAGTAGATAAAACCGACATATAGAGATTTATTAAATTCATTGTATTTTTCTATTGCTTGTTCTACAGTTTGTATGTGGTCAATTGTGCTCGATGGATATGTGACAGTAAACACCTGGCCGCCGAGCTCCAGCACGTCAAGCAAGTATTGTACGGCAAGAAGCTTCGGGTCCCGCGCCTATGTCACAATGAACGAGTGAAGCCAGCCACAATAGAGCGTATGCCTTCTGTACTATCATATCTCAGAGATGTCCCTGACAAGATTGGCTACATCTTGAAGCGAATTTCCATCAAAACATACTTCAAGCCGCCGAAGAAGAAGATTAGTCAGTTTTTACCATGAAGTCAAGTGTAATATCCCTCTACAAGATGCACGAGTGTACAAGCTTGATTGTGAATTTGGTCTCTCTTACATATGATAAACTAAAGGATCAATAACCGCGTAAAATAATCGACGCTCCGGAAAATCTGCAGTCTGTGAACACATACAGGATCGCTCCCGTCACTACATCAGCTTTGATAGACCACAAATCCTCGTTAAAGAACACCGTTTCCTTTGGGTGATGATTAGCGAGGCCATTGAAATAAAAAAAATATACTAATTTCTATAGAGAAGATGGCTGGGTGCTACCGTCTGCTTGAGATCCTATAATTAATAAAATTAAATCCCAACCCAAGTATACAACTGCAATGCATGATTTCAAGATATTTTGAGCTTATTCTGCGTAGATCGGGCCAAAATTAATAATTTTAAACTGATGGTAGCCGCCACCACCATGACGAAACGTCGGGAATTTAAAATAAGTTAATATACGAGATGAAACCCGTAAAACTCAGTTTCATTTAAATGTGTTGTGTTCGCGAAGGAATTATTATGTAAACTAGGCATGATTTAACTATAACTTCATCTCTTTCTATTTTTGTTTAGTGAGGAGAGGAAGAAGTACCTTAAGGATTTCTTAAATTGAAGTGAATTTTTATGAGAAACATGCTCAACAATATCAGTAATTACTTCTTGGACAATGTATACGCTTTTATACAACAAAATCGCAGAAAATATACAAAATTTGATCACGGAGATCGGGATCACGAAGTTCAAGAACTTTATTAAACAAAGTTTTCAAGTACAAAAAGGGTTATTATAATATTATATAATGAATTTATGGACGATAACCCTTGGGAATGAGGTGATCCCTACCAAGCTATTTCAAATTTAATTGTGTTTTTAATTGTGTTGTAAATAACATATATGTTTGTAAACTGTTCTTTTTACAAAAAAAATATCCCGCAGGTTTCTCGCTGGCTTTTCCCAGAACAAAGGTGTATTGCGAACCAGTTGTAAGTTAAATATAAGAGTGGCTTGAAAGATTATTTATAATATATTATACAATATATGTAATATATACAAAGGACATAAAAAAATACATTCCTATTTCTATAGGAACACCTTGATCGATGTTAAACAAAGTAGGTAATATCAAGCCATTTTTACCATGTTCATGAAATTATCACGAAATTTGAAAAACATAATGACAATAGTCATTAATATGTACTTACGCAATGAATATTGAATGCCACAATTTCTTTGTTTAAAGATCGTTTAGCTAATCGTGCATCGTGCACATTCAATTCATTATTCATTAATGTATTGGATGTTGTAATGACGTTGACTATAGACAATCTGTATGAATAACAATAAAATATTTTACGCATATTTATTATTTAAGTAATAACGTGTAACTGATACAGAATCGTGCTTTGTGGCATTCCTTGGGGAAGGCCTATGTTCAGCAGTACACTTGAGAACAACTAGCTGTAATGATGATGACAGATGACGTGGTACAGTCGTGGCAGCTCAGTGGCTAAAACCTCGCCGAAAATTTCGTATTATGAGAATAACCCGAGTTTGATCCCGCTGACACATAAAATAAAATTGTTAATTGCAATTTTAAGCGCGTATTTAATACGTGCTCGCAATGAAGAAAAGCATCGTGAGTAAACCTGCATGTTAGTTTATTTTTTGTGTATTTCGTAAAACAATGAATATTACATTTATCGTACTCTGTAAAGTAAACATCAAATAGGAATTAGTAAATTAGTGTCTATAGGCGCCAATCATTTAAAAAATATTAGGAGTTAATTAACTTATGTCATATATATACCCGTTAAAAAAACATTAAAATTCACGAAATCATTCAGACGATAAGAAAGATAAAAATTTGCAATTAAAAATCCATTATTCGCATTTATGGAACCTATTTCTTGTTTATCGGGAACACTCAATAATTTATTCCTAGACTAACCCGTTACATTTTACAATGTCTTTAATAAAAACATAGTTTATAATAACCACACATATAATTTGTTGATCGAAAGACAAAAAAGATGTAACCTATTAATTAGTCATGTCCAGTAAAAAAAAAACAACAAAAATAACAGTAAAAAAAAAACAAAATCGCAAAAAATCAAAAAAAATGTTTTTCTTAAAAACGGTCCCGATATAATTATTGACAAACGTAGAAACAAAATAACAAATCAAATAATTAAACAAAACAAATGACTTACTAGAGTTCCGCAAAAATGCTCCAAAAATAAACGTAAACTTTGGCCGCTATCCACTGTTTTCTGTCATGTCCTACAGTCCGGCGTTTGTCGAGCGTTTGATCAACGCGTTTAGTAACGGCACGCGTCTGCCCGCGAACACTAGCCGCGTGCGAATGACTAATGTCGTCTAGACCAGCTGGGTCTAGTGAACACCTTTATATTTAAAGATTTGTTTGCGTTGTAAACAATGCTCACTGTGATGTGATTCACATTGTAATTGTTTCATACATTATCGTTCGCGACGGCATCTGGGGTAAATTTAACTTATATGAACTGTCAAGAAATTTAGTTGACATGTCGTTATAAAAGGATAACGTGACCATTTATTTTTTCACAAAGCGGGACGCCCTTAAATTATTATGGTTTAAAAAAGGTAAAGGGAATAATAATACCTACATAATCTCGATAATATAAACTTAGTTCCCGTAAGTCTCTTAGACCGGTTTTTAAATTTTTTCAGAAGAGCAAGTTAATGTAATTTCATAATTTATTGTAGAACAATTTACTTCGTAATTTACTTCGTATTTTTTAAATGATTTTAGTTCAAAAATGTAAATTGTCAATAATGCCAACCTTTTTGTTCAACTTCAACTTCTAGTTAAGCCAGGCTGGCAAAAAGTCCCCCCCGAACGGGTTCCCGCCTTGTCGTGGCGGGGGGGCTTAGTAGCCGTGGCTTGGTCACCCACGGTGAACAAAGAGGAACCCCTTGGCTGGCCCGTGGTGTAGGGCCGGCCCGAGGTGGCCACTCCGAGTGGGCTTGGCGAGCCCACTTTGGATGTGTGTCGGGGCGCTGCGGTGAGAGGGGAGTCCGCACCTTCTACCGCTGCAGCCGAGGTGGAGTCGCGGAGGAAGAGGAGTGTTGGTATGGCGATGCGCCACTCGCCCTATCCTCCGCGACTCAAACGGGGCCGCACCGTTGATGCGGTGGTGGTGGGGCTGCGGGGGGAGAGGAGTGTCGGTATTGCGAGGCGCCGCTCTCCCTACCCTCCGCAGCCGAAACTTGGTTGGCGGCGGAGCCATAGACCAGATCCGCCGCTGGGGTCAGGAAGGCTGGTGCTTCTGAGTGCTAGTTTTTCCTGGCCCCATGGCCTTCGCGCATCGGACACGGGGGCGTCCGTTGCGCACATGAAATTGGAGGCCGAGGAGGAGGGCGCGCCATGTGTTCTGGTGCGCCTTACCTGAGAGGGAGATGGAGGAGGAGTAGTCCTCTCCCGAGGAGGGGCCGCCATGGGGCGGCCAGCGCAGGTAGGGCCGCGGAAGTGTGCGAAAGCGTTCCCGTGGCCCTGCCAATATGCGACGAGGGTGGAACACCATGGGGTTTTAGTCGGTGCGAGTCCGACATAACCCGTCCTTGCCCCCGCGAGGCGGGTATGCGTAGGCATTTCCCCATGTAAAAAAAAAAAAAAAAAAAAGGCTGGCAAAAAGTGTACGCGCATTTCGGACTAATAATTATGGCACAGTCGACAGGTCTTGCATGCTGCTACGCTTTTCTTTGTATAAGTAGGACATTTCGTCCTGTCCATGAACAACTACAATACCAACAGAACTGCAGGTGCGTCGACGAACTTTTAGAAAGAAGTAAGCTCTTTTCTTGTGGGTCCCTAAGTCATGTCGCTCCGTAAAAATCGCCGGTGGTAAACGATTCCACAGAGATGTCGTACGAGGAAAAAAACTCTTAGTAAAACACACAGTGGTGGACCGCCAAGTATCCAGATGTGGATGGAAGGTATTGTGAGTTTTGTTGAATTTTTCGTTTGTGGAATTTGGCAGCTGGAATTAATCAGAATAATTCCTCAGAGCACTTCCCGTGGTAAATACGACAAAAAATGCAAAGGGATCAACAGCTTTTCGCAGCCAGTGAATCGAGCCGATCAGAAAGAACTCGTTTGCGATGGTTCCAGCCTCTCTGCGCTGAATGTGGTCAAATGGAAGGAGCTAGCACTGGGGAGCCACGGAACCAGAGATGAGAACAGTATTCCATGTGAGGCCGAACTTGCGCCTTGTAAAGTTGCAAGCGATGTATGAATGAATGAATGAATGAATGAATGAATATACTTTATTGTACACCACAAACAAATAAACAAATTACATAACAAAAGACAGGTTAAATGTACAATTTGGCGGCCTTATCGCTACATAGCGATCTCTTCCAGGCAACCAAGGGTGTAAAGGAATAAACAATGAATACTAGGTAGGTGGTGCAATATAAATTATACAAAATGTAATATCAATACATGCGATATATAGACAATAAATGCAATAAAATAACATATAAATAACTAACACATGAAATGATATAAATTACTAATACATAATAAAAGATAAAGTAAAGCATATAATATATACATAAACATACATATATATGAATATATAAACAAACTTACATATCTACCTAAAATACATAAATAAATTACAAATTTCCTCAAACAATAATATAAAGCTGATAAATATAATAAATACATAATTACATAATTTATCCTAACGGTCTCCGAACGATTGAGACAAGTAATGTTCTTTAAGTAATCGCTTAAAGATTACAATAGATTGTGCTTTACGTATATCCAAAGGTAGGGCATTCCAGAGCTTGATAGACTCGACAGTGAAAGATTTATTAAAAAACGATGTTTTGTGAGTTGGTACCCTTAAAACGAATTTTCTAGAAGAGCGTAGAGGTTCCCCCGGAAGCCCCACAAAATTAAACTTCTCTTTTAGATAGGGAGGAGCAGAAGGATGAAATAATACACAGTACAGAATAGAAAGAATATGCATGTTCCGGCGAAGTCGGATAGGTAACCACTTGAGACGTGAGCGAAATTGGGAAATATGGTCATATTTGCGCAATCCAAATATGAACCGAATGCTAGTATTTTGAAGTCTCTCAAGCTTATTTAGCTGGTCCTCAGTTATGTCTACATAGCTTGCGTCAGCATAGTCGAGGATCGGAAGGAGAAGAGACTGTGCGAGCATAATTTTTGTAGGAATGGGAAGAAATGATCGAAGGCGACGCAGTGAACAAAGAGCGACAAAGGTTTTCTTACTTACCTCATTCAGTTGGCGTATCCAATTGAAGGAATTATCAAAATAAATACCAAGGTTTTTGACATTGTCAAAGTAAGGGATTACAACTCCATCGAACACTATAGGAGGTACGGTGAACCAGTCAACTCTTGAGATAAAACTCTGGCTACCAATAATGATAGCCTGAGACTTATTAGGATTCACATTTAGGCCATATGATTTACTCCAATCATGAATAATATTTAGATCGCTATTCAATGTAGCGATTGCATTCGGCAAATTCTCAAGAGTTGACTGTGTGTAAATCTGGACATCATCCGCATACATGTGGTAGAGAGAAGATATTTTATGAGTAATTGAATTAATGAAAATGGAAAAGAGTAAAGGTGACAACACGCCGCCCTGCGGCACGCCTGCAGTAATATCACACCAAGATGAGTGAGTTTCATCGAAACGAATACACTGCCGACGGCCACAGAGATAACTTTGAAACCAGTTAATTACTGATGGAGATATGTTAAGGGAACATAACAGACTCAACAGTATGTCATAGTCAACAGTATTGAACGCATTACTGAAATCCAGCAAGGTCATGACTGTGAGTAGTTTATTATCCATACCCCATCGTATGTCATCAGTAACTTTGATTAAGGCAGTAGCCGTACTATGACCAGGACGGAAACCGGATTGTAAAGAGTTTAATAAATTATGTTTATTGAGGAAAAGGTTCAGCTGTTGGCAAATTAGTTTTTCAAGGACTTTAGAAAGGAAAGGTAAGATGGAAATGGGACGAAAATCAGAGAGGTTGACGGGATTAGATCTCTTCGGAAGGGGTATGACATGAGCACTCTTCCAGGCTTGAGGGAATTTAGAGGAAGAGACAGATGCATTAAGTAAATGAGTGATAATGGGAGTGATAACATCAAGGAGAGGAATAATCATATTACGGCTAATGTTGTCGCTACCGACAGCATTTGAGGAGATGGATAATATGATCTTCTTAACATCACATACAGTAAACTGACTAAAAACGAACGGAGGATAATTAGGAGTCGGAGTTACAGAAAGAGAACGAAGTGTTTGCAGTTTATGTTCACTATCAAAAGAGTTAGAAGGATTAGAAAAATGTTGATTTAATAGTTCGAAATCAACACTAGGAGGTGAAGCATTTAGGGATGTTCTACCAACTCCAACTGTTTTAAGAAACTTCCACACCCTAGATGAGTCGCCGTTCTCGACTGATGTATGAATATGGCGTCGTTGTGCATCTCTACATAATGTGTTGCAGCGATTCCTGATTTTGGTGTATTTCCTTAAGTTCTCATCTGTTTTGCACCTCTTAAGCTTTGACAATGCCGCATTCTTCTTTAAAATAAGCCTTTTCAGATCATCTGAGAGCCATGGAGCAGGCAAGTGTTTGAGTCTCACATAATGCATTGGCGCGTGAATGTCGTAAAGCTGCGTGAGTAGCGAACAAAAAAGTGCCACTTTATCGTCAATGCATGGAGCTTTCTCAATCACTGACCAGTCAATATTAAGAGCATCTTGACAAAGTTGGTCAATATCCATTCCTCCAAAATTACGTCGCAGAACTAATTTAGGTTTGATTTTAGGAGGGCGTAGTTTATACGAAAGGAAAATTAAATCATGATAAGAGAATGCATCAGCAGGACACTGTCCATGCTTGAAAACTAGATTTGAAGATGACACCATTATTAAGTCAAGAAGGGAAGGAGTACTGTTAGGAAAGTTATGAGTAGCAGAAAGGGGTAGGATTTGCATATTACACGCTTCAGTTATAGACTCAAGTTTTATAGCTCGATTGTCACCTTTAATCAAACAGGTGTTAAAGTCACCCATGAAAATAGTGTGACTATACGTAGGGACTAGTGATTCTAAGAGAGATTCGAAAGAAGTAAAATAGTTTACAGAAAGAGAGGGACTGTAGAAAACTCCAAGTAGGATTTTATTCTGAGACAGGGAGACTTCAATCAGCAAATGCTCAGCAGAATCAACAGGAGGTGGTTGACTTGACGAACTAACAATTTTAAATGGAAAGTAGGATCTAAGATAGATCGCCACGCCCCCACCACCCCTATTAGTGCGATCATTTCTAATTAGATGAAACCCAGGCAAAGAATAAGAAGTGGAAGGGAGACAGGGTTTTAGCCAAGATTCTGAAACTAAAATGGCGTGAATATTTTGGGATTCAAATGACGCAAGCATGTCAGGATAATGAGCCGGAATGCTTTGGGCGTTAATATGAATAGCATTGAAGTTATTCACACAGTCTGAGAAACAAGAATTTAGGGTGATGTTGAGTGAAGGAGAAGCAGTTGTACTGTGATAACTAGCATCACTAAGTGTCTCATCATCCGAAGACAACGACAGAAACAAATCACTATCATTACAAACGTTTGAGGATGTCATAAATGCTATACTAAAATATACAAATAAATTCTTATATACACGAAAAAAAAAATATATATATAAATATAAATTCAAAATCAAACAGTACCTACACTATTACTACCACCAGCAGCATGAAAGAGAAAGCATATACCAAAACAACAACTTAAAGAAATAAAACAATCAGTTTAGTATTAAAAATTACAAAAAACTTAGTCTGACGCCAAAAAATTGTAAGACATTTGAATCTATAAACGTCAGACTAGGCAGAATGAGTTAACATGCCTTTGCCAAACTAATAAAAAAAAAATCTAAGAATGCCTCTATGGTTATAGTTATATACAGTAATCTATGGTTGCAATCTTACAGGTAGCAAATGTCAGCATAAAGGTATTTATACAGAAATAATAAATATTATAACAATAAAAAAATGATCAATTAATCTACCTGTAATGGGCAATAATTAAAATAATTAGAGTAACAGTCATCAAACCAGTGCAAGCCTATTATGAAATTTTTGTCATAGAAGTAAATGGCAAAGAGTTGTAATTAAACTGATTATCTAAAAGTTATAAAAAAATATATATGAATTGAGCTGCTGGACTAAATCAATAAAAGCGAAACCATAAAAAAACACGCCACTACCATCATTTTTTCGTCGTCTTCTTAGCCCTAGCAGTAGTAACACAGGGCTTAGGCGCCGCAGATGCCGTCGCGGCCGTCGCCATAGGCAAGGATGAGGTAGTGGGGTCACCACCAGCTGCATCAGGCAAGGCGAGCACCTCAGCCACGGTGTACACCCGGTGCTTCGTGCCATCAGACCCAAGCACCACAACATATCCATCTCTTGACCAACACTGGGATACACCAAACCGCTTCCGAGCAGCAACAAACGCCTCATGACGGCCCTTAGTCATGAACTCAGATAGAGTAACTCCGCTACCCTTTAGCTTGGTTTTGGAAAACCAAACTTTGTCACGGAGATCCTGATCTCGGAATTTCACAAGCAGCGCTCGAGACTTGTCGCCACGGGGGCGCCCTAAGCGATGGCATCTAGTGATAGAGCCCACACTTATTTCATGGATGTTTAGCCGCTCCGATAATAACTTACTCGTGCAAAATACTGGGTTCTCATCTCGGGCTTCTGGCACTCCATGTACAAGCAACATCTTCCTCCTGGTCCTTACCTCCATTTCATCTTGTTGCCTAGAGAGAAGCTGAAGCTGAAGTTGCAGATTCTCCAGTGCTGACAGGACAAATGCCCTAAAGGCATTAAATTGTGCATTAATGTTGGAAGAAGGGCTTGTTGCAGGGATGGATGTTCTGACCTCCCTCTGGAACTCATCCATACGTGAAGTGAAATTCAGCGTTAGCTCTTCACTTGACTTCTTAAGCAAATCCATGTTGAATATTCAATTAAAGGTTACTTAAAGGTCAATGTCAGGTGACAGTGAAGTGGCAAAATCAGTTTTAAGTTGTGTAGTGAAAAACAAATTATAAGTAAAGAATGCTGGTGGATTTATGTAATTACAGGTACATTTATATACTTGATTGTTCTAGATTTACTATATTAAAACTTTAAAATAACTAAGAACGATTTTAAATATGTCAATACACTTTTGCGCCTACCCACCGAAAAAAAAGTGTATGTATGTATGTGACGGTATGAAATTCTGTCTTGCTCTGCTAAGCACGCCAAGCTTTTTATAGGCCAATTTAGCCTTCGATTCAAAGTGTCCACGAAACTGCACATCATTTGTTATATTGACGTTAAGGATTCCGATGATAGCTGAAATAGAAAGGGGGGTGCCCTGAAATTTAAGGGAAACAACAAAAGGTTTCTTTTTAGCGGTAAGTGCTCAAACCTGTGTCTTCTGAGGACTAGATTTAGTCGTTCCCAATTCGAAACTTTGTTTAACCATGACTCTACTTCCGGTACTCGACGACGTGATGCCGAGAAATATTGGCACGGGTTATATAAAAAGCATCACATATGCTGTCGTCCGCATAGCATTGAATTCTATTGGCTTGCAAAATATCATTGATATACAGAAGGAACAGCGTAAGTGATAACACGCAACCTTGTGGAACACCAACATTGATAGGCTTATAATCTGAGCATGCACCATCTGCTGCTTGATGCTCCGATCTGCAAGAAAATTGGTGGTTTAATTGCACAATTTCTCGAAAAGCCCATAGAAAGGAAGGAAGCTTCGAAAAAAGCGCTTTGTACCGAAACACAATCGAAGGACGTTATATCCAAACTAACGGCCAAGGCCTCTCCCTTGTACTCTACTGTCTCCACCCATCTAAGGGTTAGGTAGACCAGAAGATCACCAGCTGATCGACCTCGACGATAATCGTATTGAAGGTCACTAATCAGCTGGTGATCCTTAAGGTACCGCATGAGCTGGCAGTTTATAATGATTTCATTATTTTGGAGAACAAGAAGGTGATGGCCATAAGCCTGCAGTTGGACGGATATGAGCGGTCGCCTTTTTAAGGATCGAATGGATCAAAGCTCTCTTTCATAAATTCAAGACTACGCCTAGGGAGTAGAAGTGCCGGAAATGACGCGTTAGAACCGGTGCCAACTCGGAATTACACGTCTTCAGCATAATCGAAGGGACTCCATCAGGCCCACTCGACTTGTTGACGTCCAGAACGTTTTTTGCGTACCGAGCGCTATGTGAACCGCACATCCGACATAGAACACTCACACCGCGATATCGCGCGGTGTGTTTCCCCGTTATTGAGAGTCTAACAGATCGGCATTCTCTATTGCAACATGAACCAGTGAGTCGTCGCGTGAGGACGACTCGAGATCTGCTCATTTTTAAAGTGTAAAATGAATTTCAGATGTTACCTTGTACAGCCTTAGCGAGAGACCATAATCCTCGGGTTCCCGAAGGAAGGCGAACTAATTTCTCGCCAATAGTGCCGATTTGCTCTGACTTTGCCGTAGTAATGACTCTCTTAGACCTGAAGGCGAAATATTTACATATTTTTAAGAATGCTGGTGTTTATTAAGCTGCTATTTCACGTTGGTCCAGTATTGTGTGGTCCTTCTCCGTCCAAACCGGCCTATTCCGGCTGCAACCATAATATAGATGCAGCATGGCTCTAACGGAACGGGCTACTCGGGCTAAATACTGTTTATTAGTATTATTCAGTTGATTTTTTAATAGGATAAGGGTGACAAACAAGCACACAGTCCACCTGATTGTAAGTGGTTGCTGTGGCCCATAGACATCTACATCTATCTTCGATTAAGAATCAAAATGCAGATGCGTTGTCACCCGTGAGGACTAAGATGGAATGCCTCGTTTCCAGTAAAAAAGGTCTCCGGTTCTCTATACTCAGCAAACGAAACACAGCAGCGCTGCTATTTGACGCTGGTATTCTGTGAGAGCGTGGTCCTACCCCGGTCGAGCCGACCCATTCGTGCTACAACCATAATATAGCTACAGCATGGCTCTACCACGTGTAAAATGATTACTTTTTATTGATGTAAAGTTGACAAAAAATGTCGCATTCCACTTGATGATATGGAAAAGCTGTAGCCCATAGACACTTATATTCTATCCTTAATTAATAATCTAAATGCAGTTGCGTTGTCACTCTTGACACTCCTGAGTACTAATATATAACACCTCGTCACCATTAAAAATGTTTAAATTATGAATTGTTTTGTATGTATTTGAGGTGACGCTGTTGCCGAGATCCAGAAATCTCCCGTGCAAATCGGGGCGGATCGATAGTAATCCGCAAAATCCGCACATGTGATTCCAGGGCTTGAAATACCGGTAAAATGGCGGTAATGTGGGGTACATTGGTATGCCAATGATAGCGTTACAACTACACGTATCTTTAAATGACTTAACTTTAATAATTCAACGTGTCAAAGGTAAATCTAATTAACGTTAATAGTAATAATTTTTATCAGCACATTTAACGTTAACCGTTAGAAATAGAATGATTTTTATTCAATATTGATTATAAGTAATTCTTATTCAATGTAATTTTTATTTTTACCCTGGTTCGAAAAAACCTCTGTACTGGGAAAAACCAGCAAAAAAACCTAGCGGGACCTTTTTTGTTTAAAAGCATAACTTACAATATAATATTTATACCATTGTTATGAAAACATTTAAAACAGCATGGTAGCAATCACCTCATTCCCAGGGGTTAATATCAATAATGTACTCTTTAGTAGTATAACAACCCTTACCAAACGATTTTTGTTCAATGAATATTTTAAACCTTTTGAGGGATAAGTTCTGCATATCTCTTTACTTTGTTACTCCACTAGAGCCCAATGACTTCGTCAATCTTACTTAGCGGTACCATGTAGCGACATCTATGGAAATGTATTAAATAAAGAACGATGTATTTAGCGCGTCAAATTTTCATATCGATATACATCGCAACCGCTTCCGTAGATAGATAATAGATGGCGCTAGAGTAGTCAAGTGAGCTCGGCCACGGTCCTTATTGCTTTGTAAGAGAGATGAAGAAATTACTCTCTCTTTGGAGTCGAGTAACTGGTATAAATTGTGCATGTTCCTAGTAATTAGAGAATGGACATCACTATTTTTAATAAAACTATTTTTGTTTTTGTATACATAAATCGAATTTCCGTAAATATATTGAGCGGCCGAAGTTAATATATTAGTTCTTTAAATTTTTCTTTAAGGGATTCCTTCGAACCTTGGTCATAAATTGCTCTTATGGCTCTCTTTTGCAAAACAAAGATAGTTTCAACGTCAGCCGCATTACCCCATAGCAAGATTCCATATGACATTACGCTATGGAAATAATTAAAATAAATGAGTCTAGCTGTTTCAACATATGTAAGGCCTCAATCTTTCTTACAGCATACTCGTATGTTGCAGAACTAAGTTTGCTAGCTAGTTTAGGTAAATGAACGCCCTATTGTAACTTCGCGTCATCTGTAATTCCGAGAAAAATAGTGACTTCAACAAGGCTCAGTTCCTCCCCATTTAAAAGCACACTGGTATTCACCTGCTTAACATTAAGTATGATGAATTTAATACATTTCTTTTAATTATTATTAGCGTTTAAAAGCAAATTATTGACTTTAAACTAAAGTACTACTTTTGATTAAGCATTATTCACTTCATCATATTTTAATAACGGAAGATTAACGAAGTATTATCAGCAAATAAAACTACATTATGGTTGTTCCCTACCAAGTAAGGTAAGTCATTAATATACACTAAAAACAGGAAAAGGCCAAGAATTGAGCCCCGAGGAACACCCATAGATACTACCAATCCTATCCCACTGCTCCCATTAATAAAACTGTTTGCGTTCTATTATTTAGATATGATGTAATAATTTTCAGTTCTATGATTTTACACCATAATGATGTAGCTTCCTGATTAATGTCTTATGGTGAACGCAGTTGAAAGCCTTGGAAAGATCATAAAATATACCTACCCAAAGCATTCTCTGGATTCTCCCATGCACAGAAAATATGTTTCACCAGCTCAACACCGGCGTCAGCTGTCGAGCGACCACTTGTAAAACCAAACTGATTTTTATTGAGTAATTTATTTAAAAAATTGGCAGTACAGAAATAAGTCTAAAATTAGTGGCTTTCAATGTTCTACCAGATTTAAATAAAGATATAACTTTACTAAGTTTCAATAAATCAGGAAATACCAGATTCGATATTTCATCTATTATAGAAGCAATAATTTTAACGGATATTCGACGACAGATTTATTCTGACAGATTTATTCAAAACTTCCTCTATAATTTTTTGAAAACAATTATACATAGAATGTCCCCCGTATTGACAATAACGATGTGTTCGACATATGCCATTTCTACAGTTCGTTCAATACAGAGGCTCATAATATCCTTACGCTCCCTATTTATGTATTAACAATTAACTAACTAACATTAAGGAGCCACCACGTAATTTGTAAAGTGAAAACTTCTTTAGCGGCGTTGTGCACTTTTTTGTAATGGGTAAAAAATGTCAAACTCGCGTCAGGTCACGTGTCCTGATCGAAAATTCGTAAGACGGACGGGGAGTAGACAGCCGGCGCGGCGTAGGAGAGGAAGTAAGTTAGGTTTAATTAATTTTCATTTATTAATTAATATAATTTTATTATTAAGATTAAGTTTCGATCGAGTCTACTGTACTGCTTCACGAAATTATTAATATAGATACATAATATGTACTTACACATTATAGATGTAATATTTGTAATATGTTTATACTTTATAGCATTGACCTATATTTTCATAACATCACAGTAAGCACATGTGCGGTGTAGGTTTACCAAACAAATAATTTCGAATGAAAATAAATGAAATACGATAATAATAAATAATCTCCGCCATTCCGAAATATCAAAAATGCACAACGTTAATACCTATTCAAGTTTTCACTTCTGCCGGCACTCCCGGAGTGCAACCCGTCGTTTTTTTTTTCTTTGTTAAGCAACTGACCACCTGGTGTTTACTGAAATTAAACATATTGTAATTATAAACTTTTAACTAATGTTCAGTTATACAAAAAAAAATATGTATGTTGTTACCATTTAAAAACAATTCAATTTCTAAGTCTTTGCAATATGCCTTATATATTCTGATGCACCAGGTGTATACAATTTTAAATGATTGTTTTTATATGAAATTATGCAATTAACTATTTGTGGGCTGCATTCTAGATAACTTAAATTATTATTATGATTGCTAGGGATTACCTCTAGTCTCATTTTCTAATTTAAATTTAACAAATTGTTATAAATAAATTCTTAATAATTACTTGGAACTAATTACAAATCATTATAATGCTCAATAGAAGGAGATATCTGGGTTGCCAAATCCTTAAACTATTCTTTTTAAGGTTCCGTACCTCACAAGGAAAAAATGGAACCCTTATAGGATCACTTTGTTGTCCGTCTGTCTGTATGTCTGTCTGTCAAGACCCTTTTTCTCAGGAACGCGTGGAGGTATCAAGGTGAAATTCATATAAAATACTCAAATTTACTGTCCCTTAGAGCTGTAAAAAAGATACAGCCGTTTATGCCGTAAATTTTCGACATACGCAAGGGAATCAAAACCTACAGGGTACTTCCCGTGAACTCAGAATCTTTAAATTTGTTACGAAACGTTTTATAGCACAGAAAAAGGAAAAATTGCGAAAAGCATAAATTTTTAGTTACATCATATAATAAAAATATTTTTAATAATTTTAAACTTATATACCTACGGATTTGTTCGGAATCCTCGGTGCGCCGAGTCCGACTCGCACTTTGCCGGTTTTTTTATATTATTTTATGCCAGCGCTTAATGATGATAGTAAGCGCTGATGGTAAGTGGTGATGTAGCCTAAGATGGTGAAGCGCACTGTCTTAACAAAAGTTTATTCACTCTTGCTTTGAAAACACCCACATTGTAATCGGATGGAAACACATTTGCTGGCAACTTGTTCCACTCCTTTGCTGTACGCATGATGAACGACGCAGCATGTCGTTTGATGCGAATGCGTGGTAAGTCAACAACGAAAGGGTGGAGACTGGCCAAACGTCTAGTTGTCCGATGGTGGAAGGGAGAGTGAGGAATTAAATTATGCAACTTTTTGAGTGAACGGCCTCTGCCATCACTTAAAAAGTCCTTTATCCAGTCAATCAGATCAGGGGATAAGCCGTACGCTGGAAGCTTACCTAAAAGGCTAGCATGCCAAACTCTGTCAAAAGCATTCGAGACATCAAGGGAAACAGCAAGTGCTTCTCCACAGCTGTTCTCGAGTGCCTCGCCCCATACGTGTGTGGTATACGCTAGAAGGTGACCGATTTGGGCGAAACACGTACTCTCGGTCACTAAAAAGGTCATTCTGTTCTAGATATACCATTAAGCGGGCGTTCAATATACGCTTCATAATCTTGCAAAGTATGGAGATAATTGAGATTGGCCGATAATTGGCAGGGTCGGCACGGCTGCCTTTTTTTGGAACAGGCTACAACGTTGGCCAGATTCCAGAATTTTGGCACTATTCCAGTCCTAAATGAGAGGCGGAACAAGCATACTTGGATAGTTAATACCTATTTCAAGTCAAAAACTTCTTAGTTAAATTATTTATATCTATCACATGAAATCTTTCACTATAATTTTTACAATTAAATGCTAGATTTCTATTATTATTACATGTCAAGTTATTAATTAATTTAAATCATATCTTAGTTTACTTTCCTGTGGTTCCGAAGTATGTGAAGCAATGCAAACAAGGTAAAGCTTTATATACATTTAAGCTATTAAGATATTCAATATATTGTAATAATTGATGTTTGTTCACATTACCTCTTCTCCCAACAAAAATGTTTAATATACTATTAGGGCAAAATTTACTAGTTAAAATTTTATTCATTACTAGCTGGCCAGGCAGACGTTGTTCTGCCCTTTCCGACGACCCTTCCTATGAAAAAATCCTTAAATTCGCAATAAAATAATATTGAGGGTCACTTATCGGGATAAAAGTTATCCTATCTCTCAAGTTGGACCAAACTACACACAGTGTACAAAATTTCATTGAAATCAATTCAATAGTTTAGGAGTTCATCGCGGACAAACAATGTGACATGTACTTTTTATATATAAAGACTAGCTGTGCGCCGCGACTTCGCCCGCGTGTAATTGAGGGTTTTAATTATATTGCTCAGAACGCTAATTGTTTTTCTCAAATATAAGTAACCTAAGTTACTCCTTAGAACATCGGCTATCTGCCAGTGAAAGTCCCGTCGAAATCGGTCCAGCTGTTTTGGAGATTAGCCGGAACAAACAGACAGACAGACAGACAGACAGACCGACAGACAGACAAAAATTTTCAAAATGGTGTTTTTGTTATAAGTACCGTATATACATTCATATGCATTGAGTACAAAGCTGTTATTTTAACATTACAAACAGACACTTCAATTTTATTTATTTGTATAGATATAGATGTATGGATTTGGCTTAATGATGCTCCAGGCGTGCAATGACATTATGTTAACCATTAACAACGTTAATCGTTAACATTAAGTTAACGTATTTGTGTTAAATTAAACATAATATTATGATACCCTGTAGTGGCGGTATAAGAATACTTCACAATCCCACATCCTCGGGTGGGTATCAAAGGAGAATACAAAGAGAAACAACCCAAAGGCAGCAGCGTCAAATAATCAGCTAATCAAGGCAACTATGGCATATATGAGGCAATCTACCACAGACCACAGATTAAAGAGTAGTTCTTTAAACTGTGCTATGATGGAAGCTTATATTCAGAAGTGGAATTTTGATATTCTGTAACGGTAACGAATAACATTATGAAGTGGTTGCGATTAAACTTGTTTTTAGTGCGGAACGACGTACTTAAAATGACAACGACGACGAGCACGTCATGTTAAAAGAACTATTTAAAATTGTAACTAACAATTTCATCGCGGACTGTTAGTTGCAATGAGTACTAATATTCTTCTGCTCGCCAGATGTCGCTAGTTGGAACTGAGATAAAGTTTTTTGTTACACATTGTCATTAATGAGAAGTTAGTTTTAAGTAAAAGGTTATCGGTTTCTAGAGTATTATATTAATACACAAAACAATGGCTCATTTGTTTTCTCTTTAATTTTTTGCACATTTACAACTCTCTTTGAATTTTTCTACTTTTAGGTACATTCATAGTTTGCTTTCATCATTTCTAATCTAATTATTACAAAATATTACAGAAAGAAACAATAACATTTTCCTAACAATTTAACTTGACCGCAATGTAACCTATCAAATATTTCATCTCAAATCTAAGTAGCGCCGCCGTGCTTGTGGCAAAAACAATTCGTGGTAGAACCAAGCTCCAGCCTCCACTTACACGTTTGTTACCCTTACACTATAAAAAAAGTACGTGTACGCGCCCACGGTCGTGTAAGTTTGGACTTTTAGGACAGATAAGATTTATAGGTATGTGCATACAGCCTAATATCAAAAGCATTTTTTTACTGCATAGCATATCTTTACTTTTTATATTTTTTATATAAAAAATATAAAAAGTACGTGTCACGTTGTTTGTCCGCGATGGACTCCTAAACTACTGAACTGATTTCAATAAAATTTTGCACACTGCGTTCAGTTTGGTCCAACTTTAGAGATAGGATAGTTTTTGTCCCGATAAATGACCCTCAATATTTTTTATAACGAATTTAAGGATTTTTTTATAGGACAAAAGGTCGTCGGAGAGGGCAGAACAACGTCTGCCTGTCGAGCTAGTCTTTATATATAAACATTACGTGTCACGTTGTTTGCCCGCGATGAACTCCGAAACCACTCAACCGATTTTAATGAAATTTTGTAAATGTGTATTGCTTGCTCCAACTTTTTAACAGTGGTAGAGCCACGCGGCAGCTTTTGCTGTCACACGGATGGGCCGGCTCGAACCGGGGTGGTACCACGACCTCACAGAATACCAGCGTGAAGTAGAGGTTTACCTCTGCGTTGAGCTTGGTGAGTGCAGGTGGCCGGAGGCCCTTTTTACTGGAAATGAGGCATTCCATCTTAGTCCTCACGGTTGTCACCCGTCTGCATTTTGATCTGCATTTTGATTCGCAAACGAGGATAGATGTAGATGTCTTTGGGCCGCAGCAACCACTTACCATCAGGTGAACTGTGTGCTCGTTTGTCACCCTAATCCTATAAAAAAAAACTTGAGAGATAGGATAGTTTTTAGCCCGATAAGTAACCATCAATATTTTTAATCGCGATATTAATATTTTTAAAGGACAAAGGGTCGTCGGATAGAGCAGAACAATATCTCCCTAGCCAGCTAGTTGTTTTATAAAAAGTTGTTATTAATCATTTTCATATTACACTAGTGATACGCCCCGGCATAGCACGGGTGATTTCTGAAACTCGACAACAGCGCCATCTACCAGGTCCGATTGTAAATCTAAACCATCCATGAACCCACTCAAACACAAATTATTTTGTCAAAATCGGTGGAGTCGTTTTCGACTTTTTGCGAGACTAACTAACCACAATTTGTTTTAATATATCTTGAGATAGATTAGAATCTTACAGAATTCCTTATTCAAAAGTGACAGTTTATTTTTAAGAACTCACGTAGCACGCGACAGATGCGTGTGACACACGCACGTATGACGTTAACATGCTTATGTTTTGTTTGCTGGCAGAATTTCTTTCATTGCCAAAAACATTGGAAAATTTTCCTTTTACGTAATCTATTTTAAGACATCTTGTCTGTCTTGCAGTGAATTAGGGACTCTTGTAAAATGTTTGTGATTTGGATCCTAAGCTTTAGCCTCAGAATAAATAATACCTTTATGTCTGACTAGTAAACGACGTAACCTTCGACATACATTTTACGTGGTAGAGCCATGCTGCAGCTATATTAGTGGTATAGTTGTAGCACAAATGGGTCGGCTCAACCGGAGAAGGACCACGCTCTCACAGAATACCAGCGTAAAATGGCAGCTTAACGCTGCTGTGTTTCGTATGGTGAGTGTAGAGAACCGGAGACCCTTTTTACTGGAAAAGAGGCATTTCATCTTAGTTCTCACGGGTGACAATCTATCTACATTTTGATTCTTTATTGAGAACAGATGTGGATGTCTATTGGTCACAGCAACCACTTACCATCAGGTGGACTGTATGCTCGTTTGTTACCCTAGCCTATAAAAAAATACATCTAAAGAGGTCACTAAGGTACCCAAAATATTTCTTTAAAAATATAGTGCCAAACCGTCTGCCAAGTGTGACAACTATGGAAAATACCCTTATTAGGAAACATATGCGGGAGGCCTATGATTAATAGTGACTTTTGTTAAGCTATAATGATGGGGTTGTTATAAACTAATTTGCGCGTTTTGTCCTGCCCAGTTTTAAGGGGACCTCCCACCCTCTCTCAATCGCGCGTACTATACCCGTCGCTGTCAATCCCAGCACTACCACCCCCAGCGGATTTACGGCGAAGGTTATAGTGCGCGCGATTGAGGGAGGGTGGGAGGTCCCCTTGGAGGGTGAGAGGTCCCCTTAAACTGGGCAGGACACATCATTTTCTTTCTTTACGCGAAATTAAGCAAATTAGTTTACAACAACCCCATTATAATGGATTTCCGCAAAGTAACACCTGATTCTATTAATTAAGCTATAATGGTTATCATCAGGCACAGTGAAGAGAATGCTCTCGCACATCTGCAGTCCCACTAGCCCAAGCCACCGACTTATCGAACTGCCTTGCTCCTTTTTCCTCTTAGGAACTCAAAGGGCTTTCTCAAATCTAAAAATGCACAGAATTTTTTTTGGTTTTTGGCCAAAATCCTCTTCGTAAGCATTTGCAAAGAAAATACCTGGTCGGTACATTCCATTTGCTTTTTAAATCTACTTTCCACTTCCCATTTTTTCACGTCAGTTTCTTTTATAATACTTTCACCTTTTGCTTTTAATGAGTAGCTTTGCACCAGTCTCCCGTTAGGTACTCGCTTTAGTTCCAATCATAAATTAAAGAAATTGTTACTCTCTACCTAGCACTCGGCATTTCTAATGATACTCTATTATACCTATGTAGATGTCTTACCTGATTTCATGCTTTTCATTGCTTTCATTATTAAATCCATACTCATCTGCTGATCTTACCTACTTCAATTTCTTTCAGAATTTATTGTTCATTCATATCAGATGCCTGTTCTCACCTAAATACGCTTTGTAAGTTTTGCTTTTATCTACAAAAACTTAAAACTTGGTCATTTACCGTTTTCGTTATTTATATTTAAATCTCTGTATATTTTAAGCAATGACATCTAAGATGGCTTATATAACTGAGTTAATATTACAATAACTAAAGTTACTTGTACATTATGTGATATACGAGTAAGAAAAACTTTAAACATAAATTAGCTACCCAAAGGAAATTGGGTAATAACACATAACATAATAGCAAAGAACACTAACGATGTAAGAAAAAAGAAAGAGATTTAGAAACATTTCTATTTGAAGCTAAATTACAAATAATTAAACTACATGAATATAATAATACATTAACATCAACGCAGCTAAAAATACTCAGCAAGACTCGTGCATTGTGCCGCGGTGTAATAACTACAACGCTGATATTCTGCTGGTGCCCTTTTCAAGAACTCATGAGCAGACGCTAGATATGTTTCGTCTATTACTAAGTAGTATTATCTGTGTGATTTGACAGCTACGAAAAAGTGACATCCTTGTCCGTAGGGTCCCCATAAGATATTATGGTTATGCGTTCACGTCCTAAGCGCAATCATTATAACTAGATTTATCATGAGAACGGAGATTAATTTAAGATTTAGTTAAGTGTTTTTATACATCATACCAGCTTAAATTTAAGTTAACGACATTTATATAGAATAAGGGTTACAAACGAGTACACTGTCCATCTCATGGTAAGTGGATGCTGTGGCCTATAGATGTCTATATCTATCCTCGATTATAAATCAAAATGCAGATGCGTTGTCACCCCTGAGGACTAAGACAGTATGCCTCGTTTCCAAGAAAAAAGGGTTTTCGGTTCTCTACACTCACCATACGAAATACCACAGCATTAAGCTGCTCCCTAGTGTTTTCTGACAGCGTGGTCCTTCCCCGATCAAGATGACCCACATTCGTACTACCACTTATAAAATTACATATATTAATGATCGATCGATGAATACTAAAACAAAGACGGAAATGTGCCGTGACACAGTGGTAAATCAAACAAAAGAGTGACCTTCAATAAGTAATAGTTATAATCTATATTGTATAAAAAAGTTTGTTTGTTTCATAGCTAATATATATATATATTATTGTGTGTGTGTGTGTGTGTGCGTGCGCGTGTGCGTGCGCGCGTATGTGTGTGACTCGAGTCCCCGAGTACCCGCCGTCACTATTGAAATTGTATAGATAGCAATTTTGAGTGCTGTTTTACCACGTGCTAGGCGGTGACGGAAAATATCGCGAAGAAACCTATCATCATCATCATCATCATTACAGCCCTTCACAAATCCACTGCTGAACATAGGCCTCCCCCAAGGAATGCCACAAAGCACGGTCCCGAGCCACCTGTATACATCGACTTCCTGCATGTCTTACCAGGTCGTCACTCCATCTTGTGGGGGGACGCCCTACACTTCCCCTACCGGTACGAGGCTGCCACTCGAGAACCTTTCTTCCCCATCGGTTGTCGGTTCTTCGAGCTATATGGCCGGCCCACTGCCACTTCAGCTTACTAATCCGTTGGGCTATGTCGGTTACTCTGGTTCTACTGCGGATATCCTGATTTCTAAGTTTATCACGCAGAGAAACCCCGAGCATAGCCCTCTCCATAGTTCGCTGAGCGACCTTGAGCTTCCTCATACGGCCAGCAGTGAAGGACCACGTCTCAGTTCCGTAAGTCATCACTGGCAACACGCACTGGTTGTACAATTTTGTTTTAAGGTTTTGAGGTATTTCTGACGAGAAGATGTGTCGTAGCTTCCCGAACGCTGCCCAGCCGAGTTGAATCCGTCGATTGACCTCTCGGTCGAAGTTGGACTTACCTAGTCGGACTATTTGTCCCAGGTAAACATACTCGTCAACAACTTCGAGCTTAGTGCTCCCAACAACTACCGGCATGGGTGTGACATGGACATTAAACATAATCTTTGTTTTGTCCATGTTCATCTTAAGACCTATCCGTTGGGAGACACTATTGAGGTCATTGAGCATAGTGCTTAGTTCCTCCAGCGATTCTGCCATGAGGACTATATCGTCGGCAAATCGAAGGTGAGTGATGTACTCGCCATTGATGTTAATTCCGTATCCATTCCAGTCCAGAAGCTTGAAAACGTCTTCCAATGCAGCGGTGAAGAGTTTCGGGGATATAACGTCACCCTGTCTTACACCTCCCTGCAATTGGATAGGTTTCGTACTCTGGTTCTGTACTCGGATAGCCATCGTAGATCTACTGTACAAACACTACAAGTACTTCGATACACCGACAGTCAACTTGGCACCGCTGAAGGGACTGCAGCACCGCCCAAATTTCGACGGAATCAAAGGCTTTCTCATAGTCCACATACGCCAGACATAGTGGCAAATTGTACTCTTCGGACTTCTGTACAATTTGCCGTAGGGTATGTATGTGGTCTATGGTGCTAAAGCCCTTTCGGAAACCGGCTTATTCGGGAGGCTGGAAGTCGTCAAGTCTGCGCGCGAGACGATTCGTAATGACTCTCGAAAACAGCACGTAGACGCGGCTCAGAAGGGAAATCGGTCTGTAGTTCTTCAAGAGAGCGTTGTCACCTTTCTTGAAGAACAAGACCACCGCACTTCTGCTCCACGCCTCCGGTGTAATGCCACCATGGAGGACGGAATTAAAGAGCTTCTGAAGGACTTCAAGTACCGGTCTTCCACCCGCTTTCAGAAGCTCCGCTGTAATTCCATCCTCGCCTGGGGCCTTGCCGTTTTTAAGGTGCTGGAGAGTCATTCTAATCTCGCTCAGACTGACGTCCGGGATATCTTCGGAATAGTGTCGAATAAGACTTGCTCTTGGGTCGTTACTCACACTTGCGTGTGGCTCCAACGATGACGTGTACAGCTGCCCATAGAACCTCTCAATCTCACTCAAAATCTCAGGTGCCCCGGAAACGAGGCTGCCACATTCGGTCTTCAGCTTTGACAGTTGGCTCTTTCTGGCAGACAGATCTCTGGCAAAGACTTTGGAGCCTTGGTTCCGCTCGATCGCTTCTTCAATACGAGCTGTATTGAAGTCGCGTAAGTCTCGCCGCATGCATTTGGAGATCTGTCTGTTCAGTTGCCTGTATGCTGTCAAATCTGTTGAAGAATGTAGCCTCATCTCCCGTCTAACAGCCATGAGATTAAGAGTGTGATCGGAGAGTTTTTGTGTTCTTCTGCGGTGGGTCTTGCAGAACTTAGCTCCGACCGCATGGACAGTTTCCACGAGCTTGTCATTCATATCGTCCATTTCATTGCAGTCTTCTAGGCACTGAAAACCTATATAGACTAAAAGAAACCTATATATACAAGTAATTATAGATCAAGTACGAGTACACAATAAAATCGCCAACATGCGTTAGCAGTTGCGTTGCGAACTCTTACAAACTCATTCAGAAACGAGAAGCGTCCCAACATATAGGACGTATTTAGGTTGTAATCTTAGTAACTTTTCTATTTAAAGCAGAGATACTAAATAAAGAAATAAAAAATACATTATAAAATAGGCCAAAAGACCATCAGGTTGGCCGTATATGTACGCCTATTTGACACTCCTGATTAAAAGAAACACTCAGCCATGTGTATAGTGTGCGCAAAAAACCTAACGCTAAATACAGTTTTAGTTCAAGGCGTCATTTTTCATGCTATTGTATGGACGGCGGCGATCGATATGAGGAGTTTGGACTGGTTCCATATTGTGATTGAAACTTTCCGGGTTTAAATATTAGATTAACATAATTATGTAATAGAATAACTTTAACTGCTATGTTTTTCGATTTTTTATTCAAAAATTGCGATTTTTGGTGTTATTTAGATTTAAGAATTAGAAGATACCTAAACATCATTTATATTTTCAGAATTTTTCGTTTTTTTTTTAAATCCAAGTTTTTATGATAGAAAAACCTACTTATATAAATCCTGGCAATGTCCTCTATCTATTCGTGAAGTTTTATTACAATCGATTATAGTATGTGCCGTATCGATTGAGAAAAACGGACAATGACCTCAGATATGAGCCGAGTGTCAAAAGGCGTAACTTACAAAATCTCAATTTAGATGTGATAACAATATTTAAATATTGATATTATTCCCACTTCTAGGTCAGCACATATGTTTTGTTTTTTTGTTTCTTAAATAATATTGTCTGTGGTTCCTATAAACATAGTAAAATCTTACGGTACATCGCGAAAAATGTGTTATATTTTATATTTCAATTTATGGTAAGTAACGCAGCAATTCATTTAATAACAGTTTCATATTAAAAAAATATTTGAAGCAATATAATCACCATATTGAGCTTTTGCAAATTCATCCCTTTAAAATAAACAAAACGCGCGTTACGTCAGTTCGTTCTAAAAGAAACGTGACAATGGCAGCCAGAGATGCGTCACCTTTTTTGGGCCGGTCCGCCATTTTGTTTTCATTCGTGTTCGGATAGCGCTTGCGTGTGTACGTCTCGGGTAATTCATAGCATTCATTGCATTGTTTTAGTTGAGTTTTTACTGTTAAATTTGTTATATCGTTAAGTTTTTGTTTTTTGAATCTGTTATATTAGTTTTACTGTGACGGTCGTTACTAAATCGACATGAGTTCAGGAGAATTTGGTGAAGGACCCGGTCCTTCAACATCAAGTGGAAAGAGACGTCGCCGACCCATAATAAACGTAGCAGGTACGTACAAATAGGTACAAATGCGACGACGTAGCCTTTCTATTTCTTAAAGCGCTCTTTTTATGTGACCATGTGGTATTTATTTTCTAAAACAATATGTATTTATGTGATGTAGTACTATGGTAGTATATTTTTGTCATTTATTTACAGGCCCATCTTCTGGAGCACCTTTAACGTCACCAGTAAAAAAGAGAAAACCTACCACTTTGTCGGTCGGGGAACAAGAGATTATCATTAATGTATACAAATATGTCAAAAACACCTGGCCCGAAGACGTGTATCCTTCAAACGTTAATATGGTAGAAAAGGTTTCGGAGATCTCAGGAGTCAGCAAGAGCACTATATATCGCGTATTAAGCGTGTATAGAGATTCCCATAAAATACCAGAAAAGGGAATAATTAATAAAAGAAAAAAGTCTGTAATTGACAAGTTGGACGATTTTGATAAATCGGCTATAAGAGCGAAAGTGCATCAGTTCTTTCTTGCAGGAGAATTACCGACTTTAGACAAAATTTTGCTCAGTATAAATCAAGATGACCAGTTGCCAAACTTGAGCAAAACTTCCCTGCGACGTGTGTTGCGCCATTTAAAATTCAAATATATAAAGAGAAACAGAAAAAGTGGTCTAATAGATCGCCCAGAGATAGTTCTGTGGCGTACCAGATATTTGAGAGAAATACAAATATTAAGAAACGAGGGACGTAACATTTTTTACCTTGACGAAACATGGATTAACGCAGGTCATACTATGGGAAAGGTATGGGAAGACACCACAATTGAATCTTCTCGTCAATCACGGTTAGAAGGCTACTCTACTGGCGCGAAAGCCCCTTCGGGTAAAGGAAAGCGATTAATAGTTGTACACGTTGGCAATGAAAATGGCTTTTTGGAGGGATGTGATTGGGTATTTGAATCATCATCTACTGGTGACTACCATGAGAGTATGGACGCTCTCCATTTCGAGGACTGGTTTAGAAAAGTAATAGAAAAACTGCAAAGCGGCGATGTCATAGTTATGGATAACGCTAGTTACCACTCCAGACGTTTAGAAAAAACCCCAACAATGTCTTGGCGGAAACAAAATATGCAGGAATGGCTAGAATCTAAACAGATCGCATACGTGCCCTCGGACACAAAGACCCACTTAATGGAAAAAATAAAGGCAGTTAAAGATAACTATCAAAGTTACGTCACCGACGAGATGGCAAAAGAAAAAAGCATCACAGTGGTAAGGTTACCTCCTTATCACTGTGAGCTTAACCCCATTGAACTTGTGTGGGCAGATGTGAAAGGGTACGTTGCACGAAAAAATACAACTTTCAAGTTAAAAGATGTTAAAAATTTACTTAAAGATGGTTTAACTCAAATCACGCCAGATAAATGGAAAAACTGTGTTCAGCATGTCCTTAAGGTTGAACAAAAAATGCGTGGCATGGATGATAGAATTGACCAAACTGCAGATCGCTTTATAATTAATGTTACAGATAGTTCATCAAGTGAAGATACGAGTGATGATTGCACCGAATAAAAATAAAGTTCTTATATAATATTAAAAATAAAGTTTTATCTTTTGCATAAGTACGTACTTATTCGGTGTCGTTATCACTCGAATCTTTATATGTGTTATAAATTAATGTTTTTTGTTGTTAAATGAATAAAGTACTTTATAACAATAGATGATTTTTCTTCTACAGCGATCTTTCACATAACTTTTTAATAATAGTTAATAAATATATATTATATCAATCATTATAAAAAAATCATTATAAATAAAGAAAGTACTACATATAAAATGTGCCTATATATTGAAGGTTTGTAACCCCTGGTTAAACGACCGAAAGGTCATTGTCCGTTTTTCTCAATCGATTTGGCACATACTATAAGCCCATTCAGTTATAAATGTGCGTAGTACATATTATATATCGATGGTTAAGCCATACCAAAAATTAGGCCATACAGACAGAGAACACTTTTAAACATTTAAAATTAAAAATTTTGACAAACGACTTCAACATAAATTATTAAGAATAACTCAAAAGCTATTGGTCAGACCTTGATCAAATATATATGGGACCACATGTGAAGCACCAGCTATCAATTAAAAAACGAATCATCGAAATCGGTTCACCTAGTAAAAAGTTATGAGGTAACACACATAAAAAAATTACAGTCGAATTGAGTACCGGCTCCTTTTTGAAGTCGTTTTTGTGAAGTTGTGGTTATTATTGTCTTAATGGGATGCAAATATCCCCTCAGCTCAATAAAAGGCAGTTATTTCGATAAGTATAATATATAATTTATGTAAGAGATAAACTAACTTTTTCTCCGAATTGGTATCTTATAGTGTTTGATTTATGTGCTGGATCTACAATGCAACTAATACAATTCTGGCACATTTCTGACAGATATTTTTTATAGAATAGGGGGCAAACGAGCATGCGGCTCACCTGATGGTAAGTGATTACCCCCGTCCATGAACAACCGCAACACCAGGGGAATTGCAGATGCGTTCCCGGCCTTTTAAAAAGGAGTAGGCTCTTTTCTTGAAGGTTCCTAAGTCGTATCGGTCGAGAATATTCGCTGGTGGTAATTGATTCCACAAAAGGAAGTTGTGCGAGGAAGAAAACTTCTTCTAAATCGCACAGTGGTGGACTGCCAATCATCCAGATGGTATTGATGGTAACGCGAGTTTTGTCGCGATGTGCGATGGTGAAATTGAGCGGCTGGAATTAGTCCTGACAATTCCTCAGAGCACTCCCCGTGATAAATGCGATAAAATACGCAAAGAGATGCAACATCTCTACGCAGTGCCAGTGTATCGAGCCGATCAGAAAGAACTCGGTCGTCGACGATTCGAACCGCTCTGCTCTGGATGCGGTCAAGTGGAAGGAGCTGGCACTGGGGTGCCCCGGCCCAGAGATGAGAACAGTATTCCATGTGGGGCCGAACTTGCGCTTTGTAAAGTTGCAAGCGATGTACCGGCATGAAATACTGTCTCGCTCTGCTGAGTACGCCAAGCATTTTAGAGGCCAATTTGGCCTTCCCTTCCAAGTGACCACGAAACTGCACACTATTCGATATGTCGACGCCGAGGATTCCGATGCTAGCTGAGGCAGCAAGGGGAGTGCCTTGATACTAAGGAGATACGACTAAGGGGTTCTTTTTAGTGGTAAACGCGCAATCTTGTGTCTTCTGGGGATTGAACTGGACTAGATTTAGTCTCTCCCAATCCGAGACTGTTCGGCAAAGACTCGACTCTACTGCTTCCGCCCATCTATGAGTTAAGTAGACTAGAATATCACCAGCTGATCGACCCCGACGAAAACCGTACTGGCGGTCACTAATCAGCTGGTGATCCTCAAGGTACCTCATGAGCTGGCAGTTTATAATTGCTTTCATTATTTTGGAGAACAAGAAGGTGATGGCGGTAGTTGGACGGGTCTGAGCGGTCGCCTTTTTTAGGGATCGGGTGGACCAAAGCTGTCTTCCATGAATTCGGGACTACGCCTTGGGAGTAGGAGTACCGGAAAAGACGCCTTAAAACCGGTGCCAACTCCGAAGCACACGTCCTCAGCACAATGAGAGGGACTCCATCGGGCCCACTCGACTTGCTGATGTCCAAGGAGAAGAGTGCTTTGCGAACCGAGCGCTGTGTAAATCGCACATCCGGCATGGAGCACTCACATCACGGGATGGTCGTCGGTGTGTTCCCCCCGTCATCTAGAGTCGAGTTGGACGCAAAAAGAGAGCTCAACAGATCGGCTTTCTCCTTTGTGGCATGGGCCAGTGAGTCGTCCTCTCTGTGCAGAGATGGAAAAGATGGCTGACAGAAGTTCCCTTGGACAGCCTTGGCGAGAGACCAGAATGCACGGGTTCCCGAAGGAAGGCGAACTAGCTTCTCGCCAATTCTGCCGATGTGCTCAGACCTTGCCTTGGCAATGACGCTTTTGAAGGGCCTGGAGGCGGAATTATACTTCTTTTTATGTGCGCTGGTGTTTACATCCCGAGACGTTGATGCGTCAGCCCAGGCCCGGTAGCACTCCTGCTTATAGCGTGATGCTATTTTACAGGAGCGACCAAACCATGGCTGGGATCTGCCTCCGATGGGCACCACAGAGGATGGAATAAAAAGTTCCATACCCTGAAGTACCACATCAGCAACAGAATCGGCTACAACGCTGGGATCTTCCGGCGAGAAGCAAACCCGCCTTCAATGGTAGGATGCAAAGAAAGACCGCATCCTGTCCCAATCAGCTGACCTATAGTGCCAAACACGACGGCAAGCTGTAGATCGCAACTGCGATTGGAGCGTTATTGGCACCGTACTTCGGATCAGACAATGATCCGAAGAGCCCAGAGGGGCATCGACGGAGACCTGATATCCGTCCGGATGAGAGGTCAGCAGAAGGTCCAACAGGGAAGGTACATGGTCTTCCACATCTGGGATCCGCGTAAGCGAAGTAACCAGTTGTGTTACTTCGCTTTTACCATATGCCAAAGCAAAGTCATAGCCAGATCTACCCGCATGATCGGTTAAACGAGAACCAAGCCATTCAGCGTGGTGGGCGTTGTTATCACCGAGTATCACGATCTCTGCGGATGGGACCTGTTGTAGCACGGAGTCTGCAGCCATTTGGACGTGGTCGATGAGTCGGTCTGTGTCGGCATTACCGCTATGGGACCTATACAGGCACCCGTAGACGCGGGGATGGTCGTCGCTGTCTACGCGCAGCCATAGGATGGACAGGTCCGTACCTTCAAGACTGCGGAGGCGTCGAAAACAGATGTCCTCTCTGACGTATACGCAAACTCCAGCCCGGGGCACAAAGGAGTGTTCCAATTTGTACCCCGGGTAGGAGAGATATGAAGTATAGGCCAGAGAGAACACCTGAGTCTCGGTTAAAAAGAGCAAGGGCGGTTTCGCCGTCTCTAGATGGTAATGGACAGCGTTGAGGTTGGAATGAAGTCCCCTGATGTTGAAAAAATTCACGGATAGCGTGACAGAGGTCGCCTTGGTTGTATTGCTCCGCTTGCCCCGAGCAGCATTAGTCGCGGGCGGAATTTTGCCCCCCCCCCCTCCCCCCTCAGAATACGCGGGGCAGCCTGAGCACCCACGCTCAGGAGTGAAGTAGTTTGGTCGTGGATGCTCAGCGAGGGATTCTCCAGGGGGGTATTGGGCCTCCGGCCATCTGCACTCACAAAGCACGACGCAGAGGTAAACCTCTACTTCACGCTGGTATTCTGTGAGGTCGTGGTACCACCCCGGTTCGAGCTGGCCCATACGTGCGACAGCAAAAGCTACCGCTTGGCTCTACCACTGTTTGGTTCTGCCAAATGTAATATGTCGTAGTTTCTGACAGGTTCTGCTCGACCAGGGAAGTTAATCGGAACAGTAAGTTGAAATATAGCAATGTGTCCGCCATATATAGGGTTACCATATCTCAGGATTTGTCCTGAGATTTCAGGATTTTTAAACTCTTCTCAGGATTGCGGCTGGATTTTGCAAATCTCACGAAATTTCAGGATTTTTAGAACTTTCAATATAATACAGCTTACATTTTAAAGATCTCTTTAATAAAAAGTTATACAAACTCGAAATAATTTTCCTTTGGTAATGATTCCACAATTAAAATCAAAACTTATTTATCCACGTAGGTACTTAAACTGTTTTATCATACTTAATATGTAAAGATACCTTTTTAAGTAAGGTTTTCTTCTCAAACTGTAAAAAAATCTCAGGATTTTTAAATGGAAATCAGGCCTCTTCTCCGGACTTTTAATTTTTTCATCTGGTAACCCTAGCCATATAGCTCGAAGAACCAACAACGGATGGGACCGATGATTGAAAGATTTTCAATTTTATTATTGCTAGTAATGTTACTGCTGGCCGTATATGGAAATTGACCGTCACTCAGCGAGCTATGGAGGCCGCTATGCTCGGAGTTTCTCTGCGTGATAGACTTAGAAATGATTAGACGAATTAGTAAGCTGAAGTGGCAATGGACCGGCCGTATAGTTCGAAAAATCGACAACCAACAGGGAAGAAAAGTTCCCAATTACAGGAATTGTACCGGTAAGGGAAGTGTGGGGCGACCCCCCACTGGATGGAGTGACGAAATGGAAATAGATGCTGAAATTCGATGGATGTAGGTGGCTCAGGACCGTGTTTTATGTTCCTATGCTGAGCAGTGAGCTCGAAAGCATATCACAAACTAATAACGCAAAATAGTAGCATAATGTGAGTTACGTATGGTGAGTGTAGAGAACTGGTAATAAGACACAAGGCCGGATTAACCTAAAGGCTACCGTTACAGCCTATTAAAATCCACTGCAAAACATAGGCCTCCGCCATAGATTGCCTCATAGGGAGCACATTTTTACCATAGTTGTGATGCTTGATTCCTCTTGATTTATTTTTATTTTTATTTATTTCTGTCGCCTCATACGACACCCACGGGATGATATCGGGTAGTGGATATTCTAACACCGCCGCTACAATATCAGATGAAAGGTGAATAGTCAATTGTTTATGGGTCCCGCTTCAGTTAAGTGCCAAGCGGAAATAATAATAAAATAATACTAATTATAACTCAAAGTGGCAACCATTTTAACCACGTTTCTAGTTCCTATATCTAAAGTATCAAAACTCAAACTCATCGGGAAGTTGATTTGAAATCGATTGCTAAATTTGTACACAACTGACAAACAAACAGGTAGATAAGAAAGTGAAGCTATATTTAAACTCTTCAAGTCTCTAGATTATCGAGAAGTTAGTTTATCTAAACAAATAAATAAAATTGAAGTGTCTGTTTATAATGTCAAATTAACAGCTTTTCTGCCGATTTCAAAAAGGAGACGGTACTCAATTCGACTGCATGTTTTTTTCATGTGTGTTACCTCATAACTTTTAACTGAGTGAACTGATTTCGATGATTCTTTTTTTATTTGAAAGCTGGTACTTCACACGTGGTCCCATATGATTGATTGATGAATTTGATCAAGATCACACCAAGAGTGTTTGAGTTATTCTTAATAATTTATATTGAAGTCGGCTGTACAAAATTCTTTATTTTAAATTATTACTAAATACATATGAAAGTATATACGGTACTTATAACAAAAAGATAATTTTAAAAATGATTGTCTGTCTGTCTGTTTTTTTTTTAATATTTATTATACAAAAATACAGTCGGTTATTTCTTACACTTCTTTCGCCTAACTGCAGGGCAGTTTGTTCGTTGTTCTAGCTAATCTCCGAAATGGTTGGACTGATTTTGACGGGACTTTCACTGGCAGATAGCTGATATACCTTAGGCTACTTTCAGTGTTGAAAAAAAATTGGGGTTCCGCACAAACCCCCTAAATTAAACGCGAGGGAGGGGGGGAGGTCGTCGGGGAAAGTTTTCCGTTCCCCAGATGTCGCTAGTTGGGACCGAGGTGAGGTCTTTTGGTAAACAATGTTAATATACGAGTTCCCAGATGTCGCTAGTTGGGACCGAGGTGAAGTTATTTGGTAAAAAATGTTAATATATTAAATAAAAGTTTATCGCTTTCTAGAGTTTGGAAACACAAAAAACAGTGCATCAGTGGTTTGTTATTTAATTATTTGTACATTTTTTATTCTTTTTTTAAAATTTTATTACTGTTAGTAATATCCGTAGTTTGGTTTATCAATTTTAAATCTAACTAATTTAAAATATAACTAATAATTCAGAAAGAAACATAATATGCCATGAAATTGTAAAATATTTTACCTCATTCCAAAGAGGCGCCGGCATGGTGGCAAAAAAATGTAGGTACCTACCTAGTAGGTACACAGGAAGCGAGTTAATAAAAACTTGGTAATAATTGTTTTTTTGGAGTTTGCTAATGAACAATATGTTGACGAGGGCTTCCTCTGAGTGGATTTTTATTTTATACTTGCAATTGTTGTCACGTGGTACAACAACTCCAGCTTCATTTTTGTGATCTGGATAGACACTTTATTGATTTATTTCTTTTTATTTTTACTATATTTTATGTGCGGTATTCTATCAATATATATATATATATATATATATATATATATATATATATATATATATATATATATATATATACAATATGTAACAAAAACCATGTGGTTCCCGTTAAGTGCGTTATCAGGATCATTATTCAAACGTATAGAAATAAGTTTTTTTTAAACTCGAAAATGATTAAATAGAAACGAAATTGTTATATAGAAGAAGCATTTATAGATTTACATTTTTTTGCTAAAATATTTTTTGGCTTGATCAATGTTAACAAATAGTTTACAATGTATAGCATAAGATAACTTTACCTAGGTCGATGTTGTTACGAGTACTGTTTACTCTATTGCGTATTACTGTATAGGTACTGTATATTTGGTATTAGTGTGATGAGAATGAGACGAAGTGCGTGCGTTATTATATCACTTTTTGTGATATAATAATTTGTGTGTGTGTGTGTGTGTGTGTGTGTGTGTGTGTGTGTGTGTGTGGTGTGTGTGTGTCGCAATTTCAACCTAGTAAGCAAATTAATTTTAATTATTAGTCAGTGCCATCTGCCAAGATCTCAGAGACACCTAGAGAAATATTGATTATATGTTCTTAGTATCCTATTTGAAACGGAGCTCTTTGCATAGTTTGTGTAAGTTGATGGTACATAAAATAATTCTTTAACTCTACCTACGTCTCTTCGGGGTATAAAAACTCATAAGCTGCTGGGTCAATTGTGGGCTGTCTAGAGCGCGAGTACCTACATACCTCGTATAGCAGCATCATGTCAGCTTTACATCTACGATCTTGTAATGTTAATAATTTGTGATGCAGAGAAGAGCTATGATAGTCTTCACTCTTGCGCCTGCCACGGTAATTGTGGTACTGTAGGTCTACTTTGTACCCTCTATGGAAATTTTTGCGAAATGGATTCCGGTAGGCTATATACAGAAAAGGACTAAGCAGAGATCCCTGTGGGACGCCTAAAGGGATTTCAACTTACTTATTTTTAATACCTATATATTTAAACATCCCAACCAGATGGGAATATTGTGTGGATACCTATATATACAGTTAAGAAATAATTTTTATCACTTCTTAATAACATTAGTACCATAACTAATTAGAAACTTAAAGTTGTAACTTGATAAGATAAGATTCATTTATCCAAAAAAAACATGTGTTACAAACATAATAACAAAGCTTATGTAATATTCATTTAAGTATCAAAGCTAGCATGTTGTACCTATATATCGATGCGCGAACATAATATTGATGGATGCCTTGCCAACTACTGACTACAACAAACAAATAATGCATATTTTGCGAAATAAATAATTACATATTTGATAAAAATGCGTAATATGATTAGAATATAGCGATCACAATAATATTAGAAACAGAATTAGACAATAAAAACACTTATAACATAAATTGCTCATCTATAAAAAGTACAATTATCTCCTCTCCGTAGATTGTCTTATATATAGGGGTATTTTGCCTGCTACGCATAGGTGGCCGGCCGGTTGGCAACCCTCTGATTTGTTTCTCTCTATCTCTCTGTACTCCCACGGGACGATATAAGGTAATGGAGACTGTTACATTGCCACTACACGCTTACGATTACATAGTTAAAAATATGATTAACTTAATTATTTTTTATAGGATAAGGGTGCCAAACGAGCACACAGTCCACCTGATGGTAAGTCGTTGCTGTAGCTCATAGACATCTACATCTATCCTCGATTACGAATCAAAATGCAGATGCGTTTTCATCCGTGAGGACTAAGACAGAATGCCCCGTTTCCAGTAAAAAGGGTCTCCGGTTCTCTCTTCTCTGTTCTCTTCGTGCTACAACTATACTACTAATATAGCTGCAGCATAGCTCTACTACGTTCAAGTGCTTTGCATTTGAAATTAGCGGGAAGTTCCAGGGATGGCCTGTAGGGTCAACCGTATTTTTTTAATTGAAGTGAAAACTTTTTTGGAATTTTTGTGATTTGAAACAGCGATACTAAAAAGAGACAACATATACAATCTATAAGACGAAGAGCCTGCGAAATATTGAGATAGAATGAAGTACTATACAGTGTTTCCTATTATCTCGGTCTGCTTTTCTGAAAGTGTCACTTCTGCCGCGTGTGAACTGCACACGTTTTTTTTTCATTACTTATTATATTTATTTTATATATAATATAAATTCTAGGTGATAGATGATGAACGATAGGTGAATTCAGCAGGGTGACCCACTGGGTCCAGCGCTTTTCAGTTTGGGAATCCAACCAATTATTTCAAATTTGAAATCCAAGCTGAATGTCTGGTACCTAGACGATGGTACACTTGGAGGTAGAGCAGATGACGTCCTGAGTGATCTTACTTGAACCAAATAGTAATAAATGTGAAATATTTTTTTCCAATAATTTATCTACTTCTCATAGAGACACTTTAATTCAAAATTTTAATCATATTTGTCCAGGAATAAAAACTGTCAGTACGGAATCACTATACCTGCTAGGTGCCCCGTTGTTTTTCGATAGTATTAAACCTGTTTTAAAAACAAAATTTGATCAGTTTTTAAACCACGTTGATAAATTGTATAAATTAAACCCTCACATAGCTCTTACTATTTTAAAATATTGTCTTCTTGTACCTAGATTTACATACTTACTCCGCTCGAGTCCAGTCTGGAAATGTTCGGATACTTTACAGGATATTGATAATAATCTTAAAATAGCTATAGAAAAAATTCTAAATTTAACTTTAAATACAACAGCCTGGACTCAAACTACTTTACCTATTAAATTTGGTGGCATTGGTGTGAGAAATCTTTCTAGCGTTGCATTGCCTGCTTTCCTTGCTTCCGTACATAGTGTCAGTGATTTATGTAATATAATTTTAAATAGTAAAGTAGACCTATGTTTTGCTACGGAGGCAGGGCAGACATGGCAAACGCTCTGTCCTGGTGAAAATATTCCACTGGAAGTTAACCAACAAAAACAGTGGGATATTCCGTTGGTACAGGGCGTGCAGAAGGATTTGTTTCATAATCTCCATAGTGACCTAGATAAGGCACGCCTCCTAGCTGTTTCGACTAAGGAATCTAGTCACTGGTTACACGCTTTACCATCAAGTAATCTCGGCACATTATTTGATGCGGAAAGCTTAAGCATTGCCGTAGGAATCCGACTAGGAGCGGCGATTTGTCAACCCCATCAGTGTCCCTGTGGTAGCAGCGTCGACAAGTTTGGGCTCCACGGACTTTCATGTAAGAAAAGCACTGGTAGATTTTCACGACACAGTTCTTTGAACGATGTCATCCGAAGGGCTCTTGTCTCTATAAATGTTCCCTCGGTTTTAGAGCCTTGTGGAATATTTAGAGACGATGGCAGGAGACCCGACGGTATGACATTGGTCCCTTGGGAGAGAGGTAAAGCCCTAGTGTGGGATGCTACTTGCGTAGACACTCTGGCGGTCTCTCATCTCAGGGGTACCTCGTTTAGAGCCGGGGCGGCATCAGAGGCAGCTGAACTGAGTAAGTGGCGCAAATATGAGTCTCTGAGAGATGACTACATATTTGTGCCATTTGCTGTAGAGACTATCGGTCCGTGGGGTCCACGTGCGGTGAAGTTCCTAAAGGAACTCCATCCGCGGCTGGTCGTTGCTGCTGGTGATAAGAGGGCTGGTTCTTTCCTCGCTCAAAGGCTAAGTATAGCCATTCAGCGGGGAAACGAAGCCAGCGTTCTTGGCACGATACCGCGGGGAGTAGGACTATATGATATTTAAGTTTCTAGTTTTAGTTTTTTTTTATTATTATTATAGTTTTTAGTATTGTATATTTTAATAAATGATTTTCTTAAACTTTATTTAGTTTAATATTATTTTATAATACTACAATATATTATACTAACTTTTGTTTTCATGCTGTTTTAGACCGTGTTCAATTTTTGCTTTCCGTTTGGTTTTCGGCTGAAAATGCGGTTCACACCCAATATTACCTTTTTGTTCAAAAATTACTTTTGGACTGGTAAGTTGATGGTAAGTTGCTAAACTTTCTCCGATACGACAATATGCTTTCGACAAATGCGTCGAAATATTTAAATCGGCTCCATTTTCCCCGTAAGGGTCGAAGGGTATATCCTTTCACCAGTAAATCGAAACTATTTATATTAAGTAAATATTAGAAACAAAAATAAAGACATAATTATGTGTAAAAACAACAGTACTAAGAATGTAACAAAATTTCACTGGAACCGGTAAACCTCGAAATATTGTCTTTTTTAAAATTGTTTTTAGTATAATGACAAACTAAAGAGATGCGATCGAATACGTTGAAAAATAGTAATTTAATGACCTATAAATAAATTTTGATAACATTATTTTATTAAATTGTAATTTTATTCCTTCTAAAAGTATTACAGAAGGAATAAAAGTGTGCCGTGTAGTGGCGGTTAAGAATATCCACTACCCCATATCTTCCCGTGGGTGTCGTAAAAGGCGACAAAGGGAAACAGACAGGAGATGGGCAGCAGCATCTTCCTAATAACAACAAACTTACAGTAAAAACCTGCGGTTGCCAACCCGCTCGCCAACCAAGGCAACTATGGCAAATACCCCCCTATGATGAGAGCAAACAAAGAGACAGCCTCCAGTCCCCATCGGCCCCGCTATTCCTGGCTACGGTGGCGACCATGGTAACGGCGGAGCAGGGGGTGCTAAGAATCTGCGGTGGAGGTTCGGTTGCCACCTAAGACGACTCGACCTGGCAACATACAACGCACGCACCCTGAGGACTGACGAGAAGATCGTGGAGCTGGAAGAAGAGATAGACAAGTTACGCTGGCATATTATACGGTTATCCGAAGTCCGAAAAGAGGGGGAGGACACGGTAATCCTCGAACTTGCAACTCCGGCAACTTGATCTATCACCGGAAAGGCGACCATCTGTCCCAAGGAGGTGTTGGATTTATCGTCCACAAGTGTCTCGTTAACAACGTTGTAAAGATTGAGAGTGTGTCGAAGAGGGTTGCATACCTTATACTCAGAATCACCAAACGGTATTCGCTGAAGGTCATACAGGTTTACGCACCAACCTTGGCACACCCTGATGAGGAGGTGGGGGAAATGTATGAGGATATCTCTAGAGCCATGCATTCCTCCAAAACCCAATATACGGTGTTAATGGGAGACTTCAATGCAAAACTAGGCACAAGAGAGAACGGTGAGCTGAAAGTAGGGAAATTTTGAATAGGGCAACGGAACCCAAGGGGCCAGCAGCTGGCCGACTTCATGGAGAAAGAGGGACTCTTTATGATGAACTCTTTCTTCCAGAAGCGGCCCCACATGAAGTTGACCTGGTCGAGTCCCGACGGTTCCACAAAAAATGAGATTGACTTCATTATGACGACGAGACGACAACTGTTCAGTGATGTCTCCGTGATCGTGAGGGTGAAAACTGGTAGCAATCACCGAATGGTTAGAGGCACACTGAACCTAAACGTTAAGTTGGAGAGGTCTCGTCTAATGAAGTCAACGCTCCGTCCCCCTTGTGCTCTGTTCCAAGGTCCCGAAACCATTCAGCTCGAGTTACAAAACCGTTTTCAGTGCCTGGAAGACTGCAATGAAGTGGACGATATGAATGACAAGCTCGTGGAAACTGTCCATGCGGTCGGAGCTAAGTTCTGCAAGACCCGCCGCAGAAGAACACAAAAACTCTCCGATCACACTCTCAATTACAAGCAATTACTCAAGCTACATTCTTCAACAGATTCGACAACATACAGGTAACTGAACAGACAGATCTCCAAATGCATGCGGCGGGACTTACGCAAGATTTACGCTCGATCGCTTCTTCAATACAAGCTGTATTGAAGAAGCGATCGAGTGGAAACAAGGCTCCAAAGTCTTTGCCAGAAATCTGTCTACCAGAAAGAGCCAACACTCTCCTGAAAAACTACAGACCGATTTCCCTTCTGAGCCGCGTCTACGTGCTGTTTTCAAGAGTCATTACGAATCGTCTCGCGCGCAGACTTGAAGACTTCCAGCCTCCCGAACAAGCCGGTTTCCAAAAAAGGCTTTAGCACCATAGACCACATACATACCTTTCGGAAAATTGTACAGAAGTCAGAGGAGTACAATTTGCCACTATGTCTGGCGTATGTGGACTATGAGAAAGTCTTTGATTCCGTCGAAATTTGGGCGGTGCTGCAGTCGGTATATTGAAGTGCTGAAGTGCTTGTACAGTAGGGCTACGATTGCTATCCGAGTACAGAATCAGAGTACGAAACCTATCCAATTGTAGAGAGGTGTAAGACAGGCTGATGTTATATCCCCGAAAATCTTCACCGCTGCATTGGAAGACGTTTTGAAGCTTCTGGACTGGAAAGGATACGGTATTAACATCAATAGCGAGTACATCACTCACCTTAGATTTGCCGACGATATAGTCATTATGGCAGAATCGCTGGAGGACCTAAGCATCATGCTCAATGACCTCAATAGTGTCTCCCAACGAATAGGTCTTAGGATGAACATGGACAAAACAAAGATTATGTTTAATGTCCATGTCACACCTATCCCGGTAGTTGTTGCGAGCACTAAACTCGAAGTTGTTGACGAGTATGTTTACCTGAGACAAATAGTCCGACTAGGTAAGTCCAACTTCGACCGAGAGGTCAATCGACGGATTCAACTCGGCTGGGCAGCGTTTGGGAAACTACGACACATCTTCTCGTCAGACATACCTCAAAACTTTAAAACGAAATTGTATAACTCGGGGTTTCTCTGCGTGATAAACTTAGAAATGAGTATATCCGCAGTAGAACCAGAGTAACCGACATAGCCCAACGGATTAGTAAGCTGAAGTGGCAGTCGGCCGGCCATATAGCTTGAAGAACCGACAACCGATGGGGAAGGAAGGTTTTTGAGTGGCAGTCTCGTACCGGTAGGCGAAGTGTAGGGCGACCCCCCACGAGATGGAGTGACGACCTGGTAAGGCATGCAGGAAGTCGATGGATGCAGGTGACTCAGGAGCGTGCTTTGTGACATTCCTTGGGGGAGGCATATGTTCAGCATTGGACTTATGAAAGGCTGTAATGAGGATGATGATGATGATAGGTATTATTGAAATTGGTCAATAACGTTTTAAGGTTAGATTTAGAATTTTCTGGGGACGTATTATTACTATCTATATCTCTATATAAATACTATATTATACCCTATATAAATGTATAAATCACCCAAAAAGGGTTGGGTGGGCCCATTTTCTGTTAAAAGTAAAAAAAATATTACGTAATATGTATTTTCATACATTTTCTTCCGATTTTGCTCTTGCCTGGTGTTGGCTTACCAATATTGTACTCTTTACTATTGGTACTGTTTTAGATAAGATAAGATATATTTTTATTTACATAAACCATTTTTGCAGTTTTTCCTGGAGATACGAACATAAAAAATATGGATAGTAACCACGGAAGTCTTAACTAATATGTTTTCAGACTGAGTTCTTATCTATACATCACATAAGATATTTGAAAGACAATGCAATTCCACTTAAAGAAATTGTATACATAACATAAGCACCGGTAAGTGTGATCCTGTGAAAAGGATTAATTCAGCATATGAGATTGTAACGGCCCGAAACAACAGCTACAGGTGACAGCACTGATGAAGAAGAAGATATAAGTTCGAAACATGGTAACCAGTCACAGGCTATTTCTCATAACTGTTTCCTGAGATAATATTTAAACATATGGAATATCGTGAAATAAATCATATGTAAAATGTATATTTGAAAAATATATCAATATTCGACATCATTTCTTGTTGAAAATCTAAGTTACTAAAAATACCAAACAGCAGTTGTTAAATATATACTTTTCCAAAGTTAATGATATTTTTTTAAATTAATCTAAGTATATAAAATATCAGGAACATGCTATGATTTTCGGCAAGCAAGAAAGTCGGCAAATGTCTATTAGATTCTTAATGATTATGGATTTGCGTTTAATTGTTACGACCTAGTTGAATTTCTAAATGTTATTGTAACATAAACTTTTTCATAAATTGTATTATTCTGTACATACCTACTATTTTGTTTATTAAACGAAGTAAGTACCGCCTTCTTAATAGACCAATAGTAATTTTTAGTTACCTTTGTAATCGCTGCAACGTATTGCAATTTGTGGATGGATGTGTGGATGGATGTAAACAGGTCAACTCATTTTAAAGACAACCAATAATAAAGAAATAGTAGCTTAAACATTTATATGTATAATTATAATGAATACTAGCTTTCATCCACGTGGAAGTCGGTCATGCCGCGCTCTTTATAAGTAAATTTTGAGGATAAAAGGTAGCCTAGCCTTTTTAATGTTTCCAGCTATCTGAACACCACGTATCGTCAAAATCGGTTGAGTGGCTTAACATTTCCTTTCATAGCTTCTTTTCTCCAAGTTCGCGGTGTAACGGCTAATAACGATCAAATTTACCCACTTAGCTGTGATAGTTACCTTTCTAACCTAACCGGATATCAAAGTATCTCAATTTTATTAAAATCAGCTCGGCAGTTTAACTATGAAAGCTGGACAAATTTTCGCATTAAAATAAAAAATATGGATTTTCTTTTTGCAATACATTTTGGCAGTGGACTATGTTTTTGTAATATATTTTCTGAAGTAATATTTAAAATTGACAAAATTAAACATTAGATAACAACATTCTTAGTGATTATAATATGTATAATTTTGAACCTAATTTTGGATATTTTAATCGAAAAATTTACAAAAGTCGTGTATTTGGAGTAAGTATATAAAACACTTCCTCATCCGGCCAGCAGTGAAGGACCACGTCTCAGTTCCGTATGTCATCACTGGCAACATGCACTGGGTGTACAGTCTCGTTTTCAAGTTTTGAGATATACCCGACGAGACGGACTCTTTGTCTCAGGTAAACATATTCGTCAACAACTTTGAGCTTAGTGCTCCCAACAACTACCGGCATGGGTGTGACATGGACATTAAACATAATCTTTGTTTTGTCCATGTTAATCTTAAGACCTATCCGTTGGGAGACACTATTGAGGTTATTGAGCATAGTGCTTAGGTCCTCCAGCAATTCTGCCATAAGGACTATATTTTTCTTGAAGAACAAGACCACCGCACTTCTGCTCCACGCCTCCGGTGTAATGCCACCATGGAGGACGGAATTAATGAGCTTCTTAAGGATTTCAAGTACCGGTCTTCCACCCGCTTTCAGAAGCTCCGCTGCAATTCCATCCTCGCATGGGGCCCTACCATTTTTAAGGTGCTGGAGAGCCATTCTAATTTCGCTCAGACTGACGTCCGGGATATCTTCGGAATAGTGTCGGATGAGACTCGCTCTTGTATCGTTACTCACACTTGCGTGTGGCTCCAACGATGAAGTGTACAGCTTCCCATAGAACCTCTCAATCTCACTCAAAATCTCAGGTGTCCCGGAAACGATGCTGCCACATTCTGTCTTCAGCTTTGACAGTTGGCTCTTTCTGGCAGACAGATCTCTGGCAAAGACTTTGGAGCCATGGTTCCGCTCGATCGCTTCTTCAATACGAGCTGTATTGAAGTTGCGTAAGTCTCGCCGCATACATTTGGAGATCTGTCTGTTCAGATGCCTGTATGCTGTCAAGTCTGTTGAAGAATGTAGCTTCATCTCCCGTCTAACAGCCATGAGATTGAGAGTGTGATCAGAGAGTTTTGTGTTCTTCTGCGGCGGGTCTTGCAGAACTTAGCTCCGACCGCATGGATAGTTTCCACGAGCTTGTCATTCATATCGTCCACTTCATTGCAGTCTTCTAGGCACTGAAAACGGTTTTATAACTCGAGCTGAAAGGTTTCGGGACCTTGGAACAGAGCACAAGGGGGACGGAGCGTTGACTTCATTCGACGAGACCTCTCCAACTTAACGTTTAGGTTCAGTGTGCCTGTAACCATTCGGTGATCGCTACCAGTTTTCACCCTCGCGATCACGGAGACATCACTGAACAGTTGTCGTCTGGTCGTCATAATGAAGTCAATCTCATTTTTTGTCAAACCGTCGGGGCTCGACCAGGTCCACTTTTTGTGGGGCCGCTTCTAGAAGAAAAAGTTCATCATAAAGAGTCCCTCTTTCTCCAGGAAGTCGGCCAGCTGCTGGCCTCTTGGGTTCCGTTGCCCTATTCCAAATTTCCCTACCTTTAGCTCACCGTTCTGTCTTGTGTCTAGATTTGCGTTGAAGTCTCCCATTAACACCGTTTAGTCGGTTTTGGAGGAATGCATGGCTCTAGAGATATCCTCATACATTTCCTTAAGCTCCTCATCGGGGTGTGCCGAGGTTGGTGCGTAAACCTGTATGACCTTCAGCGAATACCGTTTGGTGATTCTGAGTATAAGGTACGCAACCCTCGTCGACACAGTCCCGATCTTTACAACGTTGTTAACGAGAGACTTGTGGACGACAAATCCGACACCTCCTTGGGACAGATGGTCGCCCTCCCGGTGATAGAGCAAGTTGCCGGATTCGAGGATGACCGTGTCCTCCTGCTCTCTTCGGACTTCGGATAATCCTATAATATGCCAGCACAACTTGTCTATCTCTTCTTCCAGCTCCACGATCTTCTCGTCAGTGCTCAGGGTGCGTGCGTTGTACGTTGCCAGGTCGAGTCGTCTAAGGTGGCAACTGAACCTCCACCGGAGATTCTTAGCCCCCCCTGCCCCGCCGTTACCATGGTCGCTACCGTAGCCAGGAATAGCGGGGCCGCCGGGGACTGGGAGTCGTTTATTATTGTCATTGGTCATGGGGGATATATTGCCATAGTTGCCACGCTTGGCGAGCGGGTTGGCAACCGCAGGTTTTTTTATTGTAATTTTGGCTATTATCAGGAAGATGCTGCTGCCCATCTCCTGCCTGTTTCCCTTTGTCGCCTTTTACGACACCCACGGGAGGATATGGGTGGATAGTGGATATTCTTGACCGCCACTATACGGCAAGAATAACAATAAATTTATATAAAATTGATTTAATATCCTAACTGATACTACTTTCTACTAATTTACTTCATTTAGTAAACACTAGTAAAACACAAAAGGTACCACCTAATTTATAAGAAATTATTAAAATTGAAAACCTCTTTATCTATAAACTGAAAATAAATTATTGGTCGTTTTCTGTACTTTTTTAATACAGCGTATATACGTCTTACTGCTGAGTACATGCCTCTTCTCTTTTTTGAGAGAGGAGAGAGAGAGAGAGAGAGGAGGCCTGTGCTCTGTATAACTATGGTCAATTACAGTTTCAAATAGTTCAATTAAATCACTTTTATACTCAATCAAACTATAATTTGATGGTAGTTTTAAGTTTATCTGACGTTGTAACTTTTATCTGACGATTAAAAAGTCGGCATTTAAAATTCAAATACCTACAATCTTAAACTTATTCAAGTTTGAGTTAGAAAAATAAGTTTTTAATCAGTTCCGACTAAGAAATTTTAATATTTTACCGCAAAAAATTCATTGAACTCATAATTGTATATTGCAAAATTCTAACAAAAAATGCAACGAAATAATATTCGCATTCATGAAATCCAATTAGTTGCTGATTACGATGTAATTATAACTTTGAGTACTTAATATGAATGTTTATCGTGAAATAAAACAGATTTGATAAAATAAAACACATTTAGTTGTAGAAAACAGTTTTTTTAACCGCATTAAAAAAGGAGGTTCTACGTGGTAGAGTCATGCTGCAGCCATATTAGTAGTATAGTTGTGGAACGAATGGGTCGGCTCGATCGGGGAAGGACCACGTTCTCACAGAATACCAGCGTAAAATAGGATTTTAACGCTGCTGTGTTTCGTATGGTGAGTGTAGAGAACCGGAGACCCTTTTTACTGGAAAAGAGGCATTCCATCTTAGTCCTCACGGGTGAGGATAGATGTGGATGTCTGCGAGCCAGAGCAACCTGATTTAAATTTATTAATGAATAACTTTTCATGTAATAATAATATAAACTTGACATTTAATTGTTATAATTATAATAATAAATGTAATTTAATAGACATAAATAATTTACTTAAGAAATTTTTGACTAATGATAGGTATTACCTATCTAAATATATTTTAAGACAGATAGCAAATGTGCTATCTTATTGTTTATATATTAACTCAGCCAAGGACTTGGCTACACAGACATCTGCTTCTTTTGAGCAGTGTAATGACTTAATATGTAATTTGGAATCAGTTCCAAGTAATTTAAATTAGAAAATGAGACAATAGAGGTAATCTCTAGCAGTTGTAATAATTTAAATAATTTAGAATGTAGCTTACAAATCTTTAATTGTATGACTCCACAGAATGATAATGAAAATTGTATACACCTGGTGCATCAAAATATACAAGGCATGGTAGGCAAAGAGCTAGAAATTGAGTTGTTCTTAAATAGCAACAATATTCATATTTTATGTATTACTGAACATTGGTTAAAAGCTTAAAACTTAATGTTTAACTTCAGTAATCACCAGGTGGTCAGTTCTTTCAATAGAGAAACGGTTTTAAGAGGTGGCTCCTTAATATTAGCTAGTAAATTATTGTCATGTAAAGAACGTAAAGATATTGTGAGCCTCTCTGTTGAGCGAACTGTAGAAATAGCATGTGTTGAGTTTGAGCACCTCATTGTTGTGAGCGTCTACAGACCCCCATGTTCTATATACGATACTTTTGAAAAAATTATGGAGGAAGTTTTTGCTAAGCTTAATGAACGGAATAAATCTGTTGTAATATGTGGAGACTTTAACATCAATCTCCTAGAAGCTTCCTCAATCAATATTAAATTTAGATCATTGTTTAAATCATATGGTCTTTTTAATTTATTTTTAGAGCCAACGCGTATTGCTCAATCTAGTGCAACATGTATAGATAACATTTTTACAAATGTGAAGCCGTTGCATAAATGTATAATTCAAAAATTAAGTTCTGATCACTGTGGACAAGTAGTTTCGTTACCATATGTTCACAAAAAGCAAGTAGATAAGAAAGTTGTGTTTGTTCCAGTAAATGCACGTCGCTTGGAGAAATTTAGAAGTAACATAGTGAAAAAACTTCCATCACTTACATACCAAAATGATCCAAATTTTTTGTATGGAACATTATTTAAGCTTATTTGCAATGAATTTAATAATACTTTTACTTACGGAAGTCATTTAATGAATGGGCGACAGTAGGAGTCCATAAGAGCAGACATAGGTTATATGATCTTTACCATGAAAGGTCATATAATCATAGCGTCGAATTTAGGGAATATGTAAAAAAATATTCAAAAATATTTAAAAGAGTGTGCTCCACAGCCAAGTCTTTGCATTTGAGCAACAAAATTAAGACGGCTTCTAATAAAATTAAAATGACATGGAGTATAATTAATAGCGAAACTGGTAAGATTAACTCTCGCAATTCAAACTACCAGTTAAGTGTTAATAACAAATTAACCGAATCAGATCAGGACGTTGCAATGGTTTTTGAGAAATATTTTACTGATATTCCGATATTAACCACTAAGTCACTGAATTCTTCTCCTGCGGTCGCCGAATCATTACTTAAACAAAATGTAAATGCGTGTACAAAGAATTTTACATTTCATAAAGTATCATCAAAAGATATTGTAAAATATTTTAAAACTATTGATGTTAAGAAAACTGCGGATCTGTGGGGGATTTCCGTTAAAGTTATTGCGTCTATAATAGATACAATCGCGCCTCATTTAGCTACTATTTTTAATACTAGTATCGAATCTGGTGTGTTTCCTGATTTAATGAAGTATAGTAAAGTAATACCTTTATTTAAATCTGGTAGTACATTAGACCCCGCTAATTTTAGACTTATTTCTGTACTACCAACACTTAGTAAGATTTTTGCAAAAATTATTCTTCATCAAATGTTAAATTTCTTTAATATAAATAATTTACTTCATAAAAATCAATTTGGTTTCACAAGGGGTCGCTCGACAACTGATGCCGGTGTTGAGCTGATTAAATATATATTTAATGCATGGGAGAATTCACAGGATGCTTTGGGTATATTTTGTGACCTATCCAAAGCCTTCGATTGTGTTCACCATGAAACATTAATCAGGAAACTTAAACACTACGGTGTAAGAAGTGATGCTCTTAAATTAATTATTTCATATTTAAGTAAGAGAACGCAAAAAGTTGTCATTAACAGTATGAGTTCTTCCGGGTCGATGGTACAGATGGGCGTGCCTCAAGGCTCAATTCTAGGCCCCTTTCTGTTTCTTGTATACATTAATGACTTACCTTACATAGTAGGAGATAACCATAATATAGTATTATTTGCAGATGACACTTCTTTAATTTTCAAATTAAGTCGACAATTGCTAAAATATGACGAAGTAAATAATGCTATATCTAAATTAGTAAATTAGTTCAATGTTAATAATTTGCATTTAAATGGCACTAAAACGAAATGTATGAAATTTATGACTCCTAATATCAAACAATTAAATACTAATGTAATTTTAAATGGGGAGAAACTGAGTCTTGTAGATACCACCATTTTTCTTGGAATCACACTAGACGCGAAGCTTCGATGGAGCCCCCATATATCAAAACTAGCAAGCAGACTTAGTTCTGCAGCATATGCCGTAAAAAAGATTAGAAGTCTAACTAGTGTTGAAACAGCTAGACTAGTTTACTTTAGCTATTTCCATAGCATAATGTCGTATGGTATTTTGCTATGGGGACACGCAGCTGACACTGAAATTATATTTGTTTTACAGAAGAGGGCCATAAGAGCAATTTATGATTTAAAGCCTAAAGAGTCGCTGCGACAAAAATTTAAGGAAATTAATATATTAACTTTGGCCTCTCAATACATTTATGAAAATGTAATGTACGTACACAAAAATAAAAGTAGTTTTACAAAAATAAGTGATATTCATTCTGTAAATACTAGGAACAGACACAAGCTAGTAGTACCGGTTACTCGACTCCATCGAGTCAGTAATTCATTCTTGGGGCGATGTATACGCTTTTACAACAAAATTCCAGAAAATATACAAAATTTGACCTGCTCAAACTTCAAAAACTTTATTAAACTAAGTTTGTATAAAAAGGGTTATTATAGTATTAAAGAATTTATAGATGATAATAACCCCTGGAAATGAGGTGATCGCTACCAAGCTATTTCTAATTTGTTGTGTTGTTAATTTGTGTAACATACATGATTGTAAGCTGTTATTTTTAAAAAAAAAGTCCCGCTGGGTTTCTTGCTGGTTCTTCCCAGGACAGAGGTTTTTTTTTCGAACCAGTGGTAATTATACAAAGGAGTGGCTTTCAATAAGCATTATTTATAATCTATATTGAATAAAAAAGTTTCTGTTTCTGTTTCTGTTTCTGTTTCAACCACTTACCATCAGGTGGACTATGTACTTGTTTGTCACCCTATCCTATAAAAAACAAGAAGAAGGTTCTCAATTCGACTGTACTTATTTTTTTTTGTGCCTCAAAACTTCTCAGAACTGATTTTGATCTTTCTTTTTTATGTGAAAGCTAGTGCTTCTCATGTGGTCCCATAGAAATGTGATCATGATTTGATCAGTAGTTTTTCAGTTTATCCTTAATAGTGCATTTTTAATTGGCTTCGATTATATTTATGATGTTCTCATTTAATTTATATTGAAGTTTGTTGTTGTTAGTAATTAATTTAGTCTGGCAAACTGGCAAATTACACCTGGTAAATAGCTATTGCAGCCAATAGACTTCGAACGACCGCCCCGCTACAACGCTCATCACTGAGTCTATATACTAAGGGTAAGGCCTCGGAGAACGGGAGTTCAAAGTGCGTTTTTTTTTATAAATCTGAAGCGACAAACGAACTTACAGTCCACCTTATAGTGAGTGGTAACTGCAATCCATGGACACCTACGGCAAACTTTAAATAAAGAAGACAACAGATGTATCCTTCCTTCTAGGCTTGGGCAAAAAATATCTATATATATCTTTGATATTTGAAATCTCGATATAAGGATATTTCGATATTTATTTTAGAGTATCGAATTCGTATCAATTTAGCACGCGATATATATATCGATGCTGTTAAAAATATCGATGCGATATATATCGATACAATTTTTCCCCTTGCCCATCCCTACTTCCTTCACAGCCCATCAAAAGTCCACTGCTGAACATAGAACTCCCTTACAGATTGCCTCATATTTGGGATATTTGCCGTAGTTGCCACTCTTGGCAAGTGAGTTGGCTACCGCAGTTATTTTTATTCAGATATTACCAGGAAGATACTTCTGCCCATCTCCCGGTTCAGTTTTACTCTGTCGTCTCTTATAACACTCAAGGGATGATACGGGGTAGTGGATACTCTAACACCGTCACTACACGGTACTACAGACGTATCACCTATAAGGAATAAGATGGAATACCTCACAGCCTGTGATTTTTTTTTATAGAAGAGGGGCAAACGAGCGTGCAGCTCACCTGATGGTAAGTGACTAGCACCGCCCATTAACAAACGCAACACCAGGGGAATTGCAGATGCGTTGCCAGCCTTTTATAAAGGTTTAAGCTCTTTTCTTGAAGGTTCCTAAGTTGTATCGGTACGGAAAAATCACTGGTGGTAATCGATTCCACAAAGAAGTTGTGCGAGGGAGAAAACTTCTTCTAAATCGCACAGTGGTGGACCGCTAATCATCCAGATGATGTGATAGTAACGCGAGTTTTATCGCGATGTGTAATGGTGAAATTGAGCGGCTGCAATTAGTCCGAACAATTCCACAGTGCACTCTCCGTGATAGATGCGATAAAATACGCAAAGAGATGCAACATCTCTACGCAGTGCCAGTGTATCGAGCCGATCAAAAAGAACTCGGTCGTAGACGATTCGAACAGCTCTGCGCTGGATAAGGTCAAATGGAAGGAGCTGGCCCTGGGGTGCTCCGGCCCAGAGATGAGAACAATATTCCATGTAAGGCCGAACTTGTGCTTTGTAAAGTTGCAAGCGATGTGTCGGCATGAAATACTGTCCCGCTCTGCTGAGCACGCCAATCTTTTTAGAGGTCAATTTGGCCTTCCCTTCAAAGTGACCACGAAACTGCACACTACTCGATATGTCGACGCCAAGGATTCCGATGCTAGATCCGATGCCTTGAAACTGAGGAGATAGGACAAAGGGGTTCTTTTTAACTGTAAACGCGCAAACTTGTGTTTTCTAGGGATTGAACTGGACAAGATATAGTCGCCCCCAATCAAAGACTTTGTTAAGCAAAGACTCGACTTCAGACACAAGTTTGTCCCGGTACTTGGTGACGTTTTCCCGAGAAATATTGGCACGGCTGGTATATAAGGCATCACCAGTGCTGTCGTCCGCATAGCAATGAATGCTACCAGTTTGCAACATATCATTGCTATGCAGAAGAAACAGCGTTGGTGATAGCACGCAGCCTTGTGGAACACCAGCGTTGATAGGCTTGAAATCAGAGCATGCACCGTCTATTATGACCTTGATGCTCCAATTAGCAAGGAAACTAGTGAACCATTTGCACAATTTCTCGGGAAGCCCATAGGAAGGAAGCTTCGAAAGAAGCGCTTTGTGCCAGACCCGATCGAAGGCGTTCGCTGTGTCCAAACTAACGGCCAATGCCTCCCCCTTGGACTCTACTGGCTCCGCCCATCTATGAGTCAGAAAGACTAGAAAACCGTACTGGCGGTCACTAATCAGCTGATGATCCTCAAGGTACCTCATGAGCTGGCAGTTTATAATGTATTCCATTATTTTGGAGAACAAGAAGGTGATGGCGATAGGCCTGTAGTTGGACGGGTCTGAGCGGTCGCCTTTTTTATGGATCGGGTGGACCAAAGCTGTCTTCCATGAATTCGGGACTACGCCTTGGGAGTAGGAGTACCGGAAAAGACGCGTTAAACACACCGGAAAAGCACAATGGGAGTGAAGTCCCTCCCATTGTGCTGAAGACGTATGCCCACTGGACTTGCTGATGACCAGGGAGAAGAGTGCTTTACGAACCGAGCGCTGTTTAAACCGCACATCCGGCATGGAACACTCACTTCGCGGGATGGTCGGCGGTGTGTTCCCCCCGTCATCTAGAGTCAAGTTGGATGCAAAGACAGAGCTCAATAGATGGAAGAGATGGCTGACAGAAGTTCCCTTGGAACTTTTGTCTTGGAATTCTTTCTTTTCATTCTTGGAAAAGAATGCACAGGTTCCCGAAGGAAGGCGAACTAGTTTCTTGCCAATTCTGCAGATGTGCTCAGATCTTGCCTTGGCAATGACGCTTTTGAAGGACTTGGAGGCGGAATTGTACTTCTTTTTAAGTGCGATGGTGTTTACATCCCGAGACGTTGATGCGTCAGCCCAGGCCCGGTAGCACTCCTGCTTATAGCGTGATACTATTTTACAGGAGCAACCAAACCATGGTTGGGATCTGCCTCCGATGGGCACCGCAGAGGATGGAATAAAAAGTTCCATACCCTGAAGTACCACATCAGCAACAGAATCGGCAACAACGCTGGGATCTTCCGGTGAGAAGCCAACCCGCCCCCAAGGGTAGGATGCAAAAAAAGACCGCATCCCGTCCCAATCGGCTGACCTATAGTGCCAAACACGGCGACAAGCAGCAGATCGCAACTGCGATTGGAGCGTGAGTGGCACCGTACTCTGGATCAAACAATGGTCCGAAGAGCCCAGAGGGGCATCGACGGAGAGCTGATATTCGTCCGGATTAGAGGTCAGCAGAAGGTTCAACAGGGAAGGTACATGGTCTTCCACATCTGGGATCCGCGTAAGCAAAGTAACCAGTTGTGTTAGACCATATGCCAAGGCAAAGTCATAGACAGATCTACCCGCATGATCGGTTAAACGAGAACCAAGCCATTCAGCGTGGTGGGCGTTAAAGTCCCCGAGTATCACGATCTCTGCGGATGGGACCTGTTCTAGCACGGAGTCTGCAGCCATTTGGACGTGGTCAATGAATTGTTCTGTGTCGGCATTACCGCTATGAGACCTATAGAGGCACCTGTAGACGCGGGGTTGGTCGTCGCTGTCTACGCGCAGCCATAGGATGGACAGGTCCATACCTTCAAGACTGCCGAGGCGTCGGAAACAGATGTCCTCTGTGACGTATACGCAAACTCCAGCCTGGGGCACAAAGGAGTGTTCTAATTTGTACCCCGTGTTATACTGGCTCTCTACACACTTCTAACAGGATCTCCGCAGTGCAAGATATTTGCCGACAGAAATAGTCAAAAGGTATTTCCTACCCAGATGGGCCCTAGGCCCTAGGCCTAGATGCCTGCAAAGCAGAAAAGTAGTCCTACCACCTAGATGCATGATAAGCACCCTGATTTTCTATCGAATTTTTCAAATCTATCGAAGTGGTGACCGCTGAGATTGTATGGCAAACGCGCTGATATACCGCACGTTGGAGAGCATGTGGTAGACATACTCTCCACTGAGGCCTTAAACCACGAGAATCCATTACCACATATCACTCCAGGAATCCTGATTAAATAATGGAAGTAGTATGCTACTTTTAACAAAAAAAAAACCAACACATATAAATTTCGAATCTAGGACTTGACGTGTTATGTACTGCTCACGCGGTAGTGTATAAACAAAGATTAAGTGATTCACAAAACGCAGTGTAAACAAAAGCTATCACATTTCACACGCGTGCTATTTTGTAATAAGGAAAATTTCATTATGTTAATAGTGTAGCAAAAATTAATGAGAAGTCAAACAAAATAAAACAGTTGAATGAATAAAAATAAGTTTATGTACGCTTCACAATCGGAGAATACTATTCAACGCAGAGACATACATTTGGCTGTGTTGTTTGCAAGTACTTAAACGCCTATAGCTTACGTTTATATTATAACGAATGCTTGCGTAAACTGTTATTTAGCGTGGCCCTTCCCCGGTCGAGCCGACTCATTCATGCTACAATCATAATATTGCTGCAGCTTGGCTCTACCATGTCCAAAATTTGTTACGAAATGTTATTTTTTTATGTAAAGAATCATTATCTAGGGACTTCACATTGTGGAGATATGTTAAACTCTCGAGGTAATAAAAATATCATTACCTTAGGTTCGACTACAAATCCACACGTGAACAAATAAGTAAGCGTTTTCATAAGTTCGCCTAATTTGAGTGCGTGCTCATTTATGACGTCACTTAACTGTAATGTTTAAAATGTTTTGTTTATTGGTTTCGTACCCAATGGGTTAAACTTTTAATAGTACGAAGAGTATGTGAGTATAAATTTGGTTTTCTGTCTGTATGTCAGGCGGAGTGTCTGTTCGTCTGTATGTCACAGATTTCTAGCTTTTAGACAGAATGAGTAATAGATCAAAAATTTGGAAATCAAATATTGAATTAAAAAATCGATTAAATTACTATTCAGAGACAGTTATAAACATAACAAATGGCTGTAAAAAGAAGACTATTTCTTTTCTTATATGTATGTAGAAATCACTGTCTAGAGCTCGTAGTGTACAAATAAATATGGTTTATACTCTTTGTTATCTATAAAATTAAAAAAATAAGAGCTGTCTTGGTTGTTACTTTTAGAACATTTTTTTACAGGGTTTATGTCAAAAACTAAACTAGTTAGGGATTTGAGATTATTGTATATTGTGAACTATTTACTGTAATTAAACAATGAATATTAAAGACATTAATTCAAAATTTAGTTTGGAAGCGGTGGACAAATTAAATGAATTTTTAAACGATAAAAGCACTACCTTTTTTATAGGATAGGGCGACAAACGAGCAAACAGTCCACCTGATGGTAAATGGTTGATGCGGCCCATGGACATCTATATCAAACAAAATAAAGATGCGTTGTCACCCGTGAGGACTAAGATGGAATGCCTCATTTCCAGTAAAAAGGGTCCCCGGTTCTCTACACTCACCATACGAAACACAGCAGCGTTAAGCTGCTATTTTACGCTGGTATTCTGTGAGAGCATGGTCCTTTCCCGGTCGAGCCGACCCATTTGTGCTACAACTATACTACTAATATAGCTGCAGCATGGCTCTACCACGTATAATTAAATTAAATATCTAGTTTCAAAAAGTTAATTGGTCACAAAATGCACGGACTCGCAGTTTTATTTCACACGTAACAACATTTTTATAAGTTACCTCAGATGTGAATCGGACATTATAAAGATCACGTCATACGGACAGCGCCACCGGGCGTCACTACCGCAGACGGCGGCACGTGACTAAGTACACAGTTTGCATACTGAGCTGGCTGTACCTGATAGTCTAGCGTGTAACCGGTATCCGTAGTGCGTCACACTGTACTGATAGCGGTGTCAATCAACCATCGTCATACGAATGAAAGTTAAGGAAAACTGTGATTTTAATATCAATACAGCATACTAGCTGTTCTTGGATCAATTCGAGACACGCAATGTTTTTAGAACATAAAGTATGCGAAACAAGTCTTCCGAAAATAAAAGAAAAAATCTATGGTATAGCCTTTATTAATAAAAATTAAAAAAAATCTCCACCAACCTCTATACAAAGTTCCAAGCGCTGAGGGCCGCAGGTTCGATTCCCGTACGGAACAAGTGTTGGTATGGCCTGCAAATAATTTTTCCGGGTCTGGATTTAGGTTTTAGGTTTTACCCTGGATACACACTGGTTACACTAGTTTTTTTTATAGAATAAGAGGGTCAAGCGAACACACAGTCCACCGAATGGTAAGTGGATACTGTGGCCCATAGACATCTACATTTATCTTCAATTAAGAATAAAAAATGCAGATGCGTAGTCACCTCTGAGTACTGAGATGGAATGTCTCGTTTCCAGTAAAAAGGGTATCTGGTTCTCTACACTGACCATACGAAACACAGCAGCAAACAAAGAATATCGTAGTGTGGAGGTACGAGGTAACGATATTTAAAAAAAACTGTTAATCGTTGGACTGAATGTCAGAAGTGAAAAATTCTTAGCTTACATTATATTACATATAGACGCCAAGTTTGTAATTTCAAGAAATGACTCGCATGGCATAAGGTAGCTAAATTATATAAAGGATAATAATAGGAAACACTATAATACTCTATTCTGTCTCATTCTCTCGCAGGTTAAATCCTATAGATGTATATCTTTGTCTCTTTTATTGTCGCTTTATCGTTTCATTGAGTTTCAAATCACAACGATTCTAAAGAAGTGTTCACTTTAAAAAATAAATAAAAAAAAGTTTTAAGCGCCTATTTATCTATCGCATCAAATTTCCAGTTTCAAGGCACTCCCCTTGCTGCCTCAGCTAGCATCGGAATCCTCGGCGTCGACATCTCGAATAGTGTGGAGTTTCGTGGTCTCTTGGAAGGGAAGACCAAATTGGCATATAAAAAGCTTGGTGTGCTCAGCAGAACGAGGTAGTATTTCATGCCGGCACATCACTTGCAACTTTACAAAGCGCCAGTTCGGCCTCACATGGAATACTGTTCTCATCTCTGGGCCGGGGCACCACAGTGCCAGCTCCTTCCACTTGACCGCATCCAGCGCAGAGCGGTTCGAATCGTCGACGACTGAGTTCTTTCTGATCGGCTCGATACACTGGCGCTGCGTAGGGATGTTGCATCCCTTTGCATTTTCTTCAGAAGAACCGACAACCGATGGGGTTAAAAGGATTTCGAGTGGCAGCCTCTTACCAGTAGGCGAAGTGTAGGGCGACTCCCTACTAGATGGAGAGACGACCTGGTAAAATATGCAGGAAGTCGATGGATGGTGGCTCACGACCCTGCTTTGTGGCGTTCCTTGATTCCATGTTCAGCAGTGGACTCGTGAAAGGCTGTAATGATGATGATGATTTTATAGTTAGAATAGTTACCAGTTTAGCTTATTAAAAAACTGACGGCTCGATAATTCAGTAGCTAGCATTTGTTCGCGTCGTTGCTGGGCCGCGGATTTGAAACTCGCACAGATTAGTGTTTGTATACCGATCCTGTTGCATCCTATATCAAAATTCTACTGCTGAATATAGGCGTCCCCCATAGATTGTCATAGAATTGCCATGCTTGCTTGGTTAAAAACAGCAACTGCATTTTTCTACCTGTTAGAGGAAGACGCTGCTCCCCATCAACTGAGTGAGTGTTTGTAAGACATACAAAAATTGCTTCACGTCGTAAACGGCAAACATTCCTACAAGAACAATTATTTGAAAGCTACACTAATGTGCGGGACTCGAATCCGCGGCCCGCGAAAGAGTAAACTATTGCACTACCAGCCGTTCGAATAGAAAAGCCGAAGAATGAGTTAGTGGCGTAGTTTGACTAGCTGCCGCTCTTTACCTCTCCCCCACTTTCAAAGTATTTGGTATATAGTATTGATTTAAGTCTTCTACAGTCTTAACTTATAAATCAAAAATCGTTTAATAAGGGTAATTATTACTTATACTACTAAATAACTATTGATGATAATATATGATAACCCCTGGGAATGAGGTGATTCATATCATGTTGTTTCTTAATGTTTTCCAACTTAGTTGCATAAAATATTATATTGTAAAATAATACTAAAAAAAGTCCCGCTGGGTTTTTTGCTGGTTCTTCCCAGGAAAGAGGTTTTTCCGAACCAGTAGTAAACTTTATATTATTTTCAATAGGTATTCTTGTAGAATTAATTGAATAAAAATGATTCTACTCCGGATATGCTTCACTCCGGAGGCTTTCTTTATAGAATAAGAGTGACAAACGAGCACGCAGTCCATCTGATGGTAACTGGTTGCTGTGGCCCATAAACATCTACATCTATCCTCGATTACGAATGAAAATGCAGATGCATTGTTACCCGTGAGGACTAAGATGGAATGCCTCTTTTTCAGTAAAAAGGGTCTCCGGTTCTCTACACTCACCATACGAAACACAGCAGCGTTAAGCTACTATTTTACGCTGGTATTCTGTGAGAGCGCGGTCCTTCTCCGGTCGAGCCGACCCATTCATGCTACAATTACACTACTAATATAGCTGCCGCATGGCTCTTCCACGTAAGGCTTTCGACTTTGTCTACTCTTACCCATTTCCTCCAAAATTACGATTGGGCAATCTTTACTACTCCCTATCCTCAACTATGCTGATATTTGTTACCTTGATATCACCGAGGAGCAACTTAACAAACTTGAGCGACTCTAAAATCTCTACATACTGTTCATATTTGGGCTTCGTAAATATGAACATGGCTCAGAATACCGCACTAAGCTCAAGTGGCTCCCAATCCGTCTTCGTCGGAATACTCATATCCTTTCTACTCTCTACTGTGGTTTATTTAATATATCTAGTCCTTCCTATCTGAAAGAACGTCTTAAATTGCACAGCTCCTGCCATAATTTTTCATCACGATCCAAAGAAAATCTTTCCCTCCAATATCTTGTGCACTGCTGAAACTCCTCTTCCGATGGTAGGTTTCGGCCACTGGCTTTTCAGTTACCACACACCAATGCAAAGTCTTGTCGCCAAATGACGTTATCGTATTCCGGCGTGATGCTTGGTGAAGCCATATGGAGAGTGGGTCTGAACAGTAGCCTTATGTGTGTAAACCGGGTACGAATCGTCAGTTGTTGCTGTGTTGGGTGCTTGGTCACGAAGGGTAGTGGAATTCGAAGAACGGTGTTCCGCTGGCCAACACCAAGTAGTTGGGTGCCGGTTAGTGACCGGGCGAGGGGACCCGATGGCGATTTCCGGGGGGGAGGGAAATTCCGGGGTGGCGTCCCTGCAGTCTCCAGATCAAGTTCCCATGGGCACAATAACTCTGATAGTATCTTTGGGTTGCTAATGCAACGCCTCGTTTAAGTGCCGTTCTCCATCCTTATTCACTCTCAACACTCAATATGTACCTTAAAAAGAAAAGTATGGCTAAACAGCGGTTGCACGTCCTCTCATTAAAAGTGCATCTCACTAATATTCCAGAATTGCACTTTAATCTCGGCGCAGTCCATCACCACCTTAAGAGTAAGAAGCCGCATCTACTTTTCTTAACAGAGACCCAAATTGAATATCTAATGAATGCGGTGTACCTTGACTATCCCTGGAGCACAAATTCCATCTAAGTGCTGGAGTCTGTATCTATGTCCGCAATGACATCTGCTTCCGGCATCTGTCACCTTGAAGACCCTACTTTTTGATAATCTGGGTGATGGTAGATACAGATATTGATAAAGTCCTTTATGACTGTGTCTATCGATTGCACAGCGGTGACCAGTATTTACAACATGATTATTTGATCACCTTAGTGATGCTGCTGACGTGGCCCTAAATCGGTATCCTACTGCACTTTTGGTCTTTCTGGGGGACTTTAACGCCTGTCACCAAAACTGGCTGTTCCCATACCAGAAGACCGACCATGCTGGAAGAGAAGCGAGGAATTTTGCTTTGACGCTAGGTCTTTGCCAGCTAATAAAAGAAGCGACTAGGGTACCCGATGTAAGCGGTCACACAGCAAATTGCTTGGACCTTCTACTGACTACCGAACCAGACAGGTATGAAGTGCAGGTTACCTCCCCTTTGGGTACATCTGACCACTGTCTGGTGAAATCTGTATCATCATGTTTTCCACCTGATTGCGAATCCCAAGGTATTCGTCGAATATAGCGATAGAAGTCAGCTGATTGGGATAAAATGCGACTCTTTTTTGCATCTTGTCCTTGGTGAGAGGTCTGTTTCTCTTCTGCGGACCCGTCGAGCTGCGCGGTTGTGATAACGGATGTGTTGCGTCAAGCTATGGAATATTTTATCCCCTTCTCTGATGCTCCCACCGGTAGCAAAGATCGCCCATGGTTTAACGCTGAATGCGCCCAATCTGAAAAGCGCAAGTATTTTACGTATCTATCCTAGGTTGACGCACGAAAGCTCTCGATATTAGCTCCAAGAAGAGAACTTTCAACATACAAAAAAGCATTACGGAAAGCTAGTATCGAGCCAGCTCACCTTGGCTCCTTCTTTTCGAAATGTATCACTGGAATATACTGACCGCCTTCAGTTGTTAGGGCTTGAAATATCGTCAAATCTGAATCAGTTTATTCAGTCCAAGGTCAAAGCAGCTGCAAGGAAGCTGTGATTCCTTGTAGAGATGCAGCGTTGTTTCACGCTGGGACAGCTGTTTACTAAAGCGCCAGTCCGGTCGTGCATGTAGTATTGCTGTCATATATGCATGCAGTCATATAGCAGCTTTGGACTAGACTTAGAGAGAGAGAGAGAGAGGGAGATCAGATGCCGGACCAACGGCTTTATGTGCAATTTGAGGTACGGGAGTGAAATATCGCCCAACTGCCTGACTCCGGACAGCTACTGAGAATTTCTTGACAGAAAAACTCAATAACTTAAATTTTTTGGCCTTACCCGGGACCTTTTTTTATAGGATAAGGGTGACAAACGAGCATACAGTCCACCTGATGGTAAGTGGTTGCTGCGGCCCATAGACATCTACATCTATCCTCTATTACAATTCAAAATGCAGATGCGTTGTCACCCGTGAGGACTAAGATGGAATGCCTCATTTCCAATAAAAAGGCCCTCCGGCCACCTGCACTCACCAAGCGAAACGCAGAGGTAAACCTCTACTTCACGCTGGTTTTCTGTGAGGTCGTGGTACCACCCCGGTTCGAGCCGGCCCATCCGTGCGACAGCAAAAGCTGCCGCGTGGCTCTACCACTGTTAAATAACCTTATCATCAGCAGTCGCATTTACGACCACTGCCCCAACGAGGCAGTCATGTTAACTAGGTTTTTAAAAGTAGCAAATACACTTGTTATTTATCAATATTTATACTAATTGAAAAACATAATACGAGCTGTCAAAACGAAATTGTTCTCCAGAAATCTTATGGGAATACCAGTTAATGACGTCATTGTTTCCAGTATAGTGTAATAATAATAAACATCTTATTTGTATAGTTCATGCTCTCACTAAATCTGGTTCATAATTTTTATATTGCACTAATATAATATGAACTCATTACAATAAATATGATGCCTTCTTTGAATAATATTTCTATTTATTTTTCTGATAAATTCAAATTTGATTATTATGTAGCAATTAATTAATGATTTTGATTTGCATTGTGTGGTTGTCAGTTAGTTCGGTTCTACTAGAGGTCCCCTAGTAATCGAGCCAATTTTTGTGAATATTTAAAAAACGAGGAAGAGAGTGTTGACCAAAAAGAATGTCATCGTTGATTTAAACGGATTAGAGAAAAGGTGCAGTTCAACTAAGAAAATTTAAAATCAAAGAACTAATTTAAATAATTACGCGTGATAATTAACAATACGTTAAATCATGTATCAAACTATTAATTACCTAATTATATAAAAAATATTTTCTACTCTATATTGAATACTCGAGGCAAGGTAAATATTATTATGTTAATCTCTCGGTGTAAGATATACAAAACCACGCGGATCATATTCCTCGTGTAGACTTAGAATGAGGGTTTCTATATCTGGACTTAAGTACGTGGTTAGAATTCCTGTTTTATGGGCAAATACTTTAACGTTACAGAAACCTTTCATCGAATCTGACAATTGCTCCCAAAGTATGCATGCGTATGATCACAGAGTAAAGAGTTATTTTTACTCATGTCAAGACCTATTATAATTACCATAACAGCCGATACATAGGCCTCTCCCAAGGAATACTACAAAGCACGGTCAAAAACATTATCTATGTATTTGTCTATTATCTATTAGGATAGACATAGTAAACAGACAGAAGTTGTTCTTACGCACCAGCCACATGTCACGCTATTAACACACAACACGTGGGCAGCGCATGAAAATGTCACAAGGAAAGATAATGCCCAAAATATAGCGTTCTTATTTTATCTTTTAAATCGACAAATCTCTCAAATGCCAATCTCTGACATAAATCCTATCACGATCACTTTAAAATCAATAAAATACCTTGACCACTTGAGTTATCTTCCACAATTGCAAATTTATTAAGGGATGCAGCATGCAAATGCAAATTTTATTTTACATGAACAAAATATTTTTTTTATTGTATAAAATTATTCTGTGTAAATTATGATGTGGGTCAGAAACCCTGGAGGTTTTTCTAGAAAGAAGTCCTCCTTCTAGAAACTTCACTGCGTAGGAGACCGCCTGGGGTAGGTGTCACCCTCTTACATAGTTCTGTTACCAAATAATAGTGATTGCACTGTTCACGTCTGAACGGCATAGAGAACGTATAATTGCAAAGAATTGAGAAGAAAGAACTACTTTTTCTATTGAGTCTTTATATAATATACAATAGCGGTACTGGATTATTCCACTACCTTTTTTTTGCACCTGCAAGCACGAGGAAGGGAGGTGGTGTATGCTCTAAGCATACAACGACACCCTGCTGTCGTGGTTATATGGGACTCACTGCGACTAACCTAACCAACCTAAGTGCCTACCCGCTAAATAACACCTGTGAGACTGGCATTGGCTTATGAGGCCTTTCTGCCAAACCGGAAGCGAGCCTCTTTAGGAAAAAGGGGGCGCAGGCGGCGTCGAGCCGCTGAGGGGGAGCCTAACTAAGGCAAATTAAGAAGAGTCGGCCTGAGCCGCCAGGAGGCAGTTCAGGTCGGCTGAAAGCTTATTTGGCAGGTCCGAGAGAGAGTTTCTCGGTCTTCGGACTCGATAGCGAGAGGGGAGTGGGGCTGCGTAGGAATTTGCTTCATAAATAAAGTGATTAAAATGAGACTCTTAAGCTTTGAAAATGTTCTCAGAGAGTGCTTTTAGAAATTGCTGGACTGTGGGGAGCTCTAAGTCTCGATGGAGGTCGGCGCTACAGACGTACCAGGGTGCGTACGTAGCTTTACGACAGAAGAGGTTTTGAACTATTTGGAGTTCGTTAATGGCTTTGGGATTAGCATGGGCAAATATAGGGCCCGCGTAAGTCATTACTGGTCGTATACAGACCTTATAAAAGGTTCGCTTGTTGCGGAGGGACATTTTACTGTGTCGGCCCAACATAACGTACTACCTCTTACCAATGTAAACTATGAAAGAAGATACGGATAATTTCCCCGTTGAGAATTTAATCATGGGATCCGCGACTGTTAAATAGAAGCATGGTGCTACTGTGTTTTGTATGGTGAGTGTAGAGAACAGGAAACCCTTTTTACTGGTAATAAAGCATTCTACTTTAGTCCTTAGAGGTGACAACGCATCTTCACTTTGTTTTTATCAATAAGGATAGATAAATAAGTAAAAGTAGTAGCATAGAAACTACTTTACTCACCATCAGGTGGACTGTGTTCTCGGTTGTCACACTTCTACAATAAAAAAAAACTTCTATTTCTTGAACTTTTTTTAAATCGGTTCAAGTTTCTCTTAAAATATCAATCATGCATATTCCATCAAAATCCCACTGCTAAAGACCTCTCCCATAGATTATATCAAAGGGGGGATATTTACCAACAATAAAACATACATATCATTACCGTTACCGTTACAGCCTATTAAAGTCCACTGCTGAACATAGGCCTCCTCCGTAGATTGCCTCATAGGGGAGATATTCGTCATAATTGCCACGCTCGTTAAGAGGTTTGACAACCGCAGTTTTTTTTATTTTTAGTCGTCATTAGGAATACGCTTCTGCCCATCTTCTGATTTGTTTCCCTTTGTCGTCTCTTACAATTCCATGGAATGATATGGGGCATTTGATATTCTTACACCGCCACTACACAGTGAAAACCATTCATAGTGAAGTGTTATTTCCCTTAATTTAACCTTAACCTGCTTTAGTTGGAAACGACCTGACATCATTATAGGATTAAGAAGCCTGTACAAGAGATATGCAGTGTCAACGCCAAGAACGATACATTTACTAGAAGCACTTGTGGAAATCTATTTAATAAATATATACTAGCTACTAGATCATCTGTTTGACGTGATAGAGTTAAGATGCGTAAAGATATATTTTTTTCGAAAACCCATTTTTCTGATAAAAAGACCGACGTCATCACTGTAGATATATGTGTCAATGGCCTTCAGCCCTAGCGTCCACTTACCAACAGGTGAACTTTGGAGTTATTTGTCTCAATTACTTGTTTGAAATTTCTAAACTTAACCAAAAATGTTCAAATAGATTTGGGGCTTTAATTAAATCTTGATGGCTGTCTATATATATTTCGTTGCTGGGAACTAGCCTCTATTTTTATAGAATAAAGGTGACAAACGAGCACGCAGTCCACCTGATGGTAAGTGGATTGTGTGGCTAATAGACATCTACATTTATCTCCTATTAATAATCAAAATGTGGATGCGTTGTCACCATTGAAGACTAAGTTGCAATGCTTCGTTTCGTGCTACAACCATATCAAAGCTGCAGCGTGGTTTTACCACGTATAAAATACCAGATTTTGTCACAAGGAATTTGAAGAGCGGGCAGCTAGTTTTAATTTTTGGTTCAAACAATACTATAAACTCCACCTATGGAGAGGTTTTAGGATTTTTTTTTCACACCGCAACAACCATTTAAAACTTAATAATGTCCTCCAGACCGAATATCGGTCATGGCGGCCAGTCTTAATCCAACCATATGCGCAAGACATCACTGTAGTGTCCGAGTGTATGCGCAAGCACAGGTGCACTCTCTGTTCTCTCACTCTCAGAGTCCGATGGGACGGCAATCCGACACGGCCGGAGAGAGATTAGGCACAGGATCAACGGCTTTACGTGATTTCCGAGGCGTGGGAGTGAAACACCACCAACTTTCTGACTCCTAGGTGCTACTGAGATTTTCTTGACAGAAGTTAACTTATGATCTGCAGCCGCGTTTATAACGACTAGACTAACAAAGCAGTCATATAACGACGCAGATAACATAATTAATTTTTACGGTCATTGTATTCAAACTTTATTGTCTCATTGTGTACAAAAACTGTAGGCAATGAAATGAGATGAGAAGAAAAGTCGGCAAATAAAGTTGAATCTGATAAATAATAGTTATTGAGGTAAACAATTTATACACGACGTTTTTAGGGTTCCGTAGCCAAATGGCAAAAAACGGAACCCTTATGGATTCGTCATGTCTGTCTGTCCGTCCGTATGTCACAGCCACTTTTTCCGAAACTATAAGAACTATGCTGTTTAAACTTGGTAAATAAATGTATTCTGTGAACCGCATTCAGATTTTCACACAAAAATAGAAAACAAAAAACAATAAATTTTGGGGGTTCCCCATACTTAGAACTGAAACTCGATTTTTTTCCATCAAACCCATACATGTGGGGTATCTATGGATAGGTCTTCAAAAATGATATTGAGGTTTCTTATATCATTTTTTTCTAAACTAAATAGTTTGCGTGAGAGGCACTTCCAAAGTGGTAAAATGTGTGTCCCCCCCCCCCCTGTAACTTCTAAATTAAGAGAATGATAAAACTAAAAAAAATATATGATGAACATTACCACGTAAACTTCCACCGAAAATTGGTTTGAACGAGATCTAGTTTTTTTAAACATCATAAATCGTAAATTATGTTACTTGCTGCTACGGAACCCTTCATGGGCGAGTCCGACACGCACTTGGCCGCTTATTTTTCGTATTATTGCATTGTCATCTGATTATGAGCGATGTTCAAATTTCAAGTCTCGGAAAATTCGGAAAATTAGTTTATAACCAGTTACACGAAAGCGAGTTAATAAAAACCTAGTAAAAAAAGGTAGCGCTTTTGTTGACTTAAAAGAAATAAGCATTTAATTATAAAAATCTATTATCTGAGTGCCCTGAAGTAACAATGAATGAATGAAGACAGTGTTTGTGTTTAAACACTGATTCATCATTGCCGTAAAGCGAACCGGTTGTAACTGGTTTTTGACTAATTTGATTACTAAATATTTGATTTTACGAGTACATAGCATTAAATCAAAGCAAATAACATTTCCACTCTACATTTAATGATATTATCCAAGTAATCGTACGTCACGAATGATAATTAAAAGTATGAAATTTCAATATCTTTTAAGTTACATGCAATTGCGTGTTCAAATTTGCAGGTGTTCTACATCGTGTTCTCATGGGTGACGGTGTTTGAAAACCTGTTTAAGTTTGTCCTGCTTCTTTTTCTGCCTTCATAACTCCACTGATAGATATGGGTCAATTCTGTTGATCTCGCTAGGCAAGCGTGTTACCATCGCAACTCTGGAGCTGCTGCCCGTCCCTACTCTGGGTAGTTTACACCTGGGTGTAAACGGGATGGTATACCACAACCTATTGAAAGTAAAAAAAATATCTGGCTTTTCCTATAGTCGACTTTTACGATACCGATGGTATGAAATGGGGTGATGAGTGAATTAATAAATTAATGACGTTATTTACTTTGAAAACGGTACAATAGAGATGGGCATAGGTTGGAGAGCCATGGTGTAACTAAATTATGGTTGAAGCACGAATGAGTCGACTCGACCGGGAAAGGACCAAGCTCTCACAAAATAACAGAGTAAAATAATAGTGTATGGTTAGTGTAGAGAACCGGATACTATTTTCACTGGAACCGGAGTATTCAATCTAAGCAAGTCTAAACAAGTCTGCTGGCTGAAAGTATGACACCATGGTTTGACCAGCAATAACAATAATTATACAGTGGAGTCAGTGTCTCCTGTAACGTTACACTTCATAACATGTTCAGTAATCTGGCACAATTCATGATCAACATGATGTAAAAAAAAATGAGCCGTGGTAGATCTGAGCGCTCGCTGTAAGCTTCACAGTACGCGAGCAACCCGGGCCTCGATTCCCGCCGGCACCAGTGAAATTGTTAATTACAATTTTATGTGCTGATGTACCACGTTCTCGGCGGTGAAGGAAAACATCGTGAGGAAACCTGCATGTCTGAGAAATAAGAAAAAATATTTCAAAGACATGTGAAGTTCGCCAACACGCATTGGGGCAGCGCGGCGGCCATTTTCTGCCTCTAAACCCTCTCAGAAAAGAGAAGACGCCTGTGCCCAGCAGTGGGACGTAAATAGGCTGCAACTTTATGATGTAAAATTATGGTTACTTGCAAATACCCATTTTACGAGAAATCTAATATCAGAATCTTATTCGGGACAATTTGGGATCAATAGTTTGATATACGGTTACCCCCAGACTGCATAACTACGTAGTACATCCATCTGGATGTTTGTCTCTATTTCTCACAGAGGATTTTTTCCAGCTAGCGGGATACCGGCGCGGCGGCGCGGCCGTTACGTGCTATGTGGGTTTTAATCTGGAGGTGGTTCACTAAGATAATTAAAATTTGACTAAATTCTAAAACGCGCCTACTCAGATACAGACGTGACGTTTCAAATACGCAGTTAAAACTTAAAATCATATACCTATACAAATAAATAAAATTGAAGTATCTATTTGTAATGTCAAAATTACAGCTTTATACCAAATGCATATGAAAGTATATACGGTACTAATAACAAAAATACAATTTTTAAAGTTTTTGTCTGTCTGTCTGTCTGTCTGTCTGTCCGTCCGTCTGTCTGTCTGTCCGTCTGTATGTCTGTTTGTTCCGGCTAATCTACGAAACGGCTGGACCTATTTTTACGATATTTTCACTGGCAGATAACTGATGTCACAAGGAGGAACTTAGACTACTTTTATTTTAAAAAAGAATTAGGGTTCGGCGCAAAAAAATTAAAACCCCAAATAACACGCGGGCGAAGTCGGGGCGAACCGCTAGTATATAATATATTATACACGTTCGAAAACTCCGTAGCGATATGGCGTTTTGCTGTGGCGCTGCGTGCCGTGGGCTCAAATCTCTTAGGGACAAGTGTTTATATTTCAATTAATAAAGTTACAACCTAAATATGTCCCAGTGCTGAGCACACGCCTCCTGTTTTATCAAAGAGGGTTTTAGGGCGTGAAAATGTCCGCACCACTACACACAAAAATTAAAATATCGTTTGTTAACATATTTTTTAATCTTCTACCGTTTCAAAACGTCATTCCTTTGTTCCACGCTTTCTGAACATCAAATGCGGTACAGCAGCACGTACATTACCTTACCCTGGTGTAAAATAATTTTGTTTGATTAAGTTGTTTATTGTTTTACATAGATTACAACTTTGCAAACGTGGATCGTCACATGATTTTGTTCGGTAGCCTTTTTCAGACAGAAAGTCGTTGTAATAGGCTGAGTTAGACAAAGATAAAAATCGGTTAGTGGAAACGTGTAGATTAAATAAGGAAAATTTGAATGGATCTAAAAATAGCATTGAATAACAAGTTTACATTTTATTAATATAATAACAATCTTAGACCAACAAAGAAAGATAGACGGAACGCTACGTACTTCAAGTGGCGCGAAAAACATGTTTACCACTTTTTTTATAATAACTCGCTTCCGTGCATAACTGTTTGGGTGGAATTTAGCAATAATTGATTTTAAGCTAATTTCGCGATAAGCTAGATACTTGAAATTTCGAACATAGCTCAGAGTTGGATGACTGTAAGAATATGAAAAAATAAAACTGGCCAAGTGCGAGTCGGACTCGCGCACCGAGGATTCCGAACAAATCCGTATGTAGATAAGTTTGAAATTATTAAAAATATTTTTATTATATGACGTAACTGAAAATTAATGCTTTTCGCAATTTTTCCTTTATCTATGCTATAAAACGTTGCTTCGTACCAAATTTTAAGATTCTGAGTTCACGGGAAGTACCCTGTAGGTTTTGATTCCATTGCGAATGTCGAAAATTTGCGGCATAAACGGCTGTATCTTTTGATTGCGTTGGCTTAGAAGTTCGATTTTTTCACAGCTCTAAGGGACACTAGACTTGAGTATTTGTCGGTGTGCGCGCGCATCGTAAAAAATCACTCTCATAATTTTTCCCAAACGCCCCAAAAGAAGTATAACTTAAAAAAATGCGGTACTAGTATATTTAAAAAAAATAATACATAATTTTTTATCACTTATAAAGATGAAGTGACAAAACAGTCCATGGACACTTGCAGCCATCATGAAACAAAAATGGCTACAGATGCGTTGTCACATCTGATGAGGACTAAAATGGAATGTCTCATACCCTGTAATTATACTGGCTCTCCATACCTTCACATCACACTTGAGCACAGCAGTGCAAGCATTGCTATTTCATAACGGCAGAAGTTAATTTATTAGAATAGTGTAGAGATGAATGTTTATGTCTGAAATGTTCGTTATATTTTATATTAATCAGATTAGAAAACAAACTACGCATATTCCCAAAAGTGGAAGAGTTAAAAAAAGTTTATATAATACAATACAATTCAAACACTCACGCCTGTCATCCAGAGGGGTAGGCAGAGATTACGGACTTCCATTTGGCGCGATCCTGACACACCTCTCTCGCCTCCTTTACATCCATATATCTACGCATACACGCTCGTCGGTTAAGGGTACTCCTAATCTGGCCCATTTTAATGTATCACCGATTTGGCCGATAATCGTTCGTCTAGGGCGTCCCTTCCCGACCCTGCCGTTAAGCTTATAAAGTTTAAGTTTAAAAATAATGATTTCTTATATTTACGCGAACACTACACATTTAAATAAAACTAATTTTACGGATTTTTTCGCGTATATTAACTTATTTTACATTCCCGACGTTTAAACGTGTAAACGTCGGCAATGTAAAATAAGTTAATATACGCGAAAAAATCCGTAAAATTAGTTTTATTTAAATGTTTAAGTTTAATAATTAAAAATATGTCAAAAATTAAAAAGTAGAGCACTGAGGCATTGTTTTATGTATATACACTAGAAAGCAAAAACTTTTATTTGAAAAGCAACTTTTCAACGATGATGACACTGACTGACAATCTCCGTAACAAATGAGTTTATCTTAATCCCAACTAGCGGTGAGCGTAACATTATTAACCCTCATTTAGTCGGTGACACCTTCATTACATAACTTCTTTATTAAATAATGTAAATTTGGTACTTTTAGTAGTGTTTTAAAACTTTTTTTTATAGGATAAGGGTGATAAACGAGCACACAGTCCACCTGATGGAAGTGGTTGCTGTGGCCAATAGACATCTACAACTATCTTCGATTAGGAATCAAAATGCAGATGCGTTGTCACCCGTGACGACTAAGATGGAATGCCTCATTTCCAGTAAAAAGGGTCTCCGCTTCTCTACACTCACCATACGAAACACAGCAGCATTAAGCTGCTATTTTACGCTGGTATTCTGTGAGAGCGTGGTCCTTCCCCGGCCGAGCCGACTCATTCGTGCTACAACCATAACATAGCTGCAGCATGGCTCTAACACGTGTAAACTAAACAAGTATTTAAAACTTAAATTAGTATTTAAAAATATGTAAACAAGATGATTATTTGAAAAAAAAAATGACGCCACTAAGCTATAATATGTAACAAACTAATTATTTTAATTAGTTTGTTTTGACAGCTTTTAAAAAATATTTCCAAAATTTCCACTGACTAATGTCAAATGGTCAATTCTAAAAATGGTGATTCAAAGAACTTAATGCATAGCCCCAAAACTAATCCTTCCATTGCAGCATATAAAAGTCCACTGTTGAAACTTGTTTTAAGGATTTCATCGCATTTAATTGAATTTAGTTTAACACGGAAAAATTTTGAAAACAGGACCTAAAACACCTTCGAGATCCCGGGATCCTCCGGGATTTCGCCATAGTTGCTACACTTAGCAGGCGAGTTGTCAACTGAATCAAAACTATTCCCTTGTGATAGAAATTCAATTTATCCTTTGCAGTTAACGCACGGATATAATTAAGTAATCAAATTAATAACTATACCAAAGGACCATGTCGTTTCTGTCTTCATCGCAATGCATATTCAGCAAATTTATATCCTAAGTACCTTCCCTACATTAAATGAAACTAGATTTTTTATAATAGTTTACAACAAGGTAATGAAATGTGAAGTTTATTACTGAATAAAACAAGCTTTTATATTATTATTGGATACTTTACTAATCATGATACTACTACTAATATAATACTAATCATAGGACGTGGCAGAGCCACGCTGCAGCTATATTATGGTGGTAGCATGTATGGGTCGGCTCGACCGGTGTAGGACCACGTTCTCACAGAATACCAGCGTAAAAAAGCAGATTAATGCTGACGATGTTTTTCTTCAACGCCGAGCACGTGTTTTTAATCTGTTTATTTTAAATACCTATGTTTTTATATTTTTTTTTTCTATTTTTCGGATTTGCGTGGAACTCTGAGTTCGTTGACAAAGGGCATCACGGCGAATTATTTGATCACGTACTCTGCTTTAGAGAGTGTAGCAGCATACTCACACCCATCATAAAGTAATTATTAAAGTTACTAATAGAACTTGTTTGGGATTTTTTGTAAGCCGGTACTTAAAATTTAAATTAACAATTTCAATGGTGCTGGGATCGGTATTGCGAAATTTAAAGCGATTACTTAGCCCTTGAGCCCTTACTTAACCGCTCTTAATATGGAAATAATACATTAATAACTTATTATTTTACTTAGGAAAAACGCTAAGAAATATCACCTGTTTTCGGAAATGCTGGATAATTGATGCGCTCATTCAAAGGCTTATCGGAACGTTTGCGGTCATTTACGCGGAATTTACTGCGGTATTCGGTTATTTCCACACTCATTATGTAATATGTAATAATTACAATTGTAATTAAGCGTTATGGATAAGGTAAAAACATCGGTTATACGGTACGAAAATATTTGTAATAAAAATAGTTTCAAATAGGCTTTAAGGTGTGTTCATGATGTACATATTGATAATACAATAAAATAAAAAAATAAAGTATTTCCAATTATGAAAAAAAATGTGCGTGTTCATGAATAAAACTAACTTTACAGATTTTAATTTCTGACTTTTTGCTTGCTTTACAACACGTATGGTCAAGGGGTTGGGGGTCTGAGTTGTTTAACGTCCCGAGGTCTTAGTTAACCCAGCCCAGGTTAACTATGACGTCGGGACCTTCAGGTCTCTTTCGTTGCCGGTGGGAAAATGGGATTTTCTCCGCAACTTCGTTACGTTTTTGAAGTGAAAACTTCTTTAGAATATTTGTAATTTGAAACTCGATCAAACGAAAAAACAACACTAATAATTTAAAATTAAAATTTTTGTATAACCGACTTCAATATAAATTATTAAGAATCACTCAAAAACTATTGGTCAGACCATGATTAAATCTATATGGGACCACATGTGAAGCACGAGCTTTCAAATAAAAAAGAATCATCGAAATCACATAAAAAAACATGCAGTCGAATTGAGTACCGTCTCCTTTTTGAAATCGATAGAAAAGAGACATATATAATATACGTCTATAGAATTTAATTTTAAATTGATTCATTTTTGAATTAAATTGAATTGGCCTGCGAGATAATGATATAGGATACAGTATTTCCTATTATTTCGGTGACCTTCTCTGAAGGTTTCTTCTATCGAGTGTGAAACTGCACACGTGTTTTTTTATATTTTTAATATCATATTTTTTCGTCGTGATATAAGAACAGCCACTATCCCATATCATCCCATGAATATCGTAAGAGGCGATAGAGGCTAAATAAATCAGAAGATGGACAGCAGCATCTTCCCGATAACAATTTCAAATAATACAAAACTGCGGTTGGTTGACATAGCAACTACTATTCTATGAGGCAATCTATGAGAAGGCCTATGTTCAGTAGTGGACTTGGATAACGATTGATTTGGACGCTGTAATGATGATAATGGTAATATTTTGCAACCTTTAATAAGATATTAACTTAAAAAGACATCAGCTTTTATTCTATAAATTCAGTTAAATTCAATAAAACGAAACGTCAAATTAATACAAAGCTACCCACGGAGTCCCATCAGAGTTATATTGCAATGCACAACGGGTTCTGCGGCATTAATACATTTTGCAATAAGTTATGGTCAATTATCTGTAACTCCTTTACTCGGCTGCAAGTGGACGATTCGTTCATTATTTTGTAACGCGTACGTTGTTTTCGACAATCCAACAATGATCTTGTTTAATATGACTAAGAAAACGCTGTCGTTATTTATGTGCGCACTTTGTCAACATAATTTGACAATTTGAAGTTTATATCAGATAAGTTACTTTATTTCGTATCTGTCTAAAAATAGAAACTGTAAATAAAAATACAAGTGCGTGCCATATTTAACGCGCCAGCGAACGCGCGATCCACAGCTGTGACCTGCGACACAGTTATTGTTCTGAATTGCAAGTCTAGTAAGAAACATAGTATTTAGCCGGTCCTATCGCATTCGTGGCTACCTTCAATCCTATCGCATTATCATTAGACATAGCTAGAAGAGAACATTCGCCTACAAATATCAACAATAGTAAAAATAGAAAAACCGCATCTGCACTGGTATCGAACACAAAAATCACGATAGCGTCAGAAACGCGTCGTCACTTCGTGCATGAAAATGTCGCGTGATAACGATTGGCACGAATTTATTTATTCCTAATTTGAATATATTTAATTTTATCTGTTAGATCAACACATATTATCTATCTTATGCCACATCAATCACAACACACTACTTTAAAATCGATAAAATATCTTGGCCACTTGAGTTATTTTCCACAATCGCAGATTTATCTCGAGTGAGCATCTTATGCGGATGAGAATTCTTGACGCTTTCGATCACGGCTGTAACAAGGGTTGCCAACTTTTTTTTTAATTTGGAACATTATTTATTGTAATTTCTACAAACAGCATTCAAAATTAATTCCGCATGAAATTTATTACTATTATTTTTTGCGCGGACACGTAATTCTTTTTCTAATATAAAAGTAGCCTTAGTTACTCCTTATAACATTAGTAGTTATCTGCTAGAGAAAATCCTATCAAAATCGGTCTAGGCATTTTGGAGATTAACCGGAACAAATGGATGGATATTTTGTTATAAGTAACCTATTTTCATATCCATTTAGTAAAAAGTTATTTTGACATTACAAACAGAAATTTCAATTTTATATATTATGAGAAGTGATTAAGTGTTAAGCCGTAAAAAAATTTGGTTAGCCACAAAAAATAGCATTTAAATCATTTGGTTTGCATTCAAAGATTCTGTTTGCAATAAAAAAATATGAAGCAAATAATTTTGATAATGTTCAGTAGTTTAATCACAAATAGACAGCTTATATGAGTTTGCCTAATAAACAGTCCATACGCAAAATAACTACTTGATCAGCAAGATTCAGGATTGGTTAGCAAAGACTATGCTAACCCTTTAAATAACACCCATTATAAAAGTTAACATTATGGTGTTTCATTTGGTGCAAGAGCGAGCGAAGCGAGCTCGGGACTTGGGGATTCCCGACTCGGACAGGTTAGGTTAGAAGGGGATGGCGGGGTTGAGGGAGCGAGCAAACAGACCCCTCTATATCCTTCGTGGTTATTTTTTTATAAATCACCCAGAAATAACAGCCACACTTAGCGCGGCTCCGTCGACTACACTTTGGTATCACTACGGCGGAGGGGGGATACCCCCATCCCTCCATGTTAAGGCGATTTTTTCAGAAATAATTCAATAAAATTTTTAATCTTTAACATTTAATATAAAAAAGTACGTACATACACATGTTGTATGTTCGGAAATCTACACAATCCTGTCCGACACCTTTATGGATGGCAAACCAGTCTTGTCGCACGACGCCACGTTTGCCATAAAGCATCCTTGTGCCCTCTGTCATATAACTTTCAAAGTCTACAAATGCACAGAATTTTTTCTAGTTTTTGACCAAAAATTCTCCATGGTCATACGCACAGAAAGTACCGTATCCATGCACCCCATCCCTTTCCTAAATCCAGCTTGCAGTTACCATTTTTTTATCAGTCCTGATCCGCAGGTGATCAAAAGAGTTAATAACTTTGGATCACCTGTTGATCGGGAATCTAATGTTACATCTCTTTTTTTCTAGAATCACACTTTAAATTAAAAGTAAAAGCCGCCTTTAAAGAACTAAAAATAATAAAATAATTAATTCTCTGATAACAGCTTCAGAAATCGTTGTTAATGCCTCCCTTTGGAAACTATATTCCTTTTCTACCGACTTCAAAAAGGAGGAGGTACTCAACTTGATTCTATGTTTTTTTATGTGTGTTACACAACAGCCTAACACAGGCTAACAGGGCCTAACAGGGCTCTACCACAACAGTCGACTTCAGAGAACTATAATTTAAAATTTTGTGCAACCGACCTAATTATAAATTATTAAGAATAACTCAAAAATCTATTGGTCTCACTTTGATCAAATTTATATGGGACCACATGAGAAGCACCAGCTTTCAAATAAAAAAAGAGTCATCGAAATCGGTTCACCCAGAAAAAAGTTATGAGGTAACACACATAAAAAACATACAGTCGAATTGAGTACCTCCTCCTTTTTGAAGTCGGTAGAAAAAGAGGGATTCCATCTTAGTTCTCAAGGGTGACAACGCATCTGCATGTCGATTTTTAATCGGGGATAAATGTAGATATCTATGGGTCTCATCATCCCCTTACATTCAGGTGGACCGTATGCTCGTTTGTCACCCATATTCTATATTAAAAAATTGCCCCATTTGAATAAAACCATCAATATCACAAGCTCACGAAAATTTCACCCCTGCTTTCCCAACTTTAGTGATGGAATTTATCTCCAAATTTATATGTGACCACCCCTAAATTATATAACCTTCTTGTTTGTAAAATAGATAGTCGTAGGATCATTAAAATCACTGCACAATTGACAAAAATATCACGTAACATACAAAAAAATGTGTCGGCTAAAATTTCAGTGTCCGAGGAAACAATTATGCTGCAATTTCACGCTCGCATTATGTTTAGTAAATATTATTTATGCAATAATAGTCCTACTTATAATTATTTACTATTTAAAATTTAAATACGACGAAGTTTCCGTAAACCGCTAATCTTCCTGGTTTTAAATACCAAAATATTTTGTGCTAGTGTTGTCAAAAATTTTACATACATACATATACATATAATCACGCTTCTTTCCCGTAGGGGTAGGCAGAGACCAATTCTTTCCACTTGCTAAGATCCTTACATACTTGTTTCGCTTCGTCCACTTTCATTTTTCTCTTCATACATACTCAACGGTTTAGGGTACTCTTGATCTGGCCTTTTTTCAAGACGTCCCTGATTTGGTCTTGAAATGTCCGCCTAGGTCTACCCCTTCCAACTCTTTCATTTACACTCGCCTTATACACTTTTTTCGTCAATCGTTCTTCATTCATTCTCTCGACATGGCCAAACCATCTCAGCATACCTTTCTCAATTTTTGTCACTACATCTTCTTTCAGATCACTACATTTCCTTATTTCACTATTTCTTATCCTGTCACTCAGTTTAACTCCTATCATACTTAACGCTCTCATCTCAACTGCATTTATTCTGCTTTCATGTTTCTTCTGCCATACCCAACTTTCACTTCCGTACATGAGTGTCGGAACCAACACCCCCTCATGCACAGCCAAACGAGCCTTGTTAGACACCTTCCGACTGCTCATAAAGGAGTGCAAAGCTCCATTCACCATGTTTCCTGCATTCACTCTTCTTTCGATATCACTTTCCATCTCTTGTAAACTTTGAACCCAGATACACAAACTCTTTCACCTGTTCAATTTGTTCATCCCCAATCACGATATTGCAGCCTGTCACTGCCTCATCTCTTTACATTCATCTTCATTCCCTTTCTAACAAAAGCTCCACTCATAGCAGTTACCATCTCCTGCAACTCCTCGGCCGAAGACGCAAGTAATACTTGATCATCAGCATAGAGAAAACATTTGACGAGTAACTCATTTATTCTCAACCCATTTTAATTCTCTTTTAAACTATCAAGCAATTGTCCATGAACAGATTAAGCAGTCACGGTGACGCTACACATCCCTGTCTAACACCGTTTTCGATATTAAACCATTCAGTGTATGCCCCGTTTATCCTTACACAAGCACTAGAATCCCTATAAAGACATTGCAATGCTCGTATAAGGATACTGCTCACACTGTTCACGGACAGTGCTGACTACAATTCATTCCTCACCACTCTATCATAGGCCTTTTCTAGATCCACGAACGCGCAATAAACCTTCTTGTTTTTAGCCAAACACTTTTCAGCTATGCACCACAACGAAAAGACCTGATCCGTACATCCCATTCCCTTTCTAAATCCCGCTTGTGCATCCCATACTTTCTCGTCTGTTTCATTCACAACCCTTTCAATCAACACTTTCGCATACAATTTACCGACGACGCTGAGAAGGCTTTTACTGCGGTAATTTATGCAGTTCTGCCGTTTAGTTTTTGTTTCCTAAAAATAATTTTAATTGATTTTTGTGTAAAAGTCATGATTCTTGAACGAGTAAGCGTTGGTACTACGAGACATATTAATGCAGTAGGACATTGATTAGAACCATTTGTTTTAAGTTAGCGTCATGTGCCAAGATTATCAAAACGTAATTTCTTTACCCCCATCAGCCTGTAAAAGACTTTGCTAGATATATATTATGCTAGATATGCCACACCTGTTCTAGGGATTCTAAATTGTAAGTGTATTCACTGCCGAAATCGTTCCCTGGGTGTCGTAAGAGTTGACAGAGGGTAACAAACTAGGAGTTGAGCACCACAAAATAAGAAACTGTGGCTGCCAACTGAGTAGGCTGTAATAAATAAAGTAATTAATTTTTAGGCAGGACTTTTTGTATAATTCTAAACCTGCTGATGTCGTCTAAGATGGTGAAGTGCCAGTGCGTTTCACCATCTTAGCTAGAGTGAATAGGCTTTTGTTAAGTACTGACTTATCAAAAGCCTATTCACTCTAGCTTTGAAGACACCCACATTGTAATCGGATGGAAACACAGATGTTGGCAACTTATTCCACTCCTTTGCTGTACGCATGAAGAATGATATATCAAACTTTTCGGTTCGAATGCGTGGTAAGTCTATTGCTTTAGTCTTAATGCTTGGCTGTCGCATTACAAAGCGACCACTGTACCAGACATCTCGCATCTCTGACGCTGCCCTCCGTCAAAATTCTGAGTGTTTTATGTTTTTGAAATGAAATGCTTTATTTGTCACAAGAAAATAATATACACTACTAATTAGAAATTAACAAATAAAAAAAACAGCAGATTTACAAATTTATTCGGTTGGAGGAAGAAATAGACACCCAACTCAACATGTGATGAGATAACTAAAAAAAAATAAAGGTGAAAATATCAGATATGTTCTAGATGATACGGTGCAAAGGGTTTGGCAGCGGTGCCAAATATCGTCCAGTACACAAGTTCAGATGCATCAGTAGCCATGTACGCCAATAATATTTATGTGTCTAGAAATCAGTGACGTATATTTCACAACTGAAAATTCAATGACGTTTCCTCTTACTTTAAACATAACAAAATCCTTATATTCGCCAACATGTTACACTGAATCTTCAGCGGGAAATGGTTGTAGCAGTTTACATCATAAAGTTTTACCCTTCTCCCTTCCACCACCAGATAATCAGACAACCAGTCTCCACCATTTCGTTGTCAATTTACCACGCATTCGAAACGAACAGTTTACTTCATCTTTCTTTATGCGTACAGCCAAGGAGTGGAATACGTGACCAGTATCAGTCTATCCATCGATAGTAACATAATAATTTTAGTGGCGGTGTAAGAATATTTACTATCCCATATCATCCCGTGGGTGTCGTATGAGGCGACATAGGGAAACAAATCAGGAGATGGGCAGCAGCGTCTTCCTAATAACGAATAAAAAACTACGGTTGACAAACCGCTTGCAAAGAGGGGCTACTTTGGCAAATATCTTCCTATGAGGGTGAGGCGTATCTATGGGTGAGGTAACGGTATAGAATAGGTATGTCAAATGAGCACACAGTCCAACTGAGTATCACCATACAAAACATAGCAGCGTTATGCTGATATTTCACTCTGGTATTCTGTTGTGAGAGCAGGCTCGTTCTCCGGTGCAGCGGACCCATTCCTGCTAAAAACCAGAATATAGATGCTGCGTGGTTCTACCGCGTTAATAACGTAACAAATCGTTCAGTTAATAATATTATCTACAGTGTAAGCCAGTCTCATGATAAGTAAATAAGAGAGTCCGAATCAGGGTCATTTGTAGCATACAAGTAAATACAGTTTTCTCCATCACTGCTGATGTATACATTTGAACAATTTCATTGGTTTACTATGAAGGACGGTGCTGAATGACTGCTCTATAATGGCTTAGTAGATTGTGATGCAAATTATTATAGTCTTGTACGTCAGATGTCTGCAGTGCATTTGTCACGTGTGCTCACAAGGACCCGGTTTGATTCCGTGCGGAAACGTGTTACACTTCTTATTCGCACTGATAAGAAGAGTTAGAATAAATTGTGTTCCTTTTGTACAGAGTTAAAATATAATTAAGAAAGCAATAAAAATTTTAGACTTGTGTTATTACTGCATAAATATGAGTAACGTATATTATATATCGCTCTCTTTTTCGGTTTGTAACTTTATACCTGTTCTCACTCACGAGGATTTGCATTTGCAGTACTTTTCAGAGGCATGCTGCAGCTATATTATAGTTGTAGCATGAATGGGTCGGCTCGACCGGGGAAGGATCACGTGCTCACAGAATACTAGTGTGAAATAGCAACTTAATACATAGTGTATCGTGTAGGGATCCGGAGACCTTTTACTAGAAACGAGTAATTTCATGTTATTCCTCAGGGATGACATTGTGAGAGTGTGTGGTCCTTCCTCCGTAGAGCCGACACATTCGTGCTACAGCCATATTTATAGCTGCAGCTTAGCTCTCCCACTTACATAAATGTGTTTACGATGATTTACAAGTTATGAGGCGTTTTGTCTCAGTCGTCAGTGGTGACTAAGCTTTTATAGCGTTCTTTGTTTAGTGTTTCAGCTGTCTGTATGATGTACGAGCCACTTACCATCAGGTGTACTGTGGGTGCGGTGGTCATTTTGTTTTATATAAAAAACATTCTAGAACAATAAAATACAAAAGAAAATAATAGTTTAAAAATGTCTCTTTCTATTTTAGTATCTAAAATATAGACGGTACTTGATAAAGTCTTATTGTAACTATAAGGTAACGGTTTTTGACGTGACAACGTCTTATAAATCGATGAAGCTCGCTGCACGAACGAAAAAACATGACTCATGCGGCGTTACCTAGGCGTTCCATTTAAAGTGCAAGCGAGAGCTCGGAACGAGCGACTGTGCGAGCGAATGTGGTGTCAATTATTGTTTATAGCAACGATAATTGCGGCGATAAAGGTAATGATTCTTTCGATATTAAATATTTCTTATGACGTTGTCACGTTCAACTATCGTCAGTAAACCAACTTTACAGACAACCGATTTTTTACGGTTTTTTAACTGTACTATAAGGTAACGGTTTTTTAATTTAGCGATCCGTAAATTTGTATATGATATCGATATTCGCCTTTTTTTTCTCTTATTTCATATCGCAACTCATAGCATTCTTTATACTTGCATATTTATAGTCGAAAGGAAATAGTACCTCAGGTTTTGTATAGGATGCTAAAAATATAATTTAGAAAATTTAAATATAAAAACAAAACAGTATTTCAGCTACTAAAGTGTACTTAAAAATTGTAATCATTTAACTTCAAATAAAAAATCAATATTAAATTTAAAAAAACTAGGGCACCATTTGCTATAAAAACCTAGGGTCTACCTATGTGCTAAAATATAATTTAAATCCCTTTTTTCGCTTGAGCGTTATTTAGTACCTGAGACTTGAAAATTCAACTATTAATCAAAAAAAGCTATTTAATAAAATAAAACAAAATAATTTCCTATTATTTTTCTTCTTTAACTTTGACTTTTTGTCTTTTAGTTTTCCATTAAAATTTAATAAAAAGTAAAAACAGGTTTCATAAACTAAAAAAATTGCCTATTTTTTTAGTCTTTGAAAATCAGATTTTACTTTTTATTAAGTGAATTAGGGATATCACTACCTCAAGGTAATAACTAAAATGTCGCCGTAGTAGTTACATTAAAAAGTTCATTCCCAATTGGATTGGATTTTTCTTTTCTCAAAATTTAAATGAGACCACCCCTGATTTACGTCCAATTTAATGAAAAAGAATCACTAAAATAGTTTCACAACAGACGAATATATCGATTAGAACATAGAAATTGTAAATCACCTCCTTTGTCGTAGCCATCTTAAAATAGATTTGATGAGGTAACACTCATTACGATAAAAGATATAAAACAATTAGGTTTAGGTAACATGTCCTCAAGCAGTCGTGTAATGGACTTGTTTTTGTTTTTACTCAAAAAATTACTATATCAGTAGGTGAAGGCCTATATTACTAAGATTTTAAAACAATCTAATAATCCTTATATTTGAATAACACTGTTCGTTCTGAAACTAGATTAGCAAATAAAGAAAATGGAATTATTGCGTGCCCCAGTTTAAATGAATTCATTTTAAATGTTGTGGGTTTTAGTGAGTATAAGTAATGTTAATTAGAGATCCGCAGCTCAAAATTAATAAAATGGTGTCCATTGCTACACTGCAATTGTAATAGTATCCTTCAGGCCGGATTTTGATCACAGCGGGCAGTCTCAACGGAGAGTAGCCATTTGCACAGGATAGGGTTAAGCGCACGAGCACTCCCTTCTTCTCATAGACTGATGGGACGGCAACCCAACGCGACCAAAGAGAGTGCTTCCCAAGGCACAGTGATGAAACACCGCCAACTTCCTGGCTCCGGGGTGCTACTGAGAAATTCTTGACAGAAACAAACAGTAGGTTAATTATGGGTCGACTCCAGATTCGCACCCAGGTCCTTATGATCAGCACCGCTAGACCGATGAGTGTATACACACTTTCACAGAATTCCAGCATAAAGTACGCTGGAATTCTGTGAATATATAATTTTATACGTGGTAGAGCCATGCTGCAGCTATATTAAGAGCCCTCTTACATTTCGGCGTTTCGCAAATTTAGGTATTTTACGCACCGAGCGGGCGGCAAGTTACGCGACCGATACTTTCTTTCATATCTATTCACTCGCTCGCACTACAATACTGTGAGTGTGGCGACTAAACGATCTTGATCTTCCGTAATACAAAGTTTTCTTAGGATGGACTTCAGTGGATGGAATATTTTTTGGTGTGTCATTTTAACGTTATCTTATTAATTTATTATTATATAATTTATTATTTATTATTATATACCATTTTGATATATTATTCATTATTTATGAAATTTAGTGTCAAAATAAGTACACATAAATATTTTAATTGTTACGCTGTAATCGAATGTTAATAACCGATTATGTCTACTACCGGTAGAATAGTTGTATAAATGAATAAACGGTTGCAACCTGTTTTAATAAATATAACAACCAAATGTAACTAATATTTTTAATCGGTACTTACAGTCAATTACTATATTTTTTATAAGAAAAATATTAGCTGCGACAGCATTGACCGAACTTTTCTCGATTCGATAATTTCAGGCAGTACACACTTTTCATAAAAAGCTTGTAACTTGGGTAACATATTGAAAATCTAAAATTGGTCGTATTTGTAAATTTTTAGTACTTTTAATGCATTAATCTGGGCTAATACATATTATGGCAAGTATTCAGACATTTTTATTTGCTAAATGAAGCTGGACTTCGATTTTGTAAAACCAGTCATTATTTTGATTTAATGTTACACTTGAATCACTGAATTTATAACCTTTAACTTTTTTTGTCAAAATCTATTCCGAAAGCTGAAATAGGACATTTAACTTCAATAAGACCGTTGCTGTATAAACCATTAGGTGAAGCCCTCAAATAACAATGATCTAAGTCAATGAATAGACCACATTTTTGAAGAGACGTAATCTAAATTATAACTATATAAAATAGTTTTAAACCGATCGATCAAAAATTGCGGTCGTAGTTGACGATTTTCTAGTATGCAGGTAATCGACGCACACTACGATAGCAATCGACGCACACTACGGTAGTATCGAAACGATGCAGCGCCCGAAATAAACTGACGCAGGTCCACCCTCGGCAAGCGCTCGCGCGTTAATGATCGCAGATGGCCGGCACAGTGAAATATATAGTACTTTTATTTAATTAATTAAAATATAATAGTAACGATTTAAAAAGTAAAAATAATAGCATAGTGTAAGCAAATGTTGATAATTATTTTGGTATAAATTTTACTTCTAAATGATGTAGAACTTCGGAAATATAGGGGCTTGTATCGAAGCTTTTTTGGTCGTTTTTTGAATTATGTCGATTTTTTTTCCTAGCGTGAAAAGCATATAACGAAAATGTATTCCATTATTATTAAAGTGTAGGATATTTGGGATATAAAAATATTTTTTTTGATGGTCGATATTCAATAGAATCTACAAATTAGAGCTCCCAAATCATGTCTTCGAGAGTTTTTGCCTAAACATGCTTTGGGAGAATGATTATTACTGATTAAATAAATAAGTTATCTAAAATCCATTCCGAGCTTATTTGAGGAGAGAAAACGAACAATTTTTACCAAGTAATTGTTATTTCAAGCAATGAACGATAAACATAAAATTTCAACGAGGAAACCTTGTAATTTCGCAATTTTTTGTTATACGCCCCTTAATAGTATAGTTGTAGCACGAATGGGTCAGCTTGACCGGAAAAGGGACCAGGGAAGGACCACGATCTCACAAAATACCAGCGTCAAATAGCAGCTTCAAACTGCTGTGTATCGTATAGTGAGTGCAGAGAACCGGAGACCCATTTTACTGGAAAAGAGGCATTCCATCTTAGTCCTCACGGGTGACAACGCATCTGCATTTTGATTTGCAAGCGATGATAGATGTAGTTGTCTATGGACCACAGCAACCACTTACCATCAGGTGGACTATGTGCTCGTTTGTCACCCTATCCTATAAAAAAAATACCAGGATAGTGCTGCTGTATATTATCTAGTGAGCTCAGGGAATCGGAAACCCTTTTTACTGATAGCAAGATCTTCTTAGTACTTAGGAGTGACGACGCATTTTCATTCTTAATCAATGAAGGTATCTATTGATTAAGAAATGTGCCACAGCATTCATATTTAAGTAATAGAAAGCAGATGGTTATTAACAATGGTAAAAGTTCTTCCGGGTCACCTGTACTAATGGGTGTCCCCCAGGGCTCGATTCTCGGCCCATTTCTGTTTCTGGTGTATATTAATGACTTACCTCACCTCGTACGGGATAGTCATGATATAGTATTATTTGCTGATGATACTTCCTTGATTTTTAAACTTAAACGTCAATCATTAAAATGTGACGAAATGAATAACACTATATCATAATTAGTGCATTGGTTTAACGTTAATAATCTGCATTGGAACGGAAATAAAACTAATTGTGTCGAAATTTAAAACAACGAATGTTAAAAATCTGAATACCAATGTCTTTTAAATGGAGGGGAATTGAGCCCTATTTTATCCACTATTTTTCTTGGCATCACTCTCGACACAAAGCTTCAATGGGGCCCCCATATATCCAAATTAGCAAGCAGACTAATTTCTGTAGCCTATGCTGTAAAAAAGATTAGAGGTCTCACTAGTGTCGAGACAGCTAGATTAGTTTATTTCAGTTATTTCCATAGCGTAATGTCTTATAGGATTTTGCGATGGGGAAATGCGGCTCATTCAGAAACTATTAAAGTCCCGCTGGGTTTCTTGCTGGTTCTTCCCAGGACAGAGGGTTTTTTTGTAGAACCAGTGGTAAAGTAAAAAATGACTTTCAATAAGAAATACACATGTAATGTATATTGAATAGAGGGAATGTCTCCTCTTATTTATATATATATATATACAAGCTGACCAGGCAGACGTTGTTCTGCCCTTTCCGACGACCATTTACTTTCCTAAAAAAAACGCCTGAAATTAGCAATAAAAAATTGAGGGACACTTATCGGGTTAAAAACTATCCTATCTCTCAATTTGGATCAAACTGAACACAGTGTGCAAAATTTCATTGAAATCAGTTCAGTAGTTTAGGAGTTCATCGCGGACAAACAATGTGACACGTAATTTTTATATATAAAGATATAGCTAGCTAATTTTATTTTTTTAAAGTGCACAAAAAACTAAGTGTGTCAACACCAAGGCCATATAAGGTCAAGCTTAGAAATGTCCTATTATATAGACGACAAATCCTGGGGATGACGAGTTTTGGTATAAATTTGTTCATCACCCTTACTGGCACAAAAAAGGTTGTACGGCACCACCCTGCGGAATGACCGCAAAAATTTTTTTTATCAAAACAAGTCATAGATGTATAGAAGAATTGAAACACTGATTTCAAAACTATTATATGGAAACTATTTTCTTATTTTAATTCTTTGAAGCCGGCTTTTATTTTTCATTGAAAGTTTATGTTTTACTTTTTGAGTGGACTAAATAATACCAAAAGTTCAAAGTAACACTAACTAGAATGAAGCTGAAGGTAAATCTATGTAACTAAATAAATTCATCCTCCATTTTAACACGTAGGGAGTAATATTTTCTATAAATTTAAATGCGGCCACCCTTGAAGAAACAAATTAATCAATAAAAAATCATTTGAATCGGTTCAGCCGCTTTCCGAGAAATCGGTGAACAAAAATAAAAAATAAAAAATCGCGCCGAATGTCAGCGTTTGTGTAGTTCAGAAGTCTGCGTCATCGAGCACGTGATAAGATAGGTCAGTGCTCGAACAAAATCGCAATTAAGTGAAAACAAATAGGAAAGGAATTCAACAGTGAAAAATTATGCAGACGTTTGATATTGAAGTATATTATCTTTTTGATCTCACTACACTACTACATACATTTCCACGTGGTAGAGCCATGGTGCGGCTATATTATGGCTGTAGTTCGAAGAAATCGGAACGGAAGAGCCACGCTCTTTGAGAATACTTACGTAAAATACTAGATCAATGTTGCCGTCTTTCCTATAGTGAGTGTAGAGAAACGGAAACCCTTTTTACCAGAAACGAGGCATTACGTCTAAGTCGTTAGAGATGACAACGCTGATTCTGACGCTTGATCTGCATTTTGATTCTTAATCGAGAATAGACGTAGATGTCTATGACTTACTAGCAGGTGGACTTTAAACTCGTTTGATATGCATATTCAATAAAAAATAGTGCAAAAACACCGATTAACTGTAAAATATTTTGACTTCATCATCATCATCATCATCATTACAGCCCTTCACAAGTCCACTGCTGAACATAGGCCTCCCCCAAAGAATGCCACAAAGCACGGTCCTGAGCCACCTGCATCCATCGACTTCCTGCATGTCTTACCAGGTCGTCACTCCATCTTGTGGGGGGACGCCCTACCCCCCAAATGACGAGAGTAACATTTTGACTTACCTTTACAAAATCGAACTTGGGTTTTCAGTCACAAAACTGTAAACACAGTATAGTACACACACAACAAACTAACTCTCAGTCGTCACGTTCTAACATTTTTTACGTTATATTTAATCATAACAATTATATTTTTGATGTCACATCAATTAATACGCTTATCGTTCTACTATTATATATATATATATATATATATATATATATATATATATATATATGTATATATCACTATATATGTACTATATTATATACTCTTATTATAATAGTTATTTAGACAATAATTATAAATTAACTACCTACTATTGTTACAAAACTCAATTTCGTAATGCAACACCATTGTTGTACTCTTGCGAAGTCTTTCGTAAAATATGTGACATTACAATAAGAACTATGATTTGATTCGATTAAACTAAGTTATTGTAAAACAATTCAACTTGAATTTATTATCGGTTTTTAACTAAGTTATTGTATTAAATTATACTAAAATATCTCAAGTTCTCAATTTTATTAAATATGTTGTACCAGATTCGGTAAAAAAACCTATAAATAATGTTATAAGATGAGATTCAGCATTGTTTGACTATATACATACTTACCATATTGAATAATATATTGAATAAAGATACGTCTGTTATGTAACTACGTGGTACGTGGTAGAGCCACGCCCACATTGCAGTTATGTTATGGTTGCAGCACGAATGGGTCGGGGTAGAGCCACGCTGTCACAGAATACCAGCGTGAAATAGCAGCTTATTGCTGCTGTGTTTCGTATGGTGGGTGTAGTGAATCGGAAACTAATAATAAAACATTTCAAGTGGCACAAAAACCAAACACAAACCATGTTTAACTTTTTTTAACAACGCATTCACGTATACACATATTGCACATAATATGCATCTAAAATAATTTGTAACCATAAACTTGGCTTTAGTTGTATATGTGTGGGTTCAGCAGTGAACTCTTACAGGCTGTTAAAGAAAGAGAGAGAAAACGACATACCCGTCTGACAGTGGTAGAGCCAAGCGGCAGCTTTTGCTGTCGCATGGATGGGCCGGCTCGAACCGGGGTGGTACCACGACCTCACAGAATACCAGCGTGAAGTAGAGGTTTACCTCTGCGTTTCGGTCGGTGAGTGCAGGTGGCCGGAGGCCCTTTTTACTGGAAATGAGGCATTCCATCCTAGTCCTCACGGGTGTAAACACATCTGCATTTTGACCTGTAACAGAGGATAGATGTAGATGTCTATGGGCCGCAGCAACCACTTACCATCAGGTGGACTGTGTGCTCGTTTTTCACCCTTATCCTATAAAAAAAATCCTACCATTTTTGGCCCACTTTCTTAGTATAAGCAAGAAATGTCTTTGCAGAAAGTATTCTCCACGGGTTGGAATTATTTGCAATCTGCAATACTAATGACAACATTTATATACCTAAAATAAGACATTTATATAATGTCCTCCAGACCGAGTGTTTGCGCGAACACGGGTGCACTCTCATAGTCCGACAGGACGGTAATCCGACACGAACGGAATGAGATAAGGCTCAGAACCTGATGAAACACCACCAACTTTTTGAATCCAGGCTGCTACTGAGAATTTATTTGCAGAAAACCCCAATAACTGGTTTAGCCCGACCCGGAATTTAACGTTAAAATGAAGCCAACAACGATTCAGACCAAAGTGTGAATACAATACATCTTTTTAAAACATTCTCCATCATGCTCTATACAGAGTTCCATTCGCCTAAACGAATTCTGAAAAACTTTTGCCAGTCTTGATCTGACAGGTCGGAAATCGCTTCTTTGTAGGCAGCCACGGCTTCTTCGGCGCTTGAAAAATACTTGCCTTTTATTTTTTCTTCGACTCTTGGGAACAAAAAGAAATCACAAGGAGCTACGTGAGGGCTGTAGGGTGGGCGATTTAGTTTCAACATCAGATACCTCAATAAATGCTTTTGTTCTCGTGATACAGCATGATTCTCCGAAGCCCGGTCTTTGGTCTTCTCTCTCGCACAGCTTGAAAAGCTTTGGGTAATGCAACTGTAGTCTAGCATTAAGAGTTGACTGACATACAATTTTCCAGCATTGACGTCGACAAATGTCCGTTTCGCGAAAAAAAAACTAGCCACCAATTTTTTGCCGACTTTGCGAAGTCTTTGCAGTTTTGCCGGTAACTGTCCTTCTGAGTAGACACATACTGCTGATTGCCTTTTATTTTCCGGATAATATTGATAGATCCATGTCTCGTCAATAGTAACGATTTCTGAAACACGCCTAGATGTCCTGTTTTCAAAACTTAGACGCATTTCATGGCACCAAACCACAAGAGTCTATTTTTCGCTTTCGGGGAGCAAACGAGGGACCCATCGACAACAAAGCTTCCTCACTCCAAGATATTGATGTAGGATGGTATGAATGCTCCCCGAACTAATGCCTACAATCTTTTCGATGTCCGTATATGTGATTCGTGGGTCTTCTCACACCAACATTTAAGTAGTCCATCATTTTCTGCCGTTATTGCTGTTTGCGGGGTCCCGGTTCTTTGGTCATAAGATTTGGTCTTTAAGATTCATTTTACCCCTTTTGAATTCAGCAAACCACCTAAATATTGTTGCGCGTGATGGAGCTGTGTCCGCTAATGCTGATTGTAACCGTTGTAAACTTAATTGTTCGTTTAAACAAAATTTTAAATCATAATATATCATAGCGCACAAATGTTCACTGTTAAGATCCATCGTTTTTAATGAAAAATGCGGGAAGCGTTGCAGGAAAATTAATAGAACTTTGTTGTTTTTAAAGTTGAGCAATTGGCGTATGGAGTTCTATTTTTAAATAAGTTTGCTTTTTAGAAACATATAACACGGGTGCGTTCCATTTTTAAATTACGAGCATCTCAAAACTTATTGAGTGACCTAAGTAAGTCGCTTGGTGTAGAGCAGACGCCCTCCACTGGTAATGTTGCTCGCAATCACAATGGATGTTTTTTTCTTATTTAAAAATCTCAAGTGAACAGAATGTGTAATTGACTTGCTGCCAATTAACCAAGAGTTAAGCAGCGAAATCAGTTTCATAAAAACATGAATATTTATATATGTAAAAGCCAATTAATGTCCACTTTGCATACATTATCATTTTTTTTATATTTTTGGATTACCAACATAAGAAACAGCAATTAATGCTTGGTTACATTACAGCATTATAAATTTTATATAATTAACTGCTCTTGTTACAGGCAATCACAGCATGCTTTGTGTTACAAAAAGTTAAACAAAATAAAGAAAAATGTGTTAATAATTAAAAAAAATAAACAATAAAGGAAATAAAAGCTGATTTGTACAACAACAGTTTAACGTAAGTCAACATGCTTATGTTTGGTAATAAATTGAGTGAATCATGATGAATGTCAAGGTCGGGTATATTTTAGCAAGCTTGTTGTACAGACGAGATATACCTACTAATGTACTTTGTGATACCTACGGATCACTGAGAAGTCTCAAACCAAGTTTTGTTCTACAATTTTCAAATAATAAAAAATTGTTAAAATACTACATGGATATCTTGGTACTCTGGATGGTACGTTAAATTGGAATTTGGACAATAAAGGGACACAATCGATATGGTTACTTACAATCTTATGAAGGAATGACATGTCTAAGTGACGTCTGCGTAAGGAAAGGGTCTAGTTGAAAATGCTTATTTTTTCTCTGAAGTTTTGATATTCCTTGGAGTACCAAAACGGTAGGTTAAGTTACATAGTACTTTCTTCTGAACTTTTCCAATCCTGTCTATGTGATTTTTATAAGTAGGACACCATACTGTGCTGCAATACTTGAGCTTGCTCCTTACAAAACTGTTGTTTTTTAAAATCCTTTGAGTTTCTCTAGACTAGATGAAACCTAGCGTTCTATATGCTTCTCACACTATCTTGTCAATATGATCCGAAAACTTCAAATGACCATCCACTTGACCGCATCCAGCTCAGAGTGTCTCGAATAGTCAACGACCGAGTCCTTTCCGATCGGCTCGATTCATTGGCGCTGCGAAAAAGATGTTGCATACCTTTGCATTTTCTTTCGCATTTACCACGGGGAGTGCACTGAGGAATTGTTCGGATTAATCCCAGCCGCCGAATTTCACGAACGCACATCACGGCAGAACTCCCGATACCATCCACACCATCTGGATGATTGGCGGTCCACCACTCTGCGATTTAGAAAATGTTTTTCTCCTCGCACAACTTCCTTGTGGAGTCGATTACCACTAGAGATTTTTCTGGACCGATATGACTTAGGGACCTTCAAGAAAAGAGCCTACTCGTTTTTAAAAAGCCGGCAACGCGGCGATAGTCACTTACCATCAGGTGAGCCGCATGCCCATTTGCCCCCTCTTCTATAAATAAATCCATTGACATCAAGATCTCTAATAGTAGTCACTTCTTCCAACTTGATGCCTGCTATGTGTGTATATCGATTTAAATTGATTACGTTTTCTGTTTTAGGTACTTGATGTGATAACATTTCGTAGCATTTAGGTAGGTACCTTTGTGTAACAAAAATAAAATATACCTTCGAAGGTATATTTTATTATTGTTACACAATTTTTTACCACTATAGCCTATTAAAGTCCACTGCTGAACATAAACCTCCCCCATAGATTGCCTCAAAGGTGGGATATATTTCAAAGTTGCCACGCTTGGCAAGCGGGTTGGTAACCACAGTTTTTTATTTTTAGTCGTTATTAGGAAGACGCTGCTGCCCATCTCCTGATTTCGTCTCTTACCATATCCACGGGATGATATGAGGTAGTGGATATTCTTACACCGCCAGTACACAATTCGTGAAGATTATTGATGTTGTCTTCCAGGAGATGTTAGGCATCTGAAGCCGTTGATACCGTTTTCGTCATTTTAAAGTAGTCAGTAACAAGATATACATCGCTGTAGTTAATCAAACGTATTATGACTATGGTTTGGGAATTCCCGACAATTTCAAAGTCATCAAATAACTATACTATAATCGAAGTCCCGAGAATTCCCGGGACTTCGAGACTTTTAAGAATAAACTTTTTGTTTTTTTAAGATGCGTAAGCCTTATAAGAAGAATTTTAATTGAGTTAATTTCTGGTGAAACGTATTTAAAAGAGGGAATTTTTTGTAAAATCAACATTTATTAAACAATTGAACAGAAAATTAAATAACTTTAACGTTAATTTCTGTCTTAATAATTGCTTTGTATGTTTCTGGTAGAGCCACGAAGCAGCTTCTGCTGTCGCACGGATGGGCCGGCTCGAACCGGGGTGGTACCACGACCAGAATACCAGCGTGAAGTAGAGGTTTACCTCTGCGTTTCGCTCGGTGAGTGCAGGTGGCCGGAGGCCCTTTTTACTGGAAATGAGGCATTCCATCTTAGTCCTCACGGGTGACAACGCATCTACATTTTGATTTGTAATAGAGGATAGATGTAGGTGTCTATGGGCCGCAGCAACCACTTACCATCAGGTGGACTGTGTGCTCGTTTGTCACCCTTATCTTATATAAAAAAACCGGCCAAGTGCGAGTCGAACTCGCGCACCGAGGGTTCCGAACAAATCCGTAGGTATATAAGTTTAAAATTATTAAAAATATTTTTATTATATGATGTAACTAAAAATTTATGCTTTTCGCAATTTTTCCTTTATCTGTGCTATAATACGTTGCTTCGTGCCAAATTTTAAGATTCTCAGTTCACGGGAAGTACCCTGTAGGTTTTGACTTTTGATTCCCTTGCGAATATCGAAAATTTGCGGCATAAACGGCTGTATCTTTTGATTGCGTTGGCTTAGAAGTTTGATTTTTTCACAGCTCCAAGGGACAGTAGACTTGAGTATTTGATATAAATTTTAGCTTGATAGCTCTACGCGTTCCTGAGAAAAAGGGTCTTGACAGACAGACAGACAGACGGACAACAAAGTGATCCTATAAGGGTTCCGTTTTTTCCTTTTGAGGTACGGAACCCTAAAAAAATATTTTAGTCACACACAGATGCACTTCTAAACAGTTAATTCTTATAGTTATGAAACGAACTTAGTTAAAAATCATACTAATTCGTAATAACTTTACTATTATCTAGTAATTCTAGTATCTAATTATAGTTCATACTCTCATTGTTAATTCTCATAATCACATATTCATTTTTATTGCATTGCGTACTCAGTAGTTACGTAGTAGACCAAATAATTATTCATTAAACTAACACATGGCGCTAGGCTCGTTCAATTCTCTATATCTATACATACAAATATATTTTTACGTAGTAGAGCCATGCTGCAGCTATATTATGGTTGTAGCTCAAATGTGTCGGCTCGACCGGGGAAGGACCACGCTCTCACAGAATACCAGCGTAAAATAGCAGTTTAACACTGCTGTGTTTCGTATGGTGAGTGTAGAGAACCGGAGACCCTTTTTACTGGAAACGAGGCATTCCATCTTAGTCCTCACGGGTGACAACGCATCTGCATTTTGATTCGTAATCGAAGATAGATGTAGATGTCTATGGGCCACAGCAACCACTTACCATCAGGTGGACTGTGTGCTCGTTTGTCACCCTTATCCTATAAAAAAAATTGAAGGGTCTAAAAAATTTAAATATTACTCGCAGCGACAATTCGCTGCCTACCTGTCTCACACAGAATCAGACCTATTACAGACCTATTACACGAGAATTATCTATAATATGTTGTAGTGTTATACTACTTACATTTCATTGTACACTAATTCTCCATTCTGTTTTGATATTCTGCATTCATGTTTTGCATCACTTTATACTATTTCTCCATTCTGTTCTTGATTTTCTGCATTCATGTTTTGCATCACTTTATACTATTTTTCCATTCTGTTTTTGATTCTCTGCATTTATATTTTGCATCACCTTTATTTATATAGGATCCTGTAACGTTTTTACACAATAACATATCATTTTACTGCGTATTTTCACACTATTTAGTACTTTTAAACTAGCTGTCAATGAAGCCTTACCTTTTTTTGGTCTTTTATTGAATTCTCTGTAACTCTACAATTTCAGGCTTCGGTGCGCTGTCGCGCATCAGTTTTTCCTATTTGAATAATATCTCATTTCTTACTTAAAGGTAAAGATTTTCCAATTATATTCCTAAAAACCAAAAATTTTATATTTGATAACCATTGTTTTTGTAGTTGTCATGGTAACTTTTATTCAAATTCGTCTCTGGTTTGATGTTCTTTCTTCATAAATACTTTTTGGCTGTAGGTCATTTACAATAAATTTCCTTTTAATTTAAATAATTTTTCCGTTCTCTCTAGAAAGATATAAAAGCCGAACAATCGGTGAAGAAATTCAGTCTTGCTTCAGTTCTCGTATCGGAAGCATCTTCTAAAGGCCTTATCCCGGGGCCGCTCAGCCCCGGGATCCTGCAAGCCTCTATCCTGCCTGAAGCCACTGGACTCTACGATCCGTTGCTCTGCCTGAAGTCGCCGGATCCTACAAAACGTTGCTCTGCCTGAAGTCGCCGAGATCCCACAAGTCTCTACTCTACCTGGAGTCGCCGGAACCTACAGACCTCTGTTCCGCCCGAAATCACCGGAACCTACAAACCTCTGTCCCGCCTGCAGTCACCGGATGCTGCAGGCCACTGCGCTGTCTGAAGTCGCTGAGGATCCTGCAAGCTCCTGTCTGGGCTGAAGTCGCTGATCCTGCAATCGCCGCATTCACCTGAGGTCGTCCCCTAGAGACGCCCACGCCTACCCACCTACGCCGTGCGTGCTCGTTCCAGGCGCTGAGAGCACGCTTGGGATCTTCGGACTCAGCTACGACATAAATCTTTTTTTTATTACCTTTTTTTTTTAAAAAATAATTTGTAAATCACATCATCCATCCTCACATTCATACTCCATTTTTGATATATAAAATTGTAAATACTCTTTTAAAAACTTAAATATATTATTGTCTTGGTCTATTTGGTTGTTTTGCTGATCGTAGGTTAGGTTTTCCTTCTCTTTTAATTGTCGCTTCACGACAATGTATCTTTTATATTCTTAAATTTTCTTTTCAATTGCTCTTGGGTTGTTATCACGAATCCCAACTCAATTAATTCGTGTGAGGCTCAGCGTCCACTAGGCTCGCCGAGCCGAGTCGAATTGAATCGCAGAAAGTCGCCTCCTATATATTTACTATGAAGCTGCGTCCATTAGCGACGAGCCGCGGCGTGCCGAATTGAATCGACCGCGCGAATGAGGGCATCCACGACTTTTTCTGCCACCAGGGCGGCGCCACTTTCGAGTGAGGTAAAATATTTGACAGATTTCGTAGCGGGGACGATAATTTCTTAGGAAAATATAATCTTTAAGGTTTCTTTCTGTGTTATTAGTTATATTTTATATTAATTACATTAGAAATGAATAAACCAAACTATAAATATAACTAAAAGACGACTTTAAAAAAAAAGAGTTATAATGTGCAAAAAATTAAAAATCAAACCACTGACGCATTGTGTTATATATTAATATAATACTCTAGACAATGATAAACTATTATTTAAAACTAATTTCTCAATTAAATGACACTGTGTAACAAAAAACTTTACCTTAGTCGCTAGTAGCGACATCTGGTGAGTGGAAGATTATTAGCCCTCATTGCTTGACAGGCGAATTTCTTCGCCGGTGCGATTCGATTCAACTCCACAAATATTATAAAGTTGTATGTTCAACTCGGCGCGCCTCTGTCGACGCGGAGAAGCGGATGCGCGTCAACGTATTTTTATTAATTTCTATTTCGTTTTCGTAAGAATCTTTTCGTTTAAATAAAAATGAATGAAGAACTATTGATATCACTGGTCCAACGATATCCAGAATTGTTTAATTGTAAAGATCCACATTATCACGATTTGCATCATGGACGAGCTGTCCATGACGCAAAAGCGACCTATTTTGATGAAGAATTTGCGATGAAGGAACAATTCGATTCGATTCTTCAGAGATGGACAGACTAGGAATAAATGCGACTCGCTTCGATTCGGCGCATTTCTGCTGTAGTCGACGCCAGGTTCAACAATGAAGGAGATGCCTTTGCGTTTTTTTTAAATACTGTTGTGTGTCAAACAGCTTCCCATTTTTTCTATATACACCCAAGAAACGAATTATATCGTAATTTTCCCATTTTAGAGAATTGTTTATCGGTTAACTCATTTGATTGACCTACACACACGTATCATGCAGAAACGAAACGATCTATGCACAGGCGTGTAGTCTGGAGCGGAATGGCTACCCGCTGCGAGTACCCTGTCACACGCAGCGAATTCTCACAGCGAGTGCTCATTCGCAGTTAGTAAAATTGAACATGTTCAATTCAATTCGCAGCGAATTCAACTCGCGGCGAATGAATCTAATCGCAGCGAATATCATGTCACACATAGCGAATTCTCGCTGCGAGTGCCTAATCGCACCGAGTATTCGCTATGTGTAACCGAAGCTTTAAACAAAATACAATAACAAAATAGCAGCTTAACATTTTATGTAGTAAGTGCCGAGAAACGGAGACTCATTTAACTGGTAACGATGCATTTCATCGGATTCCTGTAAAATGAAATTAAAGATAAACATATTTCGCCATTACACATATTCTTTCTTAATATATTCTTTCTCCCTTCAACCCAAATACATGATACAATAATCTATTTCATCTCTTTCGCTTTCTTACGTATATTATTAACATACCTACTCCCATTACCTTTCACATTAACTTTCGTTCGTTTTTAGGGTTCCATCGTTAAACAACAAGGAACTTCCAAAAATATTGGGGGTATGGAATAATTTTTTTCGATTCAGGGGTTTGCGAAATTTTTAGCTTTAAAGTGGTATTTTTTATTAGTCATGTGTCCCCACCCCTTTTCAAATTATGTGCTGTTTTTGGACATGTGAAAAGTATATACAATTTGTAGTATCAATAATGAAATTAAATAATTATTACAATTCCATAGAAAATAATCTACAACTAGTTGTTGTAGTTGTTTATTGTAAACTGTACAAAAATAATCACATTTTGAAGAAAATGACATGCATCACTACTATAGCTTTGTTAGTAGTGGTTATTGTTGGCCTACAGTGTCATTCGTGGTACCTACTCTTGGTTTACACCGGAGACCCTCAGCACGACTAGCATGGGCTGGGGACAAAAGATTTATCCCCCGATTATATTCACTGACAAGAGATAAAATTATCTTGTCCTTATGCCAAAGCACGGCAACGGGAAAAAGTATATCCACGTTTGACATAACGAGTAGATACGCTGAAAGTTCTTAGAAAATGAAAAACTGAACAACTAGCAAGTTATTACTTTTATTATATCTTCTCAAAATAGTGTCCATTTACATCAATACATCGCTGCATCCGATGGAACCACTGATAAAAGCACTTTGCCCACTCGTCCTTAGGGTCTATTCGACGGCATTTTGAAACGCAGCCACTGCTTCCTTGGCGTCCATAAAACGTTTTCCTCGAAGTTTTTCTTTTATTTTCGGAAATAAATCAAAATCGCAAGGTGCGGTGAGGTCGGGGCTATAGAGCGGGTGACCCAGTAATTCCACGTCTGACGTCGCCAAGTAGTCGATTGTTTGCTTAGCGGTGTGCGACGAGGCATTGTCGTGATGAAGGAGGATACTACTGCGAGGTCGTTTTTCCCCGAACTTTTTCCAAGACAAGTGGCAAACAATTGTTAGTGTACCACTCTGCAGTAACTATTTTTTGATCCTCTAAAACAATTTTTGGGTAATGACCTGTCCTACCGACGAACGAAACCACCATTTCTTTTCATCATTTTCATCATCTTCTTTTACCACGCTTCGACCTCTCTTCACTTTAGTTGGCAACTCCTCGGAAGGAAACACCCAAACAGCAGACTGTCTCTTAGTTTCAGGATCATAACAATAAATCCAGCTTTCGTCACCCACACATGTCGAACACAGCATTTGAGTCACCTCCGTTAAATCTCTGAACCATTTCCCGACACCAATCAACACAACGGAGTTTTTGGGCCTCGAAGGCCAATCGAAGTCTATTATAACTTTCTTTTTGACTTAAATGACATCGAAAGTCACAAAAAATCACTGTACGAAAATTTTCTCGCGTTAAATTTATGCTGACGTGACACAATTTTCAATTTGCCGCCAAATAGTAAACAAATGATAAATTAATAAAATATATACACAGTAATATTGGCAGTTCCATTTTCAAAATTTGAACTTATTTCTTTATTATATCGTTTACAAGTGGCCAATTCTAAAAACTTTCAGTGTCGCCCTCGTATATCCCCCGTCCGTAGCATGGGGCCAAATGAAAGATAAAAAATTATGCTTTTTTGACATTTGAAACCATTGAGTTATATGTACTACGTACTAGAGAAGCCATTCCAAACAAAAATTGTGCCCTACTCTATGTCTTCGCGCATGCGCGGGAGTAGTAGTCTCGCATGCGCGAAGACTTTAATTTGATATATAATAAGATATTAATATAAAATAAATATAAGAATTTAATATAAAATATCTTAATTTAATCTAAACAAACATATTTCTAAATAAATTGTACTTAATAATAATAATTTAATTGAATTCACAAATCTTCAATTTACGCAATATTTAGTTTAGTGTAGGGATTGCACTACAGTTCAGTTGAACATAGTCAATGTTCGGAATGGCTTCTCTAGTACGTAGTACATATAACTCAATGTTTGAAACGGACAGTTTTATTCTAGACCATTGGACGTGGGTTTAAGTTCATATTCAAACAAACAAACTATTTAAGTCTATCACCCATTTTATCTACAGTGGATATTCTATCCACCAGTGTGCCCATGCTCGAAGGGTGGATAAACATTTTTCTCCTTTCCCTAGGGATAAAATTGTCTACTGCCCATGTTAGCCCTGCTGGATAGTATAGGACAATGTTGGTTTAGGAAAAGGTCTGTTACTTTCATATTAGAGTTGCACTACCGGTTATAGATGGATAGGGATCTATGACCATTTTTATACGGACTTGGCATGTGAATGATTTGATGTAGAATGTATTATTTCAAAATCATAACGTTTTCTTTAAATGTTTTTTGAGTATCACTCCTAACCTAGCTTGGAAAATAAGTCCTTCAGTTACCATCGTCCTATTTTGGATCCATTTTTAGTCATTATAGCGGTCAAGCCGCGAACTCAATATGCTCATAGTATCAAGGCCCCCAGGGCCTTTTTAAGTTCACGTATTGTGACGGGCAACTACGTACGCAACCCAACATTAGGGTAGAATGGGGTAATGCCGGTCACTTAAGCAAAAATTAATACACAGCGAATATAAATCAACATATCTTTATATAACTAATCACAATCTCAAATATAATTATTCTACTATCAATGGCACTGTCATCTCTATTTCAGAGTTTGAAGTACTGTCTTCGTTCATAGACTCATTCTGTAATACTTTCCTCTTCACTCCTTTCAATTCTATAACTTCTTTTTCATTCTTGTTGTTTTTTTTTTTACGAATATTTTTTTTTGCTATCCAGATCTTCACTTATATCAGTTTCATCTTCCTATGATCCATCTTCTTCACTTTTTTCATCTTTGTAGTTTTCATTGTTTTCTCTTTTTTTATTGTAATATTTTGCTTTAATTCCACTGTTTTATTTTTCTTTTTTTCAACTTTTATTTGAGCTTTTGCTAACTTTTTTGCTCTTTCTCAAATAAAACTATTTTATTCGGAGTTCCTGTTATTACCGTAGCATGTTGTTTCCGCATCGCTTTCATATTTTTCTGTTCGGATTTTATTGGCAAAGGAAGAAGATCCTTCACAGTAACTTTTTCAATATTTTCAATATGGGTTTTGACTGAAGACATTCCAGATGTTGAGGGAATAGGATTGTAATAATTGACATTGGACTTGGTTTCATCTGCAGCTGGTGGTGTTACATTATGCAAATCAATATAAGAGATATCGTCAATTGTGGATACTAGGTTTTCGAAATCTATGTCGATCTGTGGAATGGCAGGCGAAAGTGTTGCGTTACGTAATGTAACATGAGGCATTTCAGAAGGAGACATGGCATCGTTGTGATCATTTAAGTTGGGTTGAAAGATTTGTAAGGTTACTTTTGAATCGTCAAGCAGAGATGGGAAAACTCGTATTTGGTTATCATGATCGCACCTCTCTACATCAAGAAGTTCGCTATTGTTCATTATCTCAGCTGGTAGAAAATCTTTATCGGTAAATATGTTTGGGTTGTAAGGATATATCCCTGAAGCAGTAAATCCTGCTTCGGCTTTCGGAATTGTTGCTACTTTTTGGAATGCTTTTCTGAACAGCGGAGCTATGTCACCTTGTGTAATTTTTCGTCCCAAATTGCATTTCATAAATATGTTACATTCTTGCTATATGCAGCTTTTAGGGGACCATAAATGTAAATATATAATGGCTGTATTCGACGAGATCCGTGTGGTGGCAAAGACAACATGACAATGTGGTTTTCTTTAAAATATTTATACGAATTCCAGGATTTTGCTCTTCTTAGATAATCATTCAAGCCACATTGGCTTGAATGATTATCTAAGAGGAGCAAAACCGGATCATTTTCCGAAGGTTTTGCATATTTCGTAAAGTGCTTAAGCCATTCTACAAAGAGCTGTTCGTTTATCCATCCGTTTTTGGAACACCTATATACTGCTTCACGTGGTCCATCATTTTCCAATGCTGTCTAATGCCGTTGACGTGAATAAATAAACATTGAAGGAATGTATTGCCCTGTGGCACTCATAGCGCATACTGCGGTAACATTTTGGCCCCTTTCCCCACTGTTGATAGAGCCCACTCGTTTTTGGCCCTTTTGGGCTACAACTTTGCCAGGATCCTGTACTGATGTCACGCCAGTTTCATCCACATTATATATGTTTCGAGGTGGTAACTTATATTTTTGCATCAAGTTTCCCAGCAAGTCAAAAAATCTTCCTACTTCATTCTTGTTAAAAGCAGAAGCTCTATTTAGGTTTGTGCCTTCAGCATTACGCACTGATAAGTTATTTCGTTTTAAAAATCCTTCAAGCCAATCTCTACAAGCTGATTCTGAAGTTTTGCTGAAGTTGTGCTTGATGTTATTTCTTTCTGCGTACTCAAAAGCCACCTTCCGTACTTCTATAGCAGTACACCCGTAAAATATATTCGCAAGCAGTCTAATTTGAGAGGCTATACTTTCTTCTTGTTCTTTGGTAAAGGTAGTATTTCTTCCCAGTTGTGAAGTATCCAAATTTTTCTTTTTCATCCTCTCTTGTAGCGTAGAAAATGGAATGCCAGTACTTCGGGCGGCTTCTCTTATCGGCTTTCCATCTTTAACTAGTTTAAAAGCAGCTTCCAATGATTTTTGCTCCATTTCGCCTTTTTGCGCGCTATTACAAGCTTTGACAGCATTTTAAAACTAACCTGAAACAATAAAATACTGAAAAAGTTTTAATGACACTGACTATTTAAAACTTTACAAAAAATTGATGTGGGTGTGTGGGTAATGCCGGTCAGCCTGGGTCAGCCATGACCGGTATTACCCGATGATTGATATTTCTAAATATTAAAAATTTATTTAAAAATCTAAAGGATAATCAACAAAGATGATTTGACGATTGCGCACAAATAGATAGGCAACATTTATATTAACTATACATTTGAAAACTATCGAGTAAAATTTACTTACTTCTTACTTTCCGACCGCAAAATTTATGAAAAAAGTGGCGCGAAAACTTTCGACGTGTCTTCTTCCCAAACGCATACATTGAACTGAACGGGGTTCGACGCTCCTGCAAGGGGAATAGTCACGCCAACCGCTTTGATGTGTGTGTGCTTATAATCACTATAACATAATAGGAAGTGTGCTGACCGGTATTACCATCTGACCGCCATTACCCGATTTTACGCATGGCCGGCCACGCACTTGGCCGGTTTTATTATGTAACGCTAGATGTCGAAAACTCTGCTCTATAATATATATATATATATATATATATATATATATATATATATATATATATATATATATATATATATATATATATATATATATATATAAATTCCTTATATTTTTTTCCACTGTCATTATAATTAACTTATATCTTTAGTCCATAGCGAGCACCGATACTGATGCAGTTTAGTTTACTCTTTAACATGAACAGATATTGGTATCTTATTGACTACAGTGTCCACATACCATCAGGTGTAGGTGATCTCTTTTGTTACCCTTAATTGTATATAATTTGTTTTAGCTATAAGCAGTAGTTGTCATTTCTCTGTCTTGGTGTCTCACGATACAGGAGAAAATCCTAGTGTTGAAGTAACGTTTTCAAAAAAGACAAAAAAAAACAAAATAAATTAATTCACAGTGATTTAATAATAACAAAATAAAGCGTTTCACGGTAGGATACAATTTTTTGGTATCGTTTCGCCAAAATCAAATAAAAATACATTCGCCGTGTTATAAAACAATAAGCTTTATGAACTAAGTATAATTTTCAATAGATTTTAAACCTAGAACTGTAAAAATATAACTGTTTTATTTTACATTTGGTTTCTATGGCACTTATGAATTTTTGACAATATACATTTATAACAGGTAATGTCCCAGAACAACAATAAAGCAAAATGAACTTTAGCACATTCGTATAGATTCGTTATTGCTTTGTGACAATCAAACTACTTATCGGTATCAAAACAAAAAATGATTATGCAGTATTATTTAACGCCACGTCCATATAGAAGCCAATCTGTTAAATGTATAACTTTTACAAAATTGTCTAGCTTATATAACTAAGTTAAGCTAATCCAACAATACATGATTGCGACTCGAACTTGACGACATAAGTTGGGTCTTAAGTTAAGTCAATACGGGGGACAGCGACATCTATTGATTTAAAAATAAATAATTATTATTTTACATTATGAAACATCAACTGTATATCTTATTACTTTTAAATAAGGTTAGTAAAGTTGTTTTACCGAAGTCGACACTTATTGCCAATAATATCAATAATATGAAATGTTAAACTAAAAAATATATTTGATCGAAACATCTACGTACAGTCATTTAAGCATTAAAAACAATGTCACTAAACTTAGATATTTCTAAGGTAATAATGTACATACAAAATAACTCGTGTAACAAATAATTACGATGGAATGACAGACAAAATATACAAAGCGTGAATGAAAGTATACAAGATATTAATATACATGTCATATATTATATATGTATATGAATATATTATTATGAACATTTCTCGATAAAAAGAGCGAATCATAAAATATTCTTAACTTAAATATTTGGTCTTTTCTCGACGTATGACAAAAAAGGAAAAAGTCTCAACACCAAATATTAATTAAGTGAGAGACAATCTGCAATTTTGCCATAGTTCAAAACAATTCAAGTTTCCCAATATTGTTCGTAAACATTACAGCAACAGCGGTCAGTCGAATAGACAAAAATTATCCTTTGATTTTAAATTTAATTTTCTAAATCATAGATAATAAATAATATCACACGTTCTACGATTGAGATACTTGATCATACAACGATAATACTTTAGAAAAATGGCTGCGAATGACATCATAAACTAACGTTCAAATAATATAAATAAATATTCTACATCCAAATTAACCCTAAAGTTATTTATTTGTTGAATATCGTTTAACAAAGTAAGCACTTTTGGTGGCCGGTCGGTGCACAGAAGTCGAAAAGTTAGGGTTAAATAAGTAATTAAAAAAACTATGGCCTAAGAAAATTACCGGAAAGAGAAACTTTTTTATATTAAACGCTACGGTCACTTTCATAAATAAGACGAATCTAATGATACCATAATATGTTAATATCTATCAAACCGTTTAAACTACAGAGCGTGCTAAAGAAATAGACATACTTACATCGGGTTAAAACAACCTAAAAATTGTACTCTGTACATGTACCGAGAAGTCAGTCATTTAAATTGTTAAATTGTGTTAAAATAGAGTACGGGTACTTGTTGGATGGGGGGTTAGGTGAAAAAAGTGTAACAGTTTACCGTCACGACCCTTTCTATAGTGTAGACTGCTTTGTGGGCTATAAGGAAGCGAGATGGAATAACATCCATCTCCCTCGCACGTTTTCTTATCTCGCCATGAAAGAAATATTATTTTAAATCACGCTTCATTTTAATAGACGCTAGTAATTCATTTATTTGTATTTGTTAATCAATAATGCAATATGTTTATCAATAATGATATACTATTAAAGGAACTTTGTTCCAACCGACTTTTCCATGACACTCACGCATGTATTTTTTTAATAACTGTAACGTATAACGAAGATCACGATATTAGAGTTTCGAAATTAATATAACCTATAGGTTATCTGAAAAATATTATATTTATACATAGATCTTTTTTTTTGTTATAAGTCAGTACAACAGACTACAACATCTCTTGGTTGTAAGTGGTGATGAATACCTTGAGGGTATATCCGCACTGTCTAACCGTAATAAAATCATATTTACTATTGCCTTGAAGACGGCATGGACAAATGGCCGGCAAATTATTTATCTCCTATGATGTACGCATTACGAAAAGCCGTTCGGTTCGTATGCATGGAATATCGGGAACAAAGGGGTGAAGAACCGCCGACCACCCGATTGTCAGATGGTGGAAAGGAGAGTGAGAAATTAATAATTCATCATCATTATCGTCATAATCCACCTGATGGGGTAAGTGGATGCTGTGGCTCAAAAACATCTACATTTATCATCGATTGAGAATCAAAATGTAAATGCGTTGTCAACCCTTAGGACTAAGATTGAATGCCTCGTTTCCAGTAAAAAAAGTCTCCGATTCTCTACACTCACCATACAAAACACAGCACCATTAAGCTGCTATTTTACGCTGGTATTCTGTGAGAGCGCGATCCCTCCCCGGCCGAGCCAACCCAATTCGTGCTACAACCATCACATGGCTGAAGCTTGGCTCTACCACGTAAAAAATGCCACGGAATGCCACAAAATACAGTCCAGAAACACCAGCATCCATCGACTTTCTGCAATTCTTATCAGGTCGTTACTCCATCTTGTGGAGCGTTGCGTTGCCCTACACTGCGTTCATCGGTTTGATTCTTTTCCTTTTTTTTGACTCTAGAACCTTTCTTCCCCATTAGTTATCGGTTATTCGAACTGTATGACCAGCCCATTGCCACTTCAGCTTACCGTGATTCGTTAGGCTATATTGGTTACTTTCGATAGTTTCTCGATAAATTAGTGTAAATAATAGATATAATAAAAATAGATACAAAAAAAACTAATTATAGTCCGTTCGCGTTAAGAAAATAGTGACTCATCGTTGTCCGCCGGCCTGGCCACGCCCCGCAGCCAATTAAAATGCAAGAAATTAGAAAGTCGAATTCACAGTGACCAGTTTAAGTCAGTACAATATAATAAATATTTAATAGATGAGACTGCCAAAAGTAATGGCATTACAATTCTTCGCCTACCGCCTTACCATTGCAAACTTAATCCAATTGAATTGGTTTGGGCCCGAATAAAAAATTATGTTGGTGCCAATAACTCCACGTTCAAAATGAGTGATATAAAAAAAATATTAGATGACGCAATAGCATTAATAGACGCTAATCGTTGGAAGAAGTGCTGCGACCACGTGATACGCGATGAAAATACCATGTGGAATTTGGATGACATCATGGAACTTACAGAACAAAATCCTTTCTTAATTAATGTAACTGGAGAATCTAGCGCTACTGATTAGTGATTTAAGTAATTTTAAGAAAACTTGTTTCCATTCAACTTAATTATATGTTGGAAAAAAAAAATTTTTACTCGATTGTGAATACACCTTTACCCTGTAGTTGCACTGATGACTCACTATTTTCTTACCGCGAACGGACTATATATATATATATAAAGATAAATTCGCAACTCAAGGTTTAAAGCTTCTACAAAACTTGTATTTCTGAACAGATTTATAGATTTATTATGAGCAAATCGTTTCAGGTAACAAATTCACACTGGTACTGGTAACATTGTGGGTAAAATGTACTTACCTACGGTATACAATTTATGATAAATATTGGTGTGACGTGTCATTTTACTTTTGCCACAAAATATTTCCAAAGTACGTCAATAGATACATATGACTTAACAGTTTTGATTAAAAAAACAAAACAGGCTGGTCAAATTCAGATAAAATGAGGGTATCCGCAACTTTTTCTGCCACCAGCATGGCGATACTTTGGAATGAGGTGAAATATTCGACAGAAGTTTATATGTTAGGTAAATGCTTATTTCTGTAATATTAGTTATATTTTATATTAATTAGATTATAAATTAATAAACCAAACTACGGATATTCCAAAATATAGAAAAAATTAAAAAAAGAGTAAAAATGTGTAAAAAATTAAAGAAGAAATACACTGAGGCTTTGTTTTGTGTATTATTATAATAGGTACTCTATAAACTGATAAACATTTCTTTAAAACTAACTTCTCAACAAAATTACATTGTGTAACAAAAAACTTCACCTCTGTCCCAACTAGTGACATCTAGTGAACGCAAAAATTATTAGCCCTCATTAAATATATAACTATTACTACGTGTCTGTTTCGGGAAGGCCATTACCTCCCCCCGCATTCTCTCGAACCGTTCGCAAGCCGAGCCAGACTAGTGTCGTCAGCAACACTGCCTCGTATACAGTCTGTACCAGAAATCTACGTCAAGCCCGAAACGGGTGATAGACTAAGTCATGATAGTTATCAGAAAAATAAAAAGTTTAAGTAATGTATTCTTAAAAATATAGATCTCAGAGGTGCCAACTCATCTGTAGCCATGGGCTGCAGTAGCCACTAACCACCAGGTGAACTGTAAGTTCGTTTGCCACTACAATTATTCATTTAAATAAATTTATGTTTTGACGTTCAGTTGTGGCACACGTGTAAGATACCACTTAAAAATATAATTTAAATATTTTTATACAATAGATGATGGTCCAACCATCTCATCTTTTAACAGTGGTAGAGCCACGCGGCAGAATTGCTGTCGCACGGATGGGCCGGCTCGAACCGGGGTGGTACCACGACCTCACAGAATACCAGCGTGAAGTAGAGGTTTACCTCTGCGTTGCGCTTGGTGAGTGCAGGTGGCCGGAGGCCCTTTTTGCTGGAAATGAGGCATTCCATCTTAGTCCTCACGGGTGACAACGCATCTGCATCTTGATTTGAAAACGAGGATAGATGTAGAGGTCTATGGGCCGCAGCAACCACTTACCATCAGGTGGACTGTGTGCTCGTTTGTCACCCTTATCCTATAAAAAAAATCTCGTATTTATTCATACATACACACATACATTCATTGTGAAAGTCGACTGTTAAACGTAGGCTCCATAGATTGTTTCATAAGGAGGATATTTGCCATATATAATGACTGCCTCATTGGTCTAGTGGTTGTAGTAATGCGACTGCTGATCATGAGGTCCCGGGTTCGAATCCCGGGTCGGGCCAAAAAATCAGTTATTGAGTTTTTCCATCAAGAAATTCTCAATAGCTGCCCGGAGTCAGGAAGTTGGCGGTGTTTCACCCCCGTGCCTCGGAAAGCACGTAAAGCCGTTGGTCCTGCGCCTGATCTCTCTCCGGTCGTGTCGGTTTACCGTCCCATCGGGCTATGAGAGTGAGGGAATAGAGAGTGCACCTGTGCTTGCGCATACACTTGGGCACTATAATCCTGTCCTGCGCAGATGGCTAGTCTCCGTTGAGACAGGCCGCCGTGGCCAAAATTCGGTCTGGAGGACATTATTATTATTATTTGCCATAGTTGCCACATTTGGCAGGCGACCCATCCATCCATACCCATCTCCTGGTTTGTCCATCCATCCACCCATCCAGTCATCCATGCCCATCTCCTGGTTTGTTTCCCTCTGTCACCTCTTAGGGACACACACGGAATGATAGCGGGTAATCTCGTATTTCTAACAGATGTAAAACATTCGGACTAGTTAAACACGCTAGATATCTGGCATAGATTATTTATCTCACGAAGACTGCCCAATCTAACTATACTGCTTTACAAAGGACATTTTTTTTTCTTACATCTATGTTAACAACTTTCTTCCGCTTGCTTTCTGTTCTGACGGTACTTGATAATAGTTTTTGAATCTTGTGCTTAATCACACTAACACCCACTGAATCAATTGTGTACGTTTGCACTACAAGACCAAATCGCCATCGTGAGAAAAAAAGCACTATGATTGTAAATTTGCCTGTTAAACGTGTTGATTTGTCAAATCCTCCATATTATGGAACAAACACATTTCCCTTGGGAAAAAATTAATAATTAAGTATTACTTTTTTAATTGAGCTTGATGTATAAATGGATGATGTATGTTATTAACTTAAGGTAAAAACATTTAATGTTGCCATTTGTATAACTTACTGTTCAAAATATTTCTTTAATTGATATAACAATTTTTATAGAATAAGTCGATTTTGTATTAAAGCAGTATTACGTAACGTAGCGAGTATTTATCAGAAATAGAATTCGTCGCTTGTATTAACGCTTTTATATATTACAGTATTTTAAATAATACTTCTTAATTTCTATGTTGTACTGAAAATAGAATAAAAAACTATTGCCAAACGACTAAGTTCCATAATTCATAATCATAGTGATTATAATATTAAGCGAATATTAAAAAAGAAACTGGAACTGAAGCTTTAGTTCTAATATACAAAAAGTTTTAAATCGTGAGAACCATTTAATTTATAAAAATAAAATGTAGAGCATCAGTCACCATTTCAGTATTGACGGTTTATAACTCTAAAAACATTCAATGAATGCTTAAAACGATTAATTATTGTGAAAAAGTACACAAGACAACCCTAAAAATAAATTGTACAAATTATGTATTTCTTAGCATATCCAACATCCATTAATAGAAAATATACGAGTAATATCAATCTATATTGCTCATTGTCACTATTATATATTAACTTAATCCAATCTTTTAAATATTTTCAGTGTTAGATGGGACACATTGTGGTATAAAATTTTGCTCTATTCCGGTATGTTATTTAATTTACACGAAAGAAGATTCTATCGAAAAATTTTGAATACGGCCGTCTCTTGATTGGTCGGTACAAAAGTGATGCGACATCGACCTAGTCAAGGCGAAGTCACATCGATGTCGATATCCGTGCACGTCTTTTCAGTTATCGATATTATACGGCGGCACGTAATACTTTTAATTATTTGTAAGATTAACGTAATCGATTTAAGACGAGGCTGTGATAATTTAACTACATTGATTTACTATTACAAGCATCTATGAATAACGTAAAAATCGTAGCAACATCTATTCATTACTGCAGGGTTTTTATTCCATTTCTGCTTATGAGCTCGTGTATACTATGCGTGCAATGCTATATTCAGGTCTGAAGATTGCAGAGGCAGTATAATTTTTACAGACTGTGAGGAATTTCATTTTAATCCCCAGAGGGACCAAAGCATTGGTAGCCTTGTATAAGTTAGTCACAGATGTCTATGTGTTGCACCACTTACTGTTTGTCTCTTCATTTTTATAAAAAAATAATAATATTACTGTATGATGTCGACGTGATACTGCTGTATCAAGCAATCAATAAATGGCTCAGTTAATGAAATTAGTTTCGTGAGTACTCGCAACATCACGAAAGTTTATATTTTCTTAGTCCGGCTTATATAACAGTACATAATGCATTCAATTGACTCTATACTAATAGACAATTTTATCAATCTTTCTTTTATATTTTGCGAGTAATTATCATGTATATAGTTTGCAATTCTTCAGCGTAATAATTTTAAGCGAATATGGACTTTATGCTGGGAATAAATTAGGCGTGTTTTACGCTAACCATTATTTTTAAATTACGCAATATAATGCAGTGTAATTCATGTAAATTTTCGTCCATGTTCGTTTGTATATTGATCGTTTGTGTTCGTATATACATATGTTCAAGACTTGCATTTAATGTTTGTGACATTTAAAACGATATAATATTCAAGAGTTACTCTGCGCGTTTTTCTTCTTGGGCGGAGGCGTGGGAGGCTTCTCCCCGCAGGTGTTTCTCCTGTTCGCGATGGAGTTGTACAGGAACGAGCCCCGTGGTGACCACACGGTGTCGTAGTTGTTCCGCGCTGGTGTGGTGTTCGAGTTTAAGTCAGGGTTGTTGTTGTTATCGCTCTCTACTTCGGAGTATCGCTGCGACTGTTTCTGCGGCAGCGGTGGCGGCTCCTCGTCGTCTTGGTTGGAGTCGGTGGTGCCTGGAATATTATGGAGTTTATTACTCAAATACTTCATGTTTTTGATAAACAATAAAGTTTTATATATTGCAATTTTTTATATAATAAGGGTGACAAGCAGGTACAAAATGGTAATTGGATGCTGTAGCCAATAGACATCTACATCTATTCTATTTTGTTAACCCTAGGATGAAGATCTAATACTTCGTAACCAATAAAAAGGGGTATTCTGTGGAAGCGATCCTTACCCGGTCGAGCCGACCCATTAGCCGAGCCATAATAAAGCTTCAGCATGGCTCTACCACATGAAAATTTTATATATTGTATAATAAATGGGTCAGTGACAAAAATACACAAAAATAACACAACCGTTTTCTATTAGTTTAAAAAAGCAAACCATAATGATGTCTAAATCCGTTTTCAACATTATTGTTGAACGTTCTCTACTTTTTTCCTACTAGTTTCTTCATCTTAATTTTAAGTAAAATATGAAAATGATTATATTGACAGTTCGCACTATAGTAATAAATAGTTTAGCTGCGGTTCTGATACCGATCTGTATCATTTGTACAGAAATTAACAAAATATACAATATGTAAAGCAAACACTGTCCCGAAATATTCGATCTGGGCACATATGTACCTGACATAACCCAAAAAAATATCATTAAAATAATTTATGAATATTGTTTGTGATGTTACTGTTATATAAAATAAAATTATTTTAGAAAATATTGCCTAAAATTTAGCAAATTTTTAAAATCTGGCAACACCATCATCTGTAAGGGTCTCTTTGAACGTATTGTTATCCAATGGCCACCCGTACCGTATAAATTGCCCTGTAAGTTTCCACATTTAATTGAATTTTTAACTAATTTTTTGGGGAATTTCTCTTATTAATTCTCTGAATAGGATAACATGATCAGAATCATATCACGATACCTACGTACTACTCGTTACTATGGAGCTTCCCTGGTCCAGCATTGTTTTACAAATACGACTTAGGGACCTTCAAGAAACTCGCAACGGCAACGCACCTGCAATTCTCATGGTGTTGCAGTTGTTCATAGGCGGCGGTAGTCACTTACCATCAGGTGAGCCGTATGCTCACTAGTTCTCCTTCTATAAAAAAAGATAAGTGCGTATGTAATGATGAGTAGACCCTCACCAAGCGAGTCCCTGTTGGAAGGGGGTGCTGAAGAGTTAAGCAAGCTGGCGCGCTGTGACAGACGACGTTCTCGTTCCGCTTCCGCACGGAGAGGTCGCTCCGTCACCAGCTGTCAAACACAATTATTTTATTTTAGTCCCTAATAAAGTGAATGAATTAGATCTATATTAATATTCTCATGATCGTAGAATAGTGTATTTTATAAAATTTTCCATGGCAGTGAAGAAATGTGTGTGTAAGTCAACGCACAGTTAAAGTAAAATTTATATACTTGCGATAATAAACCGAAATCACATTCAGTTGTTGCTCCATATCGGGACTTACAATATCTAAATGCACAATCGGGCATATTTTCTTTAAAAATATTTTTTAAATTTAAGAAACGAATGAGTCTTAATCTTTTGACGATGTCACTAAGACTAAATAACATAAATCCAAAATATATCCTATAGGACAAAAGTAACATATGAACAATTTGTTGCAGATGTCCGGCTTATTACTACTACTTAAATGTCTTTGAGAATAAGTATTATAGCAAATGGTAAAGAAAAGTTAATTTAAAAAAATTTCAGACATTTTGCCCTCTTTATTTTTTAAATTCAAAATGCGTGGAAATGCATTATATTAACTGATTTTACTACGCACGCACATATTCGTAAGGGTCGATCAGTAGGTAAAAACGTTGTGAATTGAATTACACACAGAGGATCGCGCGTACGCGTAGTTGTTGCTAATAAATCACAATCAATTTGGGATATTTAAAATAAAAGTAGAAGCCTTATTTATTCGTATTTTCAAAAACTGCAATAATGCTTTACTATTAATTATATATTTGAACTGAAGTCTAAAATTTGGCTACTCTTTGAAAAATAACCCTGTATAAGTAAGAAAATAAAAACATACATATTATAACTAAATATCAGTTATTGAGGATGATGTTAGATAAGTCATTTATATTATATAACTACACTATAACTTTCACAACAAAGTTCAATAAACTACTACAGTCGAAACCGAATATAACGACATCGTTTATAACGACCGAATGGGAAGGTCCCGGCCAGGTAAGTAAACATACCGCCTATAACAACATCGGATACAGCGACATATCATTATATTCATCGGCTATAACGACCAATCGTTGTGCTTGTACCAGCAAAATAAAATAATAGATACGAACAATTTTCAAACTTATTCTACTCTATGAAGGAATGTTTTGACTTATTATTGCCTACGCACTTTCTCCCACCCCATCCGAACCTCTTGCCATTTGACCTTGCATGTTCCACGACTTATTTAGTGCGATAGTTAACAGTGTGAATGAAAGGCTGAATTGATAAGTTTTGGTTTTGATTGTGTGTTTTCGCTTTACCATGTCACAAAACAGAGGAAAGTGTTTAATATTGAAGAAAAATCACAGTTTATACGGAGATTACAAAATGGCGAGTCAAATAGTGAAATTGCAAAGTAATGTGGAGTCTCACACTCTACATTATCAACGATTTGGAAGAATAGATATAAAATGAAAGCTCTTTTCGAGGAAGATTCTTTGAAAATTAAACGATCGAGGACATTTGAACATAAAGTTATGAAAGAGGCATTATTAACATGGTTTAAACATCAGAGGGCAAACAACGTACTAATAAGTGGTCCGATCCTGCAATCCAAAGCCAACGACTTCGCTGGCGTTCCTGAAGGTGTGAGAAGAGTGGCTCTCTCATAAGTGGCCTACACTGTGCGAAGGATACAAAACAGAAGAAAATTTTAATACCGATGAAACCGGATTGTTTTTTAATTTAATCATTGACAAAACACTAAAATTCAAAGGTGAGCAATGCAAGGGTGGGATCATCTAAAACCAGAATTACAGTATTAGTTGCTGCGAACATGACTGGATCGTGTAAAAAAAAACAATTAGGAAAAGCTAAAAAATCGCGTTGCTTCAAGAACATACACTCGTTGCGTGTAACATATGAAAACAACACTAGATCATGGATGACATCGCTTATTTTTTTTTTAATAAATGTCTGCGAAACTTGGATGTAGAATTGAAATCTAGAGGAAACAAAATTCTTCTCCTAGTAGACAACTGTCCTGCTCACGCTGTAGTCTGCATAAAACTTGTTTTTTTACCGCCCAATGTCATCTCTGTAATACAACCTATGGACCAAGGAGTGACAAAAGCTTTAAAAACAGTACAGAAAACTTCAAGTACACCAAATGCTTCAGAATATTGAAAACAGCGAAGATACAAAAAGTTTTAGCATTCTAGATGCAATTATAATGATATCGGAAGTTTGGGAAAAGGTCACACAAACCACCATAGCGAATTGCTTTCGCCACGCAGGTTTTAAAGATCTCTCTCAATCACAAAAGGAGAACGATGATGATATTCCGCTAGCGAGAAGAATGATAAAATCTAAAAACAGATGAAGATGACAAATTACCACTAGCTCCATTGGCTGCTCAGTTACATAGATCTACTACCACAGAACTATTGATTGAAATAGAGGAATTTATTGGAATAGACGACAATGCCGTAGTTACTGAGGAAGAGATTCTTGTAGAAGCTGAAAGTAATAATCGTAACACTGACAAAGGAAACGAACCCCCAAGAGCAGTTCCAACCAACATCACTATGCGAGGTTATTAATGTTATAATAGTCTTACAAAAATTCGTTGCTTTTAACGAAGAGTTTAATGTTGAGGATAATCAAGCAATCTTAACAAGAATGAAACGTAAAATGTAAAACACATTGACTCAATTAAAAAAAAAGACCAAAATGACCGATTACTTAAAAAACTAATTATACCAACAGTACATCTTATAAGTCCTGTAAGTTTTTCAGAATAAATATTTTATGTTTGTATACTCACTTGTGTATATTGCTTATAACAACTATCGGATATAACGTCCGAAGTTATATGGTCCCTTCAATGTCGTTATGTCCGGTTTTGATTATACTACTACATAGTTTAATTTTTATCATCGTGACTGGAGTTTAAGGTTTTGTGTAAGTATAAATAAGGTATGGTTGGCCATTAGCGTGTTGCGAAGTTCCACATGATGTGTTACCTCCTGTCTGAGCTCGCGCAGCGGCGAGGCTGCGGTGTCCGGCGGCGGGCCGGCGGGCAGGCTGGCGGGCAGGGCGGCGGGCAGGCTGGCGCTGGAGGGGGAGGCGGGGAGCGCGGCCGACCCGTTCACCGCCGAGCTGGGCGCGTACCACTGGCTGCCGCTCCGCTCCTGTGTTGTTGCTTCGCTTGCGGCTTCCTGCTGGTCACATCATTTGTGCTAAACTATAAACCAACTCTTAAATAAACCGGAAATATAACAACAAAAGTAAGTTCACCGATGTTTGGATAGTTAAAAAAAATAATTAAACTGACATTAATGATCTGGTTGAAATTATATTCCTTGAAACAAATACAACTCCGTGCCACAAAGGCTCAGCAATGAGTTGCAGCGCTGAAGGATGCGGGTTCGAATACCACACGGAACAAGTATTTGTATGGGCTGCAAATAATCATTCTTGGTCTGGATGTTTGTAATTGTAAAATTTATGTATGTAAACTGCCTCCACGATACAGGAGATATTCTAGTATAATGGTAACATTTTTTTAAAGAATAATTTTTTTATAGGATAAGGGGTGACAATCGAGCACACAGTCCACCTGATGGTAAGTGGTTGCTGCGGCCCATAGACATCTACATCTATCCTCGTTTGCGAATCAAAATGCAGATGCGTTATCACCCGTGAGGACTAAGATGGAATGCCTCATTTCCAGTAAAAAGGGCCTCCGGCCACCTGCACTCACCAAGCGAAACGCAGAGGTAAACCTCTATTTCACGCTGGTATTCAGTGAGGTCGTGGTACCACCCCGGTTTGAGCCGGCCCATCCGTGCGACAACAAAAGCTGCCGCGTGGCTCTACCACTGTTAAAATAAAAATAAAGTTTGTACTTTCAAAAAAATACCGCAAAATAGTATTTTGCTGTATTGTAACCTCAAATGTGTTACATACAATAAAATACAATCGAATTAATAATGTCCTCTTTCTCTTGAGGCCATTCTATGTTCATTTACTACCTTAAACAATTTAGTCCATCAATCAATTTTTAACGTAGGAGATGCTGCAGCTGTATATGCTTACGGCACGAATAAATCCACTCAAGCGGGAAGGACCACGCTCTCACAGAGTAGCAGTGTAAATTAGCAACTTAATGCTACTATGTTTCGTAATTCTTAATCGAGAATAGGTTGTATGTCTATGGACCGCAGAATTCTTCTTTGACACTACAAGGAACTACGTCAAATTATTGAGCTTTTTTTTATAGGATAAGGGTGACAAACGAGCACACAGTCCACCTGATGGTAAGTGGTTGCTGCGGCCCATAGACATCTACATCTATCCTCTATTCAAATCAAAATGTAGATGCGTTGTCACCCGTGAGGACTAAGATGGAATGCCTCATTTCCAGTAAAAAGGGCCTCCGGCCACCTGCACTCACCAAGCGAAACGCAGAGGTAAACTTCTACTTCACGCTGGTTTTCTGTGAGGTCGTGGTACCACCCCGGTTCGAGCCGGCCCATCCGTGCGATAGCAAAAGCTGCTACATGCATATCCCATAGTTACCTCCTACAGTACCCACGGGACGAAATGGAGCGATAAATTATCTTACGCATCCACACAGCAGACTACCCACATAGTATATATTATACAATACGTAACAAAAACCCGTTGCTCTGTGGTTATAGGTGTACACATAGGCATGACAATTATGATAATGACATTTTTTTTGGTTGCTATGATCAACGACCATACAGCCTATTCTATCATGTCTGATATTATTCAAATATTTTGTATAGTTTAATAACGTAGCCTATTCAATCGATTGTCTAAATAGATTTATTTATTCACTATTAATCTCTACAGATTTTCCTCAATGTTTAATATTATGAGTTTTTGATACTGGAGGCTATTTATTACAAAAATTAGCCTTCATTATCTACTGCCATAGGAGTTTTAGCGGGAACTTGACCGGCGGCGGCTTGCTCCTCCTGTATTATTGTTTAAATAATGGTTTATATATATATATATATATATATATAATATGTATTACTGTTTAAATATTTATTTATTTATTTACTAACTCACAATTGTTATTACAGGCGTGGAGCCTAATGCAACAATGTGGCCACTAATTTAAAAAAAAGACAAATAGTTTAATGTCACCTTCTCGAATTCCGCCAATGTACAATTAAATATGTCTAATCGTTGTGCTACGATGTTAAGCATTCTAGCTGCACGAACAACCGGTGCGTACTTTAAGATATTTGTACGAGCAACTGGTACGTCCAGCAACCCTCCCCTCAGCCCCCGTCGCAGCCTAGAATTAGGCACGAGGAACCGCAGTGATTCCAGAATTTCTGGATTGTTTAATCTACCACGTAATATCAATTATATGTACTTAAGTAGCGCAAAGTTCCGTCTAACCTCCAACTTATAATATCCAACCATTCCTATTACAAAAACGGTTGGATACATAAGAGGATAAAAAGGGTACACCCCGTATTGCTTTAAATAGAGGTACCGCGTAAACTTATTCTGTATTTTCTCCAGCATTAGGTTATACTTGGTTTCATAAGGACTCCAGATAATAGCACTGGTTTCTAGATTGCTTCTTACTGAAGCATTATATAATGACTTTACGGCGGCAGTGTTGAGGAAGTCATGCGTTTCACGCATTATGAAGCCCAGGTTTTTAAAGGCCTTTTTACACATCTGTACAATATGAGTACGAAACGTCACGTCCTCGGTAAATAAGAGGCCAAGATCACGTATACAGACAACGCGATTGATGACATCCCCTTCCATGAGGTAGTTGAAATGTATCGGGGTCCTCGAGCGTGTGAAAGACATCACATTGCATTTCGATATATTAAACAGCAATTTATTCTCCCGACCCCACTCCACCACCCGATCAATATCACATTGTAAGCGGTTGCAGTCCTCGTCGGAAGTAATCCTCAGGAATAATTTGAGATCATCCGCAAAGAGTAAGCAACCCGCGTCTCTCACCACCTCTGGAAGGTCATTTATCATAATGATAAATTCTAACGGACCCAAATTACTCCCTTGACCAACTCCTGTAAGGGTTAGATACGAGTTTGAGGTGTAGCTAGCGTAGTCCACGAATTGCCTTCGGTTCCCTAAATAACTAGAAAAGAACTGCAAAAGGTCTGGAGTGAAACCAGCCATTGCGAATTTCCTCAACAAGACGTCATTGTCCACACTATCGAAAGCCTTCCTATAGTCGAAATAGGCTACATCTAGCTGGGCACCGGCGTCTGAATCGAGAGCTGATGCTAAGTGATTCATGAAGCACATCAAGTTGGAATTTGTGCTGCGACCCGTCTGAAAACCATGCTGTGCATCATTAAATTGTACATTAACCTGCGAGTAAATGCATGAACACAATGCTGACTCGAAGACCTTCGCGAACGCTGACAGCACCGCTATAGGTCTGTATCCACTAACATCTGAGCTGATGGATTCTAAGGTAAGCTGTTTGTTTGTATAGGCGCCTTTAGATACCATCGCCAACTGTCAGCTGCCTGCTGGCTCAAGTTGCCGTCAAAATCTCCCAAGGGCTGCACAATGTGACGCATCAACAAATTGTGAAGCAGTGAACTATGAAGGATAATTATACATGAAGACCAGGCTGTGTGGCATAGTTCCTTTGCCAGCTCTCTCGAGCGAATAATAAAAACAACAACAACTAATGCCATAAACAAAATACATAAAAATATTTAATAACGTTTTGTTTTTGCTATGGTAAAAGCATTAGCTTTCGTTTTTCAGTTTATAAAAATGTTTTTATGATTGTCCCATATATTACAGTAATAAAAACCATTTAATTATGCTTATAATTTATCGTTATGTTACCTACATATTTTTGTAGAAGTGTTACGAACGATGTCAAGCACCCAATTTCCTAGATCTCCTTTAATATCCCTAAAAATGTTATTTGCTTCTGAACTTACCGACACGTACTGACATATTATCTGCAGCAGCTCTCAAGTCACTGACACGGCCACCATAAAGCGAGCCTCGTTATTGAAACTAGCTACCTTTGTTTGCGGAAATTAAAAATAATAGAAATGATAATGAGTTTTAATAATGCGCTTGCAGTTTATGAAACTTCCATTTCTCTACTTGAATACGTAATAATATTTATAATGTTCTTATTTATTTTATATTTAAAAAAAATCATTTTACAAAGTCACTTAACGAGAAATGTTCATAGTCCCGCTACGTAGATGACGATGTTTTGACGAGTTCTATGTTTCTAAAATTAGATAACTAAGTTGAGATCAAATATACGTTATTCATTCATTCATTACAATCTATTAAAGTCAACTATAGGCCTCCCCACAGATGACCTCATAAGGGGGCTATTTGCCATAGTTTCTACTTTTGGCAGGCGGGTTGGCAACCGCAGTTTTTTTACTTTGGATCTAGTTGTTGTAAGGACGTCTTTGGGTTTCACTCTGACACTTTTTACCACAAGGGGATGGTAGTACATATCCTTTCACCGCCAATACATATTGTTATTGAATACTTACGTTATAAATTTCCACTTTATTACTAAATAGATCTGGCGAAAGTATTTAAAAAAGGTTATAATAATTAATATAATAAGATAATAAGAGACTAAAAAAGTTGCAAAATATTAAATAAACATTTCCGCGTTTTTTATTTGCATGCCGTTTTGTATTTCATAAAAAACATATGATTTTAAGTATATACCGAAAATGGCATGCGTATTAATAATAATAATATAATAATAATAAGTTCTTTATTTCCAAAAGTTACATAGTACAACCAGATATTTGCTTAACACTTAATAAAGCTAATTTAGTACATATATTTGAAACATAGCATCTGCAGCCGAACTAGGAGAATTGTGCATCAGCTGACAGCGCCATATCCCCACCGTTAATTTACATGAATATTAGGATGAAAGCAAAAGTTAATTAATTAATATTGTTTAACGAGTTTGTACCTTATGCTAACATAGCCTAGGTACAATGAAATTTAATGGATCACATGTTATGTTCCATATGCTAAGTTATTACTTATACTATATATAATATATATAAGGCACAAAAAAGATAATAATTTATACTAATAATGTCATTCCTCTCTCTTAAGATGTGTAATGTATGACTGTAAGAAGTAATTGTGTAATGAGTGTAATGTGTGTGTGAGCAATTTAAGGAGAGGAGTGTGTAAAGTGTGTATGTGTGTGTGTGTGTGTGTTTTGATTATATTATTACTTTTATACGGGTAACATTGCGTGTGAGTTATATAAGAATTTATGTTTAATTCTGAATACTAAGAAGGTTTTCAGTTTCATTATAATTTAATTTTTGTAGGTAAATCTGTACAGTTTTTTTACAATATACTTTATTAAGGTGGTAAATGTCTAATATTTTATTTAGTTTATTATATATGCTATGTTATTTATATAAAAATGCAAAGAATCTTCTTATAAAAGTAGTTTTAAAATTATTAGTTGTATCTACGGAAAATTTCCTGCGTTTATTTAAGTTCGTTGGGTTGTATAGCAATAAACTATGCTGTTTCTGAATGATCGTTAATATAAACAGTTGTCTTACCGTAAGAACCTGACAGTTATCATAAAGTTGTGATGTAGGGTATAGGAAAGGTTTAAATGTTGCCACTTTGAGAATAGCACGTTGAGAGATCTCAATCTTTTGTAACACCGTTTTAGATGCTCCACCCCACGTTGATATGCAGTATGTTATAATAGACTGACATAAAGCAACAGTTTTCAACAGTGGTAGAGCCACGCGGCAGCTTTTGCTGTCGCACGGATGGGCCGGCTCGAACCGGGGTGGTACCACGACCTCACAGAATACCAGCGTGAAGTAGAGGTTTACCTCTGCGTTTCGCTTGGTGAGTGCAGGTGGCCGGAGGCCCTTTTTACTGGAAATGAGGCATTCCATCTTAGTCCTCACGGGTGACAACGCATCTGCATTTTGATTTGTAATAGATGATAGATGTAGATGTCTATGGGCCGCAGCAACCACTTACCATCAGGTGGACTGTGTGCTCGTTTGTCACCCTTATCCTATAAAAAAAAAAGAAAAAAAAAGCTAAGTAAACTCGTTTTAACCACTTGAGATTTTGACAGTTCAATAAACAAATTAGTCTGACCTAAGGTCAAGCCAAAGAGTAGTATATAAGTAGTACATAAGGCCAAAGATATTTTTTTTAAATGAAGGTAAATATAACTTAGAGCCACTACTAAGTTCTTATCCAAATATAAATATTAATATAAAAAATAATAGTAATAATACAATATTATTAGTGAAAAAAAACACATGTTTATAACCTATAACAACAAAGTTATTTTTGCTTTGTCATTTAACAACACCCGTGCAGGGGGGGGGGGGGGTACAGTTCCATAGTAATGCATTTGGTCATAGAAAGTAACGCCATCAAGTGTATGATACGGGTCATAATTTCCTCAGTTTAGTTAGTTTAATACTCACTAGATGGCTTTAATATCTTTGTCACCTGTCCATTAAAATTATTTTTACTTATCTTATAAATTATAAACTATATATTTTGTCATATGTATGCATGACAAATAAAAGTTGTTTAATCCATTATTTATAAAGTATATATAAATTATACGTTCCGATTATATTTAAGTTCGATTGAAATGATTAGTCTGTACTACAAGCTCTGTAGCCGAAAATATAAATGTATCTGTATCTGCTGTTGCGAAAAAAATAACCTAAATTATTACATATTTTTAATTTTTATGAAATTAAAAAAGAAAAAGTTTCAAAGTTAATTTTTCATTAATTAGATATTATTTTAAACGGGAATGTATCAAACCATTTTCAAAGTGAATCGAGTTCGTTTTATTTAACTTTTCTAAGACAAATTCAAAAGTTTATTTTATAAGTATATTATATCCCTGAGAGAATAAATTTTGTTAAATTGTTAATATAAATAAGAAATAAGGTTGGTCCGAGTATACTTCCTTGTGGCACGCCATGGGTTACTAATAGATCATTGATATTAATATTATTTACACCAACGCATTGATATCTCTCAGAAAGATAACTTTAAATAATTTGAGTTGAATGCCTTTGATACCGAGATTTTCTAGTCGTTTTAATAGTATTTTTATTGAAACGGTATCGAATGCTTTGGCCAAATCTAAGAAAACTGAGATACACTTTTTACCACTATCTAAATTCGATGATATAAAATCTGTAAGAGTATGAACGGCATGCTCTACGTACGTCCCATAGCTTTTTATTATTATTTTTAGCCATATTCACTCGCTCTTTTTCATAATTTCTTTTTATCTTTTTTAGCAGTGCGTTGCAGTGATTACGATATCGTCGGTATATAATTTGATCACTTTCACTCTCTGGAAAACGTCTGGCCCTCTTATGTAGTTTATCATGGTGACGAATACATCTAAGAAGTCCAGTCGTAATCCAAGGTTTGATGATCTTTTTTTGTCTTGGTAACTTTATTAATTTAGTATTAACTTCAATGACTGTTTGTATTTTATTAACTAAGTATTCAAGAGAATTATTTGGATCTTTAACATCATATATGGGTGAAATGTCTATGTTTTGCATATCTAAACGAAGTTTATCATGATCAATTTTTCTGATAGTAGTTGTAAAAAACTGTTGACGTTGTTTATTTTTAATACATAGAATTACAGGTTTGTGATCAGTAATTGATGTTTGAGGAACCATAGTAAGTGAAGGATTATTCGTTTTTAGAAGAACATGATCAATACACGAACCGCTCACGTCACGTGTTACTAGAGTATGAGTAGGTAACAACCCATGGAATGCTGTCAGTTGCAAATACTTATCGGAATTAATATCTGTTTTATCACTCTTAATGTTAATATTTATATCTCCTATTATAATTATGTTTTAATGTTTCGAATATTTCTGTAGTACACTATCTAAAGAGATAAAAAAGTTTTCTAAGTTTTTATATGACGGTGACCTATATATTGAGATTATAACAATATCATTCAATGTTGTTATCATACAATTCCCTTCTTGAAAATGAGGCTCTTCAGCCGTGAACAAATGTTTTTCTTTTATACATATTACTAATCCGTCATTCTGGTTGTTATTAAAATTAGTGGAGCATAAATTATAACCATTAATTTTAGGTAAGTTGTCCTTATTAAGTAGCCAGCATTCACTTAGTACAATGACATCAAAATCTATTTTTAATCTTGTTAACAATACTTCAAAATCTGTCATATTGCAGTTAATACTTCGTATATTCTGTGTAATAATTGTGAAGTTGGATTCATTAGATGACAAGTACTTATGACAATCTTCAACGTCACAATCTATCGATTTCGATACCGAAACTTTATCTAAGTTAATGGTGAAACGTTGATCGTTATCGCCTTTTATTTATTATTTTAAATTTCTCTAACAAAATCGCATTATTGATTAAATAATATCTTTTATAATATAAATTAATTGAAAAATGTAACTGTAAGTTGCATATATGAAATGAATGAATTTGGTTTATTGTAAAATATAAGTGTAATTTAAAATATGATTGTGTGAGTTGTAATGTAATGAAAGTATGTGTACATAATGTTTGAATATTGTTTGTGTATTGTGTGTAAACTGTGACTATGTGTATTATAAGGTATAAGGTTAAAATAAACTTTATTCTTATTACGCTAGTTAAAAAGAAAAGAAAGGATGCGAAAAAATCCAATCTAAAGCTTAATACTAGTCATTTGGTCTTCCGTAGATTTTCTAAATCTGTTTGATTATTTATTCTAATTTGAGAAGAATTTTCATTCTTGCGTAAGTATACAATACCTCTAGATGTCCAGCAGAATAAATAGTTATGACTTTTTTGGAAAATTCTGGCTTGATAGAACAGTTTTTGAGTATTTTGTGTTAACGTCTGCGTGAGATATATAGGGATGTATTTTGTGAGTAATTTAAATGCGAAGTATTTAATTTCTCACTTTATGGTTTAGTTTTATTAAATCTTATTACTTCATTTAACATCTTTTCTTTAATGATGACTGAATTGAATTCCACTATAACCGGTATAGTCCCTGTTTTAGAGTAAGTTCTATACACGTCTTTTATGTCCGAATCCCGCAAATTTACATTCAAATATTCCCCTAATTTTTTTACAGTGCTACATAGATTTTCTTTTGTTTCTTCATTGATTTTAGGTATGTTTCTTATTTCTATTCCTGAACATCTAGACTTTCGCTCCATATTTTCTATTTTCTCTTGTATTTGTTGTATAATATATCTATCCTGCTTTTTCTCTGCCTCAAGAACAGATATCAGTGATAGAAACTCATCATACTTGCTTGATATAGTATCAACGCTCTTTTTTAATTCATCGTTCTGTTCCTTTATACTAGAAACTATAGTTTGTAAATCTTTAAAAAGTTTTGCTTGTTCATTCGTATAAACTGAAAACATTTCACTCATATAAGACACAATATTAGGATTCATTCCGTCATGTTTCCTTTTTTTACGCTCGGTGACATTTAACGTAAGCGATGGAATATCAGGCGCAGATTCACTATGAAGTATCGTCGTCCGTTCGTGTATCATCGGAGCTCATAGGCACGGGCGAGGCGTGCGGCGGTGTGCGGTTGATCGGCATTGTATATTATAACCATCCGGTTTTGAAGTAAAAGACGCCTCAACGTTTAATTACCAGGTCAATATGAGTTAGGAAGTGTGAACACAATGGATTTGCGAACTCGTACCCGTAATGCAACCGCACAAATAATAATATAACCTTCTCTTTTCTTATTATGTTGCAAACGTGTGGTGTCTTATGCTGTGTCCTATTTATTTCTTGAGTAAATGTGATGATTTTACTCACACGTATAATTTAGTCTGTTGTAATCACTTCCGTAGATGTCACTAGCACTACGTAAACGTCCTTGGGCTTTATGCACTCTTAATATTTTATCATTATTTTGTCACAACATTTATTAGAAAATACAATTAATAGAACAAACAATAAACACGTCTTCACTCTTTGGAAGTCCGGGGGGAAGCGTATTAAATAACATGATCGTATTTTAAATAATAATGAAAGTTTCATAAAATATATGAAACATTTTCGTGTTTTTTATTTGCATGCCGTTTTGTATTTCATAAAAACATTATTTTAAGTATATACCGAAAATAGCATGCGTATTAAATAACACGATCATATTTTAAAAAATAATGAAAGTTTCATAAAATATATGAAACATTTCCGTGTTTTTAATTTGCATGCCGTTTTGCATTTCATAAAAACATATTATTTTAAATATATATCGAAAATGGCATGCGTATTAAATAACACCATCGTATTTTTAATAATAAAGAAAGTTTCATAAAAAATTACAAGCATTTCAAAATCACCAAAAAAAAACAATTTTTTATTTTACGTGACTTTTTGACAATATACTATATAAAATATTTCAGTTATTTAATAAAGTAAACCCGAGTACTTAATAATAGAAACAACAACTTAGTTTGAAGAAAGCCACATATCAATGTATTGGCAGCGGTTTTTTTGTTTATTTAAGTAATTTTTTATCAATAAACATGAATGGCATTTGTTATTGAAGTTTAAAATAATATTTACAGACAATAAACAAAAAGGCATGCAAAAAAAAACATGAAAATGTTCCTTATTTTTATTTTCGTTAAAAACTCTTTTTAATTTTAGTTTTGCACAAGTTTTTTATGTCAGGCTTGTGTAATATGCATGCCATTTTTTTATCAACTTAAAATAATGTTTTTTAATGAAATATTGAATGGCATGCAAAATAAAGTCACGGAAATTATAACAGCGTTTTTTTGCAATTTTCGTCATGCATGCCACTACTTTACAACTTCCTGTTGTGCATGCCAAATTTGCTAACGTCAATAAATTATAAAAATTAAGTATTGTTCAAATGGCATGCAGTTTGAAATCACGAAAATTTGTATTGAATTTTCACAAAATTTTCCTAATATTTTCCACCCTTGGTCATACGAGGGGTGCATGCCAATTTTCGTAGAGTATTATTGAGATAAAAAAAACTAATTTTTTACAACGGCATGCAATTTGTAAACACGGAAATTTTCTATTTTTGTTTCATTTCTACTTAACCCTTTGAGCCCCGTCGGCCGTTGCGAATTGCATGCCATCAATTATTATAGCTTAAATTTGTTCCAACTACGTTATATTACAAAGGCATGCAATATAATGTCACGGAAAAATAATAAAATTCTTTACACAAAGAGAAACCATTTTCTTTATGACGTGCAAGCGCGCAAGGGCTCGTAACTTTCATATTTTAGGATTAGTTATCAATTCTTAAAAAGGCATGCAGGAGAAAATGGGAGACTATTTTCTGTCACCATCTCCCGATCTAAACGGCAAAGCGGCCGTACATAACAATAAAGCTAGGAAAGTCAAATATTCTGAAGCATCAACCACCAACCCGTAGTGCGCGAGCGCTGATAGCTGTTAAACGTTTTGTCTTCAATGAAATTAATCGCCCGCGTAAATTACTTCCGGACGGATCTGTTTTTTACATTGTGAAATTAAGTAACAGGCGTGAGTGATTTGTATCCTATGTCTTACGCAAACCATAGAATAAATAATTGCTCAAACGAGGAATATTTTAATATATTGATGTCTTGGAAAATTCGGTGAAAAATGGATTGGCCGTGGTGGACCGGTCAACTGGCTGGCGCGATCACCTGATCTCACACCGTTGGTTTTTTTATCTCTGTGGTACGATCAAGCAGTCACCTCGTATTTCAAAAAACATTCGATACCGGGCCGGAAACGGGTATGCGACCATTCGCAGCCTTTGCAAAAATGAAGTCTAAAATATTTGGTCTGCAACGCGTGTGTTCAGACATTATAATATTTATATAAGCCGGTGTCACAAGTGCATAGAGATAAAAGGTGGTCATCAAGTGGATATTATAGTGATGAATTAGTTTGTGCATAATTATCACAATCAGTCAAAGTAAAATTTTTAAAAGTTGTGATAATCGATTACTAAATGATAACAGCTGAGTGATGTGACGAGTTCACGACCTTGATGCAGTTATTGTAGGTAAGACGCATGCGCGCGATTGATGATTACCGCCGCCGGCCGCCGCGGCTTGCTGTTTCGCTTTGGCGCGTTATCATTCCATGCAGCGGTTATCAATCTACATACAATCTACAGATATTATTTAATTAAAATTTAATTTGTTTATTTTTATGTCGAGTTTTCTGAAGTAAAGTTATTTCTATGCGTTTGAATACTGATTCTGATAACGCACTTAACGGGAACCACAGGGTTTTTGTTACATATTGTATAAATAGAATATCTCCATGCGTCTGACAGTTCAATGTTAAATTATTACCTTCTTCGCTCGTCTCTTATCGCGTCTTCTCGGCGAGTTCTGCAAGGTGCCGAAGTAACTGACTACGCCACCACTGCTATTCCTACAAAACAAAAAAGCCAAAATACATAATATGTTTCCGCTATATGGTTTTCATAACTAATGTGCAAGTTTTTTCCAATAAAACTGAAGTGAACGAACTGAAGGTTTATCAGCACCATACGCAAATCTTTAGTATTGCCAAAAACTTTGCAGTTATTTCTAACCACTTGTGTGAAACGGTACAGTGACATTGATCGCACGGTATCACTGGGATGCCGTTGATTTTTTTTTATAATAAGCCTGCTTATTGGCAAAGGAAGAAGAAAATAAAATTCGAAGAAAAAGAAGATTCTGGATTCACAATATTAATTTAAAAGGGTAGTTTTATGGAAATATTTAAGTTATAAAGACTTATTAGATATTTATATTTTCAGATATTTGCATTTGATGGATATATCGTTTTAGCGCTTGTTTATGTTAATTCGTGGCCGCGGTAGCGAGCGCGGCCACGAAATATCAAACACATATCATTATATATACAAGTGTTCACGTACAAAACGCGGGTGCAGTGTAAGTAGCGTGAGACAGGCCTGATTTTACGTGAAACCGCGCGCTGCGCCGCTAGTTCGACGTGAACAACTTCATACGTTTGATATTTCCGAGAGCGCTACGCGCGCGATAGACGCTAGCTTGCTCGCTACTTCCACCGCACCCGCGTTTTGTAAGTGAACACTTGCATATAATGATATGTGTTTGATATTTTGTGACCGCGCTCGCCACCACGCCTGCGTGTTAACGTAAACATGCACTTACGCATGTCTTATCTGACGACTCATTGTTGCCTACACAGTAAAAGTAAGTACTCCTGAAATGAAGTAAAAACATATTTCGAAACGTGCAATTTCGGCCTATTTTGACGCCCAAGACAAATCTTTTTTTAGGCGGTATTAATAAGTTATTTGACAGATCTAATAAATGTATTAGTGTTAAGGGAGAATACATTGAAAAGGAAAAATAGTTTAATGTTTCATTTCATTATCCTTCCCTGTCATTCCGCGAACTTTGTGACCTCCCCTCGTACATATTTGAGTTTCCCATCATTATTTATTACTAACATCATGTGACTTTAATTCGCTACTTTTATCAGTGTGTCAAAACGTAATCTGTTTGCCATTGTAAGTAAGGCCCCAGAAGGAGGCTAATGTTTTTCTAAAGTATGTACTCGTATGTCTATTTCTTTAGCACGCTCTGTAGCCTAAACGATTTGATGAATTGTAACATATGAGGGGTCGTTAGATTCGTCTGAATTGTGGGAGTAACAGGCTATATACTATTTATATATTGTATCTGCAAATATAAAAATGGGAGGGGAAGGTTTTTTTTACAGTAAACTTTTTAACGCAATCGGATTTTTTAAATTACTGTTTTAAACATTAACCCTGTTATATACATAAAGGAGATGTTTAATTTGACTACTAGAAACTATAATTTATTTTCTGCTGTTTTAGGTAATTTATATAGAAGTTTTGATAACTCTTAAAATGTATTTCCGTCGACATGTCTATTCAATTCTATAAAGGGGTGCTGACACGGGTCATAGAGTTGTTGATCGAACAGTGATGGTGATGACAATAAAACTTTACTAAATTCGTTTTTTTAACTATACTGTGTCTGTGATCTCTCTCCGATCGTGTCTGGTTAGGGACAGCCTTCAGACTTTGGGAATGGGAATGAATGAACAGAGAGTGCATGCGCAAATACACTCGGATTATAGTGCAATCCTATCCTGCGTAGATGGCTAGTATCCGTGAAGAATGGCCACTGTAACAAAAATTCAGTCTGGAGAACATTATTATTATTATTTATGTACACGGAAGGTGCGTATTTACGCACGATAGGTATTCTTTTGAAAATTCGGCAACCAGGTACGGAGCCAAAGACTTTGAAAGTATTTTACTCAATCGCTCGTTTGTAGCGTAGTTCGGACTCACTTGATGCAATACTTAAACGTATCATAAGCTTGAATTGGACTTCTTAGGAAATAAAACTCTATTATCATAAAATAATATATATAATCTATCGAAATACTACCACAATTGTTGATGTAATATTTAATGGCACGTACGATTTTACCCCTTATTTCTAATTTCGGTAAGTTCAATTTCCTCTGCATTTTAAATCTATTTATCTAATGTATTTTTTCAACTTCAATAAGTACTTGAAAGTATTTTAAGCCTTGGTTTTGGAACTGGTACTTTAAGTCGGACGTACTTTTAAGCCCTGGTGCTTGATTTCGCAAGTACAACCCATGCATATTTACATATACAATAATAAACATAATTATTATGTTAACTGAGTTCAAGACCTGAAATGAAAAAAAAAATGTAATATCTAAAATGTTGTACAAACCTGGTTAAAGGATTGATGGCACTGTTGAAGCTGAAGAATTTGGACTTCGACGCAGTACTGGAACAAAAAAAAATGTGATTACCAATCCACATGCCACGCCAGTATCATCTATTACCATGCTTGCTCTAAAGAAGCGAGTTTTGTGTTATGATAACTGAGATTGAATTGAATGACAAGAAATGACTAAGGGCGAATGGAATAATGATATTAGTGTCATCTATACTAATATAATAAAGCGGAAGTTTTATTGTTTTTGTTTGTTTAAACAGGCTAAACTTTGCATTTTCGGTATAATGTAGTTTTCATTATACAAAAACAATGTGTACAGGTTTTCGTGTCTGCAACCTTCGGCAAGGGTTGAAAAAAATTGTCAAAAGTATTAAATTACTCGAAAACGGTACAAATTAGACAAAAATTCGTAATAAAAATGTGTATAGCTTAAAATTTTACATAAAAAAGGATTTTATGATTTTTTAGTTAGGGAGAATTTAGGTGTAAGGGTTGAACGTAAATTTTTAAAAATCGTAGATAGTAGAAAAATAAGCATTTTTTTTAAATTGCTTAAAACATCTAATCTTTAATTTGAGGGATACAGTTTTTTTATTGTTACTAAATTTGACTGGACTACAGTCAGATTTGAAATTTTTTTCTTCGTATATGATAGGTAGCAAGATTCATGAGGAGTAGTACAAGCTATCCACTATTAGGATGTACCTCTCAGCTAGCCTTAAATATTGATTTTCATTAAGCAAGTCGCATGAAAGAAGCGTTTTATCTTTACTCCACCTAAAAAAAAAGGTCGCAATACATATCATATGCCTTTTTCTTATACTGCTACAATTAGGTATTTTGTGACATAACATTATTGAAAATTGATTTATGAGCGTTATTATTAGGAATGGCATATTAATCCTTACGAACGAAAGTTGCTTCACCATCAAGACAATTTTATAAAGATAATCTTTACTATAGCATGTAATTTGATAGCAAGGTTTAAGAGATAATGAAGAATTTAAATAATTCAACACTCGGGTCGGTGCGCGAACGACGCATAATACTAGCCGCCCGATGAGAACCGAGACAAACCTGCAGTGAACGCCTCGCGAGGTATCATGTCGCGCGGCTCAGTCGCGGGGCACAGCTATTACTTTAAAAACTATCCTTATTGCCTATTCTCCCAAGATCTTCTGCAGTTAGAGCTTGCTGAAGCGGTGGCGTAGCTATCTAGACTTTCAAAAAGTGCTTTCTAAAGGCAAATTTATACATAAATTTTGATTTGAATTTTGGTGTTAATTGAAGTCCATGAACCCTTGCAATCTACCACTTCAACTAAAGAAAAGTCAGAATTGCGTATAAATACTTACTCATTCCCAGTGGAAATGTCAGATATCCGGTTGCTGCTCAGGTTACCCGGCTCCGTTTGTATGCTGTCCCTAAGAGTCCTCCGCCTCTCAACAAGCTCCGTATCAAAGTCGCAGTTCTGTCATTAAAATATTATATTACAATTTAAACGGTAGTAACCTTATGGTAGTAGCATCATCATCGTCATTACAGCCTATCAAAGTACACACAGTACAGTTGCTGGACATATGCCTTTCCCACTTGCTTCATAGGGAGGATGTTTGCCATAGTTGCAACACTTGGCGGGCGGGTTGGCAAACGCAGTATTTTTATTTTTTTGAGTTATTGTCAGAAAGTTGCCGCTGCCCATCTTAGCTTTAATTTCGCTTTGACGCCTCTTGCACATCCACATAATGTATGACAGTATGGGACAGTGATAAACCAAGAAAGAATGCTTATTTACTAATTATTGAAATAGTTCTGTCTTTATTATTATTTTGTAAACTTCGCACTCTTTATTTTATAATACTGGTTACGTTTTTATTTAAAGCTTACTCACGAACCAATTCCATTCGAGAAACAAGACAACAAGAGTTATGGTCATGCAATTTTAGTGCAACGGCGCACAAAATTAACTGTTAACTAACGAGACACATCCTGATATTTTTTCCGGAGATCTTATTTAATTAGAAAAAGCGGTAACCTGGTAAGAAACTACTGCAGCCCATAGACACTTGTGAATAACTTTAAAGAAAACAGGCTACATATGCGTTGTCACTTTGTAGGACTAAGATGGAATGCCTCACAGTCTGTAAGCACAGCAATTTTGCGGTGAGAATAGATAGATAAGGGACACCGACCCAAACTGACTTCTAGGCAGAAAAGGAGCCCTACCGCCTAGTTAAATAAACAAAGGATGTGGAAAAGAAAATGATACCTTTCTTCCGTATCTCTGGTGCACGTGGTTCTGCACGCGGTGGAAGCACGACTCCATGTGGTCGTGTAGTGCTTGCAGTTCTGGCGAGATCCGTGACTTGTGAACTTCCAAACCTGCGCCACCAAACATTTTCACTTATGCAGACTCATATATTTTTATTTTAACTTTAATGGCAAATAGCATTTTCATAACTGTGCGACGTTTGATCACATACAATTTTGTGTTTGACATTGGCAGTATGAACGTAAACAATGTTTTATTTAATTTAATGTAATTGATAAAATGTATACACATATTGTATATAAATTTTATCTTTCTGCATATTTTCTTCATATGAAATTTAACTATAGCAAATCTCACACTCCGTGCGTGCAATATCTTTAAAAAAGGGTACTAAGTTTTATTTTAGTGTAATAAATAAAATAACATCTAGATTGTTGTTGGCGATTTGTATGCAGCAGTTGTGTAGTCGCACCTAGCTTAAGCAGTGGCACTTGGTCCGCTATGAGGTCGCGCAGCTGCGCCAATAGTTCAGCGTGTTCTGGGTGTCGCGATTCGTACGCTGCTGTGAGGAACGCACGCTCGTAGTTCACTATACCGCCTTGCACTGCTGGGTCCAGGATGCCTGCACAACAATAACATTAATTAAGACTATTTTGTGACGTCAAACGTCTCTTAAATCACACCGAAACACACGGTCAGAAAAGTGAACCGTAATGAAAGGGTCTATATCACCTTGTCTTAATAATTACTAAAGTTGTTATTTAGCTTATATAGTCAACTCGCTGTTACGGTTGAGGAGGAATGGGTAACGCGCAGATTGTCTAAAACCGGGGCTCTCTCTCTCTTTTTTATATTATTAAAAACCAGCGCTTATCTACAATCCTGCCTGATGGTAAGTGGTGATGTAACCAAAGAGTGTGAAGCGTGTGAAGCTTTTCTAACACTAAAAGCAACTCGCTGACATATTACACATTTCACGTTAAACCGACGGCTGTATGGTCCGACACAGCTCCAGCCATTTTTTTTCTCTGATAATGGCTCGTGCTCTTGTTTTACCATTGTCAAGTAATAATTTGAATGTAACTTCTTCACAATATATTGATGTGTCGCATTGAGAGAAGTTTTTGGAAAATTTTGATGGATTCTAGATCCAGCAGATAGTCGATGGCGATGGTATTTCAAGGCGTTAAACACTTGACTTGACTAACTTGAGATTTATAATATGTAGTTAGCATGCGTTGACATTTAATTTTAAGAAATTGCCGCATTTAAAACCCACTTCAAACCATTATTCAAACGACTAAACAGGAGCAGTAATCCACCAGCGGTGAAGTTCAGGTTTAATGAAACCTTAATATTACTTATCGAACAAAATAATTTTCATTGAAAAAATAAATGTAATGTCTTTAGTTGAAGTTAAAAAGGTACATATAACTTTTTGTAAAAATACTGAAAACGGTTTTAACATTGTGTTATTACTTTTTAATACTTCAAATAACCTTAGTATGCTTGTGTATATTAATTTTACTTTTGTGAAAGACGTTATCACATGCAATTTGGTTTAATATTGTTGAGGATTTATGAAACAAATTTCTCGAGAATTCACACTGAGCAATTATTTGTAGGCCCCACAAACACTAGGAATGTGAACTTAAGTCTTGTAGAGTCGCAATCAAACGCTTTGCCACTGCACTACAGTCGTCAGATTTCTTCTACAGAATAAGGGTGATACGAGCACACAGTCCACTTGACAGTAAGTTGATGTTGTGGTATGTGAACATCTACATCTACCCTCGATTAAGAATTAAATGTAGATGCGTTGTCACCCCTGAGGACTAAGATGGAAATCTGAGTTACCAGTAACAGTTTTAACAGTGGTAGAGCCACGCGGCAGCTTTTGCTGTCGTACAGATGGGCCGGCTCGAACCGGGGTGGTATCACGACCTCACAGAATACCAGCGTGAAGAAGAGGTTTACCTCTGCGTTGCGCTTAGTGAGTGCAGGTGGCCGGACGCCCTATTCCCCCCCCCCCCCCCCTTATCAACATGGTAGCGGAATTAAATAAAAGACTACCCCAGGAGCGTACCAGCACCCTTGGGGAATCCCCCAATGAGCATCCACGACCAAACTACTCCACTCCTGAGCGTGGGTGCTCAGGTTGCCCCGCGTATTCTGGGGGGTGCAAAATTCCGCTCGCAACTAATACTGCTCGGGGCAAGCGGAGCAATAAAACCAAGGCGACCTCTGTCACGCAATCCGTGAATTTTTGCGACATCAGGGGATTTCATTCCAACCTTAACGCTGTCCATTACCATCTAGAGACGCCGAAGCCAGCCTTGCTTACTTCATATCTCTCCTACCCGGGGTACAAATTAGAACACTCCTTTGTGCCCCGGGCTGGAGTTTGCGTATAAGTCAGAGAGGACATCTGCTTTCAACGCCTCAGCAGTCTTGAAGGTCCTGTCTTGTCCTGAAGGGACCTGTCCATCCTATGGCTGCGCTTAGACAGCGACGACCATCTCCGCGTCTACGGGTGCCTCTATAGGTCCCATAGCGATAATGCCGATACAGAACAATTCATCGACCACGTCCAAATGGCTGCAGACTCCGTGCTACAACAGGTCCCATCCGAAGAGATCGTGATACTCGGCGACTTTAACGCCCACCATGCTGAATGGCTTGGTTCTCGTTTAACCAATCATGCGGGTAGATCTGTCTATGACTTTGCCTTGGCATATGGTCTAACATAACTGGTTACTTCTCCTACGCGGATCCCAGATGTGGATGATCATGTACCTTCCTTGTTGGACCTTCTGCTGACCTCTCATCCGGACGGATATCAGGTCTCCGTTGATGCCCCTCTGGGCTTTTCGGACCGTTGTCTGATCCGGAGTACGGCGCCACTCACGTTCCAATCACAGTTGCGATCTGCAGCTTGCCGCCGTGTTTGGCACTACAGGTCGGCCGATTGGGACGGGATGCGGTCTTTTTTTGGCATCCTACACTTAGGGGCGGGTTTGCTTCTCGCCGGATAATCCCAGCGTTGTTGCCGATTCTGTTGCTGATGTGGTACTTTAGAGTATGGAACTTTTTATTCCACCCTCTGTGGCGCCCATCGAAGGCAGATCCCAGCCACGGTTAGGTCGCCCCTGTAAAATAGCATCACGCTATAAGCAGGAGTGCTACCGGGCCTGGGCTGAGGCATCAACATCTCGGGATGTAAACACTAGCGCTCTTAAAAAGAAGTATAATTCTGCCTCCAGGTCCTTCAAAAGCGTCATTGCCAAGGCAAGGTCTGAGCACATCGGCAGAATTGGCGAGAAGCTAGTTTGCCTTTCTTCGGGAACCCGTGCATTCTGGTCTTTCGCTAAGACTGTCCAAGGGAACTTCTGTCAGCCATCTCTTCCATCTCTGCACAGAGAGGACGACTCACTGGCCCATGCCGCAAAGGAGAAAGCCGATCTGTGTAGCTCTCTCTTTGCGTCCAACTCGACTCTAGGTGACGGGGGGAACATACTTCCGACCATCCCGCGGTGTGAATGTTCCATGCCGGATGTGCGGTTTACATAGCGCTCGGTTCGCAAAGTACTCTTCTCCCTGGACGTCAGAAAGTCGAGTGGGCCTGATGGAGTTCCTCCCATTGTGCTGAAGACGTGTGCTCCGGAGTTGGAACCGATTTTACCGCGTCTTTTCCGGTACTCCTACTCCCAAGGCGTAGTCCCGAATACATGGAAGACAGCTTTAGTCCACCCGATCCCTAAAAAAGGCTACCGCTCAGACCCGTCCAACCACAGGCCCATCGCCGTCACTTCCTTGTTCTCCAAAATAATGGAATCCATTATAAACTGCCAGCTCATGAGGTACCTTGAGGATCACCAGCTGATTAGTAACCGCCAGTACGGTTTTCGTCGGGGTCGATCAGCTGATCTTGTGGTCTACCTGACTCATAGATGGGCAGAGGCAGTAGAGTCCAAGGGGGAGAAGTTGACCGTTAGTTTGGACATTGCGAAGGCCTTCGATCGGGTTTGGCACAAAGCGCTTCTTTCGAAGCTTCCTTCCTATGGGCTTCCCGAGAAATTGTGCATATGGACCACCAGTTTCCTTGCTGATCGGAGCATCAAGGTCGTAGTAGACGGTGCATGCTCTGATTTCAAGCCTATCAACGCTGGTGTTCCACAAGGCGGCGTGCTATCACCAACGCTGTTTCCCCTGCATATCAATGATATGTCGCAAACCGGTAACATTCATTGCTATGCAGACGACAGCACTGTGGTGACGCCTTATATACCGGCCGTACCAATATTTCTCGGGAAAACGTCGCCGAGTACCGGGACAAACTTGTGTCTGAAGTCGAGTCTTTGCCGAACAGTCTCGGATTGGGGGCGACTAAATCTAGTCCAGTTCAATCCCGAGAAGACACAAGGTTGCGCGTTTACCACTAAAAAGAACTCCTTAGTCGTATCTCCTTAGTATCAAGGCACTCCCCTTGCTGCCTCAGCTAGCATCGGAATCCTCGGCGTCGACATATCGAATAGTGTGCAGTTTCGTGGTCACTTGGAAGAGAAGGCCAAATTGGCCTCTAAAATGCTTGGCGTACTCAGCAGAGCGAGACAGTATTTCATGCCGGCACATCGCTTGTAACTTCACAAAGCGCAAGTTCGGCCTCACTTGGAATAGTTCTCATCTCTGGGCCGGGGCAGGCCAGTGCCAGCTACTTTCACTTGACCAGCGCAGAGCGGTTCGAATAGTCGACGACTGAGTTCTTTCTGATCGGCTCGATACACTGGCACTACGTAGGTATGTTGCATCCCTTTGCATTTTTATCGAATTTACCACGGGGAGTCCTCTGAGGAATTATTCGGATTAATTCCAGCCGCCAAATTTCCCGAACGCACATCGCGTCAAAATTCACGATACCATCCTCACCATCTGGATGCTTGGCGATCCACGACTGTACGTTTTACTAGGAGTTTTCTTCCTCGTACAACTTCTTTGTGGAATTATTTACCTCCGGCGATTTTTCCGGACCGATACGACTTAGGGACGTTCAAGAAAAGAGCTTAAACCTTTCTAAAAGCGTTGCCGGCCTTTTAGAAAGGTGTAAGCTCTTTTCTTGAAGGTCCCTAAGTCGCATTGATCCGGAAAAATCACCTGATGATGAGCCGCATGCTTTGCCCCTTCTTCACCCAGTACGTGCGCGCGGTCACCACCGGGAACCAGCGCAGGATGCCTGCCGACAGTCCGCCGCAACCTGCCGCCCTACACAACCTACAGTACATACCGCTGAGGCGCATGGTGAGCTGGTGCAGCGGCGCGTCGGCGGCGCGCGCCTGCAGCACGAGCGCCTTGAGCGCGCGGTTGGCCTCGCGCAGCGCCTCCACGGCCGCCTGCAGCGGCGACACCCAGTACGTGCGCGCGCTCACCACCGGGAACCAGCGCAGGATGCCTGCCGACAGTCCGCCGCAACCTGCCGCCCTACACAACCTACAGTACATACCGCTGAGGCGCATGGTGAGCTGGTGCAGCGGCGCGTCGGCGGCGCGCGCCTGCAGCACGAGCGCCTTGAGCGCGCGGTTGGCCTCGCGCAGCGCCTCCACGGCCGCCTGCAGCGGCGACACCCAGTACGTGCGCGCGCTCACCACCGGGAACCAGCGCAGGATGCCTGCCGACAGTCCGCCGCAACCTGCCGCCCTACACAACCTACAGTACATACCGCTGAGGCGCATGGTGAGCTGGTGCAGCGGCGCGTCGGCGGCGCGCGCCTGCAGCACGAGCGCCTTGAGCGCGCGGTTGGCCTCGCGCAGCGCCTCCACGGCCGCCTGCAGCGGCGACACCCAGTACGTGCGCGCGCTCACCACCGGGAACCAGCGCAGGATGCCTGCCGACAGTCCGCCGCAACCTGCCGCCCTACACAACCTACAGTACATACCGCTGAGGCGCATGGTGAGCTGGTGCAGCGGCGCGTCGGCGGCGCGCGCCTGCAGCACGAGCGCCTTGAGCGCGCGGTTGGCCTCGCGCAGCGCCTCCACGGCCGCCTGCAGCGGCGACACCCAGTACGTGCGCGCGCTCACCACCGGGAACCAGCGCAGGATGCCTGCCGACAGCCCGCCTCGCTACACAACATTGCCCGCACACTGCGCTACCGCGCCATCGCGAAGCGGCTTCGTAGCTCACAAACGTAACTTATTATCTAAATACGTCTAAAGGCGGCTCTTCACGTTGGCCAACATAGTGGGGAAGATGTTGGCAAAGATATTAGCCAATAGTTTGTGACGGCGTCCACACGTTGGGAGGTCGTTCAGTTTGCTTCGTTTCAGGCCAATGCGCGGACGAATTTATTAAAATGGATATTAAGATGCTAACGACTACTGCGGTTTATTTATTCACAGCATACCGCTACTACGTGAACACATATAAGAAAAGGTTGATCAAAAAGAAATTTTATTTCTTCTGTTCCACAAACAATTTTCGGCTTGGTAGAGCTCTGTAAAGCGAAAAGTTTCTCACTCTGGGAGCTCATAGCAAACTAAACGTGCGCCCAACGTGTGGATACGGCGGCCAATATTCTGCCACAACCCTATGATCTTTTGTGAAAACCGACACCACACGGATCGCTCGCCAACTTGTGGGCCATCATTCCAATACATACCAACATAAGCACAAACAGCCGCTCTACACGATGGCCACTGGTATTGACCAACACATTCGCCACTATGTTGACCAACGTGAAGATCCGCCATAAAAATATATAACGAAGCGGCTTCGCAGCATATTACAAAGCGGCTTCGCATCTCACCGGCGTAGATCGAATAAATACTTCCAATGATATATAACGAAGCGGCTTCACAGTGGACCTCACACTGCGAAGCGGCTTCGTAGATCAAAAGCGTAACTAATTTTATTTTTTATAAAATAAGGGTGACAAACGAGCACACAGTCCACTTGATGGTAAGTGGTTGCTGTGGCCCATAGACATCTACAACTATCTTCGTTATCTTTTGTTTTATTATTATCTAAATACATTTAATAAGAACACAGTGCACTACGGAGTGGCTTCGTAGTGCACTGTACATCGCAAAGTGATGTCGTAACTCACCAGCGTAGCTGATTAACTAAATACTTCCACACAGCGTACTTCACACTACTCAATGTTAACAACGGTACATCGCGAAGCACCTTCGTAAATCACCAGCGTAATTCATTAACGTATAATGTAGTATTTAACATAATTATGATATACTAGAAAGCGGCTTTGCCTTACAACGCAGAAATTACTCAACTTAATGTAGTAAACAAAAAAATTAAGATATAGACGTACTATATCACCAGTCATGTATCATGAAGCGGTGAAGTCGCTTATTAGAGTTTCCAATCAGTATAAAACACCAAGCCATATATAATCATAAAAATGCTTCGTTATTCACCAGAGTAAATGACTAACTGAATATAGTAAATTATTAACTGCATATAACATAAATTTAAAAGTCCATTTCGTTCCGTGAGTTTTAAAAAAAGAAAGACATTGTGGCCTCTATAAGAGCAGATTTTATTATTGTCATCATTGATACAGCCCATCAAAGTACACTTACAAAAAATACTAAACTTACCTGGTAACTTTTCGCTAATTTCAAGTTCAGTGCGCTCCAACCATCTTGTAGCAAACTCGTTCTGACTTGATACGTCATCGTTAGATCCCGCTAGTGACTCATCTGTGGACAAATAAGGCAAAAGTATAAGTAAATATTTTAAGGGTAAAATAACAATCAGTCTTTTCTTTTTTAGCATTTTGGTGGAATGATAAATGTACAAGAAGAAATAATTGAGATATACAAAGTGACGATGAAGTTATCACGTTAAATGAAAAGACGTATCCTACACAAAGTTCTTTAAACATACACAACTAAAAAAAAAATATAACAATTAACATTCTTGTCGCGGTAGCTTTTTTTTCTTTTAATATTTAACAACATCACGTAAAAGCATCAGATATCACCTGATGTATACTAGAAGTTCAAAGACCCATGGTCCGTGAAGGCGAAGATACCTAGTTCAAACGTTGCCAATTCGAGTTAGTCAAATAGAGTAATAAATTAAGCAAAAAATGTTCATATGGCTAACAATATAAGGCATAATTCTTATGCGCGAAATAAAAACAAAGAGACTACTACTCTACTGAAGTAACGACTGTCGAGGACTTAAAAATAAGAATAACGTTGTCTGCTGGCGTTCCTCAAGGCGGAATTCTCTCTCCTCTCTTGTTCTCAGTCTTTATAAATCTCATTACACCCCACATTCGCTGTTCGTACCATCTGTATGCTGATGACTTACAAATTTACGCTCAAGCTGAGGTGGAATGTATCGATGATGTGATTGAGAAGCTCAACTGTGATCTCAATTGTATTTCTAATTGGTCAAACAGATTTGGCATTAGGGTTAATCCATCAAAATGTCAGGCTATTGTAGTTGGTAGTTCTCGTAGACTGACTAAAATTGATATGAAGGCGTTACCTCCCATAATATTTAATAATGTTATTGTTCCTTACTCAACAACAGTTAAAAACCTTGGCTTAATTATAGACAACACCCTCAGCTGGCGACCGCATATATAAGATGATGATCTATCTGTACGGGTCTTTTTTCTATACACAGTGTGGCTCAAGGTGTTATCAGGATTCCGAATTACTAACACATCTAGAAAAGCTAAAGAATTGTTTGCCTCAACTCCATTGTGAACTGAATTTTAGAATTTAAGGAGTTAAGATGGTCTAGAAATGCAGTTACTTTATCTAAAGTGAGAATTGTGAAAGTGTGGAAGGAGGAGTTCTACAAGCAAGTAGATGGAGTGGCGATGGGCTCACCTGTATCTCCCATTGTTGCCGATATATTCATGGAGGACTTTGAGGAGAAAGCCCTGCGTACTTCTCCCGTAAACCCAAGATTCTACAAGCGGTACGTAGACGACACTTTCACAATTCTCCCTTTAGATAAAGTAACTGCATTTCTAGACCATGTTAACTCCTTAAATTCTAAAATTCAGTTCACAATGGAGTTAGAGGCAAACAATTCTTTAGCTTTTCTAGATGTGTTAGTAATTCGGAATCCTGATAACACCTTGAGCCACACTGTGTATAGAAAAAAGACCCATACAGATAGATATTTAGACGGTGATTCTCACCACCATCCTTCACAGTTAGCTACCGTGGGTAAATCTTTGTTTCAGAGAGCACGAGGGATCTGTGACAGTGAACACCTGGCCGCCGAGCTCCAACACGTCAAGCAAGTTTTGCAAGACAATAAGCTTCGGGTCCCGCGCCTACGTCACAGTGAATGAGTGAAGCCGGCCACAGTCGAGCGAGTGCCTGCTGTATTGCCATATGTCAGACGTGTCACTGACAAGATTGGCTACATCTTGAAGCGTGCTTCCATTAAAACATATTTCAAGCCACAGAAGAAGTTTAGTCAGTTTTTACCATCAGTCAAGTGTAATATTCCTCTGCAAGATGCAGGAGTGTACAAGCTTGATTGTGAATGTGATCTCTCTTATATAGGACAAACTAAAAGATCTATAAAAACCCGTGTTAAAGAACACATAGCTGATGTGAAGAATAGACGCTCCGGGAAGTCTGCAGTCTGTGAACACGTACAGGATCGCCCCCGTCACTACATTAGATTTGATAGACCACAAATCCTCGCTAAAGAACACCGATTGCTTCCAAGGATGATTCGCGAGGCTATTGAAATCAAGAAACATCCTAATTTCAATAGAGAAGATGGCTGGGTGCTACCATCTGCTTGGGATCCAATAATTAATAAAATTAAATCCCAACCCAAGCATACAACTGCAAGACTTCATGATACTGTAAGTTCATACTGCGTAGATCGGAACAAAAATTAATAATTTTTAATCTGGAGGTAGCCGTGGTTAACTATGACATTGGGACGTCATACACCTCAGTCCCCCCCGTGACCATGGGTGCTGTAAAGTGCCTGAAACTTCGGGAATGTAAAATAAGTTAATATACGCGATAAAATCCGTAAAATTAGTTTTATTTAAATAGGTCTATAGTTTGATGTATCTTCCATGTCGCCAGACTTATTTACCGGTGTTATTATTGCTCGCTTTAGGGCTGTTGAAAAAATACCCTGACTAAAGCAAAGGTTTGCCAAATGAGCTATCACAGGAGCTACATGTTCCTTAGCGAGTTTCAAAAATCGTGTTGATATATCATCCCACCCAGTGGCACTCTCAGATTTAAGGTTTATAAGTAAAGCACTTATCTCTTTTGAATCAGTTTCCAAAAGTACGAACGATGAGGCTTTTGAGTTAAGTGGTACACTAGTATTATGGTGTTGTGAGTATTTCAAAGTGATATTTTCAGCTAGAGTTTTACCAATATTTGCAAAATAGTGGTTCACGTAATTCGTCGATTCTTGGGGAGATGATTTTATCTCTAAAAGTTTAATATTTCGTGTCTAATTTTTATTTCGCTGTGTTATATTGTTAATTATTTTCCATAGTGCTTTAGGATCTCTTTTACTCTTAGAAAGCTGTTCCCTCTCATGCTTACGTTTAAGTTTTTTTATTAAGTTATTACAATAATTACGATATCTCCTGTATGTTATTTTTAAAATTTCGTTTTCCGGGTCATTTCGTAGCTTTTTTTGCATGTCGTTTCTATTTCTGATACACCTCAATATGCCTAACGTCATCCAAGGTTTGATTAGACGATTTTTACATGGAATTATTTCTCTTACGGTATTCTCTACGAGACAATTTTTTAGTGTACTTATTAATAGTTAAGTTAAAGTAGTTGGGTTATTTATCGATATTAAATTTTCTATTTTACTATTTATTAAACTAGACAAAGCATTTTCATAGTTTATTTTTGTTTTAATTGTAGGACATTTATTTGATTTACCTACATTAGACAGCTTCAAAAATATCATACAGTGATCTGTAATGGTAAAATTTAAAACAAAAATAGATGCAGTGTGACAATCCTTATCTATCTTCAGAATAAAATGATCCAAACAGTTCTTGTTCCTTGTTGGCAAGTAATGGCCCGGTAACAGTCCATAACTCACCAACATGTTTAGATAATTGTGTCTATTTGTGCGCTCATATGTTTGTTCTATATCTTTAGTGATGATATTGATGTTTATGTCACCAGTTATAATAAAATTAAAATTAAATAATTACCTATGTATGGGCGAATGTAGGTATTATAATTACCTATGTCGATGTCGCGTGAGTACTGAACCGCTGGCCGCACCGTTGCCGCTTTTACAAGTCACTTTAAGTCAGTAAAGTAATATTATCAAGGATGATTTATTTCGTGTAATTTTTTACGCTATTTATTTTGTTTGAAAGATGCATTTTTATTTGTTTCTGTTATTGTTTATTTTATTATTTTAACAGACATATCAACTTGTATTAACTGCTGTGCTATTTAACGTGATAACCTAAGCGCCACCCAAGATAAGTACATGCAGCGACACACGTGTATGCAACCTAAGTACTGACGGCGCAAGAATTGTTTAGCAGCATTTTAAAAAGGAGGAAGAACTTATTTTCTTACTTGTGTCCGTGTTAACTTTCCTCTTACCGATTCCTGTCGCCAAGCAACAGTGCGAACACTGCGGTGTTCACTTTGTGAGGTATAAAATTGCAGTAATAATTACAGTCTAGCAGCCTGTAATTTCATCTTAGTTCTCAGAGGTGATAATGCACCAGTAGCCTTATTAGTTGGTTGCAGGTGTATATGATCTGCAGTAGCCACTTAACATCAGTTTACTTGTTCTTTCAATGTTATAAAAAAATCAAATAATTCAGTCCTCCGGAAGTGAGTGAAAACTGAATTACAAAATTCCATTACAGTCATTCATACATAACATACACGCAGGCCAAGCTTATAAAAAACGTGTTTAAAAGAAAACGCACCCGGCTTGTGAAACGGCCTGGAGAATACAAACTTGTCGACGTTGTTGTGCTTGTGATACTGCAGTATTTGATCAGCCACTGGCTTGCCCGACAGCCGCTTCAACTTGTCGTCCATCACCGGTTCCACGGCGTTGATTTGGAGATCTAGTTACTTTGGTTAAGGAACATCTACCTCTTATTAATTTCCGTACACTATCAAATGTTTACTTCGCAGGATGAAATTTGAAATAAGGTAATCTGCATGTTGTATAGTGGGAATAGAAAAGTAAATGGGACTTTGAATGTGATCGACTTGGACTATTACTAGTAAAATATCGGGACGTTTGTAATTCTAATTTTCAAAAGATTATTTTATGATATCCTTTTAATTAATCATCTTAAATGCTATATTAAATAGTTAAAGTTATATGTAAGTAAGTTAATATAGTTAAACGCATTAAAAAAAAGTAAAAATACAGTATTCATACTCTCGTGAGAGTTAAACGCAGTATTAATCTCTTATATGAAATCCATTTTTAAATCTAAATCAAATACAACATCCTTCTTCCGACGGGAGTTCCCGAAGTTCCTTTACCATGATGGTTAAGGTTTATCTTTATTCAAATGTTCAAGTCTCTAGAATTTGACCTGTGTTTTGAGGAACTCGTATAGAGTTCCTTCTTTAAAAAAATTAACTGGCGAAGTGCTTGTCGGACCACGCACAATGTACAGGTAGGGTTCCGTAGTTGCCCGTCACAATACGTGGGCTTTGACACAATAAGTGAGTTCGCAGTTTGACCGCCATAACGACTAAAAATGGACCCAAACAGGAAGATCGTAACTGAAGGATTTATTTTCAAATCAGACTTATAGGAAGTGGTATTCAAATGAGATTAAAAAAATCTATTTTGAAAATAATACAATTTACGTCAAATCATTCACATGCCAAGGTACAAAGATAATCATAGTTGACTATATATCTGTATATGCCCGGCAGTGCAACCATAAGATATATGTATATAACCGTAACGAATTTTCACGTATATCACCACTGCTATAAATTATCCTGAGGTCGCCCGCGTTAACCAAGAGTGTGACGTATGAAACTCTATGAGGCTATATGATTGTATGAATACTTTGAATGAGGCGTACAATAACTACCAATTAAAAAATAAGTGAAAATAGTAGTTAGTGAAAGAGATCCTCCCTACCTAGTCCGCAAATTAAAAAGAAAAGCTATAGTAATGCATATAAGTCGTTTTCATCATAAAATGTTAATTTTTAACAGTTTACACATTTCCAAAAACAGCGGTTTAGTTGGTAGAGTGGCGTGGGGGGCGCATACATGACTTTAATGAAAAATACCACTTTAAAGCTAAATATTTCGCAAGCGGACGCCTGAATCGAAATGAATGTTGTTGCACAACCCCAGTGTTTTTTGAAAAGCCTATCCAACGATATCCCACATAATGGAATAGACAGGTAAAAAAAATCATCCTCCATTAACTTGTATGGGAAGTGCAAAAACAATATTTTTAAGAATTTATTTCACAGTTTTTTAGCCGTGATAAATATCTATAAGTATGCCAAATTACATATTTGCTGCACCTACGGTCTCTAAGCAAAACTGTAGGCGGACGGACGGACGGACGTGTGTAACGTCGTTGTGTAACTACGGAACCCTAAAAAACTATTAACCCAATGGCCAAAACCGTGGCGCTGCGGTCGAAAAGTTAATAAATTTAAAATTTTCACTGTGAAGAGTCCGGAGTAAAACTCATAGCGCCATATACCAGGCAAGGCAGAACAACGTCTGACGGCAGGCTAGTGTTTAAAAATCCTGGCAGAGTCGCCATGTAATGTAAGGAGGTGTCAATGAGATAGACGTGTCTGGTTCTATGACTTTAGACTACTCTCTTATTTTACACTTAGCGCTAATATATATGGTCAAATACTTAAATGCTATTCAGTTATGACGGCTCCGTGGCGCAGTGGCTTAACAATAAGTTGTTGCGCTGGGGGCCGCGGGTTCGAATCCCGCACGGAACAAGTACTTGTATGGCCTACAAATAATTGTTCCGGGTCTGGATGTTTGTCCGTGTGCAATTTATGTTTGTAAACTGCCTCCACGACACAGGAGAAAATCCTAGTGTGGGGGTAATATTAAAAAAAAAAGAAAAAAATGTTATATGTTTTTAAGTCTCATGGTGTCACCTTCACTGACTTTAAGTGATAGAAACAACAAGAGAGTTATCGCTATCTTAAAATTGAGCAGTGTTTAAGTATTTGAACAATAGTTGTTTAATGCTTCGTCGGACAAATGTTCGCAGCAGCCCGGAGTCAGAAAGTTGGCTGTTTTTGACCCCCGTGCTTTGGAAAGCACGTAAACCCGTTGGTTCTCACCTAATCTTCGTTCAGTCGTGTTGGATTACCATCCCATCAGTGTGAATGTGAGGTAATAGAGTGCATTTGTGCTTGCGCATACACTTGGGCTCCATAATTTTGTCCTGCGCAGATGACTAGTCTCCGTTGAAACTAGGCGTCGTGACCGAAATTCGGTCTGGAAGTCATTATATTGTCGTAGGGGCTACACTACAAAGGATACACTGTCCGTCCGAGAGCGTGATGTCTTCTCCAGGCGGATCGAGTCGCGGCAGCACCTCAGCGTCAGGCCATTCGTCCAGTAGCCGCTCCTTGAACTCCTGCAGCTGTTCGTACTCGTTGCCGCGGTACACGAAACCCTGTAAACCAACGAGATATTTAACGATTACTGGATACGGACCGAGTACAACGCCCGCGAGTATCGACTTGTTCAACCACAGCGAACAAAGTGGAAACCCACCTGGCTAGGTAAGGTGGCCGCTCCAAAAGGGTTTACGTATACCACTCCGGATGCGTGTTGGTGGATTGCGAGGTGTCCTCCCGCTCTCGCTACAGCCGAAGTGTAGTCGTGGGGCAAGCGTAATGGTATGACGATGTTCCACTTGTTCTATTCTACGGTGGTGGTAAAGCCGCAAGGGGAACGGAGTATTGGTATTGCGAGGCGCCACTTCCCTACCGCTCGCGGCCTGACGGTGGAGCCGAGTGTCAACCGCCACTGGGGTTAGAAAGGCTGATGCGACACTCACGTGGGGCACCCGCAGGTGGTCCGGGAAGCCGGTGCCGTGGTACAGCACGCGGAAGTGCGCGGGGTGCGAGCGCGCGGTGCGCAGCATGGCCTCGTACAGCGGGGCACGTGGCACGTGGCACGTGGCACAGTGCGGATGCGACACTCACGTGGGGCACCCGCAGGTGGTCCGGGAAGCCGGTGCCGTGGTACAGCACGCGGAAGTGCGCGGGGTGCGAGCGCGCGGTGCGCAGCATGGCCTCGTACAGCGGGGCACGTGGCACAGTGCGGATGCGACACTCACGTGGGGCACCCGCAGGTGGTCCAGGAAGCCGGTGCCGTGGTACAGCACGCGGAAGTGCGCGGGGTGCGAGCGCGCGGTGCGCAGCATGGCCTCGTACAGCGGGGCACGTGGCACAGTGCGGATGCGACACTCACGTGGGGCACCCGCAGGTGGTCCGGGAAGCCGGTGCCGTGGTACAGCACGCGGAAGTGCGCGGGGTGCGAGCGCGCGGTGCGCAGCATGGCCTCGTACAGCGGGGCACGTGGCACGTGGCACGTGGCACAGTGCGGATGCGACACTCACGTGGGGCACCCGCAGGTGGTCCGGGAAGCCGGTGCCGTGGTACAGCACGCGGAAGTGCGCGGGGTGCGAGCGCGCGGTGCGCAGCATGGCCTCGTACAGCGGGGCACGTGGCACGTGGCACAGTGCGGATGCGACACTCACGTGGGGCACCCGCAGGTGGTCCGGGAAGCCGGTGCCGTGGTACAGCACGCGGAAGTGCGCGGGGTGCGAGCGCGCGGTGCGCAGCATGGCCTCGTACAGCGGGGCACGTGGCACGTGGCACAGTGCGGATGCGACACTCACGTGGGGCACCCGCAGGTGGTCCGGGAAGCCGGTGCCGTGGTACAGCACGCGGAAGTGCGCGGGGTGCGAGCGCGCGGTGCGCAGCATGGCCTCGTACAGCGGGGCACGTGGCACAGTGCGGATGCGACACTCACGTGGGGCACCCGCAGGTGGTCCGGGAAGCCGGTGCCGTGGTACAGCACGCGGAAGTGCGCGGGGTGCGAGCGCGCGGTGCGCAGCATGGCCTCGTACAGCGGGGCACGTGGCACGTGGCACAGTGCGGATGCGACACTCACGTGGGGCACCCGCAGGTGGTCCGGGAAGCCGGTGCCGTGGTACAGCACGCGGAAGTGCGCGGGGTGCGAGCGCGCGGTGCGCAGCATGGCCTCGTACAGCGGGGCACGTGGCACGTGGCACAGTGCGGATGCGACACTCACGTGGGGCACCCGCAGGTGGTCCGGGAAGCCGGTGCCGTGGTACAGCACGCGGAAGTGCGCGGGGTGCGAGCGCGCGGTGCGCAGCATGGCCTCGTACAGCGGGGCACGTGGCACGTGGCACGTGGCACAGTGCGGATGCGACACTCACGTGGGGCACCCGCAGGTGGTCCGGGAAGCCGGTGCCGTGGTACAGCACGCGGAAGTGCGCGGGGTGCGAGCGCGCGGTGCGCAGCATGGCCTCGTACAGCGGGGCACGTGGCACGTGGCACAGTGCGGATGCGACACTCACGTGGGGCACCCGCAGGTGGTCCGGGAAGCCGGTGCCGTGGTACAGCACGCGGAAGTGCGCGGGGTGCGAGCGCGCGGTGCGCAGCATGGCCTCGTACAGCGGGGCACGTGGCACGTGGCACGTGGCACAGTGCGGATGCGACACTCACGTGGGGCACCCGCAGGTGGTCCGGGAAGCCGGTGCCGTGGTACAGCACGCGGAAGTGCGCGGGGTGCGAGCGCGCGGTGCGCAGCATGGCCTCGTACAGCGGGGCACGTGGCACGTGGCACGTGGCACAGTGCGGATGCGACACTCACGTGGGGCACCCGCAGGTGGTCCGGGAAGCCGGTGCCGTGGTACAGCACGCGGAAGTGCGCGGGGTGCGAGCGCGCGGTGCGCAGCATGGCCTCGTACAGCGGGACACGTGGCACGTGGCACGTGGCACAGTGCGGATGCGACACTCACGTGGGGCACCCGCAGGTGGTCCGGGAAGCCGGTGCCGTGGTACAGCACGCGGAAGTGCGCGGGGTGCGAGCGCGCGGTGCGCAGCATGGCCTCGTACAGCGGGGCACGTGGCACGTGGCACAGTGCGGATGCGACACTTACGTGGGGCACCCGCAGGTGGTCCGGGAAGCCGGTGCCGTGGTACAGCACGCGGAAGTGCGCGGGGTGCGAGCGCGCGGTGCGCAGCATGGCCTCGTACAGCGGGGCACGTGGCACGTGGCACAGTGCGGATGCGACACTCACGTGGGGCACCCGCAGGTGGTCCGGGAAGCCGGTGCCGTGGTACAGCACGCGGAAGTGCGCGGGGTGCGAGCGCGCGGTGCGCAGCATGGCCTCGTACAGCGGGGCACGTGGCACAGTGCGGATGCGACACTCACGTGGGGCACCCGCAGGTGGTCCGGGAAGCCGGTGCCGTGGTACAGCACGCGGAAGTGCGCGGGGTGCGAGCGCGCGGTGCGCAGCATGGCCTCGTACAGCGGGGCACGTGGCACGTGGCACAGTGCGGATGCGACACTCACGTGGGGCACCCGCAGGTGGTCCGGGAAGCCGGTGCCGTGGTACAGCACGCGGAAGTGCGCGGGGTGCGAGCGCGCGGTGCGCAGCATGGCCTCGTACAGCGGGGCACGTGGCACGTGGCACGTGGCACAGTGCGGATGCGACACTCACGTGGGGCACCCGCAGGTGGTCCGGGAAGCCGGTGCCGTGGTACAGCACGCGGAAGTGCGCGGGGTGCGAGCGCGCGGTGCGCAGCATGGCCTCGTACAGCGGGGCACGTGGCACAGTGCGGATGCGACACTCACGTGGGGCACCCGCAGGTGGTCCGGGAAGCCGGTGCCGTGGTACAGCACGCGGAAGTGCGCGGGGTGCGAGCGCACGGTGCGCAGCATGGCCTCGTACAGCGGGGCACGTGGCACGTGGCACGTGGCACAGTGCGGATGCGACACTCACGTGGGGCACCCGCAGGTGGTCCGGGAAGCCGGTGCCGTGGTACAGCACGCGGAAGTGCGCGGGGTGCGAGCGCGCGGTGCGCAGCATGGCCTCGTACAGCGGGGCACGTGGCACAGTGCGGATGCGACACTCACGTGGGGCACCCGCAGGTGGTCCGGGAAGCCGGTGCCGTGGTACAGCACGCGGAAGTGCGCGGGGTGCGAGCGCACGGTGCGCAGCATGGCCTCGTACAGCGGGGCACGTGGCACGTGGCACGTGGCACAGTGCGGATGCGACACTCACGTGGGGCACCCGCAGGTGGTCCGGGAAGCCGGTGCCGTGGTACAGCACGCGGAAGTGCGCGGGGTGCGAGCGCACGGTGCGCAGCATGGCCTCGTACAGCGGGGCACGTGGCACGTGGCACGTGGCACAGTGCGGATGCGACACTCACGTGGGGCACCCGCAGGTGGTCCGGGAAGCCGGTGCCGTGGTACAGCACGCGGAAGTGCGCGGGGTGCGAGCGCGCGGTGCGCAGCATGGCCTCGTACAGCGGGACACGTGGCACGTGGCACGTGGCACAGTGCGGATGCGACACTCACGTGGGGCACCCGCAGGTGGTCCGGGAAGCCGGTGCCGTGGTACAGCACGCGGAAGTGCGCGGGGTGCGAGCGCGCGGTGCGCAGCATGGCCTCGTACAGCGGGGCACGTGGCACGTGGCACAGTGCGGATGCGACACTCACGTGGGGCACCCGCAGGTGGTCCGGGAAGCCGGTGCCGTGGTACAGCACGCGGAAGTGCGCGGGGTGCGAGCGCGCGGTGCGCAGCATGGCCTCGTACAGCGGGACACGTGGCACGTGGCACGTGGCACAGTGCGGATGCGACACTCACGTGGGGCACCCGCAGGTGGTCCGGGAAGCCGGTGCCGTGGTACAGCACGCGGAAGTGCGCGGGGTGCGAGCGCGCGGTGCGCAGCATGGCCTCGTACAGCGGGGCACGTGGCACGTGGCACAGTGCGGATGCGACACTCACGTGGGGCACCCGCAGGTGGTCCAAGAAGCCGGTGCCGTGGTACAGCACGCGGAAGTGCGCGGGGTGCGAGCGCGCGGTGCGCAGCATGGCCTCGTACAGCGGGACACGTGGCACGTGGCACGTGGCACAGTGCGGATGCGACACTCACGTGGGGCACCCGCAGGTGGTCCGGGAAGCCGGTGCCGTGGTACAGCACGCGGAAGTGCGCGGGGTGCGAGCGCGCGGTGCGCAGCATGCCTCGTACAGCGGGGCACGTGGCACGTGGCACGTGGCACAGTGCGGATGCGACACTCACGTGGGGCACCCGCAGGTGGTCCGGGAAGCCGGTGCCGTGGTACAGCACGCGGAAGTGCGCGGGGTGCGAGCGCGCGGTGCGCAGCATGGCCTCGTACAGCGGGGCACGTGGCACGTGGCACGTGGCACAGTGCGGATGCGACACTCACGTGGGGCACCCGCAGGTAGTCCAGGAAGCCGGTGCCGTGGTACAGCACGCGGAAGTGCGCGGGGTGCGAGCGCGCGGTGCGCAGCAATGGCCTCGTACAGCGGGGCACGTGGCACGTGGCACGTGGCACAGTGCGGATGCGACACTCACGTGGGGCACCCGCAGGTGGTCCGGGAAGCCGGTGCCGTGGTACAGCACGCGGAAGTGCGCGGGGTGCGAGCGCGCGGTGCGCAGCATGGCCTCGTACAGCGGGGCACGTGGCACGTGGCACGTGGCACAGTGCGGATGCGACACTCACGTGGGGCACCCGCAGGTGGTCCGGGAAGCCGGTGCCGTGGTACAGCACGCGGAAGTGCGCGGGGTGCGAGCGCGCGGTGCGCAGCATGGCCTCGTACAGCGGGGCACGTGGCACGTGGCACAGTGCGGATGCGACACTCACGTGGGGCACCCGCAGGTGGTCCGGGAAGCCGGTGCCGTGGTACAGCACGCGGAAGTGCGCGGGGTGCGAGCGCGCGGTGCGCAGCATGGCCTCGTACAGCGGGGCACGTGGCACGTGGCACAGTGCGGATGCGACACTCACGTGGGGCACCCGCAGGTGGTCCGGGAAGCCGGTGCCGTGGTACAGCACGCGGAAGTGCGCGGGGTGCGAGCGCGCGGTGCGCAGCATGGCCTCGTACAGCGGGGCACGTGGCACGTGGCACGTGGCACAGTGCGGATGCGACACTCACGTGGGGCACCCGCAGGTGGTCCGGGAAGCCGGTGCCGTGGTACAGCACGCGGAAGTGCGCGGGGTGCGAGCGCGCGGTGCGCAGCATGGCCTCGTACAGCGGGGCACGTGGCACGTGGCACAGTGCGGATGCGACACTCACGTGGGGCACCCGCAGGTGGTCCGGGAAGCCGGTGCCGTGGTACAGCACGCGGAAGTGCGCGGGGTGCGAGCGCGCGGTGCGCAGCATGGCCTCGTACAGCGGGGCACGTGGCACGTGGCACGTGGCACAGTGCGGATGCGACACTCACGTGGGGCACCCGCAGGTGGTCCGGGAAGCCGGTGCCGTGGTACAGCACGCGGAAGTGCGCGGGGTGCGAGCGCGCGGTGCGCAGCATGGCCTCGTACAGCGGGGCACGTGGCACGTGGCACAGTGCGGATGCGACACTCACGTGGGGCACCCGCAGGTGGTCCGGGAAGCCGGTGCCGTGGTACAGCACGCGGAAGTGCGCGGGGTGCGAGCGCGCGGTGCGCAGCATGGCCTCGTACAGCGGGGCACGTGGCACGTGGCACGTGGCACAGTGCGGATGCGACACTCACGTGGGGCACCCGCAGGTGGTCCGGGAAGCCGGTGCCGTGGTACAGCACGCGGAAGTGCGCGGGGTGCGAGCGCGCGGTGCGCAGCATGGCCTCGTACAGCGGGGCACGTGGCACGTGGCACAGTGCGGATGCGACACTCACGTGGGGCACCCGCAGGTGGTCCGGGAAGCCGGTGCCGTGGTACAGCACGCGGAAGTGCGCGGGGTGCGAGCGCGCGGTGCGCAGCATGGCCTCGTACAGCGCCGCCAGCTGCGCGTGCAGCTCGCGCAGCGCCGCGTAGCCCAGCGCCTCCTGCTCGTACACGCACACCAGCTCCTTAACAACCTCCACCGCCAGCTCCCATTGCCGCCCGCGGTTCAGCAGCCGCGCGATCTCCAGGTACAGCGCCTCCTACGACAATTATAATAATAATGTCCTCCATGCGGAATTTTGCTCATGGAGGCCAGTCTCAACGGAGACTATTCATCTGCGCGAGACAGTATTATAGTGCCCAAGTGTTTGCGCAACCACAAACGCACTTTCTATTCCCTCATTCTTAGAGTCCGCTGGGACGGTAATCCGACACGACTGGAGAGACCAGACGCAGGACCACAATAGCAACAGCTGCTACTGAGAATTTCTTAACAGAAAAACCCAATAACTGATTTTGGAACAATTGACTACAAAACTATGATACTTTTTGCTGATATTCCTGTACAACCCCCATAGAAAAAGAAAATTAAGTAGAATCTCTACATAAAATGAGTGCCAACTACTCTATAGTGCCGAATAGATGGGTGCAGTGGCGATGTAAGAATATTCACTACGACATATCTTCCCGTGGGTGTCATAAGAGGCGTCAGGAGGAAACTGAGGCAGGAGATGGACAGCTCCATCTTTCTGATAATAGCAAAATAACAATAAAAACTGCTGTTGACAACCCGCTCGCCAAGAGTGGCATCTATGACAATATGGGATATATTGGCGAGTTACAATGAAACGGTCCCCAAACCCCGGCGGCCTTGCTATTTCTGCCTACGGTGGCGGTGGCGATTCGGTTGATTGGAACCCATATATTATTTTCTGACTTTATGGAGAAAGATAACCTGGTCGGGCCCCGACGGTTAGACATAAAATGAGATTAACTTCATTATGAAGACTAGATGGCAATTGTTCAGCGATCGCGAAGGTGAAAACTGGCATTGATCACCGAATTGTGAGAGGCACACTGAACCTAAACGTTAAGTCGGAAAGGTCACGTCTAATAAAGTCAACGCTCCGTCCCCTCCTGCTCTAATCAAAACCCTTGAACTTTCAGCTCAAGATAAAAATCGTTTTCAGTGCCAAAAAGACTGCAATAGAGTGAACGATATGAATGACAAGCTCGTGGAAACTGTCCATGCGGTCTGAGCTACAAAGAGGAGACGACCTAAGCAACTGTGCAGTGTGATTCTTTCTAGGTCCAGACTTCATCACAGTGGGCGTTGCTTTAGTTAGTATACTGTCAGCGTTCGTCCGCTTATGTATCTAAAATAGCAAATTGGTGTATTTTCGTAGTATTAAGAAGAAAAGAATGAAGTGTTGTGTTTTATCGTGTAAAAACTACTCAGATAGATGCTCTGATCCTATGGATGGCATTTGGCATTTGTAAGTAATTTTATACCTAATTTATTAAAATAGTTCGAGAAAAATCTCTGCCTAGGTTTTCAAATATAATTCGGTGCATTCAACACTAGATGGCGACAATTTGTTTCATGGGAACTAAAAATATAAAGGTACGTAGAGCTCGTATTATTGCTCGTATCGAGTATTGGTAAAATGATCATACGAAGGTGCTGAAATTTGTAATGCATTCAGTTTAAAAGAATTTTTAATCGCCATAATATACGTTTTATAGTTATTTTTAATAATTTTGTGAACAGCCCGCCATTTAGATACCTAGTAGTTTAGATACCTTTACGATAGTAAAGGTATCTAAACTACATTGCAACATCGATATGGAACGATGCGAGTAGTTTTACTATTTATCGGTAAATGGAAAATAGTAAAGTGGGCGGGGCTTAATAACCCCTCATCCCGATAGCTGTCACGCGTTGTTACATAGTGAAATCTAAATACAACACCTCCTCTTTGTATTTGCTCCGTGGGTCGGAGCTAAGTTCTGCAAGACCCGTTGCAAAAAATCATTGCGAATCGTCTCGCAGGCAGACTCGACAACTTCCAGCCTCCCCAACAAGCCGGTTTCCGAAAAGGTACCATAGACTACATACATATCCTTCGGCAAATTGTATATAAATCTGAAGAGCACAATCTGCCACTTTGTCTTGCATATGTGGACAATAATTTCGTCAAAATTTGGGCGGTGCTACCATCTCTACAGCGGTGCCAAGTTGACTGTCCGTATATCGAAGTGCTGAAGTGTTTGTACAGAAGGGCTATGATGGCTATCCGAGTACTGAACCAGAATACGAAACCTATCAAATTGCAGAGGTGTAAGACAGGGTGACGTTATATCCCCGACACTCTTGCACCGCTGCATTGAAAGACGTTTTCAAGCTACTGGACTGCAAAGGATGCGGTATTAACATCAATGGCGAGACATCACTCACCTTCAATTTGCCGACGATATAGTCTTTATGGCCGAATCGTTGGATCTAAGCACTATGCTCAATAACCTTAATAGTGTCTCCCAACGGATAGGTCTTAAGATGAATATAGACAAAACAAAAATTGTAACGACCATGTCACTCGCATGCCGGTAGTTGTTGCGAGCACTCAGCTCAAAGTTGTCGACGAGTATGTTTAGCTAGGAAAAATAGTCCAACTAGGTAAGTCTGATTTCGACCGAGAGGTCAATCGACGGATTCAACTTGTCTGGGCAGCGTTCAAGAGATTACGACACCTGTTCTCGTCTGACGAAAATTTTGAGGTATACCTCAAAACTTCAAAACAAAATTGTACAACCAGTGCGTGTTGCCAGTGATGACTTATGAATCTGAGACATGGTCCTTCGCTCCTGGTAGTTTGAGGAAGCTCAAGGTTACTCAGCGAGCTATAGAGAAGACTATTCTCGGAGTTTTTCTGTGTGATAGATTTGAAATGAAATTAGGATACCGTAGTATAACCAGAGTAACTGACACAACCCAACGGATTATGGCAATGAGCCGGCCATATAGCTTAAAGAACAGATAACCGATGTGGACGAAATGTTTTCGAGTGGCAGCATCGTACCGGTAGGCGAAGTGTCGGGCGAACCCTGCACTAAATGAAGTGACGACCTGGTAAGGTATGCAGAAAGTAGGTGGATGCATGTGGACAAGGACCGTGCTTTGTGGCACTCCTTGGGAAGGCCTATGTTCAACAGTTTAAAAGAATTTAGATTTGAAAAAGTATTATCGCAAGATGTTGTAAAATACTTCAAAACCATTGATGTAAAGAAGACCGCAGATTTGTGGGGGATTTCCGTTACAGTTATTGCGTCCATAATAGATTTAATTGCACCTCATCTTGCTATTATTTTTAATACTTGTATCGATTCTGGTGTGTTTCCTGATTTAATGAAGTATAGTAAAGTAATACCTTTATTTAAATCTGGTAGTACATTGGACCCCGCTAATTTTAGACCTATTTCTGTACTACCAACTCTCAGTAAAATTTTTGAAAAAATAATTTTGGATCAATTGTTAACTTTTTTTAATACAAATAAATTACTTCATAAAAACCAATTTGGTTTTACAAGAGGTCGCTCGACGTCGGACGCCGGTGTTGAGCTTATGAAATATATTTTTAATGCCTGGGAGAATTCACAAGATGCCTTAGGTATTTTCTGTGATCTTTCCAAGGCTTTCGATTGTGTTCATCATGAGACATTAATCAGGAAACTACAACATTACGGTGTAAAAAATTTAGCGCTTAGACTTATTACTTCATATTTAAGTAACAGAATTCAAAAAGTAGTGATTAATGGTAAAGGTTCCTCCGGATCAGTAGTATCAATGGGCGTTCCTCAGGGCTCGATTCTTGGCCCATTCCTGTTTTTAATCTATATTAATGACTTACCTTATCTTGTAGGGGACAATCACGATATAGTATTATTTGCTGACGATACCTCTTTGATTTTCAAACTCAAACGACAGATAATTAGTTATGACGATGTAAATAATGCTCTATCGAAATTGGTACATTGGTTTAACGCCAACAATATGCTCTTAAACGGCAATAAGACAAAGTGTATTAAATTTACAATACCTAATGTAAAACATTCGAATACCAATGTGCTGTTAAATGGGGAGGAGTTGAGTCTTGTGGATACCACTGTTTTTCTTGGTATTACTATTGACGCGAAACTTCAATGGGGCCCCCATATATCTAAATTAGCAAGCAGACTTAGATCTGCAGCATATGCTGTAAGAAAGATTAGAAGTCTCACAGATGTTGAGACAGCTAGATTAGTGTATTTTAGTTACTTTCATAGCGTAATGTCTTATGGAATTTTGCTATGGGGTAATGCGACTGATATTGAAGCTATATTTGTTTTGCAAAAGAGAGCCGTACGGGCGATTTATAACCTAAATTGTAAAGAGTCCCTCAGAGAAAAATTTAAAGAAATAAACATATTAACTTTTGCATCGCAATATATTTATGAGAATGTAATGTATGTGCATAAAAACATAAATAGCTTTAATAAGAATAAGGATGTGCATACTTTAAATACTAAGAACAAACATAAGCTTGTAATGCCAGTTACTAGACTCCACAGAATCAGTAATTCATTTATGGGGCAATGTATACGCTTTTACAACAAAATCCCAGAACATATTCAAAGTTTGTCAATAAACAAGTTTAAAAGTTTTATTAAAGAAAAACTGTACAGGAAGGGTTATTATAACATCAAGGAATACATGAATGAAAATAACCCCTGGGAATAGGGTGATCGCCACCATGCTGGTTCTATGAAAATATCATTTAAAAATTGTATAAACAAAATTATTGTTAAGTGAAATTATGTTTAAAAAAAAGTCCCGCTGGGTTTCTTGCTGGTTCTTCCCAGGACTGAGGTATTTTCCGAACCAGTGGTAAATAAAAAATGACTTTCAATAAGTATTATGTAATAATCAATATTGAATAAAAAATATTCTATTCTATTCTATTCTATTCTAGTGGAGTTGTGAAGGGCTGTAATGAATGAATGTAGGTATGAAAAATAGGTAATACGAAATTTGTAATAATTTGCATTTTTTTATTTAAAAATATCACAAAAATGTCAACAACCCTTCAAGGTTTGGTTATATTGACGTTTGTTGTCTTGCTGGCTTTTCTATAAGTACTTCATACCTTCAAATCCCTATGTGTTACGTGTTCAGCGCAGTCCTCCGTGGGATGACGTAATCTAGGTGGGAGGGGACAATCACTCCATTCCAGCAGTTTTGCATGCAACCGTAGAGCTAGACCTGCTTCTGTCCAATGTTGGGCGTCACGGTGCATTTGGGCTAGTTTGTGAACGTATCTAGAAGAAATAATTAATATTATGTGTTTGTGTGAGCTGGAACGTACAGGGATGTGAATTAATAATTAAAAAAGGGCTTTGATGCAAAAATAAATCTTAAGTTATTTTGGTTTAAGTTGTCGTCAAAAACCAAATGTTTCAAAAACACTGCAATGTGAAACATTAATAAATTGTGAATAAATTTACTATCATATTTTTATGATGGACGAATGAGTATATTTTGTCAAAAGACTTGTAGCTACTGCCACAACTGCTGACATAAAAAGTTTTTGTTTTTTAATACAAGTTATAGGAATTATTCACGAAAGCTTGAATGGCAGCGAATTGCATCTCTTGTATTATCATTGAAATAAAGAGTTGAAGTGATATTGATACGTTAAAGTAATGCGAGTTTGTTTATTAAATATCTATGCATGTAAAGTATTAATGGAAACGTTGTAACATATGCTTCGATATTGATATATCTCATGATTTTATTCACTTAGGTGCCTTTAGATATTAACGTTATTAACACTCCGCTTGGTTAAGCTGTCTTTAAAATCCTCCAAATACTTCGTGATGTGACACGTCAGCATAATGTGAAAGAACTTTGTCAACAAAACGACACGTCAGAGTAGGCTGCATGGTCTAAAACCTTTGCCTGATTAAATTGACAACTCATAACACGAACAAGAATAACGCGTAGGTGACGTCACTGACCGTATGTACATGTGCGGGCGCTCGATGTGCTCGTAGAAGCGCAGCACGCGCACGGCGAGGTGCACGCGCTGCGCGGCAGCGCGGTACTGCAGCAGCGCGTCCAGCTGGCGTGCAGCCGCCGCGACCAGCGCGGGCCCTGCGTCCCCTGCGCCCCCCGCACCGCCCGTGCCCAGCAGGCGCCCGCACGCCGACACAAAACGCGCGCGCCAGCCGCCGTCGCCCAGCCCGCGCGCCGCCAGCACGTCCAGCTTGTCGATCAGCTCGTTCTCCAGCACGCGCAGCGGCGCATCGCCTGCGATCACATTACCCTTACGTGTTAAGAGAGCATGTGCGAAAAACGATAATACAGTGTCATTTAAGTAACTGCGTAATAAACATCTGCTGTCAAATAGAACTGCGCGCACCGATGAGTTTCTGTCTGAACGGTATAAAGTGTGGAGTATAAGTACAGGCCATGAGACATTACATATTAGTCCTTACAGGTAATAACATCTGTAGTCTTCAGGCTGGTGCAACTTCCATAGTAAAAATTATATGTACTACAGGGGTCAAATTTTAATGACGGTTAGCTCTTCTTTCTGCTTTTCGTAATATGTCTAATAACGACATTGTCAAATGAAATAGGTTCAAATGTCAAATGAAAAATGAAAAAATTTTATCAATTAAGATTGCTTTTAATTTTGCTATAGGAGCCGTTGTTCATTTACAGAATTGTTAAGAAATTAAATATGCATTATAAAACTTTCCAATTAAATGGTGCAAGAAGCTTAATAAATGATAACAAGAAAAGGTTATTCGTAGCAATATTTCCCTTAGATGATGAAAGGTAGTGGTGATTCCAACTTTAATAGTAATATGATATTTAACGCGAGTACATTTTTGGACTAGCCATCTATGTAGGACAGGTTTTTATACTGTAAAATTGTGTCCACAAATACAAACACACTATTTCCTAAATCTGATAGTTCGATGGTATAGCAATCCAAAACGAATTATACTTAGAAACTACACAGTCAATTCTGACTGCTAACATTCTACTTGTTCAATAAAAATGTGATTTTATTTATATTATTTTTTCAGATACAAGCAATGGGTGAAATAGCTGGCACATGCACCAATTGAAAAGATTCACACGTTAAGACATATTTGTGACAAACATTGCATTTGAACCCAACTAAAACGAACTTTTATTTTTTCAGTGGACTTAATTTAAACTTCTACAATTATGTGTATGTTAATTATGTTTCATTTACATGTAGCAAAAGATAATATACCTCTAAAGTCACATTTTGGTAAGAATTCTATTATATAAATGAACTCAATGTTATTTGTAAATACTTGGTTATAAATAAAAAAAATTATAGTTTCATCTACAAACATTAGCTATAATGAGCACTCATTTTGAAAGCGACAATTAGTAAACGATCTCTGCGAATAGTATGTACATAGGTACCTCTGTGAAGAAGCCTAGCGATTTGTACATAGTATTTGTTACACATAAAAGCAATTTAATCTAATCAGTATTAAAACCCAATATTTTTACCCTAAAAAAAACTAACGTTGAAAACAAGCATCCAGACGCAGACTTTTTATTTTACAGCATAGCAACAATTGTTCAGCGCGGGAAGGAAGCCTCGGTCCTGCAGTGCCGCGGCCAAACGCTTAGCCACTGCGCTACGGAATCGTCATTTATTTTTTACTTAATTAATTACTAATATAATAGTGCGTTTTTTATTTTATATTTTCTTTATCCATATTTTTGTACCTAATTGTAGAGATATAATTACAAATTGCTGTGTGTAAAATACATTGATTTTTTATCCTCATCGGCATTTTTACTTTCCAATCACACTTTCCAATTTTACAATCCCCATGTTAAAAAAATTATTTCTCATAAATAATTCAGTATAAAGATCTAACTTTTCGTATGTAAAAATATCGATAAACCATATATCGATAAAGGTTATATCGACAAAACTATTCGAGGATAGACATTTACACCACTATTGTAATTCGTCAATGTTGTCAGTACTGTTTCTCAAAACTAAATGTCATATCTTGATGTTGGTAGAGTAGCTTGGCGTAATTTCATGCAATTATTTTTACTATGGAAGTCCCGCCTCTTAAACGTAGTGATTATATTCTCTTTGGTAGTCTTCGTTGTTTGAAGTTCGTCATCTACCATACGATACACACCAAACACAACATCTGTTTGTTTTTCATGCAATCGTGTTCCTACCAATCCAGTGTCACAGTTATGCTACAGCTATAAAGTCATGCGTATTACATTCCAAAAACAATTTTTAAAATTCTTTTTATAAAACGTAAAAACGTAAACGAATTGAAGAAATATCAAGATCTTTCGCAGGTGAATTTGATTTAATGGAATGAATTATTGAATTGAAATCAATTTGATTTAAATTAAATTGTATTTTTTTTTATAACAGTGAAGTGACAATCGATCTTATAATTCAGCTGATAATAAGTACCTACTGGAGCCCATGGATATCTGTAATTAACTTTAAATAAAGAAGACTACAGATGCGTTATAACTAGTGACCGATCGATGATTCGGTTTCGGTTTCGGTAAGTTTCGGCAAAAAAATCTAGTTTCGGTAATAGTTTCGGTTTCGGCAAAAAATCTGTCGGCGGCGGCGAAACTCGGTGTTCGTGGATTATCGTGCGTCGTTCGGATGAGTTGGTGACTCGTGTATAATTCATAATTATACAGAAACAGAAACTTTTTTATTCAATATAGATTGTAAATAATAATTATTGAAAGTCACTCTTTCAAAAAAAATTCAAAATTTCAGTTCAAAAAATAACCTCTGTCCTTGGAAGAACCAGCAAGAAACCCAGCGGGATTTTTTTTAATAACAGCTTACAATCAGAGGCGTAGCGTGGACTAATACAAACGTGGGCGAAGTTGCATCAGTGAGACCCCTTTTATTTCGTTCCAAGGGCCTTTCACCGTGAAGCCCCATCTCGTGCCACTGTTTACAACTGGTTTAATGAGTTTAGACGTGGTCTGAAGATAACATCAGTGTTGGTCGGATAAGCTTAGGCATCGGTATAGTCAAGTGCACAAAATCCTCCATGAAAATTAAGCGGTCAGGAAGCTTTGTGCCCGGTGGATACCTCATAATTTGACAGAGGCCTAAAAACTCCGTCGTGTTGATTGGTGTCGTGAAATGGTTCAAAGATTTAATGGAGGTGACTCAAATGCTGTGTTCGACATACTTACGGGTGACGAAAGCTGGATTTATTGTTATGATCCTGAAAGAGACAGTCTGCTTTCTGGGTATTTCTTTCCGAGGGGTTGCCAACTAAAGTGAAGAGAGGTCAAAGCGTGGGGGAAAAAGATGGTGGCCTCGTTCTTCGGAATGTCTACAGGTCATTATAGAACAACTGTTTTAGTGGCTCGAAAAACAGTTACTGCAGAGTGGTGCACTAACAATTGTTTGCCAGTTGTCTTGGAAAAAGTTCGGGAGAAATGAGCTCGCAGTAGGATCCTCTTTCACTACGACAAAGCGTTGTCGTGATGAAAGAGCACACCGCCAAGCAAACAACTGACTACTTGGCGACATCAGACGTGGAATTACTGGGTCACCCGCCCTATAGCCCCGACCACGCACCTTGTGATTTTTATTTATTTCCAAAAGTAAAAGAAAAACCTCGAGGAAAATGTTTTATGGACGCCGAAGAAGCAGTGGCTGCGTTTCAAAATGCCGTCGAAGAGATCCCTAAGGACGAGTGGGCAAAGTGCTTTTCTCAGTGGTTCCATCGAATGCAGCGATGTTTTGTGTAAATGGACGCTATTTTGAAAAGATATAACAAAACTAATAACTTGCTAGTTTGTTCACTTTTTGATTTTCTAAGAACTATCAGTGTCACCCTCGTACCTACGCATATCTACTAATTCCTAACAAGTCGCGTATTGCGTCAATGTAACAATCGCGGTCTTTGAAGGCAATTAGAACATACTCACAGTCGCACTTAAGAGGGGCTTCTTGCGAGGCTCCAAACAAACACACTTAAATTTGTGACTTTCCTTTTCGAGCGTAACAGTGGTGAAATTAATTAGTCATCTGTGGTAAAGTCTGGGGGCATCGCATTTTAAGGGGCCTCGCGAGGCCCTTTAGGTGCGAGGCCGTAGGCGAAGGTCTACCTCGCCCACGCCTAGCTACGCCACTCTTACAATGATGTATGTAACTCAATTAACAACACAAAACAAATTAGAAATAGCTTGGTAGTGATCACCTCATTCCCAGAGTTATTATCATTCATAAATTCCTTAATATTATAATAACCCTTTTTATACAAACTTAGTTTATTAAAGTTTTAGAACTTTGAGCAGGTTTTGTATATTTTTTGGGATTTTGTTAAGTTGTGTGTATATTGTGTGAGTGTGATATATTAAGTTAATGCTCACATTGAATAATATTAACAATATTGTGAACACAATAAAATATGTTCTCAATTAACAAGTAACTTTTCATGTGTGTAAGTGTTGATTTTTACTTTAAAATAAATATATTGCTACATGACCATTACAGTTACTGTATTTCATTAAAATGAAACCTATGTAAAGTACCTGTATAAAATATAAAAATATACCAGATTTCAGCATACAATAAAAAAAAATATGTCTAAATAAGTTTCGGTTTCGGTTTCGGCCGAAACTGACACCCAGACCGAAGGTTCATTTTCGGTTTCGGTTTCGGTTGAAAATCCTGTTTCGGTCGGACACTAGTTATAACCTAACCTAGTTATAACCTCTAAGAGCTGAGATGGAATGTCTCACAGCCTGTAATTATACTGGCTCTCTACCCTTCAGACTGGAACATAGCAGTGCAAGACTGTCTTCAGCTAGCACCCGTATCGTACTAAACACTCGTTTCAGAGCACTGCGGGCGCTACCCGTAGGGGTCTCCCGCATTACGGGCTACCCGTACGGGACTCCCGTACAGCTGTGAAACCAGCCTAAGAGCTGAGATGGAATGTCTCACAGCCTGTAATTATACTGGCTTTCTACCCTTCAGACTGGAACACAGCAGTGCAAGACTGTCTTCAGCTAGCACCCGTATCGTACTAAACACTCGTTTCAGAGCACTGCGGGTGCTACCCGTAGGGGTCTCCCGCATTACGGGCTACCCGTACGGGACTCCCGTACAGCTGTGAAACCAGCCTAAGAGCTGAGATGGAATGCCTCACTCAGACTCATAGACAGAAAAAGCACTCTTACCTAGGAGTTATAACGTTATGACACATTAGTACATACGGATAGAAAACAATTACATTATATGACTTACTGCTCTCCCCGTTGGCGACGTTATGCTGATATTCGACCACCATCATGTCATAGAAGAGCGGTATGGTAATGTCACGTACTTCGTCGTCGGGTAGGAAGCTCACCTCCAGAAACTCGCCCACCACAAACGGGATCATCGGATACTTATGCTCGCCTAGAATGGAAAAAGATTTTCTTTTTATAATTATTAACCTAGTAGAACTCACCTTGCTTCATACAGGTTATATTCACCACAAATAAAACAACAAGACGTAACTTGTTGTTTCATTTATAGAAAAAAAGTTATAAATCAACCTTAATATAGTTAAATAATATCTAAAAGATAGAGATCCGTAGCATGACAAAAATTAGTCAATTTGTCCTTAATCGCTTAAAGGTTAAGGCACCACTGTTGTAATAGTAATGCCAGAGCCTAAGAAGAACATACAGTCAGTCCTCACGTTGGATGTTTTCCGAAAGGACGATAGTCTAGGCATTCGTCGTGACGAATAAAATTGCTAGGGTTATCACAATGAGAAGTAATGAGAAACAATATCGTGATTTTTTTATTCCACGTTTAAACAAATTATTCTTTAACTACTTATTTCGGACCATAATCGATATGGCTTAGTAAGTAATTTATAAACTAAATTATGTTAGTAACCAGATTAACTAATTATGTATAACTAAATTAATTCATATACCACTGCCCACTTCCCACAGCACCAGACCCGCAGCAGTGCATACGTGTCCGGTGATGCAGAAACGGGGAGTCTGGTCTCTCCACAATAACTCTCAGGATGCTGTTGGTGCTTCCCCGAAGCCTGCGCATCAGGGATGCTGTTCTATTTCGCAGAATAGCTTGAGAGCTCTCCGTTATCTCACAACTTTTTACGGTAGAAGAACTTGAGTTGCGACACTTGGTTTTTTTACAAGTTATGTTTTTGATGGCATCTCATTTGTTTTTCTAGATAGTTATATCTATGTACCTATCTACACCTATTATTCCATTATATTATACATACATAGATACACTGATTTATTCACTACAAATGTAACTTTGTAATCCTATATATTTATATGGGATTACAAAGTTATTTATGCAATTGGTGTATCTTGAAAGCTGGACCGAAATTGCAAAATATTTTAATTTTTCCTTGATTAATATACTAAACAATGATTGTATTCCAAATTTGAAGATTCTTTGTCTACTAGAAGTGCCTTAGAGTTTTGATGATCGGTCAGTCAGTGAGTGACAAAATTAAGAAACTTTGACTAGTTATAATTCTTAAAATACAGGTTCAAATTGAATAAAGATTGAAATATACCGAGTTTATACAATGCCTACTTGGATACTGAAAAGCTCAGGCTTCTAGTTTTATCCACAACGAAGTTATAGGGTTTCTAAAATGGCCTGAACTGCTTAGCCTTAACTGAAAAGGATGGTACGGCCGTGCTGCTTTTTTGTCCGACTTGGCGGGGGCACTGCCGTGCTCCCAGATTAATAAGCAGGTACAAAAAAAAATAATTAGCGAAAAAAGTTTATTTGCAACGTGACAAGACAACTCTGGCGAACAATTAATAACTGGATGTTCGAACGGTCTCGCACTGCGCTCGCGTCTCGCACCGCATAGCACGATTGCTCCGTCTGGATGCCTTCGATGAGTGAGTGTTAGTAGTAGTTCGAGTTTGGTAATGGTGGTGCAATGAGCGTGGTAATAGTGTGGCGCAGGGACTCACCGAGCGCGTACCAGAGGCGCGCCATGGCGGCGGCGGCGGCGCGGCGCAGGTCGCCGTAGCTGGCGGCCAGGCGGCGGCGGCGCGCCGGCGGCAGCGCCTGCAGCTGCAGCGCCGGCGCCATGCACAGCGCCGCGCTCGCCGCGAACCACTCGCGCGCCCACGCCTGCACCCCCGCGCCCGCACCCCCGCCCGAGCACGCCTGCGCGCGCTCGCACAGCGTGCTCGACAACAGCCTGCACGAACACTCTTTCTTTATTAATTACTAGTGACCCGCTCCGCCTTTGCCTACTTACGTTTTAATAATGTGGCGTTATTTACATTTAAAATAATCAAAGATCATTTATTTTATCAATTCTTCGTTTTTTTTTTGAAAAAAATACAGCCTATTTCTTTTTTTATCTTTATCTGTTCGTGAAGTTTCATCAGAATCAGTTCAGCCATTCCGAATGGTAAGTAAAAAAAAGTGGATGCTGTGGCTCATAGACAACTAACTACATGTTTCTACGGCTCAAAATCAAAATACAGATGCATTTTCACCCCTGACGAATAAGATCAAAAGTCTGGTTTCCCAACACCATAATAAGAACAAAACAAAAAAAAAAATACTAAACGATTACCAACTTGATAGTCTCGTAGAGGACATTTCCCCAATGAGGCTGCTAATGTATAGGCTTAAATTTAACAGTGGACTTTAAATAGGCTGTAACGGTAACCAACTTTGTTTTCATTTTACTTGGTCTACAAAACTCAACACTACAATATATTTACAAATATTATAAAACACACATTTCAAAATATTATTCTATTATAGACAGCGTCCACAAAAATATTATGTAAAAATTAACATCAATGTAAAATTATGTTAATTCTAAACTAAACACTTCATCATCATTACAACCTTTCACAAGTCCACTGCAGAACAAAGCTCTCCCTCAAATAATGCCACAAAACACTGAATACTTAGAATATAGTTATTGATACAATTTATTTTTTGTGCTATTAATACTTACTACAAATTTTAAAATCGACATTACTACTATTAAAAGCCAATGCCGTGTAATACCGGCGTAAGAGTATCCCTCACAATATATCATCACGTGGACATCGTAATAGTCTCATAAGGGATATACTAAAAATTTCTAAGGGTTTCCGATAGATGGCAATGATACCATCTCATTTACGTCAGACGTAAAATATCCATATCGAAAACGAGAAGCAGCTACAAAGGCGCTCACGTCTGGCACTGCGATCGTCAATCCACCTGCAATGCGTAACGATGAAGGCAAATCCTTCCCACAAAGATAGGAGCAAACATTGAGCAAGACTTTTGCTGGCTGGATGATGATGATGATAATGATTAAGACATTCGTGTATCAAAATTAAAATACACGTGGACCACATAAAATTTCGAAGTCGGTAAACTAATAAATACAAAAAAAGAAAAAAAGAGACGTAAAAATTTGTGGCACTCTACGAACGAAAGGCGAAAAAGTCGGAAGTAAACAAGTTTTTGGTATTGGAAGATTAAGTGCAAAATATTTCTAATTTGCAGTTATTTATTGAAAAAGTGACTTACTCGAATAAAGAAAGTGTCAAGACAAGCATTACCAGAGCTAATACTAATTATCGAGGTTGCATCTATTTTCAAGAAACTTAATCGTTTCTTGCATATCTACATTACATACTTACAACTGTTTCTACTTCTATAACTTATTTTAAGTTTAAAAACAAGTTAAGTTCAAGTATGAAAAACCGTCAATAAAAACAAAATTTATATGCAGTTTTCTTAAAACAACGAAACTTTTCTTGATTATAGCATATGTCATGGAATACGAAAATCGCCACAGATACATTTTACGTGGTAGAGCCATGCTGCAGCTATATTATGGTTGTAGCACGATTGGGTCGGCTCGACCGGGGAAGGACCACGCTCTCACAGAATACCAGCATCAAATAGCAGCTTAACGCTGCTGTGTTTTTTATGGTGAATGTAGAGAACCGGAGACCCTTTTTACCGGAAACGAGGCATTCCATCTTAGTCCTCACGGGTGACAACGCATCTGCATTTTCATTCGTAATCGAAGATAGATGTAGATGTCTATGGGCCACAGCAACCACTTACCATCAGGTGGACTGTGTGCTCGTTTGTCACCCTTATCCTATAAAAAAAAAACATAATCAAACTAAAAAGCTAGAAACAGATAAATATAGGAAGAGAAGGAGAAATAGCTTTACCTTAATGCATGTAACATAACGTAATGCTGCAAATGTAACATATCAGCCCAGTGAGGTCTGAACACAGGTCGCTGCAGAAGTTCCAAAATTAGCGCCAACGCATCCGATATCAGGGACCCGGACCCACCCGCATTTTCATGCTCTAGTGCCTTCACGAGTAACGAGTACTGCTCCTCGGACATTTGGCGGACCATGTCTAAAAGCACGCACACTATTCTTCTCTGAAAATAAAAAAAGATATATGTATTTTATCATCCTTAATAAGAGAAATGATCATCGAAGGTAAGATATCCTAATTCTATTCCATTTAAATCCAGCTAATTATATCCAGCTCGAAGGACCAAAAATGTTAGATATGGCGTTATCGCGGAGCAGGAAGAATTTCGAACTATTTCAATTCATATAAATGTGAACTTTAATAACTTGAGAATAAACTCGGTTTTCGAATCACAAATACTGTTTAAAAGCTCCTAAAACTATCTTAGTTGCAATAGAAATAAAACTTATTATGACGAAATTAAGTTTAAAAATGCATAGCAATAAAAAAATTCCGGCTCAGCGGATGTGCTTTATGCATAATAATTTTTCATTCATCAGTCAGTTAAAGTTTATTGCTGGAAATGTGCCTTTCCCGTAGTCGGGAGACAATTTACGGTATTGTGAATGTTAAATGGCGTTAAAATCTAAACATAATAAAAATTATACTCTATCCTAGTGTTCATTAAAGGAATGAAGGTACAAGCGTAAAAATTTTTTGGTATGCAAATACAAACGCCATACAATTTGTTTTCCGGTTCAAGGCTGCCACTCGAGAACAAGTCTTCCCCATCGGGTGTCAGTTGTTCGAGCTATATGGCCCAGCCCATTGCCACTACAGCTTACTAATCCGTAAGGCTACGTCGTTCACTCTGATTCTATCACGCAGAGAACCGCTGACCATAACCCTTTTCATATCTCGCTGAGCGACCTTGAGCTTCCTCGTACGGCCAGCGATAAAGGTCCACGTCTCAGATCCATATGTATACTAATGCAGTATTTATTCAAGAAAACAATATTTCCTTGCCATTACACCCTCTCAGAAATGAGAGAAGACTTGTCATTCAGAGTGGAGTTTAAATAAGCTGTAACTATTACTTTTTCTTACGTTTTAATACTCACCACCAAAGGATCATCGACAACGCCACATCCATCCTTCGCCTTTGCTCTATCCCTCAACATAGTTGTGGTTGTCTTCAATACAGTTGGAAGTAACCGCCTTGCGAAGTCTCCTCTATCGGCCTCCACAGGGCCGACATCGTCACGAGCGAGAAGTGAAACCACCTCTCCCATTGTTTCCACGCATAGCTCCACCTATATTACATTATCTAATTAGTATGTGTGTAATTTTAAGAACTAAAAGCACTTTGTCACTGTACACAGAATGATAGCTGTATTCAATTGCTTAACTTTTTAACTTTACACGGTTTAATTCAATATATTTGATGCAGTGGCAGATGTTTATTAATACAATTTATTTATTAACGAATTAAAAAAACGTTACCACTACCAGGATTATCGCAATTATCGTGGAAGTGTTTTACATACACGCATCGCACATGAACAAAATATAGGCCTGGAAAATTATTTGTATGCCAAAATAATATTTACACCATGCGGGATTAGATTCCGAAGTCCTGCAGCGTCGCAACCAAGTGCTTAGTTACTAAATTACAGAAGAGCTGCCAATAGATAGAATTTAGTATCGTTTTAGACGAATAGATTTTGTACATTACTTTTACATAAAATTTAATGAAGTTTGTTAAATTTTCAAGTCTCTATTTTGTGTTGTGGATAATTTCGCGTAAAATCCAGGTTCTACCAGCATTTTATGATACAACATTTTTAAATAGAACCTATTGTATTTATAGCTAATTAAGCTTCGAACTAAATAATAATGTAATGAGGTAGATCCAAGGCAGCACCATATGTCCTGAAGAGGCAGTGTGATCTAGAAGATGAAACATGAGCTGCCAGTAAGTTTTCAATATAGCTTTACCTGATTGATGATGACTAGTGGCTGGAGCGAGTTGGTATTAATATATTTACATAAAATAAGCTGGCATTAAGATCAATAATGATATATTATGATAACAATTGTATGTCATAAATAGGTTGCTTTAAAAGGTACATCACAATATAATAGCCATTAAAAATGGGTTTTAAGGAATTCAGGCAGTAGATAAATAAAGTTGATATAGGCCAAGCGTAAATTAGTTTGTTACGGCAAAAGCACTAACCTTGTGACACCTTCAATGTGGCTGCACGAAATTAAAAATACTTTTTTTAATTATATTTATCAACATAAGTTGAATGTGTGTCTTAAATAGGTTTAAATTTCTTTTTTAACTCCGAATTCCAAACTAGAGGTAAATTAACCACAATAAAATTGGTTTACCGCCGTTCTTTTTTACCTTATCGATATTTGTTTTACTATTTTTTATATTCATTAAATAGTAACTACTTTTAGGCGAGACGTAGTTGTTGCAACCGGTTTTTACTTGGACGCGTAAATACTTGTTCCTTACACGCGTCTCGAATTGTTTCAGCGTTCACCTTCATCATATCGTATGGTACGCGTACGCCATACATTAGAGAATTGAACGCTTGGACAATTTCGCGGCAACTCATGTACGTCAAGTATCTATATGTACCTATTTGCAACAGCGCGAGAATTTTAATGTAAACTGCAGCAGCTTAAATTAAAGGTAAGAAGCAAACTAGAATGTTTTTATTACTAGTCTGTTATGTAAAGAGTAGCTTTTGTAATAAAATATTAAACTGAAAACTACTATGTTTTAAATACGCCACTATTTCTTGGAAATAATTTATTTTTTCATTTTATATTGTTATAGTAATATCATACTTATAAAATAACCTTGGTTTTAAAGTTTGTATATAAATAATACAAAATGTTTTCAATGTTTTATACTTCAATGTATAAAATATTATATTGTAGATGTTTTAGTGCCAGTAGGTTTCTTGCTGGTTCTTCCGAGGTTTTCTCCGAACCAGTGGTAAAGCTTAAATAACTTTCAATAAGTATTTTTGTAATTTATATAGGATAAAAATTATTCTATTTTATTTAATATACATGTCATCTCTAACCACTAAGACAGCAGCCTGATCGTCGTCATTCAATCGAGTTTTTATACGCTTGAGAGGTAACTTAGCTCCGACAGCGTGATCGACGTCATCTACTCGAGTTCCTTCAGATTACCTACAAATTTGTTCGGCAACTAAGGGAATTTTGGAAAATGATTTATGCGTATATACATCTCACCTCTAATTAGTAATAGCAGCGTGATCGTTGTGTTCCAGTGGAGTTGATCACCTATAGGTTGTTGAGGCGGGGACGAGGGAGGGGAAGTAGGAGGGAGGTATACGTACGAGGTGCGCGTGGCGCGAGTGGTCGCGCAGGCGCGCCGCGTCGGCGCCGAGCAGGCGCGCCGCCTTGCCCGCCGAGCGCGACCGCAGCGCCGCCTCGCGCTCGCACTGCCACACGCACGCACGCTACCGCACACGTCCACACAACCACACGCCGCAACACACCCCACACTCACCGAGCGCACTCATCCAACACAATTTTCGGGTGTTAACCGACATTTTTTTCGTGTATATTTAAATTTTATCGACTACTTAACAAAGGGGATTTTTGACAAGTTACGGTGGAACTAATTAAGAAATACGGATGTAAAGTATAAAGGTGGGTTGTAAAAATATTTTCATTACTAAATTATATCTGAATTTAACTCATTTTACGGATTTCGTCGCATTCTAACACAACACACATCACAACAGATCTAAGTAGGCTATGAGCGTAACTACTAAAACTACCACGCGCAAGAACTAACTTATAACGCGAGGCACCGCTCACCCGCGCGTGCCTATGCTCAATACGATGGCTGCTTTTGATGTCCTCTGAACGAGATCAACAAAGACCACTTTGCTATTTTAATGTTTTATTTTAAAGACTTATAGTATCTGCATACCATAACTAATATTTAATTAATCTATGGTATTGGGAAATAGTCTTAAGTGGATATACGATAAGTAAACACACATTTATTTAGCTTTAAATATTTATTTAATAATGCATTATTTTTACTCAAGATCTCAGCGACACAAAAGAGGGAGTTAAATAAAGTTCAATTCCAAGACAAGATTTGCCAATATTTTGTTTTCTACAGTATTTATGGTCATTTTTTCTTTTAATAAAATAAGACACTTTTCATGCATGGAAAAAAGAAAGACTAACGAATATTGGAATTGTTTGAAGAAATGAGAGACAATAGAAAAATATACAAAATTGAAAATAAATAAACAATATAAATAGAAAACTGAACAATTTAAAATTACGCAGCGAATCAAAAATATCGAAGCAAAAGGAGCGAATTAGAGTGTATTTTATTAATTACTTTTATATTACACCAAAGGATTACATCCGTATTTATTATTAGGTCAAAACCCAATGTCCGAAAAGTCCTTCAAATAAAACGAAACAGCGTGCACTCGGTAAGTTTTGAAGAGCATAAAACTTCATCACATTCAAAAGAAATAGGGCTTAAAATAATTGCACTGTTATTGAATTCATTCTTTTTTTAAAAAAATGATAGTGTGGTCAACTTTATACTCTTCATTGTGGCGGTTATTTGATAGAAGTGGACGGTAACGTAAAGCCAACCGTTATAACGTCATGTACTAGATTTAAATTTACTGCAATGATATTTAAAAAACGATATTTGTTTGAAATCAATTAAGGATGATTAGTTTATCGATATGTAAAACATTACGGTTATAACAATCAGCCCGCTACATTCGCAAACTGCCATAACACAAGAAATTGACAGTTCGCAAATGTAGTACAGTCGTCTACACATCAAGCGTGATAACTGTACGCTATACGGTTCTTCATATAACGCCTCTATCAGCGTATTAGTTAGGACTGATTTGTAGACGACAGTACATGCAACATCAAGAGTTTGCACACAATTTAGCTGTCAAGCGACATCGAAAGCTCGCTTTTAGAATATTACGTTAATATTTTTAATGGTCATTTAAAACACGGTAAACTTTTTGTTACACTAAAATCAAAAAATAAATATATCTTATATAAATTATTGTTGCAAGTGTAAAAATAAATTGTTACATATTTTATTTTATTTATTTTAATAAGAGCTGGTCCGAACAAACGCGTTTCTTTCTATATGGCACACCAATGAATAAAAGTTGGAAGAGAAAAAAATTATTTAACAATACTTTGATTTTGCAAATTAAATCACTATGTGTAAAAAAAGCAAATAGTGTAACTACAGTGTTACATACAAGTAGCATATGTTCCGGCCAGCTTTAAATATAAGTTAAATTGAATGTAAAATGTAATGTCTGTATGTTTGTAGTGATTGAGTAAGGACATATAACAAATAGAACAAATACAAACATAAACTACACATTAAATAGGTTAGTCTGATACAGTGACATCACACACACACACATACACACACAAGTGAACATAAACACGAAACATAATTTGTGCATTAGCTACAACTAACCTGAACAATATGAATGAATTTAAAAACATATTACACGATATTTTTTAATGTATGTTCTCAACAGTTTGACCATATTGTTCTTTCTGGCAATTTATCTTCTTCCAATCTGACACAGAATACAAAAACTCAAAGTATAGATTCATTAAGTAGCTGATTAAGGCCACACACATTTTTAAATGTGCAAATGAAAGATTATGAAATATATCCCAAAATCTACCCACCCTAGCAATACCCGACCAAGCTCTTGTTCCCAAGTACTTTACCCATCTCTCTTTTAAAATAACCCCAATGAAAATATTTTTACATATACCACACATAAACACACTCACAAACACACGTGAATTTCAACTGATCATGCTACACACAATATACACATAATATAAATAAATACGTACATAAAATGTGAAGATATGTGTGGATTATAAATCAGTGTGAGGCTGTCTCTACCGGTTTATTTAATGGTAAAGTTAGGTCACAGCTTGTGTGCATACCTCACGATGCTTGTGCGCGTGGGTGCTTTTTATAAAATTAAGAATGAATTTGATAAACATGTCAATTTTGTTTTAATTTGTGTTAAATTATACTACAGTGCTCGTCAATTTTCATCAATTTCATTCTTTAAATTAGTATTTCGAGTAGGATTTCATACGAGTACAATGCTATTTTATTAGATATGAGCATTTTATTACATTTGATGATTATGTGACATATTTAACGTACTAAAGTGTCAAAAGAATCTTTAATGGTGAACCTGAAAAGAACTAAATAAATTCCTACCACTTTATTTTATCAAAGGAAAATCTATCTTAAATTTACTAAATAAAAATAGGTTATACAAATTGAAAACCCAACAAAAATATAAAACGGATTTTAAAACTTTATACCTTACCAAAATGTAACCTCTGGAGTTAATAAATACAATAACATACACTCTGTTAGTGATTATTGCTCGGTTAGTTAAAACAGTGATGTGAGCATTTCTTTACGCAACATGAGATGAAGCTGTAGGATTGACTTTTTTAAATAAAATTGTTAAGCATACAGGTAAAAATTTGACATCACTAAATTGTTGAATTAAAGGAAAAGAAAAGAAAAACCTCTAAAAAATAGGTCTTACGATCCATATTACTGATCGTTCTATTAAAATCAATCCACAATTTTCATCGCGTGCGTACAGACATAAAACAACAAAAATATGTTAGGCCATGCATGCGTGCGTGCTTACCTCGTGACCAGCGACCGCGAACGACTGCCAGCGGCTCTCGCTCTAAAGCAGTTGAGTTAAGGGCGAGAATTGCGCGATAAAACATTTTTGAACACCAAACTCGAAACAAACGAATCCGAACAACCGCCAAATTTTTTTGAATTAAACATACGAAATCTGCGGCAATATTTTTTATTACTATTGTGTAATGTTTAGGTTTGTGTTGGTTTGCATTTATTTTCCGTTTGAGATGTGAACACCTCGCCCAAAACTCGACCGTAGCGAACCGGCAGCAGCTCAGTTCACCGATACAGTGCAAGTGCGTACATACCATTACAGGTGACTTGTTTTACGGACGGACACTGTTAATCCACATTGTATGTATGGCGTTGTTTAAATAACCAGAAATTATTCGTGTTAGGCTGAGTTCATTTTTTCAAAACAATGAATTTTTGTTTATGTGTAATGTGTGTTACTTTGATGAATATTAAAGTCGATGCGTTAACCGTTATGAAAATGATTACATTAAATATGTACTTATTATAATAATGTAGGAAATTTCCGTGATGGTAGTGACTTAAGAATTTTTCTAAATAACTTTGTATGTAGTATACATGTATGTTATTTACGTTTAACATACTTAGTTACAAGTAGATATGTAGGTAAGACACGGTTCCCGAGTCCGTGAAATGGTGTGCAAATTTACTATAAGATAAACGTTAAATATACATATGCGCGAGGATGTGTAAGTGAATAATGTGGTTTGTGTTTAAATCATATGTACGTCAAAATATATATGAGAACGGGTGACAAGAATGGAATTGTCAGTGATATTATGCTTCGTATAATGTATGTCGTATAAAAAGTAATTGTCATCATCGTTATAGTTCCCTATAAGTCCACTATTAAAAATAGGTTTCCCCTAAGTAATGTGATATTTGCCTCTATAGTGATAAGTGCCTCTCTCCTACTAATTGTGTAATAAATACATGTATTCCTAGGTTTAGCGGGCAATAATAAAGAATAATTGTAACGAGACAGTCGTTCGTATTGATGCGATCACCACACGCGTCCTTACCAGGCGATGCGCATGCTATATCAATCAAAACAAACACACGTCTGTCAACTAAATAAACGACTGTCTCGTGACAATATATCTTTATATCTGTGTACCAAACCTAGGAGTACATGTATTTATTACACTAGTGGTAGGAGGGAGGCATATATCAGTAGGGTAATGGCGTAAAGCACGAGCGTCACACGTGCAGTGGTCGACTTGTTGCATGTGTATATGTCTGTATATGTGCGTGTGCGTACCTCCGCGGAGGCACGCAGCAGCGCGCGCAGCGTGGCGGCGAGGTGCGGCAGGAGGCGCGCGCGCGCGGCCGGCTCGCGCGCCAGCGGCCCGCGCGCCAGCTCCAGCAGCGCCAGCAGCCGCTGCTTGCTCAGCCGCCCCAGCGGCAGCGCGTCCAGCGCCAGCACGCAGTACGCGCTGCACACGCACACACACAATTACACACCTCTACCTCTACATCTACATACACACCTCGCATCTCCCACCTCAAACGCCCATAAACACACGCGCTGCCTTTGCAACCATACAATCAAACATAGATTCTCGACTCCACACACTCATCAATTCGTTCTTGGGGCACTGTATAAACTATTACAACAAAGTACCAAAAATATACAAAGTCTCTCTATTACCATGTTTAAGTATTTTATTAAATATAAACTGTATATCTCTGCGAATAAGGTGATCGCTTCTAAACTGTTTCTAAAATAAATTTTGTAAATAGTTTGTACAACCTTTCATATTGTATAATTAATTAACTAAAAAAAAATCCCGCTAGATTTCTTGCTAGTTCTTCCCAGGACAGAGATTTATTTCCGAACCAGTAGTAAAGTAAAAAATTGTTTAAATAAAAATTACATGAATATTAAACAAAATATTATTCTATTATATATCACACGACCGCACTATACCAAAACATTTATTATTATCGATTGCAATGTTACAATATATGTAATATATAAAAAACAAATTGCAGGGTTGACATTATGTTCGGTTGAATGCTCGTACACACGTACAACTATGATCGTCCACAGCAGCATTACATAGTTATTTTTTCGTTGATATTCTATACAAACGTGGTTTTTCGCCAATCAAGTTAACTTATCTACACTAGTAATATAAAGAGGAAAGATTTGTTTGTTTATTTGTTTGAATTGAATAGGCTCCGAAACTACTGGACCAATTTGAAAAATTCTTTTACCATTAAAATCCTACATTATCCCTGATAACATAGGCGATAGAATATTTTCAAAAAAGTTAGGGATCCGAATGAAAACTTCGTTAATGTAACCCAAGGTGTGAAAAAATACCAAAAAGAATCCTTATATCGCATACGCTGCGGAAACTATTGACAATAGAGCAAAGTGATGTGCTACAATTTTATACAGGACATCAATATCTACAAAAAAGTTCGCGATACCATGTGTCTAACTATTACAGTTATGTCACAATAACTACTTTCCATGTTAAAGTATGCAATAGTAATGCCGGTACAAACTAGGCCACATTATTCGTACCTAGATATTAGTCCTTATATCCAAATAAATCAGTTCGTATTCAAGGCTATATCAGTACCTGTACCATGCAAAACCACCAATTACGTTAACCATGGAATTTAAGCAACATTTTTCACCATTTAAATCTTTTTTTTAATTCAGCAACCGTCCGTAGTGATGTCTCTTTCGAAGTTCGCATGTCGCGAGGCGCAGATGCGTGATATACGCGGGTGAAACCGCGGGGTACAGCTAGTTCATACTAAACGCAACAACATGTCAGTTTGTTGTCTTTCTTAAATTGCCCACACTCATTGCAGAACTAAGGCAATATTCTACTCCCCATCAGTGAATAATTATTCTATGGTAAGTATCCGTTCAAACAAACTGACGTTAAAAAATATGACCACAAAGCCACAAACACACAAATGTTCACGTATATTACTTAAATCAGCCAATAAAACCACAAGCTATATAAAACCAATTAATATACAATTACTCTCTCTACTAAATAATAACACAAAAAAAAATTCTAAAAATTTTCATTAACTTTATGAAATAAGTTTAGAAATTATTAATTAAATAATCACGGAAGAATAATCTTAACAACAATCATTTACTCTATAAATGTCAGCTATTATAATTTGTTCGACATTTGACTGGAGAAATAATAAAGACGTGAAATTATAAAACATGTGACATAATACAATCCCTCAACAAACACCAAGAGACATATTAACAGATTTTAAACAAATCTATCTTATTGTCATTTTTGTGGTTTGGTTAAGCCCTTGTAAACAAGTACAAGTACAAATATTAAATTATTTATTTATTTTTATCAAAAATTGTGAAGGACACCGAGGTTGTCATGTATATGTATCATCAAAAATCGTGATCGTTTTTGAATTTTTGATAAAAATAATTAATAATTTAAAATAGATATTGTGAAACAAGTACAAGTTAGTGCTGAACCAAGTCACAAATGTAAAGACGATGTTTCACAACAAACGCAAGTATAAGTTAAACTGTCTTATTGTGTTTACAAACATAATTGCGACACCTTAACAAAATGCCCTGATATTAACAGAAAGAAGAAAATACCACACGTCCGAATAAAAATCAAAAACTGGATTACGTACACAAACTCATTTATACAGAAAAAAGTAGTGCTCTATCCCACTCCCACAATAACTTGGTCGGTCAATTTTATTTTGTAAATAATTGTTTTTAAAAATGACAAACTAAAGTTGTTATACATGAAACGTGACTACGGATGACTTTTTATTTTGCTTGAATGATTGGTACATTTGCAAAATAAGTACGAGGGTGACACTGAAAGTTCTTAGAAAATCAAAAACTGAACAAACTAGCAAGTTATTAGTTTTACTATATCTTTTCAAAATAGTGTCCATTTATATCAATACATCGCTGCATCCGATGGAATCACTGAGAAAAACACTTTGCCCAATTGACCTGTCCTTCCGAAGAACGAGGCCACCATCTTTTTTCCCCACGCTTCGAACTCTCTTCACTTTAGTTGGCAACTCCTCGGAAGAAAACACCCAGACAGCAGAATTTCTCTTAGTTTCAGGATCATAACAATAAATCCAGCTTTCGTCACCCGTATATATGTTGAACACAGCATTTGAGCCACCTCCGTTAAATCTTTGAACCATGTCAGGACACAAATCAACACGACGGAGTTTTGGGCCTCTGTAAAATTATGAGGTATCCATTATGGGGGATTTTGTACACTTGACTCATACCGATGCCTAAGCTTGTCCGAATCTGCTGATAAGTCACTCTTTTGTCAGTCTCTATCATACGTCGCACAACACTAGTGTTATTTTCAGTCGTCGCCGTAGAAGGCCGTTCTTCATGCAGATCATCGGTGAGATTAGTGCGACCACGTTTAAACTCATTAAACCAGTTGTAAACGGTGGCACGACATGGGGCTTCATCGTGAAAGGCCAATAGACGTCTATCATAATTTTCTTGTTGACTTAAATGACATCGACAGTCATAAAAAATCATTGTACGAAAATTTTCTCGCGTTAAATTAATGCTTACATGACACAGACAATTTTCAATTTGCAGCCAAATCGTAAACAAATGACATATTAATAAAATACATACACAATAATATTGGCAGAGTTCCATTTTCAAAATTTTAACTTATTCTTTTATTATGTTGTTTGCAAGTGGCCAGTTCTAAAAACTTTCAGTGTCGACGTCGTAAAAAAGAATTTCAAATACTATTTAATGAATTTTAAGTTAAATTTTAGGCTCTCGGCTTAGTACATACCTATTTCCTTTTTATTTAAATCAATGTTAAAATGGTAATAATTACTAAATGTTTCTCATTCAGTCTGTGAAATTTGAGTTCAGTTTTTTAAAGAAATTTGCAGCCTTGAGGCGGCCGTCAGATCTTCGTCCGTCAAATCGTAGGATAAGGCAATATCTAGTTAAGTATGAATTATTGTGGGAAAATTGACGCATCACAATTATTTCCCAGAAAACCTACGCAACCGTAACCAAATATCGCACTATCCATTAAAAATAAAAGTTTCTTCATTAAATTTTGGCTAGACGTCTGCCCAGTCAATATTAAATAAAAAAATATTATAGCACTGGCTTTACGCTAACCCCGAGCGATTCTTAAAAATCACGAGATAATGTAACAGAATGAATTAATGTATAAAGAATATGCAACTCACCTGAGTTCAACTTCGGGAAAAATTTTGATGGCGTGCGGTATCGCATGTGGGAGATACTTCAACGCGGAGCCCTGACAGGTGAGGGCGTGGTCGCCGCAACGCATAAGCCAAACCAACGCCTCCAGAAATTCCTGGAAATGTTAAAAAGGTATTTGCTTAAGAAAAGAGGACATTCACATTCCATGCAGAACTAGATTGAGATTGAATTCGCAACATCGACTTGCTGAGTCTCTTACCAGGTCGTCAGTCCATATAGTGAGAGGCCGCCCTACACTTCGCATACCGGTATGAGGCTTTCCTTCTTACTCTACTCTAGAACCATTTTCAGCCATTGGTTGTCGGTTCTTCGAGGTATATGGCTGGTCCATTACCACTTTAACTTACTATAGTTCGGCCGTTCAGAGAATGCGTTCCTGACACGTCGCGATTGAACTGACGACGTAACTTTGTAATGGCGTTGCAGTTACGATAAAAATATTTTTGCTGGTTGTTTACCGTTTAAACAATTGATGAGCATTAAAACAACATTATTATATCAATAATCAATGAATGTTATTATTTTGTGCCAAACTGAGTGTCAAATAATTTGGTAAACAATATTTTTCTAAATCTATACTGCGCTATTACAAGGTTATGTCAGCGCTTTATATTTGTAGTGCTGTGCTAACAATAACAGGCAATAACAGTATAGTAATCTGTTCTTACACAGTTATACTTTATAAAATAATACGTTTTGTTTTTCTTTTTAAGAATTTGAAAATAATGGACTATAAGATAACTTTTATTAAATATAAAAATAAAACTACGACCAAACCGAACGCGCGAAAGAAAGTAGCATTTTTATATTTAGGTTGAAAATGGTAACCCCAAATGGCGTTATGGGCCGCCATTTTGTGACGCTCTGAACAGTCGTCTGTTGTCGTTTCGTGCGCATATACCACGTTCTTCAAGTGTTTTCGATCTATTTTTATTTGATTACCCGGCTTTCGTTTAATGGACTGTTTCTGCTTTTCAAACTGACATCGGCGCTAAATCGGACTTCGATTGTGTTTTGTATTGCGTTCTTTTTACTTTTGGTGCATAATAATGCCTAAACGTGGACAAACATTGAAAAGTGGAGCCCGTGAGTTAATCATCAAGCTGCAAGATTACTTTGAGCAGGAGCGGCAAAATGGCGGACCCCTGTTATTTGTCGCAAAAGTACAAGAACGCGTCTCTCAGGCGCTTGGAGTTAGCAAACGAACGATAACAAATATTAATAAACAAAAGTTCGGCTCTACTGGCACGGAAGATAATATTTTACGTACTCCGAAGAAGAAACGTAGAACTAAACCCGTGACAGATATTGACACCTTTGACGCCGATGCAATCAGAAATCATATATATGGTTACTATTCCATAAATGAATGTCTTAACAGGAAGAAGCTTTTGGCATCGTTAAGAGAAGCTGGACTGTTTAGCGGGGGTGAAACTGCTTTAACCAAAATCTTAAAAGATATTGGTTTTTTTGTATAAAAAAACAGACAAAAGAAAAATTTTATTAGAACGATACGACATAATTTTAAAACGGATAAGTTTTTAAAGAGAAGCAAAAAATATTGATAACTGGGATAATGTCGTGTGCATTGACGAGACATGGCTAAACGCCAATCACACGGTTTCCCATTCTTGGACGGATGATACACAAGCGTCGACGTCGAAAGTACCAATGGGTAAGGGGGCCCGTCTGATATACGTACGTAAAATGTAATGGTCTTGCGTTTTGTGAGTGACAAGAAACGGAGCCCCTTTTTGTAAGTAATGAGACGTTTTATTATGGGCCACAGTATTCACATATCATCAGGTGCACTATGAAGGCGGTTGTCGCCCTTAGTTTAACATTTTTATTTCTTTCGCAAAATACTAGTGCTTTCTCTGTTGTGTTGTGGTATGGAGGATGGAGAGATCTAGTATAAGTGGCTGATAGGCATTCATTCTTAGTACTGAAAGGTTTGAAGATGGTTACGGATGTTTATGTTACTGCAGTAGTCACTTACTATCATTGTGGACTGTGCGCCTGTTTATCACTTCTCTTTATATATATATATATATATATATATATATATATATATATATATATATACTGTACGTGTGTTTGTCACTGAACTTCTCCTAAGCGTTTGGACGGATTTTGATGAAAAGTTCGTTTGTTTGAGTGGATACCAGGACGATACGAGTCCGTAGATTGTACCGTTGTTATGATCCAGAAATCACTCGTGCGAAGCCGGGGCGAATCGCTAGGTACTGTATAAAATACTACATCGAAGACGTGTGTGTGGGGGGGGGGGGGGGGGTTGGACGGGTAGAGCTGTGCTGCGCACGACGAGGCGCGTCAGGTTCTCCAGGCACTTCATGCACAGCGGCAGCTTACCTCCAGCTGCGGGCAGGAGGCGTGCGGGGCGCGGGGCGTGTGCGCGGGGTGCGGCAGGTGCGCGAGCGCGGCGCGCAGCTGCGTGCTGCGCACGACGAGGCGCGTCAGGTTCTCCAGGCACTTCATGCACAGCGGCAGCTTACCTCCAGCTGCGGGCAGGAGGCGTGCGGGGCGCGGGGCGTGTGCGCGGGGTGCGGCGGGTGCGCGAGCGCGGCGCGCAGCTGCGTGCTGCGCACGACGAGGCGCGTCAGGTTCTCCAGGCACTTCATGCACAGCGGCAGCTTACCTCCAGCTGCGGGCAGGAGGCGTGCGGGGCGCGCGGCGTGTGCGCGGGGTGCGGCGGGTGCGCGAGCGCGGCGCGCAGCTGCGTGCTGCGCACGACGAGGCGCGTCAAGTTCTCCAGGCACTTCATGCACAGCGGCAGCTTACCTCCAGCTGCGGGCAGGAGGCGTGCGGGGCGCGCGGCGTGTGCGCGGGGTGCGGCGGGTGCGCGAGCGCGGCGCGCAGCTGCGTGCTGCGCACGACGAGGCGCGTCAGGTTCTCCAGGCACTTCATGCACAGCGGCAGCTTACCTCCAGCTGCGGGCAGGAGGCGTGCGGGGCGCGCGGCGTGTGCGCGGGGTGCGGCGGGTGCGCGAGCGCGGCGCGCAGCTGCGTGCTGCGCACGACGAGGCGCGTCAGGTTCTCCAGGCACTTCATGCACAGCAGCAGTCGCTTCAGCGCCGCCTCGCCGCAGTCCGCCGCGCGCACAACCCACGACATCACCGAGATCAGCTTCCTGCACCCGTCTCAACCATGCTTTACTACAAACCCGTCTAATTTTTTTGTTTTATTATTTAAAAAACGTTACCCCAACAGTAAGATTTTTACATACATAAATTTCACAAAGACAAATGAATGACAGACCACACATGGAAAAATTATTTCTAGACCATACAAATACTTGTTCCGTGCAAAATTCGAAACCGCGGCCATCAATACTACAACTTAATGCTAAGCCACTAACGCCACGGCATCATCATTATCATTACAGTCCTTCACAAGTCCACTGCTGAACATAGGCCTCCCCCAAGGAATGCCACAAAACACGGTCCTGAGCCACCTGCATCGACTTCCTGCATGTCTTACCAGGTCGTCACTCTATCTAGTGGGGGGACACCATACACTTCGTCCGCCGGTACGAGGCCGTCACTCGAGAACCATTTTTCCCCATCGGTTGTCGGTTCTTCGAGCTATATGGCCAACCCATTGCCACTTCAGCTTACTAATCCGTTGGGCTATGTCGGTCACTCTGGTGCTACTGCGGATATCCTCATTTCTAAGTTTATCACGCAGAGAAACTCCGAGCATAGCCCTCTCCATAGCTCGCTGAGTGACCTTGAGGTTCCTCATCTGGCCAACAGTGAAGGACCACGTCTCAATTCCATAAGTCATCACTGGCACTGGCTGTTCTATCTCGTTTTTAAGTTTTGGGGTATACCTGACAAGAAGATGTGTCGTAATTTCCCGAATACTGCCCAACCGAGTTGAACCCGTCGATTGACCTCTCGGTCGAAGTTGGACTTACCTAGTCGAACTATTTGTCCCAGGTAAACATACTCGTCAACAACTTCGAACTTAGTGCTCCCAACAACTACCGGCATAGGTGTAACAGAAACAGAAACAGAAACTGTTTTATTCAATATAGATTATAAATAATGCTTATTGAAAGTCACTCTTTTGTATAATTACCACTGGTTCGAAAAAAAAAAACCTCTGTCCTGGGAAGAACCAGCAAGAAACCCAGCGGGACTTTTTTTTAAAATAACAGCTTACAATCATGTATGTTACAAAAATTAACAACACAACAAATTAGAAATAGCTTGGTAGCGATCACCTCATTTCCAGGGGTTATTATCATCTATAAATTCTTTAATACTATAATAACCCTTTTTATACCAACTTAATTTAATAAAGTTTTTAAACTTTGAGCAGGTCAAATTTTGTATATTTTCTGGAATTTTGTTGTAAAAGCGTATACATCGCCCCAAGAATAAATTACTGATTCGATGGAGTCGAGTAACCGGTACTACTAGCTTTGTGTCTGTTCCTAGTATTTACAGAATGAATATCACTTATTTTTGTAAAACTACTTTTATTTTTGTGTACGTACATTACATTTTCATAAATGTATTGAGAGGCCAAAGTTAATACATTAATTTCCTTAAATTTTTGTCGCAGCGACTCTTTAGGCTTTAAATCATAAATTGCTCTTATGGCCCTCTTCTGTAAAACAAATATAATTTCAGTGTCAGCTGCGTGTCCCCATAGCAAAATACCATACGACATTATGCTATGGAAATAGCTAAAGTAAACTAGTCTAGCTGTTTCAACACTAGTTAGACTTCTAATCTTTTTTACGGCATATACTGCAGAACTAAGTCTGCTTGCTAGTTTTGATATATGGGGGCTCCATTGAAGCTTCGCGTCTAGTGTGATTCCAAGAAAAATGGTGGTATCTACAAGACTCAGTTTCTCCCCATTTAAAATTACATGAGTATTTAATTGTTTGACATTTGGAGTCATAAATTTTATACATTTCGTTTTACTGCCATTCAAATGCAAATTATTAACATGTGACATGGACATTAAACATGATCTTTGTTTTGTCCATATTCATCGTAAGACCCATCCGTTGGGAGACACTATTAAGGTCATTGAGCATAGTGCTTAGGTCCTCCAGCGATTCTTCCATAAGGACTATATCGTCGACAAATCGAAGGTGAGTGATGTACTCGCCATTGATGTTAAAACCGTATCCTTTCCAGTCCAGAAGCTTGAAAACGTCTTCCAATGCAGCGGTGACAAGTTTCGGGGATATAACGTCACCCTGTCTTAAACCTGTCTGCAATTGGATAGGTTTCGTACTCTGGTTCTGTACTCGGATAGCCATCGTAGCCCTACTGTACAGGCACTTCAGCACTTCGATATACCGACAGTCAACTTGGCATCGCTGAAGGGACTGCAGCACCGCCCAAATTTCGACGGAATCAAAGGCTTTCTCATAGTCCACATACGCCAGACATAGTGGCAAATTATACTCCTCGACTTCTGTACAATTTGCCGAAGGGTATGTATGTGGTCTATGGTGCTAAAGCCCTTTCGGAAACTGGCTTGTTCGGGAGGCTGGAAGTCATCAAGTATGCGCGCGAGACGATTCGTAATGACTCTCAAAAATAGCACGTAGACGCAGCTCAGAAGGGAAATCGGTGTAATGCCACCATGGAGAACGGAATTAAAGAGCTTCTGAAGGACTTCAAGTACCGGTTTTCCACCTAACCACCGGTTTTTCAATATAATATACGACTCATTTGAAGAACACAATTATCGAAATAACTTTTTGACTATTTGAGTGATTTCATGTCATCGGCTATTTTCGGGCAGCTGCATCGGGTAAAAAATCTGTGACAGAAATACTCTAAACTTAAGTGATTATTAGATTCTTAAGTTCTACAATATTTTGAGCAGGCTAGTCATTTCCATCATCGATGCATAACGTCTTTAGCATTAATAAGACCAAAAAACCATTATTTATTTATTTATTTAGAATTTACCACTATGGGTCTATGTATTAATGGGAAACCACCCTTAATACTTTGTATTCCTCTCTCAATTATATTGTGATTGAAAAGGTTTTAGAACTGTTCCATTTACCTAATAATACGTGTGATTTCAGCAAAGAAGAATTTATAGGTGTAAGAATATTATGTATTTTCTTTATAATATAACTGTGTAATGATTTTATTTAGTTATTGTTTATTCTTTTATATTATTTTTATTACTGTGCAGGACACAATACAAAAACGAATAAAATAATATAGTACATTTTTACGTACTTAAATTTACCATAAATTAATTTTTCGTATAATTAAAATAATACTGATATATTGTTAAATATGATATATTTCGTAGTTTTTTTCTGTAGTAAATTTTATTTAAAAACAATTCCGTATTGTTAATAAGTATTAGTTTTTTCTTTTCTTTTATAAAGTTCTTTTGTAAAGTTCTTTTAAAAAAGTGAACCTTAAAGTTATACTTATACACATAAACCTACTTAAAAATTAAAATTGGTCTTTTGAATTCTTAAATAAATTAATGTTTTTGTTGTGTAAAGTTGGTATGTGTTACAGTGATTATTAAATTATTTTCTGTAAACGATATAGTAAATACCATACTTCTAGAAATCTTTTTCTAAAATTCTGTGTAAATAAGGAATTCAAAACTATAATTTTACTTGTATCCACATATTATGTATGTAATATTAACATTGTATAAGTTACTTTTAAATTAGGTAGGTAATCATAATACATTGTAATCGAAAACGTTGCCATATACGTACTTTGTTAATTAAAACAAAGGTGTCTCAAATCGCTTGCACTGCTAAGAGTGGAATTACAATTTGTATTTTGATCTGTCTGTCGTTATGTGATTATGTTATTGTTATTGAAAACTATTGCGTTGCTTTGCTTCTTTGTTCTGTATCTTAATATGAAATGCAATTATTTATTTTTGATTTAATATTGATTAAACTTTCATATCATTAGGTTTTAACTATGATAATTCATTATTTTTTTGGCATAACTGTTGGAATATCTAGCTTATTTGTGTGGAATTCAATTTTGAAACTCTTTATATTATGTATATAATTAATTAATTTAAATTTTATTGTACCCATATTGTGAGCCTCAATCCCTAACTGACAATGATGTAACTAAATATTATACGAGACTATTTTATGATATAAATTTGTAAAAGATGTGAGTAAATGTTTGGCTAAGTTACGGAATACGTAATAATAAATAAAAAATATTAATAGTGTGTACCTAAGTGTGAGAGTAAGGTAAAGAAAAATTATCGGAGGTTAGCATATCCACATACAATCAGCTTGATCAGTTGAGAGTTTGGAAAACCTAATAAGCGATTAATTTTTAAGGGGTTCTGACACTATTAAATACGGAATAAGTTTTAATGCATTGTTAATAAGGTAAATGAGAATTTATTTTGAATTGTATAAGAATATTATCCATAATTTTAATCATGTATGTACGCGAGCCGTGTACGTGAAAATTATGGTTCAATTAAAAACTGGTTAATAAATGCTATAAATGTAAAGAGAATCAATATAAAATAAAAGATGACCTTGATAAATAAATCATGGAGAGATACGGGAACGTCCATCGTCCTCGAGTAGGGTATGTTTCCATGATTGGATGATAAAATCGGAAGTAACGGGTACTAGGGAACAATACCTTCAGTACAAGTGAGATGTGAACGAGTTTACTCATATTAGTACTGTTGGGGACCAGAGAAGTCTTAAATTTGTTACCCTTAATAATGGTACATAGAGGTCACATCCTTCGTTGGATCATAGTGTGAACTTAGTTTTCCTCCGTGACAATTGTTGGAGTCTTTTAAAATGACTTAAACGTTGACCTCGAGGTTGTGCGCACAACCCAAGGTACAGTTTTACCTTGATATAGTATGATACAAAAAAAGTTTATGTACCAATAAATTGAAATGAATGTTATAAAAAGTAATATTGTTACGGCCGGCAGCTGCCTATCCCAGGAGTAGAATCCTTCACGGCCCATAGACGAAGAAGCTACAGGCAGATGCTGGTCGGGCGTCCTCACGCCACGGGTTAAGTCTAATTACACTAAACAATCCGGGGGGAGCGTTACAATTATTGAACAGAGCTTACTTACCTCTATTCAAGGCGACTGGTCCCTCAGGATTCGGTCAGGTCTCGTGTTGATGTATTGTGCTAGAAAGTAAAGGTCAGTGATGTGTATTTGGGTGTGGCTGGTAGTGTTATTGACCTTATTTGACCGTTCCCCCTGCAGCAGTTCGGCCCTCAGCTCCTCTCCAAGCTAAGGTCGCCTTCCGCAGTCACTTTCTTCCTTTGTTACGATTGACTCGCGAAAATGAACACAGAACGTACGGGTCAAAGGTCACCGTATTTCTAGAATATTAACTACCGCACTAGTAACTAATACAGTCGAATCCACTTATACAGATTCTGCGTTAAACCTAAAGTCCCGGGTAAACTCTCAACACGCGCTACCATTCCCAGTGGTATATTTACTATACGCGCCTAACATAAAATTAGATCTAAGAGCTCCCAAACAAAACGGACTGCCTTCTCTTTCGACGCGAAGAAGACATCTAATTTTTCGCTCTCGACTCCCACCTTTCAGCAAGCTCGGACGTTCAACACGCACGAACGTCATCCCGTATCGGCCGAGCCGAGCGCCATCTAACGTCGATGCCTGACACTAACGCTTTTGTGTGAACAAACCCCCGTCCCGGATATAAGGATTTAGGTCCGAGAGCAAACCGGTCAGCGGGACACGGTCGCGACGGCAAGTTGCAAGATCGAATCTACAACCAAACTAGGCCACCTTACGCACCCAATCAGATCTTGCAACCCTAACCAACGCCCCAAAATTGCAGCCCCAACGTGGGCTAGCCGGAGAGTTGAACTGGATGCCCTTCCTGGACATCGCAGCACATAAATAAGTCTTATTCCTAGACAGAAGTCAGACGACCTCCTTCAAACACCTATCTGCGCTCCTATGATTAGTTCCGCAATTCGACCGGATCAGGTCTGCAAACAGCGACGCAACACAAAGCGGCCCAGAGGGACCTTCAAGCTTCAGTGCAGAGAGCACCCCCAAATTCCCCATGAACGTCGTCTGTGGAGAGCTGAACGAAACGCACAGATGGTCCCTAGCAGGTGATCCTATGCTCATATTTCAACTAATTTTTCAAAAGCATCAATGTTCAATTACAGAATTAATTAAAACAAGTAATCACCAATGCACATAGGTCAACTTGGCACAGTAAACAAAACAATAAACGTAAGGGACAGCCCTATTTCTTATTTCAAATAAATATCTTAGACAGTGCCAACAAATCTAAACCAAAAGAGAATTGACTCCTATTTCCTTCGGCAACCACAGGGTTATCTAATTTCAACCTTCCTTATCACAAAGCAAAATGATTAAACACTATCACAAGCATTAAAAAAGGGCACACAATTTAATCTCAATTTTCCGTGCAACAATAAACGCAGTGATCAAATGTATTTACAAAACATATGCAGCAGCATTTAAAGGAGTATTTTAAATTCAATTCTCTTAATCATAACCGCTACAATATGAATTTCGCGGAAAACCCAAAAGCATTTTAATTTAAATTTAAAGAATTTTTAACTAAGTGCTCGACCAAACCAAATCCAATACCCCTTGAGAGCGTGATTCAACTCTCCAGGGGGCCCTAATCTTCCGACCACCAAGTGGAGGCCACACCGCGTGAACCCGATACTAACAGAGCGCAACCGCTAACAGTCGTCACTCGGGTAGTACGCCCTCACTGAGGCCGTCGGCAACAGAACAGCTTGACAAGTGGACTGTTGACGGCTTAAGGCTCAGTAGAGGCAGCCATGGTGGGAGCTAATGCGGCAGCTAGCTAGGGCCGCCTCCATCAAATGGGGTACAGTGGTCCACCAGTCGCGGCCACTCAGCTAAAGGGAGTGAGAAGGGTCCAGCGGACTGATGAGTGGCCGTGAAGTTCCTCTCCGCACGCTGAGGGGGTGTGTTGACACCCCCGCCCCTGGGGGAATTACCCCCCGACTGGTCGGGGGAGGGACCCCTTTCAAACCTAGGGGCCTGGTGGCTAGCCGGCGGGCGCCGAGCGTCGCCCGTCAAAGGGCATGGCGGAGCGCCCCCGCCCGTGGGGGTCGAGGGCCTGGCAGCGCCCCGAGAGGAGACGCCGTTCGCACCCAGGCACAGTACGACATTGTGATTGCCCTGGCAATGCAGACAGGGCCGCTGGTGCGGACAGTCTCGCTGGAGGTGCCCTTCCAAACAGGAGTAGCACCAGCGGCGCTCCTTGGCGATAGTTCGCCTCGCCGGAACCGGCTTACTTAATAATTTTGGGCAAGTCGTTACCCGGTGATCCGATGCTCGACAATAGGAGCAGGGGGGGGGGGGGGGTTGACGACGACTTGCCCGGCGGATTTCGCCTCTCACTGGGCACGGCTCGTAAGTCGTCGACGGTGCCCGCCGCGTGCTCGATCTGTCGGCACTGCTCCTCCAAAAACCGCAGCAGGTCATAGAAGGGCGGAATATAGGAGGCCTCGTCCCCGCCGTACCTCTCCTCAAAATGCATTTGAAGGTCGAGAGGTAGACGGGACAGCACGATGCGGAGCAACAAGAAAGCCCATTCGCCTACTGGTAAATCCAGCCGCCTCAACGTATTACAGGCCACCAAGACTGGATCCAACAGGTCCGGACGTAATCGGGCCCGGTCACTAAGCAGCGGGAGGCTCAGAAGCTGCTTAACATGTTCGTCCGCAATTTGCCGGACGTTGGCGTATCTTCTGGCTAGGAGGTCCCGAGCAGTCTGGTAGGCGTCGTCCGACAAGCTCAAATGGCTGACAACGCCCAGGGCCTCCCCTTCCAGTGAGGCCAGGAGGTACGCCATCTTCTGGCTCGGGGTCAAGTCACTCCAGGCGTCCACTAGGCCGTCGAAAAGACCAACGAAGGTCAGCCACTCGGAAAGGACCCCGGAGAACTTTGGCAAGTCCAGAGTTGGGAGTCGTCCCAACAGCTCCGGCTGAGGCTGCTTCCGAAAGGACTCGGGCAGGCCACTCGTCCGAGCTTCACGCGCCTCCTCGGCATACCTGCCTTCAGCCTCGATCAACTCGTCCGTGAGCCACAAGAACTGCTCGTAGTCTGCGAAGCAGGAGTCCAGGACTCCCTTTTCCACATCCGAATCCTCGAACTCAGCGTAAGCCTCCTCCACTGCAGCCCTTCGAGCATCGACCTGCTCGAACCGCTTCATCAAATTATGGACCCTATCCGGTCGACCTATCAAAGCATGGGCGCTGGTGGCCCAGCGTAACTCAGTCCGCAGGCAACGGATTAGCATCTTGGGCGATGACATCACTACTAAATACAAATTACGACGCCGCTCGAGCACAATTACAAAAATAACAAATAAAAAATACAAAAAAATTAACAGCTAACCAATGCAGTTCCTATCAAATCGAGTTGAATAGAAATTACACAAATAAGAACCGCTATTTATTAAATCAAACACAAGTTAGTACAAAAGAAAAGGCAAATCAAATTAACAATAACAAATACTAGTGCGATCAAATCAAGTTAAATTCAAATTACGTAAATACAAATTACCACTCTTTAGTTCAAATACAAATTACAATACGAAAGATACATAACGAAGATACACATCAACAAAAAATGCCTTGCTCGGAAATCGACCCTTCGATAAGCAATACACCACAACTATCCGCAACGATAATTAACCGATTACGCAAAAATAACCATCTACCTACATGACGCAAACTCCCGTTTGCGCCCGAACCGGGCGTGGCTTTTCAAATTTACCCACTAACAACAAAGCAAGCTAACAAAGAAAGGAATTTTATTATTACGTATATAATAAAAAAAATATTTTTACGTATTACGAACGGGCGTGATTGTAGACACAAAATTAAACCAATCAACCCAACGCTCCCTGCCACCAAATTATTTAATTTTTATCAAACACTATGGTCGGTGGATCGACCGGGAATCGATCCCAGAATCGCGCTCTACTACCAAATGTTACGGCCAACAGCTGCCCATCCCAGGAGTAGAATCCTTCGCGGCCCATAGACGAAGAAGCTACGGGCAGATGCTGGTCGGGCGTCCTAAACGCCAAGGGTTAAGTTTATAATTACACTAAACAATCCGGGGAGAGCGTTACAATTATTGAACAGAGCTTACTTACCTCTATTCAAGGCGACTGGTCCCTCAGGATTCGGTCAGGTCTCGTGTGGATGTATTGTGCTAGAAAGTAAAGGTCAGTGATGTGTATTTGGGTGTGGCTGGTAGTGTTATTGACCTTATTTGACCGTTCCCCCTGCAGCAGTTCGGCCCTCAGCTCCTCTCCAAGCTAAGGTCGCCTTCCGCAGTCACTTTCTTCCTTTGTTACGATTGACTCGCGAAAATGAACACAGAACGTACGGGTCAAAGGTCACCGTTATTTCTAGAATATTAACTACCGCACTAGTAACTAATACAGTCGAATCCACTTATACAGATTCTGCGTTAAACCTAAAGTCCCGGGTAAACTCTCAACACGCGCTACCATTCCCAGTGGTATATTTACTATACGCGCCTAACATAAAATTAGATCTAAGAGCTCCCAAACAAAACGGACTGCCTTCTCTTTCGACGCGAAGAAGACATCTAATTTTTCGCTCTCGACTCCCACCTTTCAGCAAGCTCGGACGTTCAACACGCACGAACGTCATCCCGTATCGGCCGAGCCGAGCGCCATCTAACGTCGATGCCTGACACTAACGCTTTTGCGTGAACAAATATAATACCCAAGTAAATGGGGGGCCCATATTTATAAAGTACCCGCGTGATAAATATCACGAAATAAAATATAAACGAAATGAATTAATACTCCGATTCTCGGTATCTGAATAATAAATAAATAAATATATAAGTGAATGGAGAGAAATAAAGCTAGCTAAAGATCAAAAATATCAAGAAAAAAAAGTACGTGTACAAGAATTATGAAAAAAAAGATATTAAAAAGGCCTAACTCGAAAATAAGGAAGGAGATGAAAAAGTATGAATAAATGAATAAGACGAGACGAAGAGTATTTTAAAATATAAATGAATGTACAACTATTCTAGAACTTTGCGAATTACCTAATTATGTCAAATAAGTATGTTGTATGTAAGCATGATACATCATACCAATTCTATTGTGACCTTGAAATTACTATGGTGTAGAGGGATGTGGCCACCCGAACTACCCATAGAATATACCTATATTTTGTTTTTGTATTTTATATTTAGGTCATTTAATATATAATTACATTGTATTTTTGTAATTTATATTAATAATAAACATATTTTATATTTATTTTTATAAGTTAAAAAAAAAACAAATGTATTCATTTACTTTTTATTTTTTTTTGTCGGTGGGAGGTGTAGTGTGGTATAGCCCCCACGACTATATATATATATTAGAGTTAAGTTAAGTATAATTAAAGAATTAGTCTCAGCAACACGTCTTCTCTTTCATTAACACCTGCCGACATCACAATACATTACAGCCTATCAAAAGTCCACTACTGAACACGGATCTTTCATAGAGAGGATTTCACCATAGTTGCTACACTTGGCAGGCGCGAACGCAATTGTTCTATCATTTTGAGTTGTTAACAGAAAATGCTGCTCTCCATCTCCTGTTTTACTTTCACTCTGTCGCATTTTACGAAACCCAGAGGACGACATGGGGTAGTGGATATTCGTAGACCGCCACTGCACGGTACACTAAATTGAAGCCTAAAATTCTTCGACATATAAGTACCACAAAACCACTCACTCGTAAGCCAACGCGTCGCAGAAGCTCTCGTCGATGTAAACATGCAGCACGGGCTGGAAGTGCTGGAACTTGTGGTCGGCGACCAGCGATATCACCCTCAAGAGACACTCAAAGACAAGTACCCCGTAGCTCTGTTCCGTGTAGCCTTCCTGATCTTCCTCCACCTATAGATAATATACCAAAAGTAATGTTCGACAAATTTGTGTAAAATTACTTATTTTCTGAAGTATAATCGTGTTTAGTGTGACTGAATACGTTATTTTAAGACTTATAGATAATATATATATAATCTTATATATTTATAATAACTTATAGTTATAAATAACATTTAAAAAAAAATGTTAAGAACATTTACAATTGTTCTGAGCACTCTTAACTTAACTATCCTTCTGACTAAACGTAGTGATTATATACTCTTTGGTTCTGAGGGGTTCTTCTAAATATTACCATACTCTTTGAAGCGTTCTACAAAGGTGACCTTGGAGAATTTTGGCGGGAACTTGAACGGTGGAGGATTGCTGCTCTTGTATTAAATATATTTTATATTATTGTATATATATATTACTCTTTAAATAATGATTTGAAGTGGATTTTGATATGTAAAAGTGGTGCGATTTTGTGTAGTGTCTGCGCATGTGAACTATTAGTGGAAACAGTGAAACAAATGCTCTGATGGTGATGTGATTCTTAAGATAAGGTGTCTGTCTACTTAGGCGCCTTGAGATACCATCGCCAACTGTCAGCTGTCTGCTGGCTCAAGTTGCCGTCAAAATCTCGCAAGGGCTGCACAATGTGACGCATCAACATATTGTGAAGCAGTGTACTATGAACGATAAATATACATTGTTACTTCAGGCTGAGAAGGGCTAGAACCCAGCCGTAAAGCCAGTCTTAAAAAAGTGACCTTGGATTATCTCATGTATAAGTCCAGAACTTGACAGATTAATCAGCGTCACTGAAAAAAATAGCTAAAATCTTAGCAACGTTTAACTATTGTTAGTTCACAAAATCTCACACTTACCTGTGTCAGTATATTAAAGAGTGCGTCCAGTATATCCTGCAGGAACTTGACCAGTTCCTCGTTCGGCACGAGCAGCAGCCGCTCTAATGCTGTGCGTAATGTGCCCGCTGCATAGTGCGTGTTCCATTTTAGCACGCCAAGGATTTCCTCTAAATAACAAAAACAATAAATGGAAGTGGATGTATATAACAGTAGAGACAGGCCTAAGAAAATCAGATCAATCAAAAAGGGCTGTTTTAGGGATGATATGCGTAAGAAAGGAATGAGTGCAGTGATGACGGCTAATATAGGTGAAAGGAAAAGGAAGAGATATATGCCGACCCCAAATAATTGGGAGAAGGGCAGGAAGAAACAGAAAAACAAGAACATTATAGATAATTTTTTAAGGGAATTTAACACAGCGTCTCATCTCGTGGATGTCGTTACGTGTTGACCAAGATCTTGTGCTCTACGACAGATTTTGTTATAGTCATCTCATGTTTCTTCTATCTATGTGCAATTTATGTGTACATTCTTACGCATAGAAGAATTCGTAGTGTGGAAAAACGTTAATTAAATTAAAGCAAAAGGACGTTATTTAAAATAATAATACTTTTACTAGATCACACTGTAACATAAACAAAACCTTAATATTAAGTGTAGGGGTGTATTTATAACAGAGCTTTTAACATCAAATATGTCTATGATCCTTTGGGCCGTATATGATTCCAAAACAACTGTTTGAATTCGTTCATACATGGAAGTATTATTTGTTGATATGAGAAAATGCATGTTAGTACACATGAGTAATGTTGAGGAACTCACCTCGTTGCGTGAGTTTAGTGGAACATAGCTTTGTGGCGACTGTGAGTGAGTCGCGATAAACCAGCGACAAGGGACCTCTAGTGAGACCTTTCTCTGCGCCTGCTGGGAGTTCGTCCCTTCTAGAGGGCAATCCAAGACAAACTGCAGCAGCTTCAGTTTCTACATCGTTGCCCGACCGTTTGTTGTCGATCTGTTGATCAGAAACAGTTTTTTTTTTATTTTGTGTAAAAGATGTTTCCTTATTGCACAAATTTAAAGCACCTAATTGTATTAATTTTTATCATTAATATTATTCTTATGTTTACCTACGAGATGCTGTGGTATTGATAGTTCCTCACTTATATCCAGTAATTTTCCTTATATCGCACATCTCGTAAAATGTATAGTACGATATTGCATACTCAAAAAAAAAGAATAGTAATATATGCAATACGCATAATAAGCACCTTAAGTTTTTATTAAAATCGATTCTGTAGTCGATCTCACAATTAGGAACAAATGTGAGATTTATAGTAAGGAGAGGGCCGAGTCACAATAACACCACTTTTTATTCCTTTTATTTTAAATACTAGCAATGCTATTAACACTACTAATATTCCCTGTAACCGCTCCCGGTAAGCTCAAAATGTTTGTGTATAAAAGGAGTGGTACATTACAGTAATCGAATGGCGGATTTGAACACACGACCTTTTCAGTTCACGATCCCTATCCTGTCATTATGCGTTTGTAATTCGATTAAAATAAATTTTAATAAATTTAAGGTACGGCAAAAATACCTTATATACACAAAGATTATGTTGCATGTCGGGTGTGGTAGTCCCCTCCCTCTGCATAAGACGCAAATAGGAGAGCGCGAAATATTTCTCCGCTCGGTCCTTCGCTTCATTAGAGCTTCGATGCCGGCACAGAAACACTATGTGTGCCTCCTTGAAGGTCTCGATATCGAGACATACCTGTTCGGAAAAAAATCTTTGATTATCAACACAGTTAATCCAAGGTAACAATTATTAATTTTCTTAAGTACTAGCGATCCGCCCCGGTTTCTGTTTTTGGATGGGGTCTGATGAATGTGGCCTCATTTAGATTTGTAAAAAATAAATTGCATTTCACAAAAAAGTACATTCTCCATGTCTTTCGTTTAAAATATAGCTTAGATCATTTATGACACTGCTCTCTATCGGTTCGAAAATTTTTATCACAATCGGTTCAGCCATTTCGAAGATTAGCTCGGACAGACGAACAGACAGAAATATTCCTAATTACCACTTGCTTGCACTTGCTAATTACCAAGTGTAAAATTTTTAATTTTACGCGTAATTGTAGCATGCAATTAACCCCCTGAACTCGATAAAATGTACTTATTTTGATATTATAGACAGACACTTCAAATTAATTTATATGTAGATATAGATTAGTGATAACAATCTAACAGTCCACCTAAATACCAACTGCCGTCCAAGAACACTTGCAATTACTTCAAGTACAGCTAGAAAAAAATATCCCTGTTTCACTCAAAAACGAAATGACTCAATCTTCGCAAGTCTTTTAAAACTCATGATTGAACATCAGCTTCTCATTAGGAAGAATATGAGGTAATGCTTGGCCGATCGATTTAGCGATCGCAAAATTTTTCGAAACTATGAGAACTTTCTATTTCCCCACAGTCGACTTATACAATAGTCATAAGATGTGGTAATGTAATCTTTGAAGTCATTTTCGATACATTTAAACTTATAACATTTACAATATAGGTGTGAAATTCGATTTCAAAATAAATTTGGGCTAAAAGAAATTATAGTCCACGGGCCCAAATACAAGGGATTTCAGTGATTAATAACAGGCTGAAAGTTTATACACAGCTTCGTTTTGACGAGACACCCAACTTTTATCAGTGGATCAAATTCTGATAGTGGGAGGAAAAAGCGCGATAGGAAGCGAAACACGTCGATTTGATGAGTGTCCCAAATTAAATAATAACAGTTTCTAAAAATCAATACTTCGAGAAATTACGATGGAAAACTGAGAAAAACTTGTGGCATACAAAGTGAATGGTTCCTTCCGAGTGACCCAGCTCTAGCATGTCAGAATGGTGACTTTAAAAAATTTATTAATAATAAGCTGACTTTTGCTTTGGGGCTTGCAAAATATATATTTTTTTATAAAAAATGCATCGGCATACAAATTTGTTGGTAATTTTTTTGAGACCTACACTCGAAAGGTGTCAAGATTATGTTAATCTTTTTTTGATTAATAACCGTAGGCCACGAAAAATTTATAATTATTTACTTAATTCTTAATAAAATTTATAATTATTTACTTAATTCTTAATAAAATTTATAATTATTTACTTAATTCTTAATAAAATTTATAATTATTTACTTAATTCTTAATAAAATTTATAATTATTTACTTAATTCTTAATAAAATTAATAATTATTTTTCGAACTTCAGAACTAATTTTTTATAGACGATAACTGATTTTACAATTCATTTTACAAAACAATGATTTTTTCCTTACTTGACTATCACTTAAAAATAGTTGTTAACTGAATAATAAAATAAATAAGTAGTTCAATAGCTCAAACACTCGTTACAAGAAATTTCAAAAAATTTTCATGCAATTCCCTTGTTTTTATTGCTGTAATTGTTTATATAATTAAGTAATTTAAAAATTAATATTCATTTTCATTAACTAAGCTGTAATATTGTATACGAATTTTCCATTTAAGCAATTTCAAACAAAAGCTGGCGAAAATTGTACAATGTACAGAACTTCAACATATTATGTTTTCAAGATTTAATTTATAAGTTATATATATTTAATAATAAAGTTCATTTGTAATTAATCGCTTCCATTTTTTTGTATGCCAATAGTTTCATGGTGTTACACGTTTGATTCTTGACAGAAAACATTAAAAAAGAAGTTGTTATTAATCAAAAAAAGATTAATATAATCTTGACAACTTTCAAGTGTGGGTCTCAAAAAAATTACCAACAAATTTGTATGCCGATGCATTTTTTATAAAAAATATATACAGGGTATTTTTGGAACGCTCCCGAAAACTAAAACAGGCGACAGCACCAAGTATACCTTTGATCATGGGTCACAAATAAATTCGATCCTGATGAAAAAAAAAATCATCTTTTTACAACGTTTTATTAGCTTTATTCACGCGCCATCATGTTAGTACAGTTAAATGAAACGATAATTTCCTAAAAAATATCATGAAAATACCGAAACATTAAACCAGCAGTGGAATGACTGAATTTATATCAGCTGATTAAAGGTCAATAGAATAGAATAGAATAGAATAATTTTTTATTCAATATAGATCACATGTGTAATTCTTATTGAAAGTCATTTTTTACTTTACCACTGGTTCGAAAAAAAAACCTCCGTCCTGGGAAGAACCAGCAAGAAACCCAGCGGGACTTTTTTTTAAAGCAAATTTTACAATAATGGTTATACAACTATATAAGTACAAAATTTATTTTAGAAACAGCTTGGAAGCGATCACCTCATTCCCAGGGGTTATTATCAACCATGTATTCATTTATACTATAATAACCCTTTTTATACAGTTTCAACTTAACAAAACATTTAAACTTGCTAATAGAGAGAGCCTGTACACTTTCCGGGACCTTGTTGTAATAGCGTATACATTGCCCCAAGAATGAATTACTGACTCTGTGGAGTCGAGAAACTGGTATCACTAGCTTGTGTTTGTTCCTAGTGTTTACAGAATGCACATCACTTTTTTTACTAAAACTACCTTTGTTTTTGTGAACATACATTAAATTTTCGTAAATATACTGAGAGGCCAAAGTTAATATATTTATTTCTTTAAATTTATCTCTAAGAGACTCTCTCGGATTTAGGTTGTAAATAGCTCTAATAGCCCTCTTCTGTAAAACAAAAATAGTTTCTGAATCAGCCGCATTTCCCCATAGCAAAATCCCATAAGACATTATGCTATGGAAATAACTGAAATAAACTAATCTAGCTGTCTCGACACTAGTGAGACCTCTTATCTTTTTTACAGCATAGGCTGCAGAACTTAGTCTGCTTGCTAGTTTGGATATATGGGGGCCCCACTGAAGCTTTGCGTCGAGAGTGATGCCAAGAAAAACAGTGGATTCAACAGGGCTCAGTTCTTCCCCATTTAAAACACATTGGTTCTCAGATTTTTAACATTCGTTGTTGTAAATTTAATACATTTAGTTTTATTTCCGTTTAAATGTAAATTATTAACGTTAAACCAATGCACTAATTTTGATATAGCATTATTCACTTCGTCACATTTAAATGATTGACGTTTAAGTTTAAAAATCAAAGAAGTATCATCAGCAAATAATACTATATCATGATTATCCTCTACAATAGAAGGTAAGTCATTAATATACACTAGAAATAGGAATGGGCCGAGAATTGAGCCCTGAGGGACACCCATTAGTACAGGTGAGCCGGAACAACTTTTACCATTGATAATAACTTTCTGCATTCTATTACTTAAATATGAAATTATAAGTTGAAGCGCTGTGTTCTTGACACCATAGTACTGTAGCTTCCTGATTAATGTCTCATGGTGAACACAGTCGAAGGCCTTGGAAAGGTCACAAAATATACCCAAAGCATCCTCTGAATTCTCCCATGCACAAAAAATATGTTTAATAAGCTCAACTCCAGCGTCAGTTGTTGAGCGACCCCTTGTAAACCCGAATTGATTTCTATGTAGCAATTCATTAATATTAAAGAAACTTAACATCTGATCTAAAATTATTTTTTCAAAAATTTTACTAAATGTTGGTAGTACAGAAATTGGTCTAAAATTGGCGGGGTCTAATGTACTACCAGATTTAAATAAAGGTATGACTTTACTGAGTTTCATTAAATCAAAAAACACACCAGATTCGACGCTTGTATTAAATATGGTGGCTAGATAAGGTGTTATTATATCTATTATAGATAAAATAACTTTAACGGAAATCCCCCATAAATCTGCCGTTTTCTTAACATCAATAGTTTTAAAATATTTAACAATATCTTTTGGCAGTACTCTATGGAATTTAAAAGTATTTGAACAAGCCTTTACATTTTGTTTGAGCAATGATTCAGCGACAGTAGGAGAAGAGTTTAATGATTTAGTTGTCAAAAAAGGAACATCAGTAAAATGTTTCTCAAAAGCCATAGCAACTTCTTGATCAGATCGGGTTAAATTATTGTTAATATTCAATTGAAAATCCGAGTTGCGCGGTTCGACCTTGCCCGTTTCACTATTTATTATTCTCCAGGTCATTTTAATTTTGTTAGATGCAGTTTTAATTTTGTTACTTAAATGTAAAGCCTTAGCTGTGGCGCACACTTTTTTAAATATTTTAGAATATGTTTTTACATAATCTCTAAATATAACACTACTATTATATGATCTTTCATTATAAAGCTCATATAACTTTCGCCTACTCTTATAAATTCCTACTGTCGCCCATTCATTAAATGATTTGCGACTGTTAAAAGAGGAAGTTTTAGAAGTAAATATCCTACTAAATTCACAAGTTATAATTTTAAATAATGTACCATACAAATAATTAGCACTGTTTTTAAATGAAAGTAATGGAAGTCTTTTTATTATATTACTTCTAAACCTCTCCAAGCGATGTTCATTTATTGGAACAAACACAACTTTCTTATTTTTCTGTTTCTTGTGTATACCAACTGTCCACAGTGATCTGAACTTAAATTTTGAATAATTGATTTATCCAAGGGCTTAACATCTGTAAAAATATTATCTATACAGGTCGCACTAGGCCCAGCAATACGTGTTGGTTCTAAGAATAAATTAACAAGATTATATGATTTAAACAATGAGCTAAACTTAATACTAATGGAAGAAGTTTCAAGGAGATTGATGTTAAAGTCTCCACATATTACAACAGACTTGTTCTGTTTACTAAGTTTGAGCAAAACTTCTTCCACAATCCTTTCAAAATAGTCATAAGTAGCACATGGGGGTCTGTAAACACTTACAACAATGAGGTGCTCGAGCTCGACACAAGCCATTTCTACAGTTCGCTCAACAGAGAGGCTCACTATATCCTTACGTTCTTTATATAATAATGATTTATCTGCTAGTATTAAGGAGCCACCACGTAAACTTTTTTCTCTATTGAAGGAACTGACCACCTGGTGATTTCTGAAATTAAACATGAAATTATAAATAATATATAATAAATAATGTACGCGCGAACGCAAATTCGCGCGGCCCGCAACTAGCGGGCCATACCACAATACCTAATAATTTACAACACTTGTCTCAATACCTAACTTATCTACTTAACCTACTATTTTGCCACTGTGCTTGTCTCCACGTAGCTTTTTTTTTACATGGGGAAATGCCTACGCATACCCGCCTCGCGGGGGCAAGACGGGTTATGTCGGACTCGCACCGACTAATACCCCATGGTGTTCCACCCTCGTCGCATACTGGCAGGGCCACGGGAACGCTTTCGCACACTTCCGCGACCCCACCTGCGCTAGCCGCCCCATGGCGGCCCCTCCTCGGGAGAGGACCACTCCTCCCCCATCTCCCTCTCAGGTGAGGCGCACCAGAACACATGGCGCGCCCTCCTCCTCAGCCTCCAATTTCACATGCGCAACGGACGCCCCCGCGTCCGATGCGCGAAGGCCATGGGGCCAGGAAAAACTAGCACTCAGAAGCACCAGCCTTCCCGACCCCAGCGGCGGATCTGGTCTATGGCTCCGCCGCCAACCAAGATTCGGCTGCGGAGGGTAGGGAGAGCGGCGCCTCGCAATACCGACACTCCTCTCCCCCCGCAGCCCCACCACCACCGCATCAACGGTGCGGCCCCGTTTGAGTCGCGGAGGATAGGGCGAGTGGCGCATCGCCATACCAACACTCCTCTTCCTCCGCGACTCCACCTCAGCTGCAGCGGTAGAGTGTGCGGACTCCCCTCTCACCGCAGCCCCCCGACACACATCCGAAGAGGGCTCGCCAAGCCCACTCGGAGTGGCCACCTCGGGCCGGCCCTACACCTCGGGCCAGCCAAGGGGTTCCTCTTTGTTCACCGTGGTTGACCAAGCCACGGCTACTAAGCCCCCCCGCCACGACAAGGCCTAATAATTTACAACACTTGTCTCAATACCTAACTTATCTACTTAACCTACTATTTTGCCACTGTGCTTGTCTCCACGTAGCTACTTTAACCCGAATTTACAGGTTAAATAAACCCAAATAACTAGTTCGATTCCCCGCTAATGAAAAAATACTTAAATGAAATGTAACCAAGGTTGGAGTCATGCGTTTTTATTCATCGTGTAGGTATGTTTATTATTCTCATGTATTCAGTTATGTACCTATTCAGATTAGTCCAGTACCAAGTTATTTAAAAAAAAATAGTTATGAAACAGCTTACCGCTCTAAATCCTCCGTGGTCTTATGAGATGCGGCTCATATTGTGCTCCATTCATTTCAAGGTAGATTTGGGTGCAGGCGGGGCATTATCGTGTGGTCTTCGACAGTCCGTACGTAGTTTCTCGAAAGCATTCACGATCCTTTGGTGTATTTCATCAGCACTATCACACTCACGATTAAAAACCCTTTCTTTCACATACCCCACAGAAAGAAGTCTAACGGGGTCAGATCTGGTGAGCGAGGTGGCCAAGCGTGTGGTCCTAGTCTGCCGATCCAGCGATCATCAAATAGCTCATTGAGGTGCTCACGGACGAACCTCACGACATGTGGAGGGGCACCATCATGCTGGAACCATGTGCGGCGATATTCAGCCAATGATAGGTCGTCTAAAATGTCAACCAACTGTTCATTTATAAAGTTTAGGTATCGCTGTCCGTTCAGTCGCTGTGGCAGAAACACTGGTCCCAGTATGCGATCTTTAAATAAACCTGCCCATACGTTAACCGATCATCGGGTTTGGTGCCCGGTTTGTCGAACAGCGTGCGGGTTAACCTCTGAATACACGTGTGTATTACTTCGGTTCCACAGGCTGTTTCTGGTAAATGTCGACTCATCCGTCCAGATAATGTGCTCAATGGAACCAGGCACACGTTGTTGCTGGTATAATAACCAACGGCAGAAAACTCGTCGGTGGTCGTGATTGCCGGAACTAAAGCTTGCACTTTGTGCAATTTGTATGGGCGCATTCGATTACGCTTCAACACTTTGTGCACTGCACAGTATGACACACTTGTTCCATCCCGACGTCTTAACAATTTATTTAGCGATACTTCGTGTACCTAGGTTCGGATACCTAACATGTTTGCCGTATTTACAATCACTATAAACGTACACGTTAAGCATTATTAAAACAAAAAACGTAACAACAAGAATAATACCAACACGTAATCACAGTAATAACAATTTAATAAATAAAACGATTGAGCTGTCGCTCGCGCACGCGTGTACAAAATCAACACGGAACTGTTTCAAAAACTACGATTAATAACGAACCCCGACAAAATTGAAACCTACTGCGTCACAGCGTGAGGCAACACGAGCCGGCCGGGTTACATAATTGTTTCGCACTGAGCTAGATACAGGTCGAGTGGAGGGAGTATGGTTACAGTCGCGTTCTAACGTACTACATGGTATTGGGATATTGTTTTGTAATATTATAGTAAGTAATTAATTCTTTTATTGTAGAATCATAATAGGTGCTTTACTAGCTACTTAGAACTTTGGAAAAGGTTGGAATTAAGAATGGATAATGTTTACTTGAGCATTATTTGTTATATTTATCGTAAAATATAAAGTAGTTTGTAACAAGAAAACTTAAGCTAAGGGTGGCACGCCGTCCATTATGTCGTCTTGGGTCACATGGAAGCCAGATGTTGATGGTGTGTTGGTGTTACTGGATGCTACTTCATCATCACTTTCATCTTCACTTGAGCTTCCGTCATCAGGTCGATCACATGGTAAGTTTTTCGGTATTCTTCCTCAACACTTTTAACTTTACTGCACTATTTTCCCCATTCACCTTCCCCTATCATATTTACCTTTTCGTTCACTAGTTCGGTCATAAAACAATAGATATAAATAATTTTTCTTTCCTTCCTTTTTAAAACATCGTCGCGAGTCGCAAAGTAAGCTGTGTATGCGACTGTATTTTTGGAGCGAACCAATTGCAATTGCTATTTTGCTATTGCATGCAGGCACAGTAATACTGGCGGATTGTTCCCCCGTCGCGCTCCCTTCGTACCAATATGTGATAAATCGCTCAGTGCCCAAGTTCAAGGCCAGCGTTCTTTTTTCACCGTTCGCGCGTACATTAACCTCCATTAGTCAGGTGATATCCATACAGTTTCCACTGCTAGTTTTATGTTTCAGTATTTTCATGATATTTTTTATGAAATTATCGTTTCATTTAGCTGTACTAACATGATGGCGCGTGAATAAAGCTAATAAAACGTAGTAAAAAGATGATTTTTTTTTCATCAGGATTGAATTTATTTGTGAACCATGATCAAAGGTATACTTGGTGCTGTCGCCTGTCTTAGTTTTCGGGAGCGTTCCAAAAATACCCTGTATATTGGAAGCCCCAAAACAAACATCACCGTGTTATTAATAAATTTTTTCAAGTCACCATTCTGACATATTGGAGCTGGGGGTCACTCGGAAGGTACCATTCACTTTGTATGCCACAAGTTTTTCTCAGTTTTCCATCGTATTTTCTCGAAGTATTGATTTTTAGAAACTGTTATTATTTAATTTGGGACACTCATCAAATCGACGTGTTTCGCTCCCTATCGCGTTTTTTCCTCCCACTATCAGAATTTGATCCAATGATAAAAGTTGGGTGTCTCGTCAAAACGAAGCTGTGTATAAACTTTCAGCCTGTTATTAATCACTGAAATCCCTTGTATGTGGGCCCGTGGACTATTATGAAAAAATACCATCCATCGTGACATAAATGAGTGGCTATATTTTTTAAATATACATCATAAGTTATTTAAAAAATACTTTCAATCGATGTGTAGGTGTATGTAGTATTCGCGTAGATATAAGAAATTAATTAATTACTACATGAAAACACTCACCTTGAAAATCTCTTGCCATCTCGGCCTATCTTCGTGATAGTAAACAAGCGAGGTATATTCATCCACTAAAGGCGTATTGGCGCTTATTGAAATAACTCCCTGAAAGAAAATAGAACTCAAAGTGTTACTTTAAAAACATTAATTTGTAAAAAACATTGATGGGTGTATCCATTTTCTATGATGTTGGTATATGTTAATAGTTTAGTGGCGGTGTAAAAATAACCAATGACTCATATCGTCCCATAGGTGTCGTAAAGAGGCGACAGAGGGAAATTGAAATAGGAGATAGACAGCATCTTCCTGACAATTCAAAATCATAAAAACTTTGCAAATCCGCTTGGCGAACGTGGCAACTAGGACAAAATTACCCATATAAAGCACTCCATGGTGGAGGTCTATGTTCAGCAGAGGATTTTTACAGACTGTAATGGATAGGAGTGTTTGATAAATTATGTCAGTAAGAATATAAAAAAATGCAAGTTTTCTCTTTAATATGAAGTGGTAAATGGGCATTTGACTCCATTGTTAATAAATATCATAATATAATTAAAATTTAATATTTTTCGTTGTGTTTTAAAATTTGTTAGGTTTCATTTTTAGGGTTCTGTACCCAAAGAGTAACAAACGGGACCCTATTACTAAGCCACGACTGTGCGTTATACTAAGAGTTTTCTTCCTTGTACAACTTCTCTGTGGAATTGTTTACCACCGGTGATTTTTCCGGACCGATGCGACTAAGGGACCTTCAAGAAAAGATTTAACACCTTTTTAAAAGGCCGACAACGCATCTGCAATTCCCCTGGTGTTGCTGTTATTCATGGGCGGCGGTAGTCACCATCAGGTGAGCCGCATGCTCTTTTGCCCTCTCTTCAAAAAAGCCGCAGCTGTCCATCCGTCTGTCAGCTGGCTGGCGCGCGTCGCCCGGCCGCACCAGCTTGTGCACAGTGTACTTACCGGTAAGAGGTGGCCGCGGCGGTCGACGAGGCGCGCGGTGAGCTCGATGTTGCGCTCGGAGGACTTGCCGCCGCCGCGCGAGTAGGCGCCGGCGCACAGCGTCACGTACAGCTCGTTGCGCGCGTCGCCCGGCCGCATCAGCTTGTGCACAGTGTACTTACCGGTAAGAGGCGGCCGCGGCGGTCGACGAGGCGCGCGGTGAGCTCGATGTTGCGCTCGGAGGACTTGCCGCCGCCGCGCGAGTAGGCGCCGGCGCACAGCGTCACGTACAGCTCGTTGCGCGCGTCGCCCGGCCGCATCAGCTTGTGCACAGTGTACTTACCGGTAAGAGGCGGCCGCGGCGGTCGACGAGCCGCGCGGTGAGCTCGATGTTGCGCTCGGAGGACTTGCCGCCGCCGCGCGAGTAGGCGCCGGCGCACAGCGTCACGTACAGCTCGTTGCGCGCGTCGCCCGGCCGCATCAGCTTGTGCACAGTGTACTTACCGGTAAGAGGCGGCCGCGGCGGTCGACGAGCCGCGCGGTGAGCTCGATGTTGCGCTCGGAGGACTTGCCGCCGCCGCGCGAGTAGGCGCCGGCGCACAGCGTCACGTACAGCTCGTTGCGCGCGTCGCCCGGCCGCATCAGCTTGTGCACAGTGTACTTACCGGTAAGAGGCGGCCGCGGCGGTCGACGAGCCGCGCGGTGAGCTCGATGTTGCGCTCGGAGGACTTGCCGCCGCCGCGCGAGTAGGCGCCGGCGCACAGCGTCACGTACAGCTCGTTGCGCGCGTCACCCGGTAGCACCACCTCGGGCAGGCCCAACTTGCGCGCCGCACCGCCACCCGCCACATGTTCCTAAGCACGCACACACACAACACTTAAACAACGTCTCGCTTCGACCATATCCTGCTCGAAGAACCATTTATAAACTATATTCGCCTCAAGGTTAGAGAAATTAGCTGGGAATATCCGGGTCAATGGATCAAAAATTAACTTTATTCGGCTCGAAGGACCTAAAATGATGTATGGTTTTTTTGTTCCTGTCAGTTTATAGTAATGTTTAACAATAGAGAACAGATAATCTGAGGTAAATATCAATCAATATTCCATAAGATTCAAAGGTTCTTAAAATTTATCAAATTTGCCGAGAAATTATATCCTCAACTAGCAATTAATATATATGATTTACTGTGTTTCATTTTTCTATGGACAGTAATACATTGTACAATAAGTAATATGTGAGATCCAATATTCCAATATCGTTCTAAGCCTGACAGAATAATCATCATCATTACAGCCCTTCACAAGTCCACTGCTGAAAATAGGCCTCGCCATTTCTAAAATTAATTATTTCTGTTTGGTTATTAATCGTAATAAGTACTTAAAAACTCACATCTTTTCTATCCAAAGATTGATATATCTTTAGATAGAAAAGATCCCTTGGCAGTGACTTGATATATCGTAACAAATCCATTCAACACATATCCCACAGGCAAATAATGAGCCGCATTATAAATACGTGCGTGCGGATTCTAGAATTCATCAAACCAACTGAACACCGTGAGAATGTACATAATTTTCAAGATCTTTACTTACCTTGCACCTTGGAAAAATATATTGTCCAAGAGTAGATTTAGGGCCTGCGTTCAGAGGGCACGGCGTGACACAACGTGGCAAGGCACACTTCGGTATGCCGAACAATCCTGTTGCATCCGGGGGCATGCCCAAGGATCATGTGGCAACCGGCGTCGTGACAAAAGCAGTCGCGTTCGTGCGCTCTTTCAGTTTAGCACTATGCGTAGGTAACGTGTAGTTATCTATCTTGCCAGGCACAGAATGAAATTAAACAAAATAAAACATATCGGGCACTCGCGCGAGTCGCTGAGATCGCCGCCGCAACGGGCTAGATTCAACCTTGTTTCAATAACTTTACAGTCACATTCATTTAACAACAAAAAGATGCAACGGCGTGCCGCGATATCCCCAGAAATTCCGTGACGTGCCACAGCATTCAGGGGAATGACGTGACGTGCAGCAGCATGCCGCGGTGTCACGCGAGAAGCTTGGGTTTATTCATGTTGAAATAAGGGAATGTCAGTGTTAAATTCATTAGAATAAGGTCGAAAATCTTTTGTCCACAAAAAAATTATTTGACTCGTCGTGACATGCTGTGCCGTCTGTAAGCGCAGGCCCTTATACAAGTGCCAAGAAAAAAATATCTCAACAATTAAGTAAAGCTTGTGCAAGAACTATTAGGACCTTGACCTTATATTCTCTACATCCCTGACATAAAATAAAATATTACACAGTATTTATGCTAAAAATTCGCAGTAATAATATATAACCATAACACCAGTTAAGCTGCTATTTTATGCTGGTATTCTGTGAGAGCGTGATCTTTACCCGGTCGAGCCGACCTTTTCGTGCTAAAACTATACCAGTATATAACATGTAGCCCTTACGTTTGTGTTAAATAAAGAATATAAATAAAGAATTAATGCACATCCATAATGAAACCCTATAAAAGCTTAAATTGTTTTATCGTGTAAAAATATGTGTGTCTAATTGTGTACACAAGTACGAAGAGAAACTTCTTTCCGGCATATCATTATTTTTATTTTAAACTTTACATAACTAGGTAAAATAATAGTCTATTATAAAGCTATAGTCTAAAATAATAGTCTATTATAAAGTTTCACCGGTGGGGCTGCATGATACTTCTATGGTTACACCACATATTTTTATTTAGTAAATGCTGCAACCTACTTTTAGCCGCGCGTCGCGTGTATTTAAATTTACTTAATTAAGGTGAAACATACGTCCTTTCCGATCGGCTCGACTCATTGGTGCTGCGAAGAGATGTTGCATCTCTTTGCATTTTCTTTCGCATCTACCATGGGGAGTGCTCTGAGGAATTGTTCGGATTAATCCCAGCCGCCAAATTTCACGAACGCACATCGCGGCAGAACTCCCGATACCATCCACACCATCTGGATGATTGGCGGTCCACCATTGTGCGATTTAGAAGATGTTTTCTTCCTCGCACGACTTCCTTGTGGAATCGATTACCATCAGCGTTTTTTCCGGACCGATACGACTTAGGGACCTTCAAGAAAAGAGCGTACTCCTTTTTAAAAGGCCCGGCAACGCATCTGAAATTCCCTCCCTGGTGTTGCAGTTGTTCATGGGCGGCGGTAGTCACTTACCATTAGGTGAGCCGCATGCTCGTTTGCCCCCTCTCCTATAAAAAAAAATACGGTCTGTTCCCGGCCATATTCCCGCGAGATGGCGCTGAAGTCATACTTTTTTAGTATATTTGGGTTTTTGTGTAATTGGAATATTATTAAGTCATAGAAGTAGCAATTGCGATACTCGGACATTATATTTTATTTTACTAGGTCATATCATTGCCTCAAAATCTGTCACTGAATATGATGAAAATGAATATGGCCTCAGAGTCTCACTCCAATCAATTCATTCGTGAGGCAGCTACTTATGCAGCCCCACTCTCCTATCTCTATCGAGTCCGCAAGCCGAGAAACTCTCTCTCGGACCCGCCAAATAAACTCTCAACCGACCTGAACTACCTCCTGGTGGCTCAGGCTGACTCTTCTTAAATTTGCCTTAATAGGCTCCCCCTCAGCGGCTCGTAGCCGCCTGCGCTTTTCCGAAAAGAGGGTCGCTTCCGATTCGGCAGAAAGGCCTAATAAGCCAATGCCAGTCCCACGGGTGGTGTTTAGTGGGTACACTTAGGGTCGTAGGTAGTTAGTCACAGTGAGTCCCACATAACCACGACTGCCGTCTCTCGTAGTATGCATAAAGCATTCACCACCTCCTCGCGTTAACGGGGTAGCCCTTTTCATTTGCTTCTGGGCGCAAAAAAAAGGAGGCTAGTGAAATCCTTGGTCAGATAGCACCTATATCTGTTCATTATGAAACGCCAAGGCTCACAAACACTATCCTTATCAGTCATAATGTTTCTTATCTGATAACACAAACAAAATTATTTTCATATACCTAGTCAGGTCATAAATTCTGTCACATGTTTAATATAAAATAATTGAAACAAGTTTATTCATTATGTAACCACCAGTATACCATGAGCGAGGATGGAAAATGACCTCGTTGGACACGCGGAATACGGTTGCTCGCTTCTTCACTACTGTGTGCGTACACCTAATCATTTTGTTTGTTGTAGCTCTCTTCTACGGTAAAAATTTTTTCATCCGAAAAAAGAATATCCCGATATTTTTTTCCCGCGTACCGCTTCAACAAAGCGCGGCATCTCTTCAGTCTCAGGTCCATTAGACGAGCATTCAAACGATGTCCTGTTTTTCTTCGATATGCCCGAAGCCCTAAGTCTTCATTTAACACCTTTTTCACCGTGGTTCTGCTTAACCCCATCTGAAGGGCCAACAGTTTCTGGTTACGTTTGGGATTTCTTTGAATTCGCGCCTTCACAGCTTTTATTACTGCTGGAGTCCTAACAGACCGAGGGCGACCACTTATTGACCTGTCATCTACACCAGAGTCTTCATTGTATCGTTTGATGGTACGATAAACGAATCTTTTGGTTATATTCAAATTTTTCAGTATGTCAAAAATTTGAATTGGCGCGTAACCGCAACGATGCAACGCAATAACTGCAACACGGTCTTCTTTAAGCGTCCACTCCATATTTAAAAATGAGTAAAATTCTAAAAAGTATACAGTTTTATTTTCATGAACAATTCGAAATTCGAATTCAATAAACTATTTTGTGGCCAGCATTCTAAAAGAAGTTTTTACTGTGTGACAATACTTATGACCTGACTGTGTATTTATTAAACATCAAAATTAGCATTTATTTTTAAACAAAATTTGCATTTATTTTACACAGATATTTATTATGTAAGTAATACATAACTTTAAATTAATCTCAAAAAGGCAAAAAGTGATCGTTGCGACCGGGGACTGAACCCTGGTTTCTAGAACATTAACTTAAAATTTTCTCTAAATTTGTTAAAAAAAAAACAAAAGTAAATCAACCGGTGGATCGAACCCGGAATCATAGATTATTGTCTTAAAAATTCCCTTTATGAATTTACTAAGAAAAATATTATTAAGAAAACAACAAAAAGTAGTTCGACCGGGGAATTGAAACGTGGACCTTAGGATATTAATTCGAAATTTGTTTAAAATTTTAGTAAACGTTTTCTTATAGGATAACTATTGCTTGATAATTTATCTTTAGAAGCTATTCGTAATTGGTAAACTAATAAATTGAAATATTATTTATAGACGCGTCGCCAACAGTATGCGATAAATATCAAGAAGATGAAAAATATTTCCTTATTTCAAAGCACACACAACTACAAAAGCTTTTAGTAAAACAAAAATCATTTGACTTGTTGATTATTTTTTTATTAGATTAGTTTTAAGGGCAAGAAAAGAAAATGTCCGCCGCGGTGCAATTAACAAATTCATCGGTGCCGGCAGGGCTCGAACTGGGGTTGTTCGCGTAGTGTGAAATTTGCAGTGAGCGCTAACCATCTGAGCTACTATGGCTCGTATACATGTTTACTAATTTTTAAATAATATACTTACATTTATTTCTATTCTATTTTTATAAAGTTTAATATTTATAATTATTTTATTGATAAACATTTTATTAATAAATAAATAGTTATTAATGTAATAACCATAATAAAACAAAATTAATATTAAATACATAACCATTATTTTCATCTGTTATCCAAGGACAAATCAACTAAAAAAGTCCAGGACCAACAACAACAAACAAACGATACGACGCGACCTTGAGCTTGGTACCACAACAAAATAAAACAAACTAATAATAATATGTGTCTGTCTGAAACTGTTTGCAAAATACGTAATAGGTATTTTTACGTAACCCCGCAAAACAATATTTTCCAAATGTGTGTAAAATTAATTTTGTGACTACTTTGGTGGTTTACCGATTTATAATTTTATTTATTGTTAAAAAAAATATTCAAACAAAACACTGACTTTGTAGTTTTGTACTCAATACCGACACGTATGACATAGATAATTAATACTATTACAATACTGTACTGTAACGAGACGTTACAATACTGTAACGAGATTTGAAATCACGGGCCAACTTGCGTTTCTAATACCACCGAAAACAAAATTGCGTATTTAGAATAATTAATTACTATACCTACAATAAATTACAATATATTGTATTATATTGGAATCAAATACAAACTAGAAATATTGCAAATTGAATGAATGAAAATTATACAAAAATATAATATAAATCGCAAGAAATTCCGCGCACAAATCCTATCCCTTGACAATCGAGATTTACTTTAGAATGTATTTTATTACAGTCAAACAAGACAAGGAAGTTTGGCATCGCTTTTTCTTCGTGTATCTAATTCAAGGTTAGGAAGTACGGCATCGTTGCATAATATCTACCTACGAATAATGGTATTTGTTGCACAACAATATCGTCTGCACGCCATCTAGCGTGCCAATGTTTAAACTATGTTTTTGGCGCTTTTGCGTCAAGTTGTCAAAATTCACTCACACTACTAAAGAAGTGTCAAAATTTTCCTAGATTTCACTTTTGTTTTTCTTAATAAATACTGTAAGTTATTTCCTAATAAGGTCAATCGCGAGCACATTTCAGTGTAGAAAAGTGATAAAATGATTAGTTTTAAACAAATAGTGTCTGTTTGACGTATATGTCAAAACAAAAATGTATGGCGCGGCTATCGGAGGATCCCCCTTAATTGCAATCTGTTAATCGGCAGTACGTCAACAACCGTCCTTCTAAACACCAACTACTCAAGGAAAGATTTACCACTCTAACTTTATAACTATTTTACTATTATTAAACTTTTAACTTTGGTGATCTTTTCCTTTTGGCGTACTCATTAACTAACTACAACTCTACTTCTTGAAAGTGTGTGGCCTTACAAACCATACAAAACTCATGCAGCACCGCCGGTGAAACTTTATAATAGAACGTGACGTTTTAGTTTTTTTAATAACGCTCTAAATTTCTCCCCGGCGTCGATAAAAAAGTTTCACTTCAATAATAAGACGTTTACAATGAATAATACTTTTAAACGGTTTTATGGGGCTATTATTTTTTTTTCTGCCAAAGACATGATTGTGTCTTTCAACTTTCTTTTAAAACTGCCACATATGCAATGTATACTAAGTACTGTAGTCAACACAATCACGTAGAAAAATTATGCCAGAATAAAATAAGGACGACCAGCATGGCACTCACCTGTTTTATATCGCCTTCGAGGAGTTGTAACGAGACCCATAATCCCAATGGATTTTTCGTATCCTTTAATTCGCGATTCGATATAATTTTTTTCAGTAATGTCTCCATGTTTTCTTTCTCGCAACTGAAACAAAAATAATTTACTTCATCATAGGCCCTGTCCTGAATGTCACAAGACACTGTCACCTTCAAGGAATGCTACAAAGCACGGTCCTGAGCCACTTATGTCCATCGACTTCCTGCATGTTTCACCAGGCCGTCACTCCTTTTTCCCCATCGGTTGTTGGTTCTTCGAGTTATATGGCCGGCCCATTGCCACTTCAGCTTACTAATCCCTTGGGCTATATCGGTTACTCTGGTTCTACTGCGGATATCCTCATTTCTAAGTTTAACACGCAGAGGAACACCGAGCATAGCCCTCTCCATAGCTCACTGAGCGACCTTGAGCTTCCTCATACGGCCAGCAGTGAAGGACCACGTCTCAGTTTCATAGGTCATCACTCGCAACACGTACTGGTTCTACAGTCTCGTTTTCAAGTTTTCAGGTATACCTGACGAGATGTGTCGTAATTTCCCGAACGCTGCCCAGCCGAGTTGAACCCGTCGATTGACCTCTCGGTCGAAGTTGAACATACCTAGTCGGACTATTTGCCCCAGGTAAACATACTCCGTCAACAACTTCGAGCTTAGTGCTCCCAACAACTACCGTCATGATCACACATGACATGATCTTTGTTTTGTCCATGTTCATCTTAAGACCTATCCGTTGATAGATCATTGAGCATAGTGCTTCGGTCCTTCAGCGATTCTGCCATAAGGACTATATCGTCGGCAAATCGAAGGTGAGTGATGTACTTGCCATTGATGTTAATACTTTATACTAATCCTTTCCAGTCCAGAAGCTTGAAAACGTCTTCCACCGCAGCGATGAAGAGTTTCGGAGATATAACGTCACCCTGTTTTACACCTCTCTGCAGTTGGATAGGTTTCGTACTCTGGTTCTGTACTCGGATAGCCATCATAGCCCTACTTAACAAACACTTCAGCACTTCGATATACCGACAGTTAACTTGGCATCGCTGAAGGGACTGCGGCACCGCCTAAATTTTGACGGAATCAAAGGCTATCTCATAGTCCACATACGCCAGACACAGTGGCAAAATGTACTACTCGGACTTCTATACAATTTGACGAAGGGTATGTATGTGGTCTATGGTGCTAAAGCCTTTTTGGAAACCGGCTTGTTCGGGAGGCTGGAAGTTGTCTAGCCTGCATGCGAGACGATTCGTAATGACTCTCGAAAACAGCACATAAACGCGGCTCAGAAGGGAAATCGGTCTGTAGTTCTTCAAGAGAGCGTTGTCACCTTTCTTGAAAAACAAGACCATCGCACTTCTGCTCCACGCTCCCGGTATAGTGCCACCATGGAGGACGCTATTAAAAAGCACCTGAAGGACTTCAAGCACCGGTTTTCCACCCACTTTCAGAAGCTCCGCTGTAATTCCATCCTCACCTGGGACCTTGCTGTTTTTAAGGTGCTGGAGAGCCATTCTAATCTCGCTCAGACTGACATCCGGAATATCATCGGAATAGTGTCAGATAAGACTTGCTCGGATTGTTACTCACACTTACGTGTGGCTCCAACGACGATGTATACAGCTGCCCATCATCATTCATCATCATCATTACAGCCCTTCACAAGTCCACTGCTGAACATAGGCCTCCCCCAAAGAATGCCACAAAGCACGGTCCTGAGCCACCTGCATCCATCGACTTCCTGCATATCTTACCAGGTCGTCACTCCATCTAGTGGGGGGACGCCCTACACTTCGCTTGCCGGTACGAGGCTGCCACTCGAGAACCTTTCTTCCCCATCGGTTGTCGGTTCTTCGAGCTATATGGCCGGCCCATTGCCACTTCAGCTTACTAATCTTAATAATTAATACTTAATAATTACAGCTGCCCATAAAACATATCAATCTCACTTAAAATCTCAGGTGTATCGGAAACGACGCTGCCACACTCGGTCCTCAGCTTCAACAGTTGGCTCTTTCTCACAGTCAGATCTCTAGCAAAGACTTTGGAGCCCTGGTTCCGCTCGATCGCTTCTTCAATACGAGCAGTATTAAAGTTGCGTAAGTCCCGCCGCATGCATTTGGAGATCTGCCTGTTCAGTTGCCTGTACGCTGTCAAATCTACTGAAGACTGCAGCTTCGTTTATCGTCAAAGCCCACGCTAGGCCGCTACAAAGTAGGAAATATATTGTATCGCCCGTAACATATAGCTTAACCTGTAATTGTAATTTTGAATACAACATCAGTGACTTTTGAGATTTTAATTACTGAACCCGATAGGCACCTTTAGGCACCTACTGTGAGTCATATTGCGAGGTTATCAGGCATTAGTAACTAGTACATTATTAGCCAACAACATCGCATATACCCACACATATCTCGCACAAACTTTCCAGCTTCTCTCATGACTTTTTCATTCGGCCCTTTTCAACACTTTTTACAAAAAAAATCTTCCTGCATTCTTGGAATCGATCTTTCAAACTCATCGTTGTACATTAAACATGTTCAAACATTAGGATATTCCACAACTAGGTTATGGAACATTATCTATTGCTCTAATTTCTCTCCTTGTCTCTTCATAATTTCCATCCTCTAATAATCACAAGTTACTGATCTGTCGCTTATTTTCTCTTGTCGTTGTTACAAATATTTTTAAATTCGAGTATGAATAATAGCACTATAATTGCAGCAGTGAGGTGCAAGTAAACTATTCCCAAAGCTTTATTTTTCATAACACTGAGTGACAAACGAGCAACAATTCATCTGCGAGAAAGTGATTTGCCGCAGCCGGGGGCACCTGTAATTAACTACAAAAAAGCTACTAATGTGCTGTAGATAACAGTAAGACTTAGAATAAGATAATATTAAGATGTGGTGGTGTCGTAATAGGCGACAGAGGGAAATAAAATAGGAGATTGGCTTTTTCATAATAACATATTAAAACAATAAATAGTTGCGTTTGCCAAAACTGCCTGCAAGTGTGGTAATTATGACAAAGATTACATTGATATGAGATGTGCCATAACAAGTTGCAGTTATTAGGTTGCGAGAGGAGGCGGTGGTGTAAAGGTCTGTACTCACGGGTAGAAAGGCACCTGCAGCTCTTTGTCGGGACAGTCGGCGGCCAGCCAGCGCGTGATCTCAGCCGCCGCCACGCCGAACGGCCGCCGCATGCGCCCCGCGCCGCCCCCGCCACCACCACCGCCGCCATTGCCACCACCCACCGGCATCTGCGCCGCCACAGAACTGCGTCTGCGCAACAACAACGTCACCCGTATACTTCTTTATTGCAGGCAACCCCTTACTTTTGAATATATCATTAATAATATAAGATTTAAAAAAAAAAACTTAAACAACACGCATTGATCATGAGCTGTGATAATTCTGAGAATTATTTTATTTTAGCCTGATGATCCTCATCAAGATACTAGGACAAAGTCACTTAATTATTGTATTGTTATCGGTCCTTGATACGCGTGCAAATTTTCAAGTTAATCGGCCCGTGATCGGTTGGTAAAAATTACATTAATAATTCCGTTACATAAATAGATAGATACACGCGAAGGTAAAAAAGCGCGTTAAAAAGTAAAAGTCCGCTGCTGGATATAGGCCCCTTCCATTGTATGGAAGTTCGCCTTTATCGTCACGCTCGGCAAGTAGATCAACAATTTCCTCGGAGGTACTACACACTAGACAGGGAACGAGTAGTGATTTGCCGAGTACTCGGCCACCGGGTACTAGACCTAGATTGAGCCGTGTACTCTGCCGAATACTCGGCTTTAAAAAAACGCTGTAACGGGCGGCGTGCGGTTATTTCCCTTACAAACTAGACCCAAATAGGGCCGAAAAACTAGTGTATTTGCATCACAATCTTCCTCTCTTAAATTTTAAATATTAGTAATAATAATTTCTATTATAGATTCTTATGTACGTTCTAAATATTTTTGCTGTTTCTCATGTTCCTGATGTTTTAATGTGTCTAATAATAAGGCTAAGGCTTTTTGTCTTTATTTTTCTCTGGAATATAATTAAAGCCGAGTACTCGGTACTCGGCCGTTAATACTCGATGCTCGGCCGAACCCTAAAAAGGCCGAATCCGCCGAGTACCGAATCCAAACCGAATACTCGTCCCATGTCTACTACACACACCTTTGACGCTTATGCCCGTAGTTGATCTGATTATTTCAGCAGAAAAATAATAATACATGAAATTTGGATCCAAAGTTATAGAAAGTGCCTGACTGAATATTTTTAATGTATTCAAACAAGACAAATATTGATTTTTATTGACATTACTATTAAATTAAAACATTTATACAACAACATTATAGTATATTAACCATTTTGCGATTATATGGAGGATATTTATAATATCAGATCAAAAATTGAAATTTATAATTTCTTTGTAATTATGAATTTGTAATTATAAATTCCTTTTTGGTGATTAAACATCTTAATGAGTTCCTTGGCTTAGTTATAGGAAATTATATAAGATAGATATTATTAACATACCTGTGGTCGACATTCTGTGGCTCCATGGTACCTATCCGTACGACATTACATACGAGGAACACCTTTTCCTTCTTTATATCGCTGCCCAAATCCTGAATAAGGAGAAACATATATAAATATGATTAAGCAAGCAATAGGTAATAAAATAATCTGAATGAAAGAAAAACTTAAAAATATTTCGCTTTGTAATAATTGCTTTCGTATCGCCCGATAGAAGCGAAGCTTCTACGCAATTATATTTTATATTGAAAGTTATCTGAAGAATATATGTATTTAAAAATTATATAGGTTTCCAAATGTTCTCGAATTTCATGTATTTTATGACTCAACTATTTAGTGTGTACAAAGCGTTCATAAAATATTATCCCATAATCATTTATGAACGTTATGTAAATACTATGTACTATGTGTACATTTAGTTATAGTAGAAGCATGAGGAAAGGGGAGGGAGAAAGAGAGGGGGAAGAGATAGACAGGTACGGCACTTGTATGCTTAGGCAAGTGCGGATATAATGTGCGCACGCAGAGCTCAGTGTGTGCGTGTGCATGTGAAACGTTTTAGTTTCGCGCCGGTCAACGCCAAGTATAGTCGTACGACTGAGATTTTTTGAGATTGACTGACTATACTGATATTTTTTTAACATATATTTATTCTTATAATATTGTTCAGATGCGTTTTTTAAATATTATTTGAATTCAACTTCATCAATGACACTCCCTGTGTCAATATTAATTCGTTTCGACAATACTTAATACGTATGCTCATAGTGACACTGCAACGCTCACAAAGAAAAAGCCACATTAACACGCATCCCTCGCTCCACATGCGAAACTGGAGAAAGAAACTGGTAGTTTCTCGACTCCATAGAGTCAGTAATTCATTTATGGGGCAATGTATACGATATTATAACAAAGTCCCAGAAAATATACAACATGTCTTTATTGCTATGTTTAAATAATTTATTTCTCATAAATTGTATAAAAAGGGTTATTATAATATAATTGTAGTTGATAATAACCTCTGGGAATTAGGTCGCTTCTAAGCAGTTTCTTAAATAAATTTTGTAAGTAGTTTATATAACCTGTTTTATTGTAAAATTTTACTATGAAAAAAATCCTGCTGGGTTTCTTGCTAGGTTTATCCCAGGACAGCGGTTTTTCTTCGAATCAGAAGTAAAGTTCTTCGAAGTATTTTTTTAAAAGATAAAATAAAATACTTTCAATATGAATTATTTAATCCATTGATTTATTCATATGTAATAAAAATTATTCTATTTTAACTTTATTAATTAAATTATCCTAAGTAGGTGGTAGTACCCAGCTTCCTTCTCTATGAAATTAGGATGATTTTTTTTTTTATTTTAAAAGCCGCGCATATCATCCTTTGTATTAATCGATATCTTTTCGCGAGGATTTGTGGTCGATCAAATCTGATGTAATGGCGGGGGCCGTATAGGATATGATCACAAACTGCAGCCAGATAAAAGAACACATAGTTGACGCGGTTCGGCGAGCTGTTGGTGTACCAAGAGTTTTGGCGGGAACTTGATCGGCGACGGATTGCTGCTCCTGTATTATTGTTTAAATAATGGTTTGAAGTGGATTTTGATATGTAAAAATGGTTTTATTTTGTGCATTAAATGTCTGCGCATGTGAACTATTAGTGGAAACGGTGAAACAAGTGCTCTAATGGGGATGTGATTTTCAAGATAAGGTGTCTGTCTGCTTAGGAGCCTTGAGACACCATCGCCAATTGTCATCTGGCTGCTGGTTCAAGTTGCCGTCGAAATCTCTCAAGGGCTGCACAATGTGACTATCAACATATTGTGAAGCAGTGTACTATAAAAAATAATTATTCATTGAACTTCAGGCTCAGAAGGGCTAGAACCCAGAGCCGTAAAGGCAGTTATTAAAAAAATGTTGGCGTACCGTGAAGAGCAGGTGCGCGGGCGCCAGGTGGTGCGCGGGGCAGCGCAGCAGCAGCGGCTCGGTGAGCTGCGCGCCCGCCGCGTCGTGCAGCGCCAGCAGCAGCTCGGCGCCGCCGCCCACGCGGCACACGAAGTTGTGCACGCGCACCGCCAGCGAGTGCGTGCGCGCACACCCCACTGCTCCACTCCCACTCCCCACACTACCACCCCCCGACGCGTTCTCCTGCAACACCGCAACGAAAACCAGCGTTCAATCAACACACTTCTATGGCCTTTTACCGTCAGCATACACGGCACGTAAATCGAAAGAAGTGCTTATAACGTTACCTCGTTATATTACAAAGAACGCTTAGTATTAATTATTACGTGTATATCCACTTGAACGATTACGAACTACATTCAAACCCCCCATAACTCTAAAACTAAAACAAATCGTCGTACCTAATAATGATTCCTTAATTACCTAAAATCTAAATTTTCATGAATTATGTTATAGGTACTTAAGTTATTAAGGGCATTTTCATCACTCCCTAACTCAATCGACCAAAACATACATTAAATTCAGATTATTTTATGAAATTATGGTAACCTACCATATTTTTATCGAGTCTTGCATTCGCCTCGTCATGAAGTGCATTTAGTTTGTATGTGGAAATGCCAAGCGGGTCCACAAGTTGACCGCTAGGCGTCCTCACTGCTAGTTCCATGCCTAAAGTCCTTAAACAAAAAGTAAAAAGATGTTTTTAATAAAATTGAAGCGGCTCAAACGAATCTAAAGTCCACCTTATAATAAAAGGCTACTGCAGTCAATTGACGCCTGCAACCAAGTTCAAACAAACAAGACTATAGATAAGTTTTCATCTCTGAGGGTTTTTTTTAATTCCTTTTTATTTATATACCTTGTAACTAAACAATAGAGAGTTAAGACGTAATGCCATATATTTTGTAATTATACTGGATTTCTATACATTTCAGTTTGGAACGCAACAGTGCACACACTTCGCTTGGCGGCAAAAAAGGTGGCACAAAAGTGAGAGAGAAGACGATCAAAAGAAGAGTCCTACCGACTAGTAAGTATAGAAACAATATACATACCTCCCACGTTTCCTCATTTCTAAGAAATTCATGAAAAAGGAGGAATGAGTTCGTTGTTAATAACTACAAGTTGATAATAAATAAGTTAATGAATATAATAAATGCCTTACAGTGCATTACAGCAATAATCTCTGTGGTGTTCTCTATCTCTGTCTCATAGTTAGTCGAGTTGGTTGCTTTTTCCTTATAACATTTTTATTAAATTTTAACTTTCCGTTGGCAGCACCCAGAAGGATTGTCATTCAAATGCTAGAAATTTAACTCCGCACGGTTTCTAGTCAAATCCCAAACATTAACTTACTTGTATTTCAATTTTCACTCAAACGTATAAGGGTAGTGTAAGGTAAAACAACTAACTTATAAATTGAAGTCCGCGTGAACAACTACTATGCTTTCAAAAGACAGATGGCGCTAAAACGAGTCACAACCCTGTTACAAATGTTTAAAACGTAGTTCATAGTACCGATTTCAAACATTGGGCTAGCTTGCCTGCCACCACAAACATCTGAAATTTTTAAATCTGCGCACAGCCACTATGGTCTCTAGAATCGTGGTAGCATTGCGAAAGTGCTGGGAACAGCAAGTACTGCCTCCGGTAGTCAAGCAAAACGATGCAGAGGCCCCGGTTGCGTAACGAACGGATATCCCGGGACCCTTCGTATACGCTGATGATGACCACCATAACCTTTTCGTTGCCCCCGCAGCAGAAAGTGTCCTTGAAAATTTTCTCTCAATAAAAAAATTGCCGGTCACTTAAGTGTTCCATTACGTCATCATAGGTTGGCCTGAAATAAGACGCGTTCGTAGTACGAAATAACAATACAGTTCAGTTGACAGTTTTAAACTGGCCTGCAATAAGAGTTGCGTGTAGGTCCCCCAGGCAAGAAAAAGAAATGCTTAAGCATACCTGTTTCCCTTGTCGATTGTGAATATCGCTGTCCTGGAGACCTTTCTAAGCTGGTCCTGCGGCAGTGCGCTGGAGGCAGCCTGCGCCCTCAGCTCCAACAGAGCGCGCATGCTCACCTCCATGAATTTGAAGCGTTCGTCATTTGTCTGTAAAGTTTTAATTAAATAGTAATTAACTTAGTGGGTACCTTCTTCATCAGCCCAAAGAAGTCCACTGCTGAACATGACCCGCTGTAGGGAGGATTAACTTTAAACGTTGTAAGGAGAGCTATACTAGGTCAACCAATGCGCCGATCACTGGTATAAAACTATCTTTACGAGTATATACTACTAGTGATCCACCCCGGCTCCACACGGATTATTTTTTGATCTCAACAGCGGCGCCACCTACCGCGCTCAATTGTGCATCTAAATCATTCAGGGACCCAATCAAACACACAAATAATTTCATCAGAATCGGTCGTCCCAGTTTCGAATTTTAGCGAGACTAACAGACAGAAATTGATTTGTATTAAATTGAGACGCACGCACGCACACGCACACGCACACGCGCACGCGCACGCGCACGCGCACGCACACGCGCACACACACACACACACACACACACACACACACACACACACACACACACACACACACACACACACACACACACTTAATAAAGTTATGAACACCGTCATTTCTTTATCTCGCATCTTTGTGGATGATACCCGTCGACAGTCTGGGTATATTACGTCTAGCGTAAACTAGAAGATTATACCGCCAGTTATCGGCAGCCATAAGATTTTTCTGGTAATTTCCTCTCCCGTTATAAAGCTACTCTCGACAGATGGGTTGAAGATTGCACATATCACACTTTTAAGGTTTTTCTATAGAATAAAGGTCACACAGTCCACCTGATGACCAAGATGGAATACCTCGTTTCCAGTAAAAAGGGGGCTCAGGATCTCTCCACTCGCCATACGAAACACAGCAAGCACTAAGCTGCTATTTTACGCTCATATTACGTGAAAGCGTGCTGCCTTCTCCGGTCGAGCCGACCCATTCGTGCTACAACCATAATACATTTTTTTTTATAGGATAAGAGTGACAAACGAACACACAATCCACCTGATGGTAAGTGGTTGCTGCGGCCCATAGACATCTACATCTATCCTCGTTTGCGAATCAAAATGCAGATGCGTTGTCACCCTTGAGGACTAAGATGGAATGCCTCATTTCCAGTAAAAAGGGCCTCCGGCCACCTGCACTCACCAAGCGAAACGCAGAGGTAAACCTCTACTTCACGCTGGTATTCTGTGAGGTCGTGGTACCACCCCGGTTCGAGCCGACCCATCCGTGCGACAGCAAAAGCTGCCGCGTGGCTCTACCACTGTTACCACATAAGGCCGCTAACCGTCAACAAGATATTTATACCGCCATCTATCGGAATAGGGACAAGCCACTGCTGCATAAACAATAATTACTTTATTTACAAAGTTAAATCTATAACTTACAATGTACAATTTCTTCCAGTCTTTGAGCCACTCGCGCAATGTGACCGCAATGTCGTGGACCACGCCGCCTCCCCCGGCAGATGCGACCACTGTGTCTCCGCATCTGAAGTAAACACGTTAATAAACATTAACAATATATTCATATCATATTTAAATAACAAGGGCGCCGCTACTGACTAGGAGACCGTCTGGGTCTAAAGGGTAAGAGTCAGCATAATCACAAGCCGTGAGAGGGCTTTATAACGCTACCTAATCTCATTATACGTGGTAAAGTCATGTTGCAGCTATATAATTGTAGCACGAACGGATCGGCTCGACCAGGGAAGCAACACGCAATTACAGAATACCAGCGTGAAGTAGAGGTTTACCTCTGCGTTTCGCTTGGTGAGTGCAGGTGGCCGGAGGCCCTTTTTACTGGAAATGAGGCATTTCATCCTAGTTCTAACGGATGAAAACGCATCTGCATTTTGATCTGTAACAGACGATAGATGTAGATGTCTATGGGCCGCAGCAACCACTTACCATCAGGTGGACTGTGTGCTCGTTTTTCACCCTTATCCTATAAAAAAAAAAAACAGTGTATAATAGCAGCTTAACGCTGCTTTGATTCGTATGGTGAGTGTAAAGAACCAGAAACCCTTTTTACAGGAAACGAGACATTGCATCTTATTCAAGGCCCAATTTTGAACATACTCCTATAGATTGCTACATAAGGAGGATATTTGGGCTCAGTTTTCCATTGACGTCCGTCGAGTTGGGGGTTGATATTTTGTTTTACAGAAAGGTTACATTATTATAAACACACATACTTTACGTACGTACGTTTTCGTACATTTTGAGAAAAAAATTATTGTAAATCAATTATTATTGCAATATTTATGTCAATCCCTACCATAGACTATACCTACATATATGATCCGAAACTTTCCCTTTTAAGGGGGTAGTACACCTCCTTTCTCGGGAGGTGCTCTTCAAACTAGGTAAGAGACGTAATTTTATTTTATTGAGCGGATATTGGCAAAGTATATTTTTCCAACTTTAATATTTAGTTTATTTTTTATTTTGTTATCAGGAACACTTTGCTGACCATAAATGTTTTATTTACCGCTTTTACGACATCCACGTAATGACAAGGGGTAGTGGATTTTCTTACGCTACCATTACACTGCATATTATGTTCTTTTTTTTAAACTTTTTATAACGGTTGTACGAAATTTCGTTAGTTTCTTATTATGACGATAAAAAAACATTATCAGTTCAAGGTAGTTATAAAAAAGTTACCGAGTGAATTGTATCGCTAATACGCTGCAGCACCAATGTACCGACTTGGCTCACGATGGATTGCGATCTCACGGAATATCTGCGTAAATAGGAGCATAATACTGCTGTTTCGAATACCTACTACTTTACTGACATCTTAGAACTATGTAGTGACAACAGGTCTGCATTTTGATTTTTAATCTATGGTAGATGTATATAGAAATGGGCCTCAGTAGTCACTTAGCATCGTTTGACGTGGACTTAAAGCTCGTTTGCTACCCTTACTTGTATTAAAAAAACTGTTTTTTTTTACATATTCTGTTCTATAGGTACTAATTTCGTGGTTTTTTTTTTTTTTTTTTTATATAAAATAGGGGGCAAACGAGCATGCGGCTCACCTGATGGTAAGTGACTACCGCCGCCCATGAACAACCGCAACACCAGGGGAATTGCAGATGCGTTGCCGACCTTTTAGAAAGGTGTAAGCTCTTTTCTTGAAGGTTCCTAAGTCGTATCGGTCCGGAAAATTCGCTGGTGGTAATTGATTCCACAAGGAAGTCGTGCGAGGGAGAAAACTTCTTCTAAATCGCACAGTCGTGGACCGCCAATCATCCAGATGGTATGGATGGTAACGCGAGTTTTGTCGCGATGTGCGATGGTGAAATTGAGCGGCTGGAATTAGTCCGAACAATTCCTCAGAGCACTCCCCGTGATAAATGCGATAAAATACGCAAAGAGATGCAACATCTCTACGCAGTGCCAGTGTATCGAGCCGATCAGAAATAACTCGGTCGTCCACGATTCGAACCGCTCTGCGCTGGATGCGGTCAAGTGGAAGGAGCTGGCACTGGGGTGCCCCGGCCCAGAGATGAGAACAGTATTCCATGTGGGGCCGAACTTGCGCTTTGTAAAGTTGCAAGCGATGTGCCGGCATGAAATACTGTCCCGCTCTGCTGAGCACGCCAAGCTTTTTAGAGGCCAATTTGGCCTTCCCTTCCAAGTGACCACGAAACTGCACACTATTCGATATGTCGACGCCAAGGATTCCGATACTGGCTGAGGCAATAAGGGGAGTGCCTTGAAACTGAGGAGATACGACAAAGGGGTTCTTTTTAGCGGTAAACGCGCAAACTTGTGTCTTCTGGGGATTGAACTGGACTAGATTTAGTCGCCCCCAATCCGAGACTTTGTTAAGCAAAGACTCGACTTCAGACACAAGTTTGTCCCGGTACTCGGCGACGTTTTCCCGAGAAATATTGGCACGGCCGGTATATAAGGCATCACCAGTGCTGTCGTCCGCATAGCAATGAATGCTGCCAGTTAGCAACATATCATTGATATGCAGGAGAAACAGCGTTGGTGATAGCACGCAGCCTTGTGGAACACCAGCGTTGATAGGCTTGAAATCAGAGCATTCACCGTCTACTACGACCTTGATGCTCCGATCAGCAAGGAAACTGGTGATCCATTTGCACAATTTCTCGGGAAGCCCATAGGAAGGAAGCTTCGAAAGAAGCGCTTTGTGCCAGACCCGATCAAAGGCCTTCGCTACGTCCAAACTAACGGCTAATGCCTCCCCCTTGGACTCTACTGCCTCCGCCCATCTATGAGTTAAGTAGACTAGAAGATCACCAGCTGATCGACCCCGACGAAAACCGTACTGGCGGTCACTAATCAGCTGGTGATCCTCAAGGTACCTCATGAGCTGGCAGTTTATAATGGCTTCCATTATTTTGGAGAACAAGGAGGTGATGGCGATAGGCCTGTAGTTGGACGGGTCTGAGCGGTCGCCTTTTTTAGGGATCGGGTGCACCAAAGCTGTCTTCCATGAGTTCGGGACTACGCCTTGGGAGTAGGAGTACCGGAAAAGACGCGTTAAAACCGGTGCCAACTCCGGAGCACACGTCTTCAGCACAATGGGAGGGACTCCATCGGGCCCACTCGACTTGTTGACGTCCAGGGAGAAGAGTGCTTTGCGGACCGAGCGCTGTGTAAATCGCACATCCGGCATGGAGCACTCACATCGCGGGATGGTCGGCGGTGTGTTCCCCCCGTCATCTAGAGTCGAGTTGGACGCAAAAAGAGAGCTCAACAGATCGGCTTTCTCCTTTGCGGCATGGGCCAGTGAGTCGTCCTCTCTGTGCAGAGATGGAAGAGATGGCTGACAGAAGTTCCCTTGGACAGCCTTGGCGAGAGACCAGAATGCACGGGTTCCCGAAGGAAGGCGAACTAGCTTCTCGCCAATTCTGCCGATGTGCTCAGACCTTGCCTTGGCAATGACGCTTTTGAAGGACCTGGAGGCGGAATTATACTTCTTTTTTAATGCGCTGGTGTTTACATCCCGAGACGTTGATGCATCAGCCCAGGCCTGGTAGCACTCCTGCTTATAGCGTGATGCTATTTTACAGGAGCGACCAAACCATGGCTGGGATCTGCCTCCGATGGGCACCACAGAAGATGGAATAAAAAGTTCCATACCCTGAAGTACCACATCAGCAACAGAATCGGCAACAACGCTGGGATCTTCCGGCGAGAAGCAAACCCGCCCCCAAGGGTAGGATGCAAAAAAAGACCGCATCCCGTCCCAATCAGCTGACCTATAGTGCCAAACACGGCGGCAAGCTGTAGATCGCAACTGCGATTGGAGCGTGAGTGGCACCGTACTCCGGATCAGACAATGGTCCGAAGAGCCCAGAGGGGCATCGACGGAGACCTGATATCCGTCCGGATGAGAGGTCAGCAGAAGGTCCAACAGGGAAGGTACATGGTCTTCCACATCTGGGATCCGCGTAGGCGAAGTAACCAGTTGTGTTAGACCATATGCCAAAGCAAAGTCATAGACAGATCTACCCGCATGATCGGTTAAACGAGAACCAAGCCATTCAGCGTGGTGGGCGTTGAAATCACCGAGTATCACGATCTCTGCGGATGGGACCTGTTGTAGCACGGAGTCTGCAGCCATTTGGACGTGGTCTATGAGTCGGTCTGTGTCGGCATTACCGCTATGGGACCTATAGAGGCACCCGTAGACGCGGGGATGGTCGTCGCTGTCTACGCGCAGCCATAGGATGGACAGGTCCGTACCTTCAAGGCTGCCGAGGCGTCGAAAACAGATGTCCTCTCTGACATACACGCAAACTCCAGCCCGGGGCACAAACGAGTGTTCTAATTTGTACCCCGGGTAGGAGAGATACGAAGTATCAGCCGGAGAGGACACCTGTGTCTCGGTAAGAAAGAGCAAGGCCGGCTTAGCTATCTCCAGATGGTAGTGGACGGCGTTAAGGTTTGAATGAAGTCCCCTGATATTGCAGAAATCCACGGTAAGCGTGGCAGGGGTTGCCTTTGTCTTCTTGCTCCGCTTGCCCCGAGCAGGTTTCGTCTTGAGCGGAATTTCGCCCCCCCCAGAATACGCGGGGCAGCCTGAGCACCCACGCCCAGGAGTGGAGTAGTTTGGTCGTGGATGCTCAGCGAGGGATTCTCCAGGGGTGCTGGTACCCTCCTGGGGTAGTCTTTTATTTAATTCCACTACCATGTTGATGGGGGGGGGGGGGGGGGGGGGGAATTGGGCCTCCGGCCACCTGCACTCACCAAGCGCAACGCAGAGGTAAACCTCTACTTCACGCTGGTATTCTGTGAGGTCGTGGTACCACCCCGGTTCGAGCTGGCCCATCCGAGCGACAGCAAAAGCCACCGCTTAGCTCTACCACTGTTGAAACACTGGTTGCTGATAACACAGTATCTCTTAAGGCAAACTTTCACATTTTTCAGGGCAAATTGTAATGCATAAGCATTACACGGTTATTTTACTGCCCAGACGTCATGTCGGTGTCCCCCCCGCCCATTGGCGGTAAAAACACGGATTGGATTGGATTTGTGCAATATAGTATGTAATTTTACTATCCAAAATATCATGTCAGAGATTCAGTGTCGCAAACTCTATGTCAGGTTTTCGAATGAAATCGAATTTAAATAAACCTAGCAAGCTAACAGCATAGCAAAGTGGCGAAGCAATCAGCTTTGTAGCGGTTTCTAACGGTTGCCGTTGAGCAATCAGTTTCAAAATAGGAGGTTCAGATGCCTGGGTGATCAGTAATCGATTGCTGAAAACAGAATTTGAAAATTCGAAACCGCTCTCGAGATAATCGTGGGAAAGACGGACAGACGGACTTACGGACAGACATCGTGAAATCAACAAGTGTCTTCGCAAGCTTCGCCACTTAATAATTAAACTTGGTAAAAAGAAAAAAATCGACTGGCAAAGGCTAAAAATTATTACATATTTTGTTTTTTTGTTCTTTAAAGTCGGTTTTTACTTATAGTTAAAATGTTATGTTTTACCTTTTTAAGTGGGTTATTTCATAACACAAGCTCTAGGTAACAACCATAATCCTCCTATTTTACCACCGAAACATGTACAGTAAGAAATGACAATTACGGGCGGTATTTTTTGTGGTGCACATTCGACGTTTAATTTTACCATATAGCGCGCAAGCGCCGTATAAGTATTTTTTCTTGTCCAATTTGGCATTTACGATCGTGACAATAAGCGTGAAAGTACTCCCGGGAAATAAGGGATATGACATGAGCGTAAGACTTATCGCCTTGTGTAACATATGGCCGAGAAATTGTAGTCGTATCGTGCGAAATTATCTTTTACGGTATAAACCATCTGCCGCCCGGGAACGATAATCAACGAAATTACATAGAAGGCTTTGTTCGTTCTTTTATATATAGATGCCAATTTTTATAAAAAGTAAAGAGGCAGGTATAGGAAAGGCCAGAATGACGTCTTGCCTCCGATAAATGTGCAGTTTTTTACTAAATGTAAAATATCTAGACCAGATAAAGGCAGCTGCGTCAAAAATGCACAAATCCATCCTATAATCGAAGAGGCGATGTTTATCGACGAACCATACTGGTAAGAAAGAAGAGAACTTTGTATCATCTTAGTTCAAGAATTTTTACTATGATAATGGTGTCGTGAGGCGAAACGGGTCGGTTATTATAGTGAACAAATTCATCATCATCATCATCATCATTACAGCCTTTCATATGTCCACTGCTGAACATAGGCCTCCCCCAAGGAATGCCACAAAGCACGGTCCTGAGCCACCTGCATCCATCGACTTCCATGCATGCCTTACCAGGTCGTCACTCCATCTCGTGGGGTGTCGACCTACACTTCGCCTACCGGTACTAGGCTGCCACTCGAGAACCTTTCTTCCCCATCGGTTGTCGGTTCGTCGAGCTATATGGCCGGCCCACTGCCACTTCAGCTTACTAATCCGTTGGGCTATGTCGGTTACTCTAGTTCTACTGCGGATATCCTCAAGTTTATCACGCAGAGAAACTCCCAGCATAGCCCTCTCCATAGCTCGCTGAGCGAACTTGAGCTTCCTCATACGGCCAGCTGTGAAGGACCACGTCTCAGTTCCGTAAGTCATCACTGGCAACACGCACTGGTTGTACACAAACAAATTAATAATTTTATATTATTTTTTTTATACGAGGGGGCAAACGAGCATGTGGCTCACCTGATGGTAAGTGACTACCGCCGCCCATGAACAACTGCAACACCAGGGGAACCAGGGAAATTGCAGATGCGTTGCCGGCCTTTTAAAAAAGAGTAGGTTCTTTTCTTAAAGGTCCCTAAGTCGTATCGGTCCGGAAAAATCGCTGATGGTAAGCGATTCCACAAAGAAGTCGTGCGAGGAAGAAGACATCTTCTAAATTACACAGTGGTGGACCGCCAATCATCTAGATGGTGTGGATGGTATCGGGAGTTCTGACGCGATGTGCGTTCGTGAAATTTGCCGGCTGGGATTAATCCGAACAATTCATCAGATAATATTGTGATAATGTATTACAGTTTACAATAATGATATTATTTAACATGTTCTATAATAGGACATGTATTTAGAGAATTGTTACTTTAATATAATCTTTACGTGGTAGAGCCATGCTGCATCTATATTAGTAGTATAGTTGTAGCACGAATGGGTCGGCTCGACCGGGGAAGAACCACGCTCTCACAGAATACCAACGTCAAATAGCAGCTTCATGCCGCTGTGTTTCGTATGATGAGTGTAGAGAACCGGAGACCCTTTTTACTGGAAAGGAGGCATTCTATCTTAGTCCTCACGGGTGACAACGCATCTGCATTTTGATTCGCAAACGAGGATAAATGTAGATGTCTATGGGCCACAGCAACCACTTACCATCAGATGGACTGTGTGCTCGTTTGTCACCCTATCCTATAAAAAAAATACACAATATACAATTCTATTTGGTGCTTTGATGGCATAAAAAGTACACTTTAAGTCACTACTTACTAAGCAAACAAACCACTTATTCATAATCCATTATATCTTTAACAATTCTCTCTCACCAAATCATCTTTCTTTACTACTTTAAGCCAGTGCTTAGATACCGCTCCATTTGATGGTAAGTGATGAAGCCGAAGTTAGTTCGAATACATATATAAATAATCATCATCATCATTATCATTACAATCAAGTTCACTGCTGAACACAGGCCTCCCCCAAGGAATGCCACAAAGCACACTCCTGAGCCACCTATATCCATCTACCTCCTGCATATCTTACCAGGTCATCACTCCATCTAGTGGGGGGGTCGCCCTACACTTCGCTTACCGGTACGAGGTTGGCACTCGAAAACCTTTCTTCACCAACGGTCGTCGATTCTTCGTGTTTTATGACTGACCCATTGCCACTTCAAAGGAATATAATATATTTTTTTAATTTTATTCACGAACCGGTGACTTGTAAAGTAATAGGTCTGTAAATAAATAACTAAAAACGATATCGCTACGTGCCCGGACTGCAGTGGCAGACATTAGAGTGCGTTGTTTATCTTTTGTCGATTTCCAAACGTTTTTCTTATCTGTAGGAAATAATAATAAGCGTTAGAAAGGGAGCTTCATTCAACGTTAGGATTGCGAAGGAAGCGTAAGGGATGATCATTAATTTGTTGTTCTGTTGTTGTGTAATATACAATCAAACTTATTAATTCCTTTTATGAAAAGGGATTATTCAAAAGATTAGTGGAAACTTTAGATAACATAACGTACCTAGTTGATTAATTGCTTGGTAAAGTGGTCGTTTGCCACCACGGTCAGCAGTAAATGATAATTTAATTAATTTTTATACATTTACATAAAAATTTTAACAGTGGTAGAGCCACGCGGCAGCTTTTGCTGTCGCACGGATGGGCCGGCTCGAACCGGGGTGGTACCACGACCTCACAGAATACCAGCGTGAAGTAGAGGTTTACCTCTGCGTTTCGCTTGGTGAGTGCAGGTTGCTGGAGGCCCTTTTTACTGGAAATGAGGCATTCCATCTTAGTCCTCACGGGTAACAACGCATCTGCATTTTGATTCGCAAATGAGGATAGATGTAGATGTCTATGGGCCGCAGCAACCACTTACCATCAGGTGGACTGTGTGCTCGTTTGTCACCCTTATCCTATAAAAAAAAACTTCTAATGTCTAATAATAAGTAAATACTAAAATAAAACTAGTTTTTACGGATATTATCGCGTATATTAACTTATTTTATATTCCCGACGTTTCGAGCACTTTAGAGCACCCATGGTCACGGTGGGACTGAGGTATTTGACGTCCCAATGTCATAGTTAACCACGGCTACCTCCAGATTAAAATTATTAATATTTGTTCCGATCTACGCAGTATGAACTTACAGTATCTTGAAGTCTTGCAGTTGTATACTTGGGTTGGGATTTAATTTTATTAAATATAGTATCCAAAGCAGATAGTAGCACCCAGCCATCTTCTCTATCGAAATTAGGATGTTTTTTTTTTTGATTTCAGCCTCACGTGTCTCACGTCCCTTAGTCGTGGCGCTACAGTCTGCGATTTTTTGACGTGCCATGCAGGAGCTGTATTCAGTTGGTGCACGAATGGATCGGCTCAATCGAGGAAGGACCACGCTCACAGAATACCAGCGTAAAATAGCAGCCGGTGCTGCGGTGTTTCGTATGGTGAGTGTAGAGAACCGGAGACACGAGACATACCATCTTAGTCCTCGGAGGTGAAAACACATCTGCATTTTGATTCTTAATCTAGGATAGATATAGATGTCTATGGGTCACAGCATCCACTTACCATCAGATGGACTGTGTACTCGTTTGTCAACCTTATTCTATAAAAAAATATATTTTCTGGTAAATTCCATATTTTACATTTTAATTCGCTTAATTCAACAGATTCTAGTTCAGGTCTGAAAAAGATTCTAGCTTAGGTCTGAGATTAATTATAGATAAAATAATTTTTACACTTAGATGTATTAAATTAATTAATACCAGACACTACGTCGCGTATTGGTGGCTGAGTGTAAAACCACTCTATTGCACACCTCGACCGCGAAAGCGTCGCTCGCTTTCGTAAGACCTGTACACAGCAGTGGGACAAGTATTAGCTGTTGCTTTACTTATCTGTCTTGAAAACCGCACGTTAACAAAACGGCGAATCTTGTAATTGATATATTCAAAAAGCCAACCGATAATGTGTCAATTAGACAGGCGTCGGGTGGGTCGGCCGCGATTATCAGTGGGGTCGTCGACCCGATCAATTGGCGGCCTTATATTTGTGATGCATCACGGATGACGAGTAAGAGGTCGCGCGTTCGGTTCTCATGTGAATTAAGAGTTATTACGGAGAGTGGAGAGGATATATAATGAAATTATCATAATTTTTATGGAATGAAGCTCAACGGAAGTGCAGCCCAGACAATGGTGGATGGGTGGGTGCTCTTTAATCAAGCTTGATTCTATAAAAATTATTGCAGTCACGCTGGAGTTAATCCCTATATTCAGTGCAGCGCAGAATCCATAACTTCACCCTCTTTCGCTTTTTTTTTCCAACAATAAGGATAACAATCGAGCAAACAGTCCACATGATGGTAAGTTGACGCCGTGGCCTATAGAAATCTAAATCTTTCTCCGATTAACAATCAAATGCAGATGTGTTGTTACTCCTGAGGGCTAAGATGGAATGTCTCGTTTCCAGTAATAAGGGTTCCCGTATCTCCTACACTCACCATACAAAACACACCATCATTTAGCTATTTTCCGCTGGTATTCTGTAAGAGCGTGGTCCTTTCCCGTTCGAGCCGACCTATTCGTGCTACAACCATAATATGTATAGCTAAAGCATGACTCTGCCACGTATAAAAATCTGATCGTTTCATCTTCATCATCAGCTAGTATGCATAAAGCTTTACCCACTGCTGGTCTTAGCCCACTTCTATTTTTGTAGGTAGGGGGCCTTAATCGTCACATTTAGCAAGCGGATCGACGATAACAGCACCAGACGCCCCGCACCTTTGACACTGCTGCCCGTCTCCCACCTTAATCGTGATCATAACTGTAACGTAACTGTGTACCATGATTGTAAACTGTTCTTTTAAAAAAAATCTTGCTTATCCTTCCGAGGATAGAGGTATTTTCCGAACCAATGGTAAATTAAACATAAGAATGACTCCCAATAAGTATTATCTAAAATATTATGTTGAGTAAAAATATTTTATTTCTATTTGTTATACCGCCATCTATCGGAAACCATAAAATCTTTAAGTCATTTTCCGTAGTCGTCTTTTACGAAGGGTAGTCGTGGTGAAAGAGAATTCCATCAGCATATATTTACCTGGATTCAGCCCGTAAATACTATGCCATCAAAAACATAACCTGTAAACAAAACCAAGTCCCGCAACTCAGTTCTTCTACCGTAAAAAGTTGTGAGATCTATGTAATACCAAGTCGGTTAATTTATTCAGTCCCTACTAAGCGTCCTTCTGTCTCAAGTTATTACGTAATTAGCTATTCTAACAACATCTTATAGTGACCATATCAATACTAAAAATCTTTTATATTTTAAATAAATAATTAGCCATTGCATGAAAGTATGTAATACATATTATATTACATTAGATTGTTTAGTGTGTTTAAAGTTATTTATGCAGTTTCTGTATCTAGAAAACTAGATAAAAATTACAAAATATTTTAGTTTTTCCTTAATTTATACACTAAAAAATAAATATATTCTAAATTTGAAGCTTCTACGTCTGCTGGAAGTGCCTTAGAGTTTTGATGATCGGTCAGTCAGTGAGTGACAAAATTAAGAAACTTAGACTAATTATAATTTTTAAACTACTGATTCAGATACTTCGGATGTCCATCCGTCGGTAATAGCCAATGTAGGTAAGCAGATTGTCGAGGACAAAATAGAATAGAATAGGCAGCGTAAATAACCACATTTCATCTCGTAGGTGTCATAAAAGCGACTATGGGAAACCTCAGGTCGATGTCATGGCTTCCGATAGGTGGCAAGATAACAATCTCGATTAAACAAGTCGTACAACTAGGAAACCGGAGACGGCGGGCAACGTTAAAGGTGCGCGGCGTCCGGTAATAATGTCTAGACTAGACATGGAACGAGTACTCGGTTTGATTCAGTACTCGGCGGATTCGGCCTTTTTTTAGGGTTCGGCCGAGCACCGAGTATTAACGGCCGAGTACTGAGTACTCGGCTTTATATTCCAGAGAAAAATAGACAAAAAGCCAATTTTTATCATTATTATTATATTAGACACATTATAACATAAGGAACATGAGAAGCAGCAGAAATATTAAGAACATACATAAGAATCTATAATAGAAATTATTATTACTAATAATTAAAATTTAAGAGAGGAAGATTGTGATGCAAAAACACTGATTTTTCGACCCTATTTGGGTCTAGTTTGTAAGGGAAATAACCGCATGCCGCCCGCTACCGCGTTTTTTTTAAAGCGGAGTATTCGGCAGAGTACTCGGCCCAATCTAGGCCAAGTATCCGGTGGCCGAGTACTCGGCGAATCACTACTCGTTCCATGTCTAGTCCAGACCGGATTTCGGTTACGGCGGCCAGTCTCAACGGATATACGCCATCTGCGCGGGATAGGTTTATAGTGTCCGATTGAATGTGCGCGCACAAGTGCACTCTCTATTCCCTCACTCTCATAGTCTATAGGACAGCAATCCGACACGATCAGAAAGAGATCGGACGTAGGACCGACGACATTCCAAAGCATGTGGATGAAACACCGCTAACTCCCTGACACCGGGCTGTTACAGATAATTTCTTGCGAGAAAAAATCAATAACTCATTTTTGGTACAAACTGGGATTCGAAAACGAGGCCTTCTGATCAGTAGCCGCTTTTACGACCACTAGACCAACGGGGCAGTCAAAGATCAATAAGACAGTCAGTCTGGTACTGCGATCGCCAATCCGCGTGACAAGCATGAAGATTACCAGTATTTTTAATACTTTCTGCAACGGGAGATGCTCATGTTCAGCAACGGTCCTTTGCGGGCTAATGAAGAAGAATAGAATATATTTAATATTGCATCAGGGATGTTGTTCATGATATACCAGAATTTCAGCATGTCGCAGCGATTAGGAATACTGTGTTTTAATAAACTTACCTATCAACGGTGCAGTCGCGGATAACGACGTAACTTTTCGGGAAGGCGCCACTATTATCCCTACGGAGGCTGGTTCCCCAGTACCAATCGCGCGTCTCCCTTCGCAGGTGCACCAGTTCGCCCACTTCCAGCTGCAAGTGGGCCGGTGTGCTGCTTGTGTAGTTGTATACAGCTGGACAAGAGAAAAAGTAGTCAAAACGATTCAGTACTGAATTGAACAGCATTCGTAGCGACCAGAATTGGTAGCGGTCTTTTTTCTGGGAGTCTTAGAATGAGGATCTGAGGAATTAAGTTTGTGTATTAGTGAAATATTTATCATTATCATAAGGTACTCGCAAGCCGCCCCAGTTTCGCTATTTAAGATACCTAAAAATCTCCAAGTTTTTCAAATAAAACAATATAGCCCAGATCACTCATGGCACTGCTTTCTATCTATTCGTCAAGTTTCATTACAATTGTTTAAATAAAATTAGTTTTTACGGATTTTATCGCGTATAGTAGGTACTTATTTTATATTTCCGACCTTTCGAACTCTTTACAGCATTCATGGTCACGGGCGAGACTGGTCTCGAGATCCCTTCAAGAAATTTTGGGCTGTTAGATATCTTGCGCGCTTGGTCTTGAGATCTTCTAATCGGCGAATTTTATTTGCAATTACCAGACCGTACTGGATTATATAATGATTTCTTATATTTACACGAACACTACGCATTTAAATAAAACTTATTTTTACGAATTTTATCGCGTATATTAACTTATTTTATTTTAAGCTATGTTCAGCAGTGGACTTATGACGGGCTGTAATGATGATGAGGATGACTTATTTTATTTAAATGTGTAGTGTGTTCGCGTAAATATAAGAAATCATTTATTACAATTGGTTCAGCGTTCCGAAGATTAGCCCGGACAGAAGACGGATAAATATTTTAAAAATGGTCATAATGTTTTTTTTTTTAACTGAAAACTGCTTTAGGCAGTGACCTCTGTGAAAAAAAAGCACTGACCTCGGGTGACCGTCGCTCTCAGATACATAAAATTGATGAAAGTAATGTTGAAAGCCCAATTATTACGAATTCTTCTGTATTACATAGATATTAATCATTATTTTTCATGTAAAACAGCGCATTAAATGAAAATTTTATTACTTTATTAATATTATGTTGATAAAAATAATTTCTAATAAAAAATACGTCTTAATAATATTTCTTTCTATTTCTTATTTTAATAATATTTCTTCAACCCAAAAATAATGTGTACAAGTTTGTGAAGCTTTCAAGTTTTCACTTCTGAAGTGCAGTCCTACGATTTTTTTAATAACTGGCTTTATGGCTCTGGGTTCTAGCCCTTCTGAGCCTGAAGTTACAATGTATAATTATCCTTCATTATACACTGCTTAACAATATGTTGATGTATCACATTGTGCAGCCCTTAGGAGATTTTGACGGCAACTTGAGTCAGTAAACAGCTGACAGTTGGCGATGGTATCTCAAGGCGCCTGAGTAGACAGACACCTTATCGTGAAAATCACATCACCATCAGAGCAGTTGTTTCACCGTTTTCACTAATAGTTCACATGCGCAGACATTTAATATACAAAATCGCACCACTTTTACATATCAAAATTCACTTCAAACCATTATTTAAACAATAATACAGGAGCAGCAATCCGTCACCGGTCAAGTTCCCCCCAAAACTCCGCAGTCCTACGACTGACAGTTTTTTTCATAGAATAATGATGACAAACAAGCACACTGTCCACCTAATGGTAAGTGGATGCTGTGGCCATGTGGGCAATCAAAATGCAGATGCGTCGTCATCCCTGAGAACTAAGATGGAAAACCTCGTTTCCACTGAAAAAGCTCCCCGGTTCTCTTCACTAATCATACGAAATACATTAAGCTGCTACTTTACGCTGGTGTTCTGCCACCACCAACCATCGGAAGACACGAAATTTGATTCATTATTAAGTGGCGAAGCTTGCGAAGTCACTTATTAAGTGGCGAAGCTTGCGAAGACACTTATTAAGTGGCGAAGCTTGCGAAGTCACTTATTGATTTCACGATGTCTGTCCGTCTGTCCGTCCGTCTGTCCGTCTGTCCCACGATTATCTCGAGAACGGTTTCGAATTTTCAAATTCTGTTTTCAGCAATCGATTACTGATCACCCAGGCATCTGAACCTCCTATTTTGAAACTGATTGCTCAACGGCAACCGTTAGAAACCGCTACAAAGCTGATTGCTTCGCCACTTTGCTATGCTGTTAGTTTGCTAGGTTTATTTTCCTTAGTCGTCTCTTGCATTACACCATGGTTACTATTCTTATTATTCAACCGTCTGATGGCGGTGTAAGAATATCTACTACCCCACATTATCCCGCATGTGTCGTAAAAGGCGACAGAGGGAAACTAATCATGAGATGGGTAGCAGCGTCATCCTAATAACGGCTAAAAATAAAACTGCGTTTGAGCCGCAGTTTTATAGCAACCCGCTTGCCAATCATTGCAACTATGGCAAATATCCGCCTCCCCTATGAGGAAATCTATGGCGAAGGGCTATGTTCAGCCGTGGACTTTAATACTTGTAGGCTGTAACGATAACGGTATTATTATCATTTGTCATAGTTTCTCACACAAAAACAACTTCAATGTATTCCGAAAAAGTCTATCAATTAGCATCACCGCTAGCTAACTTATAACGCGCTCCCGTCCATCACGGAACAAACCGTTATACTTACGCACAACAAAACACTAGCTAATTATATTCCAAATGCTTTACCATTAAAATGATTTGAATACTCGCAACATCCGTTTGAATTTTTATTATGTCAAGTATTGTAATTGTTTGTTAACCGTGCGTAAGTTATAGCAGTCAGTTTTGGATTAAAGCTAGTACATGTGTTATTTGTTTTTTGTTCAAATACGTTTTGTATATTTTAAAAAAAATACTAGTAATCCTATTCAACATTACTAATATTCCCTTTAACCACTTCTGGTAAGCTTAAAATGCTTGTGTTAGAAGTGGTTCACGACAGTAGTCGAATGGTGGATTCGAACCCACGACCTTTAGAGTTGGCGGTCCACGCCCTTTTTTTTTTTTTTTTTGCGGATGGAAAATCATCAAATGACGCCTTTCGCTCTGGGTGGAGCGGAAGGGAGTGTCAGACTTTTACTGACTAAAAACCATCCGTGTTCCTTCAGTGCCCTTACGTTCCGGAGCCGCGGTATCTCTTTCGAACAGCCCGCAGCCCCGGCAGGCGTCGGCCCTTGCGGGCCCCTTCACGATGCTGACAGCTCTTTGAGGCGCGCGTGGAACAAAACGCGCCGTCGACACGGCCTGTCGTCGTTAGACGGACGGACGGCGAGCTACCCATTGCTCGCCATCCACAGGCCCGCGCCTACGGTGGCCGGGGGCCACGACGTAGCCCCCGACGCCCGGGGCGTCTCCCGCGGAGGCGGTCCACGCCCTGCCATTAGACTACTGACGCTTCAAATATATATAGCCCGATTGCGTAAAAAATTACTGAAAATACAAGTTTTATATCCTATCACTTCCACAACTAAGACGAATCTGACGACATCCCACATATACACATATCAAGGCGTTTAGGCGACAGAATGCGCCAAAAATGTTCACATACATACATATATAAATTTATACTCGAAAAACATTACCCTTTAGTTAATCGGATAAAAATAAAACACATCTATAACACAGGTCAGGTGTATGTAGTCTACTTCATTATGAATTTAAACCGACACTGCACGGTGTACACACTTTAACAACATATACTTTATTTTACATTTTTAATGTGATGAACATAAACATTTAAAGCGCACAATATATAGTATTTCTTATTATATGCAAATAGGACTTTCTCGCTGGCATAAGAGCTAATATCATAATATAATCTACTATCCCATATCATCACGTGGGTGTCGTAGGAGGCGACAGAGAGCGGCAGTGAAACAGGATATGGGCTGCCCTACTTCTGATAATAACTCAAAATTATAACAAAAAGCGGTTGCCACGCCCCTACCAAGCGTAACAACTATGACAAATACTCCCTTATGAGGCAATATATAATAGGGGTGACCTATGTTCAGTAGTGGAATTTTGATAGGTTGAAATGAATGAATGGTTACATATGACACTGAGTACACTGTCATATGTAACCAACCATAAGGATATCGTTTTTTTTTATAGGATAAGGTAACAACCGAGCACACGGTCCACCTGATGGTAAGTAGTTGCTGTGACTCATAGACATCTACATCTATCCTCAATAAAGAATCAAAATGCAGATGCGTTGTCACCTGTGAGGACTATGATGGAATGCCTCTTTTTCAGTAAACAGGGTCTCCGGTACTCTACACTCACCATACGAAACACGGCAGTGTTAAGCTGCTATTTTACGCTGGTATTCTGTCAGAGCGTGGTCCTTCTCCGGTCAAGCCGACTCATTCGTGCTACAACTATACTACTAATATAGCTGCAGCATGGCTCTACCACGTATAATAATATTATCATATGTTTGGTATCAATACATCATTTAAATGTAAATTAATCAATAATATAATAATATAACCCATGGGAAAGAAATGTTTTCGAGTGGCAGCCTCGTACAGGTAAGCGAAGTGTAGAACGGCCTCTCAACAGATGGAGTGACGACCGTACATATGAGATACAAGTTGTCGATGGATGCAGGTGGCTCAGGGCCGTGCTTTGTGGCATTCCTCGAGGAAAGCCTATGTACAGCAATGGATTTGTGTAGGGCTATAATGATGATGGTGGTAAAGATGGATTATAACGGTAAGTCGCGTTTTGTTGTCGAATAAATAGTTAATCTCAAGTCTCGAAAACCATACAACTTTGAATCTTTCAAAACAAAAAGACAATTGAATGGAATTTATCAGCAAGTAACGGCTTAATTTTCATCTCTGAAAGAGTTAAGACAGCTATTTAAAATGAGATTTCAGCAAATGCCATTTGTAATGAATGGGATCTTAAACTTATATTAAATTGGGTTACCGAAGGATTTGGCTGCATTATCAAACATTTAGAGCAGCCTCTAAAGGCCAGTTTAACGAACTTATTTTAATTGTTACTAGAACTAATAATGATAGATTAAAATTAAGACATTTGAAGGATTGTTTTTACATTCATGATTACAAAGAAAAGTAATGTCCATGTCTTCTGTATATGTAGTTTAGAGGTGGTAGAGCCACGCTGCTACCATATAATGGTTGTAGCAGGAATGGGTCGGTTCGTCCGGGAAAGGACCACGCTCTAACAGAATACCAGCGTAAATGCAGCTGTATATCGTATGGCAAGTATAGAGAACCGGAAATCATTTTTGGGAAGGGAAACGAGACATTCCATCTAAGTCCTCAGAGAGGACAACGCATCTGCATTCTGATTCTTAATCGATAGTATCCGCTTACTATCAAGAGGACTGTGTGTTCGCTTATTACCCTTATTATATAAAACAAAGTTGTCACCCCTGCGAACTAAGGTGGAATGCTTCGTTTCCGGTAAAAAGGATCTCAGGTTCTCTACACTCGCCATAACACAACACAGCGTTATTCCGCTGTTTTACGATGGTATTCTGTGAAAACGTGATTCTACCCCGGCCGAGCCGACCCATTCGCGCTGTGGCTATAATTTTTTTTTTTTATAGGATAAGGGTGAAAAACGAGCACACAGTCCACCTGATGGTAAGTGGTTGCTGCGGCCCATAGACATCTACATCTATCCTCTGTTACAGATCAAAATGCAGATGCGTTTTCACCCGTGAGGACTAAGATGGAATACCTCATTTCCAGTAAAAAGGGCCTCCGGCCACCTGCACTCACCAAGCGAAACGCAGAGGTAAACCTCTACTTCACGCTGGTATTCTGTGAGGTCGTGGTACCACCCCGGTCCGAGCTGGCCCATCCGTGCGACAGCAAAAGCTGCCGCCTGGCTCTACCACTGTTAAAAATAATAAAGCTGCGACGTGACTAAAACGTACGTATAGGTATAATAAGTTATTGCTAAATTGGCTGCATATAGTTATTTCAACAACGTACATATATACGTTATTGAAATAACTATATGCAGCCTAAACGGTAATAAACTAACGGTAACTAAAATTTTAATATTATAATTTTATTTAAATTTGAAATAATTTTTTTTCTATAAATCGTCTCTTGTATTTTTGGTGGATTTTGTCTCATTTACCGTTATAAGTACCATAAATTAGAAATCTGCGCGCATTTTCTATTGCATTTAGTAGGATTTTGCATTTTTATTATATCCGACATAATAATAAAAGTGATAAAATCTACCAAAAATACAAGTGAAGAGCATGCAGTTTTGATTTAGACAATTACTGTATTCATTGCTTATAAATGTATTTACCCGACTGCCCCAGAAGGAAGGTAATGTTTTTCGAGTGTATGTATGTAATATATATGTATGTCTATATCTTCGACACGCTCTGTATCCTAAACGGCATGATGTATTATAACATATGGGTGTTGTTAAATTCGTCTTTGTGGAAGTGTATAATTTTTTACCCAGTCAGTTTTTTTTTAATTTACTGTTTTAACCTTTAAGCTTGGCTGTTTACAGTTCAAATACTAAATGTTTCAATACTTTATTTTATCAATTATACTCCGTTCGTAAACTTACTCTGCGCTACTGAAGCAACGGCCATTATAAGTACACAGCAGTCGCTAATAAAGGCTCGGCACTAATTTGGCGCAACAATAACAGACCGGCCAAAATCGGTCTATAGATTCACTTGCTGGGCCATTAAATCCGCGTTTTGAAACCAACCAAATTACACTTTTGGATCAGAAATCCCTATTCGTATTCTAAGTCACTGGACAAGCGAAGATATGTTATTGACTTTATGTACTTTTATTCAATTATTAGACTTCTTATGCTGTCCATAACTCCTCTCAAGGTTTTGTTTTAAAGGGCCGATGCCACGGAGAATACCTCGGGCTCCGATCAAGTCTCTAGTAACATAATAGACCTACTGACATTCCGTAGGACGCTACTAGTATCGAATTCCCAAACATCTAGAATGTGTCATCCTTACAACAAATGGTGTGACCATCACAAATTCCTTGACGTAGATATATTGTATGAAAGTCACTAAATATAAAAAAACTACAATTTTAGAGATGTAGCTTAGTGGTTAATAGTCTTATTAGATATTATTTCTTAGTGTAAGTGATGATTACCTATAAGTGATTGTGTCCTAGATACTAAGCTGTAGCAATTAAGATTTTTATTGGTGTAATAATCATTAGTAATCTAATTAAATAAAAATAAAAACTTATCTCACTTCTCCAAATAATATCATAGTTAGCACGCTTGGCAGAAGGGGTTGGTAACCACAGTTGTCATAACTTTGACCAGTTGTTATAGTTTTGCACCAGGTTTTTGCCACTAATTGATACGTACGTGTCAATTAATGAATGGATAATTCTGTAATCTTGTTACAATCGATCTCTTTTTTTCAATCTGAAATCTAATGAGTAGCTCCATACTTGTGGGTACACTACAAGTGTGCACTGTGCACTTAGTTATATACTGTACATTCGAAAATAAGAACGTCACTGCGGTCAGATTTCACCAAAAGAAAATACGGAAAGAGGAAACGAAACGGTCATCGTATTTTTAAGAATGTTTAACAAAATCAATGGCAAAAGCCTTAATTTATGGTACTGAAAGTTGGTTGTGGCAGAAGGAGCATGAGAGTAGAATAAATGTTGTAGAAACGGTCAGACAGGAGTATGTTAGGGGCGACTAAATAATAGGGTAGAAAATGTGTGATAATAGTAGTGTGGTTTAGAAGATGTTATGATCACGATCAAAAAACGAAAGCTTCAGTGGTTTGGTCATGTAGAAAGAATAAATAAGGAAAGAGTGACGAAACAAATTGACGTTGCAGAACTAAATGGCAAAGTCTGCAAGCTAGATGGAAGTTTATCGACCGAATTGGCGATATATTGAAGATGGGTCAAATTAAGAGTACCCTTAACCAACGAGTATGTATGCGATGAGGATGATGAGGATGATGAAGGAGGAGAAAGAGGTGTGTCAGAAACGTGCCAAGGGGAATTCCGAAGTTTCTGAATACCCCTCGGGTGGCAGGCTTGAGTGTTTATGTTTTTTTTAAGGGCATGCTATATTTAAATACCCATCATTTACGATATCCTTGAGACAAAAAACATAACAGCTGCACGAAAAATGTCACTACGCTGCAAAAAAGATTTAAATCTTCTATACTATACTAACTAATCATAGTTTTAGTTTTAAATACTACTAGCCGGCCAGGCAGACGTTTTTCTGCACTTTCCGACGTCCCTTCCTATGAAAAAATCCTTAAATTCGCTATAAAAAAAATATTGAAGGTCACTTATCGGGATAAAAAGTATCCTATCTCTCAAGTTGGACCAAACTGCACACAGTGTACAAAATTTAATTGAAATCAGTTCAATAGTTTAGGAGTTCATCGCGGACAAACAATGTGACACGTAATTTTTATATATAAAGATTATGAATTATTTTATTTTATACTAGCTCGTAACCAGCGCGTTACTGCCTCAAAAAAAAAGTGTGGAAATATCATTTTAAATTTGGAGGAATTGTATTGTTTAATTAGGAATGATAACACATTCATTGAAGTTGAATGATATTATAACTTTCAAATAAATTTGTTGTTGAGATACGCGCGGCACCTACATACTACCATACTACTACATACACTACGTAAATTAATTGTGCCATGCCTATAACCTTCGCGCAAGTGCAAGCAATATGTAGACAAAGTTTTGCTGCAATGAACGGTATGGCAGCGCATAAAATACAAACAAACAAAAAATATTTTTTATATGTTAGGTAAATAAAATAAAAGTTTAAATAAAACGCGGTTGTTATGGCTGCAACCTATTATTACATCGAACGAAACAAATAGAGTGACAGAGACGGCAAGACTCATTGTAATATATTTTTTATCTCAAACATGAATATACCATAATGAAATATATACATTACTTCGTCTACAACTTCGTCAGTCTGTTACGCACCATAGTTGTAAACAGGCTACCTCTCAGTATGAGAGGAAAATGGAACGGGAAGCTTCCACTACCCTTCTCGAGTGTGTCCACCATAGATTACCCCCTAAGGAGGTAATCTATGGTGTCCACATACCTTCGACATATATCTTAATTTTTGAGTTTTCTAATTCTCAGCTTTTAAAAATTTGGAATCGATTTCCAGAATCGAATTCATTTTGACCGATACGTGAGCCGTTATCCACGGATCTTTTTTTAACAGACCACTGTATGGTAATGTAGATACAGTAAGATTTACACAACTCGAAACAACTTTTAAAAAGATCGCAGGTGCATTGACATGGGATACCCATTACACTGGCTCTTCATTCGCTCTAAACAGCAACACAGAGTAGACGCTTTGTTGGCGGTAGACATATGTAGGAGAGTCGTACCTTCGCAGGCGGACTCCTACCTTTTTTTTAAGGGTAAATGTGACAAGCGAGTGCACAGTCCAATTGGTGGCAAATAGATGTTGTGTCCCACAGACATCTATTCTCAAGAACTAGGATAGAATGCCTCTTTACCAGTAAAAAGGATCTTCGGTTCTCTGCACTTACCATACGAAACACCAGCACCAGATTAACCAGTGACTTGCTTCCTTATTCGAAACAGCTAGAAGTCGGACCTGATCTTGGTCACTACGGAAATTATGAAACAGATATTTCTGCGTACCAGCAGAATTAATGAATTAAAATTAATTAAACATTTTCGCTAGGACAGTGTTTGCCATATCTGCTTTGGCTCTGCAGTAAAGCACGGGTTTACTTTATTATTTAAACATTTCTTACATAAATCACTGGCATTGCACGAAAGCAAGGAAGGCAGGGAATGCAACGCAAAAAAGATTTCTTACATCGATACTTCCAAATTTTATAGGTGAAGTAGCTTGTGCCAATGCTGTTGTATTTGCAGATAAAATTTGAATTTTTTGTATAGCTATTTTAAGGTTAATATATTTTTGAAGTGAAAACTTCTTTAGCATCGTTGAGATTTGAAACTCAATTAAACGAAAAGGCGACACTAAAAATAGACAAATATATAAATCTATAGGATAGAACGAGATAGAACCTACACTAATATTATAATAAAGTGCAAGAGGTTTTTTTCTTTGTTTCATGCTAATCTCTGGAACTACTAGTCCGATTTCATAAATTCTTATCTGAGTTCCGATTTCATATATTATAGCTAGATTCACTAGAAATAGTATAGGCTATCTAGCATCAGGCTTCACATCTCAGCTAGATTTAAACATTGATTTTTGTTAAGCAAGTTGGAAGAAAAATGGCTTCCCGAACTGATTTATCCGCATCCGCTGGCGTAATGGTTGGTGAAACGTAAATACTATGTCCTACAAAAATATAGATCTTTCCTCTACCTAAAAAAAATCTTCGATATCATAGACCTATTTATTATACATAAGACATAATAAGGTATTGTCAGTAGTGACCAAAAATATTGAAAATAAAAAGTGATTTATGAGCGTGACATATTAATCCTTACGGACTAAAGTAACTTCATCACCAAGACAATTTTATGAAAATAAAATTTGCTGTTTATAGCATATTATTTGGACGCATAGTTTAAGAGATAATGAAAAAATAAAATAATTCAACGCTCGGCTCCGTGCGCGGACGACACCTAGCCACCCGATAAATAAGCGAGGTGTCTTGTCGCGCGGGTGATACCGCGGGGAACAGCTAGTTCAGTATAAAGTGTTTCCTGTTACCTAGGTCTCCTCTGCGTTCGGTGCTTTAAAAATGGTTAACATAACTTTTAAATGTTAAATAAAACTTTTAACTGTAAAATAAACAACTAAAAATTATAAATTTATTTTTAAATAAATTAAATTAATTATATTGAATAACATTATCATAGATATGATAACTTTATTCAATATAATTAATTACCATTCTTAACAATCCACGATTTCATATATATTTTAAGATAGTATGTTGGGGTTATTTACTCCTGTAGACAGGCTCCTACTCTTGCGCCGTATACTAACAACATTTACACAAACTTATTCAATCTTTAAAAGTTAACTTTATTATTCTTTGCAAAGTATTCCCTTGACCGTCATTTGTTAAAACTGAGCAAAACGGCGTATCTTAGATATTCAAAATGGATGGGGCAGATTAAAAACCTAATTTATAGCTGTGGGCGCTGGGTCCTGGATTAGTGGCGTGATTGATAAAGGAGGGATAGAATCGCAGCGTTTGCTCAACTTCTTTTAAGGTTTCGTCACTTTGGCTCGCGTACAGAAAAAAAACTGCTGTAGGTAAATTTACTATTTGACGCCGCAATTTTGCTACAATTAGTATGAAACTATTGTTTGTTACAATTAGTATAAAAATGATTTTTAAATATTTTTTTATAAACCTGAAGTGACAAATGAAGTTACAGTTCACCTGATGGAAAGTGGCTACTTTAGACCATGGACACCTGCAGCTGACTTCATACAGAAAAGGCTACACATAGTGTTTGTTACTTCTGAAGACTAAGATGAAATGCCTAACAGCCTGTAATTATTGGTCAAATGAAATAGCGCGCGCTTTCCCGGGTTCCTGTTACACACTTCCGTCCCTTTCACGAAATTACTCCCGCAGGTTGCAGACAAGCGAGAGGAAAGATGTTACACACATGTTTTTTTAATGAGTAAAACATTTTTAATACATTTGTTTTATAGGATAGGGTGACAAACGAGCACACAGTCCACCTGATGGTAAGTGGTTACTGCGGCCCATAGACATCTACATCTATCCTCTATTACAAATCAAAATTTAGATGCGTTGTCACCCGTGAGGACTAAGATGGAATGCCTCATTTCCAGTAAAAAGGGCCTCCGGCCACCTGCACTCACCAAGCGAAACGCAGAGGTAAACCTCTACTTCACGCTGGTATTCTGTGAGGTCGTGGTACCACCCCGGTTCGAGCCGGCCCATCCGTGCGACAGCAAAACCTGCCGCGTCGCTCTACCACTGTTAAAAAATGGGAGTTTTCCATTAAATAAAACTAGAAAGAAAAAGGCTGGATAAGAGCGAGCGCTATTATAGTACGCGCTTAAGGACGCCCCAGAAGTTTGTTGTCTGCCCGGGTGATACAACCACAATATGTGTCTGCCGTGAAAATTATACATGTCAAATAATACTGCCAATGTTATTTTTCGGTAACTTTTATTAAATATTTCAAGATGTCAAACGGCATAAGTCTGCCGTTGCTATCACGTTTTTTTGGGTCATTTTTTTACACCTTTAACACTTGAGCATCTCTATACCGACCGCCGGTCAAACTAAAGAGTACCCGTTTCGTGTACCTCAGGTATAGGGGATTAACTGAAAACAAAGTGAAACTTATTAAAAAATATCGTATGTCTACCGCTCACTGTCTCTTAAGCTATAATGCAGATGCGTTTACCCTAATAAGCAATAACTAAGATGGAATGCCTTTACCAGTAACTTCTAAATTCATACTACTACATTCAGCATACGAAACACGGCAGCATCAAACTGGTACCTACTTTATGTGGTTATTTTGTGAGAGCGTAGCGTGGTCCGTCCCTGGTGGAGCGCACAAATTCGTGTTGCATTGTTCTTTTCCTTTAAACGCTCAATATAATCACTCAATTAAGTCTAAATCTAAACAAACATTCCAAACCAAACAAGGAATGAAACTATTAACGCTTCGTTATTTGGAAAGAGAGCTTATAAAAGCTTAAGTGCCCTCCCCAGTCCTCGCCGACCGCGTAGCCGAGTTTGATATTAGTAGTATTATTGCTGTCTCTATCGGTTGTGTTGTGACGCGTGTATTGATTCTAATTAAGACAGCACTAATTTCGCAAAGTGTTGTGTAATTAATGTGATAAATAAATAGATAATCCTTTCTATAATATACAATGTTTTAGATTTTTTTCTATTTTTGCGGTTTTGTAATTAATGTGATAAATAAATAGATAATCCTTTCTATAATATACAATGTTTTAGATTTTTTTCTATTTTTGCGGTTTTTCCCAGTACTCTAAATCATTTCAGATTTAGGTATTGATTTGAGCGAGCATAAATTTGGGTGGGATAAAACTAATTTAACAGATTTTATCGCGTTTAATTTTTTTTTATTTCCCGACGTTTGGTGACGTATTCGTGTAAATGTCCTTGAATGTCCTTTTTTACACAACTAATTCTACTTCCTTTTTGAAATGAGGTCACAAACACATATTTATTACGAAGATTGTGTCAACATAATTTCATTGACGTTGGTTCAAATAACAGGATCAAACTTCGTTTATAGGGAGCGTGGTCGGGAGAGACGTTCCTTAATTGTATATTTAACGATAAGTGAAAATATGTAATATAATATAAATTAAAGCAATAAAGCACTGTGAAACAAAATTGATGGAAGAGTACGGTTCTAACTTCTGGAGCAATAACCAACAATTAATTATATCAATTATTCAGCTGAGTCTAAGATTATTTCAAAAAGTAAAAAATAACTTTTAATAAATAGTAAAAGCCGACTTAAAAAAACTGTACCGCCTTAAGAAAGTGAAACTATTTTATTCTTTTTAGTTAGTCGACTTTTGCTTTTTGTTAAAATTTAATTTTTACTTTTTGAAATAATTGTTGACTCAGTTATATACTTAATTAAATGTTGGTTATAGCTCCAATAATTTTATATTCTAAGTTTGCATTTTAATTTTTCTACACTAAGTAAGGTTACCTGCGGGGGTTTAGCTTTCCATTGACTCCCGTCGAGTTGGGGGTTGATACGTATTTTTACAAAAAAGTTAAACTATTATAAGCACACAAACAAAGTTACAACATGAGGAAACGCGTAATTTTTGATAAAAAGTTATTGAAAATCAATTATTCTCGTATTGTTTATATCTAATCCTACCATAAAACCCCCAACTTGACGGGAGTCAATGGAAAGTCGCACCCTGCGGGTAATAAGGCCTGTCGGTTAATAAGGCATAAGTAACAAAAATCGTATTTATAATACGGTTTTTGTGAACCGCTCTCGCTCAAGAACGTAATAACAGACTCTTATGGCGGCTCCGTGGCGCAGTGGCTTAGCAATTGCAGCTGTTGCGCTGGGGACCGCGGGTTCGAATCCCGCACGGAACAAGTATTTATATGGCCTACAAGTAATTGTTCCAGGTCTGGATGTTTGTCCTTGTGCAATTTATGTTTGTAAACTGCCTCCACGATACAGGAGAAAATCCTAGTGTGGGGGATAACGTATTTAAAAAAAATAAAAATCAAAAGAAAAGAAAAATCACTTCTTATTGCACGAGAATGACGACTCTACACGTATGCAGAGACGCGCCACCCCGCGTCCTGCCACTAGCGTTGCGTACCTATCATAAGTTCATAAGATATGACCGCACTGCACCAATAATAAAAATCAGTCCAAATCAATCGTGGGTATGTTTTGTAATATTACACTCGGCTATCTAAAATCGTAATCTTTATCTTTATGAATAAATGATTTATTGATCTTGAAGATTTGAATAACGTATCGTAGTAATTTTTTTTTAATTTGGTTTTTCTTAAATACTTGGTCGGCGCTTAATAAGCCCTACTAAATTTCACCATAGGCCTTGTTATACTCCTTTTCTTGTGTAGTTGTTTTTTTGTTTTATTATGTATTTTATTTCACTTTTGAAATGTTATAAGTGCAAATAAATCGTACGCTTTTGTTACTAAACAAACTAATTTCGTAGTCAGAAAACGACCTGGTTTGAGCTGTCCAAACGGCGCAATGACAAAGTTTGTCGAAGAATTAAGGCTTTGACGTTAGAAGGTATTAAATTATGTGTAAATTATTAGTCCTTCGCCTAAGCTCTCTCGAACCGTGTCGGATGCCATTTGATGATTGTAATCTAAAATTTGAGATTGATGATTTGTTTGTCAGTTCTGTTCATCATTATACTAATGACTTTTTAGGTGAGGCAAATTATATTTTTTTAGAATTACAAGTCTTAATTGCTTCATTCGTGTGACTATTGATCACAAATATTAAATATATTACGTTTAGTTTGTTTAGGGATGGGCAAGTGAAAAAATTATATCGATATTTACCGTATCGATATTTTTAAACAGTAACGCTAATTATCGCGCAATAAATATCGATATATCGTCATGTTTTACGTGATGTAGTAGGATGAGGGCAACACTTTATTTTATGTGGCTAAAATGAATGATACTACATAAAATGAATGAGATACAAGTTTAAATCCAGGACCCTCGGCCTGTAGCCAGGTACCCCTAGGTCATGCGGTCTGCCCTAACTTTTATTTTTATATCCGTGTTAATACGTATGATGTTTAAAACACATCTGCTTCCATGATGATGAATCCGGTTCTTCATCAGATATTTTTTGTTATAATAGAGTGAAAAACGAGGTTTTAATCATTTTGGAAGGCTGAGAAAAACGCTGGCGTACGAGCGTTGAGTCAAATAGGGGTCTATTTTGAAGGTATCCTAAATGAAAATATAATTTCTGGTAATTTAATAACAGTTACATGTCTGACTGAAGACTTTTGTAGCACGAGTTTTACTATTCACATTTCTACAGCCGCAATTCTGCATAATAGGTCTGAAGTCTATTCATATTCCAGATATAAATGAAAATAATAGTCTCTCTCTCTCTCTCTCTCACTCTCATAGTCTCTCTCTCTCTCTCTCATAGTCTCTCTCTCTCTCTCTCTCTCTCATAGTCTCTCTCTCTCTCTCTCTCTCTCATAGTCTCTCTCTCTCTCTCTCTCTCATAGTCTCTCTCTCTCTCTCTCTCCTCTCTAAAGCGGCGGTTATCGAGCAAAATATTTGTACTTTGGTGACACGAGCATAGTCCTAACTTTGGTCTTCACTGCTTTTGTTGTCATATTCCATGCGTGGGGTAGAGTATAGAGGAGAGGAATGATTGCCGACGTTTCGTCCGGTTACTGACATCTCTGCGTCTTCAAGACAAGAGTGTATAATTTTTTGTTACTAAGACAATGTGATTTATCATTTAGGGCTTCATCGCCTCTTACCACCAGGTGGGATTGTATTCAAGTGATAACTGACTTATAATAAGTGAAAAAAAAACTAATAGTGAATGGCTACTTCAGTTCATGAATATCTGTAATCGGTCACAAACATAAGGGTCTACAACCACTACTACATCATCATACATCAGTAACATTTGTTTGAAGTTGGTTGCAGATGTAACTGTAGAAGCCACTTACATGTCCACGAACCTATCCAGGTAACTTACTGGGTGGACCGGTGGCACGTTTGATACTTAAAATATTCAAAAATGTACTTAATAACCGTCACATAGAATTATTACGCATAGAATACTAGTACGCGCGCCGAAATTGAAGCAAGTCAAACTAACGCGAAACCACGTAAGTTGACTCAGCGACGCGTCAGTGCGAAACGTCGTCTTACGGAGAAGAGCTCGCGAAAAATTGTAAAAGTTACCGTTTGTGTTGTAAAATATTATCACAACGGTGATGATAAACACAAAAGAAGTGATGGTATTACATTTCAAATATAATTTTATACATTTAATTCATTATAAGTACGTAAAACTAAAAAAATACTTACCTAAGCTCTCATAATACAAATGTTGCTAGTTGTGGAGAAAAAATCACAATTTTCTTTTAAAAATATTTATTTTCTATTTGTGTTTAAAACGTTTAATCGCAACGCTCTGTGTAAAACTCAAATGTTTATATATAGATACCTACTTCTCTAAGTGTTAACATTATATTAACAATGGGTGCCTATTTAAAACTAATACTGAGTGATCAGCTAATCGCGATTCGTCGACGCCATTATAACGCAACTATTTTATTTTAATTGCTTTTTTTATTGACTAAGGTTACGTTTTAGAGTATAGAATAAAACCTTTTTTATTTACAACATCATGAGATTATTAATAAGAACGCCTTTACTAACCAGATCACCCAAACATTAACCAGATGTTACGTTAGACCCAAACAAAGCCTATTTTAACCGACTCCCAAAAAGAAAGGTTATCAATATGTATGTACACTGATTTCTAAGCTTGATGAATTCGTATAGACATGCTGAAATTTTAGTGGTTGTTGTCCCCCAGCCAAATTATACTGTCTCAATAGTACAGTCAATTTATTAAATAAAAAAAATTACAATTAAAAAAGGGCAGATTTACAATAGTAATACCTCACAAGCTATTCCGGCGTCCAAACTAGTTCATGTCGTATCACTACGCTTGAGAGTTCATGTTATGAACATTTATTAGTGGCCCTTCACTATGTAGGAAGCGCGCGGTAGCACGTGCGATAGACGTAACACTACATTACGTCCAGCGATTTTTTTTCAGACTTTATAATAGTAATTCGGTAATAAGCTAGCCTGTACGCCCAACCTACTTGCGAGATATTGCTATTGGTTTGAGATCGCATTCGAGTTTTGTTTTTCTCGATTATAAATCTGCCATTTTCACATCCTAATAATTTTATTTTAATAAATCTATTGTACTACTAAGGCAAAATCATTTTACTTCGGGAAAACAACCATTAAAATTTCAGCGAGTGTATTAGATCAATCTGTGTGTATATCCTTTCAAATAAAAACATCTAAATCGGTTTAGAAATTGTAAAAAACATTAAATAATACACCGAATTGATAATCTCCTCCCTTTTTGAAGTTGGTTAAAATTAAACATTACACGATGTGCTTATTGTATTCGAGAAAATTAATTGTGTTTAATAATATTCTTAAATTTTATTACGTCTGCATTTTTTACCATTAATATATTATGTATAATAAAGTTATATTAGTAACATCATTATCGTGTTTATTTTAGTCTATTTTATATTTTCATAAAATGCTTCTACTAAATAATCTTAGTACGTATGTAATACGTAGTCTTTATCATATCGATTTTTTAAAATTAATCAAAAAATAGTGATTTGCACAATCTGATTGCAAATGCCAGAAATTGGTATCACTGAATGGCGTGTATGTGTGCGTGTGACGAGCGTAGGCACATTCGACTCGCGCCCACTAACATAATGACTTTGCATCATTTTAACGCTCGTGTTTTGTACTGGACTGCGTTTCTATGCGTAATAATTCTATGAACCGTCATTTCAGCTTAAATGAGATATCAGATAATCTCAAGATCTCTCACGAATCCGTTCGTTCGATTTTGGTAGATATTTTTGACCATGAAAGTGAAACATGTTGCCGCTCGACATGACATGAATTTTATATAGGTACACAAACGGTACTCAAAACATATTTATAAAATGACAATGTCACTTGACTTAACACTGATTTCATTTGTTTTTATAGTTTTAAAATTCATGGTTCAACTAGTGATGAGACAAGTTTTTAATGCAAGCGAGTAAATACGATATATCAAAATAGAGGATAAAAACCGAGCTAATGTCGCAATTAAAGGTTAAAGTGATGGTCATTGTTTACCGTGCCATTTGTAGTTTGGTCCACCGTTAATTCGTTCCGGTGCATGAGAAAATCAGTCAAAACGTAACTACAATACAATAACGAATACCATATAATATCAGTGTTCATAAAATCTGAATTATTTTTATTCCCTAAGCTAAAACGGTGACTTTGTTTTAGAGGTTTTCAATCGATTGAGTTCATAAAGAAAAATGAGATGACGGTAAGGTTTAGGGTATACCGGAGAGCGCATGTAATGTATTTGGAAGATTTCAAGCACACCGCTGGCGTGTTTGAAATCTGGGAAATACATATGCTACCTTTATAAAACTATAGTGAAAACCACCTCACAGTCCACCCGATGGTAAGTGGCTTTTGCAGCCATGGTCACCTGCAACCTACTTCAAACAAAGAAGGCTACATATGCATTGCCACTTTTGAGGAATAAAATGGAATAAGATGCCTGTGCCTCACAGCCTATTTATACTGACTCTCTACCTACATACCTGTGGTTACACATACTGCTTTAACTTCTGAACTTTGTTAGCGCGATTTAGGCTTCGACGTGTTTCGCTTGTGATGCGACGACAGCGCCGCCACATACCCTTCAGACCGGAGCACAGTAGTACAAGCACTGCTATTTGGGAGCAGAAATAAGTATGAGAATAATACCTGCCCAGACGTATTCGTAGGCGGAAATGAGGTCCTACATATGTATGAGTTACGCTACTCAATTTTAAGATGTGGTTATGTCTCGTGGTGTCACAGTCACTTTGACTTAAAGTGATAGAGACAGCACGAGACTTAGTGTCATAAAATTGAATAGCGTTTTGAGTATTTGGACATTAGTGTCGAACTATAATTATGTGATTTATTTAACGATTCCTGGTACTTTTTTGACAAATTTGTACGTCTGGGTGATGACTCTTGAGTTAGCAACAAGCACTGCTATTAATATTTCCGTCACTAATCTGAATTATAGGTCAAAATGGAATAGAATAAATGTAGTTTATACTTAATATCTGTGGTCTAGATAGTTCCTTGTTTAATTAAAAGGGCATTGCTCAGTTTGTTAGGGTAATTCGGCTCAACATGAACATCACCTATAATATTTGATGACTGTGGTTTTTAATAGTATATACCTCAAAGAAAGGAATTACAGAAATAAAGTTGCAGGAGAGTGTAAAAGTGGTTCATATTTAGCATGTCTTATGCTAAAACTTGTCGCTGAAAAAATTTACAATTATGATTATCTCTTTTCCAAAATAAAATATTTGCCTCTATTATTATGATATTCTCTTTCTTTTAAGGCAGTAGTAACACATCCTGAGGTTGTTTAAATGGAAAAATAAAACAAATATTTTATGTTTTAATGATATTTATTCCGAATCATAAATTAATTGGTTACAATGAGAAATGTTTAATAAAACTTCAGCCCAATTATTGTCCCTTAAATGAAACCCACATATTCTGCTGTTTTTTGGCACATAAAAATTAAAATCAATAAACAACTTTACCCTTAGCCGTGTTGGGATACTGAGTCGCTGTGGTGAGTCACAATCTGGACAAAAACAATGTGCTTGTGTATCAAGTGCTCGAGTGTAATCCGGTAAGGTTATTGTTTCTGTCGACACTGGTACATTTGCAGATATTAAAGCAGAAACTGATGCTCTATCAGCTGGTTGCCAACATGGATGGCAGATGCGATTGGATCCATGAACCTAAAACAATTTAATTCGTAATTAGTGGTGTTGGAACACAAACTGACATCTTTTTTTATTGCACATGCATAATGTATTACATTTCAACAAATAAATCATAATAATATATTCATTAATAATATATTATTCATTAGTTGAAGATATGTGACACACAAAGAGCATATTACACTCTTATAACGAAAGGATGAAACAACTTTTCAATAAACAGATCAATGTTTCTAAAGAGTACATTTCTTTATTGTATTTCCCATCTCATATATTCTAAACTCAAGCATAAAATACATAAAAATATCTGACTGTACCTGCCGTGGTGATATCCACTCGCTAATTACATTTCTTATGTGTGTTTCTCTTTCGGAATTTGTATGCAGAACATGATATCTACTATGTAGTATTGAACATCCACAATTTACACATAATTGTCGTTGATGACCACTTCTTGTGCTTTGTTCACTTTCTTGAACCACTGAGTTGTTGAAAGCCAACATCCAACAAGAATGACAAACCAAGCTCTGGGCTGTAACCTGCAAATAAAACATGAGTATTTATTTTTATTCAGTTTGTATGGATAATAGAAAAGATTATTTTAATAGTATTAAATAGAACATTAGCTTACCACTTGTGGAGCAGTCAATTGTCGAATTACTGATAGTATTTCAACGGGTTCCAGAGAGCGTTTCCTGCGATGCATAATATCAATGCCGCAATTGACGCATCGCATTGATTCCTCATTTCTACTAGGGGCAATAAGATTGTACGCAGGAGCATCAGTGTTTATACCAAGGTTGTCATTTAAAGCCGGTTCAACGTTTAACAAAATAGCGCCAGGGTCATAGTCGTGAGCAGATTCAGAGTCCAAGGGTAAAGCCGAGTCTTCAATTGGAGCGATATCGGAGTCCATTACAACAAAAACAAAATACTACGCAAAAGTAACCGAAAGAACATTCACAACACACGGAGGCAAAGTGAATGTTTTTTTTTTCACCACATAAATGTCACTATTGACAATCGGGGCTGCCAGGTAATAAAAAAAAATCGATTTGACAACAACCGAACTAATATTATAATCGGATGAAAAATGATTTGCAGGCCAAAAACGATGAGTGTTTTGTTTGTATTTTATGTAATTAAAGGAAAATAAATATAATGAAACCTCCTCAAAATCACTTGATTCCACATTTTGAAGAAAATACATTTTTTTTACTTCAGGTTTAGAAATCGATTATTTAAATAATCGATTTTGAAGACGGTAATCACAATTAATATTAATGTAGCAACTCAGAATCTGCCTCCAACCAAAAAATGGCGACGCTTTATTAACTCAATCGGCTTAAATACTTATTAAAAGACTTATTTTTACATTTACTTTCCTACGACGACAATTAAAAATATATTCATTTTAGATTTAATTATGTTTTTTCGTAAAAATACTTATTAAAGAACAACTTGTCCACGTTAAGCCAAAAATGGACAATACCCTTTGTATATAGAAATATTCCAGATTTAAGAATGTTAGAGTAAATGAACGTTTTATTCCTTATTTATTAACTCGGTTCCATTGAAGTTATACATAATGTACATTAACCAGACCTTTGGATATAAGTACCTACGTTAAATAATGTGTAATACATACACGAATCTATGGCGCAGTGGCTTACCAATGAGTTGTTGCGCTGGGTGCCGCGGGTTCGAATCCCGCACGGAACAAGTTTTGTATCTGGGTCTGGATGTTTGTCCTTGTGCAATTTATGTAAACTGCCTCCACGATCCAGGAGAAAATCCAAGTGTGGGTTACCCAGTTACACTACACTACTACAGTTACTCAGTTTTTAAAAGAAAAAAAGTAAGAAAAAAAATGAGAATCAAAATGTTGGAATAACAGCAGCACACAAACAGCAGTAGAACAAAAGTTATATATTTTTTTTACTTTGTTTATAAAATGTAATTCCACACTAAGACTGTCTGTATCGTAGGGACAGTTTACATACATAAATTTCACAGGGAACAACATTCAGATCCCGAACAATTAGTCGCTAACGCCGCAAATTAATTAATCATTATATCAATTAATTAAAGAAAATTAATCTTATTTGTAGTTTTCCATTAAGTTTAATTTTCTGATGAAAAAAACTAGTAATCGGGGAATAATACATGTTTTCTTGCTCTCCTGTAATTTTTTGAAAAATTGAGGTTCGCCATTTGTATGTCATACAAATACGTGTTCCGTGCGGGATTCAAATTAGCTGCCCTTAGAATTGCACAACCCATTGCTAAGCCACTGCGCCAGGGAGCCGTCGTTGTGGACGGGTCAATAATCCACAGGGGGTACGGGCCAGCCATATCGCTCGAAGAACCAACAACCGAAGGTTATCGAGTGGCAAAACAAACAGAGCGTAGGCCGATGCCTACTATTTAAAGTGACTTCAAGTTTAGGCATGCAGTGAGTCGACTCCTCGATAGGAGGCCTATATTCGGCTGTGGCCTAACTTATAGTAAGCTGGAATGATGAATAATGCATCAATCAATTGAAGCTTCATCATACAATATTACCTCATTATTTCCCACAAAGCCCGTTAAAGTTATTCAAAGAATTTTGTAACTATTTCATAAACTTAAATTCTTGAAAAAAAAAACTTGATACAAATCCAAAAAGAGCACAACCAGTCCTCACACCTTCGTAACAATATCCGCACCATAGCCATAAATATCTCGTAGAGGCGTCGTACTTACAAGGCGTAAGTTAATATGACACAATACGCAGGAATGAGGGGAACAAACGCTAGCACGCGAGCGCGCTCCAAAACCATCACTGCCGCGCATTGAATGCCGATTGTGACACCACAGAATATGAATATGCGTAGACGAAATTGAAATATAATAAAAATTTAAAAACTAACTGGTAGTAAGATCCGTATAAAGAATAGTTCTATTTCTGGTGAAATCATTGAAATTAATTATTTAATGTTTAAGTTTCAGTTTAAAATGAAGAAGTCATGTAAAGAAAAAGCACAAGAAATGTGTGTAATACTAACGATAAGCATAATATAATCTGTGAATTCCGGCAATGAACAATATGAAATTATTAATTCCCTTTATTACTCAAAAGTAACCTATTATTAACATAACAGAAAAAATTGTTATATTGGGTCCGATTTTCCAAAGAATAATAAATTATTCCTGAGACCTTGGAAGTGGCAATTGACATATTATCTACTCCAGAGACTTAAATGTAGTAACAATATAGTTTTAAGGAGGATAAATGTAGGGGAAGGTGGGGGGACAACGGATAATTAAGATAAAGACCCAATAAATAAATCACTATCTTATTTATTGAGATAATCAATATCACAAATGTTAAAGTATATCTTAGGCATAACTTTGGTACAAAAATATTTGAGATGAATCTTAATAACTGCAAACTAGAACAAATTTAATCAAAAATTACAAATCCGAGTTCACCCCACACCTATGGGTCAAACCGAATAGGCATTTTATATTAAAGGGGTGAGAACAGATACAAGCAATAAAACAAAATATTGGAATTATTCGCAGTTTTTGCATACAAAAAATAATAATTCTTGCTCAGAACAACCAATGCAACTTTCGTGAGCCCAGCGATGTATTGTTACCATTCATCTGTGGACTTAGTTTGACTACATTTTTGCCACAAGCCAAACACTTCGAATCCTCTTCATAGTTTTCTTTATTCGCCTTTTTCCCGATAGCCTTACCATTGCCTTTAAATTTTATTTTACTAACTGATGGCATAGCCTTTTCAGACAGTTCATTTTTATACGGCGATTCAGTCAGAATTGTGGTTTTTCCTCTACGTAATGATGGACGTATGTTCTTTTTAAAATGAGGAATTGGCATGATATCTTTCGGTGATACAAGACTAATAGAATTTGAAAACGTTTGTCCTTTTGTAAATGTTCCTGCTTGCGGAGACGGGGTTGTTTGTCGAGGCAAAGGATCCTGAGAGATTTCATTTGTTTTTGGTAAAAATGTAATCTGTAATGGTGCAAAATCAACATCTGTAAAAATATTGGGATTCAGTGGGCAAATTCCGGTTTTGGAGAAAGCAGACACTGCATTTTTCATGGTAGCGGCACTATTATAAGCAGTTTCAAACAAAGATTACATTTGAAATTGGGTGACAACACGCCCCGGATGATTTCGAAGCCATAACTGGACTTCTTGCGAGTATAACGTGCTCAAAGGTCCCATAAAACCAACATAGAGTGGTTGTAAGCGATACATGCAGTGAGGTGGCAAGCAGAGCATTATAACACCATCAGCACGAGCTAACTCAATAGCTTCTAGGTTCTTAGTGTGAGTGACAAGACCATCTAAGACAAGAAGCACAGGATCTTCATGGGGCAGGGCATGCTGACGCTTGCAGTCTGTAAAAAGTAAAAATTATAAAGAGCTATAAAACAGACGCCCACAATATCTGCATACAAATCAATCGGGGTGACACCGGATAGTCGATATCACCCCGTCCGCATGTACCCCATATGTACCATGTTTGAAATTGTAATAAATAACAGGTTATGTTTACACTCTTAGCAACAACAAATACCGGTTTAGAAGGATAAATATGTATTACTTCTTAAATGAAACAACTATTTATGGTTGCACACAGCTACACTTAATGATAACACTTTCGAAAAATCAAAATATTAGATAACGTACCTTTGTTTTCAGTTTTCGTTTATAGACGCACGCGCTGAGATGTCACCGTCACCTCCATTTGCAACAGCACTGAGTAAGCGTTTGCGCGTATTTCTCCACTAGCTACAACGAGACAGCTATGCGCGTAATGATAAAATAGTAACTATCTGGTTTCACCCTCTATCCGGTTTCCCCCCTCCTTCCCCTATGTGTGTATTACATTCGTGGGTCGTGGTCGATTTCCGGCCCGGATATCTCGAGAACAAAATAGTGAATTCGTCTTCGTAGACGTAGTTTCATACAGTAATTACATAGAACCTAATTTTTTATCACAATAAGTCCAGCAGATTTTGCTCATAAATTGACTGAATACACGGCAAACTAACAGATTATAACAATTGATAGTCTGTAATATTTACTCGTGATGGCTTCTGTACATGGTAAGAGTAATTGTCTTAATTAAATTTAATGGTATTCCATTTACCTACTACATATTATAGGAGTCCTATTATTTGTCACTTCCTACTGTGAATTCTGTAGTATGAACTTTCCGGGTTCTACTCATTTTACTTTTCTTGATGACATACACAGTACCGACCTATATTTGCATTAAATCCTTGGTGTTAGAGGTCCCTTTTCTACCTAAAAAAAAAAACACCTGGCTCCAGTGGAACCATACTCTTAGCTATTTCCGCCGGAACCTAGCAATTTACTATCTATGGTTTCGAAGTCCTCTGTTGTTTAAAATTATTGTCGGGTGCCGACGATCGCTTCGTGTTATTGTAGCACCAACATTTTTATCATAATTTACATTACCAATATTAGTTTGAATTTATATACCGCGTCTATAGGTTTTTAACTCTATGACTAAACCCGACCCTACAAAGCACCTGTCACCCGACACCGCGGTAATGCGATAGACGCAGGTAATAAGGATGTGGATCAGTGCGGTATCTGGGAACGTGATTATAAACGCCGATTATAACCGATTTAAGTGAAATCATATTACTCACGCCTATTATGCTTATTAGCTAAATATTTTTAACCGACGATAATGTTTTAGAGGATAAAGACACAGGGGCATACAATAAAATAATTTTAAAATTTTATTTCTCTGTCTATCACCCCATTTCGTACCGTGGGTGTGGGAGCAACTATGGGATATACAAAAAAGCTCTTATTGCACCTGATAGATATAGATGGTATAACCATCTCGTTTACACCAGATTACGCCTGATCGTCTGATACCCAGACGGCCAGATGTAATGTGGCGTAAATTGGGGCGAAGGGAAGAAGCGCCAAAGGTACCAGACGTCTAATAATGCAATCGTAAATGCGCCCGACAAACGTGACGATTCATAAAAATGCTTCTTGGCACTAGGAGGCTTTTGTCTAGCTGAGGACTTTTAACGGGCTGATGAAATTAACGCGCATGGAAAACTATAAAAATCAATTATCTAACATGAATTTATTTCTACTCTAATAAAATGAAACGCTCATTTGTTGGTTAATACTAAATAACAAGCGTCGCTTTACATCTGGGAGCATTTAATGATGAGAAAATAAACAAACAAAAAATATGAAGACAAAATATTTTGATGAGAAATTATACACTTTATAGCCAATGTAATAAGTTACATAATTATCCGTTAATCCGTTTAATTGGAAAGGTCGATAACACCCGACCCTCGAACAAATTACGGATCATAAAGCCTTGGTATCGAGCTAACGCACTTGGTGTTCTGTTCGGTTTTGTTAAAAAAAATTGTTAAAATGACACCGAAAAAATAGTTAAAAGCTTGACAACGAAGCTTGTCATTCAGAAGTTTTACGCTAGTATTCTGTACACAATGGACTCCACTACCCCATGTCATCCCGTAGGAGAAAGACAGTGGGAAATGCAACAGCAGATGTGCAGCAGCAGTTGCATCTATGTCTAATAACCCCCTATGAGGCAATCTGTGGGGAAATCCTATGTTCAGCAGTGGATTTTGATAGACTGTAATGATGATAATGATTTCATCCCACAACCGGACAGGTACCACATTTAGAGGAAACAAGCAGGGAGTCTACCGCGCTGCTAAAATGCGTATTGTATGGCGGACTTCAAGTATCCTTGAAATATTTTAATTTCGCTGACATACATACATGCTTCCTCACGTTATTTTGCTTCACCGTTGTGTGATAGCTCTAACAATCTATTAAAAGACAGTGTGCTTGTGATAAATCAGCAATTAAAACTGCGATTATTATAATTTGTCATAACGTCAATCACACACTAGGATTTTCTACTGTATCGTGGCAGAAATTTACAAACATCAAGACTCAAAAAGATTATTTGTAGGACAATTATTTTTCACACAAATACTTCCGATCATTCCGTCCATTACATTTTAGCCTCCAGAGGTTAACTACGCATCTAAAGGTTTCTTTCTTTTAAGATGGCCACTTACCATCAGATGGATCGTAAGTTTCTTTGTCACTTTAATTAAAAAAAAGAATCATTCGCATGCCGTCGTTGCACGCAGACCCTTAATTTCGCATTAGCGGTACTTTGCGTACGCGGCCCCGTTCCCCACCTGAGGAAGTCCAATTCCGAGCCGTCAGAACGTGTCCGTTCTGGCTTTGCGAACGGAATTGATTTTGGACTCCACACTGCTAACGCGTAAGCGGAATTAGTAAACGAATCGAACGGGGACCGAGTTCTTTCGGTAGTGGATTTGATTTTTGGTCAATACGCTTTTTTTTTATAAAACCGAAGTGACAAAGGAACTTACTGTTCTCCTGATGGTAAGTGGCTACAGCAGTCCATAGATACTGCAGCCAATTTTGAACAACGATGGCTACAAATGCGTTGTCACCTCTGAGCACTAAGACTGTAACTTTAATTGCTATCTATACCCATCAGACAGGAACAGCAGTTGCACTGCTTTATTATTTGGCTGAAAAAATAAAAAAATAAATAAAAATAAAAATGTTTATTTCAATTACATAAAGCTTTAAGATACAGGGTTTGGAGATCACCTTTTAAGCAAAGATATGCTTGTGTTAGGTGACTCCGCTCTTCCACTAAACATTATACAATATAAGTAATTGGAAACAAAATAAACCTAGCAAGCTAACAGCATAGCAAAGTGGCGAAGCAAAGCTTTGTAGCGGTTTCTAACGGTTGCCGTTGAGCAATCAGTTTCAAAATAGGAGGTTCAGATGCCTGGGTGATCAGTAATCGATTGCTGAAAACAGAATTTGAAAATTCGAAACCGTTTTCGAGATAATCTTGGGACAGACGGACAGACGGACGGACGGACGGACAGACGGACAGACGGACAGACGGACAGACATCGTGAAACCAATAAGTGACTTCGCAAGCTTCGCCACTTAATAAGAAGAATTGAAGGTGGAACTATAATCTTCCACTTGTTTTAGCAGTATAAAGTATCGCGCAGTCGACTAAGAGGGATCAGTCTGTAAGGCCCGCCACATACATACGGAATTCCGTTTCGGGATTCCGTTTCGATATTCCGATTCGGAATCCCAAACGAAGCAAGTTCATATAAAATCTATGACCCGTCACACACGTACGGTAGTTTTCCGTTCGATATTTGGCAGGCAAAAAGGGATACCGTATGTGTGTAGCCGACCCGTTCGGAATTCAGAAACGGAATCCCGAAACGGAATTCCGTATATATTCCGTAGGCCGGCCTAATTCTACGAGTCTAATGTCATTATTATGCCTGTTGGGCTAAAACATTACCTCCACACTGAGATTCTGCCTAAGCAAGTCAAGTGATGTGGTTCTGTTCGTAAAGTAGTTATTCTAGTGTAAACAAGGAACGTGGTGTTGCTGAGAGGCTCCCCTGTGTTATATTAAGATGACTAGTGTTGCTGTTACTTTGCATACTTTGGTGTTATCATGTAATTATGTCCTTCACGTTACACCAATGTGTGATTGTGTCTGGTACATATTACGGTTGGTCGAACTGTATTCGCTCTATACAGAATGTGTAGTGCTGTACTCTGTCTTATTCCTGATAATAAATAATTGCGTAAGCAAGAGAGCAAGTTGAACATCTGCTCTCACACTTTTATTATTTTTAACAATTAACTTTCAAAGTAAATTCTAATACGAGTAACATTCTTTAAAAAAAATGCAGCCTATTTACGTCCCACTGCTGTGCACAGACCTCCTCTCATTTCGGAGAGGGTTTTAGGGCAAGGAAATGTCCGCCGCGCTGCCCCAATGCTTTTGGCGAACTTCACATGTCTTCGAAATATTTTTTTTCTCTTACTTCTTAGACATGCAGGTTTCTTCACGATGTTTTCCTTCACCACTGAGCACGTGGTAAATCAGCACTTAAAATTGCAATTAACAATTTCATTGGTGCCGGCGGGGATCGAACCCGGGTTGCTCAAGTACTGTGATGCTTACAGCGAGCGCTATCCATCTGAGCTACCACGGCTCATTAACATTCTTAATAACATTCTTTTAGTTAAATAATTTTGAGAATAATTTCTAACATCGGAAGTGGAATAGTTTCTAAAAATATAATATATATTTTAGTATGCTCTATGTGAGTAGAATCAATGATATACAATATACATTAGAAGAGAAACATGAAGTCGAATTAACACTCTCCTTTTTTGAAGTTGGTTGAAAGTATGAAGATTTTTAATACAATGCTACCAAACGGTTTGTCATACTTATTCTATAAAAAGACGAGCATACCTTCTACCTGATGTGTGACTGATCTATACACATCTTTCTTCGATTAAAAATCAAAATGCAGACTCGCTTGTCGCTTCTAAGGACTAAGATAGAATGTATCGATACAGATAAAAGGATCTCCGATTGTTTGTAACTAATCGAGTGACGGAGAAAGCTTAAAATTGTATTGCTATTTTACGTAATCTTTTCTCGATTGAGCCGCGATCCATTCGTACAGCAGTAATAATACAAAATCTCATCAGATGCAAAGTCTCTACCGCGTTGCAAAACGTGATAAAATGAACAGTTTTCGTCCTAAATTCCCGTTAAATGATACAGCAAAATCTGCGAACCCCAACTTTCACATCCCACGCAACCCACTTTTAATAATTGAAATTTAACCGGTTTGTAACACCAAACAACAGGGGTCATGTTTTAAAATAACGTCTGCACTCGCGGAAGGGTAGACAAACAATATAAAAAACATTAACAAGCTTAAATTACCTTTACCCACGCCAATATTATTTTATGCAATGACATACATTTCACTTATGACGCTTGCCTTTGTACGTTTGCTTGGCAGTATTTAAAGAAAAATTGCAGCCTATATACAAGGAAGTCTCATTTCTAAGCGTGATCGTCCGCCGCGCTGGTGATTTTATAAATTCTCTAATATCGAAGAGGCCTGTGTTTTTAGTAGGTGGTATTAGTCCTTTTCTACCCAAGAGTCAGTTTACTTGTGTGCCACACTCTTATCTATTTCTGTAGCCAAATAGTGGTGATTACACTGCTGTACTCCTGCCTGAAGAGCCAGAGGCCAGTATAGAGGGCCGGTATAATTGCAGGCTGAGAGGCATTTTAATCCTCGGAAGTGATAACGCATCTATAGCCTTTTTTTAAAGCTGACTGCGGGTGCAGCAGCTGTATGCGTTAGCGGATTTTTTTATAGGAGAGGGGGCAAACGAGCATGCGGCTCACCTGATGGTAAGTGACTACCGCCGCCCATGAACAACTGCAACACCAGGGGAATTGCAGACGCGTTGCCGGCCTTTTAAAAAGGAGTAGGCTCTTTTCTTGAAGGTCCCTAAGTCGTAGCGGTTTTAAATGTCCTTGAAATATTGGATTCAGATATGGAGGTTTGTTTACGATGTTTCCTTTGCCGTCAAATATGTAGTACATATTATAATTATTATTATTTTTAATTAAAAGTCCTTTCCGATCAGCTCGACTCATTGGCGCTGCGAAGAGATGTTGCATCTCTTTGCATTTTCTTTCGCATCTATCATGGGGAGTGCTCTGAGGAATTGTTCGGATTAATCCCAGCCGCCAAATTTCACGAATGCACATCGCGGCAGAACCCCCGATACCATCCACACCATCTGGATGATTGGCGGTCCACCACTGTGCGATTTAGAAGATGTTTTCTTCCTCGCACGACTTCCTTGTGGAATCGATTACCATCAGCGATTTTCCGGACCGATACGACTTAGGGACCTTCAAGAAAAGAGCGTACTCCTTTTTAAAAGGCCGGCAACGCATCTGCAATTCCCTCCCTGATGTTGCAGTTGTTCATGGGCGGCGGTAGTCACTTACCATCAGGTGAGCCGCATGCTCGTTTGCCCCCTCTCCTATAAAAAAAATGCGCTGGGTTTCTTATTAGTTCCTCCTAGAACAGGTTTTTTTTAGAACCAGTAGTAAAAGTAAAAAATTACTATCAATAGGAATTACTTGTAATTTATATTCAATTAAAATATTTATATTAAGTTTTCTACTATTATAAGCCAGTACATGACTACTAACCCACCTAATGGTAAGTGGTGATGCAGCCGATGGTGAAGCGAACGGACTGAATAAAAGTCAATTCAAAGTCAAAGCCTTGAAGACACCCACATTGTGATCTGATTGAAAAGCAGATGCCGGCAACTTATTCCACTTACGTATGATTAGTTTATCAAACTGAAGCAAGCCGTATAAGAAAACAGTCCACCTGATGGTAAGTGGTTGCTGCGGCCCATAGACATCTACATCTATCCTCTGTTACAAATCAAAATGTAGATGCGTTGTCACCCGTGAGGACTAAGATGGAATGCCTCATTTCCAGTAAAAAGGGCCTCCGGCCACCTGCATTCACCAAGCGAAACGTAGAGGTGAACCTCTACTTCACGCTGGTTTTCTGTGAGGTCGTGGTACCACCCCGGTTCGAGCCGGCCCATCCGTGCGACTGCAAAAGCTGCCGCGTGGCTCTACCACTGTTTAAAAGTTATGCAATTCTTTCTTTTTTATAGAATAAGGGTCACAAGCCACACAGTCCACCTGATGGTAAGTGGTTGCTGTGGTCCATAGACATCTACATCTATCTTCGTTTGCGAATTAGAATGCGTGTACATTGTCAGCCGTGAGGATTAAGATAGAATGCCTCTTTTTCAGTAAAAAGGGTCTACTCCGGTTCTCTAAACTCACCATACGAAACACAGCAGCATTAAAAGCTGTCATTTTACGCTGGTATTCTGTGAGTGCGTGGGCCCACCCCGGTCGAGCCGACCCATTCGTGCTACAACTATACTATTAATATAGGTGCAGCATGGCTCTACCACGTAAAAGCATGCGCACACTCTCCGAAATGTATCTTGTAGGAAACCTAAAGACTACTTTGCGCCTGTGTTCGAGACTGGTGAGATTAGTTTTAACCGAATTCGGGTGACCAATAAACCTCTTAGCACGCTTTAGAAAAATAAAGACACTCAAAATCGTGAATGGCTGTACATTTTCGATATGATAAATGGTGACATAGCCATCTCGGCTACGCTAGGCGTAAAATACTCGGACCGGCAGCGGATATATATTATGGATCATCTGAGATACAGCCCGCAGAAAGACAGACAGACAGAGAGACGGACGGACGAAAAGCGGAGGCTTAATAATAGTGTGCCGTTGGTAACCCTTCGGGTACGGGACTCTAAAAAGGGTTCTCTACACTCACCATACGAAACACAGCAGCCTTGAGCTGCTATTTAACGGTAGGTATTTTGTAAGCGCGAACCACGGTCGAGCCGACACTACAACCGAGTTCTACAAGTAATATAGCTACATCGTGGCTCTAACACCCATAAAAATTAGGAGAAGACGTTTCCCTATCACGCTGTAGGTTATTTTAAAAATATTTATAACACAACAAATCCATTAATGTTATTATAGAGGTATACGGATTAGAAAGTAAGCTAAAGTGACAATGGACCGGACCTTATAGTTTGAGGATCCAACAACTGACGGGGATGAAATGTTCTCGAGTGGTAGCTTTGTAACAGTAACCCAAGTGCAGAGCGACAGAAATTAGATTAAGGGACAATCTAGTAAGAGATGCAAGAAGTCAATGCATACAATTAACTCTGGACCGTGCTTTGTAGCATTCCCTGGTATAGCCGTAAACTTGTGACTTGGAAGGTAGATTTGTTTTGTGAGTGGCCATGTTATCAATTGAAAACAAAAATGGCAACGAGTGTGTTGTGACAAGATTGGATTGATTAAATGTCTTGGCTCTCCCACCCTTCAATATTTGGAACTGGTTTTCACTCAGTTGCAATCCTACAGTCAGAAAAGGAGTCTAGTTCGTTTTTAAGACTTTAATTAATCCTCAGCTAGACGTAGGCTCTCGATAAAGGTATTCGGTACTTTCTTCTCTGAATGCCAATCGTAACTGAAAGCGATACATCCTGCTAATCCATAAATAAGCCTCTAGCGACCGATAAATGGCGATAAAGACCAGATAGTTATCTGACTGTGTTTCTCATAATCGCATCAAACGACACCTACGGGACAGTATGGAGTAATTCTCTTACGTCGCTTTCACTCGAAAAACTATACGGAACAAAATATTTTATTAAAATATATAACGGAGAGACTATATTATATTTATGAATCTGTGAGAAATGTGCACTTTCGGTTTTCTAGTCAGCCGGCACTTGCAATACAAGTATGCTATACTTGCTTGCCCCTGTCTGGCCTATTTAGGAAGATGCTAAGAATACTCGGCTAGTTTTTGCTCTCCGTGTACTTTCTTATCTGTGACTATATCTTTGAGGAAAATGTGTGCTAATTAATGATAGACTTTAAATAAAAAATACATTTTGGGATAAAACTACTTTTATCGATTCATTATATGTGTAGTGTTAGCGTAAATATAAGAAATGGTTTTAGGATTTTTACCACGTTATAATTTAACTTATCTTCACGCACAATCCCTGACGGGGTAGCCAGAGAGAACAGATCGCCAAGTGTCACGATCCTTACATACCTCTTTCGCTTCTCTCAGATTCATTATCTTCTTCATACATGCACGTCTAGGTATCCGAGTACTCTTGACCCTCCCCTCTTCGAGCAGTTTGCTCACATGGTCTTCGAAAGTTAGTCTCGGTCTACCTCGACACCTTTTAATATTAACTTTCGCGCTATATATTTTCTTCACCATTCGGTCTTCACTCATTCGCTCAACGTGCCCAAACCATCGAAGCACGCCCCTATCAATTTTTGTGATAAGGTCATCTTTCAAACCTGCCATATTGCGAATCTCTTCATTTCGCTTTCGGTCGGCCATGGTAACGCCGCACATTTTACGAAGAGATCGCATCTCCACTGCATTCAACTTATAATTTAGTTTTATTATTAAATTTCTACTAACCACGGAAATCATTACACAAATAAGTTTTTATATTTAAAAAAATATGCTATGTCATACAGCCTAATTTAACGTAATTCACAGTCTTTATTACAATAGAGCTCGGTTATACAAGGCAGCGTTAGTGTTTCTTTGTGGTGGTGAGTATTAAAAACTGGAGACCCCTTGTTACGTTTCTAACAAGGGGTCTCCAGTTTTCACGTCTTTCCAGTTACTGTGTGCATAACGGTAGTTTGTCACACTAACTTTAGAAATAAATCTACAACTACCTCAGACAGTGTTTCAAAACTTACCAATAATTTTACCATACGACATATAAGTACTTCCATGGTATACTTTTCATTAAATAATAACACTAATACAATATGTTTTTTTTTTAATTTTCATACTTTTTACTTTTACATTTCATACTTCATATTTTCATGCTACAGACTTAGGTTTTTTAAATCAATTTAATCGCACCCCTAGTGCAGTGCCACCAGTGTGATTGTGTTACTCTGGTGGGAAAATTAATTGGCTTCGTTTTGACGTTTTTGATTTTGTTGTAATTGTGTAAATTAACAGTATCCATTAGTATAGATTATAAGCCATTATTATAATAATCTATACAAATAAATAAAATTGAAGTGTCTAATTGTAATGTCGAAATAACAACTTTTTACTATATGCATATGAAAGTATATACGGTACCTACTTATAACAAAAATACGATTTTTAAAATTCTTGTCTATCTCTCTGTCTGCCTGTCTGTTTGTTCCGGCTAATCTCCAAAACGGCTGGACCGATTTTGACCGGACTTTCACTGGCAGATAGCTGATATTATAAGAAGTAACTTAGGCTACTTTTGTTTTAGAAAAAGAATTAGGGTACCGCGCAAAAAAATTAAAACCCATGAAATCCAATCGCAATAAATTACGCGCGGGCGAAGTCGCGGGGAACAGCTAGTATCTTATTATAAAATGCTTTTGCATACTGAATAATATAACGCAACTACATAGTGATTATTACCGTCAAGGATTCTAAGATTTACGCAATTATTTCTTATGTTTGGACATAGTTATTTTACTTTATTTATACATAGTTAGTGAGACTAGTTTCTACTTTTCTTCGTTTCTCATTTATCGTTCATTTATTACAGCCTACAAAAGTCCACCGTTGAACACATGCCTCGCGCATAGATTGTCTCAACGAGAGGAATTTGCTATAGTTGCAAGGCTCTTCATACGGGTTGGCAACAACCGTAGCTTTTTGTTTTCTGTGGTAATCAGAATGATGCTGCCGCCCATCTGTTGCCTTTTTTTATAGGATAATATTAACAAACGAGCACACAGTCCACCTGATGGTAAGTGGTTGTTGTGGCCCATAGACATTTACATCTATCCACGATTACGAATCGAAATGCAGATGCGTTGTCAGTTTAAGTTGTCAGGTGTCCAGTAATAAGGGTCTTCTCACGACACCAACAAGATGATATGGGTTAGTGGAGTCTTTTAAGCCGCTTCTACACGAAGACTTCTTTTTTACTTTCAACGATTTTCGGAAGCTGTCTATCGGTTATTAAATCACGATCAGATAAGATAACACGTCATCGCAACAAAAAACATTGTCTTCAGCGTACGATTGTAATGTAAAAAGTGGTTACTCGCAAACAATACAGACTAGCGGGCTTCCTGCCAGTGATTATACGAGGAAATATAACAGGAAACAGCTGGTGTATTATGTTTAAAAATGTGTACGCCGCCATTAAAGGGTGGTGACGTACTTGAATATGGTACATACTATAATTTTATAGAATTTCTATAAAAAATCTAGACTCATACTAATGTCCTCCAGACTGAATTTCGGTCACGACGGCCTTGTGATTGCCCCGTTCCTCGTCCGAGCCGTCAGAACGTATCCGTTCTGGCACTGCGAACAGAATTGATTTTTGACTTCACATTGCTCGAGTAAACGAATCGAGCAGAAACAGAGCTCTGTCGGTAGTGGATTTGATTATAGGATAATAATGATAAAATGTCCTCCAGCGTCCTTCTGCACAGGACAGAATTATGGAACCTACCAGTGTTTAAGCAAGGAACAGGTGCTCCCTCTATTCCCTTACTCTCATAGTGCTCATATTCTGATCCGACAATCAAGAGCAGGCAATCGAGTAAATTTACAGCCACATACCAACAGTTTGAGTGTTGGGTTCAGAATAATTAAAAAATAAAAATTTTGTACAACCGACTTCAATATAAATTATTAAGAATAACTTAAAAACTATTGGTTAGACCTTGATCAAATTTATATGGGACCACATGAGAAGCACCTGCTTTCAAAAAAAAAGGATCTTCGAAATCGGTTCACCCAGGAAAAAGTTATGAGGTAACACACATAAAAAAAATCGAATTGAATACCGTCTCCTTTTTAAAGTCGGTAGCTAAATGGTGACTGACGAGACATTTATTTACGCCGAAATAAAAAACTAAACTTACATGTGTTACTGTAAACTTGGCGTTACTTTTGGCGTTAAATAATAACGTTCAATTCCCAGTTTAAAGCGTTTGTTCCATCGCCGCAGGTTCGATTCCCGTGAAGAATAAGTGTTTGTATGGCCAAGTGATTATTATTCAGAGTCTGGGTATTTTTCTAAGTACAATTTATGTATGTGGAACGCAACTACGATAAAAAAATGTATTGTTTTTAATTTGTTTTGTGTGCTAAGAACCTCAAATATTGAGTTTATTAAGAACATTAAAACTATCACATTTGACACAAATTATTGGTGTCCGTGTTGTGCAGAAAAGCCACAAAAACATAAAGTTATTCAGATTTGAAAGATAAATGTATTTTTTTTTGTGGCAGAAGCCATATTATGTTACGTTATGTTTATAATTTTAAAGGAAATTGAATGTAGATTTAATAAGGTTAAAAATAAATAAACCTAACCACAGATATTCATAAAAGTAGAAAAAATTAAAAATAAAGTTAAAAATGTGCAAAAAAATTAAAGAGCAAACCAATGACGCATTGTTTTGTGTATTCATTTTAATACTCTAGAAACTGATAAACTTTTATTAAAAACCAACTTCTCAATTAAATTACACTGTGTAACTAAAAACTTTACCTCAGTGTGTCAACTAGCGACATCTGGTGAGCAGAAAATTATTAGCCCTCATTAGAAACAAACTGAAAATAGAGCATCTGAACCATTATTTTGGCCAGTTCGTGGGTTGGGTCATTTCTTTACAACACTGTCCAATTGATTTTTTTATACCGCGCAGATAAATAAAGAAACAAAAATATAACTAAATATGTATCTACATGATTCTGTAACTCTGCAAGGAAGTCAGTATACAGTATTACACGGTGATACGCGATATTTGATGAATTTGGTTTGCTTAGATTTATAGATATATTTCAATATCTAAGCAGTGGCATAATATCTATGATACTCCGGAACGAGTTTATGCTACAACGAAGAGTCGGAGTTGGTAAATCTGAATAATCAATCTCATAATCTTTCGCGCGCATAAGTTTCCTTCGAAATTCGAATTGTGTACAGATTATATCATAGATATTTTACGTTATTATTATTTCTTCGAGTACGCTGTACTGGAGCGGTATCTAATACATAGTTAGTCCGTGCCCGTTAAATAAAAAAAAATATTGGATACTGTACCGATATATAGATCTGTATCCATATATGATTTGTAATGCTCACTACTAATATTCACACACACAAACACATGATAAAGATGACGCCAAGGTTGAAACATCGACATTATTCTAACGGAAATTGTTTTCATATTCTACAAAATATAATATTTGTCATATTTGTAAACATTAGAGGCTTTGAATTAAAACAGTTAATCAAAAACGGCCACCAGGTTGCGTGATTAGACAATCCCTCCAAAGGTATTTACCCACTTAACATTACCATCAAGGGTCCGCACTTGACCCTAAATCTATGTCTAGTATATGTCTAGTCTATTACAGCATACTGACAGAACGACTACAGGCAAAACTCGCACAACAGGCGCACTCTTGTGTGAAAAATGAAAGACGCAATTCCAAGCCTATCTCATACACCGTGTGACGAGGAAGTTTCCAATTCAATCACTTTTCGACACGCGGGTTATCTTTGTTAAAGGAACTAGTAAAATATTGTGATGTATTTATAAATTTCGTGAACATTTTTTTAATTTAGAATAAGGGTGACAATTGAGTACACAGTCCGCCTTATGGTAAGTGGATGCTGTGGCCCATAGACATCTATATTTATCCTCGATTAAGAATCAGAATGTAAATGAATAAGAACGGCGACGGAATAAGACGGAATGCCTCGTTTCCAGTAAAAAGCGTCTCCGGTTCTCTACACTCACCATACGAAACACAGCAGCATTGAGCTGCTTTGCCTTTCCCGGTCGATCTGACCCATTCGTGCTACAAACATAATATAATTTCCCATCTCGTGACACCTTCGCGTCGGAACAAACATGGACCCGTGAGTATCACAATTAAGGGAAATACTAGCGTATTCTTGCGGCATCTGACTCTCACAGATGGTTGATTTGCCATCCCAATATGTTTAAGTAGAAGGTGTTTGATACTATGACTGATGAGCATGGCGATTATGACCAATCCTTCTCTAGAAGGGGATAGCACATTCTAGATAGCTCTTATGTCTTTTTTTTTATAGGATAAGGGTGAAAAACGAGCACACAGTCCACCTGATGGTAAGTGGTTGCTGCGGCCCATAGACATCTAAATCTATCCTCTGTTACAGATTAAAATGCAGATGCGTTTTCACCCGTGAGGACAAGGATGGAATGCCTCATTTCCAGTAAAAAAGGCCTCCGGCCACCTGCACTCACCAAGCGAAACGTAGAGATAAACCTCTACTTCACGCTGGTATTCTGTGAGGTTGTGGTACCACCCCGGTTCGAGCCGGCCCATCCATGCGACAGCAAAAGCTGCCGCCTGGCTCTACCACTGTTAAACTGTCTCTCTTATGTTTGAAAATAAGGATATCTAAAGTAATATTCAATATATTAGGCTAGATCTAATTTGTCATGAGATTTCTATTGTGATATTATATTTTTAAGTTGTCCAGTGTGCAGAATAATACACCAGAAAATAAACAACCTAAAGACCTGCTTTAGTGGTCGGTGTACATTGCTAGTGTACATGTAATAACAAGTCAGTGCTCTCTACCAAATTTGATAACCTATAACATGCTACAAATAATTACATAAAACGAAACAAAATCTAACAATTATTACGGGAATTAAATAGTCTATTTATGAGTATTTTGCCGCTTCTTCTCAAAAAGTCTCTTCCAGTGGGGACATGTTGAAGTAATGACATCGCTTTCATGACTCTAGAAGTGTTTTGTAAAGGCCAATTTTGAATAAATTTATTTTATTGAACTTTGAATATACACACTGATATAAATTTGGTTAAAGGCAGGTAAAAAATACACAGCACAGCAAAAGACGAAAAGTAGCATAAGACAGATATAATGCCTCCATTTGTATAGAAGTTACATCTTGTAGACTCTACTGCTGGCAACCAGCCTCCCTCTCATTAGAGAGTTATTGAGTATTACTTGGCCCAATATTATTTTTAGTAAAATAAAAGTGACAAAAAAACTATCGGTCCAGTTGAAGGTAAGTGGCTACTGGGGGCTGTATCTCATGATCCGTAATAGATAGAGTTGAAATTTTCACAGAATATGTATTTCTGGTGCTGCTATATCAACAAATAATAAAAATAAACATTAATTAAAAATTAAAAGGAACTCCCCTACTAGAAATGTGTTTTACGATGGTACGGAACACTTCATGCGCGAGGCCGACTCACACTTAGCCGCTTTTCAGCTTTATATACATATTAAGAAAATTTAAGTTTGTTCGTAATGTTGAAATAACCAGCTTCTATTAAGCTCAAGGGACATGCATTTAATGTATGCTATTAGAACACAAAATAACCATTTTTAAAATTTTTGTCTGCTTGTCTAATCTTTGCAATAGCTGAACAAGATGTATTGAAACGTTACAAATAGAAAGAAGAGCAATGCCAGTAATAAAGGAATCTAGGCTATATTTTATCCGAAAAACATGCAAGATTTTCTTATAGAATCCTAAAAATGATTTTTAATATTACCTCACCAACTATGATAATTAAAAAGTTTAGAACAAAACTTTTTTCTTTGCATTTGCACAGAAAAGTTCCTACCACTTTATATATTTTTTTTGATACAAAGTATATTTTTAACATTTTTTTACTTCAATATAATTTTGCAACAAAGCTATTTAGTATTTAAGGATAAGGTGATGGGAATTTATTACCGTGAAATTAATAGATCTTCCATTAATATTTCAAAACTTATCCTACGTCTACAAAGTTTTCATATATCTGTCTGTTAAGTTTTACGAGGAAGTCATGGATAAGTAAAGCTAGTAAATTAATTATGTTCAGATAGGACGACGATTGAGTCCATCTTCCATTTACCACAGTAACATAAACTGACCATTCATATTATAATATTATTATAAGGTAAATAGTACATTGGGCTGCTGACTTTTCCCTGTAAGTTGTTGAGTAGGACAACTCAAAGTTGGATTTTTTAAATAAGTAAATAATAATAGAATGGCTTCATTTCTTCTTACTTATTAATCATATTATAATATAATAATTTTATTAATAGTAAAAAAACAATTTTTTAGACTATCAAATAATGAAAAGAGCGTAACATAAACTACTATAAAATTAGCTTTAGTGCAGTTATTTATACACTATATTTTAACCACAACATTTTCAAATCCGGGGACTGCAAAGCATTACAGAATGCCTTATTGGTTTTTATACATTTTGTTAAACAGTTAGTAGTTTACTAAATAGTGTTCTGATCTAATGTGATCTGGTAAAAAAATCTAATTGAAATGATAATGTGAAAAGGTCACATAATTCACTTAATTAACATAGTAACCCGCGCAAATTCCAATAGAAGTTATAAATCACATATCGATGCGCTACTTTATTCATACACTAAAGGGAGTGGTCAAACCATTCATAAAATTACTTATTAAAAGATCTTAATAAGATCATAGAATTCAAAATACCAACAAATTTCTACCAGGACGGAACTGATAGCAGAATGGACAGTGAGACAATGTTTATATTTATCTATAACTCGGCGGGAGGGAAGTTCTACAAATGATTAGGAAACTTTATCGAAAAATTTGATAACTCCTAAACTCAATACAACCGTGAGGCTTTATAAAATAAAATACTTACCAACGGCGTAGCATTCCTCATTTTCAAGTTTTTTCCACACAGTCATGTTAACAAAGCACTGATTTATTTATATTTCAATTAAAATACGAGGATCGTCATTTTTAACACACTGAAAACTTTGTCAAAACACATTGTCTATGATCGACTGTAGTGCGCTAGTGCGGCGCAATCACAAGACCCGAGTATTACACATTGTCTGTGGTCTGTGGCACATTGCCGATTATTTTGAAAACTAGTAATAACCTTGTTGAATTCAGAAAGCTTGATAATTTTTAATAATAATAATGTTATGTTTATTCATTTCATTCATTAATTTGTAGAACAATGTTCAGAACTTCTAGTAAGTAAGTAATCGTAAATAATTGTTCGTGATATTCAATTCAATTTAACCTTAGAGCCTTAGACCATTCAACTAACTAAAGATCGAGTAATGCGCCTAATGCTGTGAACACAAAAGTCTATTTTATTTGGTGCGGAGCGAGGAAACACTACATAGTTAATACTGTGTGTTAATATACAAACTCAATAAAATTTTGTCATTATGGCACACAGAAATCTCAATCTCGAAAACTAATACATTTACGCACACTTATAGGTTAAATACATCAACATAGAAAAAGTTTTGAGTCTAAGACAGACGGATAAATGGCGATGCTACCATATCGATATTTTATATCGATAGTTTCCCCAAACGAAAAAAACAAGCACAAGCAAAACGCACTAGAACAAATAAAATTATTTGAATCCTTATTTTTGCAATAGCCCAATAATTGCTGTTATCAGAAAGATGCTGCTCCCCATCTTCTGTCTCAGTTTCCCTCTGTCTCCCAATGGCTCCCAGTGACTGTTGGCATAGGTAAAGCACAAAGTTAGTGACAATTACTACACCTAAAACTCTTTAAATATAGGATTTTACTTAAGTAGATCTAATGTAAAATTTTAAGTACGGTAAAAACAAATTACATGGAAACAACTACGTCAGATGCACAAGCGTGCACTTAAGTAAATCCAACACAGGTCACGCAAAATTTAAGATTGAAATAGACGTAAAACGTTTCAGGTGCTTGAAACAAATAAATAATCTGCTTTGCAAAATGAAAAATTAAACGAATTGAAGATAAATGTATTGCGAACCATAAAATTCTGGGCTTCCAAAGTTCACCACACATTCTCTTAAGAAACTGCAATTGTGTGACATGGCACTCACAAACCATGGCACACGTTGCAAAAACGGCAACTATGTGGAGAGACTGATCACACCACATATTCCAAAGGGAAGGAGGCAGCTGCGCAAGATCTACGCATTGAAAAAGGCAACTGAATGCAAAGGCGTAGGCCACATTGCAATTATAAAAATCAACTGTATGAAAATATCAAATATATAAAATATGAATAAGCGGCCAAGTGCGAGTCAGTCTCACCCATGAAGGGTTCCGTAGCAGCAAGTAACATAACTTACGATTTATGACGTTTAAAAAAAACTACTAACTAGATCTCGTTCAAACCATTTTTCGGTGGAAATTTACTTGGTAATGTACATCATATATTTTTTTAGTTTTATCATTCTCTTATTTTAGAAGTTACCGGGGAAGGGGGAAGGGTACACATTTTAGCACTTTGGAAATGTCTCTCGCGCATACTATTCAGTTTAGAATAAAAATATACAAGAAACCTCAATATCATTTTTGAAAACCTATCCATAAATACCCCACATGTTTCATGGAAAAAAAGTTTTTGAGTTTCAGTTCTAAGTATGGGGAACTCCCAAAATGTATGGTTTTTTTTTTCTTTTTTTGTGTGAAAATCTTAATGCGGTTCACAGAATACATCTACTTACCAAGTTTCAACAGCATAGTTCTTATAGTTTCGGAAAAAAGTGGCTGTGACATACGGACGGACAGACAGACAGACAGACATGACGAATCCATAAGGGTTCCGTTTTTTGGCATTTGGCTACGGAAGCCTAAAAAGGGAACTGTGGTGAACCTCCAGGGCTCGGCCGCACCTCTCGACATCAAACCCCAATTTTGTCGACCACATAATATTCGGAGTAAGCTGTAACACTTATCAACACATTAGAATACAAAAAGGTTACTTATTATTTTCAATTCATACCACGTTAAAGTTAATCCTTTATTTTGGTACATCGATTCAACATTTCGAACCTAAAAATGTAGCCTATGTAAATCATATTTCGCATACACTATCAATTATAACAAAATTCGAACAAATGAAATTTTCACTGAATGCAAACTATAACTCATCTAGAATATCTCAAACATTTCTTTCAATATTTGTTAACATATTTGGCTACGTTAATAAATAACAAAAGTTCTTGCGGGTACCTTTAATATACATACATCAAACAAAGCCGGTAATTATTGGGAGCACTAAGCTCGAAGTTGGTCACGAATATGTTTACCTAGGACAAATAGTCTGACTAGGTAAGTCCAACTTCGTCCGAGAGGTCAATCGACAGATTCAACTCGGTTTGGCAGCGTTCGGGAGATTACGACACATTTTCTCGTCAGGCATACCTCAAAACCTCAAAACTAGATCGTACAACAAGTGCGTGTTGCCAGTGATGACCTCTGGATCTGAGACGTGGTCCTTCACTGCTGGCCGTATGAAGAAGCTCGTGGTCGTTCAGCGAGCTATGCAGAGGGCTATGCTCGGAATTTCTCTGCGTGATAAACTTAGAAATGAGGATATCTGCAGTAGAACCAGAGGGACTGACAAAGCCTACAGCGTTAGTAGGCTGAAGTGGCAATGGGTTGGCCATATCGCTCGAAGATCCGACAACCGATGGGGAAAGAAGGTTCTCGAGTGGCAGCCTCGTACCGGTAGGCGAAGTGTAGGGCGGCCCCCCACTAGATGAAGTGAGACCTGGTAAGACATGTAGGAAGTCGATGGATGCAGGTGGCTCAGGACCGTGCTTTGTAGCATTTCTTGAGGGTGGCCTATGTTCAGCAGTGGACTTGTTAAGGGCTGTAATAATGATGATGATGATGATGAACACAATCGAAAGCCTTGGAAAGATCACATTTTTTATAAAAGGAATTTGAATAAACGAATAAGATATGTTATTTGTTTATTCAAATTTCAATCTTAGTAATATGCATTGTTGGTTGAAATTGCTATACAGAAATAAACAAATCTCGTATCAAATGCACGTGCACGTGCTGCACTGAGCACGTCCTCCTACTTTTCAACTTGACGTGTCAAAAGATTCTATTAAGTGACATTTATTAAATTTGATATTATTTAAAAGTAGATTAATATTAAAATCCATTCTTCCACGGAGGGTTAGCTTTTTCCAAAATGGATGTGTAATGTGATTGCGGATCGATATCGATAATTTTGGAAACGTGCGCGTGCGCACAAACACGCACGCGCACAAACACGCACACGCACAAACACGCACGCGCGCACGCACGCACGCACACACGCACGCACGCACCTGCGCGCGCACGCATACGCACACACACGCACACGCACACGCACACGCACACGCACACGCACACGCACACGCACACGCACACACACACACATAAACACACACACACACACACACAAACACACAACACACACACAAACACGCACGCGCACAAACACGCACGCGCACAAACACGCACGCGCACAAACACGCACGCGCGCAACCGCGCACGTGAGCATGCACACATGCAAGCACGCATGCACGCACGCGCGCCCGTACGCTTACGCACACACACACACACACACGCACACGCACACGCACACCCGCACATACCCGCACACGCACCCGCACACGCTCGCGCGCACCCGCTTGCGCACGCCCTCGCGCACGCCCTCGCGCACGCTCACCACACGCACACGCACACGCACACGCACACGCACACTCACACGCACACGCACACGCACACGCACACGCACACGCACACGCACACGCACACGCACACGCACACGCACACGCACACGCACACGCACACGCACACACACACGCACACGCACACGCACACGAACACGAACACGCACACGCACACGCACACGCACACGCACACGCACACGCACACGCACACGCACACGCACACGCACACGCACATGCACACGCATAAGTACACGCACACGCACACGCACACACACACGCACACGCACACGCATAAGCACACGCACACGCACACGCACACGAACACGCACACGCACACGCACACGCACACGCACACACACACACGAACACGCACACGCACACAGACATACGCGCGTCATATTGAAACTACTGCAATTAGGCATATTTGTTTCTTATATACTGGGATAAGCATTAGGATAACTTTTATCCCGAAAAACTATAGTACGGACACAATTTCGTATTTGTAATATTAGTATGGATTATCATAATTGTTTTACTTTTACTGATTTCCAAAGGAACCCCACTTAAAATGAGGTAAGCGCAATTGTGCAATCGAAATAGGGGTTGTGAACCAACCCGCACAAGTATTCATCTCAATTTCAATGTTTGCTAGTAAACATCGCAAATTAGTCTGTAACCAACATTACTGTTAACAGATGCTGTAAGTGTTATTCATTAGAGATTGTTTTTTGAGGCAACCAATTCCATCAATTTACGTTTACGTACTTAGAGCCTTTTTTGATAATTCCTCTCTCGTGCACACTATGTTGGTCTATACGCCAGTATATTTTAATTTTAAGTCTATAGTTGCCACGTTACCACAGATACAACGGTTCGCTAGAGTAAAACCTTCACTCGACCTGTCCAGTATTTTATAGACAAATACAGAATAGTCCAAATAGTGACATCCAAAAGAAAAATTTAAATTCCCCACACCTAGGGGTATCCGAAAATACCCCATGTATATTGTCCGATTTTTTATAGTTTTCGAGTTATACCTAATTTGTTTTGTATTTTTTTTGGGTGTTTTCTATCGGTGGGGCTTCAAAAATTCATAACTTTTTTGGTAGTAGTTACTTTTCAGATTTTTTTCTTTTGCCATGATTGTTTTAAATTATAATTCCACACATAAAATAATAAATTTCCTAATATTCCTGCAAGTTACTCAAAAAAGCATCGAATGTAATAATTTTAATCATTTCTTATATTTACGCGAACACTTCACATTGAATAAAACTACTTTTACGTATTTTTTCGCGTTTAATTAACTTATTTATCTTATTTTTATTAATAGGTGAAAAGCACCCGAAACGTCGGGAATTAATAAAAATTAGATAAATAAGTTAATTAAACGCGAAAAAATCCGAAAAATAGTAATAATTTTAGTTTTTAGTGGGATAGGTTCAAACTTTCATCCCTTATTTAAAAATACAAAAAGGAGTTTTTTTTATGGGATAAGGGTGACAAACGAGCACACAGTCCACCTGATGGTAAGCGGTTACTGCGGCCCATAGACATCTACATCTATCCTCTATTACAAATCAAAATGTAGATGCGCTGTCACCCGTGAGGACTAAGATGGAATGCCTCATTTCCAGTAAAAAGGGCCTCCGGACACCTTGCACTCACCAAGCGAAACGCAGAGGTAAACCTCTACTTCACGCTGGTTTTCTCTGAGGTCGTGGTACCACCCCGGTTCGAGCCGGCCCATCCGTGCGACAGCAAAAGCTTCCGCGTGGCTCTACCACTGTTACGTGGCTCTACCACTGTTACTGTGAGTTTCCATAGATTTAAGCTGACTTTAGAAACTTTGCATATCCCTAAGATATTTAAAGCATTAAAAAAATTGGTACTTAACAGGCAATTCTTCGCTGGAATCGGCCTTCGAAGCTAAAAATCCACAAAATTTTTTAAGCTTTAAAAAATATTTTGCTTATTTTTGCCATCCCTACGGCAAATTTTAGTGGGAAATTCTCAATTGCATTCAAATGTACACAAATTGATCGATAAAGATGATAATAAGATGATAATTTGTAAAAATTTAAAGAAATAAGGTGTAATTTATTCATTAGGGCATTTGGGCTTATTTTTGTATTATAACAAAAAAATTTGTCAAAAATTAATCATTTTAATTCTTTATTAAAACAAGTTTTCATAATGACGCGCTCCTATTTTAATACAAAGATGACAGCGTTTTAAAAAGTTGTTTTTTATTGTCTGAAAGAACGTGAATGAGTTTTTTTAATTTTTCTTGCAGCTATTTCCAGATTTTCCCCCAATTCTTCTTTATTATCTACTTCTTGCGCGTACACCAGCTCCTTATAAAATCCTTAAATAAAATTCGATAGGGTTTAGGTCTGTCGAACGTGCATCTCAACGAAAAATTTCGTTGAGATGCTGTCTTACTTGTCTTGCGTAGTGCCAAGAAGCACCGTCATTTTCCAAAATCATTTGTTGCCGTACCGCTACGTTCACGTCTTCCAACAATACATAAAAGTGATTTTGTAAAAAAAATTAAATTCCGTCCATCTAACCTGGACGGTAAATTCAAAGGGACCGATAAATTCTCCATTTAGGATTCCAGACCACAAGTTAACGCTAAAGTGGTGTTGGAAGTTCGATGCCCTTGCCAGACGTGGGTTTTTATGGCCCCGATATAGTAATTGAAGATATTAAAAATTTCAGTACTTTCGAATCTGGACTTGTCTGTCCGAAATATTTTTTTGAAGAAATCAGGGTCTTCTTCAGATATCTGTAACATGGTTTCACAAAAAACCACTCTTCTTCCGTAATCAGATTCTTGTAGCTGCTAGGGAATATGGTACGCATGGTAACCTCTACAAAACAAGAAAAAAACGCATAATTATCACAAGTTATATTAATTTAAAATTAAACATTTTGTACAGCCATCTTCAATATAAGTTATTAAGAATAACTTAAAACTATTGGTCTGACCTTGATCAAATTCATATGGGTCCACGCGAGAAGTACTTACCAGCTTTCAAATAAAAAAGAATCATCGAAATTGGTTTACCCAGTAAAAAGTTATGAGGTAGCACACATAAAAAAAGCAGTCGAATTGAGTACCGTCTCCTTTTTGGAAGTATTTTTTTAAAGGATAGGGTGACAAACGAGCACACAGTCCACCTGATGGTAAGTGGTTGCTGTGGCCCATAGACATCTACATCTATCCTCGCTTGCGAATCAAAATGCAGATGCATTGTCACTCGTGAAGACTAAGATGGAATGCCTCTTTTCCAGTAAAAAGGGTCTCCGGTTCTCTACACTTACCATACGAAACACAGCGGTTTTAAGCTGTTATTTTACACTGGTATTTTGTGAGAGCGTGGTCCTTCCCCGGTCGAGCCGACCCATTCGTGCTACAACTATACTAAGGTACGTGACGGTAATATGGTCACCTTAAGCTTTGCCGTCTTATAAAACCAAAACTAGGAGGAGGACAGGGACAAAAACACAATGTCGTATACTAATACGTATACTAATATAGAAAAAAATAACAAACAAGCCTTGGCAATAATTAGCAACACTTCGAAAAATCAACTTAGAAAAGCTAACTATAGTACGTGAGGGTAATATGGTCATCCGGTTAATATAGTCACTTTCTTATAACTAAAAACTACAGCGTCGTTTGCATAGAGCGCTCTGTGATACGATAGCTTTTGATCAGTCTATCAAATAATAAAGGGTCAAAAAGGTGCTCCTTTGTCGACGCCATTTTGACAGTTGATATTATTGTAAATAATTTAGTCGATTTTTGTATTGTGTAGTGAAGTTAGTTTTTTTAAGTAGATTTTTCGAAGTGTCCCTAATTATTTCCAAAGCTTGTTTGCTATTTTTTTCTTAATATATTAGTTATAGTATACGACTTCGTGTTTTTGTCTCTGTTCTCCTCATAATTTTGGTTTTATAGGGCAATAAAGCTTAAGGTGAGCATATTACCCTCACGTACTTACTATAATACCAACTTTCAAAATGGCATCGATAAAGCGGCGGCCTTTTGACCCTTTATTATTTGAATGACTGATGAAGAGCTATCGTATCACAAAGCCATCTATGCAAACGACGCTGTAGTTTTTGAGTTATAAGAAAGTGACCATATTAACCGGATGACCATATTACTCTCACGTACTCTACTAATATAGCTGCAGCATGGCTCTACCACGTATAAAAAGTCGGCAGAAAATTTTAAAACTGGTATTACAGCATATTTTAAGGCAATTTTCACCTTTATAAAGAATTCTTAGAACCGAAGTTCGTGGAACTCCAGTTAATGTGGCTATTCTTTTTGAACTTGTAGGTCTCTTTGGACTTCTTCCACGACTTTGTCAACTTGATCCGGAATTCGGGGTACTGGTTCGCAAAATTGATTGCAACTGGGGACACGTCCAGCCATCAGACTGTTATTTTACTTAAGTAAAGTACTAAAATACACGAGCAAGACACGTACAGCACAATAATTCATAATTTGAGCATGTTTAAAAGGGTTTTCGCCATTTATTTTTTAGATTTTATTACTTAAATTTACACAAGAATGATAAAATTGGCAAAATTATTTTTTAAAACTAATTTTTTTTGTGGATTTTTAGCCTATCAACCTTCGAAGGCTGATTACAGCGAATAATAGCCCATTAAGTACCAATTTATTTTAACGTTTTAAATAGCTTAAGGACGTGCAAAGTTTTTGAAGTTAGTTAGAACCTATGAACACTCCTTTTTGTATTTTAAAATTGAAGTTGAAAATTTGAGTCTACCCCATTAAAAACCAAAATTCTTATTTTCAATACTTTTTTGAGTAATGTTCAGGAATGTAAGGAAATTTATTATTTTATGTGTAAAAGTATCATTTAAAACAATTATGTCAAAAGAAAAAAATCTGAAAAATAACTACTATGAAAAAAATATGAATTTTTGAAGCCCCACCGACAGAAAACACTAAAAAAATACAAAACAAATTATAACTCGAAAATTACAAAAAGTCGGATAATATACATGGGGTATTTTCGGATACCCCTAAGTGTGTGGAATTTAAATTTTTCTTGTGGATGTTTCTATTTGGATGGTTGGTATTCACACGCGTTTCAGCGATTTTCGGATGTTATATTTTTGTGTTGAGCTTCGTTAATATTTTTGCCGTCTTCTGTGTTGGTCATTATATATATTTGTGATGTGTTGTCCACAAAGAGATTTAAATTACTACTTAAATGTCTTTCGTTGTTCATTACTTATTGGTTGGTAAGTAGCGATAGTTAATTAATTTATGTATTCTTAACCAACACGATAGACGTCGACGGAGTAGATTCGGAACCACCGGAAAAAGACAATCCATCTGGTTTCGGTCCCTCTAAACGAAAATGTACGGAAATAACACCAAGCATTCATAAAAAAAAAAGTTTGTCATGATAATACGCCTTCAGCGTCATGTCAAAATATTTACACCCACCCCTAATTTTCTATAAAAGAAAAAATACACAGATAGTGATGTGATAAAGGGCCTTTTACAATTTAGCTTAAGCGTATGGAACCTGATACTTCATCTGGTTATACAATTCGACCTATCAAGATCAGCCATATTCTATCCCAAAATAAGGTTTCTAATAGTGTAAAACAAAGCATAACGAATTTAGGTCGTAACAGGGTCTCAATAGCTTTTAAAACTGCTTTAGATGCCAATAACTTTATTAAATCATCTTTTCTTGCTAAATACAAACCAGAATGGGTGTTGTTAGAGGTATACCAACCGATATTTCCATGGAGGAGTTGGTGTGTGAGTCAGAACTACCCCCTGGTAGAAGAGAAATAATAAAGGCTAGGAGATTACATCGAAAAGTAAAGAAAAGTGATGATATTGATTGGGTGGCTACCCGAACCATTGTCCTTACATTCTCAGGCCAAGAGATTCCTTCTCACTTATACTGCTTTTACACTTCAATTCCTGTCGAAACCTACATACTCCCTTCCATACAGTGTCTGAAACGTTGTCGCTTTGGACATGTAAAGGCTCAGTACAGATCAAAGCCACGCTGCTTCAAATGCTCAAAAGAGCACACTGGAGATAATTGTGTTACAGACATCCCAACATTCTTGTTCGGCTCTGCTAATCACTTGACAACTGATAAAAGTTGCCCTGAACATTCAAGACAAAAAGCATTAAACTGGTCATGTCCCAAGAAAATATTTCATATCTAGAGGCATCTGATCGATTCCCTGCAGTTAGAAGACCTTACGCTGATGTAGCTGCATCTTTAGAGACTCCTTGCTTACCCACTTCATCACAACAGTTATCAAGTATTCACCCTGCTCCTCCTGCTTCTTAATCTTATAGAAATACTGTTTACAGAATTAACCCAACTAGACATGTTCCAAATTCTGTAGGCTATGATAAGGAAGCACACAACTATATTGTAAGAACCCCTACCTCTTCCCTCCCAAATGGTCATGCTCTTGAAGCTAATTTATTCCCTAATGATAATCTCTTGGGAAAACCTTGATCCTCCGTCTCAGATATATTTGGCAAATTTGTCGACATACACCTACCGTTTAACGTGAGAAATAAACATGATGTGCTCTTCCAAAAAAATTATAAAATTCAATCGCCTCCACATCCTTTAGTGGAATTGTCGGAGCATCAAGAACAAGAAATCTGAACTAACCAATTTGATAAATACTCATAACCCCTCATTGCTATTGCGGAAACCTGACTAAGACCTGGTTTTAGATTCAGATTCCCTGGTTTTTCGTGCATCCATGACGACCGCAGCGATGGCTACGACGGCACTATGATTGTTCTAAATAGAAATCTTACCTCTTGCTCAATTCCCCTTCCCCCTTTGCAAGAGAATCTTAATGCAACAGCTGTAAAAGTAATGGACATCACAATTGTGTCAATATATATTTCCAATCCTACTTCTGCGTGTATACCAGAGCTTAACTTAAGTCTAGTATATCTCCTTCTTTTACTGTAATTGGGGACTTCAATAGTCACAACGTACTGTGGGGTTCTCATAAAAATTATTCTTTTTCCTATCTTTTAAAACACGGCTTTCATGAATTTAATCTTTGCATTTTGAATAATCGGTCTCCCACCCGCATGGTCTACCCTTACACAAGTCCTAATTCTGTTGTAGATCTCTCTGCTCTGCTAATTTTGCTGCAAGTATCAATTGGAGCACTCATTCATCCATTTTTGGAAGTGACCACTTCCCTATCCTTTTTATTTTGTCTAGTAGATGCCTTTCCACTAGGAATAAATCATGTATAAAAAAAAAGTTTAACGTGTCCAAAGCCAACTGGGATGTATATCTCTCCGATATAGAAACTGAAGCTCATTCTCTCCCTCCAGTATCTTACAATAACTTACAACATGCCTACTCTGATTTTATCTCCCTTTTGAATGAATCTGCTACAAAATCTATTCACCTTAAAAATTGCTCTCATAATAAAAGTTCCTCACCTCTTTGGTGGGATGCAGAGTGCTCTTCTATTGTTAAAAAGCGCAAAGAAGTTGAACAACAGTACTCTATAAATATGTCCATGGAAAACTTTATAATATATAGAAAAATAACGAAGAAATAAGGATGGATTTTATTTTGTGAGAGTCTGTCACCTCGCTCTCCAGCCTCCCTTGTTTGGAAAAACATAAAGAGAATTCGTGGTTCTCTCAATGAATGCCAAATAAATAACCCTGACCCCTTACTTTCGATAGACAACTTCTGTAGTAGCTTGTCTCCTCCATGGGCCTCCTTCCTTAGGAAGATATTCTCAGTGACCTCCCCACCTTCCCATCTTTCTTATGAATGATACCTTTTTCCTCACAGAGCTTCGATTGGTGTTAAACCATCTGAAGGACTCCTCTCCAGGTATCAAAGGGATCCCTTACGCTTTTTTAACTTACATGGGGCCCACATCCAAAAAATATTTTAAGACAAAATTAACTGTGTATTTTCGACAGGAGCAGTTCCTGATGACTGGAAAACCCATATCATAACCCCTATCCTTAAAACTAGAAAATACCCCTCTACAGCCACTAGCTACCGTCCAATAGCCATTTCATCCACTTTATCAAATATAATAGAATATCTCGTCAAAAACCACCTAGAGTGACTACTAGAAAATAGAGGCATCTTGTCTAAAAGCCTGTTTGGTTTTAGAAAGGGTTTCAGTACCTTTGACAGGCTCAGCCTTTTGCTTTCAAATTTTCATTCAGAAATAGAAATTCATGCCAAGGCTCTGTTCAAAGTCCCCTTCTGTATAATCTGATTCTATGGCTGCTGATGATATGGCTCTCTTTGTTACTGACCATTCTTTACCTAACGCTTCGTCTCGATTATCTCGTGCGGTATATTCCCTACAAGAATGGCTCACAGAACATTGTTTATCCATCTCTCCCCCCCCCCCCCCCCAAGGAAGATCGTGGTATTTTCGAGACAAACACTCATCCCAGAAGTGTCAATCTCTATTGGAGACTCATTGATTCCCAATGTGAGCTATGTAAAATTCCTCGGTATTATGTTAGATAATAAATTTTCTGGAATTCCCCACTAATCTTACATAGATTCAAAATGCGAAAAAAATCTTAACGTCATTCACGCTATATCAGGAGCTTGGTGGGGCTCTCATTCTTACTCCCAAAAGCTCCTGTATAATGCTTTGATAAGAAGCCATTTCGACTATGCTTCCTTTTTGTGGGAACCATGCAACAAGAGTGCCCTTAAACCCTTGGATCAAACTCAAGTAAAATGCCTTCGCATTACAACAGGAGGAATGAAATCTACCCCCACTAATGCTCTCCAGGTCGAGTGTGGTAAGGGTCCTCTCTTTCTTCGCAGGCAGTATACCTATCAGAGAAATTCTGGTTCAAAAATGTTTTCTTCATAACCTTTCGCTGTTCCATACACTACACTCACTTAATCAGCAAATTTCAATTTCCCCATACTGGCGACATAAAGATATACCATGTCTTTTAAAATGCTACATAAAGTTTGTAAAAATTCAATCTCCAATTTTCCAAAATAGCATCAGCTTACTTTTCTCCACTCCCTACGAAGCACTAATTTTTAATTCAAACGTCATCCTTTATCTTGGACTTGACAAGAAAACCATTGATCCTAACAGTAAATTAAAGAAAATTATCTCAGAAAATTGGCAAGACTGGATCATTATGTACACAGACGCTTGAAAGACTTCTAGCAAATATTATGTAGGTTCTGTAGTTTGGATCTCTGAATATAAAAAACATTTTAAGTGCCCACCTGAATCATCAGTTTTCACAGGTGAATCTATTGCCATTTTAGAGGCAAACTTATATGTCGAATCTCACAACCTGGAAAATACTTTTTTTTATAGTATAAGGGTGACAAACGAGCACACAGTCCACCTGATGGTAAGTGGTTGCTGCGGCCCATAGACATCTACAACTATCCTCGTTTGCGAATCAAAATGCAGATGCGTTTTCACCCGTGAGGACTAAGATGGAATGCTTCATTTCCAGTAAAAAGGGCCTCCGGCCACCTGCACTCACCAAGCGAAACGCAGAGGTAAACCTCTACTTCACGCTGGTATTCTGTGAGGTCGTGGTACCACCCCGGTTCGAGCCGGCCCATCCGTGCGACAGCAAAAGCTGCCGCGTGGCTCTACCACTGTTTATAACTTAATTCCCTCTGACTCTCTTAGCTGTCTCCAAACTATTATCTCCAGCCCCTTCCACTCTAAATCAAATCCTTTCCCTACCCTCTTTATAAAAAAAAACATTATATAATTGTCAAAAAAGGCCTTAAAGTTGTTTTGGCTTGGATTCCAGGCCCATCCGGGATACATGGTAATGAGTGTGCTGATTTCTTGGCTAAGAAAGCAACACGAACAGGTACCCTCTCTCAGTACCAAATTTTCCCCCATAACTTGCTTCCGCTAGCAGGATCTGATTTTATCGCATCTAGGCAAGTGTTTGGGACCAAACTAATAACATAAAATATAAATACTACGCTCGGGTTCAAGACGTAATCCCATACAAACATAGTTTTTTCCACTACCGTGAAGAAAGTCTTCGCTTCGGCCATTCTTGCACACCGGTATACCTAGCCAAATTAAGGATAAGGGATAATTCTTTATGTGAATGTGGTCTTGGTGAAGGTTCCACCGATCACATATTTTTCGAATGTCCACGACTCAAGTTCTCCTTGTATGAATATCCTTCCCCAAAACATTCCCCGTCCTCCTAATTGCACCTGTCTGCTGTCTCTTGCGTTCTCCTCATTTGTTCATATTTTATATGATGTTATTTATACTAATAGTATTAAATTGTAACATAATACTAATCATTGTTGGTGGCAGTATAATAAACGTTTGTGCTGTCTTTTGTTGTAGATTAGAAGGCAATCACAAAAAGAAATAAAAAAAGAATTTATTTACCTTATCTATGTATATACAGGGTATTTTTGGAACGCTCCCGAAAACTAAGACAGGCGACAGCACCAAGTATACCTTTGATCATGGGTCACAAATAAATTTGATCCTGATGAAAAAAAAATCATATTTTTACAACGTTTTATTAGTTTTATTCACGCGCCATCATGTTAGTACAGCAAATGAAACGATAGTTTCATAAAAAAAATCATGAAAATACTGAAACATAAAACCAGCAGTGAAAACTGAATTGATATCACCTGACTAATGGAGGTTAATGTACGCGCGAACGGTGAAAAAAGAACGCTGGCCTTGAACTTGGCCACTGAGCGATTTATCACATATTGGTACGAAGGGGGCGCGACGGGGGAACAATCCGCCAGTATAACTGTGCCTGCATGCTATTGGTTCCCGCGCTTTGTTCGCTCCAAAAATACAGTCGCATACACAGCTTACTTTGCGACTCGCGCGATGTTTTAAAAAGGAAGGAAAGAAAAATTATTTATATCTATTGTTTTATGACTAAACTAGTGAACGAAAAGGTAAATATGATAGGAGAAGGTGAATGGGGAAAATTGTGCAGTAAATTTAAAAGTGTTGAGGAAGAATACCGAAAAAATTACCATGTGATCGATCTGAGGACGGAAGCTCAAGCGAAGATGAAAGTGATGATGAAGTAGCATCCAGTAACACCAACACACCATCAACATCTGGCTTCCATGTAACCCAAGACGACATAATGGACGGCGTGTCACACTTAGCTTAAGTTTTCTTCTTACAAACTTAAAAATATTTTACGATAGAAATAACAAATAATGCTCAAGTAAACATTATCCATTTTTAATTCCAACCTCTTCCAAAGTTCTAAGTAGCTAGTAAAACGCCTAGTATGATTCTACAATAAAACAATTAATTACTATAATATTATAAAACTATAGCCCAATACCATGTAGTACTTTAGAACGCGACTGTACCCACACTCCCTTCGCTACCGACCTATATCTAGCTCGGTCAATGTTACGGTCATAAGAAAAAAGGGCGCATTTGACAATTTTTGAATAAATGAGTTAAATATACCATTCGTCTCATGATAAGAAGGCGCATCTACTATTTTTTTTAATATTCACAAATATCAATATTTTAGAAATTATCGTAAGAATTTTAGACGTAACTGTTGATCACAGATGACATTTTTTTAGTAGAAAAGACTTATACAAATTCAACATAAAAGAAAAGACTTATTTAACCAGTTGCTACGTCATCTTTAACAATATTTGCATCGATTACTTAAATTTCAATTATTCTTGTCTTATTATTCTATATCTTATTATTAAGAGCTGGTGTTTCACATGTGGTCCCATATAAATTTGATCGAGGTCAGACCAATAGTTTTTGAGTTATCCTTAATTATTTATATTAAAGTCGGTTGTACAAAATTTTTAATTTTTAATTATTATCGTAGTAAGTCTCGTATGATATCCCCTTTAAAATCATTACTCAAGAGTTGAGGGTTGTTATTTTTTGTGTCTCACTACCAATGGTTCTCTAATATTTACTAAGAAAAAAGTAATAAATTACTATTAGCGTCCTTTCAAATTCAAATGACCTTTCCAAAATATGTAAAAATGTTAAATGAATGGCAGTTTTTTTTTATTTATTAGGTTGGAAAGACGCAAATAGTTATATGCGTCTTTCCTTCGATGTTTTTGTGTTGCTAGATGTATTTTTTAAGCTAAGATGAAAAGGAAAATTCTTTTTATTTAAATAAATAAACAAATTATCAAAAAAATAAGTTCGTCCTTAAAATCTTCATGTCTCTACGTATATATTTCAATTTTCATATAGAAACCTTTTAATATACTATAGACACAGGGTCTGAAAGAAAAATTCATCAATTTATTTTTTATTTCCATTTTACGTTTTTGTTAGTTGCGTCCTTCTTTATTATGACGCATGAGAATGTAACCCGGCCGGCTTGTATCGCCTCACGCTGTGACGCAGTAGGTTTCCCTTTTGTCGTGTTAATTAATTGAAGTTTTTGAAACAGTTCCGTGTTGATTTTGTACACGCGTGCACGAGCGTTTTGTTTATTAAATTGTTATAACGTGTTGGTATTATTCTTGTTACGTTTTTTGTTTTAATAATGCTTAACGCGTACGTTTATAGTGATTGTGAATACGACAACATGTTATGTATCCGAACCTAGGTACACGAAGTATCGTTAAATAAATTGTTAAGACGTCGGGATGGAACTAGTGTGTCATACTGTGCAGTGCACAAAGTGTTGAAGCGTAAACGAATGCTTGGCCACCTCGCTCACCAGATCTGACCCCGTTAGACTTCCTTCTTTCTGTGGGGTATGTGAAAGAAAGGGTTTTTAATCGTGAGTGTGATAGTGCTGACGAAACTACAAAAGGATCGTGGATGTTTTCGACAAACTACGTACGGACTGTGTCGAAGACCACACGATGATGCCCCGCCTCCATGAGTCTGCCTTGAAATGAATGAAGCACAATTTGAGCCGCATCTCATAAGACCACGGAGGATTTAGAGCGGTAAGCTGTTTCATAACAATTTTTTTTAAATAACTTAGTACTGAATAAATCTGAATACATACATAACTGAATACATGAGAATAATAAACATACCTACACGATGAATAAAAACGTATGACTCTAACCTTGGTTACATTTCATTTAAATGTTTTTTCATTAGCGGGAAATCGAACCAGTTATTTGGGTTATTTAACCTGTAAATTCGGATTAAAATGGCTACGTGGAGACAAGTACAGTGGCAAAATAGTAGGTTAAGTAGATAAGTTAGGTATTTAGACAAGTGTTGTAAATTATTAGGTATTGTGGTATGGCCCGCTAGTTGCGGACCGCGCGAATTTGCGTTCGCGCGTACATTGACCTTTAATCAGCTGATATGAATTGAGTTATTCCACTGCTGGTTTTATGTTTCAGTATTTTCATGATTTTTTTTATGAAATTATCGTTTCATTTAGCTGTACTAACATGATGGCGCGTGAATAAAATTTATAAAACGTTGTAAAAAGATGTTTTTTTTTCATCAGGATCGGATTTATTTGTGACCCATGATCAAAGGTATACTTGGTGCTATCGCCTGTCTTAGTTTTCGGGAGCGTTCCAAAAATACCCTGTATGTCACTCCTATGACTGACTTGATATTGGCAGAATTATTTTAAGAGAAGCCAAAAAGTAAAGAAGAAGAAGAGAAGCTACGAATTAAAAAAAGGAAAAAATGAAATTTTTTAACCTTTAATTAGGCGCGCGGGGTCGCCGCGACGCCAAGTGATCTTCAAGTTAATTTATTTTTTTAGCTATTGAAGCTGGCTACCCGAATTTTTTGCTAGCTTCCTAACTCTTTAGCCTGCACTCAATTCAAGGTCGCCCGCGCCGCGGAGTTGATCGCACGCATTGCACGAGGGGGCTTGGGGTCGCGACGACCCCGTGCGACTAATAGTGTAGTTCAAATTTAGGTAAGTAAATATTTATATATTATGATTTTAAACATTTTTTTTCACCTTATCATGTCAATTTCGAAAATATTTATTCATGTAAAATACAAAATTGTGTACTTTTTTATGTTTTTGTTTAGTAAACACACGATATTACATTTTTCTTTTTCTCTATGCGTATAAACTACGATGACTTTTTTCAGTTTATCAAGTTTTTTTTAACAGTTATTTATCTTTCACAGAATTATTTCAAAATGGCCCAAAATAGGCAGAGTCTTCGACTTGAACAAATAAGTGCGATTCTTGAAGATTAAGAAGAAGCTTTCGATGAGACTGACGAAGAGTTGGGCCTAGATGGAAACGCAGATACATTTTGGGAGCCAGATCATGAACTCAGAATTAAGTGATACTGAAGAACCATCCACATCGACCTCATACCAATGACTATCCGATTTATCTACGTATGTTTTTGGTTTTATATCGAAAATTTGTGATAATTGTTGAATTGTAATAGTACTTACGAAAAACATATTTTTCTATTGTTCTAAATATCTTTCTAATTTTTTTTTGTATTTTTCTAAAAGTTTAATAAGAAATAAGTAGAATTAAGTCAATTAAAGTTGATTACTAATTAAAATGTTTCTTATTTCATACCTATCAATTTGGGGTAACTGCAGACCCCGCGCGACTAACAGTGTTAGTTTATTGGCGCGCCTAACTAAAGGTTAATGTTGAAAATATTTTCTCAATCACATAATTAAAATTATTTCCTAGGTTTTTATAGTTGTGTTATTTAGGTTTTCAAATGTATATCGTTACTCAAAGTTTAGATTTTATTATTTATTATTGCTGTCAGCTTAAATGCAGTTATTATCGATTCAGAATACTTCATTTTCGTTTGCAGGTATTTCCTCGCGAAGTTGTAAGTAAAGACACAACTTCTTGAAAATGGTGTAAGAGATGTTGACTTAAAATTTATTCAATATTTTAAAATATTATGCACAATGTCCGATCAGAATCGAAAGTACCTATGTTAAAGCTCTATAAAGTTAGCAGTGAAAAGTTAGCAGAACCTTAAAATTGTATCTAGGAATTTGTAGCTAATTTGTTGCTATTTAGTTGCCAAAATCGCGATTTTGTTGCAGCGACCAGTTTTGAGAAAATTGATTTACTGCTATCTTTATATTAAGATAACAATAAAAACTTTCAATCAACCCCGCCGTAGCGGATAAAACGGGATAATTTGTTGTTAATTAGTTGCTGAAATATAATGCAAAAAAATATTAAAAAAATCAAAATATTAAAAAAAAATACTACAAATCAAGTTATGTTTTAATACTAGTTCTGAAGTTCCAAATTAATGAAAATTTTGCTGCTGAATAATAAATAGATCAATAACTCCCAGACAGCCTACAACAACACAAAATCGGTCAATAAGCTGCATCAAGTAATAAGTTACAAACAAATGTGTACATGATGCCTATACGTGAGATTTAATACAGATAACATAAAGAACCAGTTACAAAATAACATAGATCGATAAGCTGCACCAAGTAATAAATTAGTAATTATTTGTGTACATGCTATATTTACATGAACATTTTAGGAAAAAAGTTAGCAGAATTTTTGTTGCTGGTCAGTAACGAAAGCAGCAACTCATAAAGAGCCAGCAACAAAATAAAATCAATCGCTAAGCTGTACCACGTTATTAGTAATTACATAATTAATTGTGAACATGCTATATTTTTATGAAAATTTTAGGAAAAAAGATAGCGGATATTTTGTTGCTGGTCAGCAATGGAAGCAGCAAGTCATAAAGAGTCAGCAACAAAATAAAATCAATCGATAAGCTGCACCAAGTAATAAGTTAATAATTATTTGTGTACATGCTATATTTACATGAAAAGTTTAGGAAAAAAAGTAAGCAGAATTTTGTTGCTGGTCAGTAACGAAAGCAGCAACTCATAAAAAGCCAGCAACAAAATAACATAGATCGATAAGCTGCACCAAGTAATAGGTTAGTAATTATTTGTGTACATACTATATTTACATGAAAATTTTAGGAAAAAAAGTAAGCAGAATTTTTGTTGCTGGTCAGTAACGAAAGCAGCAACTCATAAAGAGCCAGCAACAAAATAACATAGATCGATAAGCTGCACCAAGTAATAGGTTGGTAATTATTTGTGTACATGCTATATTTACATTAAAATTTTAGGAAAAAAAGTAAGCAGAATTTTTGTTGCTGGTCAGTAACGAAAGCAGCAACTCATAAAAAGCCAGCAACAAAATAACATAGATCGATAAGCTGCACCAAGTAATAGGTTAGTAATTATTTGTGTACATGCTATATTTACATGAAAATTTTAGGAAAAAAAGTAAGCAGAATTTTTGTTGCTGGTCAGTAACGAAAGCAGCATTTCATAAAGAGCCAGCAACAAAATAACATAGATCGATAAGCTGCACAAAGTAATAGGTTAGTAATTATTTGTGTACATGCTATATTTACATGAAAATTTTAGGAAAAAAAGTAAGTAGAATTTTTGTTGCTGGTCAGTAACGAAAGCAGCAACTCATAAAGAGCCAGCAACAAAATAACATAGATCGATAAGCTGCACCAAGTAATAGGTTAGTAATTATTTGTGTACATGCTATATTTACATGAAAATTTTAGGAAAAAAAGTAAGCAGAATTTTTGTTGCTGGTCAGTTACGAAAGCAGCAACTCATAAAGAGCCAGCAACAAAATAACATAGATCGATAAGCTGCACCAAGTAATAAGTTAGTAATTATTTGTGTACATGCTATATTTACATGAAAAGTTTAGGAAAAAAAGTAAGCAGAATTTTTGTTGCTGGTCAGTAACGAAAGCAGCAACTCATAAAGAGCCAGCAACAAAATAACATAGATCGATAAGCTGCACCAAGTAATAAGTTAGTAATTATTTGTGTACATGCTATATTTACATGAAAAGTTTAGGAAAAAAAGTAAGCAGAATTTTTGTTGCTGGTCAGTAACGAAAGCAGCAACTCATAAAAAGCCAGCAACAAAATAACATAGATCGATAAGCTGCACCAAGTAATAAGTTAGTAATTATTTGTGTACATGCTATATTTACATGAAAATTTTAGGAAAAAAAGTAAGCAGAATTTTTGTTGCTGGTCAGTAACGAAAGCAGCAACTCATAAAGAGCCAGCAACAAAATAACATAGATCGATAAGCTGCACCAAGTAATAGGTTAGTAATTATTTGTGTACATGCTATATTTACATGAAAATTTTAGGAAAAAAAGTAAGCAGAATTTTTGTTGCTGGTCAGTTACGAAAGCAGCAACTCATAAAGAGCCAGCAACAAAATAACATAGATCGATAAGCTGCACCAAGTAATAAGTTAGTAATTATTTGTGTACATGCTATATTTACATGAAAAGTTTAGGAAAAAAAGTAAGCAGAATTTTTGTTGCTGGTCAGTAACGAAAGCAGCAACTCATAAAAAGCCAGCAACAAAATAACATAGATCGATAAGTTGCACCAAGTAATAAGTTAGTAATTATTTGTGTACATGCTATATTTACATGAACATTTTAGGAAAAAAAGTAAGCAGAATTTTTGTTGCTGGTCAGTAACGAAAGCAGCAACTCATAAAGAGCCAGCAACAAAATAACATAGATCGATAAGCTGCACCAAGTAATAAGTTAGTAATTATTTGTGTACATGCTATATTTACATGAACATTATAGGAAAAAAAGTAAGCAGAATTTTTGTTGCTGGTCAGTAACGAAAGCAGCAACTCATAAAGAGCCAGCAACAAAATAAAATCAATCGATAAGCTGTACCACGTTATTAGTAATTACATAATTAATTATGAACATGCTATATTTTTATGAAAATTTTAGGAAAAAAGATAGCGGATATTTTGTTGCTGGTCAGCAATGGAAGCAGCAAGTCATAAAGAGTCAGCAACAAAATAAAATCAATCGATAAGCTGCACCAAGTAATAAGGTAGTAATTATTTGTGTACATGCTATATTTGCATGAAAATATTAGGAAAAAAAGTTAGCAGAATTTTTGTTGCTGGTCAATTACGAAAGCAGCAAGTCATAAAGAGCCAGCAACAAATTAAAATCAATCGATAAGCTGTACCAAGTAATAAGTTAGTAATTATTTGTGTACATCCTAAATTTACATAAAAAAATTTAGGAAAAAAGATAGCAGATATTTTGTTGCTGGTCAGCAATGGAAGCATAAAGAGTCAGCAACAAAATAACATAGATCGATAAGCTGGTAACTTGTAGGCTGTCTGGGAGTTATTGATGTATTTATTATTCAGCAGCAAAATTTTCATTAATTTGGAAGTTCAGAACTAGTATTAAAACATGACGTGATTTTTCGTATTTTTTTATATTTAGATTTTTTTTAATTTTTGATTTTTTAAATATTTTTATGCATTATATTTCAGCAACTAATTAGCAACAAATTATCCCGTTTTATCCGCTACGGTGGGGTTGATTGAAAGTTTTTACTGCTATCTTAATGTAAAGATAGTAGTAAATCAATTTTCTCAAAACCGATCGGAGCAACAAAATCGCGATTATGGCAACTAATTAGCAACAAATTAGCTACAAATTCCTAGATATAATTTTAAGGTTTCTGCTAACTTTTCACTTCTACTTTTATAGAGCTCTTTGTTAAGTGCTGTGCAAACGTATCAAATATGTCAAGGGAAATGTAATATGGAGGGAATCCATGTAATCAAAAAGATTTGTGAGGCTTAAGCCAAAGTTACTCGAATTTGCCTTAAATTAAAAAAAGTTTAAAAGGTAAAGAATAAATTTTGAACTCATCGCGAAAAAATGTCCATATGGGTGCACACTGTAGCGCTAGTAGAATACACTCCTAGACGCGTTGCATTGTTTTAGTTTGGAGATAGCTTCTTCTTAATAACTGGCTTTACGGCTCTGGGATCTAGCCCTTCTGAGCCTGAAGTTACAATATATTATTATAATTATTCTTCATAGTATACCGCTTCACAATATGTTGATGCGTCACATTGTGCAGCCCTTGGGAGATTTTGACGGCAACTTGAGCCAGCAGACAGCTGACGGTTGGCGATGGTATCTCAAGGCGCCTAAGCAGACAGACACCTTATTTTGAGAATCACATCACCATCAGAGCACTTGTTTTACAGTTTCCACTAATAGTTCACATGCACAGACACTCAGTACACTAAATCGCACCACTTTTACATATCAAAGTCCACTTCAAACCATTATTTAAACAATAATACAGGAGCAGCAAACCGCCGCCGGTCAAGTTCCCGCCAAAACTCCTTTGGAGATAGCATTCTTCTCTCGGTAGAGAGTAATTATTATATTTTGTGCCCTTGGTTTAATCCTTTAATAGATCTAGAATAATAAAAATAAAATTATATAAATGTTAATAAAAAATTTAAATCAAAAAGAAACTGTTACATATTTTGATTTATTGATTTTGCGTTATAGGTAGTACGAAACCATATATCTAAATACTGTTTTAACCAAGGTTTTCACCTATTTTAAAAATCGAAGACGTTATAAATTGAGGCGTATGATATGTATGTTCACTGCAAGCAGCTGAATCGATTTTTTTAAAAATAAATAGCATTAAGGGTGGTCCCGATTAAATAAGAGGAATAAATACACTCCTAAAGGTGGGAAAAATAAAGCTTTTATTGTAACAATTTACAATACACTTAGGGTTGCCACCTTTATTGAACAAATGTAGTATTTTTCCCAAAAAAGATGCAATAATATAGTACTTTTGGGAAATTTAGGAAAAAAGTAGAAATTTATGTTTAATATTTAGGTATATTTCCATATATATTTGTTATTGCTCTTCGTTTTGGCCATCAATGATCTATTACCTCTAAAATAATAATAGGTATTTGAGAAATTTAGATTGATATTGAAATAAAGTTACAATTCATTTTTAATTAAATTAATACATGCTTTATTTCATTTTTCTTTCCATTTTACATTCCTGGTGGATTTTTTTCCCGTATTCTTACTTGTTCCAGACTTCCGATCACAGTTATTATAAAAGATCGCGATAGTTGAATTAGGGATAAAAATATAGTAATTTTCGTACTATATTATTTTTCTATAATATATAGCACAATTGATTGAAATATAGTACGATACTATATATTATTATAATACGGGTGGCAGCCCTAACTACACTAGTTGTTAGGCTTATCAAACTCCACAATGTCAATATTTTAGTCTAGTCCGTAGCGGTATTAATTCATTGGTCTAGTTCATACACTAAGTTTTGATGAAGTTTGAGTTTAAACTCAAGATTGTCTCTGAATACCGGCCTTAACTTGAGCTTGTGATATTGTTTCGTCCACTCAAAAGCATAAAAACAAACTTATAAACTTTAACTTCAGACGCTAAAAAAGGTGGAATTTTTTTTTCTAGTTTTTGAAGTCTGTTTTAGATTTAATAAAAGCGAGCTAAATTTTAATTCTGAAATCATTGAACAAAACGGGTAGGTACATTTCGATTAAAGAACAGAGAAACTTGTCGTGCTGTGTGGTTTTGTAATAACTATGTATATTGCTATTAATTTGTTACAGGGGTTTTAGTTTTTATAAATACTAGCAAATCAATTTCTTATTTTTAATATACATAATAATATTATAATTTCCACCAAGTAATATCTGGTTTAATTATGTTAAATAGGCGCTTTTAACATGATTATGAACGTACTTATACCGACTGCACACTGATTTTGTCATTCCTAGGTATCAATAATGCCCGGGCTACACTAACGAGAAATGCCGTTAATTATCGCGTTGATGGGCGTTGAATGTAGGTGTGGCCACCACTTAACGCGATAATTCTACAACGGCAAGAACAATGCCGTTTCCCGTTGAACGATAACTCGAGTGTCGGTACATCAAAGAGATTAACGCACGAATTAACGCGTTGAAGCGGCCACACTACGTTTGTCTCATTGTGCACGGTGAGCGCAACGGAGTCGCACGTATGGCTACGATAGAGTGGAATAATGAAAATAAAAAGTATTATAATTAATGTGATTATAATTATAGTGAACACTAATTGTATAAAGTTACAGTTTTTAAATAAATAACATAATATTGTTTTTATTGTTAACCTGCTAACTGGGGAGTATAAATAAACCCATGTCCCATTTTGAGTTAAAAAATAAATGGTCAGCTTACTTTAACGCCGTTCAACGGCATTAAAATTGAAATGACGTCGACCGTTCCAAGTGTGGCCACTCAGTTCATCGCGTTAAAATTAAGGCAATAATTGTTGCGTTTATGGGCATTAACGTTTCTCGTTACTGTGGCCCCAGCATAACAATTTAAAAATAGTGTAATACTATAACTACATATTATTTATAAAAATTTGTAATTAATAGTTAATTAGAAATTAAATATTTTAAAACAGTCACTTACTACGAATTTCCTCCTGGAATAAAAGTAATTTTACGAGTTTCATCGCGTTTAATTCTAACTTTTTTACATAATTCCCGAGACGTTTCGTTCCGATATTTCCCCCGGTAACGTATAAAAGTTACTAGAATTTATATTTTTCTAATATGTGTTTATGTAATTAAACCTTAAGGAGTATGTTAGGGATGAATCTGAATGACAGAGTGAGAAATTGTTTAATAAGAGAAGAGTGTGGTTTGCAAGATGATGTTGTGACCAGGATTAAGAAAGGAATGCTTCGGTGGTTTGGTCATGTGGAAAGAATGAATGAGGAAAGAGTGACAAAGCAAATTTATGTTGCAGAGGTGAACGGCAGAGTCGGGAAGGGTCGCCATAGGCGAAAGTTTATCGAGCAAATTGGCGATATGTTGAAAATGGGCCAAATCAAGAGTACCTTTAACCGACGAGCGTGTATGCGTAGGTATAAGGATGTGGAGGAAGCGAGAGAGGTCTGTCAGGATCGTGCCAAATGGAAGTCCATAGTCTCTGCCTACCCCTCTGGGTGACAGGCGTGAGTGTTTATAGATATAGATAGTAATTAAACAAAAATCTCTACATAGTAAAATTTTATTTAGTAAAATTTAATATTTTTTGTTGGTAAATTTTATTGGCTAAAATGTAACATAAATAATATAAAACTACGGCTATAAAACCCGCCTGAAAAGCGTAGGAAAGTATGCAAATGTCCCTCTTGTAAGGCAATCTATGGGGGAGGTTGGGAGGCCAGCCAATGTTCGGCAATGGATTTTTGATAAGCTGTGTCATATGAATTAATGAATATAAAGTACGACCTGAGAGTGTATAATTTGAGAACTTTGACTACTTACAAGCTGCTGACACAAAACCAATCTTTTATATTTTTGTCATAGGAGTATAAAGTAAAAGTGACGAACTAATCGATACATTAAATTATGTTGATATTGTGGATCCTTAAACACCTGATGGTAAGTGATTATCAATGAACATCTATGACAACAAAGGAATTGCAGGCGCGTCACCGACCTTTTAGAAAGTTTTATTTTTAGAAGTTCTATGAGGCTCTACATACAGGCTCTACATGGAGCCTGGAACGACGACTAAAGAGTGGGTGTACCGGAAAAAAAGCGTAAGACCTGGTCTGGTACCAGTCCACCACCACTACCACTCTACTACTCTGGACCAGATGTCTTATACATAATTGCCATCTGACTCACTAGACTTATGGACGTCCAGGAAGAATAGTGCATTACGCACTGATCTCTGCAGATACCGAACGTCCTGTATACAGCATTTACACAGCTAGATGGTAGTGGCGGTTCCCCTTGTCGTAAAAAGTTGAAATGGATGACAAAAGAGAACCAGCCGGCCTAATTGGCCAGCGAGTAATTTTTTCTGTGCAAAGATGGTAGAGTTGAGAATGGAGGAGATGGATGACAGAAATTTCCTTGGACAGCCTTCAAAATCGACCAGAATGCACGAGTTTTCCAAGGAAAGCGAATTAGTTTCTCGCCAATTCTGCTAATTATGCTCTGACTTTGACTTAGCAAAAATTCTTTTGAAGGACCTGGAGGCAGAGTTGTACTGGTAACTCTCTTGCTTTATCTACGCAACTGTTTAAGTATCGAAATGTAGATGCGTTGTCCCCTATGCCTCGTTAGTTGTAAAGAGGGTCTCCGGTACTCGTCATTCATCGTACAAAACAGAGCAACATTATGCTGCTATTTCACGCTGGTATTCTGTGCATTCACCGTGTAATAGCCGTGGTAGCTCAGATGGTTAGCGCTCGCTGTAAGCTTCACAGTACTCGAGCAATCCGGGTTCGATCCCCGCCGGCATAATAAAATTGTTAATTCGTGGTAGAGCCATGCTGCAGCTATATTATGGTTGTAGCACGAATGGGTCGGCTCGACCGGGGAAGGACCATGCTCTCACAGAACACCAGCGTGAAATAGCAGCTTAACGCTACTGTGTTTCATATGGTGAGTGTAGAGAACCGGAGACCCTTTTTACTGGAAATGAGGCATTCCATCTTAGTCCTCACGGGTGACAACGCATCTGCATTTTGATTCCTAACCGAAGATAGATGTTTATGGAAGATAGATGGTTATGTCTATGGGCCACACCAAACACTTATCATCAGGAGGACTGTGTGCTCGTCTGTCACCCTTATCCTATAAAAAAAATTAAGTGCTGATTTACCACGTGCTCTGCGGTGAAGAAAAACATCGTGAGAAAACCTGCATGTCTGAGAAATAAGAAAAAGAATATTTCGAAGACATGTGAATTTCGCCAACACGCATTTGGGAGCGTGGCGGACATTTCCTTGCCTTAAAACCTTCTCAGAAATGAGAGGAGGGTTGTGCCGAGCAGTGGGACGTAAATAGGCTGCAACTTTACTTTACTTTACTTACGGTGTACTAGATACGCCATGTAAATTCGGCGTAAGAGAATCCGCTACCACATATCATCCGTGTATGTCGTAAGAGGCGAAAGAGGGAAACTAAGCACAATATTATATAATATTAACAACTCTAAACACTAAAACACTTCGGTTTTCAACTCTCCTGTCAAGCGTGGTAACTATGGCAATAATCCACCCCATGGGGCAATTTATGGGAAGGCCTATGTCCAGTACTAGGACTTATGATAGGCTGTACTGAATGAATGAATGAACGAATGATGATTCCATGTGAACGCCGTATGTCTCATGTCATGTCGACCTATTCATATAGCAGCCACAAAATAATCGAATTTAAAATAAAAATGAATAATATCCGAGCGAGAAAAGAACCAGTCCTTTTTAACCAGAACCGATCGCAGATACAAATCATTATGTTTACGCCATTTACTCAGTTTCAATCAAAGTATGTAGTTAAGATAAGAGGCTGTGAAATGTCTACGCGTTTAGCTTAGCGTCGCACAATGTTTCTCTTTCTCCCAAGGGACCAAAGTCATACTGTCGGGTCTATTGACATTTTTTATAAAATACCAAATTATATATTTTGTAAATAGGAACTAGTGTCATCATTATTAACACTTTTGTGTTTTGTATGGTGAGTGTAGAGAATGGGAGACCGTAGTGAAGAGGCATGAGTGACAAGACAACGCAAATTAATTTTTATTCTTAATCGAGGCTAGTGTCTATGGGCCATATCATCGACAAACAACCCTTAAAGCAAAAGTATTTGTATGGCTTTGTAGTCAGGGTGCTTGGTCTTCGCTGTGTCAACAATTTTAGGGTTTCGCGTCTAAACGTGTAGTGATAGCCTGCGTATCTCTGACACATCAACCTACCCTTATTTGAGGAGTCCCTTGGGTGGAAACATTTTTAGTAATTCTGTTTCCAAGCAGCAGTGCCTGCATTAGAGAGCCAGTATAATTAAAGGGTATTCCATTTTAGGGTTCAGAGGTGCCAATGCATCTATAACCTTCTTTATGAGAAATTAGTATTGTCTATGGGATGTAGCGACCACTTACCATCAGTTGGGCTAAAATTTAGTTTGTCACTTCAATTTTATTAAAAAGAAATTGATCTTATCAGTTAACTAGATGGTATCACAGAATAGTTAGTAATCTTTTTCAGCTTAGTAGCTCGCTTGGGTTATTACCACTCAATTGCCTATTTCTACAATCAAGTAGCATTACGTGCATAGCTATTTCGGCAACGCATCTGCAATTCCCCTGGTGTTGCGGTTGTTCATGGTCGGCGGTAGTCACTTACCATTAGGTGAGCCGCAAGCTCGTTTGCCCCCTCTTCTATAAAAAAAAAATCCTATCTGAAGGGTATAGAGAGCCAGTTAGACGGCTCCGTGGCGCAGTGGCTTAGCAATAAGTTGCAGTGCCAAGGGCCGCGGGTTCGAATCCCGCACGGAACAAGTATTTGTATGGCCTACAAATAATTGTTCCGGGTCTGGATGTTTGTCCTTGTGAAATTTATGTATGTAAACTGCCCCCACGATACAGGAGACAATCCTAGTGTGGAGGTAACTTTAAAAAAAAAAAGTTTAATAACAGGCTGAGAGCAACTCCGTCTCAGTCCTTAGTGGAGATAACGCATCTATGACCTTCTCTGTTTCCCCTTGGTTGAAGATGTTCATGGGTTGCATAAACTATTTTTTTTAATGCCTTTAAACAGAAATATCTTTAAATCGTCATCAACATTTTACTAAAATCTCTACTAAAATATTATGGCATGAGCGCGGTTTGCAACCTACTTTTATTTATGCTCGCGTAATTACGGTCTGTCCTTTTCAGCAGTAACTAATTATTTTACTTGAAAACAGGTAAGGGTTGTAAATTTGCCAGGCTTAAAGCTTTTACCATTTAAAGTTAAATTAATTTTACATTCAAATAAAGCTTTAAATCCACTTTGTGCTAAATTTAGATTTTTGTTTTTTGATACATGAAAAAATAATACAAATCTAGACTTCCTTCCATAATGGCTAATTGAAAAAAAATTGAGATTTTTCTTCTATTAATAATTTTCTCTAAGAACGAATATCACACATAATAATATTCTTCGAAAGCATCCCTTACTGTTTTTATTAAATGACGACTTATTTGGGCAGCACCTTAGACCAGGACTTGATTTCGGATTAGGTATGAGGTTACGCTACCGGTATAAAATATGGATATCGCTATTTTTAAAGGTAGACCGAAAGCAGCTATAATTCACCAATACGCAACCGGTATAAAAACCTTTGTGTAATCTTTACATAATGTAAATCATATTGGTAACCAAAAATATTTGTTTGCCAAAAGTATTTGTTAATTTGACAATGACAATAATTAATGGATGCCATATACGATCCAATTTACCGTTAAGCTTACAGCGCGTTTGAAGCGGCGTCCGGTAAACTTGACGGTGTATGGTTATCAACGTGTATGACAGGTCTACTAGAAGCAAAAATTGAATTTCGATCCTGCCAACTTGATCAAGACTGCAGCATCATGTAAGCTGTGTGTATGAGCGGTCAAGTATGCATGTCGTTAGTCGGAGCAATAAACCTAGGATGGCTCACACGTCGTCGTTTGTAACTGGTGACGCCATGGTTTCAATTTGTATACGTGGTAGAGTCATAATAGCAGTATAGTTGTAGCACGAATGGGTTGGCTCGATAGCGGAAGGACCACACTCTCACAGAATACCAGTGTAAAATAGCAGCTTAACACTGCTGTGTATCGTATGGTGAGTGTAGAGAACCGGAGACCCGTTTTACTGGAAAAGAGGCGTTCCATCTTAGTCGTCACGGGTGACAACGCATCTGCATTTTGATTCGTAATCGAAGATAGATGTAGATTTCTATGGGGCACAGGAACCACTTACCATAAGGTGGACTGTGTCACCCTATCCTATAAAAAAAAAACCACGTATAAAACCATAGCAGACATTTCGCACCTTCGAACTTGCTGGCCATCATGGGTCTGAATATTTTCCGCCTGGTTTAAAGAGATGGTTATACCGCCATCTATCGCAAGCCAAGAGATCTTTTTGGTTACGCCGCCACCAAACGTAAAGAAAAGAAGTAAAGTTATGGCCTATACATGTCCCACTGCTGGGCACAGGCCTCCTCTCAGAGTTCGCCGCATTGCCCTAATGCGTCTTACATATGCTTCACGATGTTTTCCTTCAACGTTGAGTGTTGAAGTTGTGAGCACTCTCAACCATCAGATGGACTGTATGCTCGTTTGTCACCCTTACTACTTAAGCCGCGTATCCACCAAAAATGTTGATAACAGTTATGTTTCCAACTGTTTTCAACAAGCGTCTCCACCGAGGAAACAAATGTTGGCAACAAGCGTATTCCTTTGATGTTGCCGCCGAAAATGGAAACAAGTTTTGTTGGCAACTGTTGTGTTGGCAACAAAACTTTGGTTGAGACGCGGCTTTATAAAACACAGATATTTGCGAATCGCATAAGGGTCACGCTGTGGCAACAATTTTAGCGTTTCGCGTCTAAACGTGTGATTGTCTGGGTTTCTCCGACACCGCTTCCGTCCGCTTGGGTAACAAAAGGTAAGACTTACTCTCCTAATTACTAACTTAACTTTATTCGATGTAATTTTATAATATAACAGTGAACAGAATCACTTTTAAATAGTGAAATAGCAATACGAATGAGATCAAAGGCTACTATTGTAACATTTATCATTTTTGTTTTTTTTTCGTTACCTCTGCAACGGTGGCTCGTTAATACCTGTGTGTTGGCGCTTTGCCAAATTGTATGTGTGCCGTACTGCGCTGCTCCGGATATTAACGCCTAAAGTCGAGTTTAATATGTATATATCTATAGCTTAAAGTTGCATTATAGAAATATACAACTCTTTAGTAACGGTAAGCTATTCTTTAGTCGTAAATAACATCTGGGAGCACGATCAGCCCGCACTAGATTCTGCTGGCATCAATGTCATCGATAATTGCGTTGTCTAATATTCAGATTTTGAGTTTGAGTGAGCGGATATCCGCAGTAGAATCAGAGTAAACGATATAACCCAATATATCAGTAAGCTATGTTCAGCAATGGACTTGTGAAGGGCTGTAATGATGATGACCAGTAAGCTGAAGTGGTATATAGCTTGAAGTACCGATAACCGTTTAGGAAAAAAGGTTCTCTACACGGACGAAGTCGCGGGTAAAAGCTAGTTCGGAAATAATACACACACACACACACACACACAACACACAAACACTTACGCCTGTCACCCAGAGGGGTAGACAGAGACTACGGACTTCCATTTGGCGCAATCCTGACACACCTCTCTCACCTCCTTTACATCCATATATCTACGCATACACGCTCGTCGATTAAGAGTACTCCTAATCCGGCCCATTTTTAAAGCATCGCCGATTTGGTCGATAAACCTTCGTCTAGGGCGTCCCTTCCCGACCCTGACGTTCACTTCTGCAACATAAATTTGCTTTGTCACTCTTTCCTCGTTCATTCTTTCTACATGACCAAACCACCGAAGCATTCCTTTCTTAATCCTTGTCACAACGTCATCTTGCAAACCACACTTTTCTCTTATCACACTATTTCTCACCCTGTCATTCAGATTCAGCCCTAGCATACTTCTTAATGACCGCATTTCTACAGCATTTATTCTACTCTCATGCTTCTTCTACCAGACCCAACTTTCACTACCATACCATTTTTTCGGAAATACATTAAAGCGTAAACCTTTTTACACTTTAAAAGTAAAAAAAAGCGTTAAATTGTACATCCTAGTGTTCTGTTTTACTTGTATGTAGATATATTGCAATAAAAATGCTCAGGATCATATTTTAATTTAATCAGTTGGTTAGAATAAACAGGTCACCCTAAAATAAAACTTAATTTGTCCCAAATTCTCTATTACCGGTTCTTAATTGGACTACCGTGACAGGAAGTGGTGGTAATAAATATGGCTGTTCGTGTTCAAAAAACTCTACAGTAAAACATTTTACACAAACAAATTAGCAAACAGCGAGGAAAATCTGCTAATTGATGCTATCCATCATCGGGACAAATGAAAATTGATGACGTCATTTTTCTTACGCTGCTTTAACAATTTCACATTCAAGGCTATTTAGATTCTAATGATAATGGCTTAATGCCACATAGAAATAGACGCAGAAAAAATATACATCATTTAAAGGAAATTAATTTAATTAATAATAATGGTTTAATGCTTCCATATAGAAATAGACGCGGAAAAAATATACATCCTATATAGGAAATTAATTTAATTTAATTTCCATCTAAAGCTCTTCAGAAATGCATTGTTCATACGGGTTACGATCCATTCTGTATATTTTTAATGACGGTTCCGTGGCGCAGTGTCTTGGCAATGAATTGCAGCGCTAAGGGACGAGGGTTCGAATCTCGCACGGAACAATTATTTGCATGGCCGACAAATTAAATTGTTCTGGATCTGGATATTTGTCCTTGTGATATATATGTATGTAAGCTGCCCCCGAGATACAGGAGAAAGTCCTAGTGTGGAGATAACGTTTTTTTTAAAGACAAAAAAGAAGAAGAATAGGTTGAAGTGCAACTTTTCTTTTTTTATAAAATAAGGGTAACATACGAGCACACAGTTCACTCGAAGTGGTTGCTGTGGCCCACAGACATCTACATCTATCTTCGTTTGCGAATTAAAATGCAGATGCATTGCCAGCCGTGAGGACTAAGATGGAATGCCTCTTTTCCAGTAAAAGTCTCCGGTTCTCTACACTCACCATACGGAACACAGTAGCATTACACAGCTATTTTACGCTGGTACTCTGTGAAAGCGTGGTCCTTCCTCGGTCGACATTCGTGCTACAACTATACTGTTAATCTAGCTGCAGCATGACTCTACCAAATATACATAAATCCTTACTGTTGCGCGCCACTATTAATATCTTGTACATGGCAACACTAGTTACACTAGCGCCCTCTAATGTCGAGTTGCAGAACTAGGAGAGTCAAGATCGTTCCAGAAATTTTGGGACCGATATGTACTCGAACATTCTAGATGTCGCTACAGTAGAATGTTCTGGAAACTATCTGAGGCCCTATATAAGGCTGGTATAGACCACGACCGAGGCAGTTAATCATTGCGATTAGTATCGAAAAAAAAATGCGACAGTGATTCAAGCCGAGGTTCGTACCTCCTTCAGAGGGGCCCTTGAATCGCATCGAGCCCCCCCCTAGCTCGAGGATCCTTACTCCGAAAGCAGGGGTAGGGGTGCCTCGGGACTGCAGTCGGCGAGGCGGCGCTTCGCGCCGCCTCGCCGACGGCAGAGTCGTTGCACTCAATAGTTCGTAAGTCCTCACTTACGAACCTAATTCAATGAAGCTGTGAAGGCCGAGGGCCAACAGTATACACTTTCAGAGAAAAAAAAAAGACCGAGGCAGTATTGAATTGGCGATACAAGAGAATACTTCGAAGCGAAATAACTGCGAACTAAAGTGATTGTGTTTAATTATTAGTGAGGTTTTAGATTGTAATTAGTGTTGTGTGATTAAAGTGTCAATTTTGGTAATTTAATCGGCAGTTTTTAATTGTCTTGAACCCCAAGCGCGTAATAATTGGTGTCAGAAGTGGGATCAAATCATGCCGATTTTACCAAAGGACGCCATGGAGGGTATCCGTATCCGAAGTCAACGCCAGCTGGAGACGGACCAGAGACGATTTGGTAATGCAACACCGCAAACGGTTGAGGGCCAGGTGCTGACCACGGAGACCGGCCCGTCAGCAGCACCTGCATCTGCAGCACCTGACTTAGGTGCTCTGATGATGATGTTGCAGGAACAGGCTCGCCGACAGGAGGAACAGGCTTGCCGACTGGAGGAACAGGCCCGCCGACAGGAGGAACAGACCCGTCGGTTGGAAGAACAGCTGCAACGCTATAAGGAAGAGCAGATGCTCCTCATGAAGGACCTTTACGCTACCTTCGGGAAAGAGATAAAGGAGTTGAAAGATAGGGTTGCTCAATATGACAACCGTCTGTCGGAAGCTGAAACCCGAATCGACCAAGTGTACAATCGGGTTGACAACGTGATGGCTGACGTGGAGAAAACGCTGGATGACCTCAAACATGGAGATGGAATTATAGCCCCCGTGGCAGCTACAACACCTTCGCTAGGTGGATTATTCAAAGTGCCGCCGTTCGACGGGACTTCTTCCTGGTCGGCCTACTAAATCCAATTCGAGGCTGTCATGAAGGCGAACGGCTGGAATAAAAGTCAGGCCATGACTGCTCGCACCCTAGGCCTGCGTGACCAGGCCTTATCTGTTCTGAAAGCTTTCGGTAAGGAAGTGACTTACGAGCAGCTCCTCGAGGCATTGGAGTCGAGATATGGCGACGCTCACCTGGAACACGTCTTTCGTGCGCAGCTCAAAGATCGCGTGCAACACAGCAACGTAAACCTGCAGCAGTGGGCCCTTGAGGTGGAGAAGCTGGTTCGGAAAGCATACCAGTCTGTACCTGCTCTCATTGTAGGGAACCTGGTGCAAACATTCATCGACGGCATCCGCGACCTTGAAGTCAGAGCTGCTGTGAGGCTCGGGCACCACGAGACGCTTAAGGACGCGTTGGCCCATGCACTGGAGGTGGAAGCTGCGCGGCAGGATCATCATTCCCATCGCGTCAGGGAGGTTCCAGCAGCTACATTTCACGAGCGCAATAAAGATACAGCCCTAGATGCTACGGCTGTGGGAAAAGGGGCCATCTTCGATCCAGCTGCCCTAAACGAACTGTAGAAAAAGGTGATCGATCTCGAGAGGGTAGTGTGGCTAACAGCACCGCCCAGCAGCAGCAGGGAAACTGGCGGGTGCTGACTAATTTTAGAAGAGGTAGTCCTAAGATTGTCCATGTGGATCGACTGGCGCGTTATTATGGGGCCAATAATGCTCGGGACAAGCATGTCTTAGGGGGGGGGGGGGGGGCAGTGTTGCGCGCCACTATTAATGTCTTGTACATGGCAACACTAGTTACACTAGCGCCCTCTAATGTCGAGTAACAGAACTAGGAGAGTCAAGATCCTTCCAGAAATTTCGGGACCGATATGTACTCGAACATTCTAGATGTCGCTACAGTAGAATGTTCTGGAAACTATCTGAGGCCCTATATAAGGCTGGCATAGACCACGACCGAGGAAGTATTGAATTGGCGATACAAGAGAATACTTCAAAGCGAAATAACTGCGAACTAAAGTGATTGTGTATAATTATTAGTGTGGTTTTAGATTGTAATTAGTGTTGTGTGATTAAAATGTCAATTTTGGTAATTTAATCGGCAGTTTTTAATTGTCCGAACCCCAAGCTCGTAACATTACTTACACTTACATTTTGTGGGACTCTTTTTCTGCGAAGTTATCCATTTGGGTAGGAGCTACCCTCTCATATCAATTTCTAACGCAAAGTAGTAGTGCGTGTACTGCTGTGTTCCAGTCTCAGGGCTACAGAGAGTCGGTATAGTTAAAGCTGTAAGGCAATCCAGCTTAGTCACCAGTTGTGATAACGCATCTGTTGCCTTATTTGTGTGACGTTGGTTACAGGTGTCCATGGTCTGCACTACCCAAAAAGTGTAGCCGTCTCATTACAAAACGTATTTTATGAAAATCTATGGTTTCAGAAGAGTATTTTTTATTCAAGGAGTCCCTTACCCGCGGCGACGTCACAGTCATCGCAAATTATTGCCGTCAAATTCTGTAACTTACATTTTATTTAGCATAATATATTCTACGACAGTTTTAGTTAAAACGTGGCACTAATTTCATTACAGCCTTTATAAGTTCATAACTAAACCTATTAAGCTTCCCCCATAGATTGCATATCAGAAGGATATGTGCTATCGTTACCAAGCTTGGCAGGTAGGTTTCCGATCGCAGTTTTTTATTATAAGTTGTTATTAGGAATACGCTGCTGCCCATCTAATGGTTTGTTTCCCTCAGTCGCCTCTTACGACACCCACGGAATATTATTGGGTAGTGGATATTCTTAAACCGCCACTATTTTTTTGTAATTTTTTAATTTTTTCAAAATTTTGTACGTGGTATAGCTGCAGCTATATTAGTAGTATAATTGTAGCACGAATGAGTCGGCTCGACCGTTGAAGAACCACATTCTCACAGAATACCAGCGTAAAATAGCAGCTTAACAAGCCTATGTTTCGTATGGTGAGTAGAGAACCGGCGACCCTTTTTATCCCATCTTAGTCCTCACGGGTGACAACGCATTTGCATTTTGATTCGCAAACGTGGATAGATGTAGATGTCTATGGGCCACAGCAACCACTTACCATCAGGTGGACTGTGTGCTAGTTTGTCACCCTGTCCTATAAAAAAAATATCAACTATCGACTATACAACTGTCACGGCTAATTATCGTAATAATATATAAGGGTCATTACGTCAGTTCACATTAGCCTTGGAATGGAAATAATTGATTTTAAAATACTGTTATAGAACTTGTGTATTTTTATAACACTTTAAATGTTAGAAATTGGTGAATTCAATGAAATAACGTGGACAATTTATAGATTTTATAAAATAAATAAAAATGCACCAAAATTTCATCTCCTGGATGGACACAAAATTATAATTCAACTCTACAATATGTAGCAAAAACCCTGTGGTTCCCGTTAAATACGTTATCAGGATCATTATTCAAACGTATAGAAATAACTTTTTTTAAAAAAAAATCTATCAATATATTTTTTTTTAATTATTGTATGCAAATGGTTTTATTAACTGTGCATTTTCTGGTGAGTAAGAGGATTGTCAAAGACCCCGCTTTAGCATTGGCTAGAGTCAGTAAGAGGTAATAAAACCACATAAAATTAATTTTTTTTTAATAAAATTAAACAAAATATGGTCCAGTTTAAAAAAGTTATTTCTATAGGTTTGAATACTGATCCTAATAACGTACTTAACGGGAACCACAGGGTTTTTGTTACATGTTGTATAAGTACCGTATATAAATAAGCTCAAGTATAGAAACTAAGCCTAACTAAAATAAAACCTAATATATCCACATTCTAATTATTTAACTTAAAGTCATAAATAATTAAGATAAACGAAAATATTTCTGTTTAAGTCATTGGTCATAGATTTTTTTTCATTAACCACTCGAAACATATTTTAAAGAAATCTCAATCATTTAACTCAATTCTATGCTAGTTAAGTTTAATTAATCCACGGTTCACCGGTTAATTGTACAAGTACTCCATAGGAACGTAACGTAAAAATAAAACATATTCATCTGTTTTGCCCCAATTTATCGTTCGTCGCCGTCCAATGAGCTTTCATAGCGGGAGACGATAATTTCTTAGCAAAATGTAATATTTAAGGTTTCTTTCCGTATTGTTAGTTATATTTTATATTAATTACATTAGAAATGAATAAACAAAACTATAAATATAACATAAAGTAGAAAAATTAAAAAAAGTGTTATAAAGTGTAAAAAATGTAAAAATCAAACCACTGACTCATTGTGTTGTATATTAATAACCTCAGCCACAACTAGCGACATCTGGTGAGTGGAAGATTATTAGCCCTCATTACTAAGTCGTAAACAATTGAAGCAAAACACGTCATTCATATGTTTTCTGGGGTATTATTGTAGGTTTTATTTCATTATTGTGTAAGATAAGTAATGGCGGTAAATTAAAAGAAATACTTGAAAAACAATCAATCTAGAAATAGTAGTTTATTTTGTCAGGCATTAAAATAATGAATTCTTATATTAACCCCAGTACTACACGTTGAATAAAACTAATTATACGGATTTTATCTCGTTATAATTTAACTTCTTTTTATTATTTTTAACTAGGTATTCCCCGCGACTTCGCCCGCGTGTAATATACGGTTTTAATTTTTTTTTGCGAGGAACTTTAATTCTTTTTCTAAAATAAAAGTAGCCTAAGTTACTCCTTATGACATCAGATATTATATGCCAGTAAAAATCCCGTTAAAATTGGTCCAGCCGTTTAGGAGATTAGCCGGAACAAACAGACAGACAGACAAAAATTATTTAAATTGTAGTTTTGTTATAATTATTGTATATATTTTAATATGCATTGACTAAAAAGCTGTAATTTTGACATTACACACATCAATTTTATTTATTTGTATAGAAGGTGGTGCTTTAAAGCACCTAAGATTACTAAAAATAATTTATTGCATGCCTTAAGCGCAAAGCGCATAGGTATGTTCTACTAGAGCCTAAAAATCAAGATTCCAACGTTTTGTCGCAAGAAATCGTATTTAGCAATCATATTATACATATAAATGATATAAAAAGCACAATGTCAGAAAGATAAATGATCGTTGAACTTATTAGTATTTTTTTTAATCGATTAATTGCTATTTTAACATAAAAAGGGGGTTCAGTGGCTTATGGTGTGGATTTATCAAGTCCGTATGGCTTTGCAAGCACGATAACTTTTGAAAATATCAATTGTTTAACTCAATCTATTTTTAAAACTCTTCATCTATCATGTGGAAATCCATTGAATGTAAATGACAGTTTAATTTTGTTTTGTTTAGTTATAATTAATTTTTTTCGGCTGCTAAATGTCGAAATGTTCGGTGTTTTAGCAGCCTTGTGTTAGAATTCATTTTAGTAAATAGAGACTGCCTGCACTTCACTCGGTTAGTTCGGCGTCAACCACCGTTGTGAGTGGATATTGTATCGGTTGTTTGCAGCGGCTCAAAAAGATAGCTGTACAAATAAATACAAAATATCATACATATTTGATTATTATAATAATCAGAGATTTTTATTACAATATTTTAAAAGCACAGAATAAATAATAGTAGTACGTACTAAAAGTAAGTAGGATGTAATATTTATACTTAAAATACGTCTTGGACTTTATGGAGTAACATGAATGATGATATGATGATCATATGAGCATTATGAGTCGTGCACTTTGGATTTTTCAAACTTTTTTCAAATTGAAGTTTGACATAAAATTATCGGAACATTGGAAGTATAATAAGGTTATTAGTGAAAACTTGTGTGAATTTAAAATACTTTTAAAAAATCCGTATAATCATGCTATACGTAATTTTTTTAATGCGAAGGCATGCTCAATTGGATTTACCAATAGTTTTTATCATTTATAATTTATTTATGTATAGGTTTTATTTATTCTGTGGTATAAGTAGATATTTATAAGTTATATCTGTATACGCACTATAATTAAGCGTGATTTTATGTGAACTTAAATCGTTAAACTGTGACAGTACATGCAATTGATTGGCTTAATTTATGAAGCACGTGCCTCTAATCACGTGACGCTACTAATTGCTAGAACTTCTACTGCAAGTTAAGTGGAATTAATTACCAGTTTGAATCTACCTTGCAAAATTGTTAAATAGATTCCAACGTTCTATTGAAAATATATATCGAATATGAATGGAATGTATGACCCCATTTAGTCATACCGATCAGCGATAGGCAGGCTCAATGATAGAGGCAATGTAATGACAAGACCGCAGAAAGTATTACGTAAAAAGGTTTTCTTGTTTCGGACATTTGCCAGCTATACTTTATTTTGGAAAACCATTGTGTTCAAGTAAAAATACGAATGTTCCAATTTCAAATTTCGCTCTACATTTTTTACGAGCAAAACTATCTTTTTTAGTTCCATTGAAGTAATATGTACTACCACAGAATAATACTAGAAAAGGGCACTAAGGTCGGTCACATACATACGAAATTCCGTTTTGGGATTCCGTTTCGGAATTCCGATTCGAGATTCCGTGAATGCATCACACACATAGGTCCGTTTATTTCTGTTCGGAATAACAAGGCTCAGTTGAGAGACGTTATCCATTGAGCCTAGACATTTTGCCAGCAAATAATGACGACAATTTTCTGATTGCAATTCTTTGTTGCTGTATAATTCTTACCAGGTGCATCCCCTTATCACCCTAAGCTTGCAATATAGTCAATATTATGTTAAAGCATGAATGCGGATCCTAGCTGCACCTGTAAATGGTCTGCATCCTTTGTACTATTGGTTAATCACATGAAATCGCAGGTCATCATAATAGGCAACAGGCATTTGCGTAATAAATTAGAATTATTTACATCATTACCTCACGTATGCTTTAGCGGCGTTTCTACAGGCTTTGTCAGTACTGTCAAAAATGTAAGCGTCATATTTGATCAACATTTATCATGATCCATGTACATTGCTGAGATTAGTCGTAAGATTCACTTTACCTTGCATTCATTTAAATGTCTTTAAAATGTCTTACCTCCAAAAGCTAAAAAATCACTGGTGCTCACTTTTATCCTTCCACTGCTTTCGATGGTTATTTGGATGATACAGAGGAGCTCATTGATAAACTCGAATGCTTGCAAAATCAGTGTACCCGCTTCATATTTGGGCTCAAGAAATTTGACCGAATGAATTTCGTGAGCTACTGAAGTGGTTCCCAATTCGATTTCGTAGGAACACGCGATAATAGTCGTCCTCGTCTCCTCTATAACATCTTGCACAATCCATCCTCTCCCTCATACCTCAGAAGCCGATTTTCCTTACCCATTCTCTGGCTAAACCATGCAGATTACTTGTTAAAACTGTTCTTAACTTTCCCGTCCATAATTCTGGTTTTTACTCCTACTCCTTTTCTGTCCACGCGGTTATGTTGTGGAACTCACTACCGCCTAATTATTATATTATATTTATAAAAATGTTAGAGATCATTTCTTTCTTTCCATACATACCATAATTAGAGCCCTTCACAAGTCCACTGCTGACCATAGGCCTCGCCCAAGTAATGCCACAAAGCACGGTCCTGAGCCACCTGCCTCCATCGATAATTTCTTTGTATGCTGTTATTTAATATATTGTAAGAAACTATTCCACTTCTAATGATAAAAATTATTCTCAAAATAATTTAAATAAAAAAACACTGCACAGTAAAAAACCCTGCTTACTATCAGGACCCAATTACATGATAAGACCAAAGTATGCAAACCAACAGCATCACTACCCATCTCAATGTAACACAGGGCAGCCTCTCAGCAACATGATCTTCCTTGTCTACTCTAGTAGAATACCCCAATGGGCATAGAAAGTTAGAAAGGTCAATGAGACTCGTAGAATTACAGACTGATGCCTCTTAGTCGCCTGTGCGATACTTTTTAGTGCTAAAATAAGTGGGAGATTACCATTCTACCTTCACTTGTTCGTATTTTCTTTTATTTTTTTACCCTCATTCCCTGTAATATATTATGTAAGTATTAGTTTATATATATTATATGTATGTATTATTTTTATTCATATTATTTTTTATTTTTATTTATATTATTATTTAATATAATTTACGTAACATTTTGTATATTATTTATAGTAGTAGTAGTATTGTATGCACTAAGTTTGTCTTTTTAATATATTTTCCTTTGTAGGTCTACTGTTAAATATTTTAGCAAATTATGGAATAATTAGAACCTTTGTACAAACTCACTATACACTATACTGTTTTTGTGTGTGTACATAAATAAAACAAAAAAAATTCAAACGCAAGGGAGGTTTTGATCGCTAGATTTTTCCCTTTGGTGAAATAGGAATTGACACGATGACCCGTGTAGCCCATGTCAATTCTCTTACGAAATCGAAGTGGCATCAATACCAAATGGCATACTTACTAAGCAAATGCTTGCCGGAAGAGTTCACTGCTCTAAGCAACGAGTGATCAAACACGGATCTCCGCAACCTATTGCTTCTATAGAAGAACAACAAAAAGAAAATAACAACTACCCTCGCACTGATTGCTTAAAATGAGAAACTTCCTGTACAGCACCCTGGTTAAGCTTTGGTTACCTTCCTCACAGCCTTTATTTGACACCGTGTGACTTCCTTTTATTCCCTAAAATAAAAAAGTCAGCCGAAAGGGATTCCAGCTGGTGCAATCCCAATAAAAATTATAATCCATAATTTTACCCAATAATTAATCAGTTCATATGTATATAGTATGATCTATACTCTCCGTAAATACTGATTACCTACTTTTGTGATCACAACAATTCAGATGCTATTTGGGACCTTTCCTATGTAAACCAACTACAGAGTTAGTACCATGAAGCAAATACAAAGAGTAGACGGCATAAGCAACTGTGCACTGTGATTCTAAGTAGGTCCTGACGTTATCATAGTGGGCGTGGTTTTAGTTAGTATACTGTCAGCATTCGTCCTGTGCGTTTATGTGTTGAAAAAATCGCAAATCGGTGTATTTTCGTAGTATTAAGAAGAAAAGGATGAAGTGTTGTGTTTTATCGTATAAAAGCTACTCAGATAGACGCTCTGATGTTATGGATGGCATCACATTTCATTTGTAAATAATTTCACACCTAATTTATTGAAATAGTTCTAGAAAATCTTTGCGTTGACTTTCAAATATAATTAAATATATTCGACACTAGATGGCGACACTTGTGTCATGTAAACTAAAAATATAAAGGTTCGTAGAGCTCAGTATTGGTAAAATAATCATACGAAGGTGCTGACATTTGTTCCATTCAGACAAAGAAATTTTAATCGCAAAATATTATTTTTATAGCTTATAATCATGTTGAGAACAGGCTGTATTCTGTCGTCAAGTAAACCTCATAAAAATAACAAAAAGACAGGGGCGTAAATAAAATACAATAATGTTACCCAGTAATCCAACTTTCAATATTAAAATGAAGGAAATTGTACTTAGGCCGATTTATACGAAATGTTTAAGTTATATTTAAGTGACATTCTCTATGCAAAGAATCACTTAAATACAATTTAATGTTCTTAGATTGGCATTCAAAAAGTGCATTCGGATGCCTAATTTGGAATAAAATATTTATATTTTTTTTTATATGACATTGTGACAAACGAGCACACAGTCACCTGATGGTAAATGGTTGCTGCGGCCCATAGACATCTACATTTATCCTCGTTTGCGAATCAAAATGCAAATGCGTTGTCACCCGTGAGAACTAAGATGTAATGCCTCTTTTCCAGTAATTTTCAAATCTATCGAAGTGGTGACCGCTGAGATTTTATGGCAAACGCGCTGATATACCGCAAGTTGGAGAGCATGTGGTAGACATACTCTCCACTGAGGCCTCAAACCACGAGAATCCATTACCACATCTCACTCCAGGAATCCTGATTAAATAATGGAAGTAGTATGCTACTTTTAACAAAAAAAACCAACACATATAAATTTCGAATCTAGGACTTGACATGTTATGTACTCCTCACGCGGTAGTGTATAAACAAAGATTAAATGATTCACAAAACGCAGTGTAAACAAAAGCTATCACATTTTACACGCGTGCTATTTTGTAATAAGGAAAATTTCATTAAATGTTAATAGTGTAGCAAAAATTAATGAGAAGTCAAACAAAATAAAACAGTTGAATGAATAAAAATAAGTTTATGTACGCTTCACAATCGGAGAATACTATTCAACGCAGAGACATACATTTGGCTGTGTTGTTTGCAAGTACTTAAACGCCTATAGCTTACGTTTATATTATAACGAATGCTTGCGTAAACTGTTATTTAGCGTGGCCCTTCCCCGGTCGAGCCGACTCATTCATGCTACAATCATAATATTGCTGCAGCTTGGCTCTACCATGTCCAAAATTTGTTACGAAATGTTATTTTTTTATGTAAAGAATCATTATCTAGGGACTTCACATTGTGGAGATATGTTAAATTCCCGAGGTAATAAAAAATCATTACCTCAGGTTCGACTACAAATCCACACGTGAACAAATAAGTAAGCATTTTCATAAGTTCGCCTAATTTGAGTGCGTGCTCATTTATGACGTCACTTAACTGTAATGTTTAAAATGTTTTGTTTATTGGCTTCGTACCCAATGGGTTAAACTTTTAATAGTACGAAGAGTATGTGAGTATAAATTTGGTTTTCTGTCTGTCTGTTAGGCGGAGTGTCTGTTCGTCTGTATGTCACAGATTTCTAGCTTTTAGATAGAATGAGTAATAGATCAAAAATTTAAAAAAATCAAATATTGAATTAAAAAATCGATTAAATTACTATTCAGAGACAGTTATAAACATAACAAATGGCTGTAAAAAGAAATCACTGTCTAGAGCTCGTAGTGTACACATAAATATGGTTTATACTCTTTGTTATCTATAAAACTAAAAAAATAAGAGCTGTCTTAGTTGTTACTTTTAGAAATTTTTTTACAGGGTTTATGTCAAAAACTAAACTAGTTATATTACTATAATTTAGTTTGGAAGCGGTGGACAAATTAAACGAATTTTTAAACGATAAAAGCACTACCTTTTTTTTAGGATAGGGCGACAAACGAGCAAACAGTCCACCTGATGGTAAATGGTTGATGCGGCCTATGGACATCTATATCAAACAAAATATAGATGCGTTGTCACCCGTGAGGACTAAGATGGAATGCCTCATTTTCAGTAAAAAGGGTCTCCGGTTCTCTACACTCACCATACGAAACACAGCAGCGTTAAGCCGCTATTTGACGCTGGTAATCCGTGAGAGCGTGGTCCTTCCCCGGTCGAGCCGACCCATTCGTGCTACAACTATACTACTACGAGTAATATAGCTGCAACATGGCTCTACCACGTAATGCAACATGGCTCTACCACGTAAATTATATTTTAATTGATTTTAAATTAAATTATATTAATTATAATAATTTGTCTATTATTTGTTCTCCCTCAGAGATATTAAGTAGTATAACCCACACATAAATAATAGTCCAACCGTTTCTGCGTGAAAAAATTACACATACACAGTACATAGGTACTTAGTGTGGAATAAGCTCAAGGAGACAGAAAGAACATACAAACTTTTGCTTTAATAATATTAGTGAGATAAGTAGGATATTTAGTTCCAAATTAAATATCCTACTTGATATTGAACATAGAATATTTAGTTTTAAAGGGACTTTATTTTACTAAGGATAAAGTAAATATTTCTTGAAGGTTGACTTTCACGAAATGATAAGCATATTTAAATTGTATTTAAGTGATTCTTTGCATATGGAATGTCACTTAAGTATAACTAAAATATTTCGTAAAAATCAGCCAAGTACAATTTCCTTCATTTTTATATGCACTGTTGGGTTACTGGGTAAAATAATTGAATTTTAATTAGGGCCCTGTCTTTTTGTTATTTTTATGAAATTTACTTGACGATAGATGGCGGCCTGTTCACAAAATTATTATGAAAACTATAAAAACAATATTAAGGCGATTAAAATTTCTTTGTCTGAATATATTTGCTTCATGAGATAGACGCTCCGATGCTATGGATGGCATCACATTTCATTTGTAAGTAATTTTACACCTAATTTATTAAAATAGTTCTAGAAAAATCCCTTTGCGTCGGCTTTCAAATATAATTAAATATATTCGACACTAGATGGCGACACTTTGTGTCATGTGAACAAAAATATAAAGGTACGTAGAGCTCAGTAATGATAAAATAATCATACGAAGGTGCTGAAATTTGTTTTGCATTCAGACATAACGAAATTTTAATCACCAAAATATTATTTTTATAGTTTATAACATTTTGTGGATAGGCCGCCATCTACCGTCAAGGTAGCTAAACTACATTGCAACATCGATATGGAACGATTCGAGTAGTTTTACTATTTATCGGTAGATGTAGATAGTGTAAAGTGGGCGGGGCTTTGCATCCCCTCATCCCGCAAGTTGTCACGCGTTGTTACATAGTGAAATTTAATTACAACGTCTCCTCTTTGTATTTGTTTCATGGTTAGTACTATAGTCTAAGGCCAGCGCATAAAACTTTATTAACAAAGATTTGGAGATGACGCATGCGCACTTCATTAAGAGCTGTTTCGACATAAGCAATATTTACTACCTACATACATACATCCTCCAGTCGTGATAGGTCTGTTGCTAAGCGCTTGCTCTAAATTGGAGTGGGAACATCGTATAGAAACCGACACGTCTCATATTAAGGCAGCGCGGTTAACTGTCGTTTATATTCCTGTTCGTTGTAGCAACTAATTAGCATTTTTTTAGAGGATAAAGGCGACAAACGAGCACACAGCCCACCTGATAGTAAGTGGTTGCTGCAGCCCATAGACGTCTACATCTATCCTCGATTAGGAATCAAAATACAGATGCGTTGTCACCCGTGAGGGCTAAGATAGAATCCCTCATTTGCAGTAAAAAGGGTCTCCGGTTCTTTACACTCACCATACGAAACACAGTAGCGTTGATCTGCCATTTTACGCTGGTATCCTGTGAGAGCGTGGTCCTTCCCTGGTCGAGCCGACCCATTTGTGCTACAACTATACTACTAATGTAGTTTCAGCATGGCTCTACCACGTAAAAAATAGCATATCATCGAGTTTACTAGGTGGTAGAACTCCCTTTCTGCCAGGGTGGGTATCTTACATATTTCTGCCGCCAAAATGCAGTGCTAGCACTACTGTGTTCCGGGTTCCGGTCTAAAGGGTATAGAGAGTCAGTATAGTTACAAGCAGTGAGGTATTACATCTTAGTCATCAGGGGTAACAACGCATGTAACCTTTTTGAATGAAGTTAGCTGCAGGAGTCCATATAATGCAGTAGCCTCTTACCACCAGGTCGACTGCAAGTTTGTTTGTCGCTTTAGATAAGAGAAAAATAATATAAATGAAAAACTAGAAAACGAATATTAAATAAAAAGAAACGCTGAATAAAATCTTAAAAGGCAACACTGCGGTGGTTACAATGCATAGTTATTTTCAGCTCACATTGTCTCAACGCGTGCGAGTATTCACTGCATATCTTTTGTTACACTGTTTTATCTTTATTATAACAAAAGAATACGAAACTTTATCTTTAAATGTATTCCACCAGATAAATTGTATTTTTTTTTAAATATAAAACAACTAAAACAGCGGGAGAGCTAGTTTTGCCCTTTTCGGTAGGTGGTGCGACAGTGTAAAATAAAATTCATTAATAACTGGACTACAGCGCTGACTTTTGAATCCTCGTATAGCTATGAACCATCGTCTCTGTAAAAATAGTTATACTGTGTGGATATGACTTCAATAGGTTAAGTAGTTCAGATGTTACACGATCGCTAGCAGACACTCCAACGATTATTTTATACGTAGTTTTATTCGTGGTAGATTCATGCATCGGTTGTATTGTTGGAAGTAATAGGAAGTAATTTGGAAGTAAAGACTAGAAATGAGTTGTAGGGTGACTTGAACTTTAGGCCTAGTTAGCTTGAATAACCTATCATGTAGAGAATATCATGGGGGTCATGGTTGAATAGGGGCAAACAGTTATCATTACACTCCTAGGGGGTCAAAATTAACAAAAATCTAAAATTTAAAATTGTTATTTGAGCTATAACTCCGTCTCCTTCGGAGCTTCTTACGCAGTCGTTACTTTCCGCATCCCACTTTTTATCAGTTGCATGATTACGGCACATTGTTTGCTCATTTGTCGCCCTTATTATATAAAAAAGGATGTATCTTAATCACCACGCTTGGAAGGTGGCTTGACGATCGCAATAGCAGTCGTGCATTCTCCACCGGCATTAAGGGCGCACCAGCAATCAGACTGCACAATCCACCTTCGGTCTGAGCAGGGGGTGATGTAGGGGCGCTGTCGTCGCACCACAAGTGAAGAAAAAACATCAAAGTGCAAATCGAACTATGAAAGTCCCTACATATTGCAGTATGTATAGAGTAGCTCTGTACCTTACCTGGCGGGAGATCTCCCTTTTTCTTCCAAGGCCAAATTATTTTTAAATATAGATTGACAACACAGCATAGTGTACAACCAGCTGGTTCCCGCGACTTCGCCCGCGTGGAACTTGGATTTCATGGGTTTTAATTTTTTTGCGCGGAACCCTAATTCTTTTTGTAAAACAAATGTAGCCTTAGTTACTCCTTATATCATCAGCTATCTGCCAGTAAAAGTCCCGTCAAAATAGATCCTGCCGTTTCGGAGATTAACCGGAACAAACAGACAGACAGACAGACCGATAGACCGACAAAAATTTTAAAAATTGTATTTTTATTATTAGTACTTTATATACTTTCATATGCATTTATTAAAAAGCTGTTATTTTAACATTACAAATAGACACTTCAATTTTATTTATTTGTATAGATTATTCCTTACATTATTTCTTAAATATTAATGTACAAAATAAAATTGGCTGGCCATATAGCTTGAAAAAGCAACAACCGATGGGGTAGAAAGCTTTTAGAGTGGTAGTCTCATACCGGTAAGCGCAGAATAGGGGGGCCCCCACTAAATGGAGTGATGACCTGGTAAGATATGCGAGAAGTTGATGGTGCATCCATCAACTTTTATTGAATTAAAATGCAGATGCATCATCAGCCGTGAGGACTAAGATAGAATGCCTCTTTTCCAGTAAAAAGGGTCTCCGGTTCTCTACACTCACCATACGAAACACAGCAGCATTAAGCTGCTATTTTACGCTGGTATTCTGTGAGAGCGTGGTTCTTCCCCGGTCGAGGCAACCCATTGGTGCTACAACTATACTACGAGTATTAATACAGCTGCAACAAGGCTCTACCACATAAGCCTCGTCCAAGGAATGCCACAAAGCACAGTCCTGAGCCACCTGCATCCATCGTCTTCCTGCATGTCTTACCAGGTAGCCAGCTTAACATCTAATGGGGGGGACTCCCTACACTTCGTCCGCCGGTACGGGGCTGCCACTCGAGAACCTTTTTTCCCCATCGGTTGTCGGTTCTTAGAGCTATATGGCTGGCCCATTGCCACTTCAGCTTACTAATCCTTTCGGTAACTTGGTTCTACTGCGGATATTCTCATTTCTAAGTCTATCACGCAGAGAAATCCCGAGCATAGCCCTATCCATAGCTCGCGGAGCGATCTTGAGCTTCCTCATACGGCCAGCAGTGAAAGACCACGTTTTAGTTCTATAGGTCATCACTGGCAAACACACACTGGTTGTACAGTCTATTTGTCGGGTTGGAGGTATACCTGACGAGAAGATATGCCGTAATTTCCCGAACGCTGCCTAGCAGAGTTGAATCCGTCGATTGGCCTTTCGGTCGAAGTTGGACTTACCTAGTCGGACTATTTGCCCCAGGTTAACATACTCGTCAACAACTTCGAGCATAGTGTCCCCAACAACTACCGGCATAGGCGTGATATGGACGTTACACAAGACGTACAAGAAGTTTACTTACACTTAATGGAGCAGAGTAGCAAACTAACTGATCCATTACCCTCTTAGAAATGAGAGAACACCTGAGCTCAACAGTGGGATGTATAAAGGCTGTGATCCTACCAGTGGAGTAGCGTGCCTTAGACGGGCCCTGTATCAAAATTTGGCGGGGGGCCCAAATGAAGGGTAAAGATTTTTCACAAAAGGAACAAAAACTGTCGCGTTTAATTAAAAATAATTATATATTGATTATAAGTTATTACTTAAAATTAATATTCCTAGGAACTAAGCTAGCCAAACAATTCAAATCATCCTGTCCCATAGAAGTCCTTAGAATTTTTGCTTACATACGTTCGGGGCCTCTGTAGACCGGAGGCCCCGTATCAGAAACAGAAACAGAAACTTTTTTATTCAATATAGATTATAAATAATACTTATCTTTTGTTTAATTACCACTGGTTCGAAAAAAACCTCTGTCCTGGGATGTCTGTCATTGATATGCCTGATACGGCGGTAGCTACGCCCATAGGATCAGGGGCGCGTAGCTAGCTACGCGTACTTACAGATATGTAAATTTTTAATATTTTAATGTTTTAATAAGATCACTAGGCCCCCAGTCCCCGGCGGCCCCGCTATTCCTGGCTACGGTGGCGACCATGGTAACGGCGGGGCAGGGGGTGCTAAGAATCTCCGGTGGAGGTTCGGTTGCCACCTTAGACGACTCGACCTGGCAACGTACAACGCACGCACCCTGAGGACTGACGAGAAGATCGTGGAGCTGGAAGAAGAGATAGACAAGTTGCGCTGGCATATTATAGGATTATCCGAAGTCCGAAGAGAGGGGGAGGACACGGTAATCCTCGAATCTGGCAACTTGCTCTATCACCGGGAGGGCGACCATCTGTCCCAAGGAGGTGTCGGATTTATCGTCCACAAGACTCTCGTTAACAACGTTGTAAAGATCGGGAGTGTGGCGACGAGGGTTGCGTACCTTATACTCAGAATCACCAAACGGTATTCGCTGAAGGTCATACAGGTTTACGCACCAACCTCGGCACACCCCGATGAGGAGGTGGAGGAAATGTATGAGGATATCTCTAGAGCCATGCATTCCTCCAAAACCCAATATACGGTGTTAATGGGAGACTTCAATGCAAAACTAGGCACAAGAGAGAACGGTGAGCTGAAAGTAGGGAAATTTGGAATAGGGCAACGGAACCCAAGGGGCCAGCAGCTGGCCGACTTCATGGAGAAAGAGGGACTCTTTATGATGAACTCTTTCTTCCAGAAGCGGCCCCACAGGAAGTGGACCTGGTCGAGCCCCGACGGTTCGACAAAAAATGAGATTGACTTCATTATGACGACCAGACGACAACTGTTCAGTAATGTCTCAGTGATCGCGAGGGTGAAAACCGGCAGCGATCACCGAATGGTTAGAGGCACACTGAACCTAAATGTTAAGTTGGAGAGGTCTCGTCTGATGAAGTCAACGCTCCGTCCCCCTCGTGCTCTAATCCAAAGTCCCGAAACCTTTCAGCTCGAGTTACAAAACCGTTTTCAGTGCCTTGAAGACTGCAATGAAGTGGACGATATGAATGACAAGCTCGTGGAAACTGTCCATGCGGTCGGAGCTAAGTTCTGCAAGACCCACCGCAGAAGAACACAAAAACTCTCCGATCACACTCTTAATCTCATGGCTGTTAGACGGGAGATGAGGCTACATTCTTCAACAGATTTGACAGCATACAGGCAACTGAACAGACAGATCTCCAAATGCATACGGCGAGACTTACGCAACTTCAATACAGCTCGTGTTGAAGAAGCGATCGAGCGGAACCAAGGCTCCAAAGTCTTTGCCAGAGATCTGTCTGCCAGAAAGAGCCAACTGTCAAAGCTGAAGACCGAATGTGGCAGCATCGTTTCCGGGGCACCTGAGATTTTGAGTGAGATTGAGAGGTTCTATGGACAGCTGTACACGTCATCGTTGGAGCCACACGCAAGTGTGAGTAACGATCCAAGAGCGAGTCTTATTCGACACTATTCCGAAGATATCCCGGACGTCAGTCTGAGCAAGATTAGAATGGCTCTCCAGCACCTTAAAAACGGCAAAGCCCCAGGCGAGGATGGAATTACAGCGGAGCTTCTGAAAGCGGGTGGAAGACCGGTACTTGAAGTCCTTCAGAAGCTCTTTAATTCCGTCCTCCATGGTGGCATTACACCGGAGGCGTGGAGCAGAAGTGCGGTGGTCTTGTTCTTCAAGAAAGGTGACAACGCTCTCTTGAAGAACCACAGACCGATTTCCCTTCTGAGCCGCGTCTACGTGATGTTTTCGAGAGTCATTACGAATCGTCTCGCGCGCAGACTTGACGACTTCCAGCCTCCCGAACAATCCGGTTTCCGAAAGGGCTTTAGCACCATAGACCACATACACACCCTACGGCAAATTGTACAGAAGTCCGAAGAGTACAATTTGCCACTATGTCTGGCGTATGTGGACTATGAGAAAGCCTTTGATTCCGTCGAAACTTGGGCGGTGCTGCAGTCCCTTCAGCGGTGCCAAGTTGACTGTCGGTATATCGAAGTGTTGAAGTGTTTGTACAGTAGAGCTACGATGGCTATCCGAGTACAGAACCAGAGTACGAAACCTATCCAATTGCAGAGAGGTGTAAGACAGGGTGATGTTATATCCCCGAAACTCTTCACCGCTGCATTGGAAGACGTTTTCAAGCTTCTGGACTGGAAAGGATACGGAATTAACATCAATGGCGAGTACATCACTCACCTTCGATTTGCCGACGATATAGTCCTCATGGCAGAATCGCTGGAGGAGCTAAGCACTATGCTCAATGACCTCAATAGTGTCTCCCAACGGATAGGTCTTAAGATGAACATGGACAAAACAAAGATTATGTTTAATGTCCATGTCACACCTATGCCGGTAGTTGTTGGGAGCACTAAGCTCGAAGTTGTTGACGAGTATGTTTACCTGGGACAAATAGTCCGACTAGGTAAGTCCAACTTCGACCGAGAGGTCAATCGACGGATTCAACTCGGCTGGGCAGCGTTCGGGAAGCTACGACACATCTTCTCGTCAGAAATACCTCAAAACCTTAAAACAAAATTGTACAACCAGTGCGTGTTGCCAGTAATGACTTACGGAACTGAGACGTGGTCCTTCACTGCTGGCCGTATGAGGAAGCTCAAGGTCGCTCAGCGAGCTATGGAGAGGGCTATGCTCGGAGTTTCTCTGCGTGATAAACTTAGGAATAAGGATATCCGCAGTAAAACCAGAGTAACCGACATAGCCCAACGGATTAGTAAGCTGAAGTGGCAGTGGGCCGGCCATATAGCTCGAAGAACCGACAACCGATGGGGAAGAAAGGTTCTCGAGTGGCAGCCTCGTACCGGTAGGCGAAGTGTAGGGCGTCCCCCCACAAGATGGAGTGACGACCTGGTAAGACATGCAGGAAGTCGATGGATGCAGGTGGCTCGGGACCGTGCTTTGTGGCATTCCTTGGGGGATGCCTATGTTCAGCAGTGGACTTGTGAAGGGCTGTAATGAATAAGATCACTCGCGTAATTAATAAATAAACTTTTTAGACGAACAGGGGCAAAAGAAAATATTACTTCTTGCAGTCCTGCGAGTGATAGCGAGTTTAAGACATCATAATGATTTAAAAGACCCTTTTAAACGATTTTAAACCCTTAAAAAATAACTTATAACGAAAAGTAAAAGCTGACTTGAAATAACTAAAAGAAATAAAATAATTTCACATTCTGAAGTCGGTGCCAAGCCATAGTGTATAAAAGAATTAATTAATGTCTGTCTAACTTAGTTAATAAAAAAAATCTTTAAAATTGGGTTTTGATTGGCGAAGATATCGTGTAACATACTTACATACAAAAACATATTGTCCAATTGTGCACTTCCTTTTTTAAGTCGGCTAATAAGTACGCTTTACGGTTTGGAAGTAATAGGCAAACACAATCTGTTTACCAATTCGCTCCATAAAATAAGATTCAACACACATTAATTCCTGAAAACAATCTATACTTTACCGTAGGAAAAAGACATCAAATTTATTGTTATTTGCATTCCGACTTTACAGCGGCAAGAATGGCTCCGCGTCTTATTTCACACGCCGTTGACTGTACGCCGCTTGTGACTTATTATTATGTGAATAAAGCCTTTGACAAAATACTTCGGAGCCAACTATTTAAAAGATGCGACTGCGATTCGATTTTGGGGTTCCTTTGCTAAATATTTAGCTTTAAAGTGGTATTTTTTTAGAGTCATGTTTCCACCCTCCCTACCAACTAAAGCACTGTTTTTGGAAATGTGGAAAGTATGCACGGTAATAGTATATATTATGAAGTTATAAGTTAAATTAGAAAATTAAAAGAAAGCCCCTAAACAAAAGCAGCTGATGACCTTGAATCGGATGAACCCAATTTTGAACCAAACATGTCTAAGAACCACCGCTAGAAAGCTTGCTTTTAAGTGAAAAAAACCGCACCCTAGTCAGTTCTCTCGTTTAAGAGCTACGGTGCTACAGACAGACACACAGACACACACACACACAGACACAGACACACACACACACACACACACACACATACACACACACACACATACACACACACACACACACATAGCAGTGAAACTTATAGGGGTGTTGTAAGTTTTTGCGTCGGGGGTTAAATGAGAAAACTATTACTGCAGCAAAACTGGTGCTTCTGAGTGCTCGTTTATTTCTGGACCCATGGCATCCGCGTATTGAGCTCGAGGGTCCGTTGTGCATGTGGAGTTGAGCCCGCGGAAGAAGGCGTGCCTTGTATTCCTAGTGTGCCTTAACTAAGAGGAAAAAGGGGGAGGAGAAGTCTTCCCCGAAGAGGGGCTACCATGAGGCGGTCGACACTGGTGGGCCGCGAATGTGTGCGAATGCGTTCCCGTGGCCCTGCCAATATGCGACGAAGGCTTTAGTTGGTGCTAGTCTAACATAACCCGTCCTTGCCTCGCGAGGCGGGTATGCGTAGGTATTTCCACATGTATAAAAAGGCAGTGGTGGTTTACGGGAAGGTTCGTTACGGTCATGTAAATCTTAGCGTTGCACTGCCGGGACCTAATAGATAATAATTAGTTAACTATGACCATTTTTGTACGAACTTGGCATGTGAATGATTTTTAATCTTTTTTGATTATCACTCCTTATAAGTCTGTTTGGAAAATAATTCCTTTAGTAACTATTTATTTATTTATTTTATTTATTAATTTTAGGAAGGCTTACAGACGAATATCTTCCTGAAGTTATAAAATTGTGATAAGGATTGCTAATTACAATCCTTCACACATTACTTTCATCCAATTTTATACAAATTTAAAATACTCCAGGGATTACTTAAACTACTCACAAAACAATAACAAAAAACATATGCAAAAATATTAACAAGAAAAAAAACAGCATAGTTTTACTTGCCGTGAGACCAAGGAGCTTGCAATTAGAGTCATCCTAGTCGCGGTTGTGAGTGAAAATTCTCTGTTCATCACTTTTTTAACATATTTTGAACTAGTAAAAAATATCTACTACAGATGAAAGTTTATTAAATTCCATTGCGCTATGCAGAAAGAAGGAATTTCTTCTATAATTCATTGAAGCAAGAGATATATGTAGCAAGGGTCGCTGTCTAAATCTCATTAAATTGTTTCGAACCATTATGTGAGTAAGTAGCTCAGAAGAATCAATAGATCCATTTACTATATTGACTAACTAAACAAATATCATTGACTTTAAGTCTATACTCCAATGCAAAATATTATATCTCTTACATCTTTCATATTTCTAGATAATTGGCAAAATTTTTTGTGCCTTGAAGTCGAGGTATCTCAGAAATTTTTTCTGTATACTTTCAATACGTGATATGTAAACTTAATATTGTAGGTTCCAAACTTGGGACGCATAATATTATAAATGGCTTCGCACATATGAGTTATATAAAATTTTAATAGGTTTAAAAGACCGGAAGCAGGCTGAAGTTCTTAAAATGAAACCAAGAGCCTGGGATGCTTTGTTGACAATATATTTAATGTGTTTGTCGGATACAAATTTACTATCATGTATTACGCCGAGGTCATGAATATGATTTACTATGCTAGTAGTCTGATTATGAAGAGAATAACCGAACCCAATACTAGATCTTTGTCGTGTGAATGTTATATGAGAACATTTGGAGATATTCAATTGAAGCTTATTGAGTTTACAGCAATCAGAAAATCTGTTTAAGTCTCCTTGAAGTTGTTTTACATTTGTTAGATTATGAATAGTTTTAAGAATTTTCATATCATCGGCGTAAAGTAGTATGAGAGAATTTTTAAACATGACTTAATATCGGCAATAAATATTGCGAATAAAAGGGAGCCAAGTAATGAACCCTGAGGAATACCAGATGGGATTGAGCACCAACCAGACATTTAATCACGCAAAACAACAACTTGTGTACGATTCTCTATATACGAACAAAATCATATAAAAGTCACCGTGCATTCCCGCAGCTAACAACTTTTGTAAAAGAACACGATGATTAATACGATCAAAACACTTGCTGTAATCTGTGTAAATTAAGTCTACCTGTGCATACTGTTCCATGCCTTTAGTGATGAACTCATTAGTTGAAATGAGATTAGAAGTAGTTGAACGCTTTTGAAGAAACCAATGTTGTTCATTACCGAAACAGTTTTGTACTGCATAATAGACTTCATTATAAACGATTCTTTCAAGATCTTAAGAAAACAGGCATAACTTTGAGATGGGACGATAATTTCCGACATTCGACTTATCGCCTTTTTTAAATACCGGTGTTATGAAGGCAGATTTCCAAACTTGTGAAACTATTCCTTCTGTTAACGACCGCTTTAAAAGTATACTAATGGGTTTGACTAAGCTTTACGCACCATTTATGATAAATATAGGTGATATATGGTAAGGGCCACCAGATTTAGAGATGTCGAGGCTTTGTAATAGCTTCAAGATACATTTATCTGAGATGTGTGGAGCTAATACCGTTAATACTATAATCAGTTATAGGAAATAATTTAGAATCGGAAGTTTTAAAATTCTGTTTTAATGAAATTAGTACTAAAATATTTAGCGAATAAGTTACTAATCCCTTCACCAGTGTTCGCAGAAGATTCCTCGAAATACATTACATTAGGAGTAGCATTTATCCTACGCATTATCCTTATTTTTTATAAAAGACCAGAAAATTTTTGGGTTACTATTTTTTTTATAGGAAAAGGGGGCAAACAAGCATTGGCTCACCTGACTGTAAGTGACTACCACAGCCCATGAACAACCGCAACACCAGGGGAATTGCAAATGCGTTGCCGGCCTTTTAAAAAGGAGTACGCTCTTTTCTTGAAGGTCCCAAGTCGTTAAGGTCCGGAAAAATCGCTGATGGTAATCGATTCCACAAGGAAGTTGTGCGAGGAAGAAAACATCTTCTAAATCGCACAGTGCTGGACCGCCAATCATCCAGATGGTGTAGATGGTATCGGGAGTTCTGTCGCGATGTGCGTTCGTGAAATTTTGCGAATGGGTTTAATCTGAACAATTCCTCAGAGCACTTCCCGTGGTAAATGGGAAAGAAAATGCAAAAAGATGCAACATCTATTCGCAGCGCCAATGAGTCGAATCGATCGGAAAGGACACGTTCGTCGACGATTCGAGGCGCTCTGCGCTGGATGCGGTCAAGTGGAAGGAGCTGGCACTGAGGAGCCCTAGCCCAAAGATGGGAACAGTATTCCATGTGAGGCCGAACCTGCGCCTTGTAAAATTGCAGGCGTTGTGCTGGCATGAAATACTGTCCCGCTCTGCTAAGCACGCCAAGGTTTTTAGAGGCCAATTTGGCCTTCTCTTCCAAATGACCACGAAACTGCACGTCACTCGATATGTCGACGCCGAGGATTCCGATACTGGCAACAAGGGGTTCTTTTTAGCGGTAAACGCGCAAACTTGTGTCTTCTGAGGATTAAACTGGACTAGATTTAGTCGCTCCTAATCCGAGACTTTGTCCAGCAAAGATTCGACTTCAAACACAAGTTTGTTCCGGTACTCGGCGACGTTTTCCCGAGAAATGGCACGGCCGGTGTATAAGGCATCACCAGTGCTGTCGTCTGCATATCAATGAACGCTACCAGTTTGCACATATCATTGATATGCAAAAGAAACAGCTTTGGTGAGAGCACACAGTCTTGTGGAACACCAGCGTTAGTAGGCTTGTAATCAGAGCATGCACCGTCTACTAGCACCTTAATGCTCCGATCAGCAAGGAAACTAGTGATCCAATTGCACATTTTCTTGGGAAGCCCATAGGAAGGGAGCTTCGAAAGAAGCGCTTTGTGCATAAACCCGATCGAAGGCCTTCGCAATGTCCAATCTAAAGGCCAATGCCTCCCCGTTGGACTCAACTGCCTCTGCCCATCTATGAGTCAAGTAGACCAGAAGATCACCAGCTGATCGACCCCGACGAAAACCATATTGGCGGTCACTAATCAGCTGGTGATCCTCAAGGTACCTCATGAGCTGACAGTTTATAACGGCTTCCATTATTTTGGAGAACAAGGAGGTGATAGCGATAGGCCTATAGTTAGACGGGTCTGAACGGTCACCTTTTTTAGGGATCGGGTGCACCAAAGCTGTCTTCCATGATTTCGGGATTACGCCTAGGGAGTAGGAGTACCGGGAAAGACGCGTTAGAACCGGTGCCAACTCCGGAGCACACGTCCTCAGCACAATTGGGGGGATTCCGTCAGGCCCACTCGACTTGCTGACGTCCAGGGAAAAGAGTGCTTTGCGGACCGAGCGCTGTGAGAATCGCACATCCGGCATGGAGCACTCACATCGCGGGATGGTCGGCGGTGTGTTCCCCCCGTCATCAACCGTTGAGTTGGACGCAAAAAGGGAGCCTAAGAGGTCGGCTTTCTCTTTTGCAGCGTGGGGCAGTGAGTCTTCCTCCCGTGCAGTGATGGTAGTGATGGCTTACAGAAATTCCTTTGGACAGCCTGGGCGAGAAACCAGAATGCACGGGGTTCCCGAAGGAAGGCGAACTAGTTTCTCGCTAATTCTGCCTATGTGCTCTGACTTTGCCTTGGCAATAACTCTTTTGAAGGACCTGGAGGCGAAGTTATACTTATTTTTAAGTATGCTGGTGTTTACATCCCAAGCCGAAGAAGCCGCAGCCCAGGCTTGATAAAACTCCTGCTTACTGTGTAATGCAGTCTTGCAGGAGCGACCAAACCAAGGCTGAGATCTGCCTCCATAGGTACCACAGATGATGGAATAAATAGTTCCATTCCCTGTAGCACCACATCAGTGACAGAGTCAGCAACAGCGCTGGGATTACCCGGCGAGAAGCAAACCCGCCCCCATGTTTAGGAAGCAAAGATAGACCGCATTCCGTTCCAATCCGCCGACCTGTAATGCCAAACATGGCGGCAACCTGCAAAACGCAAACGCGAGGGGAGCGTGAGTGGCACCACACTCCGGATCAGAAAATGGTCTGAAGAGCCAAGAGGGGCATCGACGGAATCCTGATATCCATCCGGATGAGAGGTCAGCAGAACCAACAGGGTCCAACAGGGAAGGTGTTTGGTCCTCAACATCTGGAATCCGCGTAGGCGATGTAACCAGTTATGCCAGAACATACGCTAAGGCAAAGCCATGAACAGATCTCCCCGCATGATCGGTTAAACATGAACCAAGCCATTCAGCGTGGTGCGCGTTAAAATCGCCAAGGATCACGATCTCTGCGGATGGGACTTGTTGTAGCAAGGAATCTGTAGCCATTTGGACGTGGTCGATGAGTCGGTCTGTTTCGGCACTACCGCTATGGGACCTATAGAGGCACCCGTAGACGCGCGGATGGTCGTCGCTGTCTACGCTACTGACTGCCTAGGCGTCGAGAACAGATGTCCTCTTTGATGTATACGCAAACTCCAGCCCGAGGCACCAAGGAATGCTCCAATTTGTACTCCGGGTAGGAGAGATACGAAGTATCAGACGGAGAGGACACTTGCGTCTCAGTCAGAAAGAGTAAGGCCGGCTTCGCCGTCTCGACATGGTAGTGGACGGCATTTAGGTTCGAGTGACGTCCTTCGATGTTGCAGAAATTCACGGATAGCGTGGCAGGGGTCACCTTGGTCTTGTTGCTCAGTTTGCCCCGAGCAGTTATTGCGTTGAGCGTAATTTTGCCGCCCCCCGAGAGTACGCAGGGCAGCCTGAGCACCCACGCTCAGGAGTGGAATAGCATGGTCGTGGATGCTCAGCGAGGGATTCTCCAGGGGTGCTGGTACCCTCTTGGGGTAGTCAGCGTTTGTGACGTACTACAGTAATTGCGATCCCACCGCCTCCATACTAAATATCAGCCATCGAATAATTCACTTTTATGTATGCTATCAACCAATCACATTTCGGTAAATATAATAATATCTTAAATATAATATAATAATAGACATACGTTCCTAAACAAGTTAAATATTTTTGTTCGTAAACCGCGTATATTTTGGTAATATATTTTAATCAATTCCGTGATTGAGCTTAACTATAACTAAATTTCTTATCACAATGCAGCAATTCAATAAAAGTATATTAGCTAGTAAAAGAAAAGTAACTTTTTTTTTTAGGATAAGGGTGAAAAACGAGCACACAGTCCACCTGATGGTAAGTGGTTGCTGCGGCCCATAGACAACTACATCTATCCTCGTTTGCGAATCAAAATGCAGATGCGTTGTCACCCGTGAGGACTAAGATGGAATGCCTCATTTCCAGTAAAAAGGGCCTCCGGCCACCTGCACTCACCAAGCGAAACGCAGAGGTAAACCTCTACTTCACGCTGGTATTCTGTGAGGTCGTGGTACCACCCCGGTTCGAGCCGGCCCATCTGTGCGACAGCAAAAGCTGCCGCGTGGCTCTACCACTGTTAAGCTGCCGCGCATTTAAAACCGAGAACAAAAATGTCATATAAAAGCGGGTAGATAATTTATAAAGGTAAAATAATGCGCCCTGATATGCAACACGCGAGTCTCGAATGCTTACGACTAATGATCAATGAATACAATAAAAGTTAAATCAATGGTATACGTACAAAATGTCAACAAACAAATATCGTTCATATTCGTTAGCAAATGAATAGACCAAAAGTGAACCAAGCTATATGTAATAAGATTTAAAAATAGTTTATCCATATTGGTAAGATGTTTAAGAATTATAATCTAATGAATACGCAATTGCACAACAAAATTAATACGTAAACACACCGTGACAGCGTATGGATCTCAAACTGAAATCTTATAAGTTTCGAGTAGTACAAAAACAAATTATGAATAATAGTAATAGAATAAAAAAATAATAAGTTTAACATCACACTATTTTTGTAAGGTCTCTTTCTGACTTCACCTTAATTATATGCGATGTATCGGTTTTTCTTACATTTATCTTGGCATTATAACGAGTCCCCCCCCCCCCCCCCCCCTCTCTATATATTTACTTATACTTGTATTTCTTTAGAATCTATATCTATAAGATATATAAATATATCTAATTTACGTGACCAGTATAATAACCATATATTGATCTTTCTAAAGGTTTAAATATAGGCCGTTTAATAAATTTATCGTCTTAGTTAGGACGCTTATTTACGTTGTGTTTGTATAGTAACTTAGTTCTTTTAGGTGTATTTTGGAAGAATGAATATTCACGAGAGCAATCGAAAGCTGTTGGTAGCGTCTTATAAGCTAAAGAACCCCATTCACGAACACAGAGCTCAAAAAGTTAAGAATAATAAATTGTCCCTATTCCACTTGTATTCTGGTTCACAACAATCAATTCCTTATTAATAAATCCCTTCTCGCTTGGAAAAGGCTCACAATATTTATATCAAATACCATATACAAGGGCTTCGCTCTCCCACATTTAAAAAAAATGTGGAGGAGGCACACGGCTCCCCACACGCCGTGCACGGTGAGCGGTGAGCGCCAACCATTTTAATGCGCTCCCCCTGAAGGGAACGTTAAATTGGGCACTGGACCGTAGTCCACAGCAAACTGGCGTACCAGTAAAAGACGACTTGGTCCCTTGATAGTGCGTAAGCACAAACATCGACCGAAGTCGCGAATGTCACAATGCGTGTAAACGCCATACAGAATACGATCAAATCCAGCCACAGTGAATGTACGTCACACGGGTTAGGCAACAATAGGCACACTGGCCATAAACCGCTGTTCCTGCAGACGTGATGTAAGTGTAAGGTATCAACACCAATTGCATGGTCAGCATGGCCGATTGACCGCAGAGCGTGTCATGAGTCTACCGCTCACTTCAAGGGAATGGGGTCCCACGTTGCGCGGCTTTCAGCCGCAGCCTTGAGAGCCTCCTCAGATTTTCCCTCCAGCTACCACTTGCATGAGGTCGACACATCATATGCTCCACCAACCAATACAATGGTAGATATAGCCATTAGGCAGTTATAAGATAATAGTAATAATTCGCTATCAGAAAGGGTTTGTGTCATTGACGTTGAGTATATGCATTTTTTGATCATGTTTGTCTCACCCACCCACAAGTTGCCTTCAATCTTTCAAAGGTGGGAATTTTATAGAGATATATTATTATGCTGTTATATAAAACATCATGGAGGTCAGACAGTCTGCAGCCCCGCAATGAAGGGACCCGACTTGGTCAAAGCTACTTAGGTTGTGAGTCAAACCAAGACGCAAGGAGCGCCATTGAGAATAGCAACCCGCCAAACAACCATCGCAGAGACGCAATGCTGCAGAACGCAACAAGCATCAATGCGATTATCGTCGGGCTTACACCATCCCGAGGTCCCCCATACAGTCCTAGTAGACATCAGCACCCGCATACCTCCATCGACCAGAACCACAAGATGCGTCGAATCAGGTGCAGCACACCCGCAGATCCATCACAAGACGCAATACTGCAAGTAGCAGTAAGCATCAATGCAACTACTCGTATCATACGGATGGCGACCCCTCACAACACTCCCACATGATCCCTATCAACTTTGCACATCGTTAGATTCAGTTATTCCAGCACAGTGAAAATGTAGCTCTTGGTTATATACAGTTCTGATAACAACTCCCCATATGCACCACAGTTATGAGTATCCATTGTGACAGGTATTAACAACTTATAAGCTTAGATACTAAAAATTTGAGAAGCACTGGCTAAAATTGCACCGGTTGCACTAATCGGAGCAAATAGTAAGCGCGACCGAACGCTACGGAACAAAAAACTGAAACTGAAACTGTCGTTCTATTTTACCACGATTTAATTAAATCACTTTCTTGTTTGTCTGTCTTTCGTCGCGGTTGGAAACTTGCAACTCAAAATTTCAAGGATTTCTCGATGAGCTAGACTTGAAATTTGAACATAGCTCAGAATCAAATGACAATGCAGGAATATGAAAACATTCTATATTATTTTTTTTTAGTACGAAAAAAAAATGTTTAGTCATTATAGGTCAAACAGCTAACTTATAATATCAAGAAGGCCCTTTCTAAGTTCACGTATTGTGATGGACAACTACGGAACCCTACGTCAAGCACTTGGCCGATTTTTTATATTTTTCAAGAGGCACATAAACAAAATTTTGGGTGCATCTAGTACCGTGTGGTGAATGGTGACGGGGTAAGAGACTATCACACCATTTCGGTCCGTGGGTATTATATGAGGCGTCTATGCGAAATGTCAGGAAAATCTTATGGCTTTCGATATTTGGCGGTACCATTTTGTTTACAGGTTAGAAATGTCTGCGACCGACGAAATGTAGATGTCTATATCATATAGGTTAACACCATCCACTTACCGTCAGGTGGATTGTGTGCTCGTTTGTCACCCTTCCGCAGATTCCGTCCAGTAGTATAAATAGAAGTATTTAATCAAAACCCATATTTTTTGGCTAAGCGTGTTACGAGGGTGGATTGAAAAGTACTCGGCCTAACACAGATCCATTCAATTCTAAAAATCAAATCTACCCACATTATTTAGTTCAGTTCAGACTAGTTCATTGTGTGAAGTTCGAAACGTGTGCGATAATTAGTTGTGATTTTATAAATTTATTAACAAAGTAATCGGACATAATTTCCGCGAATGGAGCAAATCGAGCAGCGTGCCGTCATTAAGTACCTCCATAAGAAGGGGCTATCATCAAAAGCCATCCATGATGACATGGTCAGTACATTAGGCGATTGTGCTCTGTCATATTCATCCGTCAAAAAATGGATAGCAGAATTTAAGCGTGGTAGAGAGAGTGTGAAAGATGAACCCCGCTCTGGGAAGGCCTTCGACGTCAACTACTGACGAAAATATTAAAAAAGTACTAGATTTAATAATGGGAGACCGCAGATTAAAAATTAGAGAGATAGCCGAGATTATAGGCATCTCTAATGAATGAACTCAAAACATCATTGTCAACAAGTTGGGTTTCCACAAGGTGTCTGCGAGGTGGGTTCCGCGACTGCTTTCAGTTGAACAAAAAAGGACGCGATTGACTATTTCACGCGACTGTTTGGAGTTATTTGAAGCCGATGCAGATGATTTTTTGAATCGTTTTGTTACTATAGACGAAACATAGGTTCATTACTGTACACCGGAAACAAAACAACAATCAAAACAGTGGAGAAGACCTGGTTCACCATCCCCTAAAAAGGCTAAGTCGATTTTGTCGGCAAATAAGGTGATGGCTTCAGTATTCTGGGACTCGAAAGGTGTGATTATGATTGATTATCTTGAAAGGGGTCAGACTATAAACTCTGATTACTACTGCACCTTACTACGTCGTTTACGAGAGGAAATAAAAGAAAAACGTAAAAGGAATGCTCAGAAGAAAAGTCCTGTTTCATCAAGATAACGCCCGTGTTCACACGTCAGTACAGTCAATGGCTGAAATTCACAACTGTGGCTTTGAGCTGTTACCGCATCCGCCGTATTCACCTGATCTTGCACCATCAGACTTCTTTCTGTTCCCTAACCTAAAAAAGCACTTGGGAGGTCAAAGATTTTCGACAAACGACGAGGTCAAAGCAGCTGTAGACGCATATTTTGACTCTAAGGAAGAATAATTTTTTTTCAACGGTCTAAATGCTTGGAAGGGGAGGTGGCAAAAGTGTATTGAACTTGATGGTGATTATGTAGAAAAATAAAAATATAACTGATTTAGTATGTGTTTATTTTCTTGGATAGGCCGAGTACTTTTCAATCCACCCTCGTATGTATAGAAGTTATACAAGTAAAAAAATAGTACTAAATAAGATATTGAAAATATATTTTATTTGAACTTTTAAAACTTAAAATGGCTGAAAACTCAATTTTGCGGCCGAGTGAGTGCATGTCAGTTATCTCTTGGTGCAAATTAAATCATTGTTATATCCTGCGATATATTTGACTTCACGATATACGAGTATTAACATTTGGATTTAGATGACAGATACTTCAAAGGAGTGGAAGGGGGTTTGTGCAAACATTTTCTTCGAATGACAATTTATCTGTAGTGGTGTGTAATCGCTATGTAAGAGTATCAACTACCCCATATCGTCTCGTGGATGATATAAGAGGTGACAGAGGGAAACTGAAACGAGATGGGCAGCAGCGTCTTCCTGATAACAATTCATTAAAAAAACTGCGGTTGTTGACCCGCCTGACAAACAACTTTGGCAAAATCCTCCCTATGAGGTAATATAAGGGGTAATCTAACCTGTGTTCAGCAGTGGACTTTTATAGGCTGTAATGGATGAATGGATTTCAAGTATTTTATTTGTTGCGTTGCTATAGTAAAATGTCATTAAACTTAAAGATTATATATCATTATTATTAATATTTTTATAGGATAGGGTGACAAACGAGCACAGTCGACCTGATGGTAAGTGGTTGCTGTGGCCCATAGACATCTACATCTATCCTCGATTGCGAATCAAAATGCAGATGCGTTGTCACCCGTGAAGACTAAGATGGAACGCCTCTTTTCCAGTAAAAACGGTCTTCGGTACTCTTTACTCACTTTACGAAACACAGAAGCATTAAGCTGCTATTTTACGCTGGTATACTGTGAGAGCGTGGTCTTTCCCCGGTCGAACCGACCCATTCGTGCTACAACTATACTACTAATATAGCTACAGCATGGCTCTAATATAATTATAAATTTCTACATACTCTCTACAACTTTAAACAGCTGATGATACGGATTAGAAAGTACGTACTTGAAGTGGCAATAGAACGATCATGTAGCTTGAAGAACAGACAACAAAGAGGGAAGAAAGCTTTTTGAGTGGCAGCCTCGTACCAGTAAGCGAAGTGTAGGGCGGCCCCTCGCTTGATGTGAGATGCGAGTCGATGGATGCAGGTGGCCCAAGACCGTGCTGTGTGGCATTTGATCTTGTGGGAGGTCTATGTTTAGCTGTGGACTTATGATGTGCTGTATGATGATGATGATGATGATGGAAAAGAAAATAGTAATTACATTCGTATCTAGTAAATTAGTTCGCTGAGATGATAATATGTGTTCTAACTCAAAAACATTAAACCTTCTTTTGAGTTTGGCCATAGTCGGGCAATAAATTTAATTTAACAGTGGTAGAGCCAGGCGGCAGCTTTTGCTGTCGCATGGATGGGCTGGTTCGAACCGGGGTGGTACCACGATCTCACAGTATACCAGCGTGAAGTAGAGGTTTACCTCTGCGTTTCGCTTGGTGAGTGCAGGTGGCCAGAGGCCCTTTTTACTAGAAATGAGACATTCCATCTTAGTCCTCACGGGTGAAAACGCATCTGCATTTTGATCTGTAACAGAGGATAGATGTAGATGTCTATGGGCCGCAGCAACCACTTACCATCAGGTGGACTATGTGCTCGTTTTTCACCTAAGGGTGAAATAAGGATAAGTCCTATAAAAAAAAAAAAAGATATTTTCGGTTTGTTTAAAATATGCTAGATTTAACAATTTAAATTCTATATGTTTAAACAATCTTTTCTTCGCATGTCGCTTCTGATTTTACAACAGGTGAAATGGATAGTCGCACTTAAGCTTTCTCGCTTCTGTATGTTATGTATCGCAACACTTTCTGAACCTTTATTACTCGTATAATCATCATCATTTAATTCAGACCGTAATTGATATGTTACCGTTACCGTTACAGCCTATTAAACCCATTGCTGAACATAGATCTCCCCCATAGAGTGCCTAATAGAGGGGATACTTGCCATAGTAGGCACACTTGGCCACCGCAGTTATTTTTATTTTTAGACGTTATTAGGAAAAATGCTGCTGCCCATCTCCTCATTTGTTTACCTTTGTCTTCTCTAACGACACTCAGGGGATGATATGGGGTGGTGGATGTTTATACACAGTTAATAATTCATGTGTGCTATATAGTGACTGATTATAAACTAAGTTATTTATATGTTGCTAGTAACTATCTTATTATAATTAATAGAATCAGGCGTTACATTGCGGAAGTGGTAGAGCCACGCGGCAGCTTTTGCTGTCGCACGGATGGGCCGGCTCGAACCGGGGTGGTACCACGACCTCACAGAAAACCAGCGTGAAGTAGAGGTTTACCTCTGCGTTTCGCTTGGTGAGTGCAGGTGGCCGGAGGCCCTTTTTACTGGAAATGAGGCATTCCATCTTAGTCCTTACGGGTGACAACGCATCTGCATTTTGATTCGCAAACGAGAATAGATGTAGATGTCTATGGGCCGCAGCAACCACTTACCATCAGGTGGACTGTGTGCTCGTTTGTCAGCCTTATCCTATAAAAAAAGTCCATTATATTAAAGTTGGCAAAATATTACTTCGCGCACATCCGCTCGATAAAATAAAATGATGTGTCTTACCTAGTTTTTAATAGCACCTCCCGCCCTCCTTCAATTGCGTGCACTATCACTGCCACCACCAATCCCAGCAATACTACTCCCAATACCACTACACTAGGAAAGGCACACCATTGACGACAATACCACACGTGTTTCGCCTATACTCGAGGCATCTTCAGGTGATCTAGACTCTGCGGTGGCGAGCCAAAACAACTCCTATTTATTCAGACCGCTGACGGAACCGTTCATTAAGCGTTATTTTATACATATCAGACAGATTTTATTAACATACACACAAAATAGCAATAACAGAACTACTTATTACTTAAAATCTTTGAACATGACAAGAAAGAAACCTACAACAACCAAGCCAAGTTTTATATGTATAACTAAAATGTATGCATTTAAAAAAGAAAATAAAAATTTAAACAATGACAAAATTTACCTAATAACTTCACAAATACCATCAATTAGCAAAGCCAGTTTTTAATATTTCGTATAATATAATGGTACGTAGTACTATAATTTAATCTGTGATAATGGCCAATCATTGGTAAAAGTGTTTCAATTCCCTCTGTCGCCTCTTACGACACCCACGAAATGATATTTTAGAATCGAATAGCAATGAGGTTATGAACACAGCATATGATTGCATAATACGCCACTGGGAACATCATAACAAAATAATAATTAAAAGTTAAAAGTTTTGTATAACCGACTTCAATATAAATGAATAATAATAACTCAAAAACTATTGGTCAGACCTTGATCAAATTTATTGAGAATCATCGAAATTGGTTCACCCAGAAAAAAGTTATGAGGTAACACATACAAAAAACATACAGTCGAATTGAGTACCGTCTCCTTTTTGAAGTCGTTAGAAAAAACGTAAGCCGCAATATTCAAACCCGCTGTTAGTCTAACTTTATAAAACCAGATTATCTAACAGTGAATGTGCGAATTGTACTGTGACATGTTTCGGCTTACAACAGTCGTTTATTAAACGCGACGGCAACTTTATCCGTTAATACAATTCGCAAATGAATGTAAAGGAATCAAATAAAATGGATGCCATCAAAAACATAACTTGTAAAAAAAGCCAAGTCTCGCAACTCAGTTCTTCTACCGTAAAAAGTTGTGAGATCCATGTAATACCAAGTCGGTTAATTTATTCAGTCCATAGATTGATACATAGATTGACATGGCAATCGCACTAAACAATCTAATTTAATATAATATGTATTACTTGTGAGATATATTGTGTTTTCATGCGATTGCCAAGTCAATCTATGTATCAATCTATGGACTGAATAAATTAACCGACTTGGTATTACATGGATCTCACAACTTTTTACGGTAGAAGAACTGAGTTGCGAGACTTGGCTTTTTTTACAAGTTATGTTTTTGATGGCATCTCATTTCTTTTTGTAGATAGTTATATCTAGGTAGCTATTTACACCTATTATTCCATTATACATATATAGGTACACTGATTCATTCACTGCAAATGTAACTTTGTAATACTATATGTTTATATGGGATTACAAAGTTATTTATGCAGTTGGTGATTCTCGAAAACTGGACCGAAATTGTAAAATATTTTAATTTTTCCCTGATTTATATATTAAACAATAATTGTATTCCAAATTTGAAGTTTCTATGTGTGCTAGAAGTGCCTTAGAGTTTTGATGATCGGTCAGTCAGTGAGTGACAAAATTAAGAAACTTTGACTAGTTATAATTCTTAAATCACTGGTTCAAATTCAATGAAATTTTAAATATACCGAGTTTATACAATGCCTACTTGGTTAGTAAAAATTCAAGCTTCTAGTTTTATTCATAACGAAGTTATAGAGTTTCGGAAATGGCCTGAACTGCTTCGAGAAAAGGATGGTACGGCCGTGCCGCTTTTTTGCTCGACTTGGCGGGGGCACTCCCGTGCCCCCAGATGTAACGAAATTAAATAAAATGACTGTGTTTATTGTTCGGTCTGCTCTCGCTAACAACTTCACATTCAGTAGCTAAAATAAATTCTGTATAAAGTAATATACATCAAAATTTAGAAGCTAAAAACTTCAAGACCTTTACTAGTTACTCACATTATGCTTTGTAATTAAAATACATAACGATTAAACAGCAACAGATTTTTTTTGACTGCACTGCGACACTATTTTTTTAAAAGAATAAGGGTGACAAACGAGCTCACAGTCCACCTGATGGTAAGTGGATGCTGTGGCCCATATACATCTACATCTGCATTGATTAAGAATCAAAATATAGATGCCTTGTGACGAGGACTGAGATGGAATGGCTCGTTTCCAGTAAAATAAGTCTCCGGTTCTTTCCACTCACCAAACGAAACACAGTAATATCAAGCTGCTATTTTACTCTAGTATTCTGTGAGAGCGCGGCGCTACCCTGGTCGAGTCGACCCATTCCTAACTGCAACCACAATACAGACGCAGAGTGCTTCACTTAAGGTGGCTCAGGACTTTAGGACCTTGGTTTGAACGTCTTTTGGGACGATGTTAGCTTGGCAATAGACTTGTAATTAGTTGTATTGATTTCCAACTACGGAGGTAAGAAAGACAATTTTATATTTTTTCTATTACGGAAATCTTAGCTAATTAATTTTCAACATCTTTATTAAAATATATTTCCGATTTTAAAGTAGCGTCTGATTTTATTAATTATGACAAAAAGTAATAATTAGATTTTCTTTACCTACCTGCTCATTTCCGTTATTATATTAGATCATCAATGTTTCGTGTTTAATATATATATAATAAATGAAACGTGAAACTGCAAATGGTAATAGCCCATTTCTATTCGCGCAAAGGTTTCCTTCTCGAAGGGTCTAAACACACCGCTGTGTTTAACGACTGGAAAATTGGAGGACGTAAGTTAGTACTTAATTATACTGCGGCAGCTGTACTAGATTCGGTCTGTTCCTATTTTCTGTATTATATATGCAGCAAAGTTGAGAAATATCCAGTTATTTTGGATAGTAGGTGATTGTTTGTATCTGAATATTCAAGAAATTATTTCCTGGTTTTATCACGTAATTTAAATTAATTTCTTGTATGTTCTACACGGGATGGAATTACTTTTTGAATGAATGTATTTTCCCACCGATTTATAGTTTTTGTTTAATATTTCATACATCTTGTTTATTGTTCATGTCAAATAACAGCAACACTTATAATATTGTCTCTTGCTTACCAATACGGCTAAAATTAGAGACGTTCATTGCGTTCAGGTTGTTAAATACTTACTGTTATTGCAATAAATTATAAATATCAAGTTCTCTTTCAAGTCTAAACTTTTATACAATATCTTAACATATTAAACAGATTCAGAACAAATTGAGTTTCAGTAATCTTTATTTAATCACCTATATTGAAGAGCCGAGTGTTCGCACGGAATAAGTGTTTTTATAGCCTACAAATAACTATTGTTCCGGGTCTGGTAGTTTGTGTTGTGACTTCATCCATCGTAGGTTTCTCCCATAGATTGCCATAGTTGCCAAGCTTGGCAGTTGGATTGGCAATCGCAGCTTGAGTTGTTATAAGGAAGATGCTGCTACCCATCTCCAGTTTCAGCTTCCCTCTGTCGCTTTCTCGACACCCACAGAACGATATTGAGTAGTGGATATTCTTACACCGCCACAACACAGTGTGTGTGCTTTATGTATGTGAAAATCCTCCTCGAAGTAGTAGGAAATTCTAGTGAGAACGCAACGTCTTTTTTATAGATAGATCGATAGATAATTCTCTATTGTACACCAAATTAATACATAAACGAAAAACAAGTGACACAATGGGCGGTCTTATAGCTAAAAGCGATTTCTTCCAGACAACCTTTGGGTGGACAGGATTACAAAAAGCAGAAAGTTGTGTGGTTTGGTGATACAAAAACAATATTTATAAAGATTTCTATATAATATATGGAAATAAATAACAAATAAAGACAAATACGAATGTCTACATATATAGATGGCACGAATTCAAAGGTTAAGATAGTATGGTTTAAGACATTTATTTTCTCAAAAGATTTATAAATCACTTACAGAGAAAATACTTATTAATTAAAAACATTAAGCCGATTGGCGTAGTGAGTTAGTATTGTAATAGGTCCCTAAAACATAATTACTGATTAGTAAAGTAAAGTAAAGTTGCAGCCTATTTACGTCCCACTGCTGGGCACAGGCCTCCTCTCATTTCTGAGAGGGTTTTAGGGCAAGGAATTGTCCACCGCGCTGCCCTGATGCGTGTTGGCGAACTGCACATATCTTCGAAATATTTTTTTTTCTTATTTCTCAGACATGCAGGTTTTCTCACGATATTTTCCTTCGCTGCCGAGCACGTGGTAAATCAGCACTTAAAATTGCAATTAACAATAATTTCATTGGTGCCGACGGGGATCGAACCCAGGTTGCTCGAGTACTGTGAAGCTTGCAGCGAGCGCTACCCATCTGAGCTACCACGGCTCTTTTAATAATATAATTAGTTGACGGCTCCGTGGCGCAGTGGCTTAGCAATGAGTTGCTGCGTCTGGGGGCGCGGGTTCGAATCCCGCACGGAACAAGTATTTGTATGGCCTATAAATAATTGTTCCGGGTCTGGATGTTTGTCCTTGTGCAATTTGTGTTTGTAAACTGCCTCCACGATACAGGAGAAAATCCCAGTGTGGGGGTAATGCTTTTTTTAAAAAAAAGAAAAAGTTATATATGTAATTACCAGGAATAGAGTAGCGTGAATGAATGTGGTGGTTGTTTGTTAAGGCCCATGACACATTAACTGTTTCATTGCGTTCATCTTTTAAAATTATTACTATGTGTTATGTCAACATAGTTCGTGTTTATTTATTTAGTATAATATATTATATTTAGGCGTTAATTTGCTTGTAATATTTTCTAGTCATTAATTTATTTGTGATAGTATAAAAGTTATATTCACCGGTTCCGTGGCGTAGTGGCTTAGCAATGAGTTGCAACGCTTGGAGCCGCGGGTTCGAATCCCGCACGGAACGAGTATTTGTACGGCCTACATATAATTGAAAGGCCTACATATGATTAAAAGGCCAGGTCAAGAGAACCCTTAACCGTAGAGCATGTATGAAGGGTATAATGAAAGTGGACGAAGCGAAACAAGTATGTAAGGATCGTAGCAAGTGGAAAGAAGTGGTCTCTGCCTACCCCTACGGGAAAGAGGCGTGATTATATGTATGTAGAATAGAATAGAATAGAATAGAATAGAATAGAATAATTTTTATTTAATATACATTACATGTGTAATTCTTATTGAAAGTCATTTTTTACTTTACCACTGGTTCGAAAAAATACCCTCTGTCCTGGGAAGAACCAGCAAGAAACCCAGCGGGACATTGTTTTAAAAATAAATTTTACAATATAAATGATTACAAACTATTTACAAAATCCATTTTAGAAACTGCTTGGAAGCGACCACCTCATTCCCAGGGGTTATTATCAACCATGTATTCATTTATACTATAATAACCCTTTTTATACAGTTTCAGCTTAATAAAACATTTAAATTTGGTAATAGAGAGAACCTGTACACTTTCCGGGACCTTGTTGTAATAGCGTATACATTGCCCCAAGAATGAATTACTGACTCTGTGGAGTCGAGAAACTGGCATCACTAGCTTGTGTTTGTTCCTAGTGTTTACAGAATGTATATCACTTTTTTTACTAAAACTATCTTTGTTTTTGTGAACATACATTAAATTTTCGTAAATATACTGAGAGGCCAAAGTTAATATATTAATTTCTTTAAATTTATCTCTAAGAGACTCTCTCGGTTTTAGATTGTAAATAGCTCTAATGGCCCTCTTCTGTAAAACAAAAATAGTTTCTGAATCAGCCGCATTTCCCCATAGCAAAATCCCATAAGACATTATGCTATGAAAATAACTAAAATAAACTAATCTAGCTGTCTCGACACTAGTGAGACCTCTAATCTTTTTTACAGCATAAGCTGCAGAACTTAGTCTGCTTGCTAATTTGGATATATGGGGGCCCCACTGAAGCTTTGCGTCAAGAGTGATGCCAAGAAAAACAGTGGATACAACAGGGCTCAATTCCTCCCCATTTAAAAACACTTTGGTATTCAGATTTTTAACATTCGTTGTTGTAAATTTAACACAATTAGTTTTATTTCCGTTCAAATGCAGATTATTAACGTTAAACCAATGCACTAATTTTGATAGAGCATTATTCACTTCGTCACATTTAAATGATTGACGTTTAAGTTTAAAAATCAAGGAAGTATCATCAGCAAATAATACTATATCATGACTATCCCCTACAAGGTGAGGTAAGTCATTAATATACACCAGAAACAGGAATGGGCCGAGAATCGAGCCCCGAGGAACACCCATTAGTACAGGTGACCCGGAAGAACTTTTACCATTGATAATAACCTTCTGCTTTCTATTACTTAAATATGAAATAATAAGTTCAAGCGCTGTGTTCTTGACACCATAGTACTGTAGCTTCCTGATTAATGTCTCATGGTGAACACAGTCGAAGGCCTTGGAAAGGTCACAAAAAATACCCAAAGCATCCTCTGAATTCTCCCATGCACAAAAAATATGTTTAATAAGCTCAACTCCAGCGTCAGTTGTCGAGCGACCCCTTGTAAAACCGAATTGATTTTTATGTAGCAATTTATTAATATTAAAGAACCTTAACATCTGATCTAAAATAATTTTTTCAAAAATTTTACTTAATGTTGGTAGTACAGAAATTGGTCTAAAATTGGCAGGGTCTATTGTACTACCAGATTTAAGTATAGGTATGACTTTACTATGTTTCATTAAATCAGGAAACACACCAGATTCGACGCTTATATTAAATATAGTGGCTAGATAAGGTGCTAATATATCTATTATAGATAAAATAACTTTAACGGAAATCCCCCATAAATCTGCCGTTTTCTTAACATCAATAGCTTTAAAATATTTAACGATATCTTTTGGCAGTACTCTATGGAATTTAAAAGTATTAGAACAAGCCTTTACATTTTGTTTGAGCAATGATTCGGCGACAGTAGGAGAAGAATTTAATGATTTTGTTGTCAAAAAAGAAACATTAGTAAAATGTTTCTCAAAATCCATAGCAACTTCTTGATCAGATCGCGTTAAATTATTGTTAATATTCAATTGAAAATCCGAGTTGCGTGGTTTGACCTTGCCCGTTTCACTACTTATTATTCTCCAGGTCATTTTAATTTTGTCGGATGCAGTTTTAATTTTGTTGCTTAAATGTAAAGCCTTAGCAGTGGAGCACACTTTTTTAAATATTTTAGAATATGTTTTTACATAATCTCTAAATATAACACTACTATTATATGATCTTTCTTCATAAAGCTCGTATAACCTTCGCCTACTTTTATAAATTCCTACTGTCGCCCATTCATTAAATGATTTGCGACTGTTAAAAGAGAAAGTTTTAGCAGTAAATATTCTACTAAATTCACAACTTATGATTTTAAATAATGTAGCACACATATGATTAGCACTATTTTTAAACGAAAGTGATGGAAGTCTTTTTATTATATGACTTCTAAACCTCTCCAAGCGATATTCATTTATTGGAACAAACACAACTTTCTTATTTTTCTGTTTTTTGTGTATGTAAGGTAGTGATACTAACTGTCCACAGTGATCTGAACTTAAATTTTTAATAATTGATTTATGCAAGGGCTTAACATCTGTAAAAATGTTATCTATACAGGTCGCACTAGGCCCAGCAATACGTGTTGGTTCTAAGAATAAATTTACAAGATTGTACGATTTAAGCAATGAGCTAAACTTAATACTAATGGAAGAAGTTTCAAGGAGATTGATATTAAAGTCTCCACATATTACAACAGACTTGTTCTGTTTACTAAGTTTGAGTAAAACTTCTTCCACAATCCTTTCAAAATGGTCATAACTAGCACATGGGGGTCTGTAAACACCTACAACAATGAGGTGCTCGAGCTCTACACAAGCCATTTCTACAGTTCGTTCAACTGAGAGGCTCACAATATCCTTACGTTCTTTATATAATAATGACTTATCTGCTAATATTAAGCAGCCACCACGTAAACTTTTTTCTCTATTGAAGGAACTGACCACCTGGTGATTTCTGAAATTAAACTTGAAATTATAATCTTTTAGCCAATGTTCAGTAATACAAAGGATGTGTATATTGTTACTATTTAAAAACAATTCAATTTCCAATTCTTTGCCCAACATGCCTTGTATATTTTGATGCACCAGGTGTAAACAATTTTTATTACTTATTTGTGGGCTGTATTCAAAATTAATTAAACTCTTATTATTGCTAGAGATTGCCTCTATTGTCTCATTCAATAATTTAAATTAGTTGGAACTGATTCCAAATTAAATGTCAAATGATTATGCTCAATAAAAGCAGTCTTGGTAGCCAAAAACTTGGCTGAGTTAAAAAGTAAATAATAAGATAGCACATTTGCTATCAGTCTTAAATTATATTTGGATAGGTAATACCTATCTTTTGTCCAAAACTTTTTTATTAAATTATTTATGTCAATAACATGAAATTTATGATTATTATCATTACAATTATATGTCAAATTTAAATTATTATTAAATATTAAATTATGCATTTGTATATTTAAATTATGTCTTAAATTATTTTCCTGTGGCAATCCCTGTATATAAGGCAGTGTAAACAAGACAATTTTGTGTACATTTAAGTTATTAAGTTGTTCAATATATCTTAATAACTGTTTGTTGTTTACACTGCCTTTTCTACCAACAATAATTATTATTGTACTATTTGGGCAACATTTTGTAACAATAATTTTATTTAGGATGTCACTAAAAGATGCTCCAGGCATGCAGCAATTTGTAACTTTTTATCCCTTTAGAGTTATTTAAAGTTATGCCTAGATTTTTTCCCATGTCATCGCTATAAACAATTATATTATTTTTAGTAATATTTGAGTTATTTATTATTTTAATATCCTCTGCTATGGCACTGTCATAGAGTTTTGGTGGTGGTATAATATTATCAGCACACACTGACTTTGAAGAATCTGGTATTAAGCGCTGACACTCACATTGATATTTAACTAAGGAGTCAAACCGCTCCTCATTATATTTACAAGTCTTTACCAGATTATCCATAGCCAATATGTGTTCTTTTATTTTATTTTGGGCTGATTTATATTTATTGGACACAGTTTGAAGGGAGTTCATAAGTGATAATATTTCTGATTTAAGGCACTCTACTTCAGTCTCATAACATTTTTTTATTTTATCCACCTCAATTGAATACAAATTAAGTTCACATAACAATGCTTGCTTTTCTTTACATACATTAACATAATTTTTGGTATTAATCTTATTTCTTATTAATTTTTGTACTTTCCTTATGTATTTATTAACTTTTATATACTTCTTCAATTTGGTTTTACTGCAATTAATCCTTACTGTGTTTCCTGAAGTGGAAGAGTCGTCACCAGTCAAGTCTATTGTTGCAGATTGCTGTAACATTCTTGAAGTATCACATTGCACAAGCTCAGAGAACAGGCTTTGAGTCTGGGAGGCTTTAAGGTTATCTATATATGTTTTAAATTGTGTTATTTGCTCATTAGCCTCATTCAACTGTAACTTCAATGCAGCAATTAACCTGAGACCTGTATGTATGTATGTACATATAATTGTCCCGGATCTGGATGTTTGTCCTTGTGCAATTTATGTTTGTAAACTGCCTCCACAATACAGGAGAAAATTCTAGTGTGGGGGTAACGTTTTAAAAAAAAATAGAATAAAGAGAATAAATAAGAGAGAATATTATCGCACATGTATTGTCATATTGTATAAAAGTAAATATAATGTTGTTCGAGCGCCACAAGGCCGGAGCATGTTCAGATGAGACAGCGCCATCTATTTCATACCATGTACAACAAAATAGCGACATCTAGATCGCCGTACTGTAACTAGGAAGTAACTTAACCATTGTATCGATCACAGAATGTGTTATCTATAGAACCTAAGCAATTAGTTCCATTGTAATACCGCTGTAATGTAATGGCGCTGTATGAAACTATAAATATAGAGAGCCTTGTCAAGCTCGTCCATTTTGATCGCATTTTGATCGCATTTTGATCGCATTTGATCGACTGCACACAATAAACAAATATATTCCAAGAGACCAGTCTTTGCTGTAACATATTTTTGGTGACCCCTATTGCAAGAAGGACATATTTTTGGTGACCCCTACTGCAAGAAGGGCAAAAAAAAAAAAAAAAAAAGAAAACGCAGAGGCCAAGCAGATATCCACAAGGAGAAGAGCGACGCCCGCCCGACCAAGCAACTCCGACAACGTGGCGCGTGGCACGTGGCGCGGTGGTGAAACAAACGTGCGAGGTGCGAGGCGCGAGGCTGCGAGGCTGCGAGGCTACAGAGCTTCGAGGCTGCCCTGGACACAAAAAACGAGCACGGGAACCGAGTGCCGTGCATCGTTGAAAAAGAAGAAAGAAAATCGGGTACCACAAGACTTCAATCGCCTGGTGAGACCTTTCCTTTCTTCTTTTACAAGCGAAGAGCTGCGATCTCCCTCACAGGACTGCAATTCGGCGTCGCTGTGTATCAATTTCTCCAATTGCGCGTGTCGTTCGAGTGGCACGTGGCACGTGGCGGCACGTGGTGTGCCGGTCAACCAACCAACCAAGGCGAATACGAAGCCAGCGGACAAGAGGAAACAGAGAAAAGTGAGCATCCTTTCTTATTCCTTCCTTTCCGTATTTTTTCTGGTTTAGTATACCCACTAATTTACTAGTAAAAATGTTTAGTGATGAGGCTAACGACAAGCCAACTCCTTTAGAGTGTCAAGAACTAAGGGAATTAAAAAAGAAGCGAAAATCCTATAGAGGAAAACTTACTATGTACTGCCATTTTGTAAAGAAATTTAGAGAAATTAACGTAGAAAAATTATCTGCCTCTCAAATATTAGACTTACAACTAAGAACCGAAGCTGTAGGGTCTATATACAATATTTTAGATACTATACAAGAAAGGATCGATGTATTGTGTACCGATATAGACGAGCAATTAGCAGACCGTCAAAAATATAATGATGCCTATTTTGAAAATGTAGCTCATGCTAAATTAATGATAAATTCCAAGCAATCCGGACATACCCCCAACCAAGTACAAGTTGTAAATGTTCAAAATAAACCAGAGACACAGGACATAATTAGATATCCTGAAATTTCATTACCATCATTTAGCGGAGGAATGAACGATTGGTTGGAATTTAGAGAAACTTTTGATTCACTAATTAACCAAAGTCAAATGAATAGCATTCAAAAATACAAATATCTACGAAGCTGCTTACAAGGTGGCGCTCTGGAGGTAGTCAGCTTACTCGAATTCACAAGCGAGAATTACTCCTTGGCTTGGAATCTACTCTGTGAGAGGTACAACAACCCACGTTTATTAATAAATAAGCATCTGAAAGGGCTTTTCAATATGGAAACAATTTCATTACAAGCTAGCTCTTTGAGGTCTGTCATAGATAATATATCCAAACATTTACGATCCCTAAAGTCACTTTCGGTACCTGTTAGTGAGTGGGACCTAGTAATTATACATTTTATTAGTTCCAAATTACCACTTTCCATACAAAGAAAGTGGGAAGAGCGGATTAGCTCGAAGGAGTTGCCTTCGTTGCAGGAATTTAAGGAATTTCTCCGCTCTCAAGCTGACCTGCTAGAAGTGTCACACTCCGACGAAGTAAGTTCTGACAGTCGCGACAAAAGGTCTTTGGTGGCCACGTCCTCCTCCGTTACTCCGAGACCAGATAAGCAAAATTTGCATCAATGTCCACAGTGCAAAGGTAAGCATTATATTAATCAGTGCCCAGGATTTTTAAGTCTGAGTCCAGTGATGCGCATCCGCGCCGTCAAAGGGTCAAAGCTCTGCCTCAACTGCCTGAGCCCTAACCATGCAGTGATAAACTGTCGCTCATCAACGTGTAGGCAATGTCAAGGTAAGCATAATACACTTCTCCACATACCTACCGAAGGTACACAACACCAGCAAACAATTCAATCACATCCAACAACGCTACTAAACTCGCATTTGGCGCATACAAATCAACAAACTAATCATACCGAGAACAAAACGCAGCGATCAGCTGGCGTAACCAATGAGTATATACCCACTACTACACAGCCACAGACTAATAAGGCATTTGCACAACCGAGTGCAAACAAATCAAACAGTGCGCGGTCTATGGCTGCCGGACCAGCGACACTTACGAATACGGTGACTTCACATGTCGTACACAACAAAACTATTTTTCTCTCCACCGCTCGTGTCTATGTTTTTGACAGTAAAATTAAACGTCACACTTTACGAATTTTGCTGGACTCGGGATTCTCACCCCATATGGGTGGTATTTGGGAGGCAGCCGTCAAAGGTGTTAAGTTTCACTTAAAAAGGACATTAAATCAAAGTTTGTTAACGTATGAGGAGTTCGCTACTCTTTTAATAGAAATTGAGGGAATACTAAACAGTCGACCCCTTTGCCCCCTCCCTACTTCCGACACAGACATAATCCAAGTCCTTACCCCTGCTCACTTCCTCATTGGAAGACCGATTACTTCTCTGCCAGACTTCGAATACAAAGACATACCGATGACGAGATTGAAACACTTTCAACAACTCCAACAGATGTACCAGGGATTCTGGAGAAGATGGTCACGTGACTACGTGGGGCTCCTTCAGCAGCGAAGCAAATGGCGAAGCTCCAAAGGGCCCAGTCTGGCTGTCGGCACGATCGTCCTAGTCAAAGACGATCGCCTCCCTCCCTGTCTTTGGGCGCTGGCGAGGATCATCGCAGTACACCCGGGCCCTGACAACACTGTTCGTGTCGCAACGATGAAGACGTCGAAGGGAGCCATCATCAAGCGTAGTTTCAACTCGATTTGCCCTTTACCAACGGACTGTTATTAGTGTCTAGTTTATAGGTACCTAATACTAGTATATAGGTAGTCATCATTAAGCATATCCTAATTAAGTTTCAATATGTTATTTAAGTACATAAGTTTACTTTACATTTCTTGCAAATAAATATTGGTTTCAAAGTAGGGATCAAGTTTAGGTAGGTAATAAAATGAAAGCCTTTCCTATTGTTCAAACTTAGCTTAAGGGTGTTTCACTTATTTTGATTTATTTAATTTTCATTCATTTAGATATGCCCAGGTCATGGACAAACTGTTTAGAAAGCTCGGCAGTTTCTTTGTGACAGGGTAAATATTTGGGTAGGTAAATTACCAAAGAGTAATTTAAATTTGCAATTTGGTTTTGAAATGGTAATATTAGTTTACCTATTTACTTTCTTCAATTTGAAATTACCATTTCAAGGCCGGAGCATGTTCGAGCGCCACAAGGCCGGAGCATGTTCAGATGAGACAGCGCCATCTATTTCATACAATGTACAACAAAATAGCGACATTTAGATCGCCGTACTGTAACTAGGAAGTAACTTAACCATTGTATCGATCACAGAATGTGTTATCTATAGAACCTAAGCAATTAGTTCCATTGTAATACCGCTGTAATGTAATGGCGCTGTATGAAACTATAAATATAGAGAGCCTTGTCAAGCTCGTCCATTTTGATCGCATTTTGATCGCATTTTGATCGCATTTGATCGACTGCACACAATAAACAAATATATTCCAAGAGACCAGTCTTTGCTGTAACAAATGTATTATTTCTATACAATTATTTTATGGTAAATATTATTATTTACGTTGTATGTGTACTTCATATATTTAGAATAGTGGTTTGTGAATATTAAATTATTATGAAAAATCCTTTAAAATGTGGCTTTTTAGTAATTTCTTAAAAGTGGGCAGGGATTTTTTTTTGATAGGATAAGGGTGACAAACGAGCACACAGTCCACCTGATGGTAAGTGGTTGCTGCGGCCCATAGACATCTACATCTATCCTCGTTTGTGAATCAAAATGCAGATGCGTTGTCACCCGTGAAGACTAAGATGGAATGCCTCATTTCCAGTAAAAAGGGCCTCCGGCCACCTGCACTCACCAAGCGAAACGCAGAGGTAAACCTCTACTTCACGCTGGTATTCTGTGAGGTCGTGGTAACATCCCGGTTCGAGCCGGCCCATCCGTGCGACAGCAAAACTGCCGCGTGGCTCTACCACTGTTAATTTTGGAGGATTTGGCTTCTTTAATGTTTTTAGGTAATTTGTTGTAGTTTTGAGTTCCCTCGTAGAGAATACTTCTTATCAAATAGTTTGTTCTATGTATTTTCAAACATAGGTTATTAGCCTGCCTTTTCACACGTTTATGGTAATCTATCTTTTTTGTAAATGTTATTTGAGAGTGAGTATCTTTAGTAAGTATTTTTCTAATAAAAATGCATATTTTATATTTGTACGTTTGGGCTATGTTAAATAACTTTGTTTCTTTATATATTTGAATGGTAGTTGTTAAGTAGTTATATTAGAATGATATTTTTATAATTTTATTTTGTTTTACTTGTAGTTTTTGCAGGGTTGATTTAGTGGCTGAGCCCCACACCTCAATCAAATAATCTAAATGAGGCTTGACCAAAGAGTTATATATGGTATATTTGACATGTCTCAGGAGACATCGAATTATTGTTTTTAAAGCTCCTGTTAATCATCATCATCATAATCATCATTACAGCCCTTCACAAGTTCACTGCTCTAAGTCTCCCCCAAAGAATGCCACAAAGTACGGTCCTGAGCCACCTGCATCCATCGACTTTCTGCATATCTTACCAGGACCTCACTCCATCTAGTGGGGGGACGCCCTACACCTCACCTGCCGGTACGAGGCTGCCACTCGAGAACCTTTCTTCCCCATCGGTTGTCGGTTCTTCGAGCTATATGACTGGCCCATTGCCACTTCAGCTTATTAATCCGTTGGGCTATGTCAGTCGCTCTGGTTCTACTCCGGATATCCTCATTTCTGTGTTTATCACGCAGAGAAACTCCGAGCATAGCCCTCTCCATAGTTCGCTGAGCGACCTTGAGCTTCCTCATCCGGCCAGCAGTGAAGGACCACGTCTCAGTTCATCAATGTCATCACTGGCAACACGCACTGGGTGTACAGTCTCGTTTTCAAGTTTTGAGGTATACCTGACGAGAAGATGTGCCGTAATTTCCCGAACGCTGCCCAACCGAGTTGAATCCGTCGATTGACCTCTCGGTCGAAGTTGGACTTACCTAGTCGAACTATTTGTGCCAAGTAAACATACTCGTCAACAACTTCGAGCTTAGTGTTCCCAACAACTACCGGCATAGGTGTGACATGGACATTAAACATGATCTTTGTTTTGTCCATGTTCATCTTAAGACCTATCCGTTGGGAAACACTATTGAGGTCATTGAGCATAGTGCTTAGGTCCTCCAGCGATTCTGCCATAAGAACTATATCGTCGGCAAATCGAAGGTGAGTGATGTACTCGCCATTGATGTTGATACCGTATCCTTTCCAGTCCAGAAGCTTGAAAACGTCTTCCAATGCAGCGGTGAAGAGTTTCGGGGATATGACGTCACCCTGTCTTACACCTCTCTGCAATTGGATAGGTTTCGTACTCTGGTTCTGTACTCGGATAGCCATCGTAGCCCTACTGTACAAGCACTTCAACACTTCGATATACCGACAGTCAACTTGGCACCGCTGAAGGGACTGCAGCACCGCCCAAATTTCGACGGAATCAAAGGCTTTCTCATAGTCCACATACGCCAGACATAGTGGCAAATTGTACTCCTCGGACTTCTGACTTCTCCTGTTAATGAGTAGGTCTTACTATGGATCTTTTCAATATGCTGTTTCCAGGTAAGCTGACTGTCAAGAACAAGACCTAAATATTTCTCGTTATTAACTTTAGTTAGTATTTCACCATCGATAGTAAGAAGATTGTGACTTTTAATTTTTTTATTTTTTGCTGAGAAGATTATATATTTTGTTTTTGAGGCATTGATTGTTAGTAAGGTTGACTGTAACCAGGTGTATCATATGTTTAGGTCATGCTGAGCTTCACTTAGTACTGATTCTAATGAGTGGTCAAAATAGAAGAGGCTAGTGTCGTCAGCATATAAAGTGATATCTCCCTTTAGTCCAATTTCAAATATGTTGTTTACATGAATAAGGAACAACAAGAGTCTCAATATTAATCTCTGTGGAATGCCACAATTAACTAGTTGGGGGTTACTTTGCTGATTATTAATTTTAACAACTTGAAATCTATCAGAAATATACGATTTCAAAATATCATTTGTTTTTCCTGTGATACCTATGTCATGGCTGACTGTGTCAAAAGCCTTTTTTAGGTCAGTAAAAATACCTAAAGTAATTTTTTTCTGATCAATATTAAGTCTTATGTTGGTTACTAAATCAAGAGTTGCTGATACAGTGTTAAGACTGGGCGGAAGCCATATTGCTTTTTATAGAGGTAATCAATAGAAGTCAGGTAGTCATATAGTTGTTTATGTAGTATTTTTTCAAGTACTTTCGATATTAAAGGAAATACCGATATAGGCCGATAATTGTTTGGGTCTTGTTTGCTTCCGGTTTTGAATATAGGACTAACCTTTGCAATTTTTAAGGTGTTTGGGAAATAGCCGTCACTTAAAATTTATTAAAACAAAATGCGAGGTTTTCTGCTATATTGTCTTAAATACACTTTAAGGATTTTGTGTTTATGCCATCTAAACCGGAACTAGCATTAGAATCTAGGTCTTTTATTATTTTCAGTACCTCGTCTGCGGTCGTTGGGTTTGGTTTTGTTAATTCAGAATTGTTGTTTTTAGGTTTTTTGTATGACAGTGTTTATGTTAAACTTTTCTGGTATTTTTGCGGTATTTTATTTGCAAGTTCAGTACCTATTGTGGTGAAAAATCTGTTAAAATACTCACAAATTGCTTTAGTGTTTGAGATTTGACCATTGGGTTATTGATGTTTAAAGACCTTAGGCCTGTCAAACCCGTTTTAGTGATTGTGTAAAGCTTGTAAAAAAACAGATAAAGATTGGGCGCGTCTCACTGACAGAGGTAGGGAATTCCATAGACGGATTGCTTAGATAGTAAACGACCTGTCAAAAAATTTGGTATTATTGGCAGACATTTTTAATGTAATTTTTTTTGATGATCTCAAAACTTTCGAATGGAAATAGTGAAGGAATTCAAAGCGATCCTTACGATGAGAAGGATAGGAAGGATTAAAGAGAACATTGTAAAGAAGTGACAGAATATGAGCAAGACGAATGGGAAGCCACTTGAGCTTATTACGAAAACAAGAAACATGATCTCATACAAAAAATTTGAAGATGCTCAAGTTTATCAAGTTGCTTTTCGGTAAGATCAAGATAGCTGACATCTGCATAGTCCACAATTGGGAGAAGCAGAGATTGTGCAAGCGCAATTTTAGTGGCAGTAGGTAGAAAGTTCCTTAATCTGATCAATGATCGAGCAGCTCCAAAGAGTTTACGACTAACTTCCTGTATTTGAGGATCCCATGATAGGTTCCTGTTAATATAAATTCCCAAGTACTTGACTTTTTGGGATACAATTTCCATCAAAAATAACTTGAGGTGCTTGAGATAGGTCAGATTTTCCTATCACATTCGAACTTACAATAATAGTTACCTGAGTCTTTAGGGGTTATCTTCAAGCGATATTTTTTTGCACTTATGGTATAAGTTGTATAACTTTTATAAACAATAAAACAATGAATTATATCTTATCCTCTGGTTGACAGGTGTGAGTGTTTGTGATTTTGGAATTACAGTACATATAAATATATGACTTATATTACATACATTCATTTCGCGCTATGAGATGCTTCTTCTTCTTAATAACTGGCTTTACGGCTCTGGGATCTAGCCCTTCTGAGCCTGAAGTTACAATATATGATAATAATTATCCTTCATAGTATACTGCTCCACAATATGTTGATGCGTCACATTGTGCAGCCCTTGGGAGATTTTGACGGCAACCTGAGCCAGCAGACAGCTGACAGTGGGCGATGGTATCTCAAGGCGCCTAAGCAGACAGATACCTTATTTTGAGAATCATATCACAATCAGATCTCTTGTTTCACAGTTTCCACTAATAGTTCACATGCGCAAACACTTAATACACAAAATCGCACCACTTTTACATTTCAAAGTCTACTTCAAACCATTATTTAAACAATAATACACGAGCAGCAAACCGCCGCCGGTCATGTTCCCGCCAAAACTCGATATGAGATGCGCGAGTATGTTGTGCAGAGAGTAGGTATGTTTACGTGGTAGAGCCATGCTGTAGCTATATTGTGGTTGCAGCACGAATGGGTCGGCTCGATCGGGGTAGGACCACGCTCGCACAGAACACTAGCATAAAATAGCAGCTCAATGCTGCCGTGTTTCGTATGGTGAGTGTAGAGAACCGGAGACCCTTTTTCCTGGAAACGGGGCCTTCCATCTCAGTCCTCAGTGGTGGCGGCGCATCTGCATTTTGATTCTTAATTGAGGATAAATGTAGATGTCTATGCGCCACAGCATCCACTTACAATCAGATGGACTGTGTGCTCGTTTGTCACCCTTAATCTATAAAAAAAAGAGAGACCCATGACGGCTTCACTTTTTTTAACGATTGATTTTACTACCTATTTTGCATAGCGTGCCCTATATATGAAACGATTCTAATATATAGAATATACTCCAATATACTCCAAAAAACTTTATTTTCAAAGTAAGCGAATCACGCCCTAAATTTAATGTACGAAGAAGAATTCGACACTCATCAGTGCAGCTTAAATTATTAAATTTAAATTTCTAAAAAAAATAACTTTTCATTTTAGATATTTATTTTACCCTTTTCAGTGGACTAAGAAATATTACAACCTCAATGTAATCTAAATTGTTACATTAAAAAATTATCTCTTTTTCCCACCCTTAAGGGTGAAATTTTGTCTACTGTAACGGTTATTCTACATATTTAATAAAAAAAAGTATCGTCAAATTTGTTTCACAATTGACAGAAGATATTGCGTAACATACGAGTACATGCAAAAAACACAATCGATTAGCAAGACTTCACCATTTTCGAAGTCGGTTAAAAAAAATTGACTAGTTATCTTAAGCGTCAATCACTTCGATCAATCATGATTGATGTTTGAATGATAGAATAATTTCGACATTACACGCTCATTCTGACTGATCGAAAATTCAAACTGAAAATTTCAGAGGAAAAGGATGGATATTCATAAAAAAAGGGCTGTGTTGCAATTTTCATTGCAATTTTGTGTAGAAACCGTGTAAAAAGAAGGCGCTGGGTAAAAGACTGGCTTTTAAAGAGGGATTTCTATACCCACATTAACTTATTGACATACGTACGGGTTTCAAAATAAGATAAAGACTATGCAAATTATTTTCACATGAAAGAGGCTTGTTTTGATAAGTTACTGGTCTTGGTAACACAATGCGAAAAGCTATAATTCCCGAAGAAAAGCTAGGAGCAACGTTGCGATATCTCGGAACTGGTAGAAGTAATGAAGACATGAATTTTTCAGTAATCATGTCACCAGCTGCTATTTCTGAAGTAATTACGGATACATGTCGGGCAATTATTTACGTTTTACAGGACAATATGCAGGTAAGCAAAAAAAAAAGAAATAAAACTACATTTCAATATGTTTATGTCGCACTTTAATCTTAGCAATAATTATTTTGGTACATACAAAGATATTGAGATGTCAAAATTTTTTAGATGTTCGACAGCGGTTTCAATACGATTATGAAAAAGTTTGTAAATGATTAAAAAAATGATTCCAACAAGTTTTCTATAATCGTATTAGGGACCGCGGTCAAACCCCCAGGTTCTAATTAGTTTAAAAATTAAGGTTTAAATTCAGAAAAGAGTGAAACTATGTTATTGCTTTTTTTTTACTTATTATAAGCCAATTTTTGACCATAATTCCACCTGGTGGTAAGTGGTGATGCAGCCTTAGATGGTAAATCGCCTAGATTGTATTCGGACGGAAAGATAGACGCCGGCAAATTATTCCACTCCTTTGCTGTACGCATTACAAAAGACGAAGCAAACCGTTTGGTTTTAATGCGTGGAATATCGACAACAAAGGGATGACGACCCGCCGACTGCCTGGTTGTCCGATGGTGGAAAGGAGAGGGAGGAATTAAAGCGTGTAATTCCTGTGCACACTCACCGAAATGCATCCTTATAGAATGCCGAGAGACTGTGTTCGAGGCTGACAAAATTGATTTCAAGCAAATCAAGGTCACAAATGAGCCTCTTAGCAGGTCTCTTTACTGATTCCAACGCTGCCAGGTGGCATTTTACAGGATCAGCCCATATGTGACAGCCGTACTCCATGCACAACCGGACTTGCGCTTTATATAAGGTAAGAAGCTGTCCCGGCGTGAAGTACCGCACCCTTGCAAGGACACCAAGTTTCCTTGCGGCTGTTTTGGCTCTGGACTCAATGAACCGCCCATAGTTTAGGTTCGGAGACAATACAATCCCTAACAACTGAAGGCGGTCAGTGTACTCCAAGGATACATTCCGGAAAGTAGGAGCCAAGGTGAGCGGGCTCCATTTAGCGGTAAAAAGACACGCTTGTATTATGGAGGCGTTAAACCTCACGAGATTGACATCGCCCCATTCGGAGACTGCCTGTAGTGTGAGACTCACACGCTCAACCATAGCCTCTCTTTCTGACTGGATTTGATCCCGACTGGCCCAGGCGCTTGGTTGGTATCTCTCCATAACTGTGCTGTCGTCTGCATACCCATAGACACCGGGAATGAGCAGATCATTTATATGAATAAGAAAAAAAACAATAAGAAAAATCGTAATATTTAATATCATTTTACCTATTTTAATTGATAAAAAAAAATTAACGTTGCTAACGGTGCTTTTATGAAACTTCAAATATCAACGCGATGTGATCCTTATTTATTTAAATAGCTTTAGGAAAGAAGCTTACCTTTTATATTTATTCGTATACTCTGGGTTTTTCGTGTCCCACAACTCGCGGAGAACCTCAAAATTTAAAACGAAATCTTTTTCTGGCTGAAGCACGTTTGGCGGCAGTGGCAACGAGCTGCGCGAGCGCGCTGAAGCTGCCTCTTCAATATATTCTGCATCCGCCTCCATTGCTGTCGAAGCGTTGACTGACGCATATTGACTAAATGCCATTACACATTCAATCAAAATGACAATATTGATGATTTACGATGATTGATAGTTGATTTACGTAAAAATCTAAATATTCAGATATTAGTCAATTAATTTCATACAACCGTCAATCACCGCATTACACGGTAGGTTATTCGTCAATCACAACCGTGATTGCTGTAGAACTGACAGCAAAACCTACTGTGTAATGGGCACTTTAGAAATAAAATGAATCATAGACATGAAGACGTGATACGAACATAAAAACTTTTTAACAAAAAAATTAAACCGCCGAAAAAACTGAAAAGCAAAAAAATAATAAACCTTTTTATTTAAACCTTAATAACTAAGTTCTTAAACTAATTTAAGTATACCTAAGTATATATTTTTGTAATTATTTTTAGTTTTTAATAAACCTTAATAACTAAGTTCTAAAACTAATGTAAGTATACCTAAGTAATTTTGAGTCGGCGCCAAACAAGCAAATTAATTAATAATGTAAAGCGTGATGCGAGGCATTGTTAATTTGATTTAGTTATTTCTTTTAATTTACGGTAATTTACTGGTCTTTGTTCATCGATTGTTTAAGAACTAAGTTATTAAGGTTAAATAAAAAGGTTTATTATTTTTTGCTTTTCAGTTTTTTCGGCGGTTTAATTTTTTTGTTAAAAAGTTTTTATTTTATAATTTTTCGTGGCTATAATCTACTAATTACTACATGCTTAATTTTTGATTACTTTCAAATTAGTTACCTACCTTACTTTAGTTATTAACTGTTATATAACCTTACTTTAACTATTTTTTGTTGTAAAATATAAATACTTAAAAAAACAGGCTTTATATACCACCATGGGTAGGCCTCCAAAAAATGCTGCTCGAATGAGAAAGAGATATTTAGAAGAATGTAATAATGAGAAAAATAAAGTGTGGGAAGCAAATAGAAAGGAATTAGATAAACACGTTAACAGGAGAGTTTAGATCATCGCAAGGAAAGACTGTAAGCATAAGAAGGAGACTAAAAGATAGCGATGGTTTTGTGAAGTGGTAGCAACTTTTCAAGGTACGAAGGGTTATGGCGACATTGAGCGCAGGATGTTGCCGATAATTTTATGCTGAGTGGTAACGGTTCACAAATTACAAAGTACGACCCTTGATAAAGCTGTAATCGACCTCGGAAAGAAAGTGTTTGCCAAAGGGCAGGTATATGTGGCACTGAGTAGAAAACTTGAAGGTATTACTTTATCTGATCTAGAGCCAAATAAGGTATTACACAAACCTCACGATGAACGAGCTTTATCAGAAATGCAGAGACTGAGAGGTCTACACACAAGAGACTGACAGGTCTAAAGCTCATTCATCGTGAGGTTTTTTGTAATGTAATGTAATGTAATTATTATGTAATGTAGTAATACACAACTCAGCATTAGAATATGTGAGTAAACAATGAATCACCCCTATTTTACCACCCTTAGGGTAGACTTTTTGTTTTCAAATTTATATGGGACCAATGTCGGGGTATACCCTATCTAATAAAACAAAAATTATCAAAATCGGTTTACTATGTAAAAAGTTATGCGTGGTCATACATAAAAAAAATATACACGTCGACTTGGGAACCTCCGTTTTTTCGTCGGTTAAAAATTGATGATAAGTCTGCACTTTAACAAAGAGGCGGATTTTTCCATTTCTAATATCTATGTTCCCAGCAATGGTACGTTTATAGTCAATAGGTAATCCAGAGATATTAATGATCACTTGCTTTCCGTAACAATTCAGAAGTTGAATAACAAACCCGTTGGGGTTATCAAACAACTAGAAACTTGTAACAAGTTTCATATAAAGCTGGGTAAATCAAATTATAACGCTATTTGGTATCAATCCCTGTAATAAACCACACCTGGCAGAAGTACCAAATTTCAGAGTTGGAAATCTTTGTAGCCTGAAATTGTAATATACTATTTTTGATAGTCCAACATTGCAACTATCACACTTACTAGACCCACACTGCAGCTATATTATGGTTGTAGCAGGAATGGTTTGGGCCGGGAAAGGATTGCGCTCTCACAGGCTAACATAGGAGCTTTTTTTAAATAAACGTTTGTGGTAAGGTTTATTTTAAGGATTTTTCTATGATTTCTACCTGTATCGTGGAGGCAGTTTACAAACATGTATTTCACAAAGAGGAACATTCAGACCCGGGATAATTAATTGTAGGCCATACAAATACTTGGTACAGGCTGGATTCTGGCCCGCAGCCCACAGCGCTGCAACTTATTGCTAAGCAACTGCGCCACGGGGTCGTCAAAGCTTAATGCCGCTCAGCTTCGTATGGTGAGTGTAGCAAACCGGCGACAGTTTTTTTACTGGAAAGAATTCATTTCATCGTAGTTAGGGGTGACAAGACATATGCATTTTCAATCTAAAACAAGGATAAATGTAGATGTTTATGGGCCATAGTATTCAACTACACTCCGATGACTGTGTGCTCGTTTGTCAACCTTACATCTAAGTAAGAAATATCTGAAAAGATACAGTAAAAAAAAATACACTACAGTTGTTAAAACTGACATCTAGAAAAACGCGATATATTATCCCGAGACTGGTGCAATGTTTTAAGAGGAATAATCTAGAACATTCATTGCCTGTAGTACACTGGAGTGGTTGGGCATTAACATTACTAGAATGAGCTCCATTGTTACAACTGAAGCATTTGTTATACTAATGCATCGCAATGAAATGCTTGACAATGGATCGTATATATTTTATTTCTTCTACGGTTTAAACATAATGCTTACATAAACAAATGGTAAAGAATTTAAGTTTGGATATGGAAATTAAAAAAAAAAACTATCCGTCTCTATGGATTTTCTATAGTTACCAAGCTTGGCAGGCGGGGTGGGCATTGCAGTTTATTATAGTTTTGAGTTGTTGTCAGAAATATGCTGCTATCTGCTATCCATCTCCTGTTTCAGTTTCCTTCTGTCTCATTATGATATACGGTAATGGGTATTCTTACACCACCACTACACGGGTGTGAAGTATGAGTTTACATTTTTCATTGGAATTATATTTTTCATTAGCCCTTTACAGCCCACTGCTGGACATGGGATTTTCCCGTTGTAGGAGGATTTGCTTTAAGATGGATTAACGATCACAGTAGGTACAAGACATTTCGCACCTTTGACGCTGATGTCCATTGCCGGTCTAGATATTTTACGTCTAGCTTAAACGAGATGGCTGTACCCCCATATGTGTTTGTATTTATTTATTTTTATGCAATGTCATCCACTGCGGTGCTTGAATCAGATTTGAAGGGTTAGTGAGCTAGTATTTCAAATTTAGATTAGATTGCTATATATATATATATATATATATATAAATATATATATATATATATATATATATATATATATATATATATATATATATATATATATATATATATATATATATATATATACATATATATATATGTGTGTATATATATGTTATTTTTTATTTTTGATGTTATCTTTTGTTGGTGTACAATAAAGAGTATTGTATTGTATTGTATTGTATATAGGTGCAAAATTATTGATTACAACGAACATAAAACAAATAAGGGTACAGATGTAAAATCTTAGGCTCAGATTTATCTCCGCAACGTTCTAGAAAGAATGCGTCCGGTGAAATGATTAAGCAATCAATTACTTTGCACCGAACGAAGATATGTAATCAAGAGGTATGTTACTTTAGGATGCCTGTCGTTTACATGTAATGGTTTCATCCAGTTTTTTCCAGGAGTTATTATTAATCCGCCCTACAACGGGAGATACCCATAACAAGCAGATAATCTGTGCGGGTTGGTGAATAAACCAAGTCTACATTTACGGAAAATGCCAAGAAAATATTATAGTCATTACAGGAAATCATCTATTTTAATTTGCAAAAGGTCACTGTCTAGTTATGGGCTAATAATATGTATAAGAATTATTATAGATCTAGTAATTTTAGATCCCGCTGCAACAATTACTAGGAGGTATTTCTTATCTGTCTATTAGACCGTCCGGGTGGGTACCCTATTCCTGGCGTCAAAAAGTAGTGATTTTCAGATATTTTTATGATGATGCTAATTTTACAAATATCCACAAACAAATTTACAACAAATGACATCAAGCACCCCACGCTTTTTTACTATAATAGAATTTTTTTATGTTAATCTTATTTTAAACTTATTGAAAATTATTTTCTACTTTTTAGTTCGGTTATCTGCAAAAGTGTGATTTTTTTAGTTTTTTTAAACTAAAATTATTTTTTTATTTTTTAGTGCGGCTAACTACAAAAGCGTTTTTTTTGGGACGAAGTTCTTTTAGGATGCTGATTGAACTGGCAGAAATCGTAGTTGTTTTATGTATTATTCGCAAATCCTGAGTATCCTGGCAAGGGTAATGGGACAAGCTATTAAAATTATTACACTGTTTTCAGTCCTTGATAAGTGTGCGAAGTTTCGAATCAAACCGACGTTTTGAAGACGATGAAAATCACATTCAAAAATTCAATTACATAGATACATACCAAGCTAATAAAACCGCGTTAAAATGTAAGCAATAATCGCTTCACAAGATAGAAGAAGCTCCTAGGGCATTAGGGATGCTTCCGTTCTGAGTAATTTATAGTGAGCTCTTAGCCCATTTAACACCAAGGCTCATTTATACTCTGATGATTTATTATTTTTACCAGTGTGATCAGTTTGTATTAAACCTAATATTGGAATTCTCACGAAAGTTAGATTGCACGGGGACTGCAGTAAAACTGATCCGTACATAAAATTTACATATTGGAACAAAGCCAAAGACGTTATAAAATGGAGTTTTTAAATAAGATAACGAAGAAAGATATTAATTTCCTTTTAAATAAAATGAACTAAGACAATACGAAAATATTGTACTTTATTTAAAATTCCTAAACGAAAGTTTTATTGCACATTTCCTTAATTTTGTCGAAACAGCGAAGCCATATTTTACATGTTTTCGTTAGGCGATTGGTCAACCCTTTTCTTTCCTTTTTTAACAGGGATGACAAACGGGCACACAGTCCACCTGGTAGTAAGTGAACGCTTTAGCTCAGGGGTTCTAAGACTTTTTTAGTTCCCGGCGCACTTACAGATTTAGTATTTAGTTTGGGTGTCCTAGCAAGTTGAAATAGGGTACAATATACTAGGTAGCTAAGCACAAAAATTAGAACATGCGCGATATGAAGCTGAGTTTTTGTGTTTATACTGGCACACAAGAATGCATTTATAAATAAAATACAATGGTAACTTAGTCATTGAATGTGAGGTGTGAACTTGGTGATCACCATACGTTTTTCAAAGCGTGGGATAAGGCTTGCCACCACTACTCCCATTTCATGTTCCACTTTTTTTTTTGAGCGACATTTGCTCTTTATTTACATCTACAGCTAGATTTATTTTGTACCCGCTGATACCTAAGACTAAGATGGAATGCCCCCTTTCTAGTAAAAAGGCTCTCCGGTTCGCTACAGCCATCATACAAAAGACAGCCGCATTAAGGTGCTAGTTTTCGCTGTTATTATGTAACCTACGCGCTACAACCATAACATAGCTGCAGTTTCTTTACGACACCACGTAATCTTGTGATATCGTAAAGACTGTCAGTAATAAATAGGCCTTTGCATGTTCCTTTTAAAAATATAACTGTAGTGTTTGTTCAAAAGCAACTGTAATTCTCATCAGCCGTATGGGGTGCTCACACAACTCTGCTGCATTGGGGGATAATATAATTCATATAAAGCGTACCCTAATTAAAAAAAAGCAATCGAGTAAAGGATACAAAAGCCTGCCCTAAATAAACTTGATTCGTAAAAGCCCAATGACTCGGATGTCAATTGAAATACCTTTTATATATATAGAGGTCAGTGCTTTTACGAGATGTAATAACGCTATAGCAGTTGCATGGGAACATAGAAAAATAACGTCATAGCTGCCAATTACACATCATATTTGTATAAAAAGTATTGAATAAAACTATATTTATGGATTTTACCACGTTAAATTTTACTTATTTTGAATTCCCGACGTTTCTGGTGCAAGGGGACCATGGGTGCTGCAAAACACCCGAAACATTGAGAATTAAACATAGGTAAAACCAAACGCGATAAAATGTGTAAAAGTAGTTTTATTCCTTTTTGATTTTGATTCTTTTTTTACTAAATAAGCCTTATCTCAGAAATAATCTCATATATTATTTGTTATATAAAATTTGGAGAAATAAAATCCAACCTCAAGAGGCAAATAAAGTTTTTCGTGTAACTTTTTAATTGACATTGAACGTGTGATATTTCTTCATTATCATCACAGCTTTCATTTCACAAGACATGAATACAGCTAAGTAACGCCACAAAGCCACCAGCATCCATCGATGATATGATGGTATTTTATATTTCTTAGTCCATTCTTTTCAAAAAAATTTGTAAGCCGATGCGAAACAACTAAAAAAATTTGTAATAATAAACCTAGGGCTTCATACAATATTTCTTAACACCGACTTTAGATTGTCAATTATTTATTCTTTTTAGTTTGATTAACTAAATAAGAAAGTAAATCAAATTGTACGTGGTAGAGTCATGTTGCAGATATATCAATTGTTTAATTGTAGCACGAATGGGTCGGCTCGACAGGGGAAGGATCACGCTCTCACAATACCAGCGTAAAATAGCAGATTAATGCAGCTGTGTTTCGTATGGTGAGTGTAGAAAACCGGAGACGCTTTTTACTCAAAAAGAGGCATTCCATCTTAGGCCTCACGGCTGACAACGCATCTGCATTTTGATTCGCAAACAAGGATAGATGTAGATGTATATGGGCTACAGCAACTACTTACCATCAGGTGGACTGTATGCTCATTTCTCACCCTTATTCTATATATTAAAAAAAAAACACTTACTTTAGAGCTACGCCGCGCCTGGCATTCTGGAGAATGCCACTTGCTGTATGATATGGTAATGCTGCTGTTGCCTCACGTCACTATTTTATTCAGTGTCCCGTCTGAGAACTACGACATTCAGATCAAGTGTTACCTGCCACGTATCTAGTTTCCCTCATTCCCAGGGAGTGACTGTTAGAAAGCTTCTCCTTACGATGAAAGTGTATGAATGTTCTTAGTGAAACCCGATATCAAAAACTGTAGCTAGAGTATTTTGTATTTGGAAGGTAGATTTGACATTCATTATTACGTCTAAAATATTGCTCGTAAGATACAGATAGGCGTACTGTAGTCCGTATCTCAGTAACTATATATCAAACTTTAGGCAAAATTTCTCACATTTATTACAGTTACTTAGAATAATAAAACACCATTTGTCACCGCAATTAACTCTTGTATCTCAGTAGAGACCACAAACTGCTTAAGTCGAGACATTGAAACGTGGCTTTGCGGCTAGCCAGTGATCCGTGCAGTTTGTCTTTGTTTAAATGACAAGCAAGGATTCCACTACAGTATAATTTCGTGCTATTAAAGCATATTAAGACTTCTTTTTCAAGAAAATGGAAACATTTGTTTGTATATATTTTTGTTTATGGACTATCAATATGACAAAATGTTACGTAATAAGTATTCATATTTTTATTTATAACAACTTAAATCTAAAATAAAGTCTGCACATGCCATGTTTTCTTATCCACCCAGGGTTAACAGGCAGAGAATGGAGAAGGCATTAACTCCACCCCTCGTAAGAGCTAAGGTGTTTGCAATAAAGAATAAATAAAAAAATATTAGTTACGGGTGAACACTTTATTTTTTAACAACGATACGCCTTGGTTGTCGACATTCCATCATCATCACTTTACAACCTATCAAAGTCCACTGATGAACGTACAACTCCCTCATAAGGGGGATACAATAGTTGGTTTGGTAACCGCAGTTTTTTATCATCTAGCTGTTAATTAGGAAGACGCCGCGGCCAATCTCCTGATTTGTTTTACCCCGTCGCTTCCTACGATATCCACGGGACGATATGGGGTAGTGGATATTTTTATACCGCCAAATGTTCCAATTTACCGTGTGTACCGTGAATTACGGTTGCCAACTCGCCTACCTGGCACGCACGCACGCACACACGCACGCTTGCACGCACGTACGCACACACGCACGTACACATACACGCACGCACGCACGCACGCACGTACGTATTGTACGCATGCACGTACGTATTGTACGCACGCACGCACGCACTCACGTCCATCCAGCTAAGGCAAAATAGCTGGGTCTCGGATAGATGCCAATAGATATCATCATTACAGCCTTTCATAAGTCCACTGCTGAACATAGACCTCCCCCAAGTCAAAATCAGTCAAACTGCCAATAGATATAATTCATTAGATTATTATCTAGGAGGATTCCTTTTATTCTGTCTGGGTGGGTCCGCTTGCCTATTTCTACTACAAAACAGCAGTGCATGCGCTGTTGTATTTTAGCCTGAAGGGTATAGAGAGCTGGTATGATTACAAGCTGTGAGGCATTCCATATTAGCCCTCATTGTAAAAACATATTATGTTACTTCTATTTTATTTAAAAAAAAAACATATTTTTAACCGACGAAAAAACGGAGGTTCTCAAGTCGACGTGTATATTTAACCGACGAAAAAACGGAGGTTCTCAAGTCGACGTGTATATTTTTTTTATGTTAGACCACGCATAACTTTTTACATAGTGGACCGATTTTGATAATTTTTTTATTAGATAGGGTCCCGAAATTGGTCCCATATAAATTTGAAAACAAAACGTCTACCCTAAGGGTGGTAAAATAGGGGTGATTAATTGTTTACTCATATATTCTAATGCTGAGTTGTGTATACATTACATAATAATTACATTACATTACATTACAAAAAACCTCACGATGAATGAGCTTTAGACCTGTCAGTTTCTTGTGTGTGGTCTCCACTCAGTCAGGTCATCTCAGTCTCTGCATTTCTGCTAAAGCTCGTTTATCCTGAGGTTTGTGTAATACCTTATTTGGCTCTAGATTAGATAAAGCAATACCCTCAAATTCTTGTACTCTACTCAGTGCCACATATATGTGCCACATATACAGTGTTTGCCCTTTGGCAAACACTTTCTTTCCGAGGTCGATTACAGCTTTATCAAGGGTCGTACCTTGTAATTTGTGAACCGTGACGGCTCAGCATAAAATTATCGGCAACATCCTGCGCTCAGAGTCGCCATAACCCTTCTTTGAAAAGTTGCTACCACTTCACACAACCATAGCTATTTTTTAGTCTGCTTCTTATGCTTACAGTCTTTCCTCGCGATGATCTAAACTCTCCTGTTAACGTGTTAATCTAATTCTCTTTCTATTTGCTTCCCACCTTTTTTTCATTATTACATTCTTCTAAATATCTCTTTCTCATTCGAGCAGCATTTTTGGAGGCCTACCCATGGTGGTATATAAAGCCTGTTTTTTTTTTAAAAGTATTTATATTCTACAACAAATAATAGTAAAAGTAGGATTATATAACAGTTAATAGCTATAGTAAGGTAGGTAACTAATTTGAAAGTATTCAAAAATTAAGCATGTAGTAATTAGTAGATTATAGCCACGAAAAATTATAAAATAAAAACTTTTTAACAAAAAAATTAAACCGCCGAAAAAAATAAAAAGCAAAAAATAATAAACCTTTTTATTTAACCTTAATAACTAAGTTCTTAAACTAATTTAAGTATACCTAAGTATATATTTTTGTAATTATTTTGAGTTTTTAATTAACCTTAATAACTAAGTTCTAAAACTAATGTGAGTATACCTAAGTAATTTTGAGTCGGCGCCAAACAAGCAAATTAATTAATTATGTAAAGCGTGATGCGCGGCATTGTTAATTTGATTTGGTTATTTCTTTAAATTTAAGGTAATTTACTGGTCTTTGTTCATTAATTGTTTAGCGCCGACTCGAAATTACTTAGTTATACTTTCATTAGTTTTAGAACTTAGTTATTAAGCTTAATTAAAAACTCAAAATAATTACAAAAATATATACTTAGGTATACTTAAATTAGTTTAACAACTTAGTTATTAAGGTTAAATAAAAAGGTTTATTATTTTTTGCTATTTAGTTTTTTCGGCGGTTTAATTTTTTTGTAAAAAAGTTTTTATTTCATACTTAGGTTTGGAAATTTTTCTTCAAATTAAATTTTTCTCTATTTGAGGTTTATATAATAGCCTATTTAATAAAAATGAATCATTAAAATCGGTTCACAATTGACGAAGATATTGCGTAACATACGCACGAAAGAAAACACAAAATACTGTTATATTCAGACCTCTTTCATTTTTTAATTCGGCTGAATATCTCTCGGCACTGCAGGTAAATAGCATCGCAATATTCATGGTTTGCATTGCAACATCTCAATTTATAGCGTTGTCAATTCGACTGGTTCCAAATCCAATTTTGTAACTTTATTGACAGTTTTCAAATTGAAGCTCCAAAAAATTACAAACAAATTTTTGCAGTTTCAATTTTAGAAATAACATAATTTAACATTTTAGAAAGTAGATCTTGATGTAGAGAAACATTTTTAAAGTAGCAAGTCGCCTGGTCAAGCGTGGCAACTACATGCACACACACACAAACGCACTCACGTACGCAAGTACGCACGCACGCACGCACGCGAGAACTAGAAAGACACTAACCTGTATAGAAACATTCACTTAGTCATTGAATCAGACAAACTAACAAACGAACAAATAGACGGGCTCACAGACGAACCTATGGGCAGACCCCCGATCAAACCAAGAAAAGAATTTGCAAACTATACGCTTTTATTTCATAATAGACAAGTCACATAGAAAAGACAAGCGCTTAAAATAACATAATTTTTTTGAATTAATATTTCTGTACCTGTTTAATTAACTAAATAACTTTAAATTATTTTACAGAAATCGACCTTTTTACTAGGCTTACTTTAAGAGAAGGGACTGGTTCGCAAAAAAAGTTATAGTAGCTCAGATGCCAGAGAATTGATGAATTTGTGTAATAAGGTTGTGTTATAAAGAAATAAGAAAATCCCAAGTTCCGATCCTTTTGCATTTCATTATTTGGGTAATTATTTTGATAACTTCTTTTTCGAAAAGAAATATAGTGTACACACTAGATATTGCTGAAAAACAACACTACCGCAAACGTGCGATAGATATCATTTTGTTGAGTCAGTGCCCTTTTCAGCATTACGTCACTAATGCAATCAGATTTTTTTTTATAGGATCGAGTGACAAACGAGCACATAGTCCTGATGGTAAGTGGTTGCTGTGGACCATAGACATCTACATCTATCCTCGTTTGCGAATCAAAGTGCAGATGCGTTGTCACTCGTGAGGACTAAGATGGAATGCCTCTTATCCAGTAAAAAGGGTCTCCGGTTCTCTACACCCACCATACGAAACACAGAAGTGTTAAGCTGCTATTTTACGCTGGTATTCTATGAGAGCGTGGTCCTTCCCCGGTCGAGCCGACCCATTCGTGCTACAACTATACTACTAATATAGCTGTCGAATGGCTCTACCACGTATGCAGATTATTTTGTGTCTGTTTTCTCCTATTTATTTTTATGTTTGGTGTTTTACGTACCATTTCATTTTCTCTTTTACAACTATATGAGTGTAAGTTGTTGAATAAATGCATGTAAATTGGCTATTGCCTTAAATGCAGAATCTGTTGTCACTCCTGAAGACTTAGCTGGAGTACTTTCTTGCCAGGTTCTCTAAACTCACCATACGAAACACAGCTACATAAAGCTGCTATTTTGCGCTGGTATTCTGTGAGGGCGTGGTCCTTTTCCAGTCGAGCCGACCCAATCGTGTTATAACCATAATATATCTGCAGCGGGGCTCTACCCACGTATGACTATGGGAAACGTCGGAAGAATTGTTGGCTTCCGATGGATGGAGATAGGTATAACTAATTAGTTTACACCAGACGGGTAATACTTAGAATTGCGATGGGCGGCAGCTTCAAAGGTGCAAGAAACCTGGTACTGCGATAGTTAATCCGCGTGCCAAGTATAGCAGATCTTCCCTACAATGGAATAGGCCACGCCCTGCAATGGAATAGGTAGCTCTAGAAGAAGATTTTAGTTTAATAAGACGTGTTCTTATGATGTGAAATATACGAACATATGGACAGAATGAAACTGTAACCGTGGGTTCACGCTATTTCGTTTTATTTGAAACGGTTTTCTAATACAGGTTAGAAAAGCTAAAGCGTTCATTTTAATATGTTTCGTGAGTCGGTTTTCTGATACGGATCCTTACGAAAATCCGAACTGTATGAATTATTTGGTGAAAGGTACTATGGCCACTGAGAACGTTTAGATTTTTTAACGTACACCGCTTATAGTTTACAGTGACAAGACGGCAGCAAAAATAAACGATTTCTTTTAGTATATAACTATTAATCCTATGGTGAGAATTCGACTGCCTCTTTGGTGTAGTGGTCGTAATTGCAACTGCTGCTAATGAGGTCCCGGGTTCGAATGCTGGGTAGCGACAAACAATCATTTATTGGGGTTTCCTGTCAAGAAATTCTCCGTAACAGCCTAGCGTGCCTTGGAAAGCACGTAAGCTCATTGGTTATTATTTGGTCGTCACAGTGCGCCTGGAGAGTGCACCTGTGTTTGCGTCTGTGCTTGAACTTACAATTACGGACCCTGTAATTCTGAACTGCACTGATGATTGTTTTATTTATTTATTTATTTTATTTATAATCTTTATATACAAAATACTAGCTCACCAGGCAGACGTTGATCTGCCCTTTCCAACGACACTTTCTATAAAAATCCTTAACTTCGCAATAAAAAATGTATTGCGTCACTTATCGGGATAAACACTATCCTATCTCTCAAGTTGGACCAAAATACACACAGTGTGCAAAATTTCATTGAAATCAATTCAGTAGTTTAGGAGTCCATCGCGGACAAACAACGTGACACGTAATTTTTATATATAAAGATTACACAACACAACAAACTTAATTTATAAATTTATGTACAATTAGGTGGCCTTACCGCTAAACAGCGATTTCTTCCAGGCAAACCTTGTTGAAGGAGATCATTTTCATTTAAATATATAGAAGTGTGCATAAATAGTAGATAAACAAGTATATATAAGGACGCCGTGATCGAAATTCCTCTGGAGGACATTATTATGTTTGCATACGCCACGCCACTGGAAATAATGTTTTTGTTTTTTTTTTAGCATAAGGGTGACAAACGAGCACACAGTCCACATGATGGTAAGTGGTTGCTGCGGCCCATAGACATCTACATTTATCCTCGTTTGCGAATCAAAATGCAGATGCGTTGTCACCCGTGAGGACTAAGATGGAATGCCTCATTAGTAAAAACTCAGTAAAAAGGGCCTCCGGTCACCTGCACTCACCAAGCGAAACGCAGAGGTAAACCTCTACTTCACGCTGGTATTCTGTGAGGTCGTGGTACCACCCCGGTTCGAGCCGGCCCATCCGTGCGACAGCAGAAAGCTGCCGCGTGGCTCTACCACTGTTTGATGTAAGAAAAACGTTTCGATTAACAGTAGGTTGTGTAAGAACACTGTAAAAGGATTCGTTGCATGGCAGCGGAACTGTAAGGTGAATTACCAAGTTATTATTCGCAGCTCTACCCACGCATGGTCATTGCCGCTGGTGATAAGAGGGCTAGCTCTTTTCCCGTTCAAAGGCTAAGTATAGCCATTCAGCGAGGTAAACAGCCAGTGTGTACTTAGCACGATACCACGCGGAGTAGGACTGTATAATAATTAAGTTATTAGTTTTACTTTTCTTTATTATAGTTTTTAAATATTGTATATTTTAAATCATGTTGTATTGAATTATAAAAAAAACTGTAATCTATATTGAATAAAAAATTTTCTATTCTATTCTAGATATCAGACAACTTCTACTTATTTTTTTTATATATTTCATTTAACTTTTGCGGGCAACTGACCTCAGTTTTTTCTGACTTTACTATGTTTTCTTTAGTTAAATGATATGCTAATATGAATAATTACTAATATTATGCTGATTTTGAACTCAAATATCTTTTATTATTTAAACATTTTAGCTGAACATTTAGAAACAATTGTTCATAGTGTATGAACGGGAGAGGTTTGGTGAATGACCGTCTGATTGCAGAATTGAGCAATGAGATGACCATTTACCAAGTACCTTCGCAAAGCTTAATCGGCGTCCATTTCCTTAATGACTTCTCCGCAGATGCTACTGATAACGTATACATTAGACAACTCATTTAGGATTTTCCCGTTATACTTAGACATATAAATCCGATAGTAGAAACGGTTAGATTGTTGTCTGCTTTACTTTAATTGACCGAAAAATTATAACTATTAAAGACTTCTGTTTTCTTTGAATAAAAAAAATGATAACGGATTATATCGATCGCATTTGATTGTAAATTTGTTCATCCCGACATTTTGAGCGCTATACTAGATCCATTGCATCCATGGGACAAGGTGAGGGGGGGGGGGGGAGACAGAGGTTATCGTGATCGATGAATTAATTTTTTTCATAGAAGAGGGTGCAAACGAGCACGCGGCTCACCTGATGGTAAGTGATTATCGCCGCCCATGAACAATCGCAATACCAGGAGAATCGCAGGTGCATTGTCGGCTTTTAGACAGGTGTAAGCTCTATTCTTGAAGGCCCCTAAGTCGTATCGGTCAGGAAAAATCGCCGGTGGTGAATAATTCCACAGAGAAGTTGTACAAGGAAGAAAACTCTTAGTAAAATGCACAGTGGTGTACCGCCAAGCATCCAGATGTTTTTTTGACGTGATGTGCATTCGTGAAGTTATTTTTCAGAGCACTCGCCGTGGTAGATTCGATAGAAAATGCAAAGGGATGCAACAACCCTACGAAGCGCCAGTGAATCGAGCCGATCAAAAAAAACTCAGTCATCGATGATTCGAACCGGTCTTTGCTGGATTTTGTCAAGTGGAAGTAGCTAGCACTTAGGTGCCCCGGCCCAGACATGAGAACATTATTCCATGTGAGGCCGAACTTGCGCTTTGTAAAGTTGCAAGCGATGTGCCGGCATGAAATACTGTCTCGCTCTGTTGAGCACGATAAGTTTTTTAAACGCTAATTTGGCTTTCGACGCCAAGGATTCCGATGCTAGCTGAGTCAGCAAAGGGAGCGCCTTGATACTGAAGAGATACGACAAGGGGTTCTTTTTAGTGGTAAACGCGCAACCTTGTGTCTTCTGGTGATTAAAATGGACTAGATTTAGTCGCCCCCAATCCGAAACTTTGTTCAGCATAGACTCGACTTCTGACACAAGTTTGTTCCGGTACTCGTCGACGTTTTCCCGATAAATATTGGCACGGCCGGTGTACCAGTGCTGTCACCCGCATAGCAATGCATGTTACCAGTTAGCAATATATCATTGATATGCAGAAGAAACAGCGTTGGTGATAGCACACAGCCTTGTGGAACACCAGAGTTAATAGGCTTGTAGTCGGAGCATGCACCATCTACAACGACCTTGATGCTTCGATCTGCACGAAGCTGGGGATCCAATTGTACAGTAAATTTTTTTTTATAACGTTTAAAAATTTTAATATCTAGTATTTGCGTGAATATATGAAATCATTCTGTTTAAGGAGATGAGCTTCGTTCCATAAAAGATTGGGTCCGGCGTAAACAAAGTTCAAATATATCTTATTTTGAAGATTTAAACATTTTGAATAAAACTATTTTTACGAATTTTATCGCGTTTAATTAACTTATTTTATGTTCCCGACATTTCAGTTGCTTTCCAGCAACCGTGGTCACGGGGGACTGAGGTGATTGACGTCCCGATGTCAAAGTTAAACCGGAGTACCTTCAGCTTTTTTAATTAATAATTTTGGTCCGATCTACGCAGAATGAACTATCTGTGTCTTGAAGTCTTAATTAAACGCGATAAAATCCGTAAAAATAGTTTCATTCAATGTGTAGTGTTCGCGTAAATATAAGAAATAATTATTTAAACATTTGTTACTTATGACAAAAAATCATATTTTTGTAAGACCTGGGGTTTTGTTTTTATTTTGTTTTGTTATATGTAGGTTATGTAGTAAAATTACTCGTTCTTGGGATAAAGTTGTTTCAATAAATTGAAAAGAACACAAAACGATGCCGTTTTTTTAGTTATTATTAAATTAAATTAAATAATAAAATACAACTCAAACTTTTCTAATTGTTTATTTATTTTCTGCAATTATTAATTAAATGTCATCTAGAAAAGCAGCCGGAGGCTGTACATTGCATAGACTTTGTATCTTAAAGACTAAACATTCCGTGACGTCATCAGCGTGTGAAAGAAATGCACGTATATAGTTAGACATAAGAGTAAGGGAGAAGCAAATCTATATTTCTGGTCTTTTTCTAGGCATGCGTATTTTATTGTTTTCCCTCCTTTATTTGACATTAACGATGTCAAGCTCTTGTGAATAACATTGATATTATAAGCAAACAGGTAATTGAATTAAGTGTTTTTTGTGGGTTTTAAGTTATTAGGTAAGGTTAAAAAGATGGTAAGTTGTAGCATTTTAGGATGCAACACCATCAGTCAACGAAAAATTGATAATATTACCTTTTATCGGTAAGTTTGTTTTGTGCTTACATTTGCTACTTGTACTTGTAAGATGTGTAATTGAGTATAGTACAGAGACTAATTTTGTAGTTAGGAATAATAATTAACGGAATACGACAAGCGCACCGTTCCACGCCAGAGCCAAGACTATCCTAACGGCGGCCGCGCCGTCCGTTTTATACAAGCAAAACAGGCGCCACCGCAGGTGCAATGGTGCAGGTGTGCGGAACACTTGTTATTTACAAGAATTCTGTCTAACTGCACCGACGGCTATCGCGCCGCACGTGCAATGGTGCTGGTCCCGTCACGGCCATACTGACATGCGTGCGTCCTCGCACGCGCTCCATCACAATTATAGTTATCTGTAGACAAAAAAACATTGTTTATTTCTAAATGTTGTGTAAGTACACAAAATTTAGTTCTTTTTCCTTTTTATATTTCTATTATTTTTATGTTTATTATGATTATAGTTATTTGACATAGTTTCAATGCTTGGAAAGCGGATTGTCAACCACTGTTTTTTTATTTGGCTGTTATTAGGAAAATGCTGCTGTTTATCTTCTTTGATGTTTCCCTATGTCGCCTCATACACCACCCATGGAATGATATGAGGTAGCAGATAATCTTACACTGCATAGTAAATTAAAATAGAATATTATAAAACATTCGTTTTTATTTTATATACCAACATATTACAAAAACAAACCCTTTGTCGATGCTTTACAACGTATATTAACTAAAACATTTTACCACCTTAACCATTAGGTAACATGATTAAGCCACCTAATCATAAGTAAGTCACCTGAAAAAGGCCTTCCCTAGATAATCTCAGGATGTCTTTTACCATAGTTGCCACGCCTGCGTGAAAATATGCGTTATGCTGGTTGGCCACCGCAGTTATTTATTATTTTAAGTTTTCATCTGGAAAGTGCTACTGCCCCATCCCCATCTTGTATTATTGCTTACGACGCGGGGTAATATAATTCCGTGTACAGAAAAGTTCTCTTGTACGCCACAACTTGCCGCACACAAGACACTAACTTAGCAAAACATGCAGGAAATCGCGGGAGTAGCCTCATAACCGTGTTTTGTACTACAAAACCTAAGTGGAAAGCCTTTACTTTCGGAGGTCTGTGTTCAGCACTGAACTTATGATGGAATGGTGTGTTAAGACATTATTGATTTTTTTTTGTAAAAACAAAACTCGACACGAGGAAATTTTTGTTTAATATTTAATATTTTTATTCTTAATTAATATTTAAGTACATACATAACAACTTTAACAGTGGTAGAGCCACGCGGCAGCTTTTGCTGTCGCACGGATGGGCCGGCTCGAACCGGGGTGGTACCACGACCTCACAGAATACCAGCGTGAAGTAGAGGTTTACCTCTGCGTTTCGCTTGGTGAGTGCAGGTGGCCGGAGGCCCTTTTACTGGAAATGAGGCATTCCATCTTAGTCCTCACGGGTGACAACGCATCTGCATTTTGATTCGCAAACGAGGATAGATGTAGATGTCTATGGGCCGCAGCAACCGCTTACCGTCGGGTGGACTGTGTGCTCGTTTGTCGCCCTTATCCTATTAAAAAAAATGTTATTTATTAGCAATATCACACTTTGTGCTAGTAGCGTCTTCAATTAGTGCCGTCGAAATCCAGAGTTTATTGAATGTCCAATAAAATCGTCAATGCGCCGTTGAATACAGAATGATGATTCTGTTTTGACGCCGTTTCCGCCCGTAGTTTTTAGTCACAGAATGTATTTTCAAGAGAAATGAATTAATCATCTGAATTATAAAAGAACATTTTTTTATAGTAACAATTAAGTTTTTTGTATGAATGTAAGTGCTGTGAATAAATAAACCCATAACGGGGGAAATGGAACAATATCTGGTAACCCAGTGAAAGTACCTCCCGCCTGTTTCTATCTCAAAAGCATATGCGAACGCTTTATCTAGTCAATCCTCTATCTACGGTACATTGTCTGTTTTATTTCTCTCAAAACCCAAGTAACACATTATTGTCATTATGTGGGCGCAACAACTTATTGTCCTGTAAATCGAGAGAAAACCCAGGGGTCAAGTTAAATTAATTCACAAAAATAAAAAACCGAAATATATCCACAAACAACCACAATGCCAAATGGGCATGACAAGTTTAAACTCGAAATTACGAAGTTTGAATTTATGATTTATATTTATAATATAATTTATGATTACGAAGTTATGATTTTTATTCAGTATTAATCTCTACGGATCCGCCTCAATGTTTCAATATTATGAGATTTTTTAAAATATTTTTGCTATGGTAAAAACATTAGCTTTCGTTTTTCAGTTTTAAAAAATGGTTTTATGATTGTCCCATATTCTACAGAAATAAAAACCATTTAATTATACTTATAATTTATAGCGATAAATTTTTTAAAGTGTATTTTTTTTCTTTGTATGAAAGCTGAAAAATCTGCACACAATCATGATTTTGTCAATATGCGTGTTGGGATTGTTAAAATTAAAAAATAATAATAATTGTCATTTTAAAAATTAGATAAACAAATTCATATTATATGGGAAGAAAATAAAAATGTTAATTCGGTGTTAAACTTTTATTGGTTTGCTCTTTAAAGTATAATTACATACACATTACTCTGAGATTCGCACAATTAGTTTACCTATTAATTCATTTAAATTAAATTATTATATATTAGCAGAATTCTACCAAAAGAAGCCATGAATTAATAGAAGAAGAAAAAATTACATTTGTTTGTCAACGTCTTTCATATTGAAAATATTTTCTGAAATTTATTAAAATTTATTTCATAGGTTTAGTTTTTAATATTTATTATTTATTTTGGCTTAGGCTCAGCTAGATTGACTTCATTTTCGTATATTCGCGAATATACAGTCATAATATCGTCGTGAATGTACAGTAAAGGTTTTTTGTGAGATGTTAATTTTGTATTAGATATTGATTTTAAATGAATTCATTATTTCAAAGTTTTATGCACAATTTGTGATCATCATCGAAAGTAAGTTAAGCGTTGTGCAAATAAAAAGCACAAAATAATCTGATCACTTTCTGCAAGTTTCCTGTGATAGGAAAAGAAAAACTTATGACAATATTGTGGTAAGGCTATCTTTTTTTTCTTCTTCTGGTGCCTCTCCGACTAGCGAAGGTTGGCAGTCAGCTTAGAGAACTCCGCTTTATTCTTCGTGAGGCGAAACAGTTCAACGGCACTCGCGATTCCTGTCCACTCTCGGATGTTACATAGCCATGACTTTTTTCTGCGAACGACGCCTCTTTTTCCGGCAATTTTTCCCATCACAATGAGTTTTAGGAGTCAGTACCTCTCGTGCCTGAGCACGTGCCCTAAATATGCGACTTTTCTCATTTTGACGGTCTGCATAAGTTCACGCTTTTGGTCGATTCGTTGCAGAACTTCCACATTCGTTCTATTGCGAGTACAGCTAATGCCCAACATTCGTCTGTATGCCCACATCTCGAAAGCTTCTATAATTTTTTGGAGGTCCTCTTAAACTGTCCACGCCTCTCATCCGTATAAAAGTATGGGCCAGATGTAACATCGTAGTAGTCGAGTACGCAAAAAGATCTTAAGTCTACAGTTGCAAAGTACTTTTTTCATTTTGTTAAAGGTACTTCGAGCCTTTTCAATTCGGGTCTTAATTTCTTCGTCGCTGCTCCACGACTCGTTTAACCACGTACCTAAATATTTATATTTCCGCACTCTTTTTAGTTTCTGGCCTGCTACTGTGATGTTAAAGTCGTCAAAATTATTCTTAGACCAAATGACCATGAGCTTTGTCTTCGAAATGTTCATTCTGAGACCAGCTCTTTCACTGCAATCATTTACTCGGATGACGATTCTCTGCATATCTTCAGCAGATGATGCTATGAGGACTATATCGTCTGCATATCTAATGTTATTTATATTCCGACCATTTAATTTGACGCCACAGTCTAGATCCTCGACTGCTTCCGCTATTATAGTTTCTGAGTACAAATTAAATAGCGTAGGTGACAGAATACAGCCCTGCCGAACTCCCCTTTTAATTTCAATATGCGCTGTCTCCTCATTATCAACCCGAACAGTAGCTCGTTGATTCCAATACAGATTCTGAATCATCGCGGTCATGCAACACTCCATCAAAAGCTCTTTCGTAATCGATGAAGCAAAGAAAAACATCCTGCTGCATATCTAAACATGTTTGCACCAAAACCTGTATTGCAAATAGAGCTTCTCTTGTACCAACTCCTGATCTAAAGCCGAACTGGCTATCTGCGAGTTGTTCGTCACATTTTACTCTTATGCGTTCGTGAATGATATGTAGAAATAGTTTCAAACTCATAAGGCTAATTGTTTGGAATTCTTCGCACTTTTTGGCGTTGGCGTTCTTAGGGAGTGTAATGAAAGATGATGTTAACCAGTCCTTGGGTAAGTGACCTGAATCATAAATAGCGTTAAAAAAATTAACGAGGCCATCAATATTTTCTTCTTCGATAAGTTTGAGTACCTCTATGTGAACATCATCTGGGTGAGCTGAGTTTCCAGTTTTAGCTTTTCTTAGAGACTTCGTAACTTCGCTTTTCAGGATACAATACCCATCACTCAATTTACAGTTAACTAAACCACGTGAATCACCAGCGAACATTGACGAGATGTACTGTTCCCATAGTTGTTTTTTCTTTTTTATATCCAGTATAGGGACATTGTGTTCATCTATGAGATGGTATGTGGTCTTTTTATAGCCAATAACTTATTTCATTATGAAGATTAAACGCGTCATGTTTAGCATAAATATTTTCCACAAGCTCGCACTTCCTCTGGTAAAAAGCATTGCAGGCATAGCGGACTTCCCGTCGGGTTCTCTTGTCAATCTCCGTATACTTGGTTTTATCGAAATTCTTGTAGTCTTCTTTCCTCTATAAGGTTATATATTTTTTTCTGTCATCCAACTCTGTTTAGGAACCCAGTCTCTTTTTAAAAGGTTTGTATTAATTTCTCCTAACTTGGTCTTTAGTTTGTTCCATGTCTTCTCTATCATATACAGCGTCCCAGATTTTGTTTCTACTGCCCACACATTTATTTCATTCGCCACATTCGCTTTGGTGTTACTGTCTGTAAGTTTCCTGACATCTATTTTAGGTTTTTGTGCCGACTTCTTTACTATGTTTAGCGTGCATAACATTGTAGTGACAACTGAGTTGTGATCAGATCAGATCTAATGTCAGCTCCAGGATACGTCTTAGTGCTTTTAATGCAATTAAGAAAGCGCTTATTAATCATTATATAGTCTATTTGGTTCCTGACTATATGTTGTGGGGTGTGTTGTGGTGAGGTCTTAGCCTTCGTGGTGGTAGCTGGAAGCAAGTATTCATGATGACAAAGTCATTTTCTTGGCAAAATTGAATAAGAGCCCCATGCCCCAAGTTCAAATTTTCCAGCCACTCTCGGGACCTCACCTTGGCCTACCTTTGCATTAAAATCCCCCATCACTAGGTTTAGTTTGTGATTCTTAGTTACCTGGAGTAGCTCAACGACTTCTTTATAAAAATCTGTAATATCTTGGTCTGAAACATCAGTGGTGGGAGCGTACACTTGGATTATGTTGATGTTTCTTGGCTAAGCCTCAATTTGAAGCAGCATGGTTCGGTTTGATTTGGGTACTAAGTTCACAGTTGTATTAAGTCGTTTTGTGTTTAAAATCACTCCTACTCCGTACTTGTTGGAGGAGTCTTCATCACCAGAGTAATTCATAGTATAATCTTCATTTATTATTTTCTTACCATTGCATGTCCACCGCACTTCACTTAGTCCCAAGATATCAATTCTCAAGCGTTTTATTTCTTTGCATATGTTGTAGACTTTTTCTGGACTCTTCAAACTTCGCACATCCCATGTTCCAAATTTGATTTCTTTTGTTTGCCGCCTGGAGATTCTTAGCACCCCTCTCCCATCTAAGGGACGCCAGGAACTCAGGGCCATCATTTTCTTTAACTTTTCCATATTACTAAGCCGACAACTAGGGAATAAACAGTGCACAGTGTCTCCCGTTCCCTTCTGCACCAGACATTTAAGAGATTATTTGTATCTCAAGGCTGCTGCCTGCCTCTTCCGACCAGGATTCTAGTCGGGTGTGTATGGTTATAACGCCATTGCTCGGTCGCCAGAGCCTCGTTAGTTTTCTAGCAGGGGACACCACAATGTTGGGCATCGTCGCCAGCTGTTGGTATGAACCACTAACGCGTGCAGGTGAGGTTGACATTTGGGACGGTTTAGATGATATGCACCGTTCTTCCTTTACAAAGCTAATAAGGCTATAAATATTTCGAATTTATTGGCCGATTTTGTAGGATTTATTACTATATTTACTCGAATTGGTTCTGTTTCAGATCACGTATTTGGGCTGAGTTAAGTTTTCATCATGAGAATTTTGCTGATTTAAATTTACGTTAATGTTCTGTGAAGAATAACTCCCTGATTGCAATAGCCATAAAAAACATCAATATTAATGTATAGTTTATAAAACAATCTGTTTTCCAGAAAATAAAATTACATAACTATACTTATTGTTACCTCCCTTAGTTTCCCCGACAGAAGTCGACTGGACTAAGGCCCATGAGTAGCCCACTCGACGGGCAACCAGAGGGGTCGGGCCCAAATGGCCTATGGATAATTATTATGTAATGCCTGGATACAAACACAAACTTACCGAGTTTCGGAGGTAGGGTCGACCACAAGGTACCGTGTAAGGTACCGGGGTAAGTAGGTGGGTGTAAAAGGTGTGAGAAAGTGTGTAAGTGTAACCTGACGTCACCGATGTAATCGGGCAGTAGACCCACATGCGCTGCTCTGCTCCACAATGTGCGATCACTCCAGTGGGCGCTCACTTGTATGTGAACTCAAGTCGTCGTCACTTAGCACAAAATTATAATCGAAGACGAACGCGATCTCCTCTCGGGTCACAAATTTTTAGCGTTCAAAAGTGAAGTTACACACACTGTATTTTTCACTGAATTTATTTAATTTATAACATATTTAATAATAAAAATGCTACTTTCGCTCCGTAAGTTAAATAACCTCAAAGTCGAGCGCATGCGTCCGTCGCCGCGTGCAAAAAACGAGTGCCCCGTCCCAAGCCGTCAAACCGGTTGATCGCCCACACGTCAGGCGACCGAGGGTTAGCGGAGAGACGCGTGCGAGAAAGGGGGCCAGGCGTTGACCTAAATACCATCGGATGAACGTGCCGAGACGTGCGTTTTGAATGCAAGTTTTAAATGTTAAGATTTGGCCTAAACAAACCCCCGTCCCGAGCATAAGGACTTATGTCCGCGAGTTAATTGGCAAACGCGCGTCGCGACGGCATGTTGTAAGACCGAATCTCCAACCAAAACCTCGGCCACCCTAGGCACCCCATCCGATCCATACGACAACTAAACGGTGCGCCCACGGCACTAATACAAAGGAAAAGCGTTGGATTTTTTAGCTAACACGAGGTCTCCGACCCGAGGAGGATCCATCTTGTCAGACCACTTAACGCGCTGCTACAAAAGATGTAGGTACTCCAGAGACCATCGGTGCCAAAAACTCTGAGTCATCTGTTGCAGCAGGTCAAATCTGCTCAACCGCGAAGAGTTTATTTCCCTGAAGGGGTACTCGGGCAGGGCGTTAACCGGCTGGCCAATCAGGAAGTGACCCGGGGTTAGAACCTCTAAATCATTCGGATCGGAGGAGAGGGGACAGAGGGGCCGAGAGTTGATTACCGCCTCAATTTTACAGAATACAGTGGCAAGCTCCTCAAATGTCAAAATATTTTCGCGAATAACGCGACGGAGATGCGTTTTTGCAACCTTAACCACCGCCTCAAAAATACCGCCCCAGTGTGGGCAAGCCGGAGGGTCGAATTTCCACTGGATGCCCTTCTTGGATATCGCAGTACCTAAATAAGTCCTGTTGCTGGACAGAAATTCGACGACCTCTTTCAAATATCTATCCGTGCCTTTATATTTCGTTCCACAATCAGACCGGATCAGGTCCGGCAAACCGCGACGCGATACGAAGCGGCCCAGCGTGGCCACAAAAGCTTCAGTGCTGAGGGCACTTACATGTTCTAAGTAAACGGCCTTACTGGCGAGGCACACGAAAACGCACAGATAGGCCTTATGTGAACGCGCGTTACGAAGGTTGGAGGAGTTGACGAGAAAGGGGCCAGCAAAGTCTGTTCCGACTCCAACGAATGGTCGGATGGCCCTGACGCGGTCGGGTGGTAAGTCACCCATCATAGGCTGCGATATGGTAGCCTTCAATTTATAACAAGGTATGCACTTAAAGAGGACGCTCCGAATGGTGCGTCGGCTAGCCAAAATCAAAAAATCCCGCTGCAAAATAACCGAAAGAGCGTTACACCCAGCGTGGGTATTCTTAACGTGATGGTGAGTTACCAGCAACCGAACAAAGGCGCCGTCCTTGGGGAGCAGTAACGGGTGTCGAGCCCCGTAAGGCAGTTGAGAATTTTTCAAACGTCTGCCAACGCGCAGCATCCCAGCGTCGTCCAGGAAGAGGAGACAACGGAGCCCCGCTTCAAGGTTTCAATCATGGGCTCAAAATGCTCCGCTTGGACCATACGGGTCCAATGCATCAAAGCTCCGCGACGCTCGCTAGGGGAAAAAACGGAATCAGAGATTCGGTTGGACAGGTCTCTCGAATTGTGGACAAATCGACGCAACCAAGCAGTCACTCCTAAGAGCTTATCGAGAGAGCTGTACCGTTCTAGCAGGGAGAAATCCCGAGTGGGCTTATCCTTGCCCAATCCTACTCGGGCTCGTAGGGCGGGCAATTCAATCGGTTCGGAGTATTTATTCTGGGGCCTGAATGACTGAGGCTGAGTCAACCAACTGGGACCCCACCACAGCGGGTGGTTAACCAACGAGGGGGCTTCATAGCCGTGAGAAGCGCAGTCTGCGGGATTCAACTCCCCTGGGATATGTCTCCAGTTTAGAGAAGTCTCAGAACCCGCTCACAGTCCGCAAATATACGACAGCAGCATAGCCTTTCTCAGAGGTGTTGCAAAATCCATGTATGATAGCCCTGCATTTCCCGGGAGGGAGGAAGCACCTTGGCATGGAGACCCGGTTGATGTCCGGAAGGGAGAACACAATAGAGAGCCACTCTCGTAAGAGAGCACCGCTAATAGGCTCGTCCCAACCCAACCCGGATATCCAGAGCTTTTGAAGAAAGCACTTAGCCAAAATATGACCGGAGTGATCCATCCATTAGGATCGAAGGTGCGGGATACTGTAGACAGCACGGAGCGCTTGGTCCCTGCTTTAGGAGGGGGATAGAGTTTGACTCGATACGTGAAAGTATCCTGAACAGGTTTATATTGAATGCGCAGCACAGTCAAGAAATTAGGATTTTCAGGGTGCTCGAATAGATGAGGGTCTTGTTCATCCTCTCCTGGGAGGTCCTTCAAAATAGGAGGGGAGTTCGACAACCATTTGCACAACTCATAACCTCCGGACTTCAGGATGGCAATCAATTCGTTTCGCAATACAAGAGCCTCCTCGACGGTGGAGGCGCCCGTGCAAATATCGTCCATGTAGACCGAAGTCTCCACAATAGAAGCCCCCCGAGCGTATCTTAGACGCTCTCTCTCAGCGAGTTCAAGGACGGTTCGCATGGCGATATACGGGCTGGACCGGAGTCCATAGGTGGTGGTGTTCAACTCAAACACCTGTATCTGATCGCTGGGCTTCTCGCGCCACAATATCAGCTGATATCGACGGTCATCACGATGGACCTCTGATTAGCGAAATATCATCCGAATGTCGGCTACAAAAACCACTTGGTGCCGACGGAAGTGGGTCAAAATGTCGGATATGTCCTTGATCAATTTAGGACCAGAGTGGAGGCACTGTTTCAGGTACACACCATTAGACGAGGGGGCGGAGCGCTCAAAAACTACCCGAATCTTACTCCCCGGGGTCCTCAAGGAAGTAGTGCTCCTGTGACCGCCAGTTGAACTTGGACGGTGACATGTGACCCAGCTCTTGATACTCGCGCATGAAATTTGTCGCGAAAGGCTGGGTTGCGCCGCATACGGCACTCCATGGAAAGCAACCTCTTTTCGGCCAGGGTACGAGATTGTCCCAAAGGGGGCCGTGAGTCCAGAAAGGGTAAGCGAGTGACAAAACGACCGTCGACACGACGGCCGGTATTGTTCTGGTAGATCAACTCGCACTCACGGTCCAGAAGGCTGACTCGAGCCGCATGTGGCGGCTCCTCAATTTCCCAGATCCGCTGGACGACGTCCGAAAGGGACACGCCCACAACAGAGAGCGGGTCGGCCGTTTGAGGAGGTGGAGACCACAGAACCGGTCCAAAAAAGCTGTGCCCAAATACAGTGGACATGGCTGACAAGCCACCGTGCTGTAGGGCTCGTATCTCGCCTAACAAGATGAACCCCAGCGCGTCTGCCCCCAGCAACAAATCTGTAGGCCCAGGTTGGGACCACTGTGGGTCTGCCGGTCTCAAACCCGACGCCCAACGAACCGCGCTGTCATTTATACGGACATTAGGGAGAAAACCTACAATATCATCGAGGACATTTACTTTAACTAAAATGTGAAGGTGTTCGTTGACAGGGCTGAACACCAACTCCGCCTGTGTCCCGTAGGAGCAGGAGGCTCGGCACCTCCGATACCTACCATTGGACGTGATTCAGAGCTCCAGGGGAGCCCTAGTCTTCCCACCAACCAAGTGGAGGCCACACTGCGTTGTTAACCCGAATCCAATAGAGCGCAAACCGTTAAACAGTTGCCATTCGGATTGTACACCTTCACTGAGGCAATCAGCAATAGAACAGTTTGACAAGTGGACTGTTGACGGCTCCAAGGATGAGTGGCGGCGGCCGTGGTGGGAGCTAGGGCGGCAGCTGCCTTCATCGGATCGGCACTCGAACCGGGGGTCCCGAAAGCGGCATTCCGGCGGCATCCGTGGTTGGAAATCGCCAAACGGGCCAACCTGGGGAACTTCAGGGAACCTCAGCCTTGAGGCCCGGGACAGATTCGAGGTCGCACGAACCCCGTAGTACCGGTACCGACCAATGGGGGGAGGGTGGTACTCCAGTCGCGGCCACTCAGCTAACGCGGGTAAGAAGGATCTAGCTGACCGCTGAGTAGCCGTGAAGTTCCTCTCAACACGCTGAGGGTGGGCGACGGACCCCTTGCCCCTGGGGGAACGACCCCCGGACTGGTCGGGGGAGGGGCCCCCTTCAAAACCAGGGGCACGGTGGCCGGCAGGCGAGCGCCGAGCGTCACCCGAAAGAGGGCGTGGCTGAACGCCCCAGCCCGTGGGAGTTAAGGGCCCTGCAGAGCCCCGAGAGGAAGCGCCGTTCGCACCCAGGCACAAAACGGCATGCTGGATGCCCTGGCAGTTCGGACAGGGTCGCTGGTGCGGGCAGTCTCGTTGGAGGTGCCTTTCCAAGCACGAGTAGCACCAGCGGCGCTCCTTGGCGATCGTTCGCCTCGCCGGGACCGGCTTACCCAATAACTTCGGGCACGACGTCACCCGGTGATCGGATGCTCGACAATAGGAGCACGGGGGCGCTTTCCTGGTCGCTAAGCCACTATAAGATGGTTGGGGGTGGCGCCCTTCCTCGGCTTCAAAGACCCGCAGCAGGTCCCTGAAGGGCGGAATATAGGAGGCGCCGTCCCCACCGTACCTCTCTTCAAAATGGATCCGAAGATTGAGAGGCAGGCGGAACAGTACGATGTGGAGCAACAAGAAGGACCATTCGTCCACCAGTAAATCCAGCCGCCTCAACGAATTACAGGCCACCACGACTGGATTAACGATGTCCGGACTTAGTCTGGTCCGGTCCCTAAGCAGCGTGAGGATTAGTAGCTGCCTAACGTATTCGTCCGCAATTTGACGGACGTTGGCGTTCCTTCCGGCGAGGAGGTCCCGGGGAGTCTGGTAGGCGTCGTCCGTCAATTTCAAATGGCCGACGACGCCCAGGGTTTCCCCCTCCAGTGAGGCCAGGAGGTACGCCATCTTCTGGCTTGGTGTTAAGTCCCTCCGGGCGTCCACTAGACTATCAAAAAGACCAACATAGGTCAGCCAGTTGGAGAGGACCCCGGAGAACCTTGGTAGGTCCAGAGTTGGGAGTCATCCCAACAGTTCCGGCTGAGTAGGCTGCTTCGAGGGGACTCGGGCAGGCCATTCAGCGGAGCTTCACGCGCTTCATTAGCAAACTTGGCCCCCGCCTCGAACAAGTCGTCCGTGCGCGAAAAGTATTGCTCGTAGTCCGCGAGGCAGGAGTCTATGACCCCCTGTTCCGCATCCGAGGCCACAAGCTCAGTGTAAGCCTCCTCCACTACGCACCTTCGTGCCGCAACCTGCTCGAGACGCTTCTCTAAACTATGGACCCGATCGGGTCGCCCTATCAAAGTATGGGCATTCGCGGCCCAACGCATCTCCACCTGAAGGCGAAGCGCCGGTGGCTTGTGCGATGTCATCAGTACTAAATACGAATTACTATAAAATTATATTAAATACAAGTTACACTACACGGCAAGTACACACTACAGTCGGTCATCAAAGATGCCTCGCTCAGGCGACCGACCCTTTAGCAATTTAATCTACCTACCCGAAATACCTGACGCGTAGGTACCTAACCCTTAACTACACTACTGCTGGCGCAGCCTAACGGGCGTGTTTCTAACCACCGATCCGCTAACAAAACAAAAAAAAAAAAAAAAGAAAAAGAAAGAAAAATATTTTTTTTTATAATACGACCGGGCGTGATTGGAGAAACAATCAACCACGCTCTGCTACGAGAAATTGTTACCTCCCTCAGTTGCCCCGACAGAAGTCGACTGGACTAGGGCCCATGAGTAGCCCACTCGACGGGCAACCAGAGGGGTCGGGCCCAAATGGCTTATGGATAATTATTATGTAATGGCTGGATACAAACACAAACTTACCAAGTTCCGGAGGTAGGGTCGACCACAAGGTACCGTCAGGAGTAAGTAGGTGGATGTAAGTGGTGTGAAAAAGTGTGTAAGTGTAACCTGACGTCACCGATGTAATCGGGCAGTAGCCCCACATGCGCTGCTCTGCTCCACAATGTGCGATCACTCCAGTGGGCGTTCACTGGTATGTGAACTCAAGTCTAACGTCACTTAGCACAAAATTATAATCGAAGACGAACGCGATCTCCTCTCGGGTCACAAATTTTTAGCGTTCAAAAGTGAAGTTATACACACTGTATTTTTCACTAAATTTATGTAATTTATAACATATTTAATAATAAAAATGCTACTTTCGCTCCGTAAGGTAAATAACCTCAAAGTTGAGCGCATGCGTCCGCCGCCGCCTGCAAAAAACGAGTGCCCCGCCCCAAGCCGTCAAACCGGTTGATCGCGCACACATCTGGCGACCGAGGGTGAGCGGAGAGACGCGCGCGGGAAAGGGGGCCAGGCGGTGACCTAAATACCATCGGATGAACGCGCCGAGACGAGTTTTGAATGCAAGTTTTAAATGTTAAGATTTGGCCTAAACACTTATTTATACTTTTATTTTATCCCACATACTAATCTAAAGTATATTCGAGTAATTTTGGTGCAATCTCTCAAATGTGAATGTGATGGAATTTGCCCCATAGGTTTGTGAGGCTTGAGGCAAAATTACACGAATATGCCTTAAATAAAAAGTTTAAAGTTACAGAATACAAAGGTTTGAAATTCCCGCGAAAAAGTTTTATATGGGCGTCCACCGTAGCGCTTTTTGTATACACACATAAACATGTGTTTCCCTTTTTTAGTATTAAGTTGGCGTTCTTCTCTTGATAAAGAGTAATTGTGTTCTGTGCCCAATTCCATACATCTCCTTTGTCAAAAAAAAGGAAACCAAATATCAAGTGTTATCAGCGATACTAGGTTGAGGTGCGTATCATAAAACACCGAGGCAGATCGCAATCCGCCCAATTTTACGATCGAACTACGACATATATAAAAAGATTATCCCCTTTTTATAGTAAAGAGTTAAGTTATATAAAAAAGCAACGTAGCATTTGGCATCTATATATATATATATATATATATATATATATATATATATATATATATATATATATAAATTGAAGTATCTGTCTGTAATAACAAAATAGCTGGCTCCTATTAATCTCAGGCGGTTAATTGCATGCTATTAAGGCATAATAACCATTTTAAAATTTTTGTCTGTCTGTCTGTCCACGTTAATCTTCGGGATAGCAAAATCAATTGTAATGAGACTTTACCAACAGGTAGAGATCAATTTCAGGAGATATTTAGGCTATATTTTATCAAATATATTTGAAACTACGAAAAACTTATAAAATAATATGTTTTTGATTGTCTTAAATCGACATTACGCTACAGAATAGATCCTATGTCCTTGTCCGTGTCCTTTCTATAGAACATTACTAATTTTCGTTTATATTTTCTCTAATATTGTTCATAGATCCTCTCCCGGTCGGCCATGAATATTAAACGATATCACAGTCAGCATCGTAATCCGATTACGGGCATCTCAATCAGCATGGTATAATATCCTGTTATTCTGTTGTAAGTTATGAGTATACTCGTAGCCTGTGCAGGTCGAAATTGACATGCTAGTCGAACAACACAGAAATAAACTAATTATCTTTGAGAATATCACCTGTAAAGTAATAAAATAACGGCCAAAATACATCGGCTATTCCTTACAGCCGGGGTTCTAGAGTGCCAGTCCGTAGCCAGTAAACAGGGTTGAAATAAAATCGCAAAGCAAAATTTTATTTCTTTTATATGGTGGAGTTTTTTTTTGTAGGATAGTGACAAACGAGTACACAGTGCATCTGATGGTAAGTGGTTGCTGAGGCCCATAGACATCAACATCTATCCTAGATTTCGTAACAAAATGCAGATGAGTTTTCACCCGTGAGCACTAAGATGGAATGCTTCGTTTCCAGTAAAAAGGGTATCACCTCACCATACGAAACACAGCAGCGTTAGGCTACTATTTAACGTTGGTATTCTGTGAGGGCGTGGTCCTTCCCCGGTCGAGTCGACCCATTCGTGCTACAACTATAATACTAATATAGCTGCAGCATGACTCTACCACGTAAAAACGTTGATAACGTTCAAAATGTATATCCAACCATCATGGCCTTAAGAATTCTCTTTTCCTTTGCAATCCTATCTATGCGAAGCCGGATTTTTAGCTGTGTATATATAAATGTAGAGATAGAAATTATCTAGCGGTTTGAAAAACGTATGGAAATCAGCAAACTCACATATCGCATTGACTAATTTGTCGTCGAACTTTGAATCTTTTGCATTTTAATTTTCGTGTATTAATTATTTTATATTATTCGTTAGAAAAGGTTGTTTTAATTTCTGTTATTTAGTGGCATTTCACACATAATTTGTCAAGGGTTCAATCAAGATAATATATTATACCTGTAACGAAGCGAACTGAAAAGTTTGGGAACCCCTGCCTTACATAACTAATATCTTCACGCCTTAAAATGACAAACGGTGCTAAGACATAGTTTACAGAAGAATTAAGGCCCCGAATTCAGAAGAAATTATTTTATTCTTTTTAGTTTTTGACATTAGTCAAGTACTGGCTGGCACTGGCAATAAGTAAAAAAATTGGTTCTTACCTAGATTTTTGTACTCTTTTGACTGGACTAAGAAATATAATAACTAACTAAAATTAAAAACTTCATCGCCTATTTTTCCAACCTTGTGGGTGGAATCATCAACAGGGGGCAAATGAGCTTGCGGCTCATACAGTAAGTGCCGACCGCCTCTCATTAACAACTGCAACACCAGGGGAATTGCAGGTGCGTTGCTGGCCTTTAGAAGAGGAGTGTTGAGCCTCCGGACACCTGCTCTTAACACCTGGAACGCAAAAGTAAAATTTCTGCATCACGCTGGTATTCTGTGAAGTCGTGTTACATCCCCACAAAAGCTGCGTGGCTCTACCACTGTTAATTGTTTGATTGATAGTTGTATACCCTTAATTGGCTAAATCTGTTAGTAATTTTCAGGAAGTCCACTTATTAAAGACAACTCGACATTTTTAGCATGTCCTTTAATCCTTTATGAGATTCGTAAGATTAGTTTGTAATACAAGATTATTTAAATTACTATACAACGAAAATTCCACTTTTCGCTTCGAGTTGCACGTAGAGATTCACTAAAACAACCTCTAGGGGGACAAAATTTGGCATCAAGCCATGGAAGTTAGGTGTCTCTGTTCTTAGAATATTAAGTGTACAACAGTTAGTCCCGTGGTCTTACAGTGTCAAGGGGGTCGTTTAATTCCAAGTGAAACATATTTTTATAAGATATTACATTCCGAAGACATATCTATAACATATCTAACAGTTATAAGTACAAATAAATCGTCATCACTTATCATAACAGAAAAAATACATAAAACTTCGGCGCGTACGAAGTCGCGGGAACTGCTAGTTAGGGTTCCGTAGCCAAATGACAAAAAACGGAATCCTTATAGATTCGTCATGTCTGTCTGTCTGTCCGTCCATATGTCACAGACATTTTTTTTCGAAACTATAAGAACTATGCTGTTGAAACTAAGTAAGTAGATGTATTCTGTTAACCGCATTCAGATTTTCACACAAAAATAGAAAAAAATTTTTGGGGATTCCCCATACTTAGAACTGAAACTCAAAATTTTTTTCATCAAACCTATACGTGTGGGGTGTCTATGGATAGGCCTTCAAAAATTATATTGAGGTTTCTTATATTATTTTTTTCTAAACTGAATAGTTTCCGCGGGAGACACTTCCAAACTGGTAAAATGTGCATGTAACTTCTAAAATAAGAGAATGATAAAACTAAAAAAAATATATGATGTACATTACCATGTAAACTTCCACCGAAAATTGGTTTGAACTAGATCTAGTAAATAGTTTTTTTAATACGTCATAAATCGTAAATTATGTTACTTGCTGCTATGGAACATTTCATGGGCGAGTCCGACTCGCACTTGGCCGCTTTTATTTTCTTTAATTCTTTACCACGTCAACCGATTTCGATGATTATGGTCTTTTAGTACTTTGAAGTTGGTTTTACTTTTTTAAAAAGTTTAATTATCAACAATCAAAATAGCTTGTGTACTGTATTATTATTAATTATCGGATTAATTCCAACCGCCATATTCCACTAACGCACATCGCGACAAAACTCACGATACCATCCTCACCATTGGCGGTCCACGACTGCGTTTTACTAGGAGTTTTTTTTCTCGTACAATTTCTCTGTGGAATCGTTTGCAACCGGCGATTTTTCCGGATCGATACGACTTAGGGACCTTCAAGAAAAGAGCTTACACCTTTCTAAAAGGTGTTGCGGTTGTTCATGGGCGGCGGTGGTCACTTAACATCAGGTGAGCCGCATGCTCGTTTGCCCTCTCTTCTATATAAAAAAATACATTAAATAATTTATTTTTGTAAATGTTTTGCGTCGCATTTTTTAAACAATCCTTTATAAGTCTAACAATACATGTATTTAATGCTATAACTTAGATGATTAGATCTTTTCTTTCTTATCGCAACGTTTCATTTATGATATTTGCTTATCCACAACAATGACACAGCATCTAAGGCAAGGTCCACAATTGATCATCTTTTTCGCAACTTGATCAGGCGTATCGTACTAGAACATGTATATTTCGTATTGGCAGCGTATCGGCATTACGTTCTTTATAAGTAGATATTACAAATTTTCTTCCGATCCTCATATGTTTTCCCACGTACAAACTTTTCAAGACCGTGTAGCGACATGTAGTATCCCCTTTGGTGATTGGAGAAAAACCAACTAGTGATGAACAACAGCGTTTAACGTATCGTATTGCGTCGTCGCATAGCATCAAAATATGCGTATCACATTCGATAACTCTTAACGGCGTATCACATGTATAAACCGCTTGGTCACCCAAATGAGATACGATATAACAAGATAATCAAATGTGGAGCCAGCTTTGTTTTATTTGATAAACATAATGCTATGTCATTGTTACTTTGTACCTGGAGTGATTTGTGTGGCAAGAACGAAGTCAAATGTTATTAAGATAACAAAAATACGCTCCATCTACCTATTCTGTCTTTTATTCCCTAATATTCAATATACATTATTTATATACTCAAATTCTATTGTAGTTTGGTTGTGGACCATTCTAATCGCAGCCAGAGCAATTATTTGTTAGTAACGTGACATAGTATAGGCTACTCTTGTTAAATTACTATAAAAAATGATTAAAGAATGTAAAGAGGTAATATTTGAAGAATTTAGTGATATAAATTTATTAAAAAGAATATAGTCTATAAGTATTAGAGGTGGCAGTTATTTTATGGTTGCACCACGAATGGGTTAAATCAACCGGGGAAGGATCATGCTCTCACAGAATATTAGCGTAAAAAAGCAGCATTAACTGCTGTGTTTCGTACAGTGAGTGTAGAGAATCGAATACCCTTTTTACTGGAATCGAGGCATCCTATCTTAGTCCTCAGGGTGTAAACAAATCTGTATTTTGATTATTAATCGAGAATGAATGTTAGTGTAAATGGGACACAGAATTAACTTACCATATAGTGAACTGTGCGATTGCTCACTCTTACTTCTATAAAAAAATCAAACAGAAATTCTGAGAAATATCTAACATTATTCTTTAAAGAAAAATTATGCAACTGTCTATATATGTCAATTCCCGATACATAAATCTTCGAATTTTCTTCAATGCCTTCAATAGCATTGCGTAACTCCTGGTCCATTGCCAAGAGTAAGTAGCACGACAATAAATTTTAAGTATATGTTAGTAATATAATAGTCTTTACCTATGAAGTTGCCGTTCTGCATTACTGGCCATTTCAAATCATAATATTTTTGTTTGGCTAAGAATTCTAATTAAAATCTCCGATCACACTCTTAATCTCATGGCTGTTAGACGGGAAATGAGGCTGCAGTCTTCAATACATTTGAAAGCATACATGCAACTGAACAGACAGATCTCCAAATGCATTCGGCGGGACTTACGCAACTTCAATGCAGCTTGTATTGAAGAAGCAATTGAGCGGAACCAAGGCGCTAAAATCTTTGCCAGAGATCTGTGTGCCAGAAAAAGCCAACTGTCAAAGCTGAGGACTGAGTGTGGCAGCATCGTTTCCGGGACACCTGAGATTTTGAGTGAGATTGAGAGGTTCTATAGGCAGCTGTACACGTCATCGTTGGAGCCACATGCAAGTGTGAGTAACGATCCAAGAGCGAGTCTAATCCAACACTATTTCGAAGATATCCCGGACGTCATTCTGAGCGAAATCAGAATGGCTTTCAAGCACCTGTGAGGTGAGGATGGAATTACAGAGGAGCTTTTGAAAGCGGGTGGAAAACCGGTACTTGAAGCCCTTCAGAAGCTCTTTAATTCCGCCCTCCATGGTAGCACTACTCCGGAGGCGTGGAGCAGAAGTGTGGTGGTCTTGTTCTTTAAGAAAGGCGACAACGTTCTCTTGAAGAACTTCAAACCGATTTCCCTTCTAAGCCGCGTCTACGTGCTGTTTTCGAGAGTCATTACGAATCGTCTCGCACGCAGACTCGATGATTTCCAGCCTCCCGAACAAGCCGGTTTCCGAAAAGGCTTTAGTACCATAGATCACATACACACCATTCGGTGAATTGTACAGAAGAGTACAATCTGCCTCTTTGCCTTGCGTATCTGGTCTATAAGAAAGCCTTTGATTCCGTCGAAATTTGGGCGGTGGTATATTCCGTTCCTTTCCGGACCTAAGCACTATGCTCAATGACCTCAATAGTGTCTCCCAACGGTTAGGTCTTAAGATGAACATGGACAAAACAAAGATCATGTTTTTTTCATTGTTAGGATACTCAAGGTCGCTCAGCGAGTTATGGAGAGGGCTATGCTCGGGGTTTCTCTTTGTGATAAACATAGAAATGAGGATATCCGCAGTAGAAGCAGGGTAACCGACATAGCCCAACGGATTAGTGAGCTGAAGTGTGAAGTGAAATGAGCCGGCCATATAGCTCGAAGAACCGACAACCAATGGGGAAAGAAGGTCCTCGAGTGGCAGCCTTGTACCGGTACGCGAAGGGTAGGGCAACCCCCCCCCCCCCCACCCCCCACTAGATGGAGTGAAGACCTGGTAAGACATGCAGGAAGTCGATGGATGCAGATGGCTCAGGACCGTGCGTGCCACAAAGGCATTCCTTGGGGGAGGCTTATGTTCAGCAGTGTGAAGGGCTGTAAGGATGATGATGAAGAATTCTAATTCAAAATTAATTTTATTTAAAAAACATGGAATTCTTTTTTTAAAATAACTCATTCTATTATTGATGAGCGTTATATTTTCATCGCACTTGAATCTTTCGTCATCATCATGGATACGTTAAAAATCGGATAAAGAGGCGAGCTAATAACGTTTTGCAAAATTGTGTTTCCTCTTAATATTGATGCGTAAACTTGTTCTTTTTACGTATTAGTGCGATATAAAATATTATACTGCATTTAATAAGAGCGGGTAGCGTGACCTTGTCAAATCGATAGTAAAACACAAGCTCTCTCACTTCACGTTCGAGGTATAAAATAAAGTATACCTGATGCGAAACCTAAATAAAGCATTAGGTTTTTTTTTATTATTTATTAATATTTCCTTTAACTATTGTTGTGGTTTTCTTAACATATTAGTGCGATATTAAAATAATAAAGTATTAATATATTTTTTGTGGCATTTATTTACATAGCATTTAATATACAATATTTAATATTTTACAAAAGAAAAATAACTGGCAGTCACCAGACTACACGTCAGAAGTGAAAATTTCTTAGCTTCACAAACTTGTAAACATTATTTTTGGGTTGTTAAGAAATCTGGGGGCACGGCAGTGCCCCCGCCAAGTCGAGCAAAAAAGCGGCACGGCCGTACCATCCTTTTCTCGAAGCAGTTCAGGCCATTTCTGAAACCCTATAACTTCGTTCTGGATAAAACTAAACGCCTGAATTTTTACTAACCAAGTAGGCATTGTATAAACTCGGTATATTTCAAATTTCATTAAATTTGAACCAGTAGTTTAAGAATTATAACTAGTCAAAGTTTCTTAATTTTGTCACTCACTGACTGACCGATCATCAAAACTCTGAGGCACTTCTAGCAGACATAGAAACTTCAAATTTGGAATACAATTATTGTTTAATATATAAATCAAGGAAAAATTAAAATATTTTACAATTTCGGTCGAGTTTTTGAGATACACCAACTGCATAAATAACTTTGTAATCCCATATAAACATATAGTATTACAAAGTTACATTTGCAGTGAATGAATCAGTGTACCTATATATGTATAATGGAATAATCGGTGTAAATAGCTACCTCGATATAACTATCTACAAAAAGAAATGAGATGCTATCAAAAACATAACTTGTAAAAAAAGCCAAGTCTCACAACTCAGTTCTTCTACCGTAAAAAGTTGTGAGATCCATGTAATACCAAGTCGGTTAATTTATTCAGTCCATAGATTGATACATAGATTGACTTGGCAATCGCATGAAAACACAAAATAACTCACAAGTTATACATATTACATTAAATTAGATTGTTTAGTGCGATTGCGAAGTCAATCTATGTATCAATCTAGGGACTGAATAAATTAACCGACTTGGTATTACATGGATCTCACAACTTTTTACGGTAGAAGAACTGAGTTACGAGACTTGGCTTTTTTTACAAGTTATGTTTTTGATGGCATATATTTTTAGGAAGTATTAATGTAGTAACAAAATTTTAATTTATATCTAATAAATATATATCTATAATACTTTTATATATATACTAATTTTACAAAAATGTTATCATATGGATTTTCAACATTACTTCCATCAATTTAATGTATCAGAGCGTGACGGTCACGCGAGTTCAGTGCTTTTTCCCCCATCCCAAAAGTGGCTAACGTGTCTAAAGAAGTTTTTACTCAAAAAAAAAAATACCTTACAATTATCTAAGTTCTGTTGACGCTCTCTTGTCAGATGACAAATGACTGTTAGTAGCAGTAAAATGAAATGAAACCACTTGGTGTTTTTAGGTTCCATTACAGTCTATTCAATTTACATAGGCCTTCCTCATATATTGCCTCATGGGGATATTTTGCCATAGTTGCCATGCTTGGCAAGCGTATTGTCAACCGCAGTATTTATTATTTTGAGTTATTATATGGAAAATGCTGCTGCCCATCTCCTGTTTCATTTTTCCTTTGTTGCTTCTTACGACAGATATCAGGATGATATGTGGCAGTTGATATTATTAAACAGCCACTACATACGGAATTAGGATGAGCCGTATCGAAAGTGTTGTTCTTTAAATCAGTTCATTAGTTAAATGTTATGGACTTTAAATATCGACTAGGAATAACGGTGAATGTCAACATTTAAAGTGCTGATATAACTTGCTTGGCGGTGAAGGAAAACGCGGGGAAACCTGCATGCGTAAAACAAGTAATTGACATGTGAAGTTGACGAAGGACTTCATAACCTTTTTTTTATAGAATTAGAGTGACAAAAAGCACACAGTCCACATGATGGTAAGTGGTTGCTGAGGCTCATAGACATCTACATCTATCCTCGATTTCGTATCAAAATTCAGATGAGTTGTCACCTGTGAGGACTAAGATGGATTGCTTCGTTTCCAGTAAAAACGATTTCCGGTTCTCTATAATCACTATACAAAACACAGCATCGTTAGGCTGCTATTTTACGCTGGTATTCTGTGAGAGCGTGCTCCTTCCCCGGTCGAGTCAACCCATTCGTGCTACAACTATACTACTAATATAGCTGCAGCATGGCTCTACCACGTAAAAAACCTTCTTAAAAAATGAGGGTAGGCCTGTGCACAGTGGGACGTATAAAGGCTGTTACTTCACTTTACAAAGTAACTTTACAATAACCCAAACGGTTTGCTTCGCCGTTCATAAAGCGTACAGCAAAGTGAAATAATCTTCCAACATCTATCTTTCCACCCGATTATAATAGGTTTCTTCAATGGAAGTGTGAAGGCTTTTGTTAAGCTAAGTCAGTGTACTATACTATCTTCTGCTGCATCACCACTTACAATCATGTGGTATAGTAGTCGACATTGTCTTAGAATAATAATAAAAAATAACGTAGCCAATAAGCCGGCTAGTAAAAATATCCGATCACAAGTGATATTTTCGCTTCTACTGGAATGCTGAGTTTAAATAATAAAAGCTGTAAGTTCGTAGCAACCTTTAGCTCTCTAGTTATTTCAATGTTAAATGATGATCACTAAAGCCTCAGAAAACGGGCACCCTAATTACCGTTCTAATTCGAGCGTTATTGAAAACCCTTTCTTTATGTATTACTTGTATATAACTGTTGCTTGCGGCCGTTTTCTGTAATTCATTTAGAGTGAACAAGTCTGTGAGTTACTAATGAGTTCATTCTAAATTCGAATTTCGCCATTTCAAAATGTTGAATTTTGCTTCATCAAAAGTCTTCTACTGAACGTAGAACTTTCCACAGATTGCCCTATTGACTTTGACTTTGACTTGCCACTCTTGACGAGCAGGGTTTTTTTTTAATTTTGTAGTTCTTACTAACCATATAGTGGCGGTGTTAGTATATCCACTACTCCATATCGTCCCGTAGGTGTCGTAAGAGGCGACAGAGTGAAATTAAAACAGGATATGGGCAGCAGCACCTTCCTTATACCAACTCAAAACTTCGGTTGCCAATCCGCCTTCCAAACGTGGAAGCTATTTCAAAATCCCCACTAAAAGAAAATCTATGGGGAGGAGCAGTGGACATTTATAGTACAAGCCTATAAAAGTAATGGCTATACAGAGTTATTTTTCAAAAATTCAAAATATAAATACTTTTATACACTTTTTGTAGTTTTCAAAATACGTAAATAAGGTTTTTTTCATTCATTTTGTTCATTTATTTCAAAATATCTGAAATTGAATGTGATTAAACTACAGTGTACGCGCGTTCGTGTGTGTACGAGTCAATGTCAATGCACTGCAATGCACTTTTCCCTAGTATTTACTTCCTTAATGAATAAGTATAAGACACAAATATGTTCGAGGCGTCATTGATAAAGAAGTGATAAGTACCTACGAAATTTTAAAAATAGCACACTCGTATGTAACGAATTCACCTAGCGGTGTAACGGCTTGCGATAGGGCTGTCTTTCCCGAGCCAAAACGCCAAATATCACCGACTGCTTCTGAATTCAATACTCCCTTACGAATGTGTGCGTGCGTAGTAATATAGTAGACTTTACATATTAATGAATGATTATCAGTTAAAATATTGCACTTCCACACATTTTGAATATAAAAAATAAAAAGGACAAAATGTTTGAGTCTGTTTCTTATTTTTTTCGATTATTCGCGTACCTATTCTGAAACTCCTTTTCAAATTTGACCATATATTGCAAAATAATCCTGTATAGGCAATAATGAATAGATGGTTGTACAGATTAGGAAGACGCTGCTGCCCTTGCCCCGGTTTGTTTCACTCTGTCGCCTCTTACGACACCTACGGGACGATATGAGGTAGTTGATATACTTTCACCGCCACTACACAGTTACGGGTATTAGTTCATCAGCTAATCATAATCAACAGCGGTAAAAATACACCGAACCTCGTTGATAAGTAAGTCCCTTTGCTCTGTCTCACCGAATAACTGAAACTTTTGCTCCACAGTCAAAAAATCTTTACACATTATTTATTTATTTTTTTCAACTAATACCTGCCATAACAAATTACCTAATTTTTTTAAACATTGCAACAGGATGTGGCCATGTATCGCAGAGGTAGTTTACATACATAAATATCGCAAGGACAAGCATCCAGACCCGGAACAATTATTTGTAGTAAAGATATGATACTTAACTATAACAAATTATAAACAACCCTACCCTAGGGAAATCACTGAAAGTGCAACAGAATAGATCAATATCTTCAGGGGTGCACAACGTTCGCGTTAATGGTGCCTTGTCTATTATATTAGGACTGATAGCAGCCGCAGCTGCCGCCGTTCCCGTCAGGGATACTTTCCAATCCACCGCAATCTGCCACTAGTATATTTTTCCTCTAAAGAGCTTAAATATTTAAAGTAAAGAATTGTTTAAGGTGACATTTATCGAAAGTTTTAAGATGCTTCTGACATTTTTTATAGAAGAGGGGGCAAACGAGCATGCGGATCACCTGATGGTAAGTGACTACCGCCGCCCATGAACATCTGCAACACCAGGGGAATTGCAGATGCGTTGCCGCCCTTTTAGAAAGGTGTAAGCGCTTTTCTTGAAGGTCCCTAAGTCGTATCGCTCCAGAAAAGTCGCCGGTGGTAAACAATTCCACAGAGAACTTGTACGAGGAAGAAAACTCCTAGTAAAACGCACAGTCGTGGACTACCAACCATTCAGATGGTGGGGATGGTATCGTGAATTTTGACGCGATGTGCGACAAGTGACATTTTCTATACGTGCCGTAAAGGGCGATTTGATTCCATGGGTGTCGCTTTCGATAACTTACGAACGTACAGGGCGGTAGATTCTCTTATACCAATGCACACCATAACTAAAAACATAACCCTCCTTTCCTCAAAGCGCCTGGTCACGGAGAAGACAACAGAGGGAATCCAAAACAGGGTCATGGAATGGAAAGCAGCATCTTTCTGAGCACAAATCAAAATCGTTAATCCATATATGATTATCCCAAAATACAAAAATATGTACGGAAAATTTAGATTACAATATCAAATTGACAGCTCCGTGGCGCAGTGGCTTAGCAATGAGTTCCAACACTTGGAGCTGCGGGTTCGAATCCCGCACGGAACAAGTATTTGTATGGCCTACAAATAATTGTTCCGGGTCTGGATGTTTGTCCTTGTGCAATTTATGTTTGTAAACTGCCTCCACGATACAGGAGAAAATCCTAGTGTGGGGGTAACGTTTTATATAAAAAAAAAAAAATTCCCGCTCTTTTGAACCAAATTCCCAAACCAATAAAAAAGGGAATTACTGAAAAAATATTAAATATATGCTTAAACAGTCTTTTATCGACAAATTGTTAATGATACCTAATAATAATTTAAACTATTTTTTTTTATAGGATAAGGGTGACAAACGAGCACACAGTCCACCTGATGGTAAGTGGTTGCTGCGGCCCATAGATATCTACATCTATCCTCTATTACAAATCAAAATGCAGATGCGTTGTCACCCGTGAGGACTAAGATGGAATGCCTCATTTCAAGTAAAAAGGGCCTCCGGCCACCTGCACTCACCAAGCGAAACGCAGAGGTAAACCTCTACTTCACGTTGGTATTCTGTGAGGTCGTGGTACCATCCCGGTTCGAGCCGGCCCATCCGTGCGACAGCAAAAGCCGCCACGTGGCTCTACCACAATACAAAATATAAAACTATATCCACTAACACACATCATAATATAATATACATAAATAAAAAAAACCTAATACATATATACATGGATACACACAATTATAACATTATTATCCCAATTACTAACTTTCGTTTAATACTAACCATATTTTGCTTTGGTACACACCTAGTTAAGAAAAAAAACATCTTGCTATTTCGTCACAACATTTATATACGTCATTAAATAAGTTGTCGCAAGTCGAATTGGCGGTACATGGGAAAACTTTTGTAAGTTTCTTTGTACTGTCGGATGTTATTAAATAACTATACTTTGTAATAAATAAATAAATAAGAAAATAAATAAATATAAAACTGCGGTTCCCAAGACAACTGCCAGCGTGGCAAAAATTACCACTAAGAGGTAATCTATGGGTGAGGCCTATGTTCATCTGTGGAGTTCCACAGGCTGTAATGAATGAATTAATTAAAGCTTTTATCAGTTCCGTTACAAATTCAGCTACTCCCTCGGTTTCGTCTAATTTGAAACACCTGTTTCAAACGAGGCGTGAAATCCTTTAGAGCAATAAGTTTAAATTTTAGATAACATTCGTTGTACCTTGTACTTTGAGGTTCCAGTGGAGAGAGTTAAATAATGTTTCAAATGAGATTAATTCGCTGTAAAACGTTTTTGCTATAGAATAAAATATTTTTTATTCGATATTGATTACAAGTAATTCTTATAGAAAGTCATTTTTTATTTTACCTCTGGTGCGAAAAAAATTCCACTGTCCTGGGAAGAACCAGCGAGAAACCCAGCGGGACTTTTTTTGAAATAAATAAATTATTACCCGACTACCTCAGAAAAGTGTTATTTAAATACTTTTTCAATGTTTGCACCTCCTACGCACACCGCGCCTACAGAAGAAGTCAGACAGAGCGTTGTTTTGGAAAGCTTAGTGTTAAGCCGACGCCAATAGATGGAATGACATTGAGATGAGGAAGTCGATAAATGCTGTTGGCTTTGGACTATGCTTTGTGGCATTTCTTGCGGGAGGTTTGTGTTCAGTACTGGACGTGTAGATGTAGAGTGTCATGAGGATGATGAAAACAAAAGAAATCCACGCTACGGACGCATTGTATCAACTCTAAAATGTCAAATTTGACAAGTATCACATTCTTTATCGGCTCTTAAAGCTCTTATTCTGCACAAAGACCTCTACCTTCGTTAACAGTTATGCTTGGCAGGTAGATTGATCATCACCGTACCAGACGTTTCGCAGCTTTGACGCTGCTGACCGTCGTTGGTCTGGGTTTGTTTCACCTGTCAAATCGATTTGGTTATACCACCACCTATCGCAAACCAAAAGACATTTCTAATCCAAATTCCATAGTTCATAATCAATAGACAAATCCGATAGTCGCCTCCTACGACGATCACGACGAAATGGGATGATTTTCCTCCGCCGCCATGACACTGTAAATGTATTATGTTTTTTTAAATTCAAAACAACGTCTTGTGTATACATCACATCTCTACTCATTACTACTACTCACTCGCCTGTTGGGTGACAATAGACAGCTTGATTTGTGACAATGACGTTTTGATTTAACGGTGGTAGAGCCACGCAGCAGTTTTTGCTGTTGCACGTATGGGCCGGCTCGAGCCGGGTTGGTACCACGACCTCACAGAATACCGGCGTGAAGTAGAAGGTCTGCTTCTGCGTTTCGTCTGGTGAGTGTAGGTGGCCGGAGGCCGGAGGCCTTAACCCCCCCCCCCCCATCAACATGGTAGCGGAATTACACGAAAGAATACCCCAGGAGGGTACCAGTACCCCTGGAGAATCCCTCGCTGAGCATCCACGACCATGTTATTCCAATCCTGAGCGTGGGTGCTCAGGCTGCCCCGCTTATTCTGGGGGGGGGGGGAAATTCCGCTCAAAAACATAACTGCTCGGGGCAAACTGAGCGACAATACCAAGGCGACCCCTGCCACGCTATCCGTGAATTTCTGCAACATCAGGGGACTTCACTCTAACCTAAACGCCGTCCACTACCATCTCGAGACGGCGAAGCCGGACTTGCTTTTTCTGACCGAGACGCAGGTTTCCTCTCCGGCTGATATTTCGTATTTATCCTAACCGGGGTACAAATTGGAGTACTCCTTTATGCCTCGGGCTGGAATTTGCGTGTATGTCAGAGAGGACATCTGTTCTCGACGCCTCGGCTGTTTTGCAGGTTCGAACCTGTCCATACTTTGACTACGCGTAGACAGCGACGACCATCCGCGTGTCTAAGGGTGCCTCTATAGGTCCTATAGCGGTAATGCCGAAACAGACCGACTCATCGACCACGTCCAAATGGCTACAGATTCCTTGCTACAACAGGTCCCATCCGCAGAGATCGTGATCCTTGGCGATTTTAACGCACACCACGCCGAATGGCTCGGTTCACGTTTAACCGATCATGCGGCGAGATCTGTTTATGACTTTGCCTTGGCATATGGTCTGACACAAATGCTTACTTCGCCTACGCGGATTCCAAATGTGGAGGATCATACACCTTCCCTGTTGGACCTTCTGCTGACCTCTCATCCGGACGAATATCCGGTTTCCATCGATGCCCCTCTCGGCTCTTCGGACATTTGTCTGATCCGGAGTATGGTGCCACTCACGCTCCCCTCGCGGTTGCGTTCTGCAGGATGCCGCCGTGTTTGGCATTACAGGTCGGCGGATTGGGACGGAATGCGGTCTTTCTTTGCATCCTACCCATGGGGGCGGGTTTGCTTCTCGCCGGATGATCTCAGCGCTGTTGCTAACTCTGTCACTGATGTGGTGCTACAAGGAATCGAAATATTTATTCCATCATCTGTGGTACTCATCGGAGGCAGATCTCAGCCTTGGTTTGGTCGCTCCTGTAAGACTGCATTACGCAGTAAGCAGGAGTGTTATCAAGCCTGGGCTGCGGTTTCGGTGACTCGAGTTGTAAACACCAACACACTTCAAAAGAAGTATAACTTCGCCTCCAGGTCCTTCAAAAGAGTTATTTCAAAGGCAAAGTCAGAGCACATAGGCAGAATTGGCAAGAAATTAGTTTGCCTTCCTTCGAGAACCCGTGCATTCAGGTCTCGCGCCAAGGTTGTCCAAGGGAATTCCTGTTAGCCATCACTACCATCTCTGCACAGAGAGGACGACTTACTGGCCCAAGCCTCAAAAGACAAAGCCGACCTTTTAGGCTCCCTTTTTGCGTCCAACTCGACTCTAGATGACGGGGGGACCACACCGCCGACCATCCCGCGGTGTGAGTGCTCTATGCCGGATGTGCTGTTCTCACAGCGCTCGGTTCGCAAAGCACTCCTCTTCCTGGACATCCAGAAGTCGAGTGGGCCTGATGGAATCCCCCAATTGTGCTGAGGACGTATGTTCCGGAGTTGGCACCGGTCCTAACGCATCTTTTCCGGTACTCCTACTCCCAAGGCGTAGTCTCGAATTCATGGAGGACAGCTTTTGTCCACCCGATCCCTAAAAAAGGCGACCGCTCAGACCCGTCCAACTATAGGCCTATCGCGATCACCTCCTTGTTCTCCAAAATAATGGAATCAATTATTAACTGCCAGCTCATAAGGTACCTTGAGGATCACCAGCTGATTAGTGAACGCCAATACGGTTGTCGTCGGGGTCGATCAACTGGTGATCTTTTGGGCTACCTGACCCATAGATGGGTAGAGGCAGTAGAGTCCAAGGGGAGGCGTTGGCCGTTAGTTTGGACATTGCGAAGGCCTTCGATCGGGTTTGGCACAAAGCGCTTCTTTTGAAGCTCCCTTCTTATGGGCTTCCCGAGAAATTGTGCAATTGGATCACCAGCTTCCTTGCAGATCGGAGCATCAAGGTCGTTGTAGACGGTGCATGCTCCGACTACAAGCTTATTAACGCTGGTGTTTCACAAGGCTGTGTGCTATCACCAACGCTGTTTCTTCTGCATATCAGTGATATGTTGCTAACTGGTAAAATTCATTGCTATGCGGATAACAGCACTGGTGATGCTCTATACTCCGGCCGTACCAATATTTCTCGGGAAAACTTCGCCGAGTACCGGAACAAACTTGTGTCTGAAGTCGAGTCTCTGCTGAACAAAGTCTCGAATTGGGGGCGACTAAATCTAGTCCAGTTTAATCCTCAGAAGACACAAGTTTGAGCATTTACCGTTAAAAAGAACCCCTTTGTCGTATCTCCTCAGTTTCAAGGCACTCCCCTTCTTGCCTCAGCCAGTATCGGAATCCTCGGAGTCGACATATCGAGTGACGTGCAGTTTCGTGGTTACTTGGAAGAGAAAAAGAAGCTTGGCGTGCTCAGCAGAGCGGGATAGTATTTCATGCCGGCACAGCGCCTGCAACTTTACAAGGCGCAGGTTAGGCCTCACATGGAATACTGTTCCCATCTCTGGGCAGGGGCTCCCCAGTGCCAGCTCCTTCCACTTGACCGCATCCAGCGCAGAGCGGCTCGAATCGTCGACGACCGAGTCCTTTCCGATCGGCTCGATTTATTGGCACTGCGAAGAGATGTTACATCCCTTTGCATTTTCTTTTGCATCTACCATGGGGAGTGCTCTGAGGAATTGTTCGGAATAATCCCAGCCGCCAAATTTCACGAACGCACATCGCGGCAGAACTCCCGATACCATCCACACCATCTGGATGATTAGCGGTCCACTACTGTGCGATTTAGAAGATGTTTTCTTCCTCGCACGACTTCCTTGTGGAATCGATTACCATCAACGATTTTTCCGGACCGATACGACTTAGGGACCTTCAAGAAAACAGCGTTCTCCTTTTTAAAAGGCCGGCAACGCATCTGCAATTCCCTCCCTGGTGTTGCAGTTGTTCATGGGCGGCGGTAGTCACTTACCATCAGGTGAGCCGCATGCTCGTTTGCCCCCTCTCCTATAAAAAAACCCGATGACCCACCTCGCATGGCTCGCACAAAGTTCAATAACAATGTGGGAATCCGTAAAAGCAAGCGTTTTTGTTGCGTTAAGACAGTAATATTAATCTTCTAAGGCGTCATCAATGCTTATCATTATTTGGGATTATAGTCAAACACTGGCTTCATCATCACCATTATTACAGCCTATCGAAGTTCACTGATGAACGCAGACCTCCCCATAGATTACTTGGGGATAGAATGAGTTGGACTATGGTTGTTATTAAAAAGGCGCTGTTACCTATCTCCTCATTTATTTCGCTCTGTAAACTCTTACGACACACACGGGACTATATGGGTAGTAGATATTCTTTAACAGATGCTTTACGGTACACTGGCTTATAATAAGTAAAAAAATGTAAATGTCCATGTAGACAGGTACTGAAAAGTGATGCGTTTAAAGTTTATGTTATATACTGTTTAAAATATAGAATGTTTTCAATTATTTTATTAATTATAATATTTTGCAAAAAAGTCACTTTGATGATAATTTGCATGAATTTATTAAATATATTTTTATACCAAATTATTTTGCGTGTGAGCTAGGGATTGACTCAACTATATTAAAATTAAAGTCGATATTTATCTTGAATGTTTATAATGATTCCCTCCGGATTCTATAATGAGAAAAAATATTTAAGGTTAATTGGACGGGTTGGTTGGAATCCAAACAAGAACAACATTTTTCAGCAAACATTTTCTTGAGAAGTATAAAAGAAAAAGTAGAATAAAAGCAATTTTATTAAAAGGAGTAATTTCTACATTATTTGTATCAGTAAGTATAATATTGTTATAACAAGACTAAAAATTTAACTTTCAAAACTTTAGATAAAAGGCGGCTTTCTTTCTATTTTTTTGTTTTCGGTGTTTATCAATCTTTTAACTACCCACCTTCAATGTTCTGACCACCTCAATGCTAACGATCTCCAGTTATACTCACAAGCGTCCTCGGCTGAAACTGTTTCTGCTATCACAGCTATTAATCGTGACTTACAACGTATATCACTCTGGTCACAGCGCTTTGGTATAACGGTAAATCCCAATAAACGCTAGGCTATCGTCATTGGTAGTCGTCGATTGGTGTCACATCTTAACATATCTGAACTACCATCTACATACTATGAAAACTGCGTTATACCCTTCAGAAATAGTGTGAAGGATCTGGGTTTAATTACCAACCGTCTCTTAGTAGGATATCACAGGTGTCCGAGGTTTGTCGTAAAGTCACAGGCATACTTCGTTCATTGTATCGCCTTAAGTTCTTTCTGCCGCCTTCAACTAAATGTCTTCTCGTCCAATCTCTAATTCTTCCATTATTTGACTATGCCGATGTTTGTCTAACTAATATTTCTCAGAGCTGCTAAACACGTTGGACAGGTTACTTAACAAATGTATCCGATTCATCTTTGGTCTGCGCAAATATGATCACGTTTCAGAATTTCGCTCCCAGTTAAAGTTGTTGACTATACGCCAGTGCAGAGATTTCCGAATCCTGTCAACTCTGTTTTCAGTTCTTAATGATCCTTACTCACATATATATATTATATTTATTAAGCTTCAGTAAGCGTCAGTAGCCTAATGGCAGGGTGCGGACCGCGAACTCGAAAGGTCGTGGGTTCGAATCCGCCATTCGACTACTGTCGTGAACCACTTCTAACACAAGCGTTTTAAGCTTACCAGAAGTGGTTAAAGGGAATATTAGTAAGGTTTATTAAGCATTACTAGTGTTCGCGCCAAACCGCTAATGTAAAGAATCGACGCTAGATGGCACTCGGCTCTGCGCGATACGGGATGAAGTTCAGCCGAGCGTGTTGAGCGGTGTGTGTTGAGAACGCGCTAGAAAAAAGGGGAGTTCAAATTCAGTGCTGCGATAGATAGCACGCTGTCCATTTTGTCGGGAACTTGGAATAGTAGGCGCGTATAGTAAATATACTGTCTAAGAATCGTAGCGCGTATTCCCTGCTGAGAGCTTCACCCGAGACTTTTGGGCTTAACGCTGAGTCCGTATAAGTGGATTCGACTGTATTAGCTACTAGTGCGGTATTTGATATTCTAGAAATAACTGTGGCCACGCGAAACGGTAGTGACCTTTTATCCGTATGTTCTGTGTTCGTTTCGCGGGTTACGCGTTATCACAAACGAGAGTTAGTGGCTTCTGTAATGTAGTTAATTGTACGACAGAGTTACTGGACTGTCATCGTGACAAACGAAGAAAGTGACGTGAGGTGGAGAGGTGCTGAGGTCCGAACTGCTGCAGAGGGTAACGGTCTAATAACGTCAATAACACTACCGGCCACACCCAGATACACATCACTCACCCTTACTTTCCTAGCACTATACAACCACATGCGACCTGACCGAATCCTGAGGGACCAGTCGCCTTGGATAGAGGTAAGTAAGCACCGTTTAATAGAATAGAACGCTCCCCCCTGATTGTTTATTGTAATTAGAAACTTTCCACCTTTGGCCTGTAGGAGGCCCGACCAACATCTGCTTGTAGGTTCTTCCTCTATGGGCCTGGGAGAGTCTACTGTTGGATAAGCAGCTGCTGGCTGTAACATTTGATAGCAGAGCGTGGTTCCGGGATCGATTCCCGGTCGATACCGACGGGGAATCAACACTATGTTTGATAAAAATTAAACAATTTTGGTGGCAGGGAGCGTTGGGTTGATTGGTTTAATTTTGTGTCTACAATCACGCCCGTCCGTAATACGTAAAAATATATTTTTTTAATTATATACGTAATAATAAAATTCTTTTCTTTTGTGGCTTGCTTTTTTGTTGTTAGCGGGTAAATTTGAAAAACCACGCCCGGTTAGTGCGCAAGCGGGAGTTTGCGTCATGTAGGTAGATGGTTATTTTTACGTAATCGGTTAATTATCGTTGTCGGATATTTGTAGTGGATTACTATCGAAGGATCGATTTCCGAGCTAGGCATTTTTTGTTGATCGACCGTGATATGTATCTTCGTTTGTATTGTAATGTGTATTTGAACTAAAGAGTAGTAATTTGTATTTACGCAATTTGAATTAAACTTGATTTGATCACACTAGTATTTGTTATTTGTTAATTTGATTTGTGTCTTTTCTTTTGTGCTAACTTGTTTTTGGTTTGATAAGTAGTAATTCGTATTTGTGTAATTTTTATTCAACTCGATTTGATAGGAACTGCATTTGTTAGCTGTTAATTTTTTTTTGTATTTATTATTTGTTATTTTTGTAATTTGTGCTCGAGCCGCATCGTAATTTGTATTTAATAGTGATGTCATCGCCCAAGCTGCTAATCCGTTGCCTGCGGACTGAGTAACGCTGGGCCACCAGCGCTCATGCTTTGATAGGTCGACCGGAGAGGGTCCATTACTTGATGAAGCGGTTCGAGCAGGTCGATGCTGGAAGGGCCACAGTGGAGGAGGCTTACGCTGAGCTCGAGGATTTGGATGTGGAAAAGGGAGTCCTGGACTCCTGCTTCGCGGACTACGAGCAGTTATTTTCGCACACGGTCGAGTTAATCGAGGCTGAAGGCAGGTATGCCGAGGAGGCGCGTGAAGCTCGGATGAGTGGCCTGCCCGAGTCCTTTCGGAAGCAGCCTCAGCCGGAGCTGTTGGGACGACTCCCAACTCTGGACTTGCCAAGGTTCTCCGGGGTCCTTTCCGAATGGCTGACCTTCGTTGGTCGTTTCGACAGCCTAGTGGACGCCCGGAGTGATTTGACCCCGAGCCAGAAGATGGCGTACCTCCTGGCCTCACTGGAGGGGGAGGCCCTGGTCGTTGTCGGCCATTTGAGATTGTCGGACAACGCCTACCAGACTGCTAGGGAGGCAGAAGATACGCCAACGTCCGGCGAATTGCGGACGAGCATGTTAAGCAGCTTCTAAGCCTCCCGCTGCTTAGTGACCGGGCCAGACTACGTCCGGACCTGTTGGATCCAGTTTTGGTGGCCTGTAATACGTTGAGGCGGCTGGATTTATCAGTGAGCGAATGGGCTTTTTTGTTGCTCCGCATCGTGCTGTCCCGTCTACCTCTCGACCTTCGAATACATTTTGAGGAGAGGTACGGCGTGGACGAGGCTTCCTATATTCCGCTCTTCTATGACCTGCTGCGGTTTTTGGAGGAAATTTGCCGGCAGATTGAGAACGCGGCGGGCACCGTTGACGACTTACGAGCCGTGCCAAGTGAGAGGCGGAATCCGCCGGGCAAGTCGTCGTCAACCCCCCCCTGCTCCTATTGTCGAGCATCTGATCACCGGGTAACGTCTTGCCCGAAATTATTAAGTAAACCGGTTCCGGCGAGGCGAACTATCGCCAAGGAGCGCCGCTGGTGCTACTCATGTTTGGAAGGGCACCTCCAGCGAGACTTTCCGCACCGGCGGCCCTGTCTGCATTGCCAGGGCAATCACCATGCCGTTCTGTGCCTGTGTGCGAACAGTGTCTCCTCTCGGGGCTCTGCCAGGCCCTCGACCCCCACGGGCGGGGGCGCTCCGCCACGCCCTGTGACGGGCGACGCTCGGCGCCCGCCGGTTAGCCACCAGGCCCCTAGGTTTGAGAGGGGTCCCTCCCCCGACCAGTCGGGGGGTAATTCCCCCAGGGGCGGGGGTGTCATCACCCCCCTTCAGCGTGTGGAGAGGAACTTCAAGATCACTCATCAGTTCGCTAGACCCTTCTCACTCCCGTTAGCTGAGTGGCCGCGACTGGTGTACCACTGTTCCCCATTTGATGGAGGCGGCCCTAGCTAGCTGCCACCTTAGCTCCCACCACGGCCGCCTCCACTGAGCCTTAAGCCGTCAACAGTCCGCTTGTCAAAATGTTCTGTTGCCGACGGCCTCAGTGAAGGCGTACAACCCGAGTGGTGACTGTTAGCGGTTTGCACTCTATTGGTCTCGGGTTCACGCCGTGTGGCCTCCACTTGGTGGTGGGAAGATTAGGGCTCCCCTGGAGCGTTGAATCACGCTGTGAAGGGGTATTAGATTTGGGTTTGGTCGAGTACTTAATTAACGACGCTTTAAATTAAAATTAAAAATGCTTTTGTGTTTTCCGCGAAATTCATATTTGTAGCGGTTGTGATTAAAATATTTAATTTAAAATACTCCTTAAATGCTACTGCATATGTTTGGTAAATATATTTGATCACTGCGTTTGTTGTTGCACGGAAAATTGAAATTAAATTGCGTGCCCTTTTGAATGCTTGTACGTATGTTTTGTAATTGTATTTAATTGTTGCGTCTGTTTGCTGAAATAAAAGTTTGAATTCATTTGAGATTGAATGACGCGATTTGGAAAATTAGGTATATGTTTTGTGATAGTGTTTAATCATTTTGCTTTGTGAAAAGGATAACCCTTTTTGTGCCGAAGGGAATAAGAGTCAATTCTCCTTTGGTTTACATTTTGTTGGCACTGTCTAAGATATTGATTTGAAATGAGAAATAGGGCTGTCTCTTACGTTTATTGTTTGTTTACTTTGTCAAGTTGACCTATGTGCATCGGTAATTACTTTGTTTTAATTAATTCTGTAATTGAACATTGATGCTTTTAAAAAAATAGTTGAAATATGACCATAGGACTACCTGCCTAAAGGGCTATCTGGTTTGTAGATTATCAGATGGAAATCAGCTGTCGCACCATTTGGTAAATGATTATAGGTAGATGGCTTGGTTATGCCTACTTGTTTGAAAATTCATACTAGGGACTATCTGTGCGTTTCGTTCGGCTCTCCACAGACGACGTTCATGGGGAATTTGGGGGTGCTCTCTGCACTGAAGCTTAGGAGGTCCCTCTGGGCCACTTCGTGTCGCGTCGCTGTTTGCAGACCTGATCCGGTCGGATTGCGGAACTAATCATAGGAGCGCAGATAGGTGTTTGAAGGAGGTCGTCGGACTTCTGTCTAGAACTTATTTAGGTGCTGCGATGTCCAGGAAGGGCATCCAGTTCAACCCTCCGGCTAACCCACGTTGGGGCTGTAATTTTGAGGCGTTGGTTAGGGTTGAAAGATCTGATGGGGTGCCTAAGGTGGCCTAGTTTGGTTGTAGATTCGGTCTTGCAACTTGCCGACGCGACCCTGTCCCGCTGACCGGTTTGCTCGCCGACCTAAATCCTTATGTCCGCGACGGGGGTTTGTTCGCGCCAAAGCGCTAATATCAAGAATCGACGCTAGATGGCACTCGGCTCGGCGCGATACAGGATGAAGTTCGGCCGAGCGTGTTGAGCGGTGTGTGTCGAGAACGCGCTAGAAAAAAGGGGAGTTCAAATTCAGCGCTGCGATAGATAGCACGCTGTCCATTTTGTCGGGAACTCGGAATAGTAGGCGCGTATAGTAAATATACTGTCTGGGAATTGTAGCGCGTATTCCCTGATGAGAGCTTCACCCGAGACTTTTGGGTTGAACGCTGAGTCCGTTTAAGTGGATTCGACTGTTTTAGCTACTAGTGCGGTATTTGATATTCTAGAAATAACTGTGGCCACGCGAAACGGTAGTGACCTTTTATCCGTACGTTCTGTGTTCGTTTTGCAGATTAGGCGTTATAACAAACGATAGTTAGTGGCTTCTGTAAGGTAGTTAATCGTACGACAGAGTTACTGGACTGTCGTCGTGACTCGTCGTCGACATCGTGACTAACGAAGAAAGTGACGTGAGTTGGAGAGGTGCTGAGGTCCGGACTGCTGCAGAGGGTAACGGTCTAATAAGGTCAATAATACTACTGGCCACACCCAGATACACATCACTGACCCTTACTTTCCTAGCACTATACATCCACATGCGATTTGACCGAATCCTGAGAGACCATTCGCCTTGGATAGAGGTAAGTAAGCTCCGTTTAATAGAATAGAACGCTCCCCCCTGATTGTTTATTGTAATTAGAAACTTTCCACCTTTGGCCTATAGGAGGCCCGACCAATATCTGCTTGTAGGTTCTTACTCTATGAGCCCGGGAGTGTCTACTGTTGGATAAGCAGCTGCTGGCCGTAACAACTAGTATTTAAAAAAATATTCATTTCAGATCAGATCTGCAAAAGAGAATCGGTAGTATTACAGACTGTGAAGCATTTTACCTTAGTCCTCACAGGTGACAACGCAATCTCTTCTTTATTTGCAGTTGACTGCTTGTGTTCAAGGACTGCATTACCTACTTACTACAAGGTGTCACTCAAATCTTATAAAAGACACTCAATAATGAGGAAGATTATCTGTAAAAGAAACTTAAATATTTCTCCGTTCTTTTTATTAAGGATGTGTATTACCGAGACTTTTATAATTTCATCTGAAGCGGGTTTCCGCAGGCCTTTTTGTTATCTTTCATTCTACTCCCTTATTCATGTTATTTTATTTTATAAAACGAACAAAGCCGTACTTTTGTCTAACATTTAAAAATATAGCTGTGCTTGATATATTACAACGTATTTTAAAGCGAAGAGAAGACAGAAAAGGATTCCTAGCATTTAATACTTGTGACAATTTTATTTAGTTATGTATAAAATAATTAAGCAAAATGTTTTAAAAAAAAACAATAAATCGTGTTGTGGGGATGTAAGAATATATACTACCCCATATCGTTCACTGCGTGTGTCATAAGAGGTGACAGAAAAAAACTGAATCATAAGAACTCTAAATTATTAAAAAATGCGGCTACCATCTCCTCTACCAAGCTTGGCAACTATGGTAAAATATTAATCGAGTGGGCAGCTGGAACTGAAAACTTCTGCAAAATAAAAGTCCTTTATTTTTAAATCATGTTGTTGTTAATATTTTTTATGGCCAGTTAGCAATAAAAACACTATACAGGTGTCTAGCGTATGACAGCTTAACAATTTGATGTCTCTGAGTATGCGGTTATAAAATCAATAATCAAAGGATACCGAGTACAAAGCAATAGCGTGCTCGAGAGTTTAAGAGAGGTAAGTATACACTTTACTTTCAAGCGTACTACAATTAATTAATAGAATTAGGTATAGAGAAAAAATCTGCATAAGTTCGGTATTTGAGTGCTTAGTATCTTGTCTGATATACCTCAGTATCTCTCTTACTAACCAGTCTTTTAATAACACGACACAGAATAGAGATGGGGTACTTTTTTTTATAAAAACGAGGCTTTTTTAAGTTCATCGTTGGACATCAGCTTTCTTATCATTTGTCTACTGGTATTTTTTAAGAAATAAGGTAGAACTGGAAGAGATACAGGTACAGGCACACATTCTACCTGATAGTAAGTGGATATTATGGCGCATAAACCTCTCAAATGTAGATGCCCTGTCATCCAGAAGACGAAAATAGAATACCTCAATACCATTAAAATGGGTCTCCAGTTTTCTATACTCAACGTAATGTCCTCCAGACCGAGTTTAGGCTATCTGCGCAGAACAGGATTATAGTGCCCGAGTGTATGCACAATCACAAATGCACTCTCTATTCCATCACTCTTATAGTCCGATTGGACGGTTATCCGACACGACCGGAGAGAGATTAGGCACAGGATCAACAGCTTTACGTGCTTTCCTAGGCAAGGGGGTGAAACCGTCAACCTCTGCAATTGAGAATATTTTGACAGAAAAACAGTAACTGATTTTGGCCCGACCCGGGATTCGACATCGCGTTTATTTTCACTAGACCAATAAGATACAACATACGAAACACGGCAGAAACAAAGCGCTATTTTATGTTAATAAATTGTGAGTGCATGGTCCATCCGCTTTCGAGCCAACCGTTCGTGCCGCAACCATAATTTTGCAACAGGGTGACTCTATTACCTTAAAATTTCTATATAATTACTTGGACGATTGGCCAATATACCTCACGCTAGGCAGTCGGATTGGTAAGAGCAGAGCTAGAACCCCCTCACTTGTAGTGCCGTTTCACTTTTTTATAATTGAAGTGAAATACGAACTTATATTCCACCTGACACCAATCAATTCCACCAATTTCAAAGTAAGGAGGCTACAGTTGTAACCTCTACCACTAGTAACTACTACTAAGGAGAAGGAGTAAGACGGAAAGTTTCACAGTCTGTGTTTTTACTGGCTCACTATTTAACTCTATTTATTCAGACCGGAACACAACTGTGCACGCACTGCATACGACATAAACGCTGCACGGCATAAACAGTAAGCGGGTAGTAGCATTCTTAAGCAGAGAAGGTTTTTTTTTGATGAATTGATGATGATGATGTTTTTCTATCTCGATTTGTATTTGTGTTTAAACTGTTAGGATTAAAATAGCCTTGTTGTTTGCAGCGCTTGAGGATAAAAATTTTACCGTACAATTTGTCACATGAAAGAAGCTTACAAGGAGATTAAATAAAATAAATCTTCTTAAGGGATTAGAAACCGTTTTCTTACGGTCTTTCTCACTCATTTCTGGGGCCGCGTTATTTGGAGCCAGTCGCAAAAGGCTCCGTTTTTATTGGTTCCCTTTTTGGTAGCTTATTTTAAGAAAAGGAAAGTATAGAAACACAGAATTTAAAAGAATAATCTTTTATACGTTTACAAACACCATTAAAAACTTAGATCCTTAATCACGACGAGTTTTCATATGACTCAGTTTCTTACAAATCACGGATTTCATAAGTCCTATTTATATCGATTTAAAATTACTGATGACGACAAGTACCCATGCGATGGCACTTTGTCTCAAACACTGGCCCATCTCTTAGAACAATGTCCTGCTTTCTCTAAACATAGGTTAAATCACAAGACAATTTGCAAACACCTCAGAGTGTCACCCTATATCTTATTAGAATTGATGAAAAAGGAAGCAACTTTGGAATCGTTTAATAAATTTATAAAATAATTGTAAATAGTCTTAATCACTTTAATAATACACACAATGACAGTAGTATATGATATTTGTTAATTGTAATAATAAAGTCTTAGTTTTAATAATAATATGTTGTATTTAGTTTTAAGGTTATTAGTAAATTTTTGCAAAAGTTATAAACAGAGATGCAAAGGATTATTATTAGTTTAGTTTTAGTTATGTATGTGTGTAGTGTTATGCTACTTACATATCATTTTACATCTATTTTTCCATTCTGTTTTTGATTTTCTGCATTCATATTTTGCATCACCTTTATTTCCATAGGATCCTCTAACGTTTTTAGACCATAAGAACACAATAACAAATTATTTTCACTTCGTATTTTCACGCTACCAGCACTTTTTAAATCGGTGTCAATGGAGTCTACCTTTTTCAATCTTTTATTTAGTTCTCCGTAACTCTGCAATTTCGGGTTTCGTGCGCGCTGTTGCGCTACCTTTTTTCCTATATCAATAATATCTCATTTCTTACTTAAGTCTTGCCGTTTTTCAATTGTGAGCCTGAAACCAAAAATTGGCATGTTTTGACATCGTTGTTTATCTGGTTGTCATGGCAATTTTTATTCAAATTCGTTACCGGTCTGATGTTTTTACTTCAATATTTCCACATAAATACTCTTTTCCTCTGGGCCATTTACAAAAATTTGCTTTTAGTGTAAATAATTTCCCGTTCTCTCTAAAAAGGTATAAAAGCCGAACAATCGGCTAATAAATCGAGTCTCGCTTCAGCTTCCAAACTTGAAGCATCTACTAAAGGCCTTATCCCGGAGCTGCACTGCCCCGGGATCCTGCAGGCCAGGCGCTGCTGACGTTGAGAAGATCCTCAGCTATGTGGGTATTGAGGCAGACTCCGAGATACTGAAGAAGGTCATCTCGGAACTCAATGGCAAGAGTGAAGAACTTATCGCGCAGGGTCGTGAGAAGTTGTCGACCATGCCCGTCGGTGGAGCAGCGCCCGTGGCCGCGGTCGCCGCTGCTACAGTGCCGGCAGCTGAGAAGAAGGAAGAGAAAGAGACCAAGAAAGAATAATCTAGTCTGACGATGAAGATATGGGCTTCGGTCTCTTCGACTAAGCTTGCTTGGGATTAAGTTCTTTATCTTTATCTTCACTTGGAAGCGGCTGACTACTCCCTTAATTTTCTTTATCTTTATCTTCACTTGGGAGCCGCTGACTACTCCCTTAATTTTCTTTATCTTTATCTTCACTTGGGAGCAGCTGACTACTCCCTTAATTTTCTTTATCTTTATCTTCACTTGGGAGCGACTGACTACTCCCTTAATTTTTTTTCCACGCAGGAGCGGATACTACTCCTTAAATAAGCCTGAATGTCCTTTCGAAAAAACACTTTTAGAGTGGTGTCTCTTCGACTAAAGCTTGCTTAAATTAATTTTTTTTCCACGCAGGAGCGGATGACAACTCCTTAAATAAGCCTGAATGTCCTTTCGAAAACACACTTTTAGAGTGGTAGTCATTGAATGTGAACTCCACCCTTACCTGAATGCAGATGATGAATGTAAGAGATAGTATATCTGGATTATGCCTGTTGATGTCTGTTTCTGCAAAGCTGTGTTTTTATGGTATATTTTAGAATGTACATGTCAAAATTTTTGCTGAGTCAAAAATTTTCCAGGGTCGGGGGGAAAATGTAGTGTTATGCTACTTACATATCATTTTACATCTATTTTTCCATTCTGTTTTTGATTTTCTGCATTCATATTTTGCATCACCTTTATTTCCATAGGATTCTGTAACGTTTTTAGACCATAAGAACACAATAACAAATTATTTCACTTCGTATTTTCACGCTACCAGCACATTTTAAATCGGTGTCAATGGAGTCTACCTTTTTCGATCTTTTATTTAGTTCTCCGTAACTCTGCAATTTCGGGTTTCGTGCGCGCTGTTGCGCTACCTTTTTTCCTATATCAATAATATCTCATTTCTTACTTAAATCTTGCCGTTTTTCAATTATGAGCCTGAAACCAAAAATTGGCATGTTTTGACATCGTTGTTTATCTGGTTGTCATGGCAATTTTTATTCAAATTCGTTACCGGTCTGATGTTTTTACTTCAATATTTCCACATAAATACTCTTTTCCTCTGGGCCATTTACAAAAATTTGCTTTTAATTTAAATAATTTTCCGTTCTCTCTAAAAAGGTATAAAAGCCGAACAATCGGCCAATAAATCGAGTCTCGCTTCAGCTTTCAAAAGGGAAGCATCTCCTAAAGGCCTTATCCCGGGGCCGCACTGCCCCGGGATCCTGCAAGCCTCTGTCTTCACCTGAAGTCGTCGCCTAGCCTACTCCAAGCGCGGGGCCGCACTGCTCCGGGATCCTGCAAGCCTCTGTCTTCACCTGAAGTCGTCGCCTAGCCTACTCTAAGCGCGGGGCCGCACTGCTTCGGGATCCTGCAAGCCTCTGTCTTCACTTGGAGTCGTCGCCTAGCCTACTCCAAGCGCGGGGCCGCACTGCCCCGGGATCCTGCAAGCATCTGTCTTCACCTGAAGTCGTCGTCTAGCCTACTCCAAGCGCGGGGCCGCACTGCTCCGGGATCCTGCAAGCCTCTGTCTTCACCTGAAGTCGTCGCCTAGCCTACTCCAAGCGCGGGGCCGCACTGCTCCGGGATCCTGCAAGCCTCTGACTTCACCTGAAGTCGTCGCCTAGCCTACTCCGAGCGCGGGGCCGCACTGCTCCGGGATCCTGCAGACCTTTGCCTTCACCTGAAGTCGTCGCCTACGCCTCCACCTACTAGTGCTCGTGCTATCTTTAGCCGCTGTAAGTGCTTGCTCCAGGCGCTTCGAGCGCCACCACCGCCAAGCGCGGTGTGCCACTTTGATCTTCAGGCTCCGCTTCAGTATTCATCTTATCTTTATTTTCTATTTAATTGTAATTCACGTCACCCATCACCATCAACATACTTCATTTTTTTATATAAAATTGTAAATATCTTTTTAAAATTTTAAATATATTATTTTCTTGTTCTATTTTCGTTATTTCGTTGTTGTTAGGTTAGGTTCTTTTATTTATTGTCGCTTCACGACAGTATTAATTATATGTTTATATACATATATATCTAATAATCGATATAAATTAAGAGGAACACTTCACTCTGTATCAAATTGCAGAAGTAAAGTATGTGCTCTTAAAACAGTAACTAAATTAAAAAATAGATTGTGTACAAAACAGCAACTGTGTTGAAATTGAAAATATACTCCCGTCAGTGGTGGTGTAACCATTGGCGGAAACCAAAAAAAGAAGAAAAACTCCATTAACATTTAGTGGTTGATAATTGATCGCAATTATATTTTAAGCAAGCTATATTTCCCTTAAACTCCACATAAAACACTGATATCTAATGTACACAACATAAAATAAATGATTTTTGCCTTGACATACACTTCACAGACTATTGAAAAAGTAACATTCAAAATCACACAAAATTAAGGAGTAATTATTATATAGCCGCCTTTAACGCGTCAATCGGCTTTCGCGCGGGAAAGTACGCGCATGTAAAGATAAAAATGGAGAAAGAGAATGCTCGCGCGCGCCGCCCGCACACGCATCCTCTGATACCTCAGTCATACGTTGAAATCTATGCACTCAAACAATTTACACGCACGGTTTTGTGAAAACGATTGTCGTCGTCAAATGACAGACATTCGATTATGGAGCAAGGATTTTGTTACAGAATTCTTGGCAATATACAAGTCTCATGCATACCGTTTTATGATTAATTTTATTTAATAATATATTAAAAATAATTTATAAAAATAAATTAATAAATAATTATAAAATCTATTATACGCTTAGACAAGCAAACATAACTGCTTGTATAATATCCCTTCTAATCCTTTTGTCCATTTCTTTAGGACATTAGTCTTCAGAACGCGCGTTTAACAAAACTGCGTGATTTACATACATTCCATGTCGCGAAGGTTTCCCGTACTGAACCATGTGCGATTAGCCTTTACACGATGCTCTTTCCTCTCTGAATAAAAATACAGAAGTAATAACGAGTGAAAGAATCAAACATATAAAAATGGATAAAAACATCTCTCACGATTGCGCGTGTAAGATTTCCCGCGTTCAATCGCGTACACACCGATCGCGAGTGAAAGCAAGTGACGTGTAAAGGCGGCTAATGTCTACTTTAACCACAGACTATAATGTGATTGAGATTAGCAGTTTGAACGTAAACAATGAATGTTTTATTTTATTTGCATATATTCATAACATATATCACAAATAAAAACTATCTGCATCCCTTTTATACATTTACTTTAACTATGCCAAATCCCACACTCCTCCGTTCCTAATATGCTTAATAATAATAAATAATAGGCTGTACTTGCCGCGGAAGCATGGTGGACGTGGCTTTTTAAGCGCGCTTACCATGCATAATCGCGAAGTGTGCAGCCTCCGTAATTACTTTCTGACGAGAGCGGATGATCCATACTATAGGGACGTTATTTGTTGTGATAAAGGACTTACCCCTCTATCCTTAGCCAACGAGCAATGGCAAGACCCGGCAGTACAGAGCATTTCCGACCGGGAGACCGTATGGAAGGAGAAAGAGCTCCACGGGAGGTTCTACAAGGCTCTACATGAGCCTTTCGTAGACACAGTTTCCTCCCTCCACTGGCTACGTTTCGGTGACCTCTTTGGGGAAACCGAGGGTTTTGTCTGTGCGATACAGGATCAGGTTATTAAGACCAACAATTATCGGAGATACATCCTAAAGGATGGCACCGTTGACGTCTGTCGAGCTTGTCGCCATCCCGGTGAGTCACTTAGGCATGTCATCTCCGGTTGTTCGGCGCTTTCTAACTCTGAGTATTTGCACAGGCACAACTTAGTAGCCAGGATTCTACACCAGGAGCTCGCTCTGAAATACGGTCTCGTGGATCGGAAACTGCCGTATCATAAGTACTTGCCAGAAGCCGTGCTCGAAAATGACCGCGCCAAGCTCTACTGGGACCGGGCCATCATCACGGACAGGACTATTCTTGCGAATAAGCCTGATATTGTGCTGATGGACCGGGCACAGTCAAGGATATTTTTGGTCGACATTACCATTCCTTATGACGAGAACCTCGTGAAAGCCGAAACAGATAAACTGACTAAATATCTGGACCTGGCTCACGAGGTGACCGACATGTGGGGTGGATTGCCGGCCGAAATTATACCTGTAGTCGTCTCTGCGAACGGGTTAATCCCAGTCAGCCTCTCGGGTCATCTGAGGCGACTGGGACTCCGTGACGGACCGCTCCAAGCTCAAATGCAGAAGGCGGTGCTCCTCGATACCGCCCGCATCGTCCGCCGGTTTCTTTCCCTTTCCCCCTAACCCTCGGCCGTTTGGTCTCCCCTGCCGAGGGCTTCCATCTGGTTGGGTTTTTATTTATTTATGTATTTTTTATGTATTTATTTTATTTTGTTGATATTTATGTATGTTTATCATTTTCATTTACAATTATATATTTATACAGCCCAACCAGATGAGAAAACTATATAGATACCCATAAATAATAGATAGGTTAACTTTAGACAATCAAATAGTCTATGAGGATATCATAATGTATTGTATCACTTTACTTCCTATTCCTGCCGCCAGATAGTAGTGCGAGCACTACTCTGATAAATTATTTATTTTCTGTTTTGCTGTAACGTACTGTCAGCGTCGGTAAAACATTAAAATCTTAATATTAATCTAGGTGCACCTGTATCGCGTGGCTTGAACGGCGCCATTAATATTGGAACAATTCTAAATTGAGCATAAATTTAAACACACATTTCCATATTATTGGCTTCAAACGAATTGATATTGCTGCAGACGCCGACAGCCGTTGTAATAACGATAGACCTCGATAATATGCAAATGAAGTTTCCAACGTTTTTATATTAATACTAGCAATCCGCCCAGTTTCGCAGGAGCGACCTACTGAGTCCAATTGTAAATCTAAACCGATCAATCCTCTCTAACACACAAAGTTTCATCAAAATCGTTTGAGCCGTTTAGGAGGAGTTCAGTCACATACACACGGACAGAAGAATTATATAACATAAAATATGCATGTGGTTCACACAAACCTTTCTCTTGAATCATTTTTTTTATAGGATAAGGGTGACAAACGAGCACACAGTCCACCTGATGGTAAGTGGTTGCTGCGGCCCATAGACATCTACATCTATCGTCTGTTACAGATCAAAATGCAGATGCGTTTTCACCCGTGAGGACTAGGATGGAATGCCTCATTTCCAGTAAAAAGGGACTCCGGCCACCTGCACTCACCAAGCGAAACGCAGAGGTAAACCTCTACTTCACGCTGGTATTCTGTTAGGTCGTGGTACCACCCCGGTTCGAGCCGGCCCATCCGTGCGACAGCAAGAGCTGCCGCTTGGCTCTACCACTGTAAAATCATTCTATCTATTAATGAAAATCGTATCAATACCCGTTGCGTAGTTTAAACAATCTAAAGACTGAAAAGGCTTTGTTTTATATTATGTATAGAGATGATGGCCGTGAAAGTTAATTCTGTAAATTAGTTGATGAGTAATTTTATTTTGCCGTGTGGTGGAGGCGTAAGAAAAACGACCCATTTCATGCTTTGCGTGGGTTTCGCAAGAGTGAAACCGACTATGAGAAACGCGTTAAGTCTTATAGCTTCCGATGGGTGGAGTTATAACTATCTCGTTTCCGCGAGACAAACTACGAAGTGGTGACGGACAGCTGCGTCAAATATATAAAGACGCCTGTTACTGCTGTCGTTAAACCGCCTCGCGGACTTTTACAGGCTGATGAAAAAGGAAAGGGGGGGGGGGGGAGAATATTGTATTGCGATCACCACTTCGCCTGCCAAGTGAGCTGATCCTTCCAAGGATCTTTCCTTTCATTCTAGATGATTGGGCTCTTATTGAACAAGTTTTTTTACACAAGTGCAGGATGAAGGTGACTAACGAGGACACAGTTCACCTAACCGTAAATGTAGGTGAGGCTAATAGACACCAACATTATTAAGAATCAAAAGACAGATGTGTTGTCACTCCTAAGGATTAGGATGAAATGTTACGTTACCAGTAAACAGAATCTCAGGTTAGGTCACTCATTATATATTTTTTAGGTGGTAGAGCCATGCTGCAGCTATATTAGTAGTATAGTTGTAGCACGAATGGGTCGGCTCGACCGGGGCAGGACCACGCTCTCACAGAATACCAGCGTAAAATAGCAGCTTAACACTGCTGTGTTTCGTATGGTGAGTACAGCGAACTGGAGACCCTTTTTATTGGAAAAGAGGCATTTCATCTTAGTCCTCGCGGGTGATAATGCATCTGCATTTTGATTTGTAATAGAAGACAGATGTAGATGTCTATAGGCCGCAGCAACCACTTACCATCAGGTGGACTGTATGCTCGTTTGTCACCCTATCCTATAAAAAACGATACCCAGCAGCACTACACTGGTTTCTGTTTGAGGGTAGTACTATCCCCGTCGAGCCGACTCATTATTTCGGCAGCTATAATAAAATAATACGCTGTAATGCAGTGTGGCTACATCGCGTATAAAAGAACCCTGTCCGATTCGTGAGGGTGTTATTAAGTATCGTAATATAATTCTGCTCATGTTATAGATACTTTGAAGAGGATAAAAAATATGGCCATGCAAAATAAAATAACATAAAATAAAATTTGAAATTTACGTGGCAATATATGTGGCATGGACAGCCGTTGATGAATTATAATACCGCATCACCACGCCAACCACGCCAATGATACCGTCGATCGGTTTTTTTTACTCATATGCCTTTGTCGACGACGATGCTGCCAAATGCTGACAAATTTGCTGAATTTTAAGCTAATTGCAAATATAACATATTTTTATTATTTAATAAAATGTTGATTACATTTTTTTCGTAATGCAATTGCGATGCCTAACTATTATCACAGAATAAACACAAGTACAATAATATTATGTTAATATTTTGTAATTAACTGATATGTTAAACCAAAATCACAAACAGATTATTCTTAAATTGACCTCAACAAATTAAACAGCAAATTCTTAGGGTACGTTATAATCATACTTGAAAACTTCAAGATATCGAATACTAGAGGGCACGTCATTAGTGTCAAAGACAATAAGCCTGAGGGTAAAGTGCTTCAGACAGATGTAACACAAGGCGGTAATAAAAAAAAAAACAGAAGAACCCTTCCGTTGGTGTACTTCAGTGTGGAATAATTTTTGTGTATCCAACAAGTAGCAGTATAGTGAAGGATAAAAATCGTAGTTTAGTAGGGAAGTCATCATTTATTCATTACAGTGTATCAATGCATTCTTAAATTGCAAACTTTAATTATAAGGAGGCAATGATGATGGAACAATTTATAATAATCAATTATAATGAAAATAAAAAAGGTAATAATTTTTTTTTCAAAAAGTTGAGATTACAAACGGACTTACAATCTACTTAATGGTAAATATCTATTGCAGCCTGTACGATATTGTTCAAAGAAATGATAGACTCAGTATATCACAAAAACTTGGTTTAATAAACTTGTTACAATTCATAATGATTTCATAACGAGTGAAGCCGGCCACAGTCGAGCGAGTGCCTGCTGTACTGCCATATGTCAGAGTGACACTGGCAAGATTGGCTACATTTTGAAGCGTGCTTCCATTAAAACATATTTCAAGTCGCCGAAGAAGATTAGTCAGTTTTTACCATCAGACAAGTGTAATATTCCTCTGCAAGATGCAGGAGTGTACAAGCTGGATTGTGAATGTGGTCTCTCTTATATAGGACAAACTAAAAGATCCATAAAAACCCGCGTTAAAGAACACATAGCTGATGTGAAAAATAGACGCTCCGGGAAGTCTGCAGTCTGTGAACACGTACAGGATCGCCCCCGTCAATACATTAGATTTGATAGACCACAAAACCTCGCTAAAGAACACCGATTCCTTCCAAGGATGATTCGTGAGGCTATTGAAAACAAAAAACATCCTAATTTCAATAGAGAAGATGGCTGGGTGCTACCATCTGCTTGGGATCCCATAATTAATAAAATTAAATCGCAACCCAAGCATACAACTGCAAGACTTCATGATACTGTAAGTTCATACTGCGTAGATCGGAACAAAAATTAATAATTTTTCATCTGGAGGTAGCCGTGGTTAACTATGACATTGGGACGTCATACACCTCAGTCCCTCCCGTGACCATGGGTGCTGTAAAGTGCTTGAAACGTCGGGAATGTAAAATAAGTTAATATAGGCGATAAAATCCGTAAAATTAGTTTTATTTAAATTGTTACAATTCAGATGAAATATTATGTTTTAAGGACGTGCTAACTAACAGTTTGATGGTCGAAAGGTAAAAATACGAATTGTATGGTCGTTGCCTGTCACAATGACGATATTTTCCCGACATTATGACGCAATGATTTGCTATTGGTAGTATAATTAACAATATTTATACAATCTAAAATGATTTTAAGTATTATATAAATATGAGAAAATATATTTAATAGTAATAAATCTTACTAACACTTATTTGCACATGTATTTCAGCTATATTAGTAGTATAGTTGTAGCACGAATGGGTCGGCTCGACCGGGGAGCACCACGCTCTCACAGAATATCAGCGTCAAATGGCAGCTTGACACTGCTATGTTTCGTATGGTGAGTGTAGAGAACCGGAGACCCATTTTACTGGAAAAGAGGCATTCCATCTTAGTCCTTACAGGTGACGACGCATCTGTATTTTGATTCTTTATTGAGGATAAATATAGATGTCTATGGGTCACAGCAACCACTTACCATCAGGTGAACTGTGTGCTCGTTTGTCACCTTATTCTATAAAAAAATATAAACCAAATTTTTAAATAAAATAAAGTTCAGATGTTGTGTGATCGGCGTGAACACCGCTTATAGACACTTGAATTCAACTTTAAACGAAGGCTAAAGATGCGTTGTTACTTCCGAGTACTAACATGGAATGCCTCATAACTTAATATTTTACTGGCTCTCTATACCTACCCTACAGATCATAACACAGGTGGTAACCCTGACGGACTCCTAGGCAGAAAAGGAGTTCTACCACCTAGTGAATTCTTTAAAAAGCATTTTAGTTTGTCGAAAGTTCATCGTAAGAAGAGCATCGTATGTACGAAGTGTATTTACGAGTATAGTTTAGGGTTGCCAACTTTATAGAAATAATGAACTATATCTGATTTCATAGAGGGCGATTTAAGAGGGCAGACTTAAATAACTATTAAATATTTGAACTTTTAATACAATATTGTTTTATACTGACGATTTTTTGTGTTATGGCAGTAGCGAACTTTGGGCTAGAAAAGTATCTAAGAGTATGTAAGCGTACTCTGTCAGAGTTTTAAATTTTATAGTACACGTACATTAAATATAGTATTCTACTTAAGAGTACGGTTGGCAACCCTAGAATAGTCGTCTAAATACGGAAGGGGAAGAGAGTGCTGCTTTCATTTTAGGTGGTTCTATGCAAGCGGTATCTTATAGATAAAAACTATGTCAGGTAACCTTTGTATACTTCTGACTGTTGCAGTTTCGGGCTCCCTGGTGTTTTTCATACAAACACAAAATTCGAGAAAATTTCGTAAAATAACCTCTGGCCTGTATGAAGTGAGACTTTTTAATTTCAAAATAAAAACTATAATGTTTGTTTATTTTTTTAACGGTGTAATGCCTTAAGACCCTCTTGCATTACGGTGTGTAGATATGGAAACGATACCTCACTCCCCGCAATTGTCAAGTATTTTACTTATATCTACTATGACTATCTAGTTGGTGTAGTGATCGTAAATGCGATTGCTGATCATGAGGTTCCGGGTTTGAATACTGGGTTGGACCAAAAATGAGTTATTGGAATTTTCTGACAAGAAATTCTCAGGAGCAACACGGAATCAGGAAGTTGGCAGTGTTTCGCCCCCGTGCCTCGAATAAGCCGTTGGTGATGCACTTGATCTCTCTCCGGGCGTGTCGGATTACCGTCCCATAGGAATATGAGAGTATGGGAGTAGAGAGAGCACCTGTGCTTGCGCATATACTCGGGTACTATAATTTTGTAAGCGCAGATGGCTAGTCCCCGTTGAGACGGGTCGCCGATATAACTTAAGAAATATAATAGTCATATTCATGAAATTGGGATTCTAGGTATTCACGGGTTTATTAATAAGTATGCAAAATTTTAAGTGTGTAGGCTTAAAACATTTCGAGTTATGGGGTTTTCAAATGTAGCTGGAATTGGTTCGTGTAACACTTATTTAACTATAGAGCTGTTCTAGAGTTTCACACACACACACACACACACACACACAAACTTCCCCCTCCCCTCCCACATACATATATTTACAACTCAATCCCAAACCCAATTCACCATTATCCTCATTACAGTCCTTCACAAGTCCACTGCTGTACATATGCCTCCCCTAAATTATGCCACAAAGTACGGTCCTGAGCCACCTGCATTCATCGACTTCCTGCATGTCTTACCAGGTCATCACTCCATATAGTAGAGGTAGTAGAAACTTTTTCCCCATCGGTTGTCGGTTCTTCGAGCTATTTTATTTATTTATTTATTCTTTATTGCATTCCTTAATCTAAAAGGATACAAAGGGCGGTCTTAATGCCTTGTGGCATTCTCTACCAGTCAACCCATGGAGTGGTGAGAATTTGAAGTAGGTGTAGCAATATAGAATAAAAACAAAATAGAAATTTATAATTAATTACGTTATATACACATTTTACTAATGTATACAATAAATAAACTACAAAAATATATCCTATTTATACAACTATACAAATATATACGTACATACATAAGCATACATATATTCATACCAACATACATATACATATAGTACATAAAAATAACAATAAATATATACGTCTAAAATATAAATGACATGAATGATTCATCTAAGAAGCGTTGTCTTTAACAGATGATTATGCACCAACTTTTTAAAAGCAAACTAAATTTTTAAAAGCTATATGGCCGGCCCATTGCCACTTCAGCTTACTAATCCGTTGGGCTATGTCGGTCACTCTGGTTCTACAGCGGATATCCTTATTTCTAAGTTTATCATGCAAATAAACGCCGAGCATTGCCCTCTCCATACCTTACTGAGCGACCTTGAGCATCCTCATACGGCCAGCAGTGAAGGACCACGTTTCAGATCCATAAGTCGTCACTGGCAACACGCACTGGTTGCACAGTCTCGTTGTCAGGTTTTGAGGTATACCTGACAAAAAATGTGTTGTAATTTCCCGAACGCTGCCCAGCCGAGTTGAATCCATCGATTGACCTCTCGGTTAAAATTGACGCCCAAATTTCGAAGGAAGCAAAGGCTTCCACATACGTAAGGCAACGTGGCAGATTGTACTCTTCGGTCTTCTCTACAATTTGCCAAAGGGTATGTATGTGGTCTATGGTATTAAAGCCTTTTCTGAAACCGGCTTGTTTAGAAGGCTGGAAGTCAAGTCTACGTGCGAGGCGATTCGTAATGTCTGTCAAAAACAGCACGTAGACGCGACTCGGAAGGGAAATCGGTATGTAGTTCTTCAAAAGAGCATTGTCACCTTTCTTGAAGAACAAGACCACCGCACTTTTACTCCACGCCTCCGGTGCAGTGCCATCGTGGAGGACGGTATCAAAGAGCATATATTGGTTATAGAATGTAATGTAATGTGTAAATGTAATCAAGGTAGGCCCGAGGTCGCAAATTGAGAGCAGGGAGACGTGCAGAGAGCGTTCGGATGGGGTGTAAAAGCGTTTTTAACAGTGGTAGAGCCACGCGAGCCTACTTGAACACGACCTCATAGAGTACCAGCGTGAAGTAGAAGTTTACTTCTGCATTTCACTTGGTAAGTACAAGTGAACAGAGGCCTGATTCTTCCCACCCCCTTTAACATGATAACGGAGTTAATTAAAACACTACCCGCAGGAGGGTACCAGTAAATTTGGTGACGGAGATCCCCCGTTGAGCATCCATGCCCAAGCGTTGCTCAGGCTGCCCGGTGTATTCTGGGGGTGGGGTGGAGTAGGGGGGATCTTGCTCATTCTTACCGAGGTGCAAGTGTCCTAACCGGCTGATACTTCGGGTCCCTCCTATCCGGGATACAAATTAGAATACTCCTTTGTGCCCTGGGCTGGAGTTTGCGTATATGTGAGAGGGGACATCTGTTTTCAACGCCTCGTCAGTCTTGAACGTATAGACCTGAAACATCCCCGCGTCTTCGGGTGCCTTTATAGTTTTCATATAAGTAATGCCGACACAGACTGACTCATCGAGCACATCCAAATGCTGCAGACCTCGTGCTACAACAGATCCCATCTTTAGAGATCGTGATCCTTGATGATTTTTAACGCCCACCACGCTGGATGGCTTGCTTCCCGTTTAACTAATCATGCGGGTAGATCTATCTATGACTCTACCTTGGCATATGGCCTGACACAACTGGTTACTTCGCCTACGCGGGTCCCAGATGTGGATGGTCATGAACCTTAACTGTTGCATCTTCTGCTGACCTTCATCCGGATGGATATATGTGTCAGTCGTTGATGCCCCTCTTGGCTCTTCGGACTATTGTCTGATCCGGAGTACGGTGCCACACACGCTACCTCGCGGTTGCGTTCTGCGGGTTGTCGCCGTGTTCTGCACTAAAAGTTCACCAATTGAGACACGATGCGGTCTTTTTTGCATCCTAACCTTGGGGCATTTTGCTTTTCGCCAGATTATCCCAACGTTGTTGCTGATTCTGTCGTTGATGTGGTTTTTCAGGGAATGGAACTTTTATTCCATCATCTGTGGTGCCTATGAGAGGCAGAGCTCGGCGTTACCACTTTCCCCCCTTTCGTTGAACGAAAAGCAATGAAGCTGGGAGAATTTCAAAACAAAAATGTGAAATGGCTTGAGATGTTCATTTTTATTTTTGTTAAGATAAAAATAAAAATGACATAATGAAATATCTTCTCAACATAATCTGAAAAAGTTAAGACTTGTAATCTGACATAACTATAACACGGTTTTATTATGAAATATCTGCAAGGTACAAAGATGCTTAAATAGAAATTTAGTGTCATGTTTATGATTTTTTATCGATCCAATTATTACAATTCCCGTTTCTGTCTTCACACAGGAATTTCCATATGCTTAATTTCCATAAAATAATTTAATTTTTGCACCATTACATTTCACTAAGTTTTGAAATTCTTTCAAAAACGTTAATAGTACTACAACGTCGCATTTATGTTATTGACGTTCCACTTTATGCCAGAGACAGACATCCATTATCCTCCTCAAGCGGGGATGTTTGCTCTAGAGGGAGGATACCTGAATCGCATTGAGTCTGAGGTCATGTGTCAATACATAAAATTTATCAATTTATCCTGTATTAGATATAAGATAAAATAAACAGTGCTGTGGTCTTAAAATTACTTGAGTAGGGATAAAAAAACGAAACTGGTTTCTTTTTTAGGGTTCCATACAAAAAGAAAAACGGAACCCTTATCACTTCACTAGGATCACTTCGTTGTCCGTCTGTCTGTCTGTCTGTCTGTCAAGACCCTTTTTCTCAGGAACGCGTGAAGGTATCAAGCAGAAATTACATAACATATCAAATACTCAAGTCTACTGTTGAGCTGTGAAAAAATCGAACTTCTAAGCCAACGCAATCAAAAGATACAGCCATTAATGCCGCAAATTTTCGGCATTCGCAAAGGAATCAAAACCTACAGGGTACTTCGCGTGAACTCAGAATCTTGAAATATGGTACGAAGCAACGTTTTATAGCACAGATAAAGGAAAAATTGCGAAAAGCATAAATTTTAGTTACATCATATAATAAAAATATTTTTAATAATTTTAAACTTATATACCTACTACGGATTTGTTCGGAACTCGGACTCGCACTTTTCCAGTTTTTTAATTCGTTTTTTATAAACGTGCTAAGGTAATATCAATTGTTTCTTTTAAACCTGTTTCTCGGGGCAAATAAAAATAAACATTATAATTATTAATTATTGGTGATTGCATCTATGTTATAGTTGCAACACGAATGGGTTAGCTAGACCGAGGAAGGACTACGCTCTCACAGAATACCAGCGTGAAATAGCAGCTTTATGTTGTTGTGCTTCGTATGGTGAGTGTAGCAAACCGGGGACCCTTCGTACTGCTAACGAGGGATTCTATCTTATGCCAAATTAGGATAACGTATATACAATCCACATTCTTTATCGAGGATAGGTTAATTCCGGGCGAGTTAGCCGTAAGGGAAAGATGGCAATTCAATAAAAATCATAGTCACACTTCCTAGATAGTACTACTTTCTCGTTAGTACACTTTGTGCTATGGAGTGCGTGGGATCGACACTTCGCCCGGATTCCGAGTTTCAATTTTGTTTTCAATATTTTTATGTGATATTCTAAGAATTTAATGTCAAAAGTTTAAATAAAAGTTTTTTTTTTTGTTAATATACTTGGTAGTTTTAATTTAACTGGTTTCTTAAAAAAACTGTGACTAATTCCCCCGGACGTACGAGGTGTGTATGGGCTACAGTATCCACTTACCATTAGCAGGACTGTGTACTTATCTGCTATCCTCATTCTATGAAAAATCATAAACAAAAAGAGTAGAAACAACTATCACTGACTTTGATAAGGGGAATTTGAAGTAATTCTTGTTTGTTAATGTATTGCACGCCTCACAACGTGAGGAAGTGCTGTACTCTGTCCGTTGGTCTGTACGTCGGTGAGTCTTCTCGTTTAATAGAAACGTAAACAATAGATTAAGATACATATACAATATTAAATAAGATTCCATATATTCTAAGGAGGATCCCTATTGATTTTTGTTATTGAACTCAACACCGTTTAAAAGTTATTTATTTTTATATAAAAAATAAATCGCTTATGAGGCGCGCACTTTTGGATTTTCCAAACTTTTATTAATAATATTCACCGAGTTTCGGTCACGACGGCCAATCTCAACGGAGACTAGTCATCCACACAGGACAGGATTATATTAATGCACGAGTTTGTACATAAGTACAGGTGCACTCTCTTGAGGCAGTCCTGTATGATGCAGTTGAGGTAACATGTAAGTAATAAACAAACGTTGTTTTTTGTTTACATAATTTATGGCATCCTTTTATATTACTTACATATGTCCCCAGCATTAACTGCTGTACTTGTTCCATTAAAGGCAGGATATACAACAACCTACACGCTTTGCAAATGGATTGTCTATCGCAGTTGGACGCTTCTCGCCGTCACCTGTCCAGATATTTTTTTTATTTCTCCTACTCTGGTATGGTAATACACCATATGATGGTGGTCATGGATCTTTGGGAATATCCCATAGTCGACACCCACAGAATAAAATACGGTAGTGGAATATTTTTCAGCACTAGTCTGTACTGTGTGTATTATTCGTTGTAATTTACCTTTTTGACCTTTCTGTTATGAATTTATTATTTATAGTATGGCCGAATGAACACGGCTTTTCTCTTTAAAATAAGCAAAAGTGGAAAAGTATGTTAAGATTTAAGCAGAGCTTATTTAATGAGATCTGCATTTAAAAGATGTGCATTACGTAGTTTGAATAGAAAAAAATATACATACACGATTTTATATATTGACGACTTCATAGCGCAGCGTTGTGGGTTGAATCTTCGAATTCCACCGTAATAACTATTTGGATAGAATTTTTTTTCTTTTTCTTCATCATTCCGCAATAATCCACTGATGAGCCTCTTCTGTTTGTGGTTTAATCTTCGTGCTTGGCAGGTGGATTGACGATGTTAGTAACATACGTCTCGCACAATTGACGCTGCTGCCCGTTACAAGTTTGGGTATTTTATACCTCGTTTAGGTAAGGAATTTTTCCGGACTGATGGTCGGCGGTCCACAACCGTACGTTTTAGACAGAATTTTCTGCACTCCACGACCACATTGTTGAGTATACCGTCACCGGTGATTTTTCTTCCGGACCAATACGGCTTAGGAACCTATAAGAAAGATCCTTCTCCTTTTTAAATGCTGGAAAATCACCTACAATTCCCCTGGTGTATGCTCGTTTGCACCTTGTTTTCTAAAAAAGAAAAATTGCACCGTCATCTCTTGAAAGTTATAAGATTAAGGTAAAATTCTCCCAACAGCAATAGAATTCAACGGACTAATGAAGAAGAAAGTCGAAAAAGAACCAAGACGAACGCCTGCCACCAAAAGTGTAATTTGTAATCCCATCTACATACATACATGCATAAACTTTCAATCCTGTCGCCCAGAGGGGTAGGCAAAGACTATGAGAGACTTCTATTTGTCACGTTTCTGCCACCTCTGGCAGAGACTGCATTCTCGCTTTTTACATCTCCATATACCAATGAATTTATACTCGTTAATTAAAGGTACTCGTACATTTAATTTTAGTCATCTTCAATAAATCGCTTTGTTGATAAACTCCGTCTACGGCATCCCTTGCCGACTCTGATATTCTCTTGTGCAGCATAAATTTGCTTTGCTTCGCTTTCCTCTTTCATTTTTTCTGTGTCCAAATTGCTGATGCATTCCTTCTTAATCCTGGTTACATCATCCTGCAAACAACACGTCTCTATTATTACACTTTCACCATATCATTCAATATCACGCCTAATAATATACTTCTTAATGATCGCATTTCTACAGTATTAATTTAACTCACATACTTCGTTTGACATATCCAACTTTCACTACCTTAAATTAATAATATTATCGTCCAGACCGAATTTCGATCACAGCATCCAGTCGCAACGGAGGCTAGCCATCTGGGCAGGACAGGACTACAGTGCCTGAGTGTAAGGGCAAGTACAAGTCCACTGCTGAACATAGAGCTCCACCAAGTTATGCCACCAAAACACGATCCTATTATCTCACTCTAAAAGTCCGTTGGAACGGTAACCCAGCATGACCGAATAGAGATCAGTGCTTTTTGAGGCACGGAGGTGAAACAGCTATAACGTACTAAATCCTGTCTGCTACTACGGGACAATCAGGTCGTTTTGGGATTCTAACCCCGGAATGCATGAGCATCAGTCGCGTTAATAAGCACTAGCCCCATCCGTCACCATAAATTAAGATAGGTAGCATTGTGAATTGACGCTGTAAGACGCGCTCCGCCTCGCCTTTAAGTTTGTCCTTGAGGTTCTGTATCTTTTGCTTTATTGTCAAAAAGACGTTGTAGTGGATGGCTTTACAGTAGAGGTCCATGAATGTAGGCCACTGCGTATAATTACCAGAGAAAAAAGGAATCTCAATTGAAGGCACATGCTGTTGCGATACTGAGTTGAGCATACGATTCAAATCCCTTTTTTTAGTTTCGTACAAGGTTTCATATACAGAAAACTCTTCTTTGGAGCACACATCACCAACAGATGTCAGGTTATCGATTTGCCAGTGGAGATCGTCGATCAGTTTCCAGCGAGACTGCATCGAATTCAGTTTGTTATAAATTTCCCACTTTTCTGTCGACTATTTGATATCGATGTTTTTAATCAACCTGGAGAGCGCCCGGAAATTAGCGCTTTTTTGTGATGGTGTAGGTATAATTGATGAAATATTCATGATCCAATTCACTGTCTCATTTTTCCAGAACACCATGATTCATCTTGAACACCTCCCATTGAGCATTCAGAGTATCCAACCTCTTCTGTATGTATGTTCCTGACGTGAATCAGAATCCTTTTTGAAGTTAGTCTCAATTCCAAGGAAAGCTTCAATGATTGTTTTCTGTTGTTGAATAAGTTATCCATGATTTAAGAATGATATTGTAATCAGTTGGTTTCAGATACACGTTACTGCAACTCTTACCGCAGTATGCACCGCAATCAAGCTGGTGAGACCCGCGTGTGGGAGGCCAGTGCCACTACAGATCGAATCACGAATTACACTTATGTTTTATTATACTTCACTGTTGAACTATTGTGGGTGTAATTTGTAGTTCGTAGTTCACGTTGAAAGCTCGAAGGACCAAAATGGAGGAGAGGTTTGTGAATTGTGACACTTTACATATAATTGATGTGTAGGATGTCGACGTAGGTTGTATCGAAATTACGGGATGTGGTAATTAAAACTGTGTCCGATTCCGTAGAGAGCGTTTATTGTACTAAAAATAGTTATAAATAAAATGTAATTGGAATGAACGTGTCGCGCGCTCAGGCATGATATCAGCATATTTCCTAAACTATTGAAATACCATGTACTTGCTCGTACAATGAGTGTAGAGAACCGGAGACCCTTTTTACTGGATGCGAGGCATTCCATATTAGTCGTCAGAGGTGACAACATATCTGCATTTTGTTTTTTAATTGAGGATAAATGAATATGTCTATTAGTTACAGTATTCACTTACCATCAGATAGATTGTATGCTCGTCTATCTCACTCTTGTTCTATAAAAAAAAACATGCCCTTTTTGACACATTCTGAATTCCCATCTTTTTCACAAATTTCAAATAATTGTTTATTTTAATTCGTGACTCATCAACTTGAAGTTGTCTGTTCTAAAATTCTTAATCTTCCCAAGAGTATCAGTGACTGAAAACAAAAAAACATTTCGTCCAATAACAAATTTAGTAAAGCAATGCGAACTTTACCCATAACATGTTTTATTCAACCTCCATCGGAAAAGTTAACATTGGGTTTATTTGACATGCTCGAATTGTTAATTTGTGGAGCAAAGTTTCAGATTTCGCTGGACACAAAAACAGTAACATTGCCAGAAGCGAAAATGTTCGTTACAGAAAATTATAATAATTGCGTTTTTTTTATAAAAATGGAGTGAAAAAAACTTGCCGTCCAGTTAATGGAAAGTGGTTACTGTAGTCCATGAACACTTGCAGCCAGCTTCAAGTTCTTCATTCTAGATGCTTTGCCAAGATGGAATGCCTCACACTCACGATCACAATTTTTCTAATTCCCTATACCCTTCACATTGGAACACATCAGTATAAAAATGCTGTTTGGCGGCAGACATATGTAACAAGATGGTATCTACAGAGAAAAATCCTTAGGCGGAAAAGAAATCCTATAAATTATGTATATATATTTTTTGCATATATTTTTGGAGAAAATGCTTAATTGATGTCACCGATTGTTACGAACAATATAATAAATACACTAGGAGTGAGAGATCTATTAGAATAGAAAACATAAGCTCTTTTTGGTATAACCCACAATCTCATCGTACGTGATCCTCGGGCTCGGAACGAACTGAGCAACGAATGCTCTTACGCCTCTTCGTCACATTGTTATATTCTTATCTCTATATTACAATTTGAATGTCATATTAAGGTTTGAATGTCAGCTATTGTAGAGGAAAAGGATGAATTTTATTTAGTCTGAGCAAACACATTGCGTTCAGAAAGATTGATTGTATTTATTTAGAGTAAACGTGATGTTTCTTCGTTTTGATTTTTCCTTGTCTCGTTGGTATGATTATTTGCACGGATTAGTGGTCGGAGGATCACTACAGTGAGGCAGGTTCTAAGTTCAAAATCGAAGACAATATTTAATATGAAGCGCAAATTGTTGGAGTTCGGATTCGGATGAATTATGATTAGTAAACTGAAATTTCTAAGCTAATAGGAAACTAACCTCTAAACAGGTTGGAGAGTAGTCAATCATTGGTCTAGAATGGTATAAAAAAACTAAATCTTCATCCAAGTTTTGATTTATAGAGGCAAGGGTGACAAACGAGCAGACAGTTTACCTGATGATGAGTAGATCCCACACAATTATATTTCTATCCTCATGTTGCGTTAGAATACCTGTTTATAAGTAAAAGGGTATCCGGTTCTCTACATTATCATACAAAAGAGGCATCTATGGGGAAGGCCTACTTTCAGCAGTGAACATTAATCGGCTGTAATGGAAAACTTAATCTCGTATTCATTATGTTATTCAGCATCAAATGAAAATGATTTGGAGACAATATCGTATTTTTTTTGAGACGTACACACTCAGATTCATGGATCTCCAAAAAGTGTACGGGTTATATTAAAAAATAGACTTTCAAATATCAGACCCACACTTCATGCAGCTACAGCTATATCATAGTTGTAGCACGAATGGACCGTCTCGAATGTTGCTGTACTTCATGTGATGAGTGTAGAGAACCGGTTCACTACACTTGAGAACCGGAGACCGGAGGTAGTATCTACCCAGTACCTATACGTATGTTTGGGTATAATCTAATATATAAACTTATTAATAAAGTAATTACGGTCAGTCTTACGTTAACACTCAAGTGTTTCATTTCCCTCGTCCTTACATGGCGACCCTGCCAGGCGGTGCGCTGCGGCAATGCAAGCGCACCGCCGGGCCTATTTAAAATAAAAAAAAAATTGGGAACAAATATTGCTATTATATTATATTAAGAAAACCTGAGTAAAATGATTGACAATAAAGTTATATTACAACGCAATGAATACAACACCGGACGTGACGAAACATAAATAAATATGAATTCGAGAAGAAGCCACAATAACACAATAAGAATTTTATAGAAGCTGACTGAAAATTTAAAATATATAATATATAGTACTATGAAGACAGCTTATGAAGAATGAGGAAATAAAATGTCGATTTTTTTAATATGATGACCAAAGTTCAAAATTCAAGAAACGGCAGATTAGTTTGAAAAGGAAAGTAACAGTTGTACTTTTGCAAGCTTCATCTAGAAGAATATGAAATATGAGCTAAAAAGAACAAAGAAGAAAATTTGAGGTAACATCGCATTAGCCTACTTTTTGTCATTTCTTTATAAGATTTCTTTAAAAGTTTTAAATATTATAAAAAAAAAAGTTATATTCTAAAAATTCTGTATTTTATATATGTTTAAGTTGAAATTAATTATTAGATACTGAATATTAACGACTTATTACTTATTTTATTATTGTCTAAAAAATCATATTGCAATAATTATAAATTAAGTTACGTAAGTGCTTCAATGGCATTTGTATTAGGGCACTAGACTAGACAATTTTATATTCACTTTTATTCAGTAATTGATTTGCAAAAAAAAAATTATGAAATAATACGAAAGATAAAAATTTTACGTACCTACTTAATTTCACCAAATTTATGGTTAAAATAACAATGCGATACATTTCGTTGTTTTTTTTCTGTAGTCTTTTAATATAAAATTATACAATTCATTCAACAAAGTAATTATACACATTCAGCACCATATTTTTTTATTATGTTTTAGACTATATAAAATAAAAAAGTACATAATGCATTTAATATTAACTGTACGTTATTTACAAGTAACTTGAAAATATTTGTCACATTTTATAATATTTCTAGTACGTACGGTATTCAAAAACAAATCAATATATTAAGCTACATATTAGGATGACCAGGTTCGGATTAAAGCAAATATATTTTTAAATTTAACCCAATTTTATTTCTGTAGTAATTTTTATTTAAATGTATATAATTTTAAGGATTAAAAAAATCGCTATTAATCAAAGACAATTATTTTTCTCTTTTTCTAAAGGTATGAAAACCTTAAAACAATTTTAAAGTTATAAATAAATAAATATATAACCTTTAATAAATAATCGTAATATAACATACTTAAAAATGAAAATTGTTCTTCTCAATGTTTAAATAAATTAATGTTTTGTTTATATAAACTTGGTAGCCGTTATAGTGATGACGACTAATCTTCCCATTAATATTTCTTTGTTTAATTTGAAAATGAAATGGAATTTTTTTTTAATTTCGATTTTATATTTATTCAACTTTTAAATCATAAACTTTTAATTTTTATAATTCATTATTTCCTGGGAAAATGATAAAGTTTTAAATATCTTACTTATTTGTATACATGAGAAAATAATTTCTTCAATTTATTTATTTAAATTTTGTTGTGATCATTGTGAGCCTCATTCCCTGACTGAAAATGATGTACCTAAATACTACAAGAGTCCATATAAGCGACTTATTTAATAAATTTGTAAAGACGTGAGTTAATTTATGGCTACTATATTAAAGGATAATATAATATAATTAAGAAATACGGAATTATAAATGAAAAATATTAATAGAGTGTAGTTGTGAGAGTAAGGCAAGTAAAGAAAATTATCGGAGATTAGCATATCCACATACAATCGGCCTGATCAGCTGAGAGTTTGGAAAACCTAATATCCGAGTAATTTTTTTAAGGTTGTTCGGATGCGATTAACGACGTAATGAGTTTTAATGACGCAATGAAAATACATTATGTATTGTATAGGAATAGTGTCCATATTCTTTATCATGTATGTATGTACGCGAGCGTGATGCGTGATTTCACGTACATGTGAAAGTATATTATGGTACAATTAAATAATGATTATTAAAATACTATAAATGTAAAGAAGTAAAAAAATGAAAAAAACACGTTGACCTTGACGAACAAATAATGGAGAGATACAGGAACGTCCATTACTGGTAAAGCATGTAGTCCTCGAGCAGGGTATGTTTCCATGATTGGATGAAAAAATCGAAAGTATCGGGTACTAGGGAACAATACCTTCAGTACAAGTGAGATGTGAACAAGTTTACTCATATTAGTACTGTTGGGGACAAGAGATGTCTTAAATTTGTTACCCTTAATAATGGTACATAGAGGTCATATCCTTCATTGGATCATAGTGTGAACTTAGTTTTCCTCCGTGACAATTGTTGGAGTCTTTTAAAATAACTTAAAAGTTGACCTCGAGGTTGTGCGCATAACCCAAGGTACAGTTTTACCTTGATATAGTATGATAAAAAGAAGTTTATGTACCAATCAAATGAAATAAATGTTATGAAAAAGTAATATAATACCCAAGTAAATGGGGGGCCCATATGTGTAAAGTACCCGCGTGATAAATATCACGAAATAAAATATAAATGAAGTGAATTAATACTCCGATTCCCGGTATCTAATTAATAAATAAATATATAAGGGAAGAGAATACTCAAAGAAATAAAGCTAGCTAAAGGTAAAAAATATTAAGAAAGAAAAGAAAGTACGTACAAGAATTATGAAATAAATAAATAAGTCCTGACAACCGAAAACAAAGGAAATGAGATTAGTGTTAACATGAAAAGAAGTAACATGCAAGGACATGAGAATAATTAAAATGTGGTAATAAGGGGATCCCCGACCAAACCTAAAAGTGAGATATTTAGTTACTTTGCATTTCTGTATTAGAGCTATTAATGCTACCTACCCAAAATCCTACTCACAAGTTATACATGTAGGTACCTAGTAACTATATTATCGATCCACATAACCACACGTAAACAAAAAATATTAATCAAAAAATAATCAACACATTTTCACGTACATACTTAATTATTTTACCATATTTTATATGAATTTACAAGATTTTTTCATATTTAAATTGATTTATATTTATAATAACCCTACCTTAAATTTCTCTTTATGTTATGTTGTTTTTTTTATGTAAAATTTGTACAATATAAAACTAAATTTGGTAGTCCAAAGTGTATCAATTCGCTATTATTATAAGTTTCTTTTTCATTATCTACAATGAAATCAAAAATTATATTATTATATACTTAAAAAACTTTTCTTTTCTAAGGTTAATAACATTTTATTAACATTCAACATATATTTTCTAATACAGACCTTACATATATGTGTAATAAGCCTATGTTTTTTTCTTTTACAAATTTGTGTTTCAAATAAGATGAACATGTTCCTTAGAAGTCATGAATTTTAAAAAAAAAGTAATATATAATACGTTTCCGACTATTAATGAAAAAAATAACACATATTACTTGATAATGTAAAAGTATTATAACAATGCAATGTTATACTACGTAAATGAAAAAGTGTTTAACACTATTATAAATTTTAGATATTTTAAGTGTATTTATAATAAAACATTTTGTAAGTTATGTTGAAATTAGGTATCATCGTACAATGTAATCGCAAACTTTCCCATAAACATACTTTGGAATTGAAAACAAAAGTGTCACAAATCGCTGACGTGGCTGGGATTGCAATTTGTATTTTGATCTGGTAGTTGTTATGATAATGAAAATGATGACATTGCCTAACATAGACTTCTTTGTTATGTGTATCTTAAAATGAAATGTAATATTGTCGGTTTTATATTTATTGTACCTTCAAATCATATGTTTTTATCTTTATAAGGCATTATTTTTTGAAAAAAAAAAGTAGAGTATTAATATCTAAATAATTTGTGTGGATCATGAAAGAAATGTTTCATTAAATATAAAGGTATAAAATAAATAAATGAAATATATAACTATAAAATTATAAGTAAATAAATATATTAAGGAAGGGTACTATTTAATGTGAATGTCTACATAAATGACTTAATAAGTAACTGAATAACTCAGTATCAAAGTGTGTTACAGTGAAGTGTCGATCAAAATAATATACGTTCGCGAATGTACTCCTGATTTTGTCTAACATAATACATCAACAATGCAACAATGCATTAAGGCTTAAACATACATAATGTGACTACGGAATTATTATGTACATAGGGGGTTTGGCCAGCCACCCTACCCAAGCCAAGACAAATATTATATATACATAATTATAAGATAAAACTTTATTTAACATTATCTTTATACTATATAAAAGAAATGTTATTTTTTATATATTTTTTTGTCGGTATTTTTCTTACAATACTTCCGTTCACCGCGAAACTAAGTATACCCCATTCGAGTTAGTTTATGGCAAAAAATGTAATTTACCCAGTAATTTAACTAATACCGTAGAACCCCTATATAATTACGAAGATTATCCGTTAGAGTTAAAATATCGCCTACAAACCTCCCAAAAGGAAGCAAGAGAAAATTTAATCAATAGTAAAATTGTAAGGAAATCCAAATATGATTGTAAAATGAACGCTATAAGTTATAAAATTAATGATTTGATATTAATTAAAGAAGAAACTGGTAACAAACTCAGCGCCATTTATTCAGGTCCAGAGCCCTATTTAGTAATTAGAGATTGCTCACCGAATGTTGAAATACTAAAAAATGGCAAAAATTACATTGTTCACAAAAACCGAACTAAATTTGTCGTGAAGCGACAATTAAAAGAAGAAAGAACCTAACCTACGATCAGCAAAACAACCAAATAGACCAAGACAAAAAATATATTTAAGATTCGAAAATATTTACAATTTTATATAACAAAAAAAAAATGGAGTATGAATATGAGGATGGATGATGTGATTTACAAATTATTTTAAAAAAAAAAAAAGGTAATAAAAAAAAGAGATTTGTGTCGAAGCTGAGTCCGAAGATCCCAAGTGTGCTCTCAGCGCCTGGTACGAGCACGCACGGCGTAGGTGAGAAGGCGAGGGCGTCTCTAGGCGACGACCTCAGGTGAATGCGGCGATTGCAGTATCGGCGACTTCAGCCCAGACAGGAGCTTGCAGGATCCTCAGCGACTTCAGACAGCGCAGTGGCCTGCAGGATCCGGTGACTGCAGGCGGGACAGAGGTTTGTAGGTTCCGGTGATTTCGGGCGGAACAGAGGTTTGTAGGTTCCGGCGACTCCAGGTAGAGTAGAGACTTGTGGGATCTCGGCGACTTCAGGCAGAGCAACGTTTTGTAGGATCCGGCGACTTCAGGCAGAGCAACGGATCGTAGAGTCCAGTGGCTTCAGGCAGGATAGAGGCTTGCAGGATCCCGGGGCTGAGCGGCCCCGGGATAAGGCCTTTAGAAGATGCTTCCGATACGAGAACTGAAGCAAGACTGAATTTCTTCACCGATTGTTCGGCTTTTATATCTTTCTAGAGAGAACGGAAAAATTATTTAAATTAAACGCAAATTTTTTGTAAATGGTCAAGAGGAAAAAGTATTTATGTGGAATTATCGAAATAGAAACTACAGACCGGTAACAAATTTGAATATAATTTCCATGGAGACCAAATAAACATCAGTAACAGAACATGTCAAATTTTAGTTTTAGGCTTGTTATAAGAAAATGGAAAGATTTAAGTGGAAAAGGAGATATTATTGAAATAGGAAAAAAAGTAGCGCAACTACCCACACAAAGCCCGAAATTGTAGAGTTACGGAAAACTAACTAAAAGATCGAAAAAAGGTAGACTTCATTGACACCAATTTAAAAGTGCTGATAATGTGGAAATACGAAGTAGAAATGATTTGTGATTGTGTTCTTATGGTTTGAAATCGTTACAGGATCCTATGGAAATAAAGGTGATGTAAAATATCCCGATTTGAAGTGAATGCAGAGAATTGAAACAGAATGGAAAAATGGATTTAAATTAATGTAAAATGATAAGTAAGTAGCATAACACTACATTTTCCCCCCGACCCTGGAAAATTTTTGACTCAGCAAAAATTTTGATATATACATTCTAAAATAAACCATAAAAACACAGCTTTGCAGAAACAGACATCACCAATCAAAATCAGATATACTATCTCTTACATTCATCATCTGCATTCAGGTAAGGGTGGAGTTCACATTCAATGACTACCACTCTAAAAGTGTGTTTTCAAAACGACATTAAGGCTTATTTAAGGAGTAGTCAACCGCTCCTGTGTGGGAAAAAAAAATTAGTCGAAGAAACACCACTCTTAGAAGTGTGTTTTCAAAAGGACATTCAGGCTTATTTAAGGAGTTGTCAACCGCTCCTAAGTGAAGATAAAAATTAAGGGAGTAGTCAGCTGCTCCCAAGTGAAGATAAAGGTAAAGAAATACCTCAAGTAAGCTTTAGTCGCTATGACTTAAGTAAAGATTAAGAACGGCCAGAGCGGTAGGGCTCAAAGCCAGAGATCAGCAACATCACCAACGAGATGTGTCTGAAATAAAAAAAAAAATAAAAAGTGACGATTAACCAACGAAAGTTCGAGGTCCTAAAGTAAGATGTGTTGAAGAACACTGGATCATCAAACAAACAAACAAATTAAAAGAAATAAAAATAATAAGGTGAAAATGATGGTGATATTTATACATATATACAAATTAATAGTAAATAAAAGTTAAGAAAATTTATGATTTTACATCTTTAATGTGCCACTTGCCTCTAACTCCATTAGGGTCTTCAAGCACATAGACTAGTGGTGACAGTTTAGCTATCACTTTGCACTTGATGAACTTAGGGGCAAGTTTAGCATTAAAGTATGCGCCGGCATCGCTTAAAACATGGTTTTTACGCCAAATAGTGTCTCCCACATTGAATTCTTTAAAAGACCGACGAAGATCATAGCGAGCGCTATTTTTAGCGTGAGCTATGTGAAGTTTAGTTTGAACTTTGTGAAATATAGATGAGAGGAGACCAGCATTAGACGCGTAAATATCACGAGGCATAAATACCAATTCCTCGAGGTTCTGAGTTGGAGTATAGAAGGAACCACAAGGTATTGTTTCCCTACCAAAGACTAAAAAATTTGGAGTAAAACCAGTAGCTACATTTGTAGCGCTGTTCATTGCGTACTGAATCTTAGCAAGATGGTTGTCCCAGGATCTATGATCGTCTCCTACTAGAGATGCTAGAGCTGTAATAATTGTGCTATTAAACTTCTCCGTAGGATTAACCTGAGGACAATATAAAGCTGTGTGAAAAATACAAGGAACATTATAAGAATTTAAAAATGAGTGGAATTCTCGCGACTGAAATTGAACAGCGTTGTCCATTATAATAGTTTGGGGAATGCCATGAACTAGAAAAACTGAATTTTCCAAAACATTAATAATATTAGCTGAAGTAGCACGTTTAAGGGGAAAAATCATAGTATATTTAGTAAAATTGCAGTTAATCACTAGAATATATTGATTTCGTCTTCGAGTCATTGGCAATGGACCCATAAGATCTAAGGATATAGTTTGAAAAGGTCTGGAGCAAAGTTTGGGTTTACCCATAAGACCATAGGGAGAATGATTAGGGTGTTTGTAGGTTAAGCAGGTTTCACAAGTCGAGATTAATTCAGCAATGTCCTTAAACATACCAGGCCAATAGTATTTTAATGATATTTTCTTGAATGTTTTGAAGATACCAAGATGGAGTTCTGAAGGGGAACCATGGTTAGCTTCAATAAGTGCCTGTCTATCTTGAGGTAGTGGAACTTCTTTCCAAATAAAGTCATCGTTTAGACGATCGGGAGAATGGATACAGCGGTAAAGTTTGTTATCCCTGATAGTGTAGTTGGGATATGCGTCTGGATTGTTGGAACATCCGAGAAAAATTTTGTTGTAGTGTTCAAGTCTACGATCAGGTGATTCTTCAATTGTAATGGGATGTACGCCTTGAGGTGAAGTTTCTCGTGTATTAGGACGTTCTTGATTTTTATGTCTTGATAATAAATCTGGAACAACGTTATCCTTTCCTTTTTTATGTTTTATGACAAAGTTAAAGCATGATAAGCGTAAAGTCCAACGAGCAAGTCTTCCTGATGGGTTTGATAAATTCTAAAACCATTTAAGCGCAGCATGATCAGTATATATTGTAAATTCTTTACCATTGTCTAGGTAACATCGCCAATGTTCTAATGCAGTTATTACAGCCAATGTTTCTCTTTCAGTAGTTGAGTAGTTCCGTTGATTTTTATTTAGTGCTTTACTCATGTAAGCAATCAAGACTTCTTTATCATCTTGTTGTTGGGTAAGCATTGCTCCTATGCCATAATTTGATGCATCACAATGTACAGAGAAGGGTAGTTCGAAGTTAGGGCAAGCAAGGACAGGAGCAGTTACCAAGGCTTCTTTAAGTTTCTGGAATGCAGCTGCAGCTTGTGAATTCCATAAAAATTTAGGAGCGTTCTTCCCGGAACAGGTTAGTTGGTTGAGTGGAGAGGCAATAGTGCTAAAGTTTGGAATGAATCTTCTGAACCAGCTGCAGGTGCCTATGAATCTTCGTACTTCTTTTCTGCAGGTACAGGATATTCTAAAATAGCTTTTATTTTATCTGGATCTGCACGTAAACCATACTCGTCCACAAGAAAACCAAGGTATTTCAGTTCTTTCTTGAAGAATTGACTCTTCTCAAAGTTAATAGTTAGATTGGCATATGATAGTTTTTCATGAACTTTCATGAGAAGCGATATGTGTTCATCAAAAGTCTCACTAATAATAACAATGTCGTCCAGATAGCAAAATACCTTGTTCTCAAATTCAGGAGTAAACAGCATATCCATTAATCTTTGTAGAGTTGCAGGTGAGTTGGTGAGGCCAAAAGGCATTACTTTAAATCTAAACATACCTCTTCCAGGTACATAAAAGGCAGTTTTATCTTTATCCGCAGGATTCAAGGGAATTTCCCAAAATGCTTTTGCAATGTCAATGCTTGATAAGTATTTGGCATTCTTCAGGTTGTCCAAAATTTCGCTTATTAGTGGCAACTTATAAGCATCACGACGTGTAATTGAGTTAAGCTTCCTGCTGTCAACACAGAAACGCCATTCACCATTCTTCTTCGGAGTGATGAGAACTGGAGATAACCAAGGACTTTCGCATTGTTCAATGACCTTCCATCCCAGCATCTTGTCAACTTCATTAATTAACGCCTTTTGTTTTTCAGGAGACAATCTATAACATCTTTGTTTGATTGGAAGAGAATCACCAGTATCAATCTTGTGGGTGATTAAATGTGTGCTTCCCAGGATACCTTTTTCCTCAAAAGAAATTGTTTTGAAGCGTTGGATGATGTCGTTAGCGATGTTCTTTTGGTTAGGAGTTAAATGCTCATAAGGTAAAACTTTAGTATCTTTAGTTTCGATAGCAGAACATTTAGATTCTGTAAAGTTAAGAGAAGATAAAACACTAGGTAAAAGATTAAATTTTCTCCAAAAGTCAATACCTAATATTAGCGAAGGAAATATTTCAGGGAAAACATAAGCTTTAATTAAATGAGTTTGATTATTAAAATGAACAGGTAAGTCAAAATAACCCAAGGAATTAATTTTTTGATTATTAGCAGTAGAGACAGTAATAAGATCTGACTTGAAAAGTTTGCAGCCCAGTTTAAGAATTTCCAAATGAGAATTATTACCCAGAATAGTTACTGAACTGCCAGAATCTAGTAAACCAGATAAAGTTAAGTCATAAATTTTGACATTAACGAATGGACGATTAAGATCTTGTTCCTTGGAGTAGAGTGTAGAAGAGATTTTGTAACAAGAAAAGAAGTTTTGAATTGTTTTAATCCAATTAGTCCAATCGTCGTTATCAAAGTTTAAGTTACTTTTCAAGTCAGTAGTTAGTTTTTTGAACTAGTATTAGGTTTGGGAGAACAAGTAGGGCAATCTGCAGTTTTAAAACCTTTAAGAATACATTTGAAACAAATCACGAATCGTGGTTGAGTACAGGTGTTTAAAGAATGACCTTGTTTACGACAGCGAACACAAAAGGAGCTTTCTTGAGGAGCTTTGGTTTGAGAGAGACTATTAACTTGCCTAGAAGGGTATTTGTAGGATGAAGTGAATTTATTCATGAGGGGAGAAGAAGGTCTTGAATTATTAGAAGAATTTGAAGAGTCAACTGAACTTGAAGTGGAATGCTTGTAGTTGAATTCAGAAATAAGAGGACTTTGTTGTACATTTGGTTCTTTAAATTGTTTGTCTCTGTCTAGGAATTTTTCATAGTTTTGGCAAGTAGCCAAAAGAGAGTCGAGAGAGTCAATGTCTTTTAGAGCTACGAAGACAGAATAACATGGGCGAATATTCCTCAAAATAATCTCTAATTGTTCTGTTTCAGAAAGTTTCTTCGAAAGACGAGAAAACATTCCAGACATGATGGAAATATAGATGACAATAGGTTCATCTCGACCTTGAGTTCGATTCCTAATCGCTTCTAAAAGTTTGTGATCATAATCAAAACCACCAAAGTCTTTGATTAATAATGAAGAAAGTTCGTTCCACGTTAAGTTTGGATTCTGATTATATTTAAATCTGAACCAATGAAGAGCATTGTCAGTGAAAATTTCAAACGCTTGTGAAATCAACAAGTCTTTGGACAAGCCACGAGCTATACAGTATTCTTCCAGTTTTTGAAGAAAGGATCTTGGACAGCTTTTACCATTGAAGGTGTGTCTTTTCAGATCTTTGAAGACGTTGGATGGAGAAAAAGATTGAGGTGGTGGTGGAGGATACGGGGTATGGACCTGAATAGAAGTTTGAGAAACAAGAGGGAGTTCCGTGACAGTCGGGTCAACCGTAACAGTCGGGTCATCAGGAGGGTCAAGTGATGGAACGTCATTTTCAGTTGAAGGTGGAGTCAAGGATTCGAATTGTTTAGCCATAGCGTCATATTTCATCTTCAAAGTCTCGAAATTAGCTTTAAAGTCTGGATATAAGTCAGTATCTATTCGCTCTAATCTGTAAAAAACATGGTTAATAAAAGTTTCTATTAGTCGTAAATATTTGGTTTCACCTTGTAAAAATTTTTTAATTTTACAGTCCAGATAGGTCAATGTAGAATCAATTTGAGACAAGTCATCCTCGATCGGAATTGGAGAAGTCAGAATATCTTCAGGGTGAGAATTCGCAACTAAACGTAAAACTTGTTTTTTTAGAAGCAAAACAGTATTAGCTGGTTCCTCACATCTAATCTTCACTTCGTATTCAAGTTCGGCCTTGTTAAGGAATTCGTACTTAATAACCCTTTTCATTGTTATAATTACGTGTAAAGTTAAGTTTAAGAAATAAAAATATTATTAAAAATCGTACCTCTAAGTTATCTAGAATAAAAAATATTATAGTGATGAATGTAACTTAGAGTGATGAATGTAAATGAAGTGTTATTTGTAGGCCTAAATATAATCCAAATAAGTTGAAAAACTAGAAGAAGTTTTGTTTTAGAATTTTGAAGGTATGAAAAGGATGTGTAAATGAATGATGAATAGTAAGTTAAGAACAAAAGGGAAAGCAATTAAATCAAAAGGAACTAGACAAGGCGCAGTAAAGGTGAAGAATTAAGAGAGAAAGAGGACTTTTACGTTGGGCGCCAAACTGTCGTGAAGCGACAATTAAAAGAAGAAAGAACCTAACCTACGATCAGCAAAACAACCAAATAGACCAAGACAAAAAATATATATAAGATTCGAAAATATTTACAATTTTATATAACAAAAAAAAAATGGAGTATGAATATGAGGATGGATGATGTGATTTACAAATTATTTTTTTAAAAAAAAGGTAATAAAAAAAAGAGATTTGTGTCGAAGCTGAGTCCGAAGATCCCAAGTGTGCTCTCAGCGCCTGGTACGAGCACGCACGGCGTAGGTGAGAAGGCGAGGGCGTCTCTAGGCGACGACCTCAGGTGAATGCGGCGATTGCAGTATCGGCGACTTCAGCCCAGACAGGAGCTTGCAGGATCCTCAGCGACTTCAGACAGCGCAGTGGCCTGCAGGATCCGGTGACTGCAGGCGGGACAGAGGTTTGTAGGTTCCGGTGATTTCGGGCGGAACAGAGGTTTGTAGGTTCCGGCGACTCCAGGTAGAGTAGAGACTTGTGGGATCTCGGCGACTTCAGGCAGAGCAACGTTTTGTAGGATCCGGCGACTTCAGGCAGAGCAACGGATCGTAGAGTCCAGTGGCTTCAGGCAGGATAGAGGCTTGCAGGATCCCGGGGCTGAGCGGCCCCGGGATAAGGCCTTTAGAAGATGCTTCCGATACGAGAACTGAAGCAAGACTGAATTTCTTCACCGATTGTTCGGCTTTTATATCTTTCTAGAGAGAACGGAAAAATTATTTAAATTAAACGCAAATTTTTTGTAAATGGTCAAGAGGAAAAAGTATTTATGTGGAATTATCGAAATAGAAACTACAGACCGGTAACAAATTTGAATATAATTTCCATGGAGACCAAATAAACATCAGTAACAGAACATGTCAAATTTTAGTTTTAGGCTTGTTATAAGAAAATGGAAAGATTTAAGTGGAAAAGGAGATATTATTGAAATAGGAAAAAAAGTAGCGCAACTACCCACACAAAGCCCGAAATTGTAGAGTTACGGAAAACTAACTAAAAGATCGAAAAAAGGTAGACTTCATTGACACCAATTTAAAAGTGCTGATAATGTGGAAATACGAAGTAGAAATGATTTGTGATTGTGTTCTTATGGTTTGAAATCGTTACAAGATCCTATGGAAATAAAGGTGATGTAAAATATCCCGATTTGAAGTGAATGCAGAGAATTGAAACAGAATGGAAAAATGGATTTAAATTAATGTAAAATGATAAGTAAGTAGCATAACACTACAAATTGTATTATCCTTAAAATAAATGTAGTAAATTTATTATAATATTACATATATAATATTGTAATAATATTATAGTTAATAAGTAATACATTACAGACATTGTGTACTTAATCGATTATAATTATAATAAATTAGTGTATTAAGTTTTATTAACTATTATTACTTTACCTTAATATTAATTACTAATTATTATAATACCAATTGTAATCATATTAATCTAAATATTATTTTAACTATTTGTTTATGCTTTTACCCATGTTTACATTTTATAAATTAGAATATAATTATTGTGTAATTATATAATAATAAAAATAAAATATATATAATAAAAAAAAAGAAATGCACATATTTATTTCTTTTTTTTCTTTGGGAAGGAAGGTGTAGTATCTACCTAGTACCTATACGTATGTTTGGGTATAATCTAATATATAAACTTATTAATAAAGTAATTACGGTCAGTCTTACGTTAACACTCAAGTGTTTCATTTCCCTCGTCCTTACAGGCCGCAGGTCTACTTAACATCAGGTGGACTGTGTGCTGTTCTGTAAACCTTGGATATTCTATAAAAAAAGACAACAACTTTAAAGTGGCAAGTTAAAAATTATTATCATTGACCTTTAAGTCCATAGCCAGATATTTCAAATAAAATGCCGCTGGCAATTTTCCAATGCTCTGAACGAAACCACGGTGCATAAAATGAACCTAATGTGTATGAATACCACTCCTAATGTATGATCGACACGTAAACTTTTTAAAATAATAATAGCAATTGTACTTATGTGGTGAAATAAATTACTTAACTGTTTTAAAGACAGTAAGAAAGCATTGTTTTAGTACTCTAAGTTAATATTAACAAAACCAAACACATTTAAATAATTTTAAATTTAGTATAGACTAGCAACCCGCCCCGGCTTTGCGAGCATTTAGTTTATCATATCAATTTATCGATTTAAAAATAAAACCAAGGTTTCACCACACGAACACGCACACGCACACGCACACGCACACGCACACGCACACGCACACGCACACGCACACGCACACGCACACGCACACGCACACGCACACGCACACGCACACGCACACGCACACGCACACGCACACGCACACGCACACGCACGTGCACGCACGCACACACACACACACACACACACACACACTTTATCTGTAAGTTTCATCACCATCGGTTCAGCGATTCCGTAGATTAGCCCGGACAGATAGGCAGACAAATATTTTAAAATGGTTATTTATATCTTAATACCATGCACATTTAAAATAAACCCCTAAGCTCAATAAAAGGCACTGATAGCGATATTACAGAAATACACTTAAGATTTTATTTATATGTATTGATATAGTTCGAGACAAGTTACCTCAGTAGCTAAGTGTGCGCCGTAAATTATATCCCGTATATATATAATTATATATATATATATATATATATATATATATATATAAACGTGGGAAGTGAGCCATGTTCGGTGAAAACTACGTCGACTTGGCCATAAAAGAGTTCAGATCTGACCAGCCGTCAACCTTTATAGCAGTTGCTCAAATCATAATATGATGTAAAGGATTGTATAACGATTTTGATTTTAACCTTCATTAATATAAATCAATACCTTCATGGTCTTTAACGATTTTCCTTGCATTTAAGCGCCAATATTGTGTTTTTAGGGTTCCATACCCAAAGGGTAACCAACGGGACCCTATTGCTAAGCCTCTGTTGTCCGTCCGTCTGTCTGTCAACGGGCTGTATCTCATGATCCGTAATAGGTAGACCGTTGAAATTTTCACAGAATGTGTATTTCTGTTGCAAAATTACAATTTATTAAAAATGAAAAGGGGCTTCTCTACTAGAATTTTCATGCGGGAGTACGACTCACATTTGGTCGATTATTCAATTTAAGCTACAAGAACATAATAGCGACAAAATTGGTGCGGATAGTTTTAAATACAGTACTAGATAATAATTTATAAATTATAATACCTTTGTTGACACATTTTTGACACCAGATGTCGATAATTTTTAGTTTTTAGATTTTTCTTGCTTGTAAACGCTTAGGCTTAGGCTTGCTTTTTGATAAGTAAATCAGTAAGTGTTATAAACTACCTTATAACTCAAGAACTTTAATAGGTTAATTCATGTTATTTGGGATTCTAGGTAATCGCAAGGTTCTGGATAGTAATAATGTGTCTAATAGTTTTTGATTAACTCGAGGCATACAGCGCCCTTTTTTATCCGAACTTGGCCTTTTCTACTCTTGCTACCTGCGTGAAATAATTACCTAAAATCGCTAGGCGAACCGGTCCATATATACGATGGGCGAAATGACAGGCGATTAAATGTTAAAGTTTTTTAACGCTGTTTACGTAAAAAGGTTTTTGTAAATGTTGTTGAAATAGTTTTTGTTTAGTATTGAGTTTATTTAATTGTAGGATAAAATAGTTGAAAAGTTCTAATTTAAAAATAATATATAAATATATTACAATTAAAAATTTAAAATTAAAAATTAAAATTAAAAATAATATGTAAATATATTACAAAAATAATATATAAATATACTACCAATTATTATTTGATAAATTATAATAGCAAAACGTCGTTGCTACTATAATTGTTGCTTGGATGGATGCATCACATATCTCACACAATAGCGAAAATATTTTCCTACCTTACCTAATTAACTTACCATTTCGTAATGTATTTTTTTACTCTTTATTGATAGCCCTTAGTTACCTTAGAAGGTCCGCCGTGACGTAGGAAAGGGAAAAGATGCAAAGTAATACGGACACTCGAACGCAGCGATAAGGTTTTATTTAGCTTGCATGCGTGATTTAACTAATTAATTATTATGTAGGCTGTTAAAACGTCGGCAAGCACTTAGCATCAAAAGAGTGCAACTTCTGTATGTAGTACTATTATTTATTCTGTGACTTGGCTGACGCACTGCCGTGTCTCTAGATAGGATGCAATCATCTCGGGTACGATATAGTATAATGGTACAGTACATGTAAAAGTAAAGAATAAATCAGTATTAAAATGGTTTCAAAGTGTGGCAAAAAATAAAAAAATTTTTTAGTGTCTTTGCATTATACATAATTTAAAAAGAAACTTCACTTCTTTGATTCCGTCCTCCATGGTGGCGTTACACCGGAGGCGTGGAGCAAAGTGCGGTGATCTTGTTCTTCAAGAAAGGTGACAACGCTCTCTTGAAGAACTACAGACCTATTTCCCTCTGAGCCGCGTCTACGTGCTGTTTTCGAGAGTCATTACGAATCGTCTCGCACGCAGACTCGACGACTTCCAGCCTCCCGTACAAGCCGGTTTCCGAAAGGGCTTTAGAACCATAGACCACATACATACCCTTGGGCAAATTGTACAGAAGTCCAAGGAGTACAATTTGCCACTATGTCTAGCGTATGTGGACAATGAGAAAGCCTTTGATTCTGTCGAAATTTGGGCGGTGCTGCAGTCCCTTCAGCGATGCCAAGTTGACTGTCGGTATATCGAAGTGCTGAAGTGCTTGTACAGTAGGGCTACAATGGCTATCCGAGTACAGAACCAGAGTATGAAACCTATCCAATTGCAGAGAGGTGTAAGACAAGGTGACGTTATATCCCCGAAAATCTTCACCGCTGCATTGGAAGACGTTTTCAAGCTTCTGAACTGGAAAGGGTAGTATTAACATCAATGGCGAGTACATCACTCACCTTCGATGTGCCGACGATATAGCCCTTATGGCAGAATCTGGAGGACCTAAGCACTATGCTCAATGAACTCAATAGTGTTTCCCAACGGATAGGTCTTAAGATGAACACGGACAAAACAAAGATCATGTTTAATGTCCATGTCACATCTATGCCTGTAGTTGCTGGGAGCACTAAGTTCGAAGTTGTTGACGAGTATATTATACCTGGGACAAATAGTCTGACTAGGTAAGTCCACCTTCGACTGAGAGGTTAATCGACGGATTCAACTCGGCTGGGCAGCGTTCGGGAAACTACGACACATCTTCTCGTCAGACATACCTCAAAACCTTAAAACGAAATTGTACAACCAGTGCGTGTTGCCAGTGATGACTTAGGGATCCGAGACGTGGTCCTTCACTGCTGGCCGTATGAGGAAGCTCATGGTCGCTCAGCGAGCTATGGAGAGGGCTATGCTCGGGGTTTCTCTGCGTGATAAACTTAGAAATGAGTATATCCGCAGTAGAACCAGAGTAACCGACATAGCCCAACGGGTTACTAAGCTGAAGTGGCAGTGGGTCGGACATATAGCTCGAAGAACCGACAACCGATGGGGAAGAAAGGTTCTTGAGTGGCAGCCTCGTACCGGTAGGCGAAGTGTAGGGCAACCCCCCACGAGATGGAGTGACGACCTGGTAAGACATGCAGGAAGTCGATGGATGCAGGTGACTCAGGACCGTGCTTTGTGGCATTCCTTGGGGGAGGCCTATGTTCAGCAGTGGACTTATGAAAGGCTGTAATGATGGTGATGATGATAAAATGAAACCGCAATTTTATAATATTATTTAGTAGCTCTCTGGTTTGCCAAGTTTGTATACGTGGCTGAAGGATCAATAGGTCGGCTTGACTGAGGATGGACACCACATAGAAACTATCCTAGTCGTTTCTTTAATCTCCATAAAAATCAGAAAGATCATAAAAATTTCCAAGAGGCTGCGTCGCTCACAATGTGCAATCTTAATAATTACGTTATAATCAAAATCATAATTGGTTGATGATAACATCAACCTTCTGAAGTATGGAACAACCGTTTGCTCGTTTATCATCGCAACTGCTATAAAAATGTTTGTAAAAGGTGGCAGAATATTTTTAGTGCCTTTCTGTAATAAAAACCTCAAAAAAAAAACTTTTTATGACTGCAGTATATTTTCGTCTTTATTCTTGTAAGCATGGCACTCGACTGTGTGTTACCTTGAAATGGGTCGTTACATATGCCTTTGCTTCTGTTTGTGTTGCTGTCGCTGCTTATTTTTAAACTCGCTGATTTACAAACCTTGTTGTACTAAAGCGTAGGAGTTATATTCTCTTTGTTTGTAATGCTTGTTTCATGAAATTAGTCTCGCAGAACGTAAGCGAACTAAAACGTAAAGTATGGAATTTGACGATAAATGTCAAACTTTGCGGAACTGTGGCGCAGCTAAGGAACTTCCTTAGAGTAATTACTATGAACGGACTTCACGTCCGTCAGTCCTAAAACACAGACCACAGACCATCTTATTACCAAAAGTTACAGGTTAAATCTAGTCTGTTTCAAGGAAGAAATCATGTGGAAAATATGCGAACTAAAACTTAAAATATGAGAATAAACAGCAAATTTAAAATATCACGAAGAGTGTGGCGCCGCGGCTAAGGGATTTATTTCTTGAAATATTTATTCATGGTTTAAGCCGGTGATTATCACGTTTTGTAAAAGAGATAATGTTTTTTGTAATTATCTTACAGTGAAGGAATTTTTGCCACAGAGTTTTTTCTTATTGAATATAGGTGACAAGCGAGGACACAATCTGATGACGCTTCCATCTATCCTTAATTTTTACTCCATTTTGCCTTGAAGTTCTTCTAGGTAGGTACATCTTACATATTTCTGCCGACAATATGCATAGATATGCAAGGTATAGAGAGTCAATATGATCACATAGGTCATAGTTTTCAGAGCATTCTTCGTTTGAAGTTGGTTTCAGATGTATTCCCCCCTCTCCCCCCCATCAACATGGCAGTGGAATTAAATAAAACGTTTAAATTAAATGACGTCTAGTGCAACGTGTTCAAAATGCATGTGCAAGATTTAGTTTTACAATACCGCCCCGCACGCACGTCACCCCTTACATTAACAATGCCAAAATGTTCAAAATGGAATATCGCCGAAAACAGCACATGGCAACTCTCCTATTCGGGGTATTAAAAAATAAAACACCTCCTTATCTTGCTGACAAACTCATATGGTCACGTGATGTAAAAACATACAATACGCGCACTAGAGGGAATACTCTCGTCGTGCCTCGTCACAGGACTCACGCTTTCCGAGGAAGTTTCAAATACGCCGCATCCAAGTGCTGGAACGATATACCGCCTCCTTTGCGAAATCTGAAAGCAGTACACACATTTAAAAATAAATATAGAACACAATTACTGCAAAGTCAGATTAACTTTGATCAAAGTTTATAACGTTTTGCACGATTACGTACCTCATCGTCATAGATTATTAACAACGGAGCATTAAAATCGTCCTCTTGAATGCGGCTTTTGTCTTCCTATATACTTTTATATTCTTCAATAATTACATTTTTTTTGTTTACAAATTTTCTGGTCACTTTATTATATAGCACTTTATAGTATTTTAATAATAATTTCCCTTTTGTAGTATATAACCCTTTATAGTATTTTAATAATCTCCCCTTTTGTAGTGTTCGTATAGACCTTCTAAGAGCATCTGAAAGCAACATAAACGGGACCGGGACGTGCTGTGTCGAAGTGGCATTCGACCTTGAACGCTACTCTCTCCCTCTCACTTAAGATAGTTACTGTCTCTTTCCCCCATGTTGTGCATAATTCTGTCATCATAATTTTGTTTAATAGATAATAAAATGAGTATACATATAGCACTGATTTCGTTAAGTCATTGGTTGGACACACTGAAAATCAGCGCCATGGAAAAAAAAAATTCATGGCATTATGCTGAGTGTGCTCCTGTTCCCAGATAACGCCTTGACACATACGAGTATAGGTATTGTATAGTTTGTAATATGTAGTATATTGTAATTTGTATTGTATAGCCAACATTATTTGTAAATTATGTGTTTTTTTTATGTTATCTGTGATGGCGTCATTTTGGAGAATAAACCTTTCTTTCTTTCTTTCTTTCTAAAAGACTACCCCAGGAGGGTACCAGCACCCCTGAAGAATCCCTCGCTGAGCATCCACGACCAAACTACTCCACTCCTGGGCGTGGGTGCTGAGGCTGCCTCGCGTATTTGGGGGGGGGGGGGGGGGGGGAATTCCGCTCAAGACGAAACCTGCTCGGGGCAAGCATAGCAAGAAGACAAAAGCAACCCCTGCCACGCTTACCGTGGATTTCTGCAATATCAGGGGACTTCATTTAAACCTTAACGCCGTCCACTACCATCTCGAGATAGCTGAGCCGGCCTTGCTCTTTCTAACCGAGACACAGGTGTCCTCTCCGGCTGATACTTCGTATCACTCCTGCCCGGGGTACAAATTAGAATACTCCTTTGTGCCCCGGGCTGGAGTTTGCGTGTATGTCAGAGAGGACATCTGTTTTCGACGCCTCAGCAGTCTTGAAGGTACGGACCTGTCCATCCTAGGCTGCGCGTAGACAGCAACGACCATCCCCGCGTCTACGGGTGCCTCTATAGGTCCCATAGCGGTAATGCCGACACAGACCGACTCATCGACTACGTCCAAATGGCTGCAGACTCCGTGCTACAACAGGTCCCATACGCAGAGATTGTGATACTCGGTGATTTCAACGCCCACCACGCTGAATGGCTTGGTTCTCGTTTAACCGATCATGCGGGTAGATCTGTCTATGAATTTGCTTTGGCATATGGTCTAACACAACTGGTTACTTCGCCTACGCGGATCCCAGATGTGGAAGAACATGTACCTTCTCTGTTGGACCTTCTGCTGACCTCTCATCCGTACGGATATCAGGTCTCCGTCGATGCCCCTCTGGGCTCTTCGGACCATTGTCTGGTCCGAATTACGGTGCCACTCACGCTCCAATCGCAGTTGCGATCTGCAGCTTGCCGCCGTGTTTGGCACTATAGGTCAGCTGATTGGGACGGGATGCGGTCTTTTTTTGCATCCTACCCTTGGGGACGGGTTTGCTTCTCGCCGGAAGATCCCAGCGTTGTTGCCGATTCTGTTGCTGATGTGGTACTTCAGGGTATGGAACTTTTTATTCCATCCTCTGTGGTGCCCATCGGAGGCATATCCCAGCCATGGTTTGGTCGTTCCTGTAAAATATCATCACGCTATAAGCAGGAGTGCTACCGGGCCTGGGCTGACGCATCAACGTCTCGGGATGTAAACACCAGCGCACTTAAAAAGAAGTATAATTCCGCCTCCAGGTCCTTCAAAAGCGTCATTGCCAAGGCAAAGTCTGAGCACATCGGCAGAATTGGCGAGAAGATAGTTCGCCTTCCTTCAGGAACCCGTGCATTCTGGTTTCTCGCCCAGGCTGTCCAAAGGAACTTTTGTCAGCCATCTCATCCATGTCTACACAGAGAGGACGACTCACTGACCCATGCCGCAAAGGAGAAAGCCGATCTGTTGAGCTCTCTTTTTGCGTCCAACTCGACTCTAGATGACGGAGGCAACACGCCGCCGACCATCCCGCGATGTAAGTGCTCCATGCCGGATATGCGATTTACACAGCGCTCGGTTCGCAAAGCACTCTTCTCCTTGGACGTCAGCAAGTCGAGTGGGCCCGATGGAGTCCCTCCCATTGTGCTGAAGACGTGTGCTCCGGAGTTGGCACCGGTTTTAACGCGTCTTTTCCGTTACTCCTACTCCCAAGGCGTAGTCCCGAATTCATGGAAGACAGCTTTGGTGCACCCGATCCCTAAAAAAGGCGACCGCTCAGATCCGTCCAACTACAGGCCTATCGCTATCACCTCCTTGTTCTCCAAAATAATGGAAGCCATTATAAACTGCCAGCTCATGAGGTACCTTGAGGATCACCAGCTGATTAGTGACCGCCAGTTCGGTTTTTGTCGGGGTCGATCAGCTGGTGATCTTCTAGTCTACTTAACTCATAGATGGGCGGTGGCAGTAGAATCCAAGGGGGAGGAATTAGCCGTTAGTTTGGACGTAGCGAAGGCCTTCGATCGGGTCTGGCACAAAGCGCTTCTTTCGAAGCTTCCTTCCTATGGGCTTCGCGAGAAATTGTGCAAATGTATCACCAGTTTCCTTGCTTATCGGAGCATCAAGGTCGTAGTAGACGGTGCATGCTCTGATTTTAAGCCTATACCAACGCTGGTGTTACACAAGGCTGCGTGCTATCACCATCGCTGTTTCTCCTGCATATCAATGATATGTTGCTAACTGGTAGCATTCATTGCTATGCAGACGACAGCACTGGTGATGCCTTATATACCGGCCGTGCTAATATATCTCGGGAAAACGTCGCCGAGTACCGGGACAAACTTGTGTCTGAAGTCGAGTCTTTGCTTAACAAAGTCTCGGATTGGGGCCGACTAAATCCAGTCCAGTTCAATCCCCAGAAGACACAAGTTTGCGCGTTTACCGCTAAAAAGAATCCCTTTGTCGTATCTCCTCAGTTTCAAGGCACTCCCCTTGCTGCCTCAGCCAGTATCGGAATCCTTGGCGTCGATATCTCGAATAGTGTGCAGTTTCGTGGTCACTTGGAAGGGAAGGCCAAATTGGCCTCTAAAAAGCTTGGCGTGCTCAGCAGAGCGAGACAGTATTTCATGCAGGCACATCGCTTGCAACTTTACAAAGCGCAAGTTCGGCCCCACATGGAATACTGTTCTCATCTCTGGGCCGGGGCACCCCAGTGCCAGCTCCTTCCACTTTACCGCATCCAGCGCAGAGCGGTTCGAATCGTCAACGACCGAGTTCTCTCTGATCGGCTCGATACACTGGCACTGCGTAGAGATGTTGCATCTCTTTGCGTATTTTATCGCATCTATCACGGGGAGTGCTCTGAGGAATTGTTCGGACTAATTCCAGCCGCTCAATTTCACCATCGCACATCGCGACAAAACTCGCGTTACCATCCATATCACGGATGACTGATGACGGACGGATGATTGGCGGTCCACCACTGTGCGATTTAGAAGTTTTCTCCCGTGCACGACTTCCTTGTGGAATCAATTACCACCAGCGAATTTTCCGGACCGATATGACTTAGGAACCTTCAAGAAAAGATCTTACACCTTTCTAAAAGGTCGGCAACGCATCTACAATTCCTCTGGTGTTGCAGTTGTTCATGGGCGGCGATAGTCACTTACCATCAGGTGAGCCGCATGCTCGTTTGCTCCTCTTCTATATAAAAAAAACTTCATTCATCAAATAAATAAATAAACAAAGATAGCAATCGTAATTTAATTAAGTAATCGACTTAAAACATATTTGTGTATGCAACGTCAACTGCAGTGCAGCGGGATCTACGACAAACACTTCTCTTATAAGGGTTAATTTTGCTAACGTATTGTTAAGCTCTCTCGCTCTAGCGCCCCTACTACTACAGAGACGTACACATATTTATAATAGTGCTCATACGTTTGCATGCTGTATAGCTTCTTTTTTTATAGGATCGAGTGACAAACGAACACACAGTCCACCTGATGGTAAGTGGTTGCTGTGGCCCATAGACATCTACATCTATCCTCGCTTGCGAATTAAAATGCAGTTGCGTTGTCACTCTTGAGGACTAAGATGGAATGCCTCTTATCCAGTAAAAAGAGTCTCCAGTTCTCTACACTCATCATACGGAAAACAGCAGTGTTAAACTGTTATGTTACGCTGGTATTCTGTGGGAGCGTGGTCCTTCCCCGGTTGAGCCGACCCATTCGTGCTACAACTATACTACTAATATAGCTGCAGCATGGCTCTACCACTTATAAAATTCTTATGGTTGCAGCAGGAATGGGTCACGCGACCGGGGAAAGACCGCTCTCTCTAGCATAAAATGCATTACGAAACATAGCAGCTTAGCATGTTAGCTAGGCAGTATTTCGTATGCTGAGTGTATGGAACCAGATACCCTTTTTTTTCTTGTAATGAGACAACCTTTCTTAGTTCTTAATCGAGGATAGATGTAGTTATCTATGGCCTACAACATCTATTTACAATTACACAGTCCATCTGTGTTTTTGTACTCGTTTCTCACTGTTATTCTATAGAATAAAAAAATGTTTTCCCATGTTTTCCAACAGGATTTTTCCCCCAAATCATTTATTTGCATTATGTAAGGGCTTAGCCACTGACCTACCTCTTAGCATAAAAATATAAAATTATTACATAATATTATTCAATAATAATACATAACGTCATAGCTTCTACTTATATAGCTTGCTAGAAATAACAGTTTTTTTTTTAATACGAAGTCATAAAACGGAATTTATTGTTTGTGAGATAATAGCTTTAGTCATCATTATCATTGCAGTCTATTAAAACTCCAACTCCACCTTCGACCGAGAGGTCAGTCGACGGATTCAACACGGCTGGGCAGCGTTCGGGAAATTAGGGCATATCTTCTTGTCAGGTATACCTCAAAACTTGAAAACGAGACTATACAACCAGTGCGTGTTGCCAGTGATGAGATATGGAACTGAGACGTGGTCTTTCACTCTTGGCCGGATAAGGAAGCTCAAGGTCGCTCAGCGAACTATGGAGAGGGATATGCTTGGAGTTTTTCTGCGTGATAAACTCAGAAATGAGGATATCCGCAGTAGAACCAGAGTGACCGACTTAGCCCAACGAATTAGTGAGCTGAAGTGGCAATGGGCCGGCCATATAGCTCGAAGAACCGACAGCCGATGGGGAAAAAAGGTTCTCGAGTGGCGGCCTCGTACCGGCGGATGAAGTGTAGGGCGTCCCCCCACTAGATGGAGTGACGACCTGGTAAGATATGCAGGAAGTCGATGGATGCAGGTGGCTCAAGACCGTGCTTTGTGGCATTCCTTGGGGGAGGTCTATGTTCAGCAGTGGACTTGTGAAGGGCTGTAATGATGATGATGAAAACTCCACTGCCTCTATTATCCTCTACCATAATTGTCTCATGGGATATTTACCATAGTTGCCACGCTTGGCAATCGGTTTGCCAAATACAGTTTTTTTATTTTCTTGGTGTTATTAGAAAAAGGCTGTATCCCATAGTCTTATTTGTTTCCCTTTGTCACCTCTTACGACACCCACGGGACAATATCAGGTAGTGGATATGTTTACACGGCAACACAGTTAAAGTAGTTATTTTAATTTTTCTTTTATTATACACATTGAAATATGAGCAGGCTGTGAAGCATTCCATTCATTCCTTAGGGAAACAAGCCAGAAGATGAGCATCAGCGTGACACTAATAACAACTAAAAATATAAAAAACTGCGGTTGGCAGCCCGCATGCCAAGCGTGGAAACTGTGGTTATTATGGGGAGGGCCTATGTTCAGCAGTGGACTTTAATAGGCTGTAACAGTTATTGTAAAATAAGACTGTAACATACTCGGAACAAATGTACTTTGCATTGCAGCGGTAACAAAGTTAAAAAAAAGGAAAGCTCTGACACCTCGGTAACCTGCATTCCTTTTAAAAAATGCTGGACAAAGATTTTGTTTGCCGTTTATTCAATGGCGCTTTTTTAATTAGAAAATAGGACACGCCTATGTTGGAAGGGCTTTGTTTATAACAGTGCCTACCTTAACAAAATGAATTTGAGAATATTATGTTTTAATTTAATATACATAGGTATTTTTTAATTTTCATAAATGGAATATAGGCTAAAGTTACCACGCATGGGAAGTGGGTTGGAAAAGGCAGTTTAAAAAAAAACTACTATAAAAAACACAGGCTGTCGATGGATGCAGTGCTCGTTTTTTCTTGGTCCCAGGCCGCGGAAGATGGGGCGACCGGCGCTAGTGGGGCCGTGGATGTTTGTGAAAGTGTTCCCGTGGCCTTACTAATATGCTGTAAAGGTTATTACAATGGGTATTTTCATCAGTGCGAGTCCGACATAACCCATCCTTGCCCCCGCGAGGAGGGTATGCGTAGGCATTTCCCCATTTTGTACATTGTAACAATCTATGGGGGAGGCCAATGTTCCAATTCCTATGGCCTATGACTTGTGATGGGTAGTTTCATAGATATTTTTTACCGCCTTGCTTTATTGTAACTGTTCCATATATGATATAATTGTTTTTATTAAAGTTTCGGTATAATTTTTATTACTAATAATTTAAAATTAAAAATTTTGTACAGCCGACTTCAATATAAGCGACTTCAATTTAGGTTATTTAAGAATAACTCAAGAACCATTGTCTGACCTTGATCAAATTCATATGGGACCACACGAGAACTATCAGCTTTCATATAAAAAAAGAATCATCGAAATCGGTTCGCCCAGTACAAAGTTATGAGGTAAAACACATAAATAAAAACATACACTCGAATTGAGTACCGTCTCCTTTTTGGAAGTCGGCAGAAAATAGTGAAATTTGAAAGGAAAACATTTCGTCTTACGTAAAATATTTCGAATAAATATATTTCTTACTGGCAAGCACACTAACTTTGAGGCGAGCAACTTTTTTGAACTACAACCCCAACGACCACTAGTAACGGCCAACTTCCTCGTCAACGGAAGCAATAACCCTTTTGACGGTTCACATTACGTGCGCGTTCTGTTATCGGCAGTAGATAAGATCCCATTTCCCTGCTCCATCGAATACTAATGCAGTTTTCCTTATCTGAAGAGTGTATAAATGAAAATAGTGCACACATTTGACCAGAACATACATCAAACCGGGCTCGGTAAACATCGGGCAGCTCAGAAGTTACCCAGGTGAGTGTTTGCCAGGTCTTATGTGTTCAGTAACCTTATAAAATCAGGGTGTGAATAAGAATGAGAAACGACACACATTCTATCTGATTCTATTTGGAAGCTTTGGCTTATAGACCTATAAATTTTTCCTCGATTAAGAATTAAAATGCAGATGAGCTGTCACCCCTGAGGATTTAGATAGAATGTTTCGTTACCATAATAATAATAAGGCCATAATAATAATAATAATAAGGGTAATAATCAGGCTCCGGTTCTTTTTTTATAGGATAGGGTGACAAGCGAGCACACAGTCCACCTGATGGTAAGCGGTTACTATTATAGACCCATATGATATATGTATAAAGACTCAAAATGCAGATGCGTTATCACCTGCGAGGACTAAGACGGAATGCATCTTTTCCAGTAAAAAGGGTCTCCGGTTCTCTACACTCATCATACGAAACACAGCAGCGTTATGCTGCTATTTTACGCTGATATTCTGTGAGAGCGTGGTCCTTCCCCGGCCGAGCCGACCCATTCCTGCTACAGCTATACTACTAATATAGTTGCAGCATGGTTCTACCAACGGATAGGTAAGAATAGGTAAGACGGATTCCCGTCTTACCTATTTATTTTTGTTCGTCTGGCTAACTACACCTAACAGACGAAGTTCTAAGTAGAAAAGGAGCCAACCTAGTAAGAAGGTGTACGATGTAACCCTATTGAAAAAGATTTTGAAATTCATTGGAGAAAAATAAGCTTTCATTTACGAGAAGTCATGGCCTCCTTTCTCTGCAATACCCGTGGGAGAGGGAGGCAGCGTATATGTGAAACAGACAACAAAACTGTTTATACATACAAGATTCCGCTGTAATTTTTACCTCGGGGCCAAATTCTAATTAACTACAAAAAATATAAAACATGTATATTTGTGAAACGCTGTACAATTTGATACCAAACGTTGTTTTTTTAAGAAAAATGCAGAACCCAATTTAATGAAAATATATTTAGGAACTTAAAAAGAGCCATGGTAGGTCAGATGGTTAGCGTTCGTTGTAAATTTCAAAGTACGCGAGCAACCCGGGTTCGATCCCCGCCGGCACCAATGAAATTGTTAATTGCAATTTGAAGTGCTGATTTACCACGTGCTCGACAGTGAAGTAAAACGTGAGAAAACCTGCATATCTGAGAAATAAGAAAAAAAATTCGAAGACATGTGAAGTTCGCCAACACGTATTGGGGCAGCACGGCGGACATTTCCTTGCCCTAAAACCTACTCAGAAATGAGAGGAGGCCTGTGCCCAGCAGTGGGACGTATATAGGCTATAACTTAAACTTAACTTTTTAAATTAAAAATGTCTTCCAGATAGAATTTTGGTCACAGCGGCCAGTTTTAACGGAGACTTTTGGGCAGGACAGTAATATAGTGCACGAGTGTAAAAACTCTCATAGTCCGAATGAACGGTAATCCGATACAACTGGAGAGAAATTAGGCACAGGTCTAACGGGCTTACGTGCTTCCGTGGCACGGGATTAAAACACCTCCAACTTCCAGACTACTGGCTCCTACTAGAATTTCTTGACAGAAATACCACATAAATAATAATGGCCAAATTTCTATAGGAGCTGGACTTGACTTTTATTTTTCATGTCCCAAAACAAACTATAGCTAGATTGGTTTGTTTTTATGTTGTAAATACCATACCGTTTGAAAATCATATCTAAATAGCCACAATTTTTCATAACAACGTCAACAATACTTTTGAGGTTAGCATCACATATGTAATCTTCTTCAGTGATCTAAAATAAGAATTAGATATGTATTATGATGTACGATTGTGTGTGATGGTTTATGTTAGTGTAGTAAAATATGTAGGTATGTAAATATGTACTATTATTGAAGAATTTCACTCGTGGATCTTAGAAATTACTCTGGTATCAAGCTCAAAAACGAGATGGCGGCGAAGTGTATCAATGCATATGTTATAATTAACACATAGCAATCGCAGAACTAGTTGTCGTTGTTGTGTAGCTGTAGTGTAGTTGATTTGATGCCTACATACTAATTGAACTGAATTACAATTAACAACTATTCAGAAAAATGTGAATAATTATTCTTTGAACACCAAGTCCTTTCATATGTGAAATGAATCGTCATTAGGTACGTTACGTGCGTCCGTTCAGAAACCATTATTTGAAATAATTCCGGAACAGTTACAAAAACAAAAATAAAAGGATAACTTTTTTTTGTGGCTCCTTAGAGAGGTATTTTTATGTGTTTTTAAGACCTTAAAAAATAAGAATATTTTTCATAAATATGGAATAGTGACGCCATCGTTTCATCGTCTGGTACGATTTGGCCAACCTTCTTTGTGAGATTCAACCACAGAGTAAAGATTAAGGACCAGAGGGGAAGTTTCCTAACAAAGTCGAAAATGTATACCTATTCTGATAGAGTTATCATCTGATGCATGTGAAAAATTTAAAGAAAAAAATTATAGAGTATAAAACAACATGTGTATTCATTGTTACTTAAGTTAATATAACACCATGTCTATTATTTGTAACTTAAAATGAAACTACCGACTACTAAACTAGCAAAATATACATAGTTTTATAGTATAGTGTCTTATGGCATAAGCAGTGGCAGCTCAGGGGTTAAGGGTTCGCTGTAAATAGGTGTTCTCAAATAAGCTTCACATTGTATATTTCTATCAATATCATTTTCGTCAGATAACTTACCTATTCATGAGTACAAAAAATCAGGTGGTGGTGGTAATGACTGTGATGTTGGTAGTAGGCACTGTTGGTGGTGGTGGTTTTAATTGTGTTGGTGGTAGTAATTCTGTAGTGGTGGTGGTGGTGGTGCCAGTAATGGTCCACTGTCCGCCGCCACCAATTATGCTACCAGCACCACCGTCAACCAGCACCACTACCACAAACACCACCACTCGACCACTGTCTGGCAACTGTTAGGCATTTATGCTCCTACAGAACACTAGTTATTTACCTATATAAATCTATAATGTCTTATTTTCTATTACACAATCTCTAAACTTAACTCTAATTGTAAAAATACTTAATAAATTATTAATTGATCTCTAAAATCACGAAATATTATTCGTCTATTTATTTCACGACAAATAGCCCTTTCATTTATACTCTGACTGAGCCGGCGCAAACCGGTTTGTAACGCGACGGAGCGTCGACGAACTTGTCGGTGGGAGTTCACGCCTGTGCTTTTTGTGGGTGTACCTGCAGCGAGACGTTTGTATGTAGCTTCCCCTCTGGTCGGTTTCTTTACTCTTGTGATTCAACATCACCAGCACAAAACGTGAAGATTTCAAGAAAGGAAATATCACAAAAAGGATTCCGCACATCTTGGTTCTTTCTTTTCGGGATGATGACGATTTTCCACTGATAGGGATACCGAGTGATGCAGCAAATCGATGAATCCAGATGGCCCAGGACAGTGCTTTGTGTCATTCCGGGGAGGCCTATGTTTAGCATTTAACTGCGTAATTCTCAAAGATTGTAATGATGACGATGAAGAGTAAATTTCTTATATATATATATATATATATATATATATATATATATATATATATATATATATATATATATATAATTTTCTACAAGAAGGTAAAGGAAGTGTAAAAGTGAAAGATTTACTCTGCTCAATTTTAAAACAAATGTATAGGCGAGGATTGAAGTCAACGCCAAGTTTTATGTTTAAAGTCTTTAAAGACGTCGAAATCTACACCTGGTTGCACTCTATAGCCCAATGAGATGGTAATCTGACACGATTGGAGAGAGATCAGGCGCATGACAGCTTTATTTGCTTTCCGAGGCACGGGAGTAAGCACCTCCAACTTCCTGACTCCGGGTTAATCCAAAAACTTGTTTTGGCCCGACCTGGGACCACGGCTTAATGATCAGCAGTCACGCTAAAAACTAGCCCAACGAAGTGGTCCGAAACAGAATGTGGGATAGTAGCTTACTGCTGTTCTGGCTAATACTAGCTTATAGTATTTTTTTTCACGAGTACTGTATGCGATTATTATTTTTTACGTTTTTAATTTTTATACCAACTCGCTCTAATTTAAACTAATTTTCATTAAAGTCTTGCGGCTATGCGGCTACCATATTCCATGCTTTGTTTTTATTTTTTATATAGGATAAGGGTAACAAACGAGCACTCAGTCCACCTGATGGTAAGTGGTTGCTGCGGCCCATAGACATCTACATCTATCATCATTTGCGAATCAAAATGCAGATGCGTTGTCACCCGTGAGGACTAAGATGGAATGCCTCATTTCCAGTAAAAAGCGCCTCCGGCCACCTCCAGTCACCAAGCGAAACGCAGAGGTAAACCTCTACTTCACGCTGGTAATCTGTGAGGTCGTGGTACCACCCCGGTTCGAGCCGGCCCATCCATGTAAATACTTTTTATCTATGTTTTTTTATAGAATAAAGATGAAAAACGAGCACACTCTAGCTGGTTGTAAGTGGAAGCCTGTATCTCATAGACATTTACATCTATCCTCGATTAAAAATCAAAATGCAGATGCGTTGTTACCCCTGAGGACTAAGATGGAATGCCTCGTTTCTAGTAAAAAGTGTCTCTGGTTATTACTATAACACTCACCATACTAACACAGTAGCATTACCTAAGCTGCTATTTTACGCTGGTATTCTATGAGACCCATTCGTGCTACAACATGGCTGTACCAAGTATATTATATCTCTGAGCAGCAAAATATTAAAATGAATATATAAATCCATGATTTCGGTTTTAATTAGTTACAAGTGTTCTCAGCCCGCACTTTTCATAGTTTGGTCAGATTTTTAGCATTTATCAACAGTATTTTCGTAACGTTAAAGCAAATGAATTTGCAGTGAACGTGTAGTTCAGTTCATACTTTTTACAAGCTGTTATTTAACTTGCAATGTAACTTTGTTTGTTCGGTGGAATCTTGCAACTCAATTTTAAAGCATATACCTTCAACCAATTGAGTTGAAAGTTTGTATACGCGTTAAGTATGGATGACAATATATGGTTAGCTATGTGACGTCATTCTAAATCCAACATGGCGGAACACCCAAGATGGCGGACTAGTTATTTTTAATGCATTCTTACAATATGGGTATCAAGTGAAAGGGTTTGCTGAGTATAACTCGAAAAATAAAGTGACATCACTCTAAATCCAATATGGTGGATTTCTTAAGATGGCCGACTAAATTTTTTATGCATTCCTGCAATATGGGTATCAAATGAAAGGACTTGCTGGGACTAAAAATGACAGATAAAAAATAAGATGGTGATCATAAAGTCCGTTGCTCCAGTCCGTCTGAAATTTTGGTGTACTGGGGTCTTTGGAGTCCTCGATTATGATATTGAGGTCGAATTGTTCAAGTATGTAGTATCGGTTGGTAAACTTTTACAGCCCAAAGGTATGGTGAATGGTGCCATTGGACTTAATACATAAATCATATGGCCCTGCTTCCAGAAAGCACAAACATAATATGATACTGATATACCATCCGTCCGTTTAGACTTCGGTAAAGACAGTGTTAATAGAATAGAATAGAATAGAATAATTTTTATTCAATATACATTACATGCGTAACTCTTATTGAAAGTAATTTTTTACTTTACCACTGGTTCGAAAAAATACCCTCTGTCCTGGGAAGAACCAGCAAGAAACCCAGCGGGACATTTTTTTTTAAATAAATTTTACAATATAAATGATTACGAACTATTTACAAAATTTATTTTAGAAACTGCTTGGAAGCGACCACCTCATTCCCAGGGGTTATTATCAACCATGTATTCATTTATACTATAACAACCCTTTTTATACAGTTTCAGCTTAATAAAACATTTAAACTTGGTAATAGAGAGAACCTGTACACTTTCCGGGACCTTGTTGTAATAGCGTATACATTGCCCAAAGAATGAATTACTAACTCTGTGGAGTCGAGAAACTGGCATCACTAGCTTGTGTTTGTTCCTAGTGTTTACAGAATGTATATCACTTTTTTTACTAAAACTATCTTTGTTTTTGTGAACATACATTAAATTTTCGTAAATATACTGAGAGGCCAAAGTTAATATATTAATTTCTTTAAATTTATCTCTAAGAGACTCTCTCGGTTTTAGATTGTAAATAGCTCTAATGGCCCTCTTCTGTAAAACAAAAATAGTTTCTGAATCAGCTGCATTTCCCCATAGCAAAATCCCATAAGACATTATGCTATGGAAATAACTAAAATAAACTAATCTAGCTATCTCGACACTAGTGAGACCTCTAATCTTTTTTACAGCATAGGCTGCAGAACTTAGTCTGCTCGCTAATTTGGATATATGGGGGCCCCACTGAAGCTTTGCGTCAAGAGTGATGCCAAGAAAAACAGTGGATACAACAGGGCTCAATTCCTCCCCATTTAAAAACACATTGGTATTCAGATTTTTAACATTCGTTGTTGTAAATTTAACACAATTAGTTTTATTTCCATTCATTAATCTCATTCAACCCAAGACTGCAATTTCCAGTAACACATAGTCATGGCACTGCAGAACGAAGAATGCTGCCAATCATATTAGGTTAGGCTTGCACAGTACATAAAATGCAGAGTAGTACTGTCAACCAAGCGGTTGTATATTTAGGCTCGAAGCTCTTCACTGCTGATCAAGCAGACCTGGCCTTAAGTAGGGTAGAATCATTAGAAGGTCTCCTTATTGAAGAGCTAGACTATTCGAAATTAACCGATAAACGACCTTGCAACAATGATGCGTTGAATGAGATGAATACACTGAGAAACCAGTCCACCGATAAATAAAAAGAAAAAATAATTTAAAAGTAAAAAAAAAACTTTTTTAGAACAAGCTTTTATTTAAATGGGCTTAAAAGAATAAAATAAATGTTATCTTTAAAACTTTTACTATTAACTTATTTCCTTATATAATTTAAGAATGCGATATAAAAGCATGTCGCGAGATTTATGTATTCGTATTTACTTAGAAAATTTAAAAAATTGAAATCAATCAGATCCTGTTTATCTACACAGGTAAATCTCGCGACCAGTTTTTATATCAAAAGTAATGACGTTATAAGTTGATGGCAAAAATATTAAAGGAAAATTTTATTTTATTATTTTAAGCCCATTTAAATAAAAGCTTGTTTACAAAAAAGCTTTTTTTTTTTACTTTTAACTAATTAATTTTGAATGGAGCAATATTTTCTCCGGCTTTCGTATAGAATATATTATGTGAATAGCAAAAAAAAAATTAGTTTTTTTTAATAAATATAGATTATTCATCATCATCATTACATCCCGTCAAAATCCTCATAATGTCATAGTTTCCATGCTTGACAGGCGTCTGGGAAAAAGAACTTTTTTTATTTACTAGTTGTTATTATGTAACATAGAGAACGTTGTCGCCTTTTATGACACCCACGGGATGATACAGGGTATGAGGATCCTCTGAGGATTAAGATAGATCATTTCCAGTGAATGGGTCTCCGTATAAAATGAAGCAACTTTTTTTTCTTGTTTCGTATGTAATACATACATTAATTATCTTTTGACCGTCAAAACCTGGAAAAATCTTTCAGTATGTGCGACTTTAACGTTCTTTCTTATAAGTCGGAGGACCGTAGTACGTCGTTGATATTATTGGGTAGTTTATTAAATATTTCTTCTTATAGTAGAAAAACAATATATCCGAAATTATACTAGGCCTTTATAATTTATGTTATAATTGATAACAATAAGAATGTGACAGATTGCCAATAAGCATTCAGTGATTGGCGAAATGGTCCGAATAAAATGTTGCATGTTGTTCGAGTCCGAATGAGATGGACGACCATGTATGTCGCGGATTAAAAATGATGTATGCGCCATAATTATTTTATTAGAGTATCTTGTTTCGAAAATTTCGACCTTACTAAAGAACCATGTTGCCTGGAGAACGATCGACAAAGACGGTCAAAATATTTCCTGCGATTAGAAGAGAAGAAATGTTTACACCCACTTAAACATAAACTTATTCAGATTTGAAATATAAATGTTTTTTTTTTTGAAGAAGCAGAAGCCACATTATATCATGTTGTGAATATCATTTAAATAAAATTGAATATATATTCTGGGATTACTTGTTATTTTGTAAAGTATTTCATACTTAAAAAGAAACTAAAATAACTGGCCAAATGCGAGTCGAACTCGAGCATGAAGGGTTTCGTACCATCGTAATACACGTTTCTAGTAGGGGAGCCCCTTTGAAATTAAAATTCTTATTATTTGTTGTTATAACGGCAACAGAAATAAACATTCTGTGAAAATTTCAATTGTCTACCTATTACAGATCATGGATACACGCTGACAGACAGACTAACGGACAGCAGAGGCGTAATTTTTTTTATAGGAGAGGGGGCAAACGAGCATGCGGCTCACCTGATGGTAAGTGACTACCGCCGCCCAATAACAACTGCAACACCAGGGAGGGAATTGCAGATGCGTTGCCGGCCTTTTAAAAAGGAGTACGCTCTTTTCTTGAAGGTCCCTAAGTCGTATCGGTCCGGAAAAATCGCTGATGGTAATAGATTCCACAAGGACGTCGTGCGAGGAAGAAAACATCTTCTAAATCGCACAGTGGTGGACCGCCAATCATCCAGATGATGTGGATGGTATCGGGAGTTCTGCCGCGATGTGCGTTCGTGAAATTTGGCGGCTGGGATTAATCCGAACAATTCCTTAGAGCACTCCCCGTGGTAGATGTGAAAGAAAATGCAAAGGGATGCAACATCTCTTCGCAGTGCCAATGAATCGAGCCGATCGGAAAGGACCCGGTCATCGACGATTCGAGCCGGTTTGCGCTGGATGCGGTCAAGTGGAAGGAGCTGGCACTGGGGAGCACCTGCCCAGAGATGGGAACAGTATTCCATGTGCGGTCGAACCTGCGCCTTGTAAAGTTGCAAGCGGTGTGCCGGCATGAAATACTGTCCCGCTCTGTTGCGCACGCCAAGCTTTTTAGAGGCCAATTTGGCCTTCTGTTCCAAGTGACCACGAAACTGCACGTCAATCGATATGTCGATGCCGAGGATTCCGATACTGGCTGAGGCAAGAAGGGGAGCGCTTTGAAACTGAGGAGATACGACAAAGGGGTTCTTTTTAGCGGTAAACGTGCTAACTTGTATCTTCTGAGGATTTAACTGGACTAGATTTAGTCGACCCCAATCCGAGACTTTGTTCAGCAAAGACTCGACTTCAGATACAAGTTTGTTCCGGTACTCGGCGACGTTTTTCCGAGAAATATTGGCACGACCGGTGTATAGAGCATCACCAGTGCTGTCATCCGCATAGCAATGAATGTTACCAGTTAGCAACATATCATTGATATGCAGAAGAAACAGCGTTGGTGATAGCACGCAGCCTTGTGGAACACCAGCGTTAATAGTCTACAACGACCTTGATGCTCCGATCTGCAAGGAAGCTGGTGATCCAATCGTACAATTTCTCGGGAAGCCCATAGGAAGGGAGCTTCGAAAGAAGCACTTTGTGCCAAACCCGATCGAAGGCCTTCGCAATGTCCAAACTAACGGCCAACGCCTCCCCCTTGGACTTTACTGCCTCCGCCCATCTATGGGTCAGGTAAACCAGAAGATCACCAGATGATCGACCCTGACGAAAACCGTATTGGCGGTCACTAATCAGCTGGTGATCCTCAAGGTACCGGATGAGCTGGCAGTTAATAATGGATTCCATTATTTTGAAGAACAAGGAGGTAATCGCGATAGGCCTATAGTTGGACGGGTCTGAACGGTCGCCTTTTTTAGGGATCGGGTGGACAAAAGTGTCTTCCATGAATTCGGGACTACGCCTCTGAAGAGTAGGAGTACCGGAAAAGACGCGTTAGGACCGGTGCCAACTCCGGAGCACACGTCCTCAGCACAATTGGGGGGATTCCGTCAGGCCCACTCGACTTCTAGATGTCCAGGGAGAGGAGTGCTTTGCGAACCGAGCGCTGTGAGAACAGTACATCCAGCATGGAGCACTCACAAGGCGGGATGGTCGGCAGTGTTTTCCCCCTGTCATCAAGAGTCGAGTTGGATGCAAAAAAGGGAGCCTAAAAGGTCGGCTTTGTCTTTTGAGTCTTGGGCCAGTGAGTCTTCTTACCTGTGCAGAGATGGTAGTGATGACTTACAGAAATTCCCTTGGACAGCCTTGGCGAGAGACCAGAATGCACGGGTTCCCAAAGGAAGGCGAACTAGTTTCTCGCCAAATCTGCCTATGTGCTCTGACTTTGCCTTGGCAATAACTCTTTTGAAGGACCTGGAGGCGAAATTATTCTTCGTTTTACGTGTGCTGGTGTTTACATCCCGAGTCGCCAAAGCCGCAGCCCACGCTTTGATAACACTCCTGCTTACTGCGTAATGCAGTCTTACAGGAGCGACTAAACCAAGGCTGAGATCTGCCTCCGATGGGTACCACAGATGATGGAATAAATAGTGCCATTCCCTGTAGCACCACATCAGTGAAAGAGTCAGCAATAGCGCTGGGATCATCCGGCGAGAAGCAAACCCGCCCCCATGGGTAGGATGCAAAGAAAGACCGCATTCGTCCCAATCCGCCGACCTGTAATGCCAAACACGGCGGCAACCTGCAGAACGCAACCGCGAGGGGAGCGTGAGTGGCACCACACTCCGGACCAGACAATAGTCCGAAGAGCCGAGAGGGGCATCGACGGAAACCTGATATCCGTCCGGATGAGAGGTCAGCAGATGGTCCAACAGGGAAGGTGTATGATCCTCCACATCTGGAATCCGCGTAGGCGAAGTAACCAGTTGTGTCTGACCATATGATAAGGCAAAGTCATAAACAGATCTCCCCGCATGATTGGTTAAACGTGAACCGAGCTATTCGGCGTGGTAGGCGTTAAAATCGCCAAAGATCACGATCTCTGCGGATGGGACCTGTGGTAGCAAGGAATCTGTTGTCATTTGGACGTGGTCGATGCGTCGGTCTGTTTCGGCATTACCGCTATGGGATCTATAGATGCACCCGTAGACGCGCTGATGGTCGTTGCTGTCTACGCGTAGCCAAAGGATGGACAGTTCCGAACCTTCAATACTGCCGAAGCGTCGATGTCATCTCTGACATACACGCAAACTCCAGCCCGAGGCACAAAGGAGTGCTCCAATTTGTACCCCGGGTAGGAGAGATACGAAATATCAGCCGGAGAGGAAACCTGCGTGTCGGTCAGAAAGAGCAAGGCCGGCTTCGCGGTCTCGAGATGGTACTGGACGGCGTTTAGGTTCGAGTGAAGTCCCCTGATGTTGCAGAAATTCACGGATAGCGTGGCAGTGGTCACCTTGGTATTGTTGCTCAGTTTGCCCCGAACAGTTATGTTTTTGAGCGGAATTTTGCCCCCCCCCCCCCCCTCCTCCCCCCCAGAATACGCGGGGCAGCCTGAGCACCCACGCTCAGGAGTAATAGGGTTCCGTTGGTACGCTTTGGGTACGAAACCCTAAAAAGAGCATCTGAATCATTAATATGGTGTATTTGTGGATTGGATCATTTTTGATAACGCGCTCCAATTGCATGTAATTTGGGAATGATTAGATCCAGGTGCCCATGAATAACATTTCCTGAAACAAAAGCTCACCTAGAAGAAGCTTATATGAATGGTTGATGGTCTACTGTTGGTAATTTTGTGCCACAGTTTCTGCTGATCGTTACTGTCAAGAATTACAAACAACGGTGGAGAAACTGGCTTTTTAAAATTAAAGACTTAGATATTTTTTTTTCATTTTCTCGACTAACTCATGGTTGAGACTGCCACTGATTGCCTAATTAATTTTTTTATACCAGTTAATATCCACGAGCACATCGACTTTAACACGTACCTCTTAAAATGAGTTTAAGACCGTTATACTCGACAATGCAAATTACAGTAGAGCGTTTATAAAAAATCTTGAATTGTTTTTATTTAATGCAAAAATATAAATTATGTTCCAAACAACGTGTTTGGAACAACGTTTTGCAATTATCTGAATATAAAAATATGTAACAAAACTTATTAATTTTCTCCATCTCTCTCTTTATTATTTCTCATATTATATTCTTTTAAAAATCTAAAAGTTGGCTCCTTCCATTTTTTCTTATTTTCTTAAAAAACGGTACTTACACACTAGAATTTTCCCCTATTTCGTGGAAATATACATACATAAATTACACAAGGAAACTTACATTTAACTTAACTTGGATTACACATCCAGGCCCAGAACAATTATTTGTAGAACATACGAATGGGTCGGCTCAACCGGGAAGGACCACGCTCTCTGAGAATACCAACGTGAAATGGCAGCATAATGTAAGCTGTGTTTCGTATGGTGAGTGTAGAGAACCGGATACCCTTTTTACTACTGGAAACAAAGCATTCCATCTTAGTCCTCAGGCGTGACAACGCTCTTGGATTTTGATCCTTAATCGAGAATAGATGTAGATGTGTACGGGCATTTCTATTTACCATGATTTGGACTGTGCGCTCGTTTGTCGCACTTATATTATTAAAAAAAATCTTTACTTGGAGACATGGATAAAATAACGCCTCTCATTGTTCATTTTTTATAGTAAAGGGTGACAAACGAGCACACAGTCCACCTGATGGTAAGTGGTTGCTGTGGCCCATAGACATCTACATCTATCCTCGTTTGCTAATCAAAATGCAGTTGTCAACCATGAGGACTAAGATGGAATGCCTGTTTTCCAGTAAAAAGGGTCTCCGGTTCTTTACACTCACCATACGAAACACAGCAGTGTTAAGCTGCTATTTTACGCTGGTATTCTGTGAGAGCATAGTCCTTCCCCGGTCGAGCCGACGTATCGTGCTACAACTGTACTACTTATATAGCTGCAGCATGGCTCTACCACGTATAAAACCTCCTGTCACGTTTTGGGGAAGACTTACAGTGTCATAAATGTGTAGTGGCATGTTACATTGATATATTATTTGCCAACACCTTAGCATTCCACTTTCATACGTGGTAGAGTGCGTAAATCAATTTTTATATTTAAAAACTTGAGGCATGTTCCTTATAGAAAAGTTCTAAAATTGGTTTATTAATATCGTATCATAATATCGCGAGTTTTAGTTTATTGCGTAAGTTGTTTAACACTTTAAATTCGTCTTTGGGAAAATTTGGTTTCGGCATTGAACTTCGACGTAACATGGACGAAATGTTTAGACGTATCGCCTCGAAATCTTCTTTAGCATATTGTTTTTAAATAAACAATCCTCAAAACTACAGCTAATTTCTTCATACGGTAATCATTACGGTGTTATTGCAAAATGCATTCCATTCTATAATACTCTAATTGGAACATCATACAGAGTATATTTGACAGAATATAGACCGCGTTTAATCTATGATCCGCATTTGTGGTCAACATTTGGAGGCGATACGTCGGGTTGAAGTCCCGAAGTTGAAGTGAACGAGTGAAACCAAGTCAAGTGTGTGCCTACCATATGAGAGATATGTATGTGAGAGGTGTCACTGACAACATTAACTACATCTTGAAGCATGCTTCCATTAAGACATAATTCAAGCCGCCGCGTCAAGTGTAAAATTCCTCTGACAGATGCAAGAGTGTACAAGCTTGATTGTAAATTTGACTACATTCACAATGAAGAGAGTTATCTCATTTATAGAAAAAACTAAAGGGTTAATAAAAACCCGCGTAAAAGAACCCTTAACTGATGTGAAGAATCGACGCTCTGAGAAGTCTGCAGTCTGTGAATACGTATACGATCGCTACCTTCACTACATATGATTTAATAGACCATAAATCCTCGCAAAAGGACACCGATTCCTTCGAAGGATGATTCGGGAGGCTATGGAAGTAAAATAGACATCCTAATTTGATAGAGAAGAAGCCTGGGTGTTACCTCTGCATGGATTTCCATTATTAATAAAATTAAATTCAAACCCAAGCATACTACTACTGCAAGAATTCAAAATACTGTTAGCTCGTTCTGCGTCGATCGGACCAAAAATTAATAATTCAAAGTGAAAGGTAGCCTTCGTTTACTGTGACATTAAGACGTCAAACACTCCCCGGGACTATGGTTGCTGTAAAGTGCAATATAAAAAAGTTAAAACTAAACGCGATAAAATCAATAAAATTAGTTTTATTCTATGTATAGTATTCGCGTAAATATAAGAAATCATTATTGTTACTGTTAATTACTTGCCACATGAATAGATCCCACTCAGGAACAGAATCAAATAAATATTTTTTTACGAAATTCATTTGTAAAACATGTTTCTACCAAAATTTACATAAAGGTACAATTATTTCAACGTTTGCATTGCAGTAAATTCAACCAGATTGGCGAAAAGCCAACTGTGTCATATATTTTAAATAAAATAACTGAACCATGCATCAAATAAATTGTGAACCAAAGTTGAGCGTGTTTAGAATTTATTCGTTATCAAACTTATTTGGTTTTTATTTTCAAAGTGTTTAATTTCGCCACAAAACTCAAGATACTATCCACACCATTTAAATGGTCGGCAGTCCAACACTGTGCGATTTACTGGGAGTTTTCTTCTTCGCACGACTTCTTAGTGGAATTGTTTACCACCGGCGATTTTTCCGAACCGATACGGCTTAGGAACATTCAAGAAACGAGCTTACTCCTATGTAAGGTCGGCAATGGACCTGCAATTCTCCTGGTGTTGCAGTTGTTAAAAAAACCCTAAACTAGGATTGTCTTGTATCGTGGAGGCGTTTTACATACGTAAATTGCACATGAACACACACACACGTAACAGGTCCGGAACAATTATTCGTAGACCACACAAATACAAGTGCCGTGCGGGTGTTTCGGGGTCACTAAGTGTTTATTTTACAACAAGAACATTGTTAATAGTTTATTTAATAATAAAGAAGAAGTTTACTAGGTGGGTGGGACTCTACTAGGAGTTTGCCTGGGTAGGTAGTAGGTAGCACCCTCTTTTCTTTTACTGTCGCCAGATAGCAGTGTGTGCATCAATTTGTTTCAGTCTACAGGGTGAAGAGATCCCGTATAGTTACAAGCCACGAGTCATTCCATCTTGGTTCACAGACGTGACACCAAATTGTAGCCTTTTTTGTTTTAAGTTATTATGTAGGTGTCACTTACCATCAGGTGGGCTGTGAGTTCGTTTGTTAATTCAGTTTTATAGAAAAATCTAAAACATATTTTTAATAATTTGGTTAAGACAAACAAATACTACACAAAGGCATAAGGACGTTGAAATATTTCGTCGAGGTACAGAAATGTATGTGTACCCGCAGATGCGAATGTAGCTAGGATGAGAGACAATTATATCTAGATCTCAGTGCGGAACAAGTGGCTTTTAACAACGCGTTGCAGCCGACGTTTGCTTGTGGGTTCATGGCGGCATGTTAAGTTGTTTTTCCTAAGGAATATATTTCAAACAGGGTATTACACTATACAGGGTATTATGGTTTTTCATAATAGTAATTTAAAAGCAATTTTAAATACAATAATATAAACAAATTACAACAACAGGCTATTATGGTTTCCATACTTATGGTATGTATATACTCGTAATATAACTTTTTAAGTAGGTACGGCGATTGTACCGTATACAAAAATCAACAAATTATATTGAAAAGGTTATGTAGCTACAGGGATTTGATTTCGTTTTAGTCATTTTTAGACATGACGCAGACAAACAGCTTTACAATAGCCGACGTCAATATACTGTATCAACAAAATAAAGAAAGGGATATTGTCGCTCTAAGCTTTTGTTGTAAAGTTATACATGGTGTTGTAATTCGTTTAAAATGATATAATGTTCATTTTGTTTTTTTTTTTTTTTTTTTATAGAATGAGGGTGACAAACGAGCACACAGTCCACCTGATGGTAAGTGGTTGCTGTGGCCCATAGACATCTACATCTATCCTCTATTACAAATCAAAATGTAGATGCGTTGGCACCCGTGAGGACTGAGATGGGATGCCTCATTTCCAGTAAAAAGGGCCTCCGGCCACCTGCACTCACCAAGCGAAACGCAGAGGTAAACCTCTACTTCACGCTGGTTTTCTGTGAGGTCGTGGTACCACCCCGGTTCGAGCCGGCCCATCCGTGCGACAGCAAAAGCTGCCGCATGGCTCTACCACTGTTAAAAAAATGTTTAAAAATATCTTTTCATTTTGACATAATAATTTAATAAACTATTCAAAAAATATATTTTATCGAAGTACAAAAGACTATGTTTTTGTTTATTATATGACAAGCTACGATTAACTTTATAGCGTAAATTGTACTTACCTTTATGAGCATTGCGTCATTTTCCTTATTTAGTAGGACACCCTTTTATAGAATAAGGGTGACAAACGAGCACACAGAGCACCACAAGTGGTTCCTGTGGCTCAAAGACATCTACATCTATCTTCGTTTGCGAATTAAAATGCAGATGCGTTGTCAGCCGTGAGGACTAAGATAGAATGCCTCTTTTCCAGTAAAATAGGTCTCCGGTTCTCTACACTCGCCATACGAAACACAGCAGCATGAAGCTGCTATTTTACGCTGGTATTCTGTGAGAGCGTAGTCCTTCCCTGGTCGAGCTGACCCATTCGTGCTACAACTATACTATTAATATAGTTGCAGCATGGCTCTACCACGTAAAGCGTTTTTGTTTTGTTGTGTGTCCTTATGCCTTTGCCGTAGTCGGGTCACAGTAATTTTCACTATCTAGGGCTTTATGACCACTTATCAATAGTTGGAACTGTAGTGAAGCTCTGGCTTATAATAAGTAAGACGCATATCTGTATAAAATTGGATTTACACATAATCTAAATACAAAATTTAATTCAAAAAGTGTTATTTTCGAGAAATCAATCACTTTATAAATATAATAACTTCGGAGAGTGAATTCCTATACATATTGCATTGCATAACTTAAGTTCTCCCCCTCTCTTCCATCATCGGATAACCAGACACTAGGCCAGTTCACTCCACCGATATCGACTTATCATGCACTCGAATCGAACGGTTTGCTTTATAAGTTGTCATGCGTTCAACATAGAAGTGGAATAAGTTGACTTGAATAAGTTTTTGTGGAGTCAAGTTACTTACCGTTAAGAGCTTAGTAGTTAAGAGTCACTTACCATCAGGTGAGATATTGGTCAAGCACTAGCTTAACAATTGCTTAAAATATCAGTTAACGCCAGCAACTTGAAACGTTGAAGCATGGGCTTGAAGACTTCATATACTGGATTATGACCTACATACACTATCACAAAAGTAAACGTATTACGTATGTTAACTATATATTAATTTCGTATGTGCTTGACTTCAATCCCTTGTTGGTTAATGTTGACGAAGCCTTAGATGGTAAATCGCACTGTCTTAGCAAAAGTCTATTCATTTTTGCCTTGCAAACGCCCAAAAACGGCAAATTATTCCACTCCTTTGCTGTATGCATAAGGAAAGATGGAGCAAACGGTTTGGTTTCAATGCGTGGAATATCGACAACAAAGAAACCAAGACCTGCCAAACACATCTTTGTCCTATGGTGAAAAGGGTAAGTATGAATTAAAGCAAATAATTCTTGCGCGCAACCCTTTGAGGCTGACAAGATTGGTTTCAACTAAAACAAGCTTTGTTTCCTTGCGGCTAAACCGCCTCTAGTTGAGGTTTTACTTTAAAATTTAAACAACATTTAATAAATCTTTCATCATTGAAATATATTCATAGTTCAGATTATTTAAGTGCATTTTATTTATTCGTTGGCAGTGAGAATTACGCTACGTTTGCTTGCGATGCGGTTCAGTGCATGAGAGCTGAATACATTACCTGTGAAATGTCTGTAGTATTCTCTTATCACGTCCTGAGATTTTCAGACATTTCTGCTGAATATGTTTTTATTTTATAGGAGAGGTGGCGAACGAGCATGCGGCTCACCTGATGGTAACTGAGACTACAACCGTCCATGAACAACTGCAATACCAGGAGAATTGCAGATGCATTGCCAGCCTTTTAAAAAGGAGTAGGGTATATTCTTTAAGGTCCCTAAGTCGTATTGGTCTGACAAAATCGCTGTTGGTAATCGATTCCACAAGGAAGTTGTGCGAGGAAGAAAACTTCTTCTAAATCGCACAGTGGTGTACTGCCAGTCATCCAGATGGTATGAATAGTATCGAGAGTTTTGTCGCGATGTGCGATGGAAAGAATATATCGTTCTACTCATCGAGGAGTTCCAATAGCAGTAACCGAAGTACACCATCAGGTCTTTCCATCAAGTCCGGAGGTAATGTCTTATCATAACTAATTGAACGAGCTCAAACTCGGTACACCTAGTTCTACTCTTCGAGGAGTTTCAGTAGCAGTCATCGAAGTACACCATCGGGTCTCTCCCCACAAGTTCAGAGATAAGGTCTTATCATAACTAATTGAACGAGCCCAAACTTGGCACACCTTATTTTATTCGTCCAGGAGTTCCAGTAACAGTCACCGAAGTACACCTTCAGGTCACTGCATCTCCAGAGGTAAGGTTTCATCATAACTAACAAAACCAGCCCAAACTCGGCATACCTAGTTCTACTCATCCAGCAGTTCCAGTAGTAGTCATCGAAGTACACCATCAGGGCTCTCCATAAAGTCTGGAGGTAAGATCTCATAATAACTAATTGAACGAGCCCAAGCTCGGCACACCTAGTTCTATTCGTCCAGGAGTTCCAGTAGCAGTCACCGAAATACACCATCAGGTCTCTCCATCAATCCCGGAGGTAAGGTATTATCATAACTAACAAATCGAGCCCAAACTCAGCACACCTAGTTCTACTTGTCGAGGAGTTCCAGTAGCAGTCACTGAAGTACACCATCAGGTCTCTCCATCAAGCCCGGAGGTAAGGTCTCATCATAACTAACAAATCGAGCCCAAACTCGGCACACCTAGTTCTGCTCGTCAAAGAGTTCCAGTAGTAGTCACCGAAGTACATCTTCAGGTTACTCCATCAAGTCCGGAGGTAAGGTCTCATCTTAACTAACAATACGAGCCTAAACTTGGCACACCTTATTCTACTTGTCCAGGATTTCCAGTAGCAGTCACCGAAGTACACTTTCAGGTCACACAGTTAGGTATTCGAATTTCGTATCTAAGTATATTTTTGTAGGTATAAGAAATTAAAAAAATCTTTCAAATTATGAAAATGTTTTACTTGATTACGATTCCCGCAGCTAACCGTGCGTACACTTGTGTGTGTGACCCGTGTCAATGTAATAGTTCGACCTATCAATTTTGCAAACGAGTCCTTAAATAATGATGCAACACAACGCACAAATCAAGAAAAATATCTTGGAGTGTGGATAGATGAAAAACTAACTTGGAAGTATTTCATCGAGCATGTCCGAACAAAACTAACAATATTCGCAGTCGCAAATCACAACAGTCGCAAATCATTTAATGAATGGGCGACAGTAGGAATTTATAAGAGTAGGCGAAAGTTATACGAGCTTTATAATGAAAGATCATATAATAGTAGTGTTATATTTAGAGATTATGTAAAAACATATTCTAAAATATTAAAAAAAGTGTGCGCCATAGCTAAGGCTTTACATTTAAGTAACAAAATTAAAACTGCATCTTACAACATTAAAATGACCTGGAGAATAATAAATAGTGAAACGGGCAAGGTCAAACCGCGCAACTCGGATTTTGAATTGAATATAAACAATAATTTAACTCGATCTGATAAAGAAATTGCTATGGCTTTTGAGAAACATTTAATTATAATATTATAAATTTAATTATAATATTATAAATAAAGTAACTGCATTTTTAGACCATCTTAACTCCATAAATTCTAAAATTCAGTTCACAATGGAGTTAGAGGCAAACAATTCTTTAGCTTTTCTAGATGGGTTAGTAATTCCAAATCCTGATAACACCTGGAGCCACACTGTTTATAGAAAAAAAGATACAGATACATATTTAAACGGTGATTCTCATCACCATCTTTCACGGTTAGCTACCGTGGGTAAATCTTTGTTTCAGAGAGACACTTTGATTGTGTATTCTTTTTAATTATTTCAATTATTTCTTTTTCATTGTCGTCCCTCCTCTCTTTAAGTAATAATTCACACTGCTCTTTGCACGCCTTTAGTTCCTGAAGCTCGAACTGGAGCTGAGTATCAAGCTCGTGCGTCTTGGCATTACGAGTATTTGTTTTGTTACGTATTTATTAGATATAAATGTAAAAAGTAATACTTCTACTGAATACAGAAGTAGCAGCGTAAAGAAAGTCAAGAAGTTAAGGTCGTATGTTATATTTGTAGACCTTGAATGAAACGCTTAAGAGCGTAGTCGGTCTGCGCGGGAATTGAGAAATAGGTATTTGAAGAAACTATTGCCGTCGCACTGCGCCGTAGATAGAGGATTGACTAGATAAAGCATTCGCGTATGCTTTTGAGATAGAAATAGGCGGGAGGTACTTTCACTGGGTTACCAGATATTGTTCCATTTCCCCCGTTATCGGTTTATTTATATTCACAGCACTTACTATTATTTTATCTATGTTTATATTTATTTTTAAATTAGTATGACATATTTATTTATTTTTTTAATAAGTATTGTAATGTAATTGTTGCTAATGTATAATAGAATTAATGGAATGCAATAAATTTTGTGAAAATGTGAAATTAAATATACTTTGCCCAATGTTTATGTACTTGAATGCAAACATGTTTTCAAGTTGATACTTACATATTATTTGTGAGGTCTATGTAATATGGAAAATGATTGAAGAGTTGTAGGGCAATAAGGAGTTTCCTATAAAGCTGAACATAAAAGTGTATGTATATTTATAACATTATGTGATTTATATTTATAGACATAACTACTAATCACAATAACAATTATTATTGAACAATGCGAAAACATTATTGTACTCGCTGATATCCCCAAAGTTTCTATAATCCTACCAAATCAAAAAGTACACGTTTGTTATGACTTTAAGCTTTCGAATGACCGTTCAAATTACGGAGCATTATCATGAAGAATTAACAATTTGGGAGTCTAAATATTTGACAAAATACATCACAAAGTTTATTAAATACATGAAATGTTACACTTTATATTCAAAACAATAGATTCAAGACAAGTAGCAAATGTAAGCACAAAACAAACTTACCGATGAAAGGTAATATTATCAATTTTACGTTGACTGATGCTGTTGTATCCTAAAATGCTACAACTTACCATCTTTTTAACCTTACTTAATAACTAAAACCCACAAAAAACACTAAGTTCAATTACCTGTTTGCTTATAATATCAATGTTATTCACAAGAGCTTGACATCGTAATGTCAAATAAAGGAGGGAAAACAATCAAAAACGCATACCTAGAAAAAGACAAGAAATATAGATTTGCTTCTCCCTTACTCTTATGTCTAACTATATACGTGCATTCCTTTCACACGCTGATGACGTCACGGAATGTTTAGTCTATAAGATACAAAGTCTATGCACTGCGCCCGAGCAACCGAGGTATCAATATGTGAGTGAATAATCTGTATTTGTGTGCGTAGCTTAGTACTACGCATCTTCCGCGCGCACCATGTTTACGGACTTGATTCTTTGCTTCACTGTTTTGACTCGGCTTGTGGATTGGATTTGAATACCTATTGATTTTGTTCCAACGACTAGAGAAAAATCGTGAGTATTATTTTATTTGTAAATAAATTTTATCATTTTACTCCCTTCAAATCGACAAAAGAAATTCAATCATTTAACAAAATACTGCTTGTAAGGTACAAGTAGTGTTTTGTTAAATTATAGAATTTTGTTTGATAAAATGTCAACTTACAAATATAATCATATCATAATAATTTTTGTTTCAGGTAAACCCTTTTTCGTTAATAATGGGTCGAAGAAAAGGGAATAAAACGCGTCTATTCTTGAGTCCTAAGAGAAAAAACCTTAATTTACGTATTTTACGATGATTTACGTATATAACGGAAGATTCATTTTGAACTGTGTACAGTACTATCCAATTAATTAAAATTTCATAGCTATTATGGTCAAAGGAGCGTGAGGTAGTCAATTTTGAATGGCATGGCTGGATTTTACTCGAGATGGTCCTTGTCATAAGGCGATAACTATATAAAAACAGCAACAACAATGCTTAGTATCTTTGTTTCGCACGTGGTTTATCCCATCTCAGATGAGATGGGATAACATCTCAGCCTAAGATGTTTTTATTTTTAATACGTATTTGATCTCAGCGGATAAAATACCACCTGTTGCAGACGTTCGTAATATGCATTCATGTCAAATTACAATATGCATTTAAGTAGGTATATATTGCCTATCTCTATGGCAATCAAATATAAAACTGTATAATTGAAATTCACCTTCCGACTGGGGTTGCCATCGCTGATAGGGCTTTTACTTTTTTTATAATTTTTAACTGACTTTCAAAAAAGTAGGGGGTTATATGTTCGACTGTATGTATTTTTTATGTATGTTCACCGATTTCTCCGTCAATTGTGGACTGATTTTCAATTTTTTTATTCGAAAGCTTACTCTTGAGGTGGTCCCATTGCCATCAAGTCAGAATATGATGATGGGATCCCAGGGAAATCGAGGGCAACCTTCAAATTTTATAGACACATTTAATGTTTTTTATATACTTTTTAACGCATCCATTTTTGCCTGGTAATCTTCATCTCATGTTGCTTAGATGATGATGGAAGGTATAAGTTAGGATGGATAGGATTCCAAGAAAATTAAGGGCAATACACAAATTTTATGGGCATTGTTTGAAACATTATACTTCTCATGTAATCCGATGGTCATCATGTCAGGATCTAATGAAGGGATCATAGAGAAATCGAGGGAACTCTCCAATTTTATAGACAAATATAGGCATTATACCTGGTAATCATCATATCAAGTTGCTGAGCTGATGATGAAAGTTATAAGTCAGGATCTAATGATGGGATCCCAGGACAATCAAGAGAAACCCTCAAATTGCATAAGCACTTAAATGTTTTTTTCATGCAACTTTCACAGAGAGTCGAACCTTTTGAAGAAAACGCAAGCTTTTTTTCATCGGGGTTGATCAGCTGGTGATCTTCTGGTCTACCTGACTCATAGATGGTCGGAGGTAGTAAAGTCCAAGGGGGAGGGATCCTCAGCGTCGACATATCGAGTGACGTGCAGTTTCGTGGTCACTTGGAAGAGAAGGCCAAATTGGCCTCTAAAAAGCTTGGCGTGCTCAGCAGAGCGGGACAGTATTTCATGCCGGCACACCACTTGCAACTTTACAAGGCGCAGGTTCGGCCTCACATGGAATACTGTTCCCATCTCTGGGCTGGGGCTCCCCAGTGCCAACTACTTCCACTTGACCGCATCCAACACAGAGCGGTTCGAATCGTCGACGACCGAGCTCTTTCCGATCGGCTTGACTCACTGGCATTGCGTAGAGATGTTGCATCTCTGCGTATTTTATCGCATTTATCGTCGTATGAATCGTCGATGACCGAGTCCTTTCTCGATTCATTGGCGCTCCGAAGAGATGTTGCATCCCTTTGCATTTTCTTTTGCATTTACCACGGGGAGTGCTCTGAGGAACTGTTCGGATTAATCCCAGCCGCTTTTCACGAACGCACATCTGGATGATTGGCGGTCCACCACTGTGCTATTTAGAAGATGTTTTCTTCCTCGCACAACTTCCTTGTGGAATCGATTACCATCAGCGATTTTTCCAGACCGATACGACTTAGGCACCTTCAAGAAAAGAGTCTACTCCTTTTTAAAAGGCCAGCAACGCCTTTTTTTCACGAATTTTTTCCACGAATGCCTTCTCCCTGAAATAATTGACAGTCGGATACCACGAAATTTACCTGTAAGAGAAAGGATGGAAAGGACGACAGAATAAATGTACATATTAATTAATATATGACTTATTATATATATTTAATTATTCTTAACTTATGTAAAATACCCACAAGCACCTCTTCTGCCACATAAATATTAAGAATTTACTTGATAAGAGCAATCATTATTTTGTAAAGTCCCCAGTAAAGCTGGCAAATCAAGTAAGCAGAATTATTCACCGAGCAGTAGAATGCGAACATTAGTAACGTATTATTTCACTAAATTTCGCTAAAGGTCTTTTAAAATAATACTAAATGTAAACTCACTGAATCGTTACTTCGTTGTCTTAATAATTTCACTGTTCTGTACCGCCTGTAAATCAGTATAGTACGATAAACGTCGATATCGACTGACATCACTATGATATCGATAAAAACTTCGACAGTTGTCACTTTCCTAATTGTTTAGACTAATAAGTACTTATTATTCTAACCACCCCTCACCTCTGGTCTCCCCCCGTAGAGTGCGACAGGGACAACTGCAGCTCAGAACGATTTCACCATGAAGCTAATACAAAGGGGAGACGGCATAATCAACTGTGCACTGTGATTCTAAGTAGGTCCTGACGTCATCATAGTGGGCGTGGCTTTAATTAGTATACTGTCAGCATTCGTCCTGTGCGCTTATGTGTTGAAAAAATCGCAAATCGGTGTATTTTCGTAGTATTAAGAAGAAAAGGATGAAGTATTGTGTTTTATTGTGTAAAAACTACTTAGATAGACGCTCTGATGTTATGGATGGCATCACATTTCATTTGTAAATAATTTTACACCTAATTTATTAAAATAGTTCTAGAAAAATCTCTGCGTCGGCTTTCAAATATAATTAAATATATTCGACACTAGATGGCGACACTTTGTGGCATGTGAACTACAAATATAAAGGTCCGTAGAGCTCAGTATTGGTAAAATAATCATACGAAGGTGCTGAAATTTGTTTTGCATTCAGACATAAAGAAATTTTAATCGCCAAAATATTATTTTATACTTTATAACATTTTGTGGACATGCCGCCATCTACCGTCAAGGAAGCTAAGCTACATTGCAACATCGATATGGAATGATTCGAGTAGTTTTACTATTTATCGGTAGATGTAGATAATGTAAAGTGGGCGGGGCTTTGCATCCCCTCACCCCGCAAATTGTCACGCGTTGTTACATAGTGAAATTTAATTACAACGTCTCCTCTTTGTATTTGCTTCATGGATTTCACCCACAAAAACCATGACCGATCGACATTTCGTATTCTCCTGTTTTCTCCTCGAAAACTAAGCAGATTAAATTATTTTTGGTATCAAAGTTTAAAGGAAGAATAGATCTATGCTCCTGTCATTTTCTTTTATCTTAAAAACGTTTCAAATTTGTTTGGTAGTCATCTGATTACGGAGGTAAAAACGGGACATTTTTTTAGGTTTTTGGAAAGTCATATATATTTTTGTAATAATTTTTTGGAAAAAAATAAATGACAGGGGCATGCCTTCAATAGACCTTGATTTTTATAAACAAAACCGATTACTCTAGAGGTATTATCCAGGAAGAGAATAGGGGAATACATTTGTATGGAAAAAATGCAGCCCGTCTACGCTCTTAAGGAAACATTTAAAAATGTAAAACCGATTTGAAACTTTGTGTTGTAAGAAGGGTTAACTAGAATTAAAATTATATTCAAACAAAATGTACGTTACCTGTCAGTTAAAATCCGAAAGCTTAAATATAATTTATTTAGGAATGTAATTTACGTTTTACCTAATACAAAGTATAATTTGAACACAATTAACAATTACAACACAAAAATTGAGGTGGATATTAATGATTTATAATAAATAAACTTAAACTTTATTGCGAGCTAATATTTTAGAAAGTTATTTCCGGGGTTGCCACCAATACATTACATTGGTAGAGATTCTGATAGCGGATGCTAAACTTGCTCTCTCGATTACTCTAATAATCTTATCATCAACAAAATAGCGTAATGCACCACATGTTCAACGTAGCTCAATTACAATTCACACATTTTGTGTACCGCGATGTGATACGTCACTACATGATAGCACCGAAATAGATTCAGTATGAATCGGTAATTAACCGAATCACTGGGTTGATGCTAAGATAGAGTGTTAAAGCCCCGACTTCAGAACAAAAGGCTATTAAGCACTTTGGTCAAGCGTGCATAAAACACATCGCAAACTGACCGTTTCATACCCGCCTCATCTGCACCGATGTTCTGTGACATACCCAGTTATCGGTATGTTTCAGCCTCGGAAGGGGTCCTTATGTTGATGGCCATAGATAAGTCTATTCCCTCAGAGTTAGCAACCCTTCCCCTTTCAACATGGAGAACCGCACACTTATCCGTCCCCAGCTCGATTCTAATAGAATAACTAAAATCACAAGTGATGTTTAGCAATTTCATAAGATGGGAGCGACTGGAGGCGAATAATTTGAGATCATCCATATAGAAAAGGTGGGTCACTTTTGTCCCTCCTTTCCGAAGCTGAAATCTCCTCCCGGAGCCCTCCAGTAAGGTACTGAGAGGGTTCAGAGATAGGCAAAACCAGATTCGACTCAAACAATCGCCCTGGAAGATACCCCTTCTTATCCTTATGCAGCTTTCCGCATCCGTCGTCCGCTCGCCTAGATGACAAAGGATTGTACTCCACTGCCCCATACACTGCCCGAGGAAGTCTCTAACTGTACAGTCAACCTTGTACAACTCGAGGACTCTCTTTAACCATGTATGGGGGCACCGACTCGAATGCCTTTCTATAGTCTATCCAGGCGGCGGAGAAGTTCCGACGGTTGCGTTTAACCACTTTGCCAATGACCGCGTCAATGAGGAGTGGTTCCTTGGTTTTACGACCACCGCCCAAGCATCCATTCTGAGCACACGACATCATCTGATTTAAATCCAGGTGAAGAATGATTCGCGTACTCAAAATGGATGTCAGTGCCTTATATATGGTGGGTAGACACGTAGTGGGGCGGTATTTGTGTAATCCCGGTCTTTAGGAACCAAATGAGTGATCCCAGTAGTGAAGAGGCTCGGAATCGACTTTTGGTCGAGAGCCGCTTGAACTGTCGGGCGAGCACAGCGTGATACACCAAGAAACCCTTCAGCCAGTAGTAATGCCTGTATGATGCCTGTAATGTAATATCGTCGAGTCCCGAACTTTTCCAGTTCGGGGACCTACAGACCGCCTCAGCTACGTCATGTGGCGTTATGATGACGGGGTCCATGGACGTAACTTGACTCACCAGAACTTCCGTCCAAGGGCCCTCGCTGGGGCTCTGACCACAGGCCGCGCCAGAATGCGACATTGTCGGCCTGATTCGGTGCTGTTCCCGTTCCACGTAACATATGGCCGCTCCCATGATTGATAGAGCCTCTTCTGATCACTCTGGAAGAGACGATTCTGGTTGAACCGTGTTGACCTCTCGGTATATCGCCGAATCCACTTCCCTCAAGCAGCGATTCTCTGCTTCAGGTCGTCTATGCGCTCCGTCAGTTTTTGCGTTATATTCAGCTGGGACAAACTGATATTTGTCCCAGCAAATGCCATCCTGACAGTGCGCACAATTCTCGGCCTATTATTGCCCGACCTGAAGCTTATCAGTCTGCCGATGAGGGCCCTTGCCTTTGCGATGCGGTCCTCAATCCTTCTTCTCCAGGCTGGGATAGCGTTACTTTGCCTAGTAGCGCGTCCAGCCGTGTGAAGTTTGGCACCAATAATACGGCAAACTGCCAGTGCGGCGCCAAAAAGAATTGAGTCCGTCTCGCAAAGGCTGGCTTCCAAATAGCTCACCAGCATTGGATTTAGAGCCCTCACGACAGCCCGATTCCGCTTGCTTAAGGGTATGTATATTATTATTATTATTAAATTTAATGTAATAAATCAAAATAATATTTTACTTTGAGTAAAATTGCTTTGCAATAGTGCCATCCACTCAGTGGCGTAGCTATGTAACCAAGGGCCCCTGGGCAAAAATGAAATTGGGGCCCTATTTAAACTAAACTAAATACTTTAGGGGTACAAAACTACTTCATCATCAACTACTTGTCGCCCACATGCAGAGCATAATAAAGCAAACCTACTTACTACTAAGTATTATGTGTTAACGTAATAACGTAAGGCTGCCTCGCGTACCCTAGATTGGGGGGGGGGGGCTAAAGTCCACACAAGACTAATACTGCGCGTGGCAAGTAGATCAATAAGATAAAGGTGCCCCTGCACGCTATCAGTGAATATCTGCAACATCAGAGGATTTCATTCGAACGTTAACAAGGTCCATCTGTACCATCCGAAGAAGGCGAAGCCGAATTCGCTCTTTCTAACGGAGACGCAGGTGTTCTCTCCGATCGATACTTCTCTCCTATGGCGCATGCTACATACTCGATAATTATCACGATATTTAACGTGAGTATTATCTTGCAATATTTTGGATCGAATCTACATACTACATACTCGACACTAATCGCGTCAGTACAACGGTAGATTTCATTCACTAAAGACGTATACATTACATAATCAGAAGACAGTACCGTAATGAGTGACTATAAAAGTAAAGCTTGCGTTGCTATTATATTAGCGACAGCATTAAAAAAGATGTGTAAAGAGAAAAAAAATGGATGAAGCATTGGTTTCAAGACAGCGATCAATATACACACCTGAATTTATTAACAATTATATTCGCGTGGCCAGTGTTTGCTTTGAACATCTGCTGGAGTTAATTACGCCATGCTTGATTAAACAAGATACAGTAATGAGAAAGGCTATTACTGTGAGAGAAAAGCTAGCTCTGACATTACATTATCTATCAACTGAACTTAAAAACATGAGATTTTCAGGAATAATATCATCTGAATCAGTGAGTCAAGCAATTATGAGTAGTATCCGGGATACAAATTAGAACACCTTTGTGCCTCGGGCTGGAGTTTGCATATACGACAGAGAGGAAATCTTTTTTGAAAGTCAGCGACGACCATCCTCACGCCTACGGGTGCCTCTATAGGTAATGCCCACACAGACCAACTCATCGACCACGTTCAAATTGCTGTAGACTCCTTGCTACAACAGGCTCCATCTGCAGAGATTGTGATCCTTGGTGATTTTAACGGTCATCACGCTGAATGGCTTTTGGTTCTCGTTTAACCGATCATGCGAAAAGGTCTGTTTATGACTTTGCCTTGACATATGGTCCTACACAAATGGTTACTTCGCCTACGTGGATTCTAGATGTGGAGGATCTTACACCTTCTCTGTTGGACCTTCTACTGACCTCTCATCCGGACGAATATCAGGTCTCTGTCGACGCCCCTCTTGACTCATTGGACCATTGTCTGATCCGGGCTTTTTGCATCCTTTCGTTGAGGACAGGGGAGGGTATGCTTCTCGCCGGATGATCCCAACGTCATTTTGAAGCTGATGTGGTACTTCAGGGATTGGAACTCTTTATTATATCATCTGCGGGGCCTGGTTTGGTCGCTTCTTTCGAAATTGCATCGCGCTATAATAGGAATGCTTCACCAGCGTTGTTAAAAATAAGTATAATTTCGCCTTGAGGTCGGTACAATACGGTTTACATAGCGTTCGGTGCGCATAGCATTACTCTCCCTAGACGTCAAGTTCCTCATATTGTGTTGAAGACGTGTGCTCCCTAGTTGGCACCGGTCGTAATATATCTTTTCTAAAACTCTTTCTCCCAAGGCTTAGTCCCGAACTCAAAGAAGACAGCTTTAGTGCACCAGATCTCTAAAAAATAACCGAAAATCGCTCAAACCTATCCAATTTGTTCTCCAAAACAATGAAAACCATTGTGAACTGCCAGCTCTTGAGGTTGAGTATTACCTACTGAAAGTGACCACCGGTACGGTTTCCTTCGGGGTTGTTCAGCCGGTGATCTTCTGGCTTACCAGACTCATAAATTGGCAGAGGCAGAGAGGGAGACCCTGGCCGTCAGTTTGGACATAGCGAAGGCCTTCGATCGGGTTTGGCACAAAGCGCTTCTTTCAAAGCTTCCTTCTTATGGGGTTCCAGAGAATTTGTGCAACTAAATCAGCAGTTTTCTTGCAGATTGGAGCAACAAAATCGTAGTAGAAGGTGCATTCTCCATTTACAAGCTTATTTATACTGGTGTTCCACAAGGCTACGAGCTATTACCCACGCTGTTTCTTCCGCTTATCAATAATATATTACAAACCAGTAACGTCCACTACACACCGGCTGTGCCTATATTTCTCGGAAGAACGGCGCCAAGTACCACAAACTTGTGTCTGAAGTCGAGTCTTTGCCGGATAAGGTCTCGGATTGGGGCGCTAAAAATATTTAAGTTTAATGCCCAAAATACACAAGTTTGCGCTTTTACTACTAAAAGGAACCCCTTTCGTAACTTCTCAATTTTAGGGCACTCGCGTTGTTACCTCAGCCAGTATCTATGCATTTAAAAAACAAAAGAAAAGAAAAAGTATCAGAATCTTCGGCATTAACATATCGAATAACGTGCAGTTTCGTGATCATTTGGAAGTTAAGGCTGAATTGGCTTCTAAAATGCTTGGCATGCTCAGCACAATGGGACAGTATTTTATGCCGGCACACTGCTTGCAACTTTACAAGTGGCAGGATTGGCCTAACATGGAATTCTGTTCATGAGAACGAAGGAGCTGGTACTAGGGAGCCCCGGACCAGGGAAGACCCTGGGCCGGAGCTTCTTAGTACCAGCTTCTTCTACTTAGCCGCATCCAGCGCAGAGTGGCTCGAATCGTCGATGACCGACGAAGACGAAAGACGAGACGAAGAGATGTTAGATCCCTTTGTATTTTCTAGCGCATTTACCACGGGGAGTGTTCAGGGGAATTAATCGGATTAATTCCAGCCACGCATTTCAATTTCATCAACGCATTTCACAAATCCACATCATCGGGATGTTTGGCGGTCCACTTCTGTCGGACCGATACGACTTAGAGACCTTCAAGAAACGAGCTTACTTCTTTTTAAAAAGCGGGCAACGCGCCTACGATTCCCCTGGTGTTGTACTTGTTAGTAGGTGGTGGTCGACACTTGTCATCAGGTGAGCCGCATGCTCGTTTGTCCTCCTCTTCTATATAAAAAAGACAATGAAACGAAGTAGACAATTATCTTAAACAATGTTATATTTATGTTCTGGTAGTGGGACTAATTTTTGTGATTTCAGTTCGAGCCGTTCGCGGTCAGGAGCCAAAACGTTAAAACTTGAAAATTCTTTATACAACTAGGATAGAACATAATTTTTCTAACGTCGTTCTTGGAGACCGAGCGGCCCCTTTAGTTTGAAGGCCCCGGGGCACTGCCCCGCCTAGCCCCTGGGTAGCTACGCCACTGCATCTACTACATTTTATAGGTTAAGTCATTTTATCTTACAAACATTTATTAACTCAAAAGTTGGAATGCAAAATAGATGCTTGGTAATATTCTATCTCATTCTCTCGTAGGCTAAATCCTAAAAATGTATATTATGTTTGTCTGTTTTTAGTGTCGCATTTTTGTTTTATCGATTTTCAAATCACAGCGATTCTAAAGAGGTTTTCACTTCAAAAAGTTCGCATTTTCTCTTCGCACCTCAATACTTTTCTTTCTCCTTTTTTAATATCACCGGTGCGTAAAAGTCCACCGATGGCTATGTTCACCTCTCCTATCGTAGAAAGGATTTAACTTCATCGTCACGTTTGGCAGTCATATCGACGATCGTAATATAAGACGTCTCGCACATTTATTTGACCTTTGCCTACTGCCCGTTACTGGTCTGGGTATTTTACGCCAGGTGTAAACGAAATAGTTATACCGTCAGCTATTAGAAAACATAGAACTCCTTCATCATCATCATCATCATTACAGCTCTTCACAAGTCCACTGCTGAGCATAGGCCTCCCCCAAGGAATGCCACAAAGCACGGTCCTGAGCCAACTGCATCCATCGACTTCCTGCATGTTTCCAGGTCGTCACTCCAGCTAGTGGGGGGCGCCCTACATTTAACTTTTTGGCATAAGTATTTCATAGTCGCAATGTTGCGGCCCTCATAGTCTATCCACGAGACCCTTACTTAAGCTTAGAAATACTTAGTCACTACGCCTTCGACCTGTTAACTAAAAAGTGATTAACAGATCAAACACAAATGTAGAGTAAAACAGAAATTAAAGGCATTATATTGAGTTATAAATTGGTCTTTATTTATCTAGGAATAAAATCTAACTACAGCATAGTGTCTTGTAAAATTGTACGTGATAGTGAATAAGTATTGCTATTTAAATTGTACTTAGAATTCTACATAGTAAAGGATGATCGGCAAGTTTTATTTAAAAAAAATACATTGTTTAAAAAAACAAAATGCGTGGTATAGCCAAATTATTAAAGGTAAGAAAACTAAACTAAAAATAAAGATTTAGTTTTAGTTTAGGTGTTGTTATGTAATACATAAATAGGTACCTGTGTTATTAAATTTTATGATCCCGATAAATGTTAAACACTGGGGTAAGAGTGAAACATCTAAATACGAGTATATTAAATTAATCTCTGGGGTTGTTTCACCACTAGTTTATGAAAAAGTAATATTCAATAAAAAAACCACCTCCTAAATAAAATTACCTAAATTATATTATGTCCTGTACATGTTTTATACAGGTCGGTACTTTTATATTGTAAACATAATTCCGTCTTATTACAAGAATTGGTTTATTGATAGTTTTAAGTTTATACTATGGTTTAAGCAGAGTACTTCTAAATAAAGAAGTTACTCAACCGCGGCATCACAACCTTGCTGTCAAACTCTAATAAATAAATAAATAAATAAATCTAATAAATAAACTTATTGTTACTCAAAACAGAAAGCTTGTAATAAGATTCGCTTATTCAAATCTTTAAGGTAAAATCACATTAGGAAAAGGAGAATTCTCACAAAATAAAGTGGTTTTAAGAATATATAAAAATGGATTAAGAAGGGAATGCTTCGGTAGTTTAGGCATGTAGAAATAATGAATGAGAAAAGAGTGACAAAGCAAATAAATGTTGTAGAGGTGAACGGCAGAGTGGGGAAGGGATACCCTAGGCGAAAGTTTATCGACCAAATTGGCGATATATTGAAAATAGGCCAAATCTAGAGTACCTATAACCGACGAGCGTGTATGCGTAAGTATATGGATGTGGAGGAAGCGAGAGAGGTGTGTCAGGATCGTGCCAAATGGAAGTCCATAGTCTCTGCCTAGCCCTCTGGGTGACATGCGTGAGTGTTTATGTTTATAAAAATGGTTGAATTATTTGTCAGGTATAAATTTATTTACTTTAATGTACAATAAAATTAAACTATTTATTGAGTTAACTGCAATTAGGTATCAGGGAACTTGTGAGAAATAAATGAAAGTCAACTTTCTCTCTATTTGTTCTCTTTTCGTTCTTACTTCTTTATTTCTCCCACTCATTTATTAAAGTAAGAGAGCCAGTACAATTATAGGTTATGCTGCTATAATGCATTTCATCTAAGCCCTCAAGGCTGTCATTGTACCTGTAGCCTTCCTTGTTTGAACCTACTGCAGTAGTCGCTTAACGATCAGGTGGAGTGATAGTTTGTTTCACTGATAATTATATTAAAAAATCGATTTTCGACTAAAATATATTTTATATAAAAATTAAAATTTATCGATATTGATCAGTACCGCAATTAAAAAAAAGCGATGCCATTCTGTACCTTAGTTCAATATAGATTTGTCACATGGATAATCTATTTATTGTCTTAAATTTTTAAATAACATATAACATGAAAGATATAAGTTTGTAGTATCTATGACATATTTGGTGTGCATTTTACAGGTACGATATGAATCCTTGAAATACATTCTATTAAGCTTGATAATCAGAGAAGATTTTTATAATATATGCTTTAGACAACAATCTAATTATGTAATAAAAATTCACCATTAACCTAGATCCTTAAAATTAATAATAAGAACTTATTTCCTACATACTAACATCTATATTACTATTAATATAAGTTAATGATAATTTAGAATAATTTAGTATCTTAATGTCCATATGTGATAAAGTTCTATAAAGCGTTTCGTTTTTGCATCATTTATAATAATAACATATTATTAATTATAAAATATAAAATGGAATGTCTAACTTTACAACATTCTACGTAACGGCAGCGGTTTTAAAAATTAAGAAAAAAAAATCAAGCAAAAGGTCAATCGACAAAGCTGGAAGCGTTTCAATTAACATTTTTGAAGTTATACTTCTTTTGGCGCGAATTTTTTACGATGCACGTGTACACCGACACCTAAAAACCACACCATGAAGTTGTTACGATACGCGCGTACACCGAAACCTAAAGGCGACGACTTCAATTGGTAATTGTATGTCAACTGTCAAGTTTTCGTGAGAACTGATAACTATATTCAAATATATTTGAATCTATAAAACGTGTTTTATCTTAGTTATTTTTGTTTTGTTACGCCAAACAAGTATAACTACTTAGGTGCACACATAAGTACACGCAGACGTTTTCTTTATTCAATTTCATAATGCAATGATTCCTTTAAATAAAAGTAAAGTAAAGTTGCAGCCTATTTACGTCCCACTGTTGGGCACAGGCCTCTTCTCATTTTTGAGAGGGTTTTAGGGCAAGGAATTGTCCACCGCGCTGCCCTTATGCGTGTTGGCGAACTTCACATGTCTTCGAAATATATATTTTTTTCTTATTTCTCAGACATGCAGGTTTCCTCACGATGTTTTCCTTCACCGCCGAGCACGTGGTAAATCAGCACTTAAAATTGCAATTAACAATTTCATTGGGGCCGGCGGGGATCGAACCCAGGTTGCTCGAGTACTCTGAAGCTTACAGCGAGCGCTAACCATATGAGCTACCACGGCTTAGCTCAAGGAATCAAGGAATTTAAATGTAATATTTTAAATAATTAAAAGAGGACATCATAGGTTCCTTCACAAATATTATTTATCAAAGTCTCTGGGAAGTAATGTCAGATACATAATATATATATATGATAGTCTATCATATGCCTCATAGGAGCGATATTTGACATAGTTGGCAACAGGTGGGTTGGCAACCGCAGTTTTTTATTATTTTGAGTTATTTTCAGTAAGATTTTATTGCCTTTCTCCTGTTTCTCTTTCCCTTTGTCGTCTCTTACGACACCCGCGGGATGATATGGGGTAGTGGATTATCTTACACCGCCTATACACAGTCACAACATTTATGTATGTTAGGTTTTAAATTATAGATTGACATTAAATTATGTTATTAGTACTGGTTGATAATGAATGATTCAACGGGATAACATTCAAGGAATTTTAATACATATATTAAGAAAGTTTTCATTAGCAAACAAATACTTGGAGTTCTTCAAAATTCAAAACAATTAAACTTAAAAATGATTCAAACACACATAATTAAGTAAGTAAACACATATAAAGTTTTATATTATTTTTTTTTTGCAGTTCGAGAAAGGTCAAAATATATAACTAACGATTTTAATTCTATAGAACTACTCTTCTAAATTTTTGACAAAATATCAACCAAAATCATACAAGAACTTTCTCGAAATGTTAGAACTTTCGAATCAAATACTCTGTGATAATGATATAGCTATTTGAAGGTTAGAGAGTTTAAAAAATAGGGGTTAGATATATTTTTTTTGTGATTTTAAAAGCTAATATGCACATAATAATTTATGAAAAAACTGCTTACTGATACAGAGTTGAATCAATTAGATTATTATACTAAAATAAATTAAATTAAAACTTCCTCACGCAGCTCATGTTTTTCTTCTGACATTGAACTTATTGATGTGTTAAAAGGGAGAAAAGAGCATCTTCAAGCAAGCGATCAGCGTGCGATTGCTACTACTAACGTGACAACTGCAACAATGATGATAGTTGTAGGCGTTCGTGTAAACGCAGAATTACACTCATCAGATTCACAGCAGAAGGTTCGAGCGCCCCACCATTCTGTGAGAGAAGAGAAATAAATTTTAAGCGCATAATCAACACTCGAAAGCAGTGAAACTTTCCACACTTTTACTAAATGAAAATTTGCAGCGTAAATAATTCACATTATTCTAGCAAGTTATTAACCAATAATAAAATTTCTGTATGATCACTGTTGAGGCTTGAGGTGGACAGGGCCGCAGGTAGGCGGCAGCGGATTATGTAGGGGCAGTGGACGACCGGCGCATTCCACATTGGATTGCCGCGGCAGTAATCCGCGCACCAGCTAGTAGTCTTTAGTTATCTAGTTAGTTAGTTATATATAAGTATACCTCTGTTATTCCTCTTATAAAAATTAAATTTATATACACGTTTTTAAATACGAAATTAAACTTAAAAAATCACACACATGAAGCTTTAATCCTGCGTAAACAATTACCTTTTTCTGTGCACGTTGGTACACAATCTCGTACGACAGTCAACTCGCTTACGTATTTCTGTAACAAAAAGCAATTTATCATACATTGTTTTTTTTTTATTATTATTATCTAACCGTTACCCCACATTAGGATTTTCTCCTATATCGTGGAGTCAGTATACATAAATTACATTTAAGTTTAATTATCCAGATTCGGAGCAGTAAGTTGTAGGCCATACAAATACTTGTTTCGTGCGGGATTCAAACCCACGGCCCTTAACGCCGCAACTCGATCCTAAGCTACAACTTACTGTACCACAGAGCCGTTAATAACTTTATGTGTTATGTACGTATATCTAAAAGATTTTCCTTGTTTACAGAAGACATGCTATCAAAACTAATAATATTCTCATTAACTATAGCAACCAAGTCCAAAACCTTAAGGTGCTTGTGATTGAATTATTGGTTAAGATCTAATCATATGTGTAGAGTGCGGTAGGGAAAACCATACAATCGTCATGATTGACAGACGCATTCGTGATCACAGCACCAGATATTTTGCACCTTTGTCACTGCTGCCCATGCTTCATCATCATCATTTTATACCCTTGACCACAAGGACAAACATCCAGACCCGGAACAATTATTTCTAAGCTGTACAAATACTTGTTTTGTGAGGGATTCAAATCCGCGGCTTTTTTTTATAGGATAGCGATACAGGATAATGAGCACACAGTCCACCTGATGGTAAGCGGTTGCTGTGGCCCATAGACTTCTACATCTATCCTCGTTTGCGAATCAAAATGCAGATGTATTGTCACCCGTGAGAACTAAGATGGAATGCCTCTTTTCCAGTAAAAAGGTTCTCCGGTTCGCTACAGTCACCAAACGAAACACAGCAGTGTTAAGCTGCTATTTTACACTGGTATTCTGTGAGAGCGTGGTCCTTCCCCGGTCGAGTCGACCCATTCGTGCTACAACAATACCACTAATATAGCTGAGCATGGCTCTACCACATAAACGCCCTTATTGCTGCAAGTCAATGTTAAACCACTGCGTCACGAAACCGTCTTTATTTTCTTCCAACACTTCCAACAAGGAGGCCATTGGGTACTTACAATACAATACTTCGCCGCTGGCGGGCATTCTGCCAGACGCGTGGCGCTTCTGTTGTTACAAGGCGTTATGGATCCAACGCCATCGCTGTACTGTCCACACTGCCAGCATTTGATGCTGCTTCCTGCCGCAACCAGCGTCAGCAGAAAGCCAATTGTCGCCAGAAGTCGCGTGCTCATCATTTTCTGTTGGAACAATAAATACATTTATTTTTATACTAGCAACGCTATTAAGATAATAGTTTTTTAACAGTGGTAGAGCTACGCGGCAGCTTTTGCTGTCGTACGGATTGGCCGGTTTGAACCGAGGTGGTACCACGACCTCACAGAAAACCAGCGTGAAGTAGAGGTTTACCTCTGCATTTCGCTTGGTGAGTGCAGGTGGCCGGAGGCTCTCTTTACTGTAAATGGGGCATTCCATCTTAGTCCTCACGGGTGACAACGCATCTAAATTTTGATTTGTAATAGAGGATAGATGTAGATGTCTATGGGCCGCATCAACCACTTACCATCAGGTGGACTGTGTGCTCGTTTGTCACCCTTATCCTATAAAAAAAAGGTCGGGGAAAAAGGATACTTCCGTATGTTATATACAAATTAAAGACAGTTATTTTTCAACGTTTGCCATTGTCTTTAAAAAATTGTTGCCATCTCATAGGTAGTGGCAATCCCGTTTATGTAGAAATCTTGAGCTCTCTCAACTTTTACTGAGTGGCCAAAGATGTGTGTATTCTGGCGTTATCATGATGAAAGACCACTTCATTTCTGTGGATCAATTCCGGCAGTTTTTCTCAATTTCTTGCTTTAGTCTCATTAGTTTTTGGCAGTAGAGATCCGAATCGATGGTTTTGCCCAGCGGTTAAAGCTCATAATAATTTATGCCCTTCCAATCCCACCATACACAAAGCATCACCTTATTGCATGTAGATCCGGGTTTCGCTATAGTCTGTGGAGTTTGACTATCCTTTGAACATGATGTTTTTCGCACGTTCTTGTCGTAGGTGATCCACTTTTCATCACCCGTGATTAATCTTTTCAAAAATGGTTCGTTTTCATTACGTTTCAATAGAGAATCGCAAATGAGTACGCGCTTCATTAGGTTTATATCAGTAAGGTCGTGTGGTACGCAAAAATCGACCTTTTTCGTATATACAGATTTTCAAAGGGGTCAAAACTACTTTGAAGTCAATCCTCAATTCCTCGGTTTCTATGTTGTTACTACTACTATACCGATATCGCTCCACTTTTTCAAAAATAGCATCGACTTTCTCCGTACTAGTGCGAACAGAGCAAGCTGCATCAGTGACATAAAAATTCCCCGACTGAAAAAGCTTGAACCAACTTTGTGCTACTCTTACTGACACTGCATTATTTTTTGTGGCTAGAGTCGCATTTTCCCTTTTTGTAATAAAACTTCAGAATGTATCGAATTTCTTCGTCAGATTTACTCATTTTAGCGGACAGAAAAACAATTGAAAATGGCGGGAAAGTGTTTTTTTACTTTTTATTTTTCTTTTTCTTAATGTCCTTCATGTAGTGATATTAAAACCAGCCAGATACAAACAGCACAACTAAATATATTTTTCTTCAATTTTATACAAACAAAATACGAAAAAACTTGTTACTCGATAATTGGCTGCGAAAACAGGTAAGAGTGTGGTACCTACCCAGACAGACTTCTAGATAGAAAAGGAGTCCTACATCCTGTTCATACATAAAATATTACTAGCAAATCCCAACAGAACTTGTCCTGCCTGTGTAAGTATACCAATTTTCATGGCGATCGGTTGAATGGTATAGAAGTTAATGTTCTGCGCTATCTGGTAGTGAGATGAAATTAATTGGATAGCTTAAAAAAACCTTTACAGTGAATAATACCCATGCCAACTTTCATGGTGGTCGATCAAACGGTGTTTAATTTTGTATAATATTCAACCTTTATTAAGATTTATTATATATATATATATATATATATATATATATATATATATATATATATATATATATATATATATATAATAATTTAATATTATATATAATATTTTTTTACCCTCATTTCCTACAGTATAGATATACTGTAGGGAATGAGGGTAAAAAAATAAAAGAAAATATGAACAAATGAAGGTAGAATGGTAATCTCCCACTTATTTTAGCAGTATAAAGTATCGCACAGGCGGCTAAGAGGAACAGTTTGTAATTCTACGAGTCTCATATCGTTATTATGCCCGTTGGGCTAAAACATTACTTCTATACTGAGATTCGGTTAAAATTTCCAATATGGACCATCGATTTAAATGCCCATATTTTTTTTGTATATAGTACTCACTAAAAGAAAACATTTTGCAAAGTTTCAATGTGCGGAAATGCGTACTTTTTGAGAAAAAAATTATTGAAAATCAGTTATTTTTGCAAATTTATGTCAATGGTACGACTTTCAATTGCTGCCATTCCGTCGAGTTGGCGGTTCATACGTACTTTTACAGAAAAGTTACACTATTATAAGCACACACACAAAGTTACAACATGCGGAAGCGCGTAATTTTTGAGAAAAAAGTTATTGAAAATCAATTATTCTTGCATTGTTTATATCTAATCCTACAATAAAATTGACGCCATTTTTATTGTTATTGTCAGTAGAGATGTCGATTCTTTCCGAAAAAGATCGATTTTTTAAATAGATTCGAATTGTAAGCTGATGTATCGATTCTCAAAAAATCGATTTCTAAAATATCTATATTTTTTTCATGTTTGCATTTATAATGTAAATATATATCCATTTTATGAGAAAAAAAATCCCTTTCATCATAAAATATAGGGGGACTGATTCAGAAGGATTTCTGTATCTATTTTGAGACTGCTACGTCTCCGGCGCTGCGGGAAGAGCAGCCTCTACGCCTTAGCGTAACAAATCGCAGGCATCCCTCCTCGCCTCCGCAGCTTCGGCTTGTTGGTCGCCTTCGGCGACCAGCCTCAGCCGCTCCGGCTCGTCCGATGCCTACGATTTGTTACAGCAGGCGGAGGCTGCTCCCCCTACGCGCCTCCGGCTCTTTATAACCACTCTAGGGGTAGGACAGACTCGTACCAGGTGGAGTCGGGGTCAATCAATTCGATTCTTTGACATAAGGTGAACCTAACCTATTTTATTTGTTATCTGCCCTAGTAAAAATAAATAAATTAAAATAAAACAAATTTCAATAAGAGATTATTTACTATGGTATCTTTCTGGTTTTTCATAAAATGTATTTATATTTACATTATAAATGCAAACATGAAAAAATATTGATATTTTAGAAATAGATTTTTTTGTGAATCGATACATCAGCTTACGATTCGAATCGATCTTTTTCGGAAAGAATCGACATCCCTACCGACGATGACAAAGACAATACAAAATAGTGTCAGTTTTACCGTAGTAATTGACATAAATATTGCAAAAATAATTGATTTACAATAATTTTTTTCTCAAAAAGTACGCGTTTCCGCACATTGAAACTTCGCAAAACGCTTTCTTTTAGTGAGTACTATCTACAAAAAAAATATGGGCATTTAAATCGATGGTCCATATTGGAAATTTTATCCGTATTTTCTCTATACTGAATGTGTAGTGCTGTACGCTGTCTTATCTATACTAATCTATACTATTATAATAAAGCGGAAGAGTTTTTTTGTTTTTTTGTTTGTTTAAACGCGCTAATCTCTGGAACTACCAGTCCAATTTGAAAAATTCTTTTTGTATATTATAGCCAGATTCATGTGAAATAGTATAGGCTATCTAACATTAAGCTACATTACTCAGCTAGCCTTAAATATGGATATTTGTTAAGCAAGTCAGAAGAAAAAGCACTCCCGAAATGATTTATCCGCGTACGCTGGTGTTATCGTTAGGGATACGTAAATACAATGTTCTAGAAAAATATAGACCTTTACTCCCTCTAAAAAAGTCTGCGATACCATATGTCTATTTCTTATACATAAGCCATAATTTGGTATTTTGTGACAAAAAAATATTGAAAATTTAAAAGTGATTTATGAGCGTTATTATTAGGCATGGCCTATTTATCCTTACGAACGAAAGTTACCTCATCATCAAGACAATTTTATGAAGATAAACTTTGTCCTTTATACCATGTTATTTGGACGCATAGTTTAAGAGATAATGTAAAATTAAAATAATTCAATACTTGGCTGGGCGCGCGAACGACGCTCAAACCCTAGCCGTTATAAAATGCTTGAACTAGGTCGTTCGTGATGACGCGGGTGAAACCGCGGGGCACAGCTAGTTCCTGATAATGATCAATTGCGTAAGCAAGAGAGCAAGTTGAACATCCGCTCTCACACTTTTATTATTTTTAACAATTAACCTTCAGAGTAAATTCTAATACGAGTAACATTCTTTTATTGAATTAATTTTGAGAATGATTTCTAACATCAGAAGTGGAATAGTTTCTTAAATCAGAAGTGGAATTGAAGCCTTTGACTGTAGCTTTACATTAAAATTTCTTACAATCCTACATATCAATAAAATTGAGGAGTTTGTCAGTAACATCAGCATAGTTGCCTTATATTGAGCTGAGGAGGAAAAAATAAAAAATAAGAAACCCTTATAGTTTCGCCATGTCCTTCCGTCCGTCCGTCCGCGATTTTACTCAGAGACCCTAGGTGCTACAAAGCTGCGATTTAGTATAGTTATAGATATTAATCACGCCTACAAAGTTGTGGAATAAAATATTTAAATTATTATTATTTTAGGTACCTCCCATACAGATGGTTCTTCTATAAAAACATCTTATATCTTAATTATTGCATGTACAATAATTAGGTCTATATATGCGTAGTTTTTGATATATCTGACTTATCAGTGAGCCCTTTGTATAGCCGTGCAAAGATGAAGTTTTGAAAAATTCTCACCTAATTCATTAATTAGGTCATTGACCTACTCTTGCCTGATACCTCATTAATTGGCGTCAAAGAAAACAATGTTGAAACAGTGAAGCGTCGAAGGAAGTATATGATGTGTTTGTACACTTGTGTAGTCTAAACTAAATTATAATACTATTGGTCTGGAAAATAGTAGCCAAGAAAAAATTTCTAGATATTGCCTGACAGTTTAGATTATATTCCCCCCACTGACCGATTTCTAAGATACTGAAAAGATTTTATACAAGTAAAGGTGAACGCACATTTGTCCGCACCGTACGCGTCGTACGCGTCGTACGCACCGAGTTTTACTGATGGCATCGCACATTTGCATATACGCACCGTCCGCGTCGTACGCAAATCTTTTGTATTACAAAACAACTTTGATAGTTTTCTCCAACTACTGGTGTGAAACGGTACAGTGAAATTGATCGCTCGAAATCACCATGGAAAGAAATATAGTAATAGCCTGCTTATTGGTACAGGAAGAAAAAAATAAATGTATCAATAAATTATGACATATCAACATAGAATCGTTATCACTGTTGAGATATAAGATGGAATGATTTGGTTTGATGCACCATCTAATGCTTCATCACCGCTTACCACCAGGTAGACAGACACAGGGCAGAAAGTCCTATTGATAGTGTCTTAGTGTAAGCTATAAAAAACTACATTGTTTTATACGTGGTAGCGCCATGCTGCAGTTATATTAATAGTATAGTTGTAGCTCGAATGGGTCGGTTCGACCGGGGAAGGACCACGCTCTTACAGAATACCAGCGTAAAATAGCAGCTTAATGCTGCTGTGTTTCGTATGGTGAGTGTAGAGAACCGGAGACCCTTTTTACTATAAAAGAAGCATTCTATCTTAATCTTCAAGGGTGACAACGCATCTGCATTTTATTGGCTAACGAATATAGATGTAAATGTCTATGGGCCACAGCAATCACTTACCATCATGTGGACTGTGTGCTCGTTTGTCACCCTTATTCGATAAAAAAATAATTATTTAAGCATATTTTTGTGGCATTCCTTCGGGAAGGACTATGGTCACCAGTGGACTTTTGAAGAGCTGGAATGATGATGATGATGATGATTATATATGTTTATGAGCCACAGCATCTACTTACCATCAGGTTCGTTTTTCACTTTTATTCTATATTAAATAAAAAGTCCTAAAACAAGCATTTGCAAGCTTATTTGGAGTGTTTAACAAGAGTATTAACTCTAAAGCTCTTAAGCTTATTATAATTTTTAAAAAAAGCAAATTCGCATAGAATAAAAAATGGTAAACAACGAAAACCAATAAACTGAATAATTGTTATTAAATTGTTATGCTGAGTACCGTGAAACTGGCTCGTATTTAATTAAAACTAAATTTAAATGACAAAGACTTTCAGTTATTCCAACGCCGACATCGGAAGGCTTGTTAAGTGGAAATACGGCTTGTTGTCACAATTTTAAGCTCAGTGAATTTATTAAATGGGGATTGACATAAATGGAACAACGGGGTGATAGAATTTTTATAAATGAAAAAATAATAGGTGGACATTTATAGTGCAACTGCTTGTGGGAGCTCATGTGATGATATGTTGTAGAAAATTTACCTGTCATTGTAGGATTTTCTCCTGTATCGTGCAGGTGGTTCACATACTTAAATTGCACATGGATACATCCAGGCCCAGAATAATAGACAATAGAACAGAATAAAGTATATAGTATAAATTTATACATAAATACCATATTATGCATGTAACATAACTATTTTAGCATAATAAACAAGACACTGTTTTTTTTAATCATTCTTTTTTTTTCTTCTTTTTTTTAACTTCTTTTTCTTTTTTTTTTAAAAACGTTACCCCCACACTAGGATTTTCTCCTGTATCGTGGAGGCAGTTTACAAACACAAATTGCACAAGGACAAACATCCAGACTCGGAACAATTATTTGTAGGCCATACAAATACTTGTTCCGTGCGGGATTCGAACCCGCGCCCCCCAGCGCAGCAAATCATTGCTAAGCCACTGCGCCACGGAGCCGTCAAAAGGTTCAAAAGGTGTTTACGAATTAATCTCTTTAACGAGCATTATTTGTTTGGTTCTTTACGTATGCTTCAGGTAAGAAATTCCAGAATAGAGTAGCCTAAAAAGTGATGTTGGTATTAGTAGGATGGGGCTAAAGCACGCAATTGAGAAGGAACAGGAGTTGCCCTTATAACTAGGTAAGGGACATCATTTTTATTTAATTTTTATGCGGATCTTGGCTAATTAATGTTTAAAATCTTTACTGAAGTGGATTTTCTTAATGTAACGCCAGATTTTATTTATTAAATGAAATCTCATTTAGATTTTTTGCTGTTAATTTATTTATTAATTTTGCAATTAATTTTAATACCAATTATTAAGTGGCGAAGCTTGCGAAGACACTTATTGATTTCACGATGTCTGTCCGTCTGTCCGTCTGTCCCACGATTATCTCGAGAACGGTTTCGAATTTTCAAATTCTGTTTTCAGCAATCGATTACTGATCACCCAGGCATCTGAACCTCCTATTTTGAAACTGATTGCTGAACGGCAACCGTTAGAAACCGCTACAAAGCTGATTGCTTCGCCACTTTGCTATGCTGTTAGCTTGCTAGGTTTATTAAAATATACATATGTGTAGTTAGTCGTCAGTCTCACTCGATATTAGAGTTAAATTTTAAAAACGCCACGTATTTTGAAAAAATAAAAAGTAATTAAATAAAATTCACCTGCCATGGCAATTGGAGCAAATTCTCCTATTAATTACTAATGTATCGGAAGAGCCCCTAATCGTCCCATGGATGATGTCAGTGGCAATAGAGGGCAACAAACCGAGTGATAGGCAGCAGCGTCTTGCTAATAACAGATATAAAATAAAAAAATCCGGTTAGCAACCCTCTTGCCAAGCGTGACAACTATGCCAAATAATGCCGCATGAGACAGTCCAAGGGGAGGCCTATATTCAGCTGTGGACATTACAGGCTTTTTTAGGCTGTAATGGATGGATGGGATGGATTTAATGGTAGTTGTAAGTTGAATGCCACTCCCTGGTTAGTTAAGTTACAGCCTATTGCTTGTCATTAGGACAAGAACTAGACTAGATAAAGGACAGGGTCACCTCCCGTACGGGTTCCCGCCTTATCGTGGCGGTGGGGTGGGGGGGGGGGCAGAGCCAGAGACCAGATCCGCCGCTGGGGTCGGGAAAGCGGATGCTACTAAGCGCTCGATTTTCCTGGCCCCATGGCCTCCGCGTATCGGACGGATACGCATGTGGAGTAGGAGGCCATGGAGGGGGGCGTGCCTTGTGTTCCAGGTGCGCTTTGCCTGCGAAGGAGAATGGAGAGTAGAGGTCCTCCCTCGAGAAGGGGTGGCCATGGGGCGGCCAGCGCTCGTGGGGCCGCGGATGTGTGCGAAAGCATTCCCGTGGCTCTGCCAATATGCAGAGAAGGTTGAGTCGGTGCGAGTCCGACATAATCCGTCCTTGCCTCCGCGAGGCGGGTATGCGTAGGCATTTCCCCATGTAAAAAAAGGTAAAAGACAGGGTCAGCTCTTGTTTCCTAGAAAGTTCTAGGACGAGGTTCGCTGCGTTAACCCAATGTATGTTAGCGGACTTTATACGTCTTCAATTTTTTGTTACTTTCTCAGAAATGCAGGTTTCCTCACGTTGTATTCCTTCACCGCTAAACACGTGGTGAAGTAGCAAATAATAATCTCATTTGGGCCGGCGGGGATGTAACATTAACTATAATTAATTAATAATTAATTACAGCCTATCAAAAGTCCACTGCTAAACATTGTTTATAACCACCCCATAAATTGGCTCAAATCACCACTTATGCCATAGTTGTCATGTTTAGCACGCGCTTTGGCTATCGCAGTCATTTATTATATTGAGTTGTTATCAGTTCTTTTTAATTTTCTTTCTTTATTTATACCCTATACCCTGCACGGGTGATTTGACAACAACGCCACCTATCTGCTCCAAGTGTAAATCTAAACCATACCACTCAAACATAAAATATTTCATTAAAATCGTTTCATCCATTTAAGAGGAGTTCAGTGACAAACTCACTAACACACGGGAGAATTAGGTATAGAATATATAAAGGTAAGTTTTGTAATTGTGTTAAGCTAACTGACGGGTTTCAGATTCTAATGTTTGAATAATCTTGATGGAGACGAGTTTGAATTCCGACCAACGATGGACGTAGACGTTAGAGATTCTTGACACTTTTCAGATATTTGTCAAGATTAATGACATTTCTCATTGATTGATCTTACGAATGCAATTATTTAAGATGTTACACAATTAACAACGGCTTTACGTGTTTTCCGAGGCACGTTGGTAAAACACTGCCAACTTCCTGACTCCAAACTACTGCGTATTTCTTGACAGAAAACCCAAAGTGGTTTTGGTTCGATCCAGATTCGAGCCTTGGACCACATAATCAGCAGTCGCTTTTACGGTCACAAAACCAAAGAGGCAGTCTATATCTAAGTGCTAAGGGCTCCAAATTCAGAAGCTATTATGTAGTAACGATTTTTTTATTCTTTGCATTCGTTTCTACTCTTTTAATAGAATAAGGGTGAAAAATGAGCACACAGTCCACCTAACGGCAATTGTATGCTGTAGTCCTAAGGCATCCACATCTATCCTTGATTTAGAATCAAAATGCGTTGTCATCCCAAAGAACTTTGATAGAATGCCTCATATCCAGGAAAATGGGTCTCCGATTCTATACTCCCACCATACGAAACACAGCAGTGTCATACGAAACACAGCAGTATTAAGCTGCTATTTTACGCAGGTATTCTGTGAGAGCGTGATAATACCCCGGTCAAACGGAATCATTCCTGATACAATGGTAATATAACTGTAGTATGGCTCCACCACATATTTACATTTTTTATTAAAATATTTATTTTTTGACTCTTTTAAGTGATATTCCATAGGCACAACTATGGAATATCACAAGCTAACACCTAGAATGTCGTCAAAATTGAAAAACTTCATCCCAGTTTTTTTTTTCAATTTAAATGGCATCACACATAATAACCTCTTTAATGAAAAAGAATCATTAAAATCGGCTCATAATCGACGATAATAATGCGTAAAATGCATACCGAAAAAAGTTGAAAATATAATCAATATAGAAATAGTATTGGCAAACTCTTTTATTTTTTGTTGTCGGTTTAAAAGATAGCAAATTGATCATTTTTTTTTTCAAAACGTTACCACTAGGATTTACATACATAGTAGCTTACATACACAAATTTCAAGCAGAATTCAAACCCACGACTCTCAGCGCTGTAACTCATCGCTAAGCCACTGCGCAACGGAGCCGTCAATGTTTCTATGTAAGTAAGTGTTTAAAATTAATATTAATCACTTACGCTGAAAAATTAAAAATTTAAATTACGAAACTTTTTTTAGCCGGCTTAGTACGTTAAGTCACTTAAATGTTTGGAGAATTAAAATCGGGACAATTTCACGGTTACTTAAACCACAAGATTCGATTATCATTTCAAAACTAAGATATCTCTTATCTTGACCATATTGTGCAACTTTAAAAGCTGAAATCGTATTAAAATAATTTAAGACATTTTCAAATGAAAACTTATCCTAATTATGTACAATGAAATTGTAGGTATAGCTTTGAATTGTCAAATTACTATCAAACTTTACAAAACTTTATCACCTATGTTTTAATTAAGTTAGGACAAATTTCTATTAAAATTATGTTTATATAGTCTTTTCATTTTATGTTGTTTGAGGAATTTGGAAATTTATTTACATATTTATATATCTGTATATTTTTACGTGGTAAGCCATATTGCAGCTATATTAGTAGTATAGTCGTAGCACGGATGGGTCGGCTCGACTGGGGAAGGACAACGTTCTCACTGAATACCAGCGTAAAATGGCAGCTTGACACTGCTGTGTTTCGTATGGTGAGTGTAGAGAACCGGAGACCCATTTTACTGGAAAAGAGGCATTCTATCTTAATCCTCACGGGTGACGACGCATCTGCATTTTGATTCTTTATTGAGGATAAATGTAGATGTCTAAGAGTCACAGCAATCGCTTACCATCAAGTGGACTGTGTGCTCATTTGTCACCCTATCCTATAAAAAAAATTGCATATACTCGTATATTATGGTTGTAGTACCGACAGGTCGGCTCGACCGGGGAAGCTCTCACTGAATAAAATAGCAGCTTATTACCGCTGTATTTCCTACGGCGAGTATAGAGAACCGGATACCCTTTTTACTAAAAAGGAGGCATTCCATCTTAGTCCTCAGGGGTGAAAACGAATCTGCATTTTAATTCTTAATCGAGTATAAATATAGATGTCTATAGACCACATTATACACTTATCATTAAGTGGACTGTGTCTTCGTTTATCAATTTTATTCTATATATAAAAAAAAAGTTTCTTTGAGATTTACCGATCGTCGGTGGCATAAGAGAATGCATCACACACAAAAATATATATCGCCGTATTATATTGCGCGCTTTGTATAATCATAGCAAAACATGTTGTTCTATGGGTGTACTTAATTTACCATGGATATTTCTATTGTGAACCCAAATTTAAGGATTTGCGGATTAGTGCGTTATATTGTGTTCATAAACCAATCCACTAGAGCGTGGCAACTATGGCAAATATCCCCCCTGTGAGGTCTTACTCATAGAGACCTAAGTTCAGCAGTGGACTTTTGATAGGTTTTTTTATAGGATAGGGTGACAAACGAGCACACAGTCCACCTGATGGTAAGTGGTTGCTGTGGCCCATAGACATCTACATTTATCCTCGTTTGCGAATCAAAATGCAGATGCGTTGTCACCTGTGAGGACCATGATGGAATGCCTCTTTTCCAGTAAAAAGGGTCTCCGGTTCTCTACACTCACCATACTAAACACAGCAGTGTTAAGCTGCCATTTTACGCTGGTATTCTGTGAGAGCGTGGTCCTTCCCCGATCGAGCCGACCCATTCGTGCTACAACTATACTACTAATATAGCTGCAGCATGGCTCTACCAAAATCGAAATCGATTAACTGAATAGATTCGTTTATTCATCACAACCTATCAGAGTCCACTGCTGCACATAAGCCTGCTCCATAGGTTGCCTCACAGGGCAAATATTTGCCATTGTTGCCTTTTTTATAGGATAAGGGTGACAAACGAGCACACAGTCCACCTGATGGTAAGTGGTTGCTGCGGCCCATAGACATCTACATCTATCCTCTATTACAATTCAAAATGTAGATGCGTTGTCACCCGTGAGGACTAAGATGGAATGCCTCATTTACAGTAAAAAGGGCCTCCGGCCACCTGTACTCACCAAGCGAAACGCAGAGGTAAATCTCTACTTCACGCTGGTATTCTGTGAGGTCGTGGTACCACCCCGGTTCGAGCCGGCCCATCCGTGCGACAGCAAAAGCTGCCGCGTGGCTCTACCACTGTTAATGCCTCGCTTACCAAGCAAAAATCTTCGTATACCCATACAAAGTTATCTATTTAAAATCAATAGCTTCAGTGATTTTTAAACCGTTTTGTTTTAAGCCCTAACGACAATCAGTTAATTTAATAAAACTGCAGTCTTATTTTTAAAATTAGTAGAGGCAAAGGACCATACGGCTCACATGGTGGTAAGTGTGTAAGCTCTACGTGGTGGAGCCATGCTGCAGCTATATTAGTAGTATAGTTGTAGCACGAATGGGTCGGCTCGACCGGGGAAGGACCACGCTCTCACAGAATACCAGGGTAAAATGGCAGCTAGACAGTACTGTTTCGTATGTAAGTGTTGAGAACCGGAGACCCATTTTACTAGAAAACAGGCATTCCATCTTAATCCTCACGGGTAATAACGCATCTGCATCTTGAGTTTTTATTGAAGAGAGATGTAGATGTCTATGGGTCACAGTAACCACTCATCATCAGGTGTGCTCGTTTGTCACCCTATTCTATAAAAAAATAGTAAATCTTGGATGTGATGAATATAATGTGTGGTAGGTGTAATTTTTTAATTGTTATTATGGATTAAAATATAATATGAAATATAATTGTTTTAAAATATTAATAAAAGTTTCAAAAAATTACACTCATATTTATTATTTATGTTATATAGTAAAATATACAAAAAAAATATAGTCATCTATGTCATCGCCATTCAGGCTTTATGATTTACACCCTACTTACTAAAAAAGTTAAAATTTTCAATATTTTCAGCGCTACATAAATCTTTGATACTTTTTAAGCACTACTTTCTATATCTTTTTTAACTTGGAAACTTACCACGTAACGCTTAATTTAAATGCCAGCACAAAGCACCATTTTAATGATCCACAACTTTAAAAAATAAAACTTCAAGAAGACGTGCGCAAAGTTCAACAAGGTTCATATAAGCAATGTCTCTAGGAAGCAACCGCACTCCGCTACGACTGATCCGCCACTGACTGAAACTGCTGAAACTGAATAACACTGCGAGAGGAATTACTTGACAAATATAAAATGACCCCTACGTCGTTTTTTCTCTTCGGGCTCTCACTTTCCTAAATTATGCAGAGGGTGGACTAGATCTGTTGATTTCAGCTAATTAGAAACCTTACACCTCCTTACCTTACTCCTTTTTAAACCTCTGTTTACATTTATTCAATCTTTCTCGAGGATTGCTAAAATATATTTTTTTTTATATTAGGTCTAACACTGACAATAATTGTCAAAATTTTTACACTCGTTCATTACAGGCTATCAAATTTCACTGCTAGGAGTTACCATAATTTATAAGGAGGATATTTGCCACAGTTGCTACGCGTAGTAAGCGGGTTGGCAATTGCAGTTTATATTTTCTAGTTGTTAATTGAAAGACTGGCTTGCTTCTCTCTGTCGCTTCTTACGACACCGACGAGACGATATGGAATAGTAGATATTCTTACATTACCACAACACGGTACAGACTATGCTCGTTAAGAGTACCAGAAATATTTTATTTATTTTATTATTTTATTAACTTCAAAAAGGAGGAGCTACTCAATTCCACTGTATGTTTTTTTATCTGTGTTACCTCATAACTTTTTTCTGGATGAACCGATTTCGATGATTCTTTTTTTATTCGAAAGCTAGTGCTTTTTTTATAGGAGAGGGGGCAGACGAGCATGCGGATCACCTGATAGTAAGTGACTACCGCCGCCCATGAACAACTGCAACACTTCTCATGTGGTTTTATATAAAATTGATCAAGATCTGACCAATAGCTTTTGAGTTACTTTTAATAATTTATATTGAAGTAGGTTGTAGAAAGTTTTTAATTTATTAATTATTACGCTAAAAACTTATGTAAAGCAGTATTGTTTGCTGATGACACCTCTCAAGTATGTTTACGTAAATTTAATGTATGTACACCAAAATATAGACAGCTTTATTGAATATAGTGAAGTATATCTTGTAAATAAGGAACAATCACAAGCTAGTTATACCAGTTATTCGACTCCAAAGAGTCTGTAATCCTTCTTGGGGCAATATACGCTTATATAACGAAGTCTCACAAAACATGCGGGACCTATCTGTAAAAACAATATTTTTATTTTTAAATGTTAGGAAATGTTAGGGAGTTATTATCAATCATATACTCTTGTATATGATTGATAATCACTCGCGGAAATGAGGAACAGTAGAACGCCGATTATCCGAACGCCGATTAACCGAATCGCCAATTATCAGAATCGGTCATTGGCGTGATATAAAAAAATTAAAGATAAAGATACTTTTATTGCATAACTGTGTACAATATGATCTTAATAGAAAAACATATAGTTTTAGGCTCAACAGTCTACCCATGTCGGATATGCAACAATGAAAAATAAATTTAAAATTAACTACTTACTATTACTTACTACTATTACTTTTACTAAAATACTCATTGAGATTGTAAAAAAACATTTTCAATTAACAATTTCCTTAATTTTGTTTTGAACATATTTCCATTTAATTACTTAATAGCTAGTGGTAACTGGTTGTATACACGGATAGCAGTAATATAGGTACTTTTATAATAAATCATATTTCTAATAATAGGTAAGTTTATTTCATATTTATATTTTTCGCGATGGTTTTTCTTTAAATCAGATTTCAAATTAAAATATTGCATGTTGTTTTTTACAAATAGGCATAGTTCCAGGATAAAGATTCCAGTCAATGTTAGGAAACCCTTCGTTCTGAAAATATCTCTTAATGATTCGGTACTATGCATGTTATATATTGTTCTAATACATTTTTTCTGGAGAACGAATGCGGATTGTACATTTGTTGAGTTTCCCCAGTATATGATACCGTAAGTTAGGGAGTGGATAAACGCTTCCAAAATAGGCATTTCTAGTGACACTTACATTTGTAGTCTCTGCCAGGATGGACAATGTGTAACATGCACTGGATATCTTTTTATTTATTTTTTTCAATATGTGCATTCCAGTTTAGATGTTGATCTATTTCGTATATTTCGTATATATATATATAGTTCGTATATTATCTGCCGCGGCGCTGATGCTCTCTATCTCTTTCTCTCTCTCTAGTGCACTACTTACGTATTGTAAAACTGTGTTTCTTAAACTTAATAAAGTTTATTCCATGTGTGACAGTTAGTTATTAGTCTATGTCCGATTATCCAAAATTTATATAATCCGAATTGACCCCGGTCCTAATTAATTTGGATAATCCGCGTTCTATTGTAATGATTTTTTTAAATATATATACATCATTGTATAAAATATTACATTGTCTGAAAAATCCCGCAAGTTTTCTTGCTGGTTCTTCCCAGGGCAGAGGATTTTCCGAACTAGACGTGTTTGCCTGGCTCGATATGCTATAATTCAATGTACTCGCCTGTGAGTATTTTTACCGCTTTATTTTTCAATGTAAGTCTGATTTTCGGAGAAAAATGCATTCAAAGGAGGCTGTGCCAGCCAAACGCATTCAGCAGGATCCTCGTGTAACTTAAAAATGCATTATGTATCAAAATGTTCTTGTTCCTATGGAATGTACTGTATTTACACGATATACGTACCGCAACAAAAATTGCGAGTTTCTAATAGTCCATGGTATGTCCACGGTGCCGTGCTGAAACTAAAAATATTAAAAGAAACGGGCAGCGTACCTAAAATTCATATTTAATAGAATTAAACCAATAAAAATCATCTAAAATTATGATACTTTTCAATATTAATAATGTATTTATATAACTACGAAATAATTATTTTTTTCTAAATTTCTGTACAACTAACGCAAGTTTTCATGGTTTACCATTTGAGCATTTGAGTTTTTATATACCTTTACCTACCAGTCTTGATTTGCCGATGAAAAAAGCGGTTTGTCTAATTTCAGCTTTATTAGGTGCTAGTGATTCCTTCGTAAATATTTACCTACCTAAAAAGTAGGAGCGAGATTGAAATTGCCTCTCAAAAGATGAAAGAAAAGAAAAGATAATAAATATAAATACATTTAATTCATCATACCTACAATCTGATACTTTCAAACGTCGTTAAGACGATAGAAAACGGTGCTTATGAATAACAAATCACTGAAAAATTCACATTATCGATATTAATATTCGAAGTGTTCGAAGCGTCGAACACCTCAGTCGCCCCCGTGAACATGGGTGCTGTACTCGAAACGTCGTCGGGAATATAAAATAAGCGATTAAGTCCGTTAAAACTGGTTTTATTTAAATGTGTAGTGTTCGCGTAAACATAAGAAATCATTTATAAATACTTTTTAGGGATTTATACTTCTCACAACATTAACACTCATTTCAAAATGCAAACAGCTTTATTGGTCAGATCTATTCGTAAAGGCAAATAATCTGATTTATGTCTCATTAAATTGTAAACAAGTAGGTGAGCACCATAGAACAACACGGACCAATGGCAGAACGGAGTAGTAGAAGTCATAGCAGAGGAGTGCTCATAGCGTTTTTTCTCGATAGAGAACTGTTTGTCATTATATGCGGTGGAAAATCTGCGCACACAAAAACAATCGTTTGTCACTGCGAAACTCAAACAAAACAAAAAAATAACAATAAATTAATAATTTCATGTATACTTAGATATATGATAACAGTATCGCTCAGTGACAGCGACAACTCGTATACAGGCTCGGATCAGTCGCTCGACCAATCCGCATATTATATGAGCGCTAGCGGCATGTGTTGGTAAAGAAATCCGAAACAACGCGACCGCTATTATTGTAATTTTTAAGGGTAAACATAATTAAATAGCAATAATGTGAGCAGTGCTGCCAAATGTACAATAAACTGCGTATATGCATAGAACAGCGTGGATTTATGTCCACAAATACACAAATGAATGTTGTCTTTAAGATGGGACAAACAATTGATATCAAATAGATTACAATAAATAATAATAATAAAATTCAAAATTTACATGTCGGTCCAATGAAAATATTCACATACTTACGTAAATCGAAAATGAATCTGTAGTATAAAATTATGCAGTTATTGAGGGGTGCTCGAATTCATTCAGTATACGAGTACGTTGCGATAAATCGACGAAGATAAAAGACAAACAGATTAATAGAACCAGCATAAGTTTGGTTTTGAATGGAAGGAACTTAGGTGGTAATAAAAATAACTTTCTCGTCCATCTTTCATCTAATATCATCTGGTGGCACGGTATTGCCCGCGCCAAGTCGAGCAAAAAAGCGGTACGGCCGTACTATCCTTTTCCATTCCTTCTCGAAGCAGTTCAGGCTATTTTTGACCCCTATAGCTGCGTTTTGGATAAAACTAGAAACCTTAATTTTCAGTAACCAAGGATGCATTGTAAACACGGTATATTTTAAATTTCATTTAATTTGAACCAGTAGTTTAAGAATTATAACTAGTCAAAGTTTCTTAATTTTGTCACTCACCCACTGACTGACTGATCATCAAAACTCTAACTCACTTCTAGCAGATTTAGAAACTTCAAAGGAGAATGGGATTTTGGGCCTGAAGTTAACTAATTAGTTTATTCTTTAAAAAATTGGCCATGTTTTTATAAAGTAAAATACAAAACAGTAGCTCTTTTTACAATCTAGAATTCGAAAAAACAATAAAGTAAGAAATAAGTTAGAGAATCGATTGTAGTGTATTCTTTATGGAATCAAATGGATTACTATAAAGATGGAATCCTCGTTTCTGAACGTTATCTTCCATTAGAGGACTTTTTATTTTGAAACTTGACTTGACAGTTCAAACTCAAGCAAAGCAACAAATCTGTTGAAAAAAAAAGAAAAAGACAGATTTTTGATTCGATTTGAAACGAGCGCAATATAATAGATTCTCGAGCATCTTAATATCTATTTTCAATTATTTTTCTGTTTGGAGATAAAAAATAATTGCGTACATGTCAACAAAATAATAATAAAAATACAAAATATCAATATTCCAACAAGTAACAGTTACTACAACAATTCAAGTAATCGATCACAGATCGATATCCCTAATATTCACTTCACTTAGTTGTTGTTGTTTAACATTCGTTATTCATTTCACTCACTTTTACTTATTCTAAAATAACTCAGCTCCTAGATTGACAAATATTGCCAGATTTTCAGCTATGAATGGTTTATATATACGCTTTAAAATGGTCCCACTTTCATCTTGTTAACACTTGAGCCCAAGAATGTACGGAGACGTCTCCTTCTCCTTTAGAATACAATTAGTGTTTAGTGTATAAATCAAGGAAAAACTAAAATATTTTGTAATTTCGTTCCAGTAGATACACCAACTGCATAAATAACTTTGTAATCCTATTTAAATATATAGGATTACAAGCACTAAAGATTCAATTAGTAGTGAATGAAACAGTGTATCTGTAAATGTATATAATGTTTGAATAATAGATGTAAATAGGTACCTAGATATAAATGTTCAAAGGTAACTTGTAAAATTGTGAACGGAATGAAAAAGCAAGAATGGAACATGTCTTATGAAGTTGTGCCAAAATCCCGCAAAGTATTATGTAGACTAAATTGCCCGAAACTCCGTAGTTGGTATTCAAGAAGTAGATGGTACCGGATAGGAAAAAAGTAGGACTATCTACAAAAAGAAATGAGATGCCATCAAAAATATAACTTGTAAAAAAAACCATGTCTCGCAACTCAGTTCTTCTACCGTAAAAAGTTATGAGATCCATGTAATACCAAGTCGGTTAATTTATTCAGTCCCTACTTAAGGGTCCTTCTGTCTCAAGTTATTACGTAATTAGCTAACCAAACAACATCTTATAGTGACCATATCAATATTAAAATCTTTTATGTTTTAAATACATTGTTTGACTTGGTAATCGCACTGAACAATCTAATTTAATATGTATTATTTGTATGTATCTCACATTGTGTTTTCAAATGGCCAAATCAATCTATTGTATTTAAAAGAACAAAAGTTGTCAGACTAGCACCTATACTTAGTAATTTTATTATACATTCTTAATCCTTTTTGTAACAATATAGTGATATAAATTTCTGAATAAAATCTACAACTTTACTTTGAGAATTAGTGTCTTAATTAATTTACATAGTAGGGACTTAAAATCTTTAACTCAATATCGTGCGTATCGTGAATATAATATTCAATGAATTTATTATCACAATAGCCAAATTGAATTTTCATTAAGTGATGATAACGTACTTGATCATTGGCCAAAAAAACTGATATACAATTTTTTTATGTGACATATTTTAAAGGTAATGTTAAAACAGTCAACAATGAAAGAGGATGATTAACCTTAGCGACTATATAAGTTGCTTGATAGCAGATATAAATTAAAAAAATTTCAAACAAAATATGTATACCCAAACTATTATAACTTTGGTTATAGAAATTACACGAGGAAATTATATTGAATACGTTGCAGGGCGTCCTTATAAATCGAATATTACACGTTCCACACGGTAGAAGCGTAATCAAGATCAGAGAGATCGACCTAACGAGAGAATTTATGAGTAACATAAGTAGAATTTTTGAAATCAACATTTGTCGAAACAAGAAACCAAACATTTTAAAGACTGACTGTAATTGTGTCAATATGTGAACTAAGTAGTAAAGATAAATACATAGATCTCTCACCTCAGTAAGTCCCCAATATCAAGTAATTTGCAGGGTCTAGGGCTAGTTTTCGAAGGTGAGGCCAATGCAAGCACGCCGGTAGTACTAATATTTATTTTGTAACGTCGGGCGCACCGTGCAGCGTCAGCAACGCGCGCGACCTGCCCGCAGCCAGCACCATCCCGCGTCGCCGCCCATGTGCAACCCCATCCGCTCGTAGTCGCGGTAATTCAAAAATACCTGGCAGAAGCCACGTCTCGGTCAAACATATTAACATCACAGTCGGAACTCATAAAATTACTATAAAATCGATCGATCTGTTTTTATTTGATTACCCGGCTTTCGTTCAATGGACTGTTTCTGCTTTTCAAACTGACATCAGCGCTAAATCGGACTTCGATTGTGTTTTGTATTGCGTTCTTTTTACTTTTGGTGCATAATAATGCCTAAACGTGGACAAACATTGAAAAGTGGAGCCCGTGAGTTAAACATCAAGCTGCAAGATTACTTTGAGCGGGAGCGGCAAAATGGCGGACCCCTGTTACCTGTCGAACAAGTACAAGAACGCGTCTCTCAGGCGCTTGGAGTTAGCAAATGAACGATAACAAATATTAATAAAATAAAGTTCGGGTCTACTGGCATGGAAAATAATATTTTACGTACTCCGAAGAAGAAACGTAGAACTAAACCCGTGACAGATATTGACACCTTTGACGCCGATGCAATCAGAAATCATATATATGGTTACTATTCCATAAATGAATATATCAACAGGAAGAAGCTTTTGGCATCGTTAAGAGAAGCTGGACTGTTTAGCGGGGGTAAAACTGCTTTAACCAAAGTCTTAAAAGATATTTTTTTTTCGTATAAAAAAACAGACAAAAGAAAAATTTTATTAGAACGATGCGACATAATTTTAAAACGGATAAGTTTTTTGAGAGAAGCATAAAATATTGATAACTGGGATAATGTCGTGTTCATTGACGAGACATGGCTAAACGCCAAACACACGTTTTCCCATTCTTGGACGGATGATACACAAGCGTCGACGTCGAAAGTACCAATGGGTAAGGGGGACCGTCTGATAATATGCCACTCAGGTTCTGCAAAATACCGCTTTGTGGAAAACGCGTAACTGGCATTTCAATCAAAAACCACAAATGACTACCACGAGGAAATGAATGCCACTACATTTAAAGAGTGGTTCCAGAACGTGCTTTTGCCCAGCCTGCCAGAGCCTTCTGTAATATTCATGGATAATGCCTCCTATCACTCGGTTCAAATACAGAAACCACCTACCCAAGCTAATAAAAAAGAAGAAATGGTGGCTTGGTTACAAGCAAAAGGCATTGACGCAAATATGCAGATGCTAAAACCAGAGCTAATTGAATTAGTTAAAGAAAATAAAGCGGCAAATGTGCGAAACGAAATCGATGAACTGGCTCTGGAGTACGGTCATCGCGTTCTAAGAATTCCACCGTATCATTGCCAATATAACGCGATTGAGCTAATCTGGGCTCAAATAAAAGGTTACGCCGCCCGCCACAATACTTCCCCGCCATTCAGCACGAAAAAGATGATGACCCTATTAAAAGAAGCCTGCGGGGAAGTCACAAGAGATGACTGGGCAAAGGTTGTTGAGAAGACTAAAAACCTGATTGTGGAACATTTTGACCGAGATATCAGGATTGATTCTGTTATTGATAATAATATAATTATACATGTAGGCGAAGATAATGATGAAGACACCACCTCCTCAAGCAAATCGGAGTCTGATTAATATTCTGTGCGCATATTCAATTCAATGTACTTTATTGCATAGAAATACAGATTGTAACTTTGTAACAAAGAATAAATAAAACAATTTTATTATATTAATATTACCTTTTTTTGGTTTCCACTTAAATTACTAAAATATAAATTTTAAATGATTCCGCCAATTTAAAACGAAAATAATCTTAAAAGTAACGCGGCGGTTCATTTTGGAGGAACGGTAACGAACTCAGTATTATGTTGTGCCCATCACTAGTCGTGACTAACTGATAGGTGTCAGGAACGCATTCTCTGAACCGGCGAACTATAAAAACGTTTTATTTTCAATCTGTAAACCTCTAACGTTTTGGGTAAAATATGTGCCATTTTTTCAGAGATCGTTTAAAGTGGAATACTTTACATGAAGAACAAAAAGAATACATAACGTAGTACAAGTCCAAACCAGAAATATAAATATGAAAGCTGCGTTCCAATAAATAAAAACTAAGCAAAAAGTAAATAAAGACTCACACGATACTAGATTTAAATTCAAATTCAAATCCATTTAAATTCCATTATTAATTTGTGAATACAGCGAGTTACGTGTTATTAAAATTTACGGTATATATTCAAGTTATGCAGGGGCCAGAGGACGTTTTATTAATACTAATTTATTAATTAAAAAATGTCTAAACGCAACAAATACTCGATTAAGACTGACTTCATATTCTATGTTAAAAAAAAACTAATGCATAAGAGCCCACACAGGAGCTCGGCTGTTTCCGTTTGTCCACTCAGTACACGCCTGTAATCTACAATCAGAATATTCTGCTGATGCGGACATCTTGGTGGTTCTCGCCACCCGTAACACCTTCCTCCTCAAGTTCGAAGTTCTCATTTACAGGAGAACTTCGGATACAAAAATTAAACAAGTTTAAATGATACTTATGAACTAAGACACAATTGAAAATAATGAATAACAGTCCATACAATAAAATGCTCCATAAACTAACATTTTTAATCACCACAATTGCCTTTTCACTTTCACTGTTTTTAATTTCACTTTTTCTTAATGCAACCGACAGAAGTTTTGAGGTCTGTAAGGTCTATTCCTTCTTGGTTTAGCTCCACCGGGAATGACATCTTGAGGGGCTGAGTTTATTGCAGGTAGATTAATTAATCGTAGGTAATATAGACACTGAAATGCTTCCAATTTCCATACGGTTAATATCATTGATTTTGGCTGCACAAGTATCGTCCAAGGTTGAGATATATTTATGCCTTGAATTTTCTGTCTTGCTATTTTATTATTACAAATGTCGGAGAGTAAAATAGACTCCTTGGTGTAGATAATCCATCTGTTATGTTGTATAAGTTGCACCAATACAGCTTCAAAAATGACTGGAACTTTTTTTTTAGGATAAGGGTGACAAACGAGCACACAGTCCACCTGATGGTAAGTGATTGCTGTGGCCCATAGACATCTACATCTATCCTCTATTACAAATCAAAATGTAGATGCGTTGTCACCCGTGAGGACTAAGATGGAATGCCTCATTTCCAGTAAAAAGGGCCTCCGGCCACCTGCACTCACCAAGCGAAACGCAGAGGTAAACCTCTACTTCACGCTGGTTTTCTGTGAGGTCTTGGTACCACCCCGGTTCGAGCCGGTCCATCCGTGCGAGAGCAAAAGCTGCCACGTGGCTCTACCACTGTTTAACTTGGATGCATGAGGATATATTTTCAGCATAAGTCATCAGGTCTGTGATGCAATCATCCCTAGTTAGTTGGGACGTGTCGTCCTCAGGACAGAGGTAACTGTATTCATCGGCTTCCTGACAAGGATGAGTAAGCAGTTTAATCTTCGACCCTCTCACTAAAAGGTACAGGAATTTGGGTAAATTGACAGTGGTATGGTTATCGGATAGTACAGGTAAGGGTTGGAGCTTCTAATAAATATAAATGTCTTTAGTGATGAGAGGTATTTATTTACAAAAGATAAGTCATGCTGTTTCCTTTTAAATAAGCTCTCACCGTTATATTTCGCTCTATTTTAACTAAATTTTCTAATACATAACGTATATCTTTTCAAGTAAAAATAACAACCTTTTAGATTCTATTACAGACTAATGTAAGATTTTCAATCTGCTCAAAACTAAAGTGGTTTCTATCTCATTCAGTTTAATAAGGACAGCCTAAAAATTATGAATTAATAGGTTATAATATGTACTTATAATACGTGTCTCGATTAAAGTGTTTTTTCAACTATACTACTTGAGATATATATATATATATATATATATATATATATAATATACAACGTGTCCCAAAATTCAACGATAAGCCAACACCGGAGGATAGACCTGCCCCGGACTAATCGGGGGAAAAAAGAAAAAAAAATATATCCCAATTATATTTTAAGTTATATAAAAAAAATTTAATTCTTCAGAAATTGAGACCGTTTATGATATTTTTCACTACCATGACCACAATTTTTTAAATATTTTTTTCTTTTTTTTTATAGGCAACCTGAATAGGACTGCTATCTACCACAATTCTTAAAAACTCCAGAATAACTCTTGTTTTATCACGAAAATTAATGAAACTTATTTTATTCCCTAAATTTTTTGAAGACTTTTACTATTAATCAAATTTAACTTATTGTGGTGTAAAAAAAAGTATGAACACTAGTATGGCAAGTTTTTTTAAAAATTGACGCAACTAACCAACATTCCAAAATGGTATAATACTCTAGGAAAACAAGTTATAAAAAAATATGGGCCTATTATTTCTTAACAGGGGCCAAATGACGGTCGGGTGTAATAAAAGTATTAGTTCTTGAAAAATGTTTAATATTTCAAAACAAATGGTACAAACAGTTTCACGTGTAATTTATTAAGTTATTAATATTATAGCAAATGTTCGAACTATTTGCCACCAGCATTAATACAAGCAAGACATCGCCTTAAAAATGATCGTTTTATTTGTCTTGCATATCTTTTGCTATTAATGTAATCAGCAGCCTGAGTGATATTTCGACGAAGCTCGTCCAATGTCACAATGGGTTTTGAGTAGACCCTGTTTTTAAGACAACCCCAATAGAAGAAGTCCAGGGGGTTTAAATCGGGTGAACGGGGTGGCCATAAGATAGGACCAAGTCGCCACAGGACGGGCATAATCTGCTGGGCAACCATCATTTTGGAACCACATGTTTTGAAGATCACTTAAGGGCACGTCGTTTAACAATTCTTGCAAGTCATTTTGTAAAAAGTTTAAATAATTAATTAATTTTCAATTTTAATATGCCGGTCCATAGGTTAACCTTGAATTAATATTGGGGTTTGTCTTGTCTCATCAAGTGTGGATTTTCATTACTCCAACTATGTAGGTTGTGAAGATTTAAATACCCATCTTTCTCGCACGTTGTTTCATCCGACCATAGAATTTTGTCTAGGAAGTGGGGATCTTCACTGTGCCTTTGCAGCATTACACGGCAAAATATGACCCGTGGCGGATAGTCGATATTTTTTAAAAACTTGTTTTCCTAGAGTATTATACCATTTTGGAATGTTGGTTAGTTGCGTCAATTTTTAAAAACACTTGCCATACTAGTTTTCATACTTTTTTTTACACCACGATAAGTTAAATTTGGTTAAAAGTAAAAGTCTTCAAAAAATTTAGGGACTAAAATAAGTTTCATTAATTTTCGTGATAAAATTCTATGGTCGGATGAAACAACGTGCAAGAAAGATGGGTATTTAAATCTTCACAACCTACATAGTTGGAGTAATGAAAATCCACACTTGATGAGACAAGACAAATCCCAATATCAATTCAAGGTTAACCTATGGACCGGCATATTAAATGGAAAAGTAATTGGGCCCTTTGAGTTACAAGGAAACTTAGATGGCAATAGTTATTTTAACTTTTTACAAAATGACTTGCAAGAATTGTTAAACGACGTGCCCTTAAGTGATCTTCAAAACATGTGGTTCCAAAATGATGGTTGCCCAGCACATTATGCCCGTCCTGTGCGAGAATTTTTAAATCAAGAGTATCCAGGGCGTTGGATCGGGCGACTTGATCCTATCTTATGGCCACCCCGTTCACCCGATTTGAACCCCCTGGACTTCTTCTATTGGGGTTGTCTTAAAAACAGGGTCTACTCAAAACCCATTGTGACATTGGACGAGCTTCGTCGAAATATCACTCAGGCTGCTGATTACATTAATAGCAGAAGATATGCAAGACAAATAAAACGATCATTTTTAAGGCGATGTCTTGCTTGTATTAATGCTGGTGGCAAACAGTTCGAACATTTGCTATAATGTTAATAACTTAATAAATTACACGTGAAACTGTTTGTACCATTTGTTTTGAAATATTAAACATTTTTCAAGAACTAATACTTTTATTACACCCGACCGTCATTTGGCCCCTGTTAAGAAATAATAGGCCCATATTTTTTTATAACTTGTTTTCCTAGAGTATTATACCATTTTGGAATGTTGGTTAGTTGCGTCAATTTTTCAAAAAACTTGCTATACTAGTGTTCATACTTTTTTTACACCACGATAAGTTAAATTTGATTAAAAGTAAAAGTCTTCAAAAAATTTAGGGAATAAAATAAGTTTCATTAATTTTCGTGATAAAACAAGAGTTATTCTGGAGTTTTTAAGAATTGTGGTAGATAGCAGTACTATTCAGGTTGCCTATAAAAAAAAAGAAAAAAATATTTAAAAAGTCATGGTAGTGAAAAATATCATAAACGGTCTCAATTTCTGAAGAATTTCATTTTTTTATATAACTTAAAATATAATTGGGATATATATTTTTTTCTTTTTTTCCCCGATTAGTCCGGGGCAGGTCTATCCTCCGGTGTTGGCTTATCGTTGAATTTTGGGACACGTTGTATATATATATATATATATATATATATATATATATATGTTATAATGTTATAATGTCTTTGTTAATTTGGATTAGATTTTCATTAAATTTTAATGTAGACTTTGTCAGAGATTGTACTATTTTTGTGATCAACGTCATCCTGTTGTCATTACTATTCTGTTTAACTTTTACTTCTGTAATTAATTTATCGTATCTAATGTAATATATATAATGTAATGTATATAATTCATCGTTATCGACATTTCCAGTGATTATCTTAATTAATAAACATAGTGGATTAAGTAAACCGCATTTTGCTCCAAAAGAAGGGTTTATTTGTTCAAGCTTATTAGTAGTTAAATTCTTAATATATTCTTCTTGTGTAATAACATCTATAAAGTTATGTGAAAAATTCTTATTTTAATTATTAAGTACCTTATTTTATTCCGAAGACCTCAGAACATTGACGTTAAAATGCTCTATGAATGATTTGAGTTCTATTATCTTGGGAATTATCCATTTATTATTTGTGATGACAGCAGTTCCTTGCTTCGCGGGCAGTATTCCAGGATTGATTTAACTCCTGAAGTTGAAGGATCTGGAAGCGTGTCACCGTGACTACTATCAGAACGAGCAGGAGGTGCATGTGAAGGGCGTTTTACATTCTTTAGAGGAACTTTACTATCACGTCCTTTAATGTTTACGGGAATAACATTTCTACTAACGGTGTCGGTTACTAGGGTCTTTTGAAAACGTGGCTTATCTTTACTACTCCTCTTAATAGTACATTATCCATAAATAATGTCTCCGGGTTCTATCGTAAATTCCGTTTATCTACCTCTCTTTTCAAACATCTTTTCTTTCTTTTGTATGGCTTGTTCTGCTAGATGTTTATAAATATATTTAGTACGCTTTGCATGTTCTTTAACTAACTGTCAAAGTAATATATATTTTTCAATATCTACGTCAAGTGCGTGTCGTGAGTTTGTATGTCCTAATAAATCTTCAAAAGGTGTTAAACCTGTGGTAGAGTGTATGCTATGATTGTAGGCCATTATTTCATATGTCATTATGGAAGAGGCATCTATATATTTATGTTCATGTTTTGTTAATCCATAATGAATAACAGCATAAAATAGCAGCTTAACACTGGTGTGTTTCGTATGGTGAGTGTAGAGAACGGGAGACTTCTTTTACTGGAAACGTGGCATTCCATCTTAGTCCTCATGGATGACAACGCATCTGCATTTTGATTCACAAACGAGGATAAATTTAGATGTCTATGAGCACAGCAACCACTTAAGATCAGGTGGACTGTGTGCTCATTGGTCACCCTATACTATAAAAAATATTTCCAGGATAGTTAAGTGGAATCTTTCCACTAATCCTTTAGAGTTAAGGTTATTAGGGGTGCCAATATGAAGTTCAATTTTATAAAAGAAAAGTAATTCTTTAAGTAACGCATTGTTAAACTCAGATCCGTTTTCTGAACTTATTTTGTGGGGAACACCGTAAATATAAAAATATTTAAGAAGAACTCTGATGACTTCGGGAGTCGACCTCTTAATTATTTCAAAGGCCTGTTTTAATTTGCTTTTTGCTTTTTGGATTGAAGCCATTAATAAAATAAAATAAAAATGGTTTTGTAGACTCCGTTCTATATAATAGCAAACATGCTAAACAAGAAGAAAAACCTCGACTTGTGCGAGTACCATCCTATACAGACCAAATAATAATTTAACATACCCTAGCGAAAAGTTCGTTATCTTATACAGGGAAGGTACTCACTTATTCATAACTATTTGAATTATAGCTGTTTTTAAATTAATATAAAAAGTAACTTGTAAAGTAAAATATTGAGCACTATGATTAAATATGATTCCTGTGGCTTAATTTATTTAATTTGATACTTGCTTTATATAATGTACAATAAAATATTGCTGTTTTCATCAAAAATGTACCTATAATTTAATCCTAAGATTATGTGTGTATGTATATGATGTTGGTGTGCTTGAATAAAAAATAAATGTTAATGTATTATAAGTGTTTTATTAAGTAATATTAGTATTCCTGTATAATGCACTTCTGTCGATATCGATAAAATAAGAACACCATTAAACATCGATATCGATGATTTGAAGCATGTGTGCTTGCAATCTCTAAGGTATATTTTTTTTATTTTTTTTATTAATCTGTTAAAATGGGCGACTGCAGCGCCAAAAGTCATAATTGGGAAACTTGACTAAAAGTCACTGTCGTATCTGTAGCTTGCTACATATATATTTATCTATGCCAATGACGCCTAAAAAATTTCGTAATGCCGCCTTTACGCCAGTATATTCTATATTGCGTCAATATTGAGAAAAATAATAGTATGTCAAATAAATAAAAATATCATCTGTGGAAATATAAAATTTAAAAAAGTCTAAATTATCATCATTATTCATCTATTGAAATTATTAATTTCGGGGATTTATATAGTTTTTTTATCTGGTTGGGCTGTATAAATATATAAATGAAAATGATAAATATACATAAATAACAATAAAATAAAATAAATACATAAAAGTACATGAATAAATAAAAACCCATTGACTTATATTTTAAAAAACCAACCGTATAGAAGCCCTCGGCAGGGGAGATCAAACGGCCGAGGGTTAGGGAGAAAAAAAGAGAAACCAGCGGACGATGCGGGCAGTATCGAGTAGCACCGCCTTCTGCATTTTTGAGCCCGGAGCGGTCCGTCACCGGAAGATGACTTGAAGGCCTCACCGGCATTATCTCGTTCGCAAAAATTATTCAAATCATTATTATTATTAAATAAACAAATCACCGGCAAATATATATATATAAATGTCAATATCTATATGTAATGCCAAGTCAAGAGTACCCTAAACCGTAGAGCATGTGTGAAGGGAATAATGAAAGTGGACGAAGCGAAATAAATATGTAAGGATCGTAGCAAGTGGAAAGAAGTGGTCTCTGCCTACCCCTACGGGAAAGAGGCTTGATTATATGTATGTATGTATGTATATGTAAGCAAAGAGAATATAATCACTACCATGTAAAATAAAAATGTCAATATCATCCACTTATCATATGTAAAAATTTATAACAGCATGTCAAATCAAATAAAAATATTATGATAAGGAAAAAGAAAGGTGACAACTGTCTTTATTCGAAATATTTTTTGTACATAAAATAACTATTTATTATAATATATTTTTAACAGTGGTAGAGGCACGCGGCAGCTTTTGCTGTCGCACGGATGGGCCGGCTCGAACCGGGATGGTATCACGACCTCACAGAATACCAGCGTGAAGTAGAGGTTTACCTCTGCGTTTCGCTATGTGAGTGCAGGTGGCCGGAGGCCCTTTTTACTGGAAATGAGGCATTCCATCTTAGTCCTCACGGGTGACAACGCATCTGCATTTTGATTCGCAAACGAGGATAGATGTAGATGTCTATGGGCCGCAGCAACCATTTACCATCAGGTGGACTGTGTGCTCGTTTGTCACCCTTATCCTATAAAAAAAATAATATCATATAAATATAATTTATATATAATATCTATGAAACCAAAATTGTGTTGTGTATTTTTGTTAAGCAAGATAATTAAACTTATAACAAATATACATTTAGTGATTAATTTTTTGAGTGCAAAAAGTAATAGTGCGACAAATTGTAATATTGTGATTGTGAGGAAAGCGATCGCAATTCAGCCTACCGCCCAAAGACTTTTAAGTAGTAGTAGTAATAGACCGGACATCAGCAGCAAATTGTCGTCTCTAACTTATGTCCTATAAGATATAACTCTGTTAGTCTTAGTGACATCGTCATAAAGTCAAGACGCATTCTTTTCATATCTATAAAAAATATTTTTATAGAAAATATGCCCGGTTATGCATTAAGATATTGTATATAAGTCACGATATGGAGCAAAAAATGAACGTGATTTTGGTTTGCTATCGTAAGTATTACGTATATTTACCGAATAATCTTTAAATCTTTTTATTATTTCTAGTAGATTGTTCTAGAAAATTTATTTTTATTGTACTAAGCGCCCTCTGTTATCCTGTAGCGTCACTATTTATTTAAAGTTAGTGATTGACGACGTTTATCGATTGGGGTTATCGATAAAAATAATATACAGGATGCCGATTTAAACATTTACAATATTTAAGGAGGTAAAACAGCCAAAGATACTGTACCCATACCAACAAAAATGAGTAGCGTATACCAACTATTCTAAGTAGCCTACTTGGAAGGGTGGGAAAATTTTTTTAGGCATGATAATGAGATTTTCTGTGTTGCTTATGAACATGCTGAGGATACTTGCTGTGTTGATGTTTAGCAATACAGCAAGTCTTCTCTTTTACATACCGGGCTTCATTGTCTGATGGTATTCAAGGACAAAACCATTATAGATCCTGGCTTACAGTGATAGGAGAGTGCTATAGGCTTGTGACATTAAAAAAAATGTACTGTTAAAGATATTAGATTCAAGAAGTTGTAGGTTCAGCCTGAGTTAGAAAATAAGGTATAAACTTAAAATAACAATTTTTATTGATGTGGGTAGTGCCATTTAAGTAGTGCAGCTGATGAAATTGACAAAATAATATAAAAGGTCTCCATACAATCGTGGGTCCAAGTGTTAACAAGATGAAAGTACCATTTGTAAGCGTATATATAAACAATTAATAGCTGAAAAGATTTGTCAATCTAGAAGCTGAGTTATTGTAGAATAAGTAAAATAGAGATTATCTATTACCTACAATGTAACAGGTGATTTTTCACTGTTATTAAATTGTAAAGGGTTATTTTTCACTATAATAACTTAAAGATATAAAAGCAGGATCAGTATAAAATCACCAAAAAATCTGTGGTTAGTAATGAAATGAAATAGTGAAACGATTAACGAAAGATAAAAACACGACTCTTCGTGACGGGTGTTGACTCATCAGTGAGTATCCAACCATACACCGTACCGGGTATGATGTACCGCAAGGCCTCTCTAGTACATTAGTACCTTATATCGCAATGGTGCACAGTGAAAATTTAATAAATAAATTAAAATGATACAAGTTGTTATGAGTATTAGTTATGAGTTCGATTTACAACAATTTAAAATTTTTTCTAAATAAATACCGTTGAAAGTACTGGAATAATTTCATTTCTTATAATAATACTCGCCTGTATTAGCCTACTGTAGCGCAAAGTAGTCTTCACATACAGGGAAGTAACGAGCATGAATCACAACACTTGCTTAGTGCATGTTTGTGATTTCAGATTAAAATGTTCAGTATTCCTCACTATGCTTTCTTTCACTGAGTCAGTAATATCTCAAGCTGTTGAGCATAAATCTCTTTGAAGAATATTTGTACATAACATACCAGCGTATTTATGATATGAATGTATGAATATAAATTTATAAAATGATTTATCGTGAAACGGCTTTTAAGTTCAGTGTTTTCCTAAATATTTTAGATTTGAAGTGTATTTTTGTAATAGAAACGAATTTAGAAACATAGAGACGCTCCCTTATTAAATTTGGCGTTTCTTGATGTGTCTTCAAGGCCGATCGACCAATCATATGCTATTATTATAGTTTCTAATGGACCGAGTGACGTTATCCAAGATGCCACCAAGGCGGCAACAAAAGTTACTGCTGTTTGAATTGATTCTTAGTTATTGGAAATTAATATTTTATTTCATGTCACTAAAGAGGAATAAAAAGTTAAAGTGATTTTTTTCGTGTGATGGAAGTCATGATAAATAGATTTGTACAATGAAACAAGCATTTTATTACCTATTATTATATTTTAAAGCATTTCAAACTTAGTAACCTTCAACAACATTATCGATACTTTGGTATCGAAAGGGTAGCATTCCTAAAACGATTTTATATTTTAAGCGTCACCTACTGGGGAATAGCTAAAATGTTGTCTTAATAAATGACAGCGTAGTTTTGCTATTTTCAGCTAGAGGGCGTAACACACGCATGAGCTTAAAGTTTTTGTATATAAATTTTCCCAATGCCCGCTCTATAATAATAATAATAGTAATAATGTACTCCAAACCGAATTTCGGCCACGGCGGCCAGTCTCAACGGAGACTAGCTATCTGCGCAGGACAGGATTATAGTGCCCAAATGTATGCGCAAGCACAGGTGCACTCTCTGTTCCCTCGCTCTCATAGCCCAATGGGACGGTAAACCGACACGACCGGAGAGAGATCAGGCGCAGGACCAACGGCTTTACGTGCTTTCCGAGGCACGGGGGTGAAACACCGCCAACTTCCTGACTCCGGGCAGCTATTGAGAATTTCTTGATGGAAAAACTCAATAACTGATTTTTTGGCTCGACCCTGGATTCGAACCCGGGACCTCATGATTAGCAGTCGCACTACTACAACCACTAGACCAACGAGGCAGTATAGCAGTATATATATATATATATATATATATATATATATATATACTATAGTGCCCGCTCTATAGTATATATCTTTATATATAAAAAGTACGTGTCACGTTGTTTGTCCGCGATGGACTCCTAAACTACTGAACTGATTTCAATGAAGTTTTTGGTCACAGTTTGGTCCAACTTAAAAGATAGGATAGCTTACATCTCAATTTATAGTCGCAATACAATATTATTTTATTGAAAATTATTTGTCTATTATTTGACAGTCACAATTATCTGTTAGCTCCAAACGATTCTGTCAGATGACGATATCTGTTGACTGGATTGAGTAAATATTTAATAGATGGCGCTATGTTAAAAATACAAACGTTTAATATAAGCTACAATTTAGTAGTATAACTACCACGTGTTGCTGTAAGTATTCAACAGATAGAACCGATTTCAAAAAAAAATTTGCAGACTGTGTGCAGTTTGGTCCAAATTGAGAGATAGGATAGTTTTTATCCCAATAAGTGACCGTCAATTTTTTTATTGCTAATTTCGGGAGTTTTTTGGGAAAGCAAAATGTCGTTCGGAAAGGGCAGAACAACGTCTGCCTAGTCAGCTAGTATATATATATATATATATATATATATATATATATATATATATATTTTTAAATCTCTTTGCTACCGCCTCATACCACTTGACACTGTCAACTCAATACTAGAAGCTGTATTTTCCCACTTTTGTTAACGACAAATTGGCGTATTGCGTCGAGCGCTTGGTCTACGAGCCGCAGGACCTGAGATTAAATCCAAAGGACGAAAAGAAGAAATAGATATTTTCTACAAAATTTTTAATTTAAATTGAAATTTACGATCAAGCAAAATATTTACTAGCTAGTCATGTCTTTCAAAAGTAAGTTTGCATGTTGTCATAGATTCCCAAACTCCACAGAAATAATTTCGTGTAGCACATGCAAAATCGATATCACTACAAATGTATGTCGACATCTAAAGCATGTTACAATGAATTAACTGAGAATTATAAGAGTACATGGCTATGTCCGATCTGCGCCAGACCAAAGAGCGACCACACGACAATTAGAAGCTCACTAACTTACACGGCTTTAGAGGAACACGCTAATCAAAGTTTCAACGTCATTCGTCGCGTAAAGAACAACGAACGAAAAATAATGGGACCTACTACGGCTGGACTAGATCTTGATGACGTTCGGTCTATAGTCAGAGAAGAAATGAAATCGCTGCTAGATGTATTTAAGAAAAGTATACTGGATGAATTTACCTCAAAAACTAATGAAGTCCTGGCTTCAATCAATTTTCTCAAAGAACAATACGAAAGTATTAAAAAGACCTATCCGCTAAAAACGAAGTGATTAAGTCACTACAACATGATAATAAAACTTTACAGACCACAATTGATGACCTGAACGCTAGACTTACATTACTTGAAAACCAATCTAGAGCCGCAACCTAGAAATTCAATGCATTCCTGAACATCGATCCGAAAATATTGTGTCGACAGTAAAACAACTGGCCGCAACAAATAAAAGTAATTTATCTGACACTGACATACAGTGATTTTATTTTCACTGTTATACGTATAGATAAATCCTCTTTAGGACTAATAGAACCATCAGCAGCCATTATGACAATTAACTTAAAGAAAAAGAAAAACACAACTTTTTTTACTCTTCCGTAAGTGGATAAAAAGTTGTCTATATGTTATACACGGTCATTTACTGCCTAGATACAACATTTCATTGAAATTCGTTCGGTAGGTTTTACGTGAATCGTGAACACGCAGTTTTTCTAATTTCTTATTCTATTATATTTCTACATATTTATTATATGTATAGGTACCTATGCTAGGAATATGTAATACAAACTTTGTCCTCCCTAAATGTTAAACCGAAAAAATTAATTGTTTTATTAACCGACAACATATGTAGGTATTAACCACACATTCACCACACAGCATTCACTTGACCACAGCATTCACTTGTCATCTGGTAAATTGTGTGTTCGCTTGTCAACTTTATATCTATAAAACCTTCAGTTCAGCATACGCATAAGTTTCGGCTATCGCACTATTACATTATCATAAAGAAAATTTTAAGGTACATCATAATGTTTATTGTCCAATATATCGGGAATTTGTGGTATCTAATTTTCCATAGCATCTTGTACGTGTCATAGAAGGCAACGTGGCGTCTTCCTGAAATAATAAAAAAACTGCGGTTTTCTCACCCAAGCAGAGCAACTATGGCAATTATCACTCCTATGAGCCAATCGCTGTATAATGGTGGCGTATGAATAACCACCACCCCATTTCATCCCATGGAAGTAGTAAAAGACTATTGAAGGTCACTGAAACAGGATAATTTGTGTAGTAGCATATTCCTAATAACAACGGAGACGTATAAAAAAAAGCATGTGTGCGATAAAAGTGAAAACTTCATATAAAATGAAATATAAAATTAAAAAATATTTCATGGTAAATGATTACGTTACAGCCTATCAAATTCCACTGTTGACCATAAGCCTCCCCCATAGATCACCTGATAGGGGGGATATTTGCCATGGTTGCCAATTTTTTATTTTTAGTCGTTATTAGAAAGCCGTTGCTGCCCATTTTCTGATTTTGTTTCCCTCTGTCGCCTCTTACACACCCACGGGATAATTTATCTTCATCATCATCATCATCATCATTACAGCCGTTCACAAGTCCACTGCTGAACATAGGCCTCCCCCAAAGAATGCCACAAAGCAATGTCCTGAGCCACCTGCATCCATCGACTTCCTGCATATCTTACCAGGTCGTCACTCCATCTAGTGGGGGGACGCCCTACACTTCGCCTGCCGGATGATTTATGTGTAATAAGATAATTTTTAATCACAAATTCGGCATATAATATATGATTATTTTAATAGCCAGTTAATGCTATTAAAATAATGATAATCCTTATTTAAAGGCTAAATTTTAGTAAAATAAATCAAAAGATTTTTTTCAATTTTAACGAAAGAAAACATATTTAATTTTTTCTTTCCAGTAAAATTGCTTTATATAGCGCCATCTACTTCATTCTAAAGGTAAAGTATATTTTATAGGTAAGAGGTACACTCTCAAGGTGGTACGGAAAATATACATACCTACGCTAGATGGCCTAGTATTATAAAATGGTGGATTGATATAATATGATAATTCTATTCATTATGCTTAAATTTATTTATAAAATAAATATTAGAATTTTTTATATTGTTTATTTTACAGGTAAAATTTTTATTCATCATCTTTAAAGAAAATAGTCTATTTTATAGGTAAGAGGTACACTCTCAAGGTGGTACGTAAAATATACGCTAGATGACCTGAAATTATAAAATCGTGGATTGGTATAATATGATAATTTATTCAATATGCTTAAATTTATTTAGTAAGTAAATATTTTATGTTTTTATATTGTTTATTTTACAGGTGAAATTAAAAAAAAATATTGTAATCATCGATATATATGTACTACGTACTAGATTTCGCATTCCGAACATTTTTTTTATAGGATAAGGGTGACTAACGAGCACACAGTCCACCTAATGGTAAGTGGTTGCTGCGGCCCATAGACATCTACATCTATCCTCGTTTGCGAATCAAAATGCAGATGCGTTGTCACCCGTGAGGACTAAGATGGAATGCCTCATTTCCAGTAAAATGGGCCTCCGGCCACCTGCAATCACCAAGCGAAACGCAGAGGTAAACCTCTGCGTTTCGTTTGGTACATACCCATATATACATATATTGGAACATACACTATGTTCAACTGAACTGTACTGCAATCCGTACAGTTTGTCATTTAGTGTGGTTTCAATATACATGCAGTTTGGTGTGGCGCTAACAATACAAGATTTCAAATTAAAATTTAAATTAAAAACTGACCGCGCAGACGCAATGCGCTTAAATCAACTGCGTATGCGCGACTCTACTATCTCCCGCGCATGCGCGAAAACATAGAGCAGGTAGTGCACATTTTGGTTTAGAATGCCTTCTCTAGTACGTAGTACATATAATTCAATGATTGTAACTAACATTACTAATATTTCCTTTAATCACTACTAATAAGCTGAAATTTCTTGTATTAGGAGTGGTTGACAATAGTAATAGTCGAAGGGCGGATTTAAACCTACAACCTTTTGAGATCGCGGTCCGCACCCTGCCATTAGGCTATTATCGCTTACCATTAATATGATTGGTCTACAAATTTAAAAAATATATGAACATTGGGACGTAAGTGTAGAAAGAGCCTAAATTATCAGGATTTACAAATTCTACTGGCACAATCAATTGTACTTGTTATTCATCAGCCCATGAGAGTTTGCATGTGCCTCCTAAGTTATAGGGAAGATTGGCATTTTTAGCAGGCGAATTGACGATTGAATCCTTTGACGCCGCGGCCCGACTTCGGTCTAGGTATTTTAAGTCTGACATAAAGGGAAATAGGTAGAGAATTCCATAAGGCATTAAGGCATTGTAACCCTTAGCTTAACAATAAAGATTAAATAGATAAATAAATATGTTATAACGCTATCCATCTGCCATCATAAAATATTCTGGTTTTTCTTATAGTTGCCTCTTGCGACACTCAAGGGGTGAAATAAGATAATAATCGATTCTCTCTCTTACGCAGCCACTAATAGTCAATTGACTGTAATGAATAATCAATTCGTAGAGCCATGCTGCAGCTATATTAGTAGTATAGTTGTAGCACGAATGGGTCGGCTCAACCGGGGGAGGACTACGCTCTCACAGAATACCAACGTAAAATAGCAACTTAACACTGTTGTGTTTCGTATGGTGAGTGTAGAGAACCGGAGACCCATTTTTCTGAAAAATAGGCATTCCATCTTAGTCCTCACGGCTAACAACGCATCTGCATTTTGATTCTTTATTGAGGATAATTGATGTCTATGGGTCATAGCAACCACTTACATCAGGTGGGCTGTGTGCTCGTTTATCACCCTATCCTATAAAAAAATCAAATAACTTAGCTTCTAAATTAGACGACTTCTGCTATGGCCCCAGTTTGACCGGGTTGTTGTTAAAAAAATCAGTCGTAACTTTAAGGAAACAAATCTTCTTCATTCCTACAGAAAATTTTATATAATTAATAGGATCAGGCTTTACTTTGCGGAAATCCATTATATTAAATTTGCCAAAAAATTATTTCGCGTACATCTGCTGGATAAAATAAAATGACAATACAAAAATAGTATTATCGTTAATGGTGTGTCTTTCCTAGTTTGTGGTGTTGGGAGTAGTGGTGCTGATATTAGTGGTGACGGGGATAGTGCACGCAATTGAGGGAGGGTAGGAGGTAATCGTCAAATTATTTTTACTATTTTTGAAAAAAAATTATAGCAATAGAGATAAACATCCGTAGTAAAAAATTACTTAACCAACGATGACTTTTTTCTTCGCACAAAAAAGTCATTAATATTGAGTGTTCAATAATCATCATTACAGCCTTTCATAAGTCCACTGTTGAACACAGGCCTCCCACAAGGAATGCCACAAAGCGCGGTCCTGAGCCACCTGAATCCATCGACTTCCTGCATGTCTTACCAGGCCGTCACTCCATCTCGTGGGGGATTGCCCTACACTTCACCTACCGGTACAAGGCTGCCACTCAACAACCTTTCTTTCCCATCGGTTGTCGGTTCTTCGAGCTATATGGCCGGCCCACTGCCACTTCTGCTTACTAATCCGTTGGGCTATGTCGGTTACTCTGGTTCTACTGCGGATATACTCCTTTCTAAGCTTATCACGCAGAGAAACCCCAAGCATAGCCCTCTCCATAGCTTGCTGAGCGACCTTGAGCTTCCTCATACGGCCAGCAGTGAAGGACCAAGTCTCAGATCCGTAAGTCATCACTGGCAACACGCGCTGGTTGTACAATTTCGTTTTAAGGTTTTGAGGTATGTCTGACGAGAAGATGTGTCGTAGTTTCCCGAACGTTGCCCAGCCGAGTTGAATCCGTCGATTGACCTCTCGGTCGAAGTTGAACTTACCAAGTCGGACTATTTGTCCCAGGTAAACATACTCGCCAACAATTTCCAGCTTAGTGCTCCCAACAACTACCGGTTTAGGTGTGACATGGACATAAAACATGGTCTTTGTTTGGTACATGTTCATCCTAAGACCTATTCGTTGGGAGACACAATTGTGGTCATTAATCATGGTGCTTACTTCCTCCAGCGATTCTGTCACAAGGACTTTAGCGTCGGCAAATCGAAGGTGAGTGTTCGCGCAAAAGCGCTAATGTCAAGCATCGACGTTAGATGGCACTCGGCTCGGCGCGATACGGGATGAAGTTCGTCCGGCGTGTTGAACGGTGGGTGTCGAGACTGCGCTAGAAAAATTAAGAGTCCAAATTCAGCGCTGCGATCGGCGGCACGCTGTCTTTTGTTGTCGGGAAGTCGGAAGCGGAATACGATATGCGCATCTAGGAAATATACGGTTTAGGATAGGTAACGCGCATTCCTTTCTTGTTAGCTTCACCCGGGACTTATTGTATCTAACTCAGAATCTGTATAAGTGCATTCGACAATAATAGCTAGTGCGGTATTTGATATTCTAGAAATAACTGTGGCCACGCGAAACGTGGCTTCTGTAAGGTAGTTGATCGTACGACAGAGTTACTGGACTATCATCGTGACTAACGAAGAAAGTGACATGAGGTGGAGAGGTGCTGAGGTCCGAACTGTTGCAGAGGGTAACGGTCTAATAAGGTCAATAACACTACCAGCCACACCCAGATACACATCACTGACCCTTACTTTCCTAGCACTATACAACCACATGCGACCTGACCGAATCCTGGGGGACCAGTCGCCTTGGATAGAGGTAAGTAAGCTCCCTTTATTAGAATAGAACGCTCCCCCCTGATTGTTTATTGTAATTAAAAACCGTCACCCTTGACGTTAGGACGCCTGACCTGTACCTGCTTGTGGGTTTTGCCGGCGATTCCCGGTCGATCCACCGACCATAGTGTTTGATAAAAATTAAACAATTTTGGTGGCAGGGAGCGTTGGGTTGATTGGTTTAATTTTGTGTCTACAATCACGCCCGTCCGTAATACGTAAAAATATATTTTTTTAATTATATACGTAATAATAAAATTCCTTTCTTTAGTGGCTTGCTTTTTTGTTGTTAGTGGGTAAATTTGAAAAGCCGCGCCCGGTTAGTGCGCAAGCGGAAGCTTGCGTCATGTAGGTAGATGGTTATTTTTACGTAATCGATTAATTATCGTTGTCGGATGGTTGTAGTGGATTACTATCGAAGGGTCAATTTCCGAGCTAGGCATTTTTTGTTGATCGACCGTGATGTGTATCTTCGTTTATGTATCTTTCGTATTGTAATTTGTATTTGAACTAAAGAGTAGTAATTTGTATTTACGCAATTTGAATTTAACTTGATTTGATCGCACTAGTATTTGTTATTTGTAATTTGGTTTGTGTCTTTTCTTTTGTACTAACTTGTATTTGGTTTAATAAGTAGTAATTCGTATTTGTATAATTTCTATTCAACTCGATTTGATAGGAACTGCATTTGTTAACTGTTAATTTTTTTTTGTATTTGATATTTGTTATTTTTGTAATTGTGCTCAAGCCGCGTCGTAATTTGTATTTAGTAGTGATGTCCTCGCCCAAGATACTAATCCGTTGCCTGCGGACTGAGTTACGCTGGGCCACTAGCGCCCATGCTTTGATAGGTCTACCGGATAGGGACCATTCGACCGTTCGAGCAGGTCGATGCTCGAAGGGCTGCAGTGGAGGAGGCTTACGCTGAGCTCGAGGATTGGGATGTGGAAAAGGGAGTCCTGGACTCCTGCTTCGCAGACTACGAGCAGTTCTTTTCGCTCACGGACGACTTGATCGAAGCTGAAGGCAGGTATGCCGAGGAGGCGCGTGAAGCTCGGACGAGTGGCCTGCCCGAGTCCTTTCGGAAGCCGCCTCAGCCCGAGCTGTTGGGACGACTCCCAACTCTGGACTTGCCGAGGTTCTCCGGGGTCCTTTCCGAATGGCTGACCTTCGTTGGTATTTGCAGCACCGCCCAAATATCGACGGAATCAAAGGCTTTTTCATAGTCCACATGCGCCAAACATAGTGGCAAATTGTACTCATCGGACTTCTGTACAATTTGCCGAAGGGTATGTATGTGGTCTATGGTGCTAAAACCCCCTTTCGGAAACCGGCTAGTTCGGGAGGCTGGAAGTTGTCAAGTCTGCGTGCGAGACGATTCGTAATGACTCTCGAAATCAGCACGTAGACGCGGCTTAGAAGAGAAATCGGTCTGTAGTTCTTCAAAAGAGCGTTGTCACCTTTCTTGAAGAACAAGACTACTGCACTTCTGCTCCACGCCTCCGGTGTAATGCCACCATGAAAGACGGAATTAAAGAGCTTCTGAAGGACTTCAAGTACCGGTCTTCCACCCACTTTCAGAAGCTCCGCTGTAATTCCATCGTCGCCTGGGGCCTTGCCGTTTTTATGGTGCTGGAGAGCCATTCTAATCTCGCTCAGACTGACGTACGGGATATCTTCGGAATGGTGTCGGATAAGACTCGCTCTTGGATCGTTACTAACACTTGCGTGTGGCTGCTCATAGAACCTCTCAATCTCACTCAAAATCTCAGGTGCCCCGGAAACGATGCTGCCACACTCGGTCTTCAGCTTTGACAGTTGGCTCTTTTGGCAGACAGATTTCTGGCAAAGACTTTGGAGCCGTGTTTCCACTCGATCTCTTCTTCAATACAAGCTGTATTGAAGTTGCGTAAGTCCCGCTGTATGCATTTAGAGATCTGTCTGTTCAGTTGCCTGTATGCTGTCAAATCTGTTGAACAATGTAGCTTCATCTCCCGTCTAACAGCCATGAAATTGAGAGTGTGATCAGAGAATTTTTGTGTTCTTCTGCGGTGGGTCTTGCAGAACTTAGCTCCGACCGCATGGACAGTTTCCACGAGCTTGTCATTCATATCGTCCACTTCATTGCAGTCTTCTAGGCACTGAAAACGGTTCTGTAACTCGAGTTGAAAGATTTCGGGATCTTGGAATATAACACGAGGGGGACGGAGCGTTGACTTCATCAGACGAGACCTCTCCAACTTAAGAGGATTGTGAAGTGCCGATACGCAACGCGAATAGGTATTTTCAAAAATGCTATCTGTTTCATAACGCACGCTCTGCCTCTGCCTCCCGCCGGGCTCATCACAAATACAACATATTACACTAATTCTTACGCACACTACGATGCCAGCAGGAGGAGTGTTCATTCATTCATAGTCTATATTTGCGTACATTTACGACAAGTTACATAATGAATTTGTTTGTGTTACTTTACAATTTTATTACATTGCATAGTCTATGTAAACGTGGGGACTTACTACATATAACTTATAGAAGTGGGCTGTTATTTTTTTATGTAAGTATCTACCTATATACTATGTGAGTGATTATAAGATATGTATTACATTCAATCAACTAAAATAATTTTATACATTTTAGTATAGAAGAGAAAGATTAGAGACAAAACCAAAAATATGCAATTTGCTTCATAAATCGAAAGGACGGGCAACAAGTAAGTAGGCGTACTTACTTACTCACTTACTTATAATAAATTATACTTACTTTGATCGCGTATCTTACCACCTTACATATTATTGTATGTACATTGGTTGACTGGTAGGAGATAGACAGAAATTTATTCCACAAAATATAGAAGTATGGGATAGCTGATGTTGATTTGACTACAAAAACGGAGGGGGTTCTATATTCGGCTGTATGTATATTTGTTTTATTTTTATATGTTGTTATATGTCCACCGATTTCTCCGGACCGATTTTGAATACTTACCTATTCTTTTTTTGTTCACAGTTGGTTTCATACAAATTTTATGGAAATCATTTCAACCATTACATATATTATGTTGTAATTGAGTTTTATTCAAATCGGTTGTACAAAATTTTAATTTTACCACTTGTCCAGTAATAATGTTAGTCCGTTAGAAGAAGTTGTTCGTGTTACTGTTACTGTGGAATTCCGATGATTCAAAGGAAAATGCTAAAATTTTCGAGATACAAAGATTTGATTAGTAAAATTTCTATACGTGGTATAGCCATGCTGCAGCTATATTAGTAGTATAGTTGTAGCACGAGTGGGTCGGCTCGACCGGGGAACGACTACGCTCTCACAGAAATTTAAACGATGAACCGAATTATATAGGTAAACTAGCTTTTCACCCACGACTTCGCCCGCATTAGTTAGCAATAAAATATAATTTAAACTAAATATGCTTCTATTTATTTTTCAGTGACTCCGAGATAGACAAATAATTACCAGACAGTAATGTGCAAGGACGATGTATATATATATATATATATATATATATATATATATATATATATATATATATATATATATATATATATATATATATATATATATATATATATATATAATACATCACACGTCTTCGACTGTCGAACTAATTATTGAACCAGAGTTAGTCAAGATTGAGTCAGATAAGTTGTATGGGCGAAGAATTGTAGAAATAAATCATATAGCAAATAAAAAAAATATTTCGATTGCAATTCATTAATTTAACATTCTGCAAGGAATCAAGATTAGGAAACATAATCTAAAATTTTGGGAGTGTGGACTGTTTATTGATTCCGTAGATTATTATTTAGGGACAACTCCCGATGGGTTTATTGGACATGATTCTTTAAATGAAAATGTCTTATTTCTGATTCTAATATGCTACATTTGGAGGCCATAACTAAAAACAGATCAAATTTCGTTTGGTACGAGAAGGACAAAAAGAAAAAAGAAACCATGATTACTATTATCAGGTCCAGGGATAATTACATATCACTGGTAGGCAATTTTGCTTTTTCGTAGTATGGACACAACTTTTTCATGTTTTTGTACTTAATTTAATAAACCATGATCACTTTTGGGCAACAAAAATGCAGGCAAGACTTTACTCATTTAATTTTTAATGTTTATTACCTTATAGAAATGATTGACCCTCGAGTTCCTAGAGAAATGGCAGTTCGAGAAAGAGTGTAATTAAGTAATATGTAATAATAAACAATAATAATTTCTTCAAGTTGTTACTTTTTATTTATTTACCTACCCACTTTATTGTAAACTCGAAATATTTTTAATTTAATATCCTTATTCAATAAAAACTAAATTAATAACTAAATAATCGATAAACACTGAATAATCACAGACATTAACTTTTTCATGAGAGGTATTATTTTTCTAGGTTATCGATATTATTTTCTCCTCCCTAGGCGATAATAATATCGATAACACCTCTAAAAGTTACAGCCTATATACATGTCCCAATGCTGGGCACAGGCCTCCTCTCATTTCTGAGCGGGTTTTAGGGCAAGGAAAGGTCCGTCGCGCTGCCCCATTGCGTGTTGGCGAACTTCACATGTCTTCGAAATATATATTTTTTTATTTGTCGGACATGCAGGTTTCCTCTCGATGTTTTCCTTCACCGCCGAGCACGTGGTAAATCAGCACTTAAAATTGCAATTAAAAATTTCATTGGTGCCGGTGGGGATCGAAGCCGGGTTTCTTGCGTACCTACTGTGAAACTTATAGCGAGCGCTAACTATCTGAGCTACCACGGCTCATTTTACAAATATAACTTTTATTTTTACAACATAATCGTAAAATACTGGTATTCACACCCCACCACCCCTAACATCACTACAATATGCCCCTGCCCCCCGACCCGTATCGTGCGATAGAGAGAGTTGCTAGTCTTGAAGGCAATTGCCTACATTTTCTTTTTGAAATATTGTTTCCGGCGATAACGTTTTTACCCCCCTAAAACTTTACAAAATAAGACAATTTTGGTCTTATTCGATTCAGTACACTTTAATCTAGGCCTGTACGTTTTACTTTTTTGGTAATTAGTTTAGCTTAATTAAAAAAAAACGCTCGAGGAAGTTTTTAAGTTAAAAATATAGATATTTAGATGCTAATAACTTATATTGTATACAATATTTCTTTAAAATAAAAACGTACGAGCTTAGTTTTTTGTCATATCTACAACATTTCCAAAAATTATTAAAATTGGACTATATTTACGGGGGGGAAAACGTTATCGCTTTTTGTATGAAAATTTACAGCTTCACAATCCTCTTAACGTTTAGGTTCAGTGAGCCTCTAACCATTCGGTGATCGCTACCAGTTTTCACCCTCGCGATCACGGATACATCACTGAACAGTTGTCGTCTAGTTGTCATAATGAATTCAATCTAATTTTTGTGGAACCGTCGGGGCTCGATCAGGTCCACTTTCTGTGGGACCGCTGCTGGAAGAAAGAGTTCATCATAAAGAGTCCCTCTCCATAAAGTCGGCCAGCTGCTGGCCCCTTTGGTTCCGTTACCTTATTCCGAATTTCCCTACTTTCAGCTCACCGTTCTTTCTTGTGCCTAATTTTGCATTGAAGTCTCCCATTAATATATTGGGTTTTGGAGGAATGCATGGCTCGAGAGATATCCTCATACATTTCCTCTACCTCCTCATCTAGGTGTGCCGAGGTTGGTGCGTAAATCTGTATTACCATCAGGGAATACCGTTTGGTGATTCTGAGTATAAGGTACGCAACCCTCGTCGACACACTCTCAATCTTTACAACGTTGTTAACGAGAGACTTGTGGACGATAAATCCGACACCTCCTTGGGACAGATGGTCGCCCTCCCTGTGATAGAGCAAGTTGCCGGATTCGAAGATTACCGTGTCCTCCCCCTCTCTTCGGACTTCGGATAATCCTATAATATGCCAGCGTTGTATATCTCTTCTTCCAGCTCCACAATCTTCTCGTCAGTGCTCAGGGTGCGTGTGTTGTATGTTGCCAGGTCGGGTCGTCTTAGGTGGCAACCGAACCTCCACCGGAGATTCTTAGCACCCCCTGCCCCGCCGTTACAATGGTCGCCACCGTAGCCAGGAATAGCGGGCCGTCGGGGACTGGGGGCCGTTTCTTTGTTACTCTCATCATAGGGGGGTATTTGCCATAGTTGCCACGCTTGGCGAGCGGGTTGGCAAGCGCCGTTTTTTATTGTAAGTTTGTTGTTATCAGGAAGATGCTGCTGCCCATCTCCTGCTTGTTTCCCTTTGTAGTTTTTTACGACACCCACGGGAAGATATGCGGTAGTGGATATTTTTATCCGCCACTACACGGCATTCAATAATATTTGCTCAGAATTATGGAATTATTTTGGCCTGTATCAAAATCGAGCTAAAATTCTCCTAGTAGGACCTGTGTAAATGAATGGAGGATAATTATATAATTTGAAAGCATTACACTATTCTGTAATGCTTTCAAATTATATAATTATCCGTTTAAAATTTAATAACATACCTTTTATATGAGTTACAGCTAAAAGCCGAAGTGTTACAAACCCAGGTTTATTCGACTACAACAAGGTTAGCCAATAATTATGGTTGTATTAACTGATATGTTTTCAATTTAACCGTGGCTAAAATTAGCTATAAATGCGTTGCTTTCGCGTAAAACAAGGTACAGTATAGTCTGAATAATAACTAAAATGATCATGACTTCTATGAACTAATTCAAAAATACGAAAGGACCTACCACGTGGTAGAGCCATGCTGCAACTATATTATTTATATAGTTGTAGCAGGAATGGGTCGACTCAACTAGGGAAGAACCACGGTCTCACAATATACCAGCGTGATATAGCATCTAAATGCTGTTGTGTCTCCTATGGTGAATGGTGAGTGTAGAGAACCGGAGACCCTTTTTACTAGAAACGAGGCATTCCATCTTACCGGTGACAACGCATTTGCATTTTGATCCATGATCGAGGATAAATGTAGATCTTTATGGACCATAGCAACCACTTACCGTCAGGTGGACTGTGTCCAAAAGTTATATCAGCGACAGTAGTTTTACGCTAGGTTGGACCTTCAACAAAATGATTAAAAGGCAAACATTTGTATCATTAATAAATTTTATATCTTTACTGTCCAGGCACCCAACTAGGTAGGTGCAACACTCTTTTCTGTATCAAAACTGTATGATTGTAAGTTGCCAAATGAATGTATGTCTATGTTTATGTCTAAATAGCAGAGCAAAACAGATGTCTTTCGAATGGCGAGTGTAGAGAACCAGAGACCCTCTTTAATGGAAACGAGGTATTCCATATTAGACCTCAGGGGTGACAACGCATCTGTAATCTTGTTTGTTTAAAGTTGGCTGCAGGTGCAGGTGCTGCCAGTTTTCCCATCAGGCACGTCCGCGGGTGGAGGATAGGGGAATTTCACCCTTATATGAGTGGCAGCGGGAAACTGTGGCGGACCAAAACTGGCTGGGTTTTGGGCGTAAACTCAGTTCTAAGTTGAACTAAGAAACGTTCACGAGCATATTGCTCGGAACAGCCGGCTTCGAGGCTTGATGTTGCTCCTCATCATCTTCCCAATTGAGAAGAACAATGGACGTGCGGTGAAGTGCCAAGTGCACGCGGCTTTTGCCGGCGCCGGATAAACCCGTAATCCCAGTTGGGACCTGAGGCACTATAGGGCCACGAGGAAGTAAACCTCTATAGAAAAATTACCTCAAACCTAAAGTTTGCGTGCTAATAGGTGAATGGCTGGGGGGTGCTCAGTCGTTGGCGCTTGAGGGAGGGGAAGGTCTAGGGTCCATACCCCATTTAAAAAAAAAGGATAACAAGCGGGGTCAGTGTTCCCTCACCCTGTCGCTATACAGGCTTGGGAAGAACAAATATCAACTCTGACACCGACACATCGGGATTCCGAGTATCTAACTCGGAATCCCTCTAGCGTGTCGTGGATCATTTCTCGCGGCGCCTTAAGAACTAAGGACTCTTGACTAAACCATCCGAAGTTGCCAGGATGACAACCTCTCTAAAAAATCACCCAAAGCACAAGCGTGGCACACCGTGAGGAGCTGCATGGCTGATGGGTAAATGTCAGTCGAAAGTGTTGCCCCCTTCGGGATACCGGTCGACACCTTAGATGGGTAACGCTAGGCTTATCCGGGTACTGGAGGTACTGCCCGGATGGACTTTTATTTCTTCCATACTTGTGGGATAAAAATGAATACAGAAAAATAATCTAAAAAATATTAAGTTGAAAACAGACCTGTGTCTTAATTAGATGTCGGACGAAAAGGAAGGACCTGGTGGGTGCCTGTAAGGCCTATTGCAATCCACCACAGAGTGGGGATGTACTAGTACCAACTGCTAACACCGCAACATCATCTCGAAGCCATACTAATAAGGGAGTTTAGTCAGAGGGATCAAAGTGCTATTATGAGATAGGCTCGGGTGTTTTATACGCCCTAATACCCCTCGTAGTAAAGTCGGTGAGTGTGATGGAGTAGATTATGATGATTCTCTTATTTTCCTAGCTTCGGTCACAGACGGATCCCACAATGTGACTAGAAAAAGAAGGCAGGTCGCTCCGCACATGTAGCCGCCAAATATCAGGCAGTCTCGGCTGCAACTTTAGGTGAAGAGCAAATAACCACGGAGGTGGAAACAGAGGAGAAAACCCTAGATCTCCCTCTGGCACCTTGCAAACTAGGGCGATAAAAACCTACCTGTCCCCGACGAGTTATCCAGCAAAAATGAGAAGCGCACCATTAACCAAATTATGAGTAGTGGTCATCTGGACCAGAATCAACCGGTTCTTGAAAAAGGTGCCGGTTCGTCCCCGAACCTTAAAAGGGGAATTCGCTCGCGGCTTAAGGCTAGCTGTGTGTCACCTAAAAGCTGCGGCCGAAGAAATCCTAAGGAGGACCAACACCGAGGAACACGTCGCGGTACTGCAAAGAGAAAACGCAGACCTACGTTATCAAATTCACAATCTCGAAATGCGGCTGCAGAAAATAACAGAGGAGCTAAAAGTCCTCCATAGTCAAAGACGAGTTCTAACTCTGGCAAATACGAGTAAGATCATCTCACCTGCTTGGAGTGTTTCTGTTTCTTCAAAACATTGACAGGGGCGAGGATGAGCTCATAGAGTGGATAGGGTCTCTTATTGAGAGGAAACTGGCTACTTTTGAAGCTTAATTCTTTTAACATAAAAATACTTCGACTTCCTTAAGGCAAAAAGCCCGATACTAATGCAAATATACCACTGATTTCACAGCAGTCGTCAAGGCCGTCGCAAGTACAGCTGGTAGAGTTGAAAAGACCGCAGCCGCTGCAGCCGTAGTCAAATAAAACGAGGAAGACAAGGAAGAAGAAAGGGACTTCCTGCAAGCCCGTTGTGGAGTAACTACCAGTGACAGCACCGGAGATGAAAAAAGCACCAATACCCAAGCAGACAACGTGGGCAGAGGTGACTAAAAGGTTGAAAAAGCCGAAAGGATACGAAAAACAGCCTTCAGCAGAAAAATCTCAGCCCTCGCTCTTTAACAAGGGAAAGAATAAGAGATTACTCCATGCACCATCGTCCGCAGCTGTAACAGTTACGATAACTGAGGGATCTAACGTCACATATGCCGAAGTGATGAAGGTAGCTAAGCCGAAAATCCGGCTGGTGGACCTTGGGATAGAGGGCTTCAAAGAACACTTCGAGCGTCTAGTCCCCCGGATTAAAAGAGTAGTGGGTGCTATGCATAGACTGTTGCCCAATCTAGGGGTACCAAGGGAAGAAGTGCGTCGCTTCTATGCAGGAGTGATACGGTCCAAAGCCTTGTACGGGGCGCCTGTTTGGGTGAAAAGGCTGGCTATCCGATGCTGTAGAGCTAAAATCTACAGGGTGCAGCGGAGGATGGCCATACGGATCTTGCGAGATCAGACCGCACGATATCCTTTGAGACGGCGTCAGTCCTGGCTCGATTTCCACCTCTGGACATACTGGCGAACATGGTTTCGAGAGTGTACGACTGGACGCGTGTCCTCCACCAGAGCATCGCAAGTGAGACAGATGAGGTTTTGATGGAGTTAAGTGGCAGGAACAACTTAACGCATTCGTAATGTGGCACGCTCGCCGCTCTGCAGAGCGTTATGCACGCAAACGCGTTGTTGAAGCTATCCTGCCGCACTTTGAAGCCTGGATGCATCGAAGAACAGGAAGAGTCACCTACAGACATAGACAGATAATGACCGGGGACGAGTGTATCGGTGATTACTAGTGTAAGATCTGATGCGAAGCGACGGGGGGCTGTTTCCACTGCGGTGGGCAGGAACAGGAATCCGCATCCCATACGCTGGCAACATGCCCAGTGTGGGAGCGGGAGCAGACGATCCTAGTAAGCCGGATCGATCAGAACTACTCCCTTGCCAGCACTCGTGTCGTGCAATGATGAGCAGGGACTCCGCGTGGAGGGCTGTAGCCGCCTTCTGTGAATCCGCTATGGTCCAGAAGGAGGCTGCTGAGCGGTGTCGGGAGAGGACAGATCCCGCTTGGAAACGATGTCGCAAAGATATTCGTCACGGCCTTCCCATTGATGATGGTGTTCTCCTACCAGAAACGGGGCCTGGGGGTTACGGGCGTCTAGTGATGTAACACCTGAGTAGAACGGTGACTCAAAAATGGTCTCGAGCACCGTGATAGCATTGCGAGGGTTCCGATTGTGGAAATGAAATTACACTAACAGATAGAGAGCAATTCCAGAAGAGATTTAGGCTAAACTTAGCCTTTTTTAAAAAAAAGGTGTTATTGATTAAAAAAATACTTTTCATTATCTCAAATCTAAATAACGCCATATTAATAGATATTATCTATTCCATGCGAATAATCTTATCCCAGGTGAAGTCGCTAATAGAAAATAAATTATCAGCTAACTTACTTAAAACTGTTTGTCTGGAGTTACAAACACGGACCGGTCCCGTATCCAATTACAATTTCTCTGCGAACACACTTAGGCTAATGTTTTCTTTATCGCAGATAAACGATTTTCCGTAATGTTGCTGTCTTTCGTGATATACGGGGAAATAAACATTTATTTATATATTTTCTAGATATTGTATAACATGTTGATAAAGATGTAAGATGGCATAAATTAAGTGATAGAGTCATGCCATTGTAATTTTAGCACGAATGGGTCGGCTCGACCGGGGAGGCACCACGATCTCACAGAATACCAGCCTAAAATATAACACACTTTTTACTAATAATGAGGAATTCCATCTTAGACCTCAATGGTGACAATGCATCTGCATTTTGATTCTTAACAGAGGATAGATGAAGATGTCTATGGGCCACAGTATCCACTTAACATCAGGTGGACTGTGTGTTCGTATGGTCAGCCTTCTTCTATAAAAAAAATTGTTTTAATTCTTTTACTTTATGATAAACACAAAAAAAAAAATAATTTGTTTTTAATTAAATCTTGCCTTTTTTAAATATTCTCAGCCGGTGTTTGACTACATTCCCACCTGATGGTAAGTGGTGATTCAGCCAACGATGGTACAGCGCAATGACTTAGCTTAACAAGTCTATTTAAGAGTGAGCCTCGAGCCTTTGTGGGGCACTCACATTGTAATCGAATGAAAAAGCAGATACTGGTAACATATTCCACTGTTAGGTGCGTGCAACAAAGTGGTAAAGACAGATTACCGTCTTGTCTTGGGCCTCAATCATTTTGCACAATTATAAAGGCACATATATATTAATTATACCGTGAAAGCCGTGGTAACTGAGGGCTAAGTGCGCCTTAAAACGCAAGTAATTGCAATTTTAAGTGCTGATTAGTGAAAAAAGTTTTAAGTGAAGATACCACGTGCTCGATGCAAAAGAAAATAATAGTGAGAAAGCCTTGATACCTGAGAAATTAAAAAAATGATGTTTCTAAGACAATCTGAAAGCTACCAACAGGCATTGGGGCAGCACAGTGGACACTTTCCTACTCTAAAATTCTCTCATAAAAGAGAGGACGCCTGTGTCCAGCTGTGGGACGTGTTAAGGCTGAAATTTTACTTGACTTAGAAGAGTAAGTTTTAAAGTAATCAATTTCTGCGCACGTGTTGGAGCGGTTCAGTCGACGATAAATTTTAATTATATGTGGTCGTTTCTTGTCCCGCATAGGACATCATGCCTTAGCCTTAAAAAGCTGGACGTCTAGTCACCTGCGCTCGTAGCTAGCAGTGCCTTTTTAAAGGGCTGGTGAGATTAAGAATATGAAAATTTCCGGTCCATATTGAAATAATAGATGAGGAAATATTAGAAAAGTTGTTTTTATCTTCCGACGCAAATAAAAAAATGGTTTTATTTTTTCGAACATCAATTTGATCCCTGTGACCGTATGTAGTGGCGGTAAGAATATCCACTACCCCATATTATATTACCATCGTAAGAGGCATCAGAGGGTAGCAATGCAGGAGCTAGGCTAGAAATAAAGAGACTGCCGTTGACAACCCGCATGCCCCATATTATCATGACATGAAAATTATTCCCCTTATAAGGCTAATTACGGGGAAGGTCTATGTTAAGCAGTGGATTCTTGAAAGGCTGTAACGGTAAGAGTAACGAACGTCAATTTTACAATCTCTCTTACAAAGCAATAAGGACCGTGGCCGAGCTCACTTGACTACTCTAGCGCCATCTATTATCTATCTACGGAAGCGGTTGCGATGTATATCGATATGAAAATTTGACGCGCTAAATACATCGTTCTTTATTTAATACATTTCCATAGATGTCGCTACATGGTACCGCTAAGTAAGATTGACGAAGTCATTGGGCTCTAGTAATTTACATTTTATTTGGGAAATAATTTTATAATGAGGTTCTTATTTAATGTTGTTAAGTTCCAAAGCTTTTAAATAAACCAGCTAAAAGCATGGCTTTGTGTGAACTTACCAAGCTTTTTTTTTAATAGATTATCTATGTGCACCACCACCTGATGGTAAGTGGATGATGTGGCCATTTTGTTGTTGCTAGTGACATTTACATCTATCCTTGATTAAGAATCAAAATACAGATGCTTTGTCGCCCCGAGGACTAAGATGGGCATTCCATCTGGTGGTTTCCAGTAAAAGGTGCCTCCGGTTCTCTACACTCGCCACACAAAACACAGCAGCATTAAGCTGCTGTTTCACATTGGTATTTGAAGCTGGTTATACAATACATATGTAAATTAAAAAATTACATCAAGACATAATATTTATCATTTTTATGCGGTAACGAAAACAAGTTTGAAGTAAACTCAGAAAAAATATTGTTGTCTTTTCCAGCTGTGGTTCTTGTTTCTGTAATATAAAGCAACAGTCACTTACGAAACAACTAATTGTGAAATGTGCTTACACTAACAATAAAATCTTATATCTATATACCTATTTATCCATACATAAACAATAAATTCAAAGTGTCTATTTGTAATAACGAAATAATTGCCTTATTTTGAGCTAAGAGTTATTTGCATGTCATTAAGACATGAATAACCATTTTTAAACTTCTATCCGTCTGTCTGTCCGGGCTATCTCTCTTTGAAATGGCTGAACCGATTGTGATGCAGCTTTAGGAACAGATAGAAAGCAATTCCAGGAGTGTTGTAGGTTATATCTTATCTGAAAAACTTTGAGATTTATAAAATAACAAAAATGTATAAAATAAAATGGTCTTTATTAATTTAAATAACGGTGCATTAATAAACCCTTACCAGGCGAAGCCGGTGCAGGTCGCTAGTCAAAAGTAAACATGATATGAGTTAAGTGCTTCGCGAATTGCAACATTGTTGACCAAATTTGTACGCATTGTTTTTTCAAGGTCTTCGATCTACCTGCGCGTGTACGTCTCACAGGAAGTTTTTAGTGCGAATATATTTTTTGTACTTATGTTACGCCTACAGAGTGTATGAAATCTTATTTAATTGTGAACTGGTTTTGTTGTTTTTAATTGAATAGACTTCCTCAAGGGGGCCTCATATAATTTTATGATTCCCTTTCGCCGCCGCTACACGGCATTATCAATCCTGCCTTCATTTCATGATTCGAAATATTTTCATCCAAGCAGATGTAATTTTCCCGATGGTTTTACTTTGCGTTGACCAAGTGGTAAATCAGCATATAAAAATGGTATTAGAAATGGGATACAACTTGTTTATGTACAGAGTGACTGTCAAGTAAACACTTAGGTAGTATTCATACCTCACTATTAGAGTTTAACGTTTTTGACACGATTATTTTCAATTTAATCACTTGATTTCGTAATCAAATCACTTGATCGCTCGAATAACAATAAGTCTATTTTCTTTATATTTTAAACACATAAAAAAAACAAAAAAAGCTGTATCGATATCGATTGTTGCTAATGTAGGGACATAGTAGTTATAATATAATATAGGGACATATGATGTAGGGAAATTGTGCTGATTTGACATTTTCATCATCAACATCACATATTCCCACACATATCCCGCACATTGCGTGGGCTGTGACGGGGAACGACTAGCGTTCGTCGTCGTGCGCACTCCGGTCCGGCCACAAGTGTAAAATGTCAAATCAGCAAAATTCATGTAACTTCTGTGTCCCTACACTAGCATTAACAACGAAATCACTATAGATGAAAGACGTCATGTCTTGTGAAACAACGTCACACATTGTAATACTACTAAAATGGGCATGACATTTTTCTAGTAAATCAGAAGATACGAGTGTACATTCCCCTTATATTTGGCATTATTTAAAGAGAACAGAGATAGCCACATGCCATTAAAGATCAACGCATAAATTACACGCGTCATCTTTCAATAGTATTTCTCTTTTATTCTTTTTGCCTTATTTGAAAATTAAATTAGATAAAGCGATACAAGCATATTGATCCAATTTATGTAAAAATTTGGGTTTCGTCTATGCACACATAATATCTATTTAATTACTAAAAGTACATATTTAATAAAAAATAATCACTAACATCAGTTCACGATAGACAAAGCTATCACGTAAAATACTTGAGTATCTACAAAAAAGAACATACAGTCAAATTAAGAACCTTCTCAATTCCTTTTTTGAAGACAATTCAAAATAAACAATTTGTACAGTGGTAGAGCCACGCGGCAGCTTTTGCTGTCGCACGGATGGGCCGGCTCGAACCGGGGTGGTACCACGACCTCACAGAAAACCAGCGTGAAGTAGAGGCTTACTTCTGCGTTTCGCTTGGTGAGTGCAGGTGGCTGGAGGCCCTTTTTACTGGAAATGAGGCATTCAATCTTAGTCCTCGTGGGTGCCAACGCATCTACATATTGATTTGAAATAGAGGATAGATGTAGATGCCTATGGGCCACAGCAACCACTTACCATCAGGTGGACTGTGTGCTCGTTTGTCACCCTTATCCTTTAAAAAAAAATCAAGAAGGCCATTCTAAGTTATAACCTATATAGGACTGCAAGTGTATTCCGAATTTAAAATTTTCACACAGGTGTCCTTACGATGTTTTCCTTTACTGCTCATTACTTGGGTATTGCAATAACCAGTTTTATTGGTGCCGATAGTGATCGAATCCGGTTTTGAAGGTTAATGGGAATACTTGTGAAAAACACATAAATCACTACGTTTGAATATTAAAATGTAGTGATTATACTTATACTCTTTGGTTCATACTGACAATGTCTCTGTGTAAGTACAGTCCGTTCACAGTTATTTAACCTCTGGCTATAAAGTTGGCTAACTTGAGCTCTGTGTTGCCACATGAGGTTGGTATGATTATCTTGTACAAAATATTTTAGTAGATGACATTTTAAATAACAGTAGATATGTATAATAATGGGTTGTTAATAGATTTAGTATACTAAACTTCTACGCTAATAAGAAACAATTTTTGGAACGAAGTTCCTTATCGGACGGTACAATTTTGGCGGATGGGGACTAGGCGAGAAAAAGTGTAAGATTTTTTCGTCACGACCCCTTCTGACGTAATGTAGACGGCATTGGTGGTTATAAAAAAGCGAGATGTAATAATATTCATCTCCCTCGCACTTTTCTTATCTTGCTATGATATAAATATTATTTTATTTTAAATGACGCTTCATTTTAATATACGCTAGTAATTCATATATTTGTATTTGTTAATCAAAAATTTAAAACTTTTAACAATAATAATATACTATGAAAGGAACTTCGGTCCAACCGAGTGTTCCACGACACTCACGCATGTTTTTTTTGTAACTTCCATTTATTTTGAATACGTGTGATAACTTATGTCGATAAATCGATCTATCTGATGAACATAATTCTAAAAGTGCTGTCAATTCTGAATCAGAATCGTCATTCCATTCATCGTCGTCCATTTCAATATCTATACATCCATCAGTTTCAAAAAAACCTATCTTCAATTTGGTGCACATGTTCGTATTGCTGTTGCCAATCTTCTGCAGTAATATGTTGCAAAGTTTCTTCGACTAATTCTATCTTTTGCCTATCCTACGTTCTTATTAGCTACACGCCTTTTCATAAGACTCCACATAAATTCATTCATATGCAAAAAAAAGCTTTTAGAAAATTTTACTTCGCAAATATCCGCGTTATAAAATAAAATGATGTGTCTTACCTAGTATGAAGAGCACCTCCCGCCCTCCCTCAATTGCGTGCAATATCCCCGTCACCACTAATCACCACTAGTGTAATGGTGTTGGGAGTAGCGGTGCTGGGATTAGTGGTGACGAGGATAGTGCACGCAATTGAGGGAGGCCGGGAGGTGCTCTTCATACTAGGTAAGACACATCATTTTATTTTATAACGCGGATATTTGCGAAGTAAATTTTTCTAAAAGCTTTTATATAATGGATTTCCGCAAAGTAACGCCTGATTCTATTAATCATTCATATGCATTCAACTCGCAGTGGTACGATGAAAGTCTAGCTACTTTGTGTCCATGCGCCTAAAGCAATTGATCAATTTCATGTCTCGGTGCTTCTTTATGCTCTTTAATAATTTAGTACAATTGAGTTTTCACAATAGTAGGCACATTAGATAACCCCTTAATTGTGATTCAATTTTACTTATCAGTTTTGGTAGAACTCAATGTAGGTGACATATTCACCTTTACAGAATGACAGGGCGATTTATCCATCACTATTAAACTTTTAGATGATAGATTTGGTTGGTATGAGTTTGTTTTGGATCCATTTCGTAAAATTTGTTTTGTTCATACGAGGGTGACACTGAAAGTTCTTAGAAAATCAAAAACTAAACAAACTAGCAAGTTATTAGTTTTTCTTTATCTTTTAAATACAGAGTCCATTTACATCAATACATCGCTGTTTTCGATGGAACCACTAAGAAAAGCTCGTCCTTAGGGGTCTTTTCGACGGCAGTTTGAAACGCAGCCACTGCTTCCTCGGTGTCCATAAAACGTATCCCTCGAACTTTTTGTTTTATTTTCGGTAATAATTAAAAATCGCAAGGTGCGAGGTCGGGGCTATAGGGTGGGTGACCCAGTAATTTGTATTCAGTATTTGATTAAACCCACGTTTGACGTCACCAAGTAGTCGATTGTTTGCTTGGCGGTGTGACATGAGGCGTTGGCGTGGTGAAGGATGATCCTACTGCGAGTTCGTTTCTTCCGAAGTTTTTTCAAGACAAGACGCAAACAATTGTTAGTGTACCACTCTCCAGTAACTTTTTTTTAATCTTCTAAAACAATTGTTGCATTATGACCTCTCCTTCCGAAGAACGAGGCCACCATCTTTTTTTCCCTCGCTTCGACCTTTCTTCACTTTAGTTGGTAACTCCTCGGAAGCAAATACCCAGACAGCAAAATGTCTCTTAGTTTCAGGATCATAACAATAAATCCAGCTTTCGTCACCTGTAACTATGTCGAACACAACATTTGTGTCACTTCCGTTAAATATTTGAACCATTTCACGTCACAAATCAACACGACGGAGTTTTGGGCCTCTGTGAAATTATGGGGTATCCATCAGACACAAAGCTTCCTGACCGCTAAATGTTCATGGAGGATTTTGTGCACTTGACTCATACCGATGCTTAAGCTTATCCGAATCTACTGATAAGTGACCCTTTTGTCAGTCTCTATCATACGCCGCACAACACTGATATTATCTTCAGTCGTCACCGTGGAAGGCCGTCCCTCAAGCAGATCATCGGTGAGATTAGTGCAACCACGTTTAAACTCATTAAACCAGTTGTAAACAGTGGCACGAGATAGGGATTCATCGTGAAAGGCCAATCGAAGTCTATCATAACTTTCTTGTTGCCTTAAATGACATCGAAAGTCATAAAAAATCATCGTAAGAAAATTTTCTCGCGTTAAATTCATGCTGACGTGACCATTGAAGTATTATGTCGTATTGTAATTACGTACTAGAACAGCTATTTCAAGCAAAAACTGTGCGCTACTCAATGTCGTTGCGCATACGCCGAAAACAGTCTTACCGCGCATGCGCGGTTTTTATCATAATAGAATAGGTTATGCGTAGGTAGAAGATCAGTAGGTATTTAATTATTGTTTATTTAGAGTACATATATTGTTAATTAATTTATTAAATCGAGTTAAATTTTTAATAATTTGCCATTTATTTTGCATGATATGAGGTAAATTAATATGATAATATATAATACTAGCTGTTACCCGCGGCTTCGCCCGCATGGTCACTGGGAAATGAACTATCCATTGCTTTTTGAATTGAAAGAAAACTGAGTTTTATAGATTTGTCAGAGATGCAGCCATTAAAAGGAAACTGAGCAAAATTGATTCGTCAGCATATTTAAATGTTTTGAAACGCAGCGTATAGGAAAGCATGAAAATAGCCTGTTTATTCCAAACGGAAATGGGATATTTTTTTTTAATTAAAGGAAACTGAGCATAATTATCCTTCAGGGATGCAGACTTTTGAAAAGAAACTGAGCTAAATTGATTCGTCAGAGATGCAGTTTTCTGAATTGAAAGGAAACTGAGCCAAATAAAAGATCCGTCAGAGATGCAGCCTTTTGAGTTGAAAGAAAACTGAGCTTAATAGGTTTGTCAGAGGTGCAGCATTTGGAATTGAAAAGAAACTGAACTAAATAGGAAATTTTGAATTGAAAGGGAAGCTCTGTGGGAATTCTGATTAATTGATTGTGGGAATTTTGGAAAAAAAAAACTAACCGAACACTATTTTAAGACGCTACTGTACACAATGTTATATGTTTTTCCATTCGGAAAAAGAATGTGAGGATTCTGGGCATTTGACACACGCGAACATGCTACATACTGCTGACTATGAGAGAAGCACGGTTTTTCTAAGTTGACCCCCGCTACCTGTAACGTTTGCCCTTGCGCTTTATTAATTGTCATTGCAAAACTGAGCTTAATACGGAACTGCAACCTTTTGAATTGAAAATTAAGATCTGTGGGAATTATAGGGATCCGTGGTATAATAACATTTTCACCTTTTCCTACGCCTGTCAAAATTGTAGCACCGATTATGTTCCGTCCAAGATGTGTCACACGCAGCCTTGTCCCGTTACATAACCGAGTAGCATCTAAATTTCGCATTAGCATGACTGGGACGCCTAATTTTAATGAATCTTATGTGAGGGCACACCTGACAACTCTAGAGAATTAAGAAACTCTACTGGATATGAAGTGCTCTGTTCTGTGTTCATAACTGTGTCTACTGACAAATACTCTGTTATTTCTCCTGCTACTTCGCCTAATATATCTGAATTTATTTTGTAAACACTCTCATCTTTTGGTGCAAGAAATTGCCTTTTCACATAACCATTTTTCTTCATGCATGTTGTTCGTTAAATCTGAATAAACGCTCGCAATTAATTTGGAATGACTCTGTACTAAATTATAAAAATCTCGTCAATTTAACGCAGCCCTCAGCATCCGTTTCCAACCGCCCATCGCTAATTTTTTAATAGTGTGTCAGCATAGTTTCCAGCATTGATATCATTATACAAATGCACTCTCATATTCGTAGTTAAACTGAATTCTGTCACATTGTTCCATAAAAAAAGACGACTTGAGGCATGCTTTAATTTCATCTGCAGGTGTGCCCTTTTGAATGACAGGTAAAGTTTGGCGATAGTCACCAACCAGTAAAACCACCATTCCTCCCATTACATCGGTATTGCTGCGCAAATCCTGGAGCGTTCGATTTAGTGCTTCTACAGCTTTTTTATGCGACATTGTACTTTCGTCTCACACTAAAAGTTTGCATTGTCGTAGCATTATACCTCGTGCACTATTTTTGCTAAAGTTGCAGATCGGCGATTCTTCCTGGGCTAGATTTAGAGAGAGTTTTTAAAACAGAAAGTGCAGTGCGGCCCCCGCTTAGCAGCGTGGCGGCTATACTGGAGGAAACTACGGCCACAGCAATTTTTTTATCTTTCCGTACTTGCGCCTAATAATAATTTTAAAAAAATATCTTACTAGTTCCTCCAGGGGCATCTAAAAAGAAAAGTGGCATCATTTCCAGATTCAATTTGTCCTAATGCTTTGTCAAAAACTCGTTTTTGTTCGGGAAGCAAGCGAGGTACAAATTCAGCTACTTGCTGCTGCAAAGCTGGTATGTCGTAGTTTCTTTCACGTATAATTTCATCACTTAGTTCATTTTCGGTTGTTCACTGAGGGCTTATCATTACAAAGTCGCTTATTTTTTTGCCTACCATTACCATTAATTATCTTCAATTTTTCCAAGTGCTTCATTATAAATGTGTTCATTGTATGTCATGTTTGCGTGTGTTTGCTGTTACCTTCGCAAACTATCTTCCGCCATGTACTCTTTATATTTGTCCCACAATTCATGTGCATTAGATAGCCCGATATGAGAGTTGCATAAAGATCTCTAATTTTGGCTGGTGACTGGCACTGCACAGCTTCCTCCGTGGTTTCTTCCCAGTGATTATCGTTTTCTAAAAGATGCAGAGTTTCACATGCTTCTCTATAAGTTGCGCATTCCTGACCGTTGACAGTTTTAAGGACTTTATATCCTGTAGGACCCCGAACATGGTGCAGCTGCAATCGTAAACAGAAACATTCAAAATTAGTTACATGGACAGTATACTCACGACCAAGGTCATCTGATGACTTTACACCAGGCCAATTTGCAACAGGCGCGCCTTGAATACGGCGTTTCCACTCCTTCCTAGATGTGTTCCAAGTATAATAGCGGGGGACTTCAGAATATAACAACGTTTTTGCAAAGGGGTCGGTTTGACAAAGTTGAAAGAAGGCTGTTAGTGTAGTTTTTGGCGGTGATGCAATTCTTTCTTGGAAATTTCTTTCGGTGAAATATACACGCTCTCCATTTTCTAAGTGCACAGCAAGGTGAGTAACTGTTGGGTACCTTTCGTGTAAAGGGAAGCTAAGGAGACGCCAAGCTGCCTCGTTACTGCTGACATAACGCCCTGCTTGAAAGGTCTGTACTTCATTAAAGGGATTTGCCTCACCTTCACTCCTGAGATTAAATATTGCTTGGTCGCTTCCTTTATTTATGTACTTACTTATACTTATTATAGATATACTTGATTGCGCGGACAGAGCTACATGCTTCTACATTAATGTGGGCATTAAACATTTTACATGGAATGGGCGAATACGGGACAATCCAGCTGTTATCTAAGGTTTCAAACGCTCCAGAGCGAGATTTGATTGTAACTTTCCTGCCACCATCTTCGGGAGCTCAGCGTCTGTATAAAGGGTAGCCATTGTCATTGTGCACTGTTTCTTTTAATAGCTGTTTAGGGAATTTCTTTGTACATTTTCCTTCTTTCATACATGGCGATATTGAATTTCGTGCTCCACATGGACCGTGAATCATATTTCGGACGATGGTATCATACAATTCTTTATTTTGCTCAGGATCCGGAATCTCGGCGCTTATTATGTCGTCTTTTTGGCAGGGCCGCAACTTCTCTTTAAGCCATATTAGAATTTGGGCATGCGGTAATCCTCTTTTTTGCCAGTCAATTGAATACATGAAGCTCTGCACCTCTCCGAAAATTTTCCCTTTGTTAATTACATACATTAATTTTTGTACTTTTAATCTAAATACTCTAGCAACTAAATCGTGTCTGTCAGTACTTTTTGGCCCGGCATTAGCTCCACGGTTATTTCTTTCCATGTGGGATTACAAATAAAAGTAACAAAAAGATCAGGTCTTCCGTAAGTTCGTACATAGACGAATGCGTCTTGTGTGTACTCATGTAGGTAGCGGGGACTGTTAACGAATGATGAGGGCAGAATTACCATTTTACTTAAATCTCTGGGGTTTACATTGGCTTCGCTAGAAACTGCATCTTGTAAATGTATGTTTTTTTTATAGGATGATGGTGACAAATGAGCACACAGTCCACAGATGGTAAGTGGTTGCTGCGGCCTATAGACATCTACATCTATCCTCTATTACAAATCAAAGTGTAGATGCGTTGTCACCCGTGAGGACTGAGATGGAATGCCTCATTTCCAGAAAAAAGGGTCTCCGGCCACCTGCACTCACCAAGCGAAACGCAGAGGTAAACCTCTACTTCACGCTGGTTTCCTGTGAGGTCGTGGTACCACCCCGGTTCGAGCCGGCCCATCCGTGCGACAGCAAAAACCTCCGCGTGGCTCTACCACTGTTAAAAATTCTCAACGCGCAGCTTTTTTGATTTAAAGATATATAACGGAGACGTTCACTTTCTACCTTCACATACATGTCTACCGAAAATTGATGAAATATTTGTCTACACCAGGTTAAAATCATTTTCTCGCAACATCATATGATATGCATAACAATCCATACATGATACTTTTTTTTTCGGAGTAGGCTCCTTTGTGACCGGGTTAATGAGTGAAATTTGAAAATGATAAACCTCTTGTCCTTTGCAACAAATCAATGGGTATTGCAGAGCGTCATAAAACTTGTGTATATCGGCTACCCGTTGCAACGTATCATCACGTGCTCGCAAGACAATGTCTCGTGAAGAAAATTGATCACCACTAATTACGGCTGCTATTTCGTTTATTAAAGGTGCATTATAGCGCCTTTCATGTTCTCCTCGAAGGGGTCCGATCTGTGTGAATGACGACTTTATAATCCTCTTCAGGTAGGTTTTCTAAAGCAGTTTTAAATGTTTTGACTAAAATGTTACGTTCATGCAAGAATCTTTAAATTTTGAACACTGTGTCTCTCTCAACTCCCTGGATAAATTGGCAGCGACGGTCTACCTCAATTTCTTCGTCACCCATAAAATATACTTGTAAAAATTTATGCTGTTCGTTTTCAGCTGGAAAAAATGAACCTATTCTATGATAAACTTGCCCTTGCACTGTAAATGTAGGTGAAAATCCCGGCACTATTTTTTTCCCGATCAACTCCGAAGGACGTCATTTGAAAGCATGAGTTATATTTCCGGATTCTGTTTAAAAAGCGCCGTAATTCATTAGCATCATATAAAAAGAGAGTTTTCAAAGGTTCTTCTGGTTCCCCAAGTAACGGAAGAGACATTTTGCCATTGGAACATACATGCTTGCGGGCTCATCTTTCCCTTTTAAAGGGCTGCAAAATCGACACGCCTTGTCCATCAGTCCGACAACAACTAACCTGTGATTTTTATGATCAATCAACGGATCATAATTGAATGCTGCGTCATTAAAAACCGACCAATTGTTTCTTTGAAAATTTTGTCGACGATCAGCTTGGAGCTATGCATTTGCATCTCTTCGCGCCTGTGTCTGTTCTGGTGTTTCAGATGCCCTTATATTAGATTGAAGTTCAGCTTGCTCAATGAGTCTGTGTTGAGTTTCATCAGGTGTTTCCGCGCTTTTAAGGCGACCTGACGTTCCGCTTGTTCGAATAGCCTTTGCTAACTTTGAGCAGGTGTTTCAGTAGCTCTTAAAGTAGATTGACGCTCTGCCTGTTCAAAACGCCTTTGCTGACTTTCATCAGGTGTTTCAGTAGCTCTTAAAGTAGCTTGACGCTCTGCCTGTTCAAGACGCCTTTGCTGTCTTTGAGCAGGTGTTTCGGAAGCTCTAAAAGCAGCGTGACGCTCTGTCTGTTCAAAACGCCTTTGCTGACGTTGAGAAAGTGTCTCAGATGCTCTAAAAACAGCCTGACGCTCTGCTTGTTCTTGCCTTCTCATTTCAGCATCTTCTAAAGATTTTAGCGATCGAGCTAATCTTTTCGCTTGTCTTTGAGAAGATACTCTTAAAAGGCTGGACTTACGTTTGCAAGGCATTATGAAGTAACAAAAAACCTATTTATAAAAAAACGTTAAAATACCTAAAAGGAATTAAATTTAAAAAACGATAGCAAAAAAAAAATCGAATCAACTTAAAACAAATTGCAGAAAACCGAAATCGAAAGCAGTGGTCAATATAAATATAACCAACGAAAAAAGAAGTAAGTGTATAAGTACCTTATCTATCTATACTATTAATATTCCTTTGAATTATTGTTAAACAACCTAAAACAACGAAAACCAATTCACGATTCTAAATAAACCAAATCCAAAATCAAAGCCTGAGTCTAAATATGTATAAACGAATACCAACCAAATCAACAAAACCGATCCAAGAAAATACACAAAACCGAAAATTAAAGCCAATATTAACCAAATCACATCACAATTAATATTCAACCTTAACCAAATCACAAAGCAAATAACAAACAACCGAAATCGAAAGCAGGTAGTCGAATAAGCTACGAAATAGAAACAATTTAAGCGTATAGGTACCGTATGCACTATAAGTTGACGCGCGGCTCAACGGCGGGAGTTAAGTACATGTCAGGAAACATTTCGTTACCGCGTTTTAAAAACCTAGTAACGAAATCTAGCGAAATCAATTTAATCTATGTATACGTTAGTTAAAAAGAACTCTCAAAAAATATTTTTCTTATAATTTTGCACAATTTTTCTTATTGTAATACCGATTCATTCATAACCACATATAAAAACTGTATTCATTTCCGCTCAATAAATATTACTAAGGCTTATTAATAAGGCTTACTAAGAACTGTTTCTACCACAGTTAAGTAATAGTTAAGGGTGAAAGCGTGACAGATGGTGATAGTATTTATGATCCATACTTATAATCACGCCTGTAACCCTTGCGGGGTAGGCAGAGCATCAACGGATTACTTAATATCGTCTGCGAGGTTATCGCCTATTCTGTGAATTGCAATGCACCAAAACGTTTGCAGAAAATCAGCTGGTGAATTTTATGTTTTTATCGCTCTTTTCCCAGTACTGCGTGGAAAAATACAGATCCATACATTTTTTATCTTAATTTTGGTAAAAAGACATAATAATCCAGATATTCTGACCTTCTGTGTTCGTCCATCGTACCGTCGTCCGTCTTGTAGAATCACGGTGGCGCCACCTAGTTGAATTTAATTTAGCAACATATTCGGTTTTCCCACGGGAATGATATGTTTTTCCGCTGAAAAAAGTAGCCTATGTCACTCTACAGCCACCGAACTAACCCCATACCAAAATTCATGCCATGCCGACGCTCTGTTGCGACGTGAAAGAAGGACAAACTTTTGCAACATATTCTATTTTCCCACGGGAATGAGATTTTTTTCCGCGGAAAAAAGTAGCCTATGTCACTCTACAGCCACCGAACTATCCCCGTACAAAAAATTATGCCATGCCGACGCTCTGTTGCGACGTGAAAGAAGGACAAACAAACAAACACACTTTCGCATTTATAATATTAAGTATGGATTATCACAATAGCATTTTAATTAAATTTTTATATAAATATTTTATTAGATAACTATATAAATTGGAAGGAATCGAAGCTAATGAAATATGTTTATTTAAATCTAGAACTGGGTCCCTAAAAAGCCCTAACCTAAGTTCGCGTGAGGCATGAACACAGAGCTGATACTTTTTATTTAATGCCTTATGAAATACTGTGAGGAAATATTATATATATATATATATATATATATATATATATATATATATATATATATATATATATATATATATATATATATATATATTTAAATACATAGTAAAGCTTAAAAACTTCTACCATTTCTGTTTACACATGAATTATACGTATATAAACATCAGCAGCTATTATGAAAATAAACATCTAAAAAGTGAATGAGACAACCCTCCCTCTTAGAACCGACTTCAAAAAGGAGGAGGTACTCAATTCGACTCCATTTTTTATGGGTTACCTCATTACTTGTTTCTAGGTGAACTGATGGCAATTATTCTTTTTTTATTTGAAAAGTGGTACTTCTAATTTGGTCCCATATAAATCTGATTAAGGTCTCACAGTTTTGAGTTATCCTTAATAATTTATATTGAAGTCGGTTGTACAAAATGTTTAATTTTACTTCTTGTTGTTTATTTTTTATCTCGTAAATGTTTAGAGGATATTATAGTAATATTGAGCGATATATAATTTTATATAGTGATAGATATATAATTTAGTTTACCCATAATGGCCAAAAATAATATTTTAGTAAAAAAGTAAAAATAAAGTAATTTCACATAATATCTTACGAAGTCAGAGTTTATAATTCTTGGACATATACGAGTATGTCTTATGCACTACGACACAGGGATAAAAAGTGGACTATATATTGCCCACATTCTATACTTATACCAAATTTCACAGGGACACAGCAGACAGAAAGACAAACAGACAGATATTCGTGGTATTGCCTGCTGCAGCTATATTAATTGTATAGCTGTAGAATGGGTCGGTTCGACCGGGAAGGGGCCACGCTCTCACAGAATACCAGCGTAAAATAACAGTTTAATGCAGCTGTGTTTCGTATGGTGAGTGTAGAGAACCGGAGATATTTTAACTGGAAAAGAGGAATTCCATCTTTTCGTCACGGCTGACACGTACCTGTATTCTGATTCGCAAACGGGAATAGATGTAGATGTTTATGGTCCACAGCAAACACTTACCATCAGTTGGACTGTGTGCTCGCTTGTCACCCTTATCCTATAAAATAAAATAAAGAAAAACATACAAAACTTCCAAAAACTGTTATTTTGAATTCAGCATCCTTTATTTAGTCCCGTACACTTACTTTTTGCAGAAAATAAAGAGACGGCTATTCTACAAATTCATTAAAGTATAGCGGTGAAAGAAAAGGGAGAGCTCCCCCGCCGGGTAATTAATTATTTAGTATACTAAAAAATATGATATTTAAAAAATAACTGAAAGCAGTTCTGATGAACGACCTGAAATCGGACTAAATAATGAATGTTACGTCAATGTAATGGTTGAACAACTTAAATGGTTGTGCGTTATAAATATTAAGATAGGTATGCCTACTGCCTAGCTTCTATGACCTCTACGTAACCCGATAGTGGTAGTCAGTAGTAGTAGTAGTAGAGTGTTCATCACATCATATCACAGACAGATAGACAGACAACGTTTCCGAAAATTGTTGTTTTAGCCTCCGTGTTGATAGTATAGTATATATTCCAATTAAAATGGAATAAATCTAGGGAAGTAATGTGACAATATTTCATTAATATATTTTAATCGTAAATGATGGGTGTTTCAGGGAAATATGCGAGGTACAGCAAGTTTGAAGTCAAAATGAAGCTATGTAATATAAAGTCTTTTGAGTGCTGCAGAGATCTGTTTAGATTTTTTAATGAATATCTCCGCTCAGCTACATTCACAGCCGGATTTCCCACAGTGTCAAAATTGTTATGTATATTTACAAAATTAATATGTATATTTTATACCCCTTTACCTTTGTAAAAGGGTATTAAATATACATATTTAACGATGCCATAGTAAAAGTCAAAAGTTATGATACGACGTGCCCTATCCAGTGCTAATAAAACCCTTCTGTGGCAAGCGAAACTAAAACTAAAGGATACTTATAAATATATATGGTTCCAGGGCGGCAGAATTCTAGTTCGTAGGAATGATAACGACAAGCCCATGGTCATCCGAAACTCTAGTCACATTGACAAAATGGCGACGGAGAAGTATGTAAGTCGGTAGTAGATATTTTTACGCACTAGGCACCAATTCGGGCGTAACTGAATTTTATGATTTAGCAAATTTGTCTAATTTTAGTACCTATCTACCTAAAAATACTCCTCTTTTTAATATTGTACATATTAATATTAGATCTATTATCAAAAACTTTAGCTCGTTACTGCAATCAATAAATCAATCACCAATAGCAATAGACGTTATAATTCTAACTGAAGTAGGAATTTCGGTAAGAAGCAATATTTCTCAATTCTTTTGTATAGACGGTTATGAAATGTGCAGTGTGCTTCGTGAGCGGCGACGTGGTGGTGGTATTATTATGTACATTAAAAATTGCCACAGTTTCGAAGAAGTCAACAACTTAAAACTAAACCACTGCGAATCATTAATTGTAAATATCCAATCTTGCCACCACTACACGACTAACATTTGCGCATTATATCGACCACCTAATGAAAGCAAGCACCATTTTATTAATGAACTTAAAATACTATTATGTAATAATTGAATCAAACACTGTGACTTGTACCTAATCAGAGACATAAATATTGACCTAAAATCGAAGAATAACATACGAGATTGCTATTTAAGCTACGTGGCCGAGTGTGGTCTGACGAGAGCGATATCGGATTTTACAAGAATAGAGATTCGTAATGAAAAAATCACGCGGAGTTGTATTGACCATATATTCGCGAGATCGCGCACGTCAGACATCTACGCGGCTGCGTGTTCATTATGGTATTTATCCCTCAGAATTAAAAGTAGGAATAGTAAGACCCATCTACAAAAAGGGGTCGCACTGTGATTATGATAATTATAGGCCAATTACAATACTTCCTGTGATAGATAAAATAGTTGAAAAATACATATGTAATCAGATACAAAAATATTATATATCGAATGAAATCTTGTCCAGCACTCAATTTAGTTTTCAAAAAAATAAATCAACTACATCTTTACTATCAAAATTTACCGATGAAATTAACAATTATTTAGACAACAAGCAACACGTAATTCTTTTATTTATTGACTTCAGTAAGGCTTTCGATACACTTAAACGCGATTTATTAATAAAAAAACTAGATAATACGGGCGTTCGTGGAGGCCCAGAAGAGGCCTTCTCAGGTGGTGTGAAGATTACCTCAAAGGTAGAAACTACCGGGTGAGAATTGAAAATGAATACAGTCATGACATACCTGTCACTACAGGAACAGCCCAGGGATCGGTTATTGGTCCTTTACACTATCTGGCCTTTGTAAATGACATGGTGAACATGATTAAACATAGTTCAGTGTATCAATATGCAGACAATACTTGCCTAATAAAGACATTACATCATCATTCATCATCATCATTACAGCCCTTCACAAGTCCACTGCTGAACATAGGCCTCCCCCAAGGAATGCCACAAAGCACGGTCCTGAGCCACCTGCATCCATCGACTTCCTGCATGTCTTGCCAGGTCGTCACTCCATCTTGTGGGGGGACGCCCTACACTTCGCCTACCGGTACGAGGCTGCCACTCGAGAACCTTTCTTCCCCATCGGTTGTCGGTTCTTCGAGCTATATGGCCGGCTCACTGCCACTTCAGCTTACTAATCCGTTGGGCTATGTCGGTTACTCTGGTTCTACTGCGGATATCCTTATTCCTAAGTTTATCACGCAGAGAAACTCCGAGCATAGCCCTCTCCATAGCTCGCTGAGCGACCTTGAGCTTCCTCATACGGCCAGCAGTGAAGGACCACGTCTCAGTTCCGTAAGTCATCACTGGCAACACGCACTGGTTGTACAATTTTGTTTTAAGGTTTTGAGGTATTTCTGACGAGAAGATGTGTCGTAGCTTCCCGAACGCTGCCCAGCCGAGTTGAATCCGTCGGTTGACCTCTCGGTCGAAGTTGGACTTACCTAGTCGGACTATTTGTCCCAGGTAAACATACTCGTCAACAACTTCGAGCTTAGTGCTCCCAACAACTACCGGCATAAGTGTGACATGGACATTAAACATAATCTTTGTTTTGTCCATGTTCATCTTAAGACCTATCCGTTGGGAGACACTATTGAGGTCATTGAGCATAGTGCTTAGCTCCTCCAGCGATTCTGCCATGAGGACTATATCGTCGGCAAATCGAAGGTGAGTGATGTACTCGCCATTGATGTTAATTCCGTATCCTTTCCAGTCCAGAAGCTTGAAAACGTCTTCCAATGCAGCGGTGAAGAGTTTCGGGGATATAACGTCACCCTGTCTTACACCTCTCTGCAATTGGATAGGTTTCGTACTCTGGTTCTGTACTCGGATAGCCATCGTAGCTCTACTGTACAAACACTTCAGCACTTCGATATACCGACAGTCAACTTGGCACCGCTGAAGGGACTGCAGCACCGCCCAAATTTCGACGGAATCAAAGGCTTTCTCATAGTCCACATACGCCAGACATAGTGGCAAATTGTACTCTTCGGACTTCTGTACAATTTGCCGTAGGGTATGTATGTGGTCTATGGTGCTAAAGCCCTTTCGGAAACCGGCTTGTTCGGGAGGCTGGAAGTCGTCAAGTCTGCGCGCGAGACGATTCGTAATGACTCTCGAAAACAGCACGTAGACGCGGCTCAGAAGGGAAATCGGTCTGTAGTTCTTCAAGAGAGCGTTGTCACCTTTCTTGAAGAACAAGACCACCGCACTTCTGCTCCACGCCTCCGGTGTAATGCCACCATGGAGGACGGAATTAAAGAGCTTCTGAAGGACTTCAAGTACCGGTCTTCCACCCGCTTTCAGAAGCTCCGCTGTAATTCCATCCTCGCCTGGGGCCTTGCCGTTTTTAAGGTGCTGGAGAGCCATTCTAATCTCGCTCAGACTGACGTCCGGGATATCTTCGGAATAGTGTCGAATAAGACTCGCTCTTGGATCGTTACTCACACTTGCGTGTGGCTCCAACGATGACGTGTACAGCTGCCCATAGAACCTCTCAATCTCACTCAAAATCTCAGGTGCCCCGGAAACGATGCTGCCACATTCGGTCTTCAGCTTTGACAGTTGGCTCTTTCTGGCAGACAGATCTCTGGCAAAGACTTTGGAGCCTTGGTTTCGCTCGATCGCTTCTTCAATACGAGCTGTATTGAAGTTGCGTAAGTCTCGCCGCATGAATTTGGAGATCTGTCTGTTCAGTTGCCTATATGCTGTCAAATCTGTTGAAGAATGTAGCCTCATCTCCCGTCTAACAGCCATGAGATTAAGAGTGTGATCGGAGAGTTTTTGTGTTCTTCTGCGGTGGGTCTTGCAGAACTTAGCTCCGACCGCATGGACAGTTTCCACGAGCTTGTCATTCATATCGTCCACTTCATTGCAGTCTTCTAGGCACTGAAAACGGTTTTGTAACTCGAGCTGAAAGGTTTCGGGACTTTGGATTAGAGCACGAGGGGGACGGAGCGTTGACTTCATCAGACGAGACCTCTCCAACTTAACATTTAGGTTCAGTGTGCCTCTAACCATTCGGTGATCGCTGCCGGTTTTCTGAGACATCACTGAACAGTTGTCGTCTGGTCGTCATAATGAAGTCAATCTCATTTTTTGTCGAACCGTCGGGGCTCGACCAGGTCCACTTCCTGTGGGGCCGCTTCTTGAAGAAAGAGTTCATCATAAAGAGTCCCTCTTTCTCCATGAAGTCGGCCAGCTGCTGGCCCCTTGGGTTCCGTTGCCCTATTCCAAATTTCCCTACTTTCAGCTCACCGTTCTCTCTTGTGCCTAGTTTTGCATTGAAGTCTCCCATTAACACCGTATATTGGGTTTTGGAGGAATGCATGGCTCTAGAGATATCCTCATACATTTCCTCCACCTCCTCATCGGGGTGTGCCGAGGTTGGTGCGTAAACCTGTATCACCTTCAGCGAATACCGTTTGGTGATTCTGAGTATAAGGTACGCAACCCTCGTTGACACACTCCCGATATTTACAACGTTGTTAACGAGAGACTTGTGGACGATAAATCCGACACCTCCTTGGGACAGATGGTCGCCCTCCCGGTGATAGAACAAGTTGCCGGATTCGAGGATTACCGTGTCCTCCCCCTCTCTTCGGACTTCGGATAATCCTATAATATGCCAGCGCAACTTGTCTATCTCTTCTTCCAGCTCCACGATCTTCTCGTCAGTCCTCAGGGTGCGTGCGTTGTACGTTGCCAGGTCGAGTCTAAGGTGGCAACCGAACCTCCACCGGAGATTCTTAGCACCCCCTGCCCCGCCGTTACCATGGTCGCCACCGTAGCCAGGAATAGCGGGGCCGCCGGGGACTGGGGGCCGTTTATTATTGTCATTGCTCATGGGGGGTATATTGCCATAGTTGCCACGCTTGGCGAGCGGGTTGGCAACCGCAGTTTTTTTATTGTATTTATGCCGTTACCAGGAAGATGCTGCTGCCCATCTCCTGCTCGTTTCCCTTTGTCGCCTTTTACGACACCCACGGGAGGATATGGGGTAGTGGATATTCTTGACCGCCACTACACGGCATTACAAGACATTACAAGAGCACAAAAAATGTTACAACTCGATTTTACTAACCTATGTATGTGGTCACATGATGCGGGACTTGTATTAAATACAATGAAAACTAAAATTATACATGTACGTTCAACGCACTCTAATAAAAAAGAAAGATCAATAAAAATACTCGCACACAACCATGACTGCCTTCATAGATCGACGAAATTAAATATTAACTGTCATTGTACTTCTCTAGAACAAGTTAACAATTATAAATACCTAGGCCTGATTGTGGACGAAAGATTCCATTGGAGTAAACATGTTGAGTATGTATGTAACAAGCTACGGGTTATGCTAGCAAAGTTTGCAATACTAAAATATAAAATGCCATTTTCCATCCTTATGAATCTATATAACGCTCTTGCTGAGTCTATTATTTCATATGGCATTACGAGCTATGGAAAAACATTTAAAACTTACCTAAATAAAATACATAACCTACAAATGAGAATATTGAAAATAATTATACGAAGAAAGTAAAAATAAAATTATACAGTGAAAATAATATTCAAGGAATATTTAAATATTGTAAAGTCTTACCTGTACATACGAAATTTCAGATGCTAATACTAATAGAACAATTTCACAATAAAAAAGTGCAAGTTAAAATCCAAAATACATAACTACTATGGAAAACGTACAAATAGATATTTAATTCCTACTTTTATGAACCAAATCCCCCCTGCAATACTCTCAGATTTCAGTGAGGATAGCTACAAAAACAAATTCAAAAAATATTTTTATGAACTGCTACAACGGGAGTAGATTACATAAATGAAATATTATACATATAATTTACATATACCATATAATAGGCACATAAGTACATATGCACAGGTGTATATGCACATATCTTTCTCATATATTTAAATAATAAACATGTTTATTTGTTTATATTTTGGTGAGTGAATTGTATATCTATGTAAATGCTAAAATATTAATTAATAAGCAATGAAAAAGTTTAAATAATAATAAATTTAAAAAACAAAAACCATATCAACTCACACTTTTTGCAGCAACCTGCATAAAGCTTCTGCTAAATAATCCGAGCGCTCTCTAAGACCGATCTAATTGTCTCGCCCACACTCGTGGGCTCATCGAAACCGGTTCTCAGGTAATACGGCCCGGTCAGCGCGGTGATTTGCAATTAACGTTGGGTCGTAATTCATGACTTAAAACATGTATACAATTACCTACCAATTACTAGATATACCAATTACAAGTACTTATTTAATATTATTGTCAATGTTTGTAAGCAGCCATAGATTAGATGATTGTATTATTTATTACCTTGTATTATATTATGTGAGACTGTAACTTCCGGACAAACCTCACGGTTTTTGCAAGTTAAATAGATGTAACCCTTTTACCTATAAAAATGTTATAAATAAATGAAAAAAAAAGTATTTCGGCTTCACAGCCTACCGTAGAAATTTATAACTCTATTAGTAATTCCTCTAATGACACAAATTTTTCCCTTTTTTCGGAGCAAATTTACAATTATTGTCGTCATAATGTACCAGTGGCTAAAAGAATTTCTAGAGGTGCGAGGATGCAGCTTATTAAAGTATTGTCATGCACTATTCAAATTTGTTTCACTAATAGTAAAAAGAGTATGCAAAAATTATTTACTTTCGCGTATTCTTATTTTCATTTTAATAAAACAATAAATAAATCAATTACGTCTCAACTAAAAGAGACATCTTTTCATAATTTAGATTGGCCACTTACGCATTTATCTCGACCTCGTCCTAAATTTGATTTAAAATAAGTAATTGAGTCGAAAGTAATGGATGGTGACATATAAACTGCATCCCGTATTTTATTCTCAGACGACATCCTGGCTTCTTGTAATGTCGAAACTCTTGAAGGCCTTCATCAGAAGTATCCTTCGGTCAATCTTTCTCAAAGTTTACCCCTGCTTCTCAAGACTTTTATGCACCTTCACAAGTTTCTGAAAAAGACGCTTTAGAAGCAATTATGTCATTTTCGAATGGCACTGCTGGCGGCATTGGCAGAATTACGCCTCAACATCTTAAAGATCTTGTAAGCGCTTCTGCCGGTGACGCCGGCGGATTCTTAATGACATTACAAAATTATGTAACTTTATGCTTTCTGGAAATGTTAATCCAAATTTCTTTCCATTCTTATACGGGGCAAGATTATGTGCCTTCAAAAAAAAAAGGATAACGAAATCCATCCTATTGCCGTTGGTTCCACATTTCGACGCTTTACTTCAAAATTAGCTTGCAGGCATATAATTATTATAATATATATAATAATTTCTAACCTTAAGACAAAATTTAAGCCTACTCAACTAGGCTTTGACACTAGAGGTAGCTGTGAGGCAGCGGTACATTCAGTGCGTACATTTTTAACAAATTTGATGCGGGTGTTCTTGTGAAGGTTGACTTAATGAATGCTTTTAACTCTATCTATAGGGTAACCCTGCTGAAAGAAGTGATTTACAATACCCCCGGAAATTTATCATTACGATTGGCAACGTTACATTCAAAATACTAACTTGTTTTACGAAAACCATGTAATCGATTCTGCTGTCGGTGTTCAGCAGGGTGACCCACTAGGTCCAGCACTCTTCAGTCTGGGAATTGAACCCATTATTTCAAATTTGAAATCCAAGCTAAATATCTGGTACCTGGTAGTGGGAGGTAGAGCATATGACGTCCTCAGTGATCTTACTCATATTTTTTTGAAATTTTATAAATATTGATCTTGAACCAAATACCAATAAATATGAAATATAATTTTCCAATAATTTATCTAGTTCTAAGTGTCTCTTTAATTCCAAATTTCAATCATATTTCTCCAGGAATAAAAACTTTCAGTGCGGAATCGGTATACCTGCTAGATGCCCCGTTGTTTTTCGATAGTATTAAATCTGTTTTAAATAAAAATTTGAGCAGTTTTTAAACCACGTTGATAAATTGCATAAATTAAATCCCCACATTGCTCTTACTATTCTTAAATGTTGTCTACTTTTACCTAGATTTACATACTTACTCCGCTCGAGTCCAGTCTGGAGATGTTTGGATATTTTAAAAGATATTGATCTTAAAATAACTATAGAAAAAATTCTAAATTTAACTTTAAATCCCACATCCTGATCTCAAGCTACTTTACCTCTAAAATTGTTTGGTATTGGTGTGAGAAATCTTTCTAGCATTGCATTGCCTGCTTTCCTTGCTTCTGTGCGTAGTATCAGTGACTTATGTAACATAATTTTAAATAGTAAAGTAGACTTGTGCTTTGCTACGGAGGTAAGACAGACATGGCGAACGCTTTGTCTCGGCAAAAACGTTCCACTGGAAGTTAACCAACAAAAACAGTGGGATATTCCGTTGGTATAGAACGTGCAGAAAGATTTGTTCCATAATTTCCATAGTGACCTAGATCAGGAACGCCTTCTAGCTGTTTCAACTAAGGAATCTAGTCACTGGTTACGCGTTTTACCATCAAGTAATCCCCACGGACATTCATGTAAGAAGAGTGCTGGTAGGATTTCACGGCACGGTTCTTTGAACGATGTCATCCGAAGGGCTCTTGTCTCTACAAATGTAACCTCGGTTTTAGAGTCTTGTTGAATGTTTAGAGACTATGGCAAGAGGCCCGACGGTATGACATTGGTCACTTGGGAGAGAGGTAAAGCCCTAGTGTGGGATGCTACTTGCGGAGACACTTTGGCGGCCTCTCATCTCAGGGGTACCTCGTTTAGAACCGGGGCGGCATCAGAGACAGCTGAATTGAGTAAGTGGCGCAAGTATGGTCTCTGAAAGATGACTACATATTTATGCGTTTTGATGTAGAGACTAATCCGTGGGGTCCACGTGCGGTGAAGTTCCTAAAAGAACTCCATCCGCGACTGGTCGTTGCTGCTGGTGATAAGAGGGCTGGTTCTTTTCTCGCTCAAAGGCTAAGTATAGCCATTCAGCGGAGAAACGCAGTCAGCGTTCTTGGCACGATACCGCGGAAAGTAAGACTGTATGTTTTTTTTTATAGGATAAGGGTGACAAACGAGCACACAGTCCACCTGATGAAAAGTGGTTGCTGCGGCCCATAGACATCTACATCTTTCCTCGTTTGCGAATCAAAATGCAGATGCGTTGTCACCCGTGAGGACTAAGATGGAATGCCTTATTTCCAGTAAAAAGGGCCTCCGGCCACCTGCACTCACCAAGCGAAACGCAGAGGTAAACCTCTACTTCACGCTGGTATTCTGTGAGGTCGTGGTACCACCCCGGTTCGAGCCGGCCCATCTGTGCGACAGCAAAAGCTGTCGCGTGGCTCTACCACTTACAAAAGTTTATTAAGTTACTAGTTTTAGTTTTTTTTTATTATAGATTGTAATATTGTATATTATGTTATGTAATTTAAATTGCAAAACCATGAAATATATACAGAAGTCTTAGATTTTTATTGAAGGAATATATAAAATAAATAATAATGGAAGATTTGAATCTTGACATAAATTGATATAGGTACTTTATGTACAATATTTACAAATAATAAAGAATTATTATTTCCACTAATACTACAAAAGCAAATTCGTCGGAATTTTCCATATTTTGATAAATAACACACAACTTGACAAATAATAAATGAAAAAAATGATGAACGAACAAGAATTATTTTTGTTACAGATTACAGCTAAAGTTAACGTCCTTTTTTAATTTATTGGATTAACCATGTAGCGTCGTGTGGAGTGGGAGATGGGACAAATATTTTTACATCGTCAAATAACGAAAAAAAGCAACAAGTTAGTCTTTATATAATGCAACAACAGAAAATAATCTCATTCGTGTTCTTAGTTGCATTCGAGAAAACCTTAGAAAACAGTAAGTTATTGCAGTGTTTATTTTTTTTAATTACTTTGAATTAATTTTTTTAAATCTGTAATTATTGAGGAAAATGAAATAATATTTGTTACTTGAGTAAAAACTTTGAGTTTTAAAGTTTTATACCAGTTATTTATATATTTGGCATTTTTGACAAAGTAGGTACTAATTCCATTCCTATGTGCCAAGTGTGTTACTTGCCTATCATGTAGTAAAGGCTGACTAATGGGATATTATTGTGTTTGTGATTATTTAGGCCGTAAACCATGTATTTGCCGTCTAAGAATATCCACTACCCCACATCTTCCCGTGGTATCGTAAAAGGGTTCAACTATACCATCACTTAACCCCCCCCCTCCACCCCCTCTAAAATACAATTAATGAGTGGGGTCTATGTTTAGCAATAAACTTTTATATGCTGTAATGGTTGGACGGATTTTTAATTTAAGCTTCTTTGGTTTTAGATTTTATGCCAACATGCTATATATAGTTTGTATCTTTGTTATTTTTGGACTTTATTCATTGAAGGGATATTTAAGGTCTAGACATGAACCACCGCCTTTACCTAATGATCTCCCTATATTAGGACATGCACATCTATTAATTGGAGGTGGTTTACGTAAGTAATTTTTGATTTACCAAATTTTTTGTTAATATTATAAAGAAACGTGGTAGAGCCATGCTGCAGCTATATTAGTAGTATAGTTGTAGCATGAATGGGTCGGCTCGACCGGGGAAGGACCACACTCTAACAGAATACCAGCGTGAAATAGCTGCTGTGTTTCGTGTAGAAAACCAGAGACGCTTTTTACTGGAAACTGGGCATTCCATCTTAGCCCTCACAAGTGACACCCTATCCAAAAAAAAAAAACAAGCAAATCCTTAAATAAATTTAGTTCAGCCTCATGTACAAATGGAATAAAACAAGTTCATGGAAAGAAGGGTAGGGTAAGATAAGGTCGTTTTTATATCGGCACTAATATTATTCTCAATAATACTTACAACTCGATACTCATTACTTGCATAATATACATTTATACAAAATTTCAAACTAATCAGATTTCCTCTCAAACTTTCATTAATTTTTTCGCATCAGGCGCTGTCCGTTCCTATTCGCACGCACGTGTCTGTATTATACTGTGGCTTCGCTCGCTTTTAACAAAGCGTCGCTTCATTTGTTTAATTATCAAAATCTTAAAACCACGACCGTGAACTGTGTTAAATTTATGTATGTATCTGTGAAATACAAATCGACGTGCACCGCTGGAACCAAACCTGAGAAAGTACGAGACTAAATCCAACCTAATTCCGCAAATACAGTCAACAAATTTTTAAATAACATATTTTTCGCAGCACCTATCGTTTCATATGTATTCGTTACGGCTTAGTACTACAGTAGTACTTAGTAGTACGCTGAAGTACGGTTACAACTGAGTTTACTCGGCTACAAGAGCAGCTGATTGCGATATATTAAGATTAGGTGTATCGGATAATGGCTTTTACTATGACTTGCTTTTAAATAAACTAAGTAAAGTGTGAATGTCAGCGATAATAGGTTAATAACTTCTGATAAATTTGTCATCAACACAAAAGCACATTTATTTATAGAAGAAGGGTGTCGAATGAGCACACAGTCCACCTGATGGCAAGTATATAAATGCTGTGGTCCATCAGCATCTACATGTTTCCTCGATTGTTAATCAAAATGTAAATGCGTTGCTTGGGAATTAAGATGGAAATATTTTGTACACTTTCTATAAGAAATACAGCAGCATTAAGCTACTATTTTACGCTAGTATTCTGTGAGAGCATGGTCCTTCCTCGGCAGACTATTTACTCACTGCTAAGCCACTGCGCCACGGACGGACTGGATGTTCGTCCTCGTACAGTCTATGTTTGTAAACTGCCCCCATGATACAGGAGAAAATCCAAGTGTGGAGGTAACGTTTTTCTAAATAAGACAGAGAAAGAAAAAGTCAACCCATTCATGCTGCAATCAAGTAATGATAGTATTAGTAGGATAACGTGCGACTGTCCGTGTCCGTAGGAATATTCGCGGCTTTGGAGTGATCCGAGAAAAGGCAGCGGATATTTTTATTATTCATAAATATTCAATATAAATCGAATTAAATGCAAAATTAAGCTGCATTAGGAGAGGCTTAACAATTGCGTTGCAAACGAGTTTAACTGAAATACCTTCATTCTCTTATTACTGATTAATTACTACTTGCATTGCAAATTATTAAATAAAACGTCCCCGACGAACAGTGGCTAATACAATAGTGTCATCTTTAATTTGTAAAAATAAATGTTTGTTCGCATTTTATACGCTGCCATAACACAGAGTAAAGATTAAGGACCAGAGGGGAAGCTTCCTAAAAAAGTCGAAAATGTGAAAAATTTAAAGAAAAAAATTATAGAGTATAAAACAACATGTGCATTCATTGTTACTTAAGTTAATATAACACCATGTCTATTATTTGTAACTTGCATTGAAACTACCGACTACTAAACTAGCAAAATATACATAGTTTTATAGTATAGTGTCTTATGGCATAAGCAGTGGCAGCTCAGGGGTTAAGGGCTCGCTGTAAATAGGTGTTCTCAAAGAAGCTTCACATTGGATATTTCTATCAATATAATTTTCGTCAGATAACTTACCTATTCATGATTACAAAAAAATTGGTGGTGGTGGTAATGACTGTGATGGTGGTAGTGGGCACTATCGGTGGTGGTGATGTTGATAGTGTTGGTGGTAGTAATGCTGTGGTGGTGGTGGTTTCAGTAATGGTCCACTGTCCACCACCACCAATTATTCTATCAGCACCGCCACCACCACTGACATCATTACCAGCACGATCAGCACCACCGTCAACCAGCACCACTATCACCTGCACCACTTCCACTCCTCCACTGTCTGGCAACTGTTAGGCATTTATGCTTATACAGAACACAAATTATTGACCTATATAAATCTATAATGTCTTATTTTCTATTACACAATCTCTAAACTTAACTCTAATTGTAAAAATACTTAATAAGTTATTCATTGATTTATAAAGTTGCGAAATATCATTCGTCTTTATTTCAAGACATACAGCCCTTTCATTGATACTCTGACTGAGCCGGCGCAAACCAGTTTGTACCCCGACGGAGCGTCGGTGAACCTGTCGGTGAAAGTTCACGTACACATCGCTGCGCTATGTGTGGGTGTACCTGCAGCGAGCCGTTAGTATGTAACTTCCCCTCTGGCCGACCAGAAACCGATTTCTTTACTCATGTGGACATAATGCTCGCCAGATTGCGATAAAACTTTGTCAACTTATTGCTTGCACTTACGCGGAGGTTATAGGCGTAGTACCTGTAGTTAATTTACAGTACGAATAGGTGGCGCGCATATCATATTGACAAATATATTTGAAAGTTATTATATAACATTCTATTTCGTTGAATATATTATCAACAATATAACACTTCCAAATTTAAAACGATACTTTCACAATAATTTCTTCTGCGGCAGTGACGCGCCAGGTAGCTGCTAGTACATAATAAACGTTGTTAAGCAACTTATATGATGTATGGCATTTGAAAACAAAACCTAACGGTAAATAAAGTCATCATTAATAGTGCGTCCCGAGTCTTAATAAAATATAAAGATGCTACGAGTAAATATAAGCTAATCAGCAATGGAGTTTAAATGAGTGAGTTTGGTTCAAATATCGTGCAATGTTGAACGCTTAATTCCTTTGAATTAGTAGGTACTTCTTAGTTTTATTTTCGTTCACACATATATATATATATATATATATATATATATATATATATATATATATATATATATATATAAAAATGTTTTATAAAAATAATCATCGAATAAAAGTATCTGGATATGCCTTACGACACTAATAACTCTTTTTCGTAACTTTATCTTGTTTCTCACCAATTTTTTTTATAGGATAAGGGTGACAAACGAACACACAGTCCACCTGATGGTAAGTGGTTGCTGCGGCCCATAGACATCTACATCTATCCTCTATTATAAATCAAAATGTAGATGCGTTGTCACCCGTGAGGACTAATATGGAATGCCTAATTTCCAGTAAAAAGGGCCTCCGGCCACCTGCACTCACCAAGCGAAACGCAGAGGTAAACCTCTACTTTACGCTGGTATTCTGTGAGGTCGTGGTACCACCCCGGTTTGAGCCGGCCCATCCGTGCGACAGCAAAAGCTGCCGCGGGGCTCTACCACTGTTAATTAATTATTAACTACCACTGTTAATAATTAAAAAACTAAAAATTGAACCAATTATTAGCATCAATAATTGGTTCCGGGGTAAGTTTTTAAAACAAAGTGGTATAGAATCAAAAACTGAATCAAATTCAAAATCGATTTCGGGAGTAAGCCTGCAATTTTATAATATTTTTCCATTTTAGGTTTATGGGAAACTGTAAAAAAACTATCACATGAATGCTGTAAAGCTGGAGATGTTGCAACGCTCTCATTGGGTCCTATTAAATGTTATGGTAAGCATATTTCTATAGGGAAAGAAATCAATTCCAATATCAATAAAGCCAAACTTTTCATTGATTTATTAAGCATTGAGGTTTTTGAAAAATAATGATTCATTGTGTTCAATTCAATAAATGATCAAACGAACTTACCAAGTGAAGTTCGATCCTAATTATGCGAATATCTTAATTCTAGCGATTTATGTTAACTTATTGTAGCTCCACTTCCAAGCTGCCTTGCACGGTATTTAAAAGGAGAAAAAAAAATTAATAGCAACACTGTCAGACGCCACTCGCTCCTGCATATCCCGCGGTACTCGCTTCATTAGTTTAAAGAAATACAAATAGAAATGCTGCTGATTAATTCGTATTTATTTTACCATTTTTGGAAAATAGAAGAATTAGGTTTTATTTGTACGAATTTTAGGGAGGGCTTGTGTTAACCGATAGAGAAATCGCAGTATTAAAAGATAAATAAGGGAGGGCTCTCCTAAATCGTTAGAATGAAGCTGTTCGCATAATTAGGATCGAACTTCACTTGGTAAGTTTATTTGATCATTAATTACGCTTCACACATTACATCACATTCACATTAATAATTATGCATTATAATTATACGAGAATACTAATTTTCATCAATATTCATTTTGATACATTGTGTACATTCTGTTAATCATTTACAATCTAACTATCATTTGACAGTATTGATCTCCCAAGGGAGTTTTGATCAATTACGGTGTCTTTTTTATAGTATTTAGCAAAAACGCTAGAAGATTCATTACACCCAGCGGCCTTTCTAATTATATCGATATTCACACATAATCTATTGGCAGACGAAGTAGACGCATGATGAGTGGTGTGAGCATTAAATATTGATGTGTCAATGCCACTGTTAGATAACGTTGATTTTATCCAATGGCTTAATGTTTGAGAAGAAACCGCGAGGTGTGGTTTTTGAAACTGATAAATAGTGAATCTTGATTGTTAATCCGTACAGGGTTAGTCCTATTTCTGTATGTAATTAAACAAGATGCCGGACAGATTAATGGTTTAGTAGTGAAAGAAGGGATCTTTAACACTGTTTGATTTACGTTTAGTCTAAAAGTCTTAATTAAATCAGAAATCTTAATCACTATTTTTGACAATCAAAACATTGGCTATTTTTATTAGGAAAGAGTCTGAACTCTATGTGCCGTAACTTACGCCAATAATGTGACTATCTTCTTAGATAATATCTCCAGTGTCAATCCATCATTTGGCCAAAATTGTTCAAGATAATTCAAAACTATATTAGGGTCCCAAACCAAGTCATATTTAGGTGGTCGTAACCTGAATACTCCTTTCATAAATCTCTTAATTCTACCGTCTTCAAGACTGTTTGATTTTAAAAAATTTATTGCTGATTTGTGCAAGTTAATAGTACCGTACTTTATTCTCTGATAAAAATGCTCGCTAAGGCAATGTAAAATAACTAGAATAGATGCAGTCTTGTGACAGTAATTATTAACTTGACGGTACTTCATCCATGTTTTTAAACACCCATTATATTGCCTGCCATCATATCTGTGAGAGAAGATAGCATTATATCTACCGTTCTTGGGGAGAGGTGTCGTTCCCGCGATGTTTGGTGGACAACGTCACGGCAATCTGTCTGAGTGATCTGTACAGTTTGTGATGATTCCTGAAAATGAATTCCTGAAAGGGGATTTAAGCAGAGTTTTATTATGTTGAAAATAAATTGTCTCAAAAACTTTCAGTTTCTGTTGCAAAGGGAACCATGGCTGAGTTGGCCAATCAGGTATAACAACTATACCTTCGGCTGTGTCTTGAATAATCTTCTTAAGCATTCTTAGTACTAGACAAAATGGCGGAAAGGCATAAAAGTTTAGATTCTCCCAGGAAATACTAAAAGCACCGACAGCCCATGAATCTGGTTCTTATTTCCAGGATACAAAGTTTGAGCATTTTGCATTATTACGGCTTGCAAATATGTCAAAAGCCGGAATGCTAAAATTGTCAAATATTTCTTGGAATGCATAATCAGCAAGTTACCATTCAGTATCCATAAAAGTTTTTCTAGAGTTTTTCGGTGTCTAGATTTTCTTCCGTATAGGTATATGATGCAAATAAAAAGAGTTTCCTCCTTTCACACCATTGCCATTTTTGTCCTCAAGATGTGGATTTTGGACGCTACCCATTTTATTAATGCAAGCGATTGCAGTTGTATTGTCGATTCTAAGAAGAATCTCCATATCTCTGCAATCTCTGGCAAATACTTTTAAAGCAAAAAACGTTGCTTTAAGCTCTAGTAAATTTATGTGCAATGACCTTTCCTTCTCTTTCCAATAACCAAAAATTTTCTGATTTTTACAATATCCTCCCCAACCGGTAAAGATTTCTAGTTAATAAGCATGCAATTTAAAAGAAGCGTTAATGTTACTAATGATATTAACCCACCAAACCATGTCATCTTTTAAATTATCAGTCTGATCATAAGATGGATCATTCAACAGACACAAAAATTTAAAACGTTCGAACCCTTTTGTGTATAACCATGAATAGTCTATTGCTGTCGCTGGGCAGATTGATATTAACGTCCCCAGAAATTTTGCATACTCTCTTAAATTACAATATATAGTACTCATAAATTTGTTAAGGAGGTTATAATTTTTTTGTCTTTTATCGTCAGGTAATTTTAATAGCATACTAACTGAATCAAATATAAAACCTAAGAATTTGCATTGAGTTGAGGGTACTAAGCAACTTTTTTCATAATTAATTAACAGACCTAAATTTTCAAAAGCATTTTTTACAAATCATAATTTCTTATTGCATTCGGCATAAGAATTCCCAAACAATAGTAAATCATCTTAATAAATGACTGTAATTATATTGTTTAATCTAAAGCATTCAACCACAGGTTTTAATAATTTAGTAAGTGAATAAGGGGTTGTGAATAATCCAAAAGGTAAGCAATTAAATCCATAAACAACACCATTTAATTTAAATTTTAAATATTTTCTACGTAAATATTAAATAGGTATTAGGAAACATGTATATTTAAGATCAATAAATGCTATATAGCAATTTTGTGACATCATCATGCGAAGTTATCATTCCAGGTGTGCTCGAATGTTATGCTGTCGAACTTATTAATTATAAGACAATAGTTGTCTGTATATATAGAATACCAAATGTAAGCAATTTTGATGACGCTATGAACAAACTTGAAATTATTTTTCAATATATATCAAACATGCGCTTTAGGAATGTTATTATCGCCGGAGATTTTAATATTGATATACTTAAAAATAATAGTCAAACAATAGCATTTGAGTGTCTGCTATTAAGTTTTAACCTAAAATTAGGATTGAAACAGCCGACACGTATTGCCAGCATGTCATGCATCGACAACTTTGCGTACAACTCTGATAAGCAGTGTAAGTCTAAAGCGTCTCCCACACACAAGCGGCTTCCGGTGGCGGCTAACCGCGAGCCGCGGCTCCAGCCGCTGCATCAACACACCACTGCGGCCGAAGTGGCGGCCTGAAGAGTCATTCGCTGTGGTGTCTGTGCTACGATCGGACGTCAGTAAACATGGCAAACTGGGACAAAGTCTTATGAATGTGATCTATGGTTCTAAAGCCTTTTCGGAAACCGACTTGTTCTGGAGGCTTAAAGCTGAAGCTGAACTTCTTGCGAGACGATTCGTAATAAGAATCGAAAATAGGCAGCTACAGCGGCTGAGAAGGGAATTCGGTCTGAAGTTCTTCAATAGCAAATTTTCTTGATCTAAAATATCGCACGTTAGCTACAAGCCTCCAGTGGAGCAGCACCATTGATAACGAAACTGAACAAGATCAACGGACTTCTATGTACCGATTTTTCGCCCACTTTCAGAAACTCTGCTGTGATTCCACCGAATAAAACATTTCATCATCATCATCATCATTACAGCACTTCACAAGTCCACTGCTGAACATAGGCCTCCTCCAAAGAATCCCACAAAGCACGGTCCTGAGCCACCTGCATCCATCGACTTCCTGCATGTCTTACCAGGTCGTCACTCCATCTCGTGGGGGGACGCCCTACACTTCGCCTACCGGTACGAGGCTGCCACTCGATAACCTTTCTTCCCCATCGGTTGTCGGTTCTTCGAGCTATATGGCCGGCCCACTGCTACTTCAGCTTAGTAATCCGTTGGGCTATGTCGGTTACTCTGGTTCTACTGCGGATATCCTTATTCCTAAGTTTATCACGCAGAGAAACTCCGAGCATAGCCCTCTCCATAGCTCTCTGAGCGACCTAGAGCTTCCTCATACGGCCAGCAGTGAAGGACCACGTCTCAGTTCCGTAAGTCATCACTGGCAACACGCACTGGTTATACAATATCGTTTTAAGGTTTTGAGGTATATCTGACGAGAAGATGTGTCGTAGCTTCCCAAACGCTGCCCAGCCGAGTTGAATCCGTCGATTGACCTCTCAGTCGAAGTTGGACTTACCTAGTCGGACTATTTGTCCCAGGTAAACATACTTGTCAACAACTTCGAGCTTAGTGCTCCCAACAACTACCGGCATAGGTGTGACATGGACATTTAACATAATCTTTGTTTTGTCCATGTTCATCTTAAGACCTATCCGTTGGGAGACACTATTGAGGTCATTGAGCATAGTGCTTAGTTCCTCCAGCGATTCTGCCATAAGGACTATATTGTCGGCAAATCGAAGGTGAGTGATGTACTCGCCATTAATGTTAATATCGTATCCTTTCCAGTCCAGAAGTTTGAAAACGTCTTCCAATGCAGCGGTGAAGAGTTTCGGGGATATATCCCTGAAACTCTTCACTGCATAAGACGTCTTTCAGACGTGTAAAACAGGGTGATGTTATAACATCACCCTGTCTTACACGTCTCTGCAATTGGATAGGTTTCGTACTCTGGTTCTGTACTCGGATAGCCATAGTAGCTCGACTGTACAAACACTTCAGCACTTTGCTATACCGACAGTCAACTTGGCACCGCTGAAGGGACTGCAGCACCGCCCAAATTTCGACAGAATCAAAGGCTTTCTCATAGTCCACATACGCCAGACATAGTGGTAAATTGTACTCTTCGGACTTCTGTACAATTTGCCGTAGGGTATGTATGTGGTCTATGGTGCTAAAACCCTTTTGGAAACCGGCTTGTTCGGGAGGCTGGAAGTCGTCAATTCTGCGCGCGAGACGATTCGTAATGAATCTCGAAAACAGCACGTAGACGCGGCTCAGAAGGGAAATCGGTCTGTAGTACTTCAAGAGAGCGTTGTCACATTTCTTGAAGAACAAGACCACCGCACTTCTGCTCCACGCCTCCAGTGTAATGCCACCATGGAGGACGGAATTAAAGAGCTTCTGAAGGACTTCAAGTACCGGTCTTCCACCCGCTTTCAGAAGCTTCGCTGTAATCCCATCCTCGCCTGGGGCCTTGCCTTTTTTAAGGTGCTGGAGAGCCATTCTAATCTCGCTTAGACTGACGTCCGGGATATCTTCGGAATAGTGTCGGATAAGTCTCGCTCTTGGATCGTTACTCACACTTGCGTGTGGCTCCAACGATGACGTGTACAGCTGCCCATAGAACTTCTCGATCTCACTCAAAATCTCAGGTGCCCCGGAAACGATGCTGCCACGATCGGTCTTCAGCTTTGACAGTTGGCTTTTTCTGGCAGACAGATCTCTGGCGAAGACTCTGGAGCCTTGGTTCCGCTCGATCGCTTCTTCAATACGAGCTGTATTGAAGTTTCGTAAGTCCCGCCGCATGCATTTGGAGATCTGTCTGTTCAGTTGCCTGTATGCTGTCAAATCTGTTGAAGAATGTAGCCTCATCTCCCGTCTAACAGCCGTGAGATTAAGAGTGTGATCGGAGAGTTTTTGTGTTCTTCTGCGGCGGGATTTGCAGAACTTAGCTCCGACCGCATAACCAGTTTCCACGAGCTTGTCATTTATATCGCCCACTTCATTGCAGTCTTCTAGTCACTGAAAACGGTGTTGTAATTTGAGCTGAAAGGTTTCGGGACTTTGGATTAGAGCACGAGGGGGACGGAGCGTTGACTTCATCAGACGAGACCTCTCCAACTTAACATTTAGGTTCAGTGTGCCTCTCACCATTCGGTGATCGCTGCCGGTTTAGGTCGGAAAGGTGTATAGAAATAAAGTTACTCACTAAAAGTTATAAGTGATATATTCACAAACACACACGACACTAACGAAGTTTAAAGCTCACAGTACAGAAGGAAGGAAGCGTTGAAGAATGAAGATGAATACAATTATGAAAGTTCAAGTAGTTATGTAAAACAATAAACATAAAGTAAGCAGCGCGTAAATAGCAACAGTAGCGAGAGAAGGCGTAAAGCAAAGAGCGACATGCGCTTCGCGTCGAGAGTAGGTTCCGACTGCCGGGCGCGTCGTTGATCGTGGCCACTGCGCCGGAGTTTATCGCGCCATCACTACATCATCGCTATGAACAAAAGATTCAGATTTTTTGCTCGACGATACGATTGCCACGACGAACTGGTTATGTGCGTGGTGTTCCGTATATTATTATGAATGTGTAAAGTAGTGTACGTGTGTTAATATATATGGCACGTATATTAATAAATAATATATATTAAATAAATGATCTGTTAATAGTATTATTAAATAAATGACATGTAAATAAATAAATAAATAGGTGCCTACACCGGTTTTCACCCTCGCGATCACTGAGACATCACTGAACAGTTGTCGTCTGGTCGTCATAATGAAGTCAATCTCATTTTTTGTCGAACCGTCGGGGCTCGACCAGGTCCACTTCCTGTGGGGCCGCTTCTCGAAGAAAGAGTTCATCATAAAGAGTCCCTCTTTCTCCATGAAGTCGGCCAGCTGCTGGCCCCTTGGGTTCCGTTGCCCTATGCCACATTTCCCTACTTTCAGCTCACCGTTCTCTCTTGTGCCTAGTTTTGCATTCAAGTCTCTCATTAAGACCGTATATTGAGTTTTGGAGGAATGCATGGCTCTAGAGATATCCTCATACATTTCCTCCACCTCCTCATCGGGGTGTGCCGAGGTTGGTGCGTAAACCTGTATGACCTTCAGCGAATACCGTTTGGTGATTCTGAGTATAAGGTTCGCAACCCTCGTCGACACACTCCCGATATTTACAATGTTGTTAACGAGAGACTTGTGGACGATAAATCCGACACCTCCTTGGGACAGATGGTCGCCCTCCCGGTGATAGAGCAAGTTGCCGGATTCGAGGATTACCGTGTCCTCCCCCTCTCTTCGGACTTCGGATAATCCTATAATATGCCAGTGCAACTTGTCTATCGCTTCTTCCAGCTCCCCGATTTTCTCGTCAGTCCTCAGGGTGCGTGCGTTGTACGTTGCAAGGTCGAGTCGTCGTAGGTGGCAACCGAACCTCCACCGGAGATTCTTAGCACCCCCTGCCCCGCCGTTACCATAGTCGCTACCGTAGCCAGGAATAGCGGGGTCGCCGGAGACTGGGGCCCGTCTCTTTGTTACTCTCGTCATTGGGGGGTATTTGCCATAGTTGCCACGCTTGGCGAGCGGGTTGGCAACCGCAGTTTTTTTATTGTAATTTTGGCTATTATCAGGAAGATGCTGCTGCCCATCTCCCGCCTATTTCCCTTTGTCGCCTTTTACGACACCCACGGGAGGATATGGGGTAGTGGATATTCTTGACCGCCACTACACGGTACATTTCATAATAATAATGTTAAAACATTTCACAATACTTGAATTTGTTTAGATATCTCTAACATTCTGGTTTCCCAACAATATTTTCCTTTACCGTAAAACACATAACAATAACTTATGATAAATGTAAACACCAGTAAATTTTTTAATATTTCTTTTTATCGTTGTGCCAGTATTAACAGATCCAGACGATTTTAAGACTGTTGCGAACTCGTGTTTAGAGAAGGGCTTTTTATATGATTTTGCTAAACCGTGGCTAGGGGAGGGCTTGCTGACTGCACCGCGTAAGTAGAACTTGTATGTTTATTTTATGTATTTAAAACAAAAATTAAGTTTTATTTTATGATCATATTCAGTTACAAAATGGAAAACCCACCGAAAATTACTAAATACGGCATTTAATCAGCAAATTTTAGATGGATTTATAGATGTATTTAATAGACAATCGAAGCATTTACTTGAACAATTGGCTATGGAAGAAGGAAAAGGACCTTTTGATCATAAAAGGTATATAATGCGAAACTCTTTGGAGACAATATACCGTATGTACCTTTATAAATTATTTTATATGTAAGTAAGAATAGAAAATTTTAACAGTGGTAGAGCCACGCGGTAGCTTTTGCTGTAGCACGGATTGGCCGGCTCGAACCGGGGTGGTACCACGACCTCACAATACCAGCGTGAAGTAGAGGTTTACTTCTGCGTTACCCTTGGTGAGTGCAGGTGGCCGGAGGCCTTTTTTACTGGAAATGAGGCATTCCATCTTAGTCCTCACGGGTGATAACGCATCTGCATTTTGATTCGCAAACGAGGATAGATGTAGATGTCTATGGGCCGCAGCAACCACTTACCATCAGGTGGACTGTGTGCTCGTTTGTCACCCTTATCCTATAAAAAAAATCAAGTACACGGTCCTCGGTAACCGTTGGGTAACGGATATTGTAGCTCAAATGTAATAATTGCCTCAGGCAACAACGGAATCCTTGGCATTGATATATCATGTGATGTGCAGTTTCGTAATCCCTTGAAGATGAAAGCTAAACTGGCTTCTAAAAAGCTTGTCTGCTCAGCAGAACGGTACAGTATTTCACGCCGGCACTTCGCTTGCAACTTTACAAAGCACAAATTCGGCCTCTCATCTCTGGGTAGGGGCACGCCAGTGTCTGCTCCTTCCACTTGACCGCATCTAGCTTGCAACTGGCAAGGCTCAGATTCGGCCTGAGTCGTCCGTTAGCTTCACTGACAAAGCCACGGCCTCAAAACTACGATAACTTTTCAAAGTATCCTCTTAAGCGTGTTAAAAACGTACTTAACCATCCAAATTCAATTGTGTGGGTTGTAAGGTTAAACAGGCGGGTTGATGAGCGCCAAGCCTAATCCACCGTACTGGTAAGTCTGCTTACCAGCCTGTCAGATAATTGGTGCAAGTTTGGAGAACTTGTTACCATATACTTAACTATTAATTCATCTGTGTTTATACACCTTTATGGATTTTTAGCATAAATTAGTACAATCACATTTATACAATAAAAGATGTTAATGATTGTTTTAGTGACAGCAACGGGTCTAGATTTAAGAGCTGAGAAAACACTCAACGCAAAGTATGTGACCGTAACGGATAGAGTTCTCAGAAGTGTGGTTCACAGAATTCAAAATATATGGTATTTCGAAGATTTTATTTGGAATATGAGCAGTACAAAAAAGCAACAAGATAAAGATATTGAGTTCTTACACGGCGTGTCAAACATGGTATATTTCTAATTCGTACTGTTATTTATGTTTATGTTTATGTTAGTCTTCAGGGCTGGCAATACATCCGTAGCTTTCTTTATTTGAATTTAGTAATATGGTGTTCAATTAGTTCTTCAATCATTCAATGTAAATAAAGGTATCATAATAATCAAAACTGAAAAAAATTTAAACCGAAAACTGCGACACCAGGTTTTAAGACCTTGGGTATCGAAGAAGCCCCCGAAAGGAAAAGCTATTGTATGGAATTTTTTATATTACATTTTTGTTTTTTAATCGATTTATAGTTTATTTTAAAGCTTTTTCACCTTTTGAATGTACAAATAAATAAATTCGTTTGGAAAACCTAAAAGTGCAAAGGAATAAAACAATGAATAGGTGGGTGATAGCTGATGCAATATAACTATGTAGTACTAAACGGTTACAGGTCTGATAACTATGTATCCAGTTCTGGCGTTCCACAAGGTTCTCACCTGGGGCCGTGGCTATTTAACGTGTTCATTAATGACTTGGATCAACAAATAAGAAATAGTAAGGTCCTATTATTTGCATATGACTTAAAGATAGCTAGAGTGATTAATTGTTCTAATGATTCACAACTTTTACAAGATGATATTGATGGTCTAGTAAATTGGTGTAGCATTAATAATATGCAGCTGAATCGAACTAAATGTTATCAAATCTCTTTCACACGTAAACTATCTCCATTTAAAATGAAATATAAAATAAATAATGAAGAATTACAGGTTGTCGATCTTGTTAAGGATTCGGGCATTTTTTTGGATTCTAAACTGACTTTTATTCCACAAATGGACCGCATGATAGAGAAAGCTTTAAGGACTGTAGGCTTCATATTAAGAAACAGTAAAACCTTTAAGAACATCACAACTAAAAAAATATTATTGAATACCTATGTCCGCAGCAAAATAGAATATGGGAGCGTAATATGGTCACTACAATACAAAGTCCATCAATTACGTATAGAAAGGATACAAAAACGGTTTTTGAGGAATCTAGCTTATTGTAGTAACATAAATGACAAAAACTTGCCGGATACAATGAGAAGTTAAAATTCTTCGGCGTTGACAGCTTGTCAAACCGAAGAAAGTATCTGGACATGGTAATGTTTTATAAAATAGTGCGCGGAACTACGGACAGCGCTGAGCTATTGCGAAAATAAAATTTAAAGTACCAAGGCGTTTTCCGCGTAAATCTGTACCTTTGTTTTATCCACTTCCTTCTAAATCTAATCTAGGTCATAACAATAGTTTAGTTAGAATGTCACGCTTGCTGAATTTGATGTCGAATTCTGTGGACATTTTTAGCAATTCTTTGTTCTCTTTTAAAAAATAGTGCTACAGAACTTAAAAGATAATATTTAAGAGTTCTATATGTATTAATTTTGTTATTTGGTTTAATTGATTATTGTGTTTTTCCCCTGTATTGTTTTAAGGTGTCTCAGTTTATTAGTTTATATCTTTTAAATATTTTTAGTATTTTTTGGTTTTTGATTTATTTTAAGGTTTTGTTTCTAATATTTTGTAATTTATGTTATCAAATGTTACTCTTCTTGTGAAGCATGTTGTGGCTGCCTTTAATAGGTTTTACATTTAAAAATTAAGCTTATATATTATGTTTTGTGAACATGTATTATTGTAATTACCTCTGGCTGTCCTTAAAAAAATAAATAAATCTAAACATACAACATATAATATCAATACATGCGATTTTTGAATAATAAATGCAAAAAAAAACATATAATGAACTAATACATGAAATAATATAAATTACTAATTTAAAATAAAAGATAAAGAAATACATATAATATATACAAATACATACATATACTGGGTGGTGCTTAGGTTATCACGTTAAATAGCACAGCAGTTAATACAAGTTAATATATGTCTGTTAAAATAATAAAATAAACAATAATAAAAAATGCATTTTTCAAACTTAATAAATGGCGTAAAAAATTACACGAAATAAATCATCCTTCATAATATTATTTTCTGACCTGAAGTGACCTCTAAAAGCGGCAACGGCGCGGGCGCGGTGCGGCGTTCAGTGCCCACGCGACATCGACATACGTAATTACAATACCTACACTTGCTCATACATAAGTAATTAGGCACGCGTAGGGCGATGTTATCAACAAATCACAAATTTCATGGTATTGTTTTTATCCTAATAATAACTTTAATCTTAAAATCACTCAAGTTTAATAATCAAAACAAATCAAATTTCACACACATGTGTGGTATTATACCTCTCTCGGTATGTTCGTAATACCAGGGCCGCGTTTTGGTGACATTCTTCGTAAATCAAAATCATGTCGGTGTATTCCAACGACGTGAAATTGATACGAGACAGACGTCTTAAAACTTAAAAAAATTTATACGTTATAAAAATAAAAGCATCGAATTGTGCACGGGCTCTCACACCACTAAGTTATTAAATATGATTATCTAGCGTATTATTAACATGTCCTATCACAAATAAACAAATACAATACAGTAAAAGAAAGCGTCCAATTTCGCACAAGGTGTCAAACCACCTTCTTGTCACAATTATTATTATTGTATTAACGTGTCCTATCACAAACAAATTAAGAAACTTATCGAAATTCCACAAAACCAAAAAAACAACAATTAAAACTCAAAGGACGAGTACGCGAAAAACGAAAATTAGGTCAAGCGACTCATGAACCATCCCCAAGGATGCTTATACTAAATTACCTTCTTTGATACTTTATCGTTGCACGCGCCAGAGAAATATGAATTTTGCCAACAAGAACCCTCCCGACACCCCGTCCCATTCTTGTCACTTCGCGCATAGAGAATTATGCCTTAAGTCGTCCATTTTAAGTACATTTTTCGCTTGTATTTGTTTTCACCCGCAGCGCACGGTGCCTTTGTTTTTAATTTCGCGCATAAGAATTATGCCTTAAACTGTTAGCCGTATGTACATTTTTTGCTTGATATTTTACTTTATTTGCGTACTTCGGATTGGCAACATTTGAACTGGGTATCTTCGCCTTCACGGACCATTGGTTTTTGACCTTCTAGTATTCATCAGGTGATATCTGTATGCATTTACATGCTGTTGTTTAATATTAAAACGAAAAAATTCTAACGCGACTAGAATGTTAATTGTTATATATATTTTTAGTTGTGTATGCTTAAAGAACTTTGTGTAGGATACGTTTTTTCACTTAACGTAATAACTTCATCGTCACTCTATATATAAATATACTAGCTGACCCGGCAGACGTTGTTCTGCCCTTTCCGACGACGATTTGCTTTCCTAAAATAAACTCCTGAGATTAACAATAAAAAAACTGAGGGTCACTTATCGGGATAAAAACTATCCAATCTCTCAAGTTGGTCAAAACTGCACACAGTGTGTAAAATTTCATTGAAATCAGTTCAGTAGTTTAGTAGTTCATCGCGGACAAACAACGTGACACGTAATTTTTATATATAAAGATAAACAAACTTACATATCTGCCCAAAAATACATATATAAATTACAAAATTCCTCAAACAATATAAAGCTGATAAGACAAGAAGAATCCAAAAATGCTCCGTTTTAATTCTTCATCTCAAGACTTTTAGACAGGAAATGAAGCTGTTTTAGCAGATATGACAGCATACAGGCAGCTAAACAGACAGATCTCCAAATGCATACGGTGACACTTACGCAAGTTCAATACAGCTCGTATTGAAGAAACTCCAAAGTCTTTGACAAAGATCTGCTCTGCCGAAAAGAGCCAACTGTCAAATTTGAAGACTGAATCGAGTGGCATCATATTCGGAACACCTGAGATTTTGAGTGAGATTGAGAGGTTATACGGATAGCAGTACACGTCATCATGGGAGCCACACGCAAGTGTAAGTAACGACACAACAGCAAATCTCATCCGACATTATTCTGATGATATGCCGGACGTCAGTTTGAGCGAGATTAGAATGGCTATCCGGCACTGTAAAATGGATATGCCTCGGATGAGGATGGATTTACAGCAGAGCTGAAAACCAGTACTTAAAGTCTTTCAGAAGCTTTTCAATTCCGTTATCTATGCTAGCACTACTCCGCAGGCGTGGAGCAGAATTAAAATCTTCCAGTTTTCCGAACAAACTGGTTTCCGAAAAGACTTAAGTACCATAGACCACAAATGGTATGTCACATACATAACCTTTAGGAAGTTGTACAGAAGACCTAAAAGTGTAATCCATTACTTATTTTACGTATCTGGACAATAATAAAGCAATTGATTCCATCGAAATTTGAACAGTGCTACATTCCCATCAGCGGTGCCACATTGTGATGTGAGAAGAAAGATGTACGAATGGAATCAATGAATGCAGGTGGCTCAGAACCGTGTATGTTTAATTGCTTAGCAGAGGCCAACACTCTACAGACTTCCTGTTTCCCGAATAAACCGGTTTCCCAAAAGGATAATTTTTATAGACCACAAATGGCATGTCGCATACATAACCTTCGGGAAATTGTACAGAATACCGAAAAGTATAATCCATTACTTTTTCTTGTGTATCTGGACAATAAAAAAGCATTTGCTTTCATCGAAATTTGGGCGGTGCTACATTTTTTACTATATATATATATATATATATATATATATATATATATATATATATATATATATATATATATATATATATAAATATATATCTATTATATTTTATACTAGTAATGCTAATAAACATTACTAATATTCCCTTTAACCACTTCTGGTAAGCTTAAAATGCTTGTGTTAGAAATGGTTCACGACAGTAGTTGAATAGTGCGAAGTGCGAACCCACGACCTTTCGAGTTCGTGGTCCGCGCCTGGCCATTAGACTACTGACGCTTCCATTCCCATAAACGGTGCCACTTTGTGATATGCTGAAATGTTTATACATTAGGGTTACTATGGCTATTTCAGTCCAGAACTAGAGTACAAAGTGTATTCAACTGCAGAAAGGTGTAAGATAGTGTAACAATATGTACCAAAAACTGTATTGCTGTATTAGATGTTTTCAAGCTGCTATATTGAAAAGGTGGTATCAATATGAATGGCGAGTACATCACTTACCTTCAATTTGTTGACCATGTATGTAGTCATTATTACACAGAAGCCATTGTGCGGCCGCCACTAGTAGGTTTAACCCATGGCTGCATGTGTGTACGAAAGCATACACTGCATAGGTGAAGGTGTGAGTCCGACATAACATGGTCGGTTAAAATGATTTCTATTTCCTCGAATTTTTCAGATCGTAAAGCAACGTAAGCAGTATCATTCGAGTCCAATTAAGAACTCAGGTTGGTTAAACACCAAAAAGTACATTTCATTTAGCTTATTATTTTATTTTTTAATATATTTTCGTCTTACAGGTAAAAATCTTAAATCATTTAGCGATCTGTTATTCGATCTGGAAGGTTCGAATGGCGAAAGCGCTTTCTCAGAACAAGACGTTATAGATCACGTTAATACCTTGATTGTGGCTGGTTACGACACTATTGCAACAAATCTTGTAATTACACTTCTTTTAATCGGCTCAATCTACAATGAGTAAGTATAAGATAGTTTCACACAGATTTAAAAGTTTACAATTTAACAAAAATCTCTAGACAAATGGCTCGAGTCCCTAAAATACGTCACATTATATCACCAATTACTTCTCTAGTTTCTAGTCTCTTTTCTAATCTCTAGCTTCCTTTTTCTCTTAAAAAAATTTAATTATAAATAATACTCGCAAAAAATAATCAACTAGTTCATATACAAATTAATTAGCCAGTGTATGACAGAGGGAAGTTATATCCCCTAAACGTTACCGCTGTATTGGTAGATGTTTTCAAGCTACTACATTGAAAAGGATACGGTATCAAGATCAATGGCGAGTACACCATTTACCTTTAGTTTGCCGGCGATGTAATGATTATTGCAGGATCAGCTCAGCTCCATGCTCAATGACCGCAATAGTTTCTCCCAATGAACATGGAAAAACAAAGATTATGTAAAATGATCATGGCACACCTTTGCCAATAACTTAACCTAACACTAAAACCTAGTGTTAGGGAAGAGTGTACAACCTGTGCGTGTTGTCAATAATGTCATATGAAACTGAAACGTAGTCCTTTACTGCTAGTCGTATGAGAAGCTCAAGGTCGCTCAGCGAGTTATGTAGAAGTTTCTAATAGACTTCGTAATGAGGATATCCGCAGTAGAACTAGAGCAACCGACATAGCCCATCGGATCAATATGTTGAAGTGGGAATAGGCCAGACATAACTTGAAGAATCGACAACCGATAGGGGAGAAAGGTTTTCGAGTGGCGTCGATGGATGCAGGTGGTTCAGGACCGTGTTTATATCATTGCTTAGGGGAGGCCTATGTTCTGCAATGAACTTGAGTAATGGTGATGATGAAGAGATATTTTTTATAGAAGAGGGGGTAAGCGAGCATGTGGCTCACCTCATGGTAAGGGACTACCGCCACGCATGAACAACTGCAACACCAGGGGAATTGCAGATGCGTTGCCGGCCTATTAAGAAGGAGTAGGTTCTTTTCGTGAAGTTCCCTAAGTCGTATTGGTCCGGAAAAATCGCTGGTGGTAATCGATTCCACTAGGAAGTATGTACAAAGCATGTATAGGTATGTAATTTTTATTGAAGCGGAGCATATTGTAGCCCCCTTATCCCTGACTTCAATGTAATTTTTTGTTTCTATCACTTTTGCAACTAATTGCCAGATTTTAAATTATTATCTTCGCTAAGTATTAATTTAGCGTAGATTATCTGCGATGTGTAAAAGGTGCATAGATTAATTTTGAGTTTAGCCTTCTTCAGCAAAACAAAGCGGACATAGCTTTTATATCTCTGACCCTGATGTAATTAGTTTATTGTTATCTTTTTGTAAAACTAATTGTCTTATTTTGCTGAAATTTAGCGCAGATAATTTGCTTAGTGTGAACAGTGCATACATTTATTTTAGAGCTATCTTTATTGATCCAAATATCGAGATACTCGTATTCATAGTCACAAATATGTATGTTAAAAATACCCAAGCGTCACCTAATGATAGTACCTAATATTGACATAACACGTGGTAGAGCCACGCGGCAGCTTTTGCTGTCGCACGGATGGGCCGGCTCGAACCGGTGTGGTACCACGACCTCACAGAATACCAGCGTGAAGTAGAGGTTTACCTCTGCGTTTCGCTTGGTGATTGCAGGTGGCCGGAGGCCCTTTTTACTGGAAATGAGGCATTCGATCTTAGTCCTCACGGGTGACAACGCATCTGCATTTTGATTCGCAAACGAGGATAGATGTAGATGTCTATGGGCCGCAGCAACCACTTACCATCAGGTGGACTGTGTGCTTGTTTATCACCCTTATCCTATAAAAAAAAAATTAAGACTTGTGTATTGACTATCTGAAACAATATGAGCAACGGTAATATTTTAAAATTATAATTTCATATTGTTACATCTGTTTATTTATTTATTCGTTCCGTTCTGTAATTTGGTTAATGTTGTTTATCCCTTCCTTTTAAAATTTTAAGATAAACTTACGTCGAATATTTTGTGCGCAACTGGACATTCTAAGTTTTATTACTAAGTTTTCAATAAAATATAAAAATCATCTTTAAAATTCTATTTTTACACTTTATGAGACGCGATAGACACCTCTACGCTATTGACGAATAATTTTCCAGTAGTGTTCGAAAATAAAAACATCTTTTGGGAATTAAATAATAATGTCTTATGTAATCAAATTTTTTCGTCTTTTTATGTAGAAAATATCGTAAATGTAATCAGTAAGTACGCATGCGATGTTGTGATTGATATGTGACGCTGCTGGAAGCGACTCCTGAAAGATTTGCACTGGGACACCACAGACTGTTAATATTAAACTCATGCGTTATGATTTTTGAGTTTTTTTTTATAGGATAGGGTGACAAACGAGCACACAGCCCACCTGATGGTAAGTGGTTGCTGTGACCCATGAACCTGTGAGTACTAAGATGGAATGCCTCTTTTTCAGTAAAAAGGGTCTCCGGTTCTCTGCACTTACTATACGAAACACAACAGTGTTAAGCTGCTATTTTTACGCTGGTAGTCTGTGAGAGTGTGGTCCTTCCCCGGTCGAGCCGACCCATTCGTGCTACATCTATACTATTAATATAGTTGTAGCATGGCTCTACCACGTATAAAAGTTTCTTATCTTTTTATAACTTTATTTTATACATTTCAAGTTTGAAAAGTAACACAAAGTTTTTATTTATATAAAGGCTTGAAGATGTATTTGGACAATCCGACAGGGATGTTGAAAAGCAAGACTTACCACGGCTTACTTACTTGGAGGCGGTTATAAAGGAATCTTTGAGGCTATACCCAATTGGTCCTATAATAACCCGACTTATCGACAAGGATTTAAAACTAAGTAGGTCTTAAATTTATAAGTTATATTGATCTCTTATGAACTTACTCTCTAAACAAAAAAAATTATCGCTAAAATAATTCTTAAAGCAATTCTAAAAGATTTTAGTAAAAATAATATAAGTAGAAAAACAGCTTACAAACTCCTCGCTGCACTTTTACCTCCTCTAATTTACCTTAAATTACCTCCTTTAATTATAGAGAGGGTTTTGGAGAAAATAGCTTCGGCTGTTCATCACATGCCCTCATAATATGTTGGTTTTTCAGATATGCAGGTTACCTCGCGATGTGGTCCTTCACTACCGAGCATCTGATAAATCAACACTCAAACCTGCTATTAGCAATATCAATCTTACTGGTGGGGGTGGAGCTTAGTTTGCTTGCACGTACTAAGAAATTTAAGGCAAACAAACAGTCGCTGCGGTCCGTTATCGTGTAGTAGTGGTGTGAGAATATCTACTACCCCATATTATCCAGCGGGTGACGTGAGAGGCGACAGAGGGAAACAAATCAGGAAATGGGCAGCAGCCTCTTCCTAATAATGTTGCCAACCCGCTTCCCAAGTGTGGCAACTATGATAAATACCCCCCCCCCCCCCCCCCTGGAGTCTCCAAAAGGAGGCCTATGTTCAGCAGTAGACTTTAGTAGGCTGTAACGTAACGGTATCCAGTCGCTGTACTATCACAGTTCGATACATGTAAACAATACCAAATATATAATTCTGGAGTCTATCACAATCGTTTGTTTACTTTCAGAAAATTATACTTTATATTCTGGAAAACTATGTTTCTTATCCATCTATGGTGCACACCGACATTCTGTGTGGGGTGAAGATGCAAATGATTTTAAGCCGGAAAGGTGGCTAAACCCTGAAACCTTGCCAAAGATTCCAAATTCTTTTTTTGCTTTTAGCCTGGGAAGAAGAAATTGTATAGGTAAAAATACTAAAATATTATTTTTAAAAATGGTTCAAGAAACTTTTTGTTTTTATTATTTTTTATTATTATTACTGTTATTTATTAACCTTTTTTTTAGGTAAAGCTTACGCGATGATGTGGTTGAAGACAATTATTTCACATTTTTTGCGTAAATATCTAGTTACTGGCGATTACAAAAAAACTTTGCTAAAGTTCGATTTCCTGCTTAAACCTTATTCGGGTCATTACATTGCTGTTGAAAGAAGAAAATGAACCTAGAATTCGAAATTAGTAATCAAGCGTAATACAGTAGTTATTATTAATAAATAATAATTTTCTTTTTCCAAGTGATACTTTTTAGTTATAGTTATGTTAGTTAAATCGAAAGAATTGTTTGGAAAAACTTAATCTAGATACGCCTAGTTACTGCAATAAATTATGAGGTTTACAGTAATATGGTAATAAATAATAAATAAATAACAATCCTAAATCTGTTTTCTTTGTCAAGGACATTAACTTTTTGAATTATACTTACCAATTATTGGGTTATTAAATCAATTATTGGGTTTTTTCGTCAAGAAATTCTCAGTACCAGCCCGGAGTCAGGAAGTTGGCGGTGTTTCACCCCTGTGCCTCGAAAAGCCTACGGTAAAGAATACTCCTGAGCCGGTTCTGTAAATTTTACATTTGAGGCAGCGAGATGATATTGACATTTTAAACAAATGTTAATTTATTTATAGTCTACCTACCTAAAAAAATTACCTGAACAAATATTATCAGCTCTGCCAATTGTTCTTAGATTGATAGGTACACATGCGTCAATTTCTCGCCTTTGTAATCACCGTAAAAACTCACTTTCGTATAATCTTTGCACACCACACTTTCATTGGCTTAAAACTGTGCCATTTCACGAAATGACAAGTGTACCTACGAAAATTTAAAAATAGCACACTCGTACAAAAGGTCACAGTCTACACTCCCTGGTATATAGTGTCTATGATCAACGCTGTTAGCTGTCAGCCGACTGGGCGGTCGCAGTAGGATGATGTAGACCTAGCGTTGTAATGGTCAACAGAACGGAAGAGTGCTTGAAGATGCGTGACTAAGTATGTACACAAAAAAAATATATTTGTACGTGCATAGTAAATTAGTAGGCGTTAGATATTTATGAATGACTGTCAGATAAAATAATGAATTTAAAAGATAAAATGGACAGAATATTAAATTATTTTTGTAATTTTAAGTGCTGATTTATCACGTTCTCGTTGGTGAAGGAAAACATCGTGAGGAAACCAAAAAATAAGAAAAATATTTCAAAGATATGTGAAGTTCGCCAACACGCATTAATGCAGCGCGGCCGATATTTATTTTCTCTAAAACCATCTTAGACATAAGAGAGAGAAACCTGCGCCCAGCAGTGGGACGTATATTGGCTGTAACTTTTTATTTTTGAATTTTTTATTTTTTTCATCACTCATAGTAATATACTACTCATAGGCATAGTTTGCGGAAATATAGAAAGAAAACATCATTCGTGTTCTTAGTTAACTAAACTTCAGCAAACCGTAAATTATTGTTGCACTACGGAAGTATTTATTTATGTTAATAATTCCATAAACAAAAATAATGTTATTATCTTATAATATAGATAATTTTATAAAAAATAAATGTTACAATCCTTATTTTAGACTAAATTTTAGTGAAATAAACCAATAGAATACATTATTTCGACTAAAATTACTTTTTTATTGTAATAGCGCCATCTGCTACATACTATAGGTAAAGTTTATTCTATAGGTAAAAAGTACACTCTCAAGGTGGTACGTAATGTAGACGCTAGAAGGCCTGAAGTTATAAAATCGTGGATTGGTATAATAATACGATAATTTTGTTTAATATGGTTTTTTTATTAATAAATTTGTTAATTTTCAATATTCTTTATTTTACAGCTATCTTTAAAGCACCGCAGAAAGAGGAAACCGAGATAATAAGAAAGACTGTGTTTAAAAAATACTAGCAATACCATTAACATTATTAATGTTCCATTTAACCGCTACTGCTAAACTGAAAATGCTAGTGTTAGGAGTGGTTCACGACATAAGTGAAAAGGTGGATTCGAACCAACAGGCTTTTGAGTTCGCGGTCCGCACCCTGCCATTAGGCTACTATCGCTAACTACGCAGTATTCTACCTAATTTTCTCGCAGGCTTAATAAATCTTATAGATGTTTTAGTGTCGCCTTTTTGTTTTATCGAGTTTCAAATCACAACGATTCTAAAGATGTTTTCAATTCAAAAATCTGTGGTTGCCAACCCACCTGCCACGTGTGGGAACTATGGTAAAATCTCTCCTTTGAGGCAATCTATGGGGGAGAGCTATGTTCAGCAGTAGACTTTTGATAGGCTATGAATATATATCGACAGGGACAACAACGTAGCATTCTTTCGTTTTCTTACGAGGGACCAAGCGTCACGCACATACCTATGTATTTGGCAGCTGTAATTATAGCGTGGGGTTGCCCCGTGTTTGTTTGCCGGAAACAGTTTCGATAAGTTTAATTTAGGATAATTTACTTGCCAAACCGACATAGGTAAAGAGATAAACGCTTGCCTTATAAATTCACAGTAAGCGCACAAACTAAGTTCGATCTCCACTAGCATTAATAATATATATACAAATAAATAAAAGCTATTTTTATATTTATTTTTTAACTAGGTTTATTTTTTTTCGTATACAATAAATAGTACTAGTAATAGTAGTACGCATACATCGCTGTGTCCGTTGCTTTCGTGCTCGTCCAACGCGTGATCAACCGATTATGGGACCACTACCAGCTTCGAGAATACGTCCGGCGCGTCATTTCCTTAAAACGGCCGTAGATTATGCCGGTCCATTCTTTGTTCGTGCAAATAAAGTAAGTAACGCGAAAATAGTGAAGTGTTATGTTTCGGTATTCGTATGTATGAGCGTAAAAGCCGTACATCTCGAACTCGTTTCGGAGCTTTCCACCGATGCATTTTTAGCAGCGCTGCGACGCTTCACGTCCCGTAGAGGATTATGTACGGATATATATTCAGATTGCGGAAAGAATTTTGTCGGATGTAACAATTATTTTAAAGACCTATACGCGTTTTTACGTAGTGATGTCGTTCAAAGTACAATTAATCAACAAACCCTTCAACAGAGACTTACGTGGCACTTTCAACCCCCGTATGCTAGCTATTTTGGAGGTCTCTTTGAAGCCAGTGTTAAAAGTTTCAAACACCACCTTCATCGTGTGGTTGGAACCCGTACTCAAACTTACGATGAGATGCATACTCTTCTCTGTCAAATCGAAGCCGTGTTAAACTCACGTCCCCTTTGCTCCATGAGTTCGGCCTCCACCGATTCCCTCCCTTTAACACCGTCTCATTTTTTAATAGGAGAACCCTTAACGGCTCTACCTGATGTATCTTTGTTGGACGAAAATCCTAACTGTCTCACATGTTGGCGCTGGAAACAACAGTCAGTCCAGCACTTTTGAAAAAAATGGAGTAGAGAATATCTCAATCACTTACAACAGAGTAGTAAGTGGCTTCATGATCGTGGCTCCGCCATTATTGAAGGCACTGTTGTTGTGGTATGCGACGAGCACCTTCCGCCATTACAATGGAAGCTCGCGCGTGTGCATGCTGTTCATCCTGGCTCTGATCAAGTCACTCGTGTAGTGACCTTAAAGGCTGGGAATACTATTTTAAACGACCTGTAGTAAAGGTTTGCCCACTTCCGTTAGAGTAATGTGTTATACTTACAATCTTAATCTTAGTACTTAAGTTATTTTGTTTTTCTTTCAATTTATACTATAGGTTAGCGATTTTTTAAAAGAAATTACTTCTTTTAAGGTGAGCGGCATGTTCCGTACTGAAACAGATTATTAATATATTATGTTTTTTGGGTTTTTTTTTCGTATAAAATAAATAGTACAAAGCAACACAATTTTGAAGATACTATTTTTTTCTATATTTCTATTAAATTCATTGGTTAGCGATCACTGAATGCAGCATTCATTATGGCTGCATTCATTCTGAATGCAGCCATAATCTTGCGGGTTATGGCTCTATGTGCGACACAAGCGCCACATCGATTGGCGGCAATTGTCAACAGTCTAAAGGTCGCTGCATACAGGACGGAATCAGCACGTGCACGGGACGGAAACGCAACGTGGTTGTATCTCCACACTGACGGGAGTTTAATGCATATGCAACGTGACAGTGACTCGAAACTAACGTGCTAGTGTTGTGAAAGACGGATTTTTCGTTTGACAAGTTGGCGGAGCGACTGTGCATATACAGCGGAACCACGGACGGGACGTGGCGCGCACGGGGCGGGACGGGGGTAAACATCGTCGCCGACGATATTTTTCTCGTTCCGTTCATGCCACGTCCCCGTACCGTCCGCGCAACCGTAACGTATGCATTTTCACGTAAATTTTCTATGGAACGATATTTCCAAAATTTGACGTCCCGCTCCGTCCGGAATAAAATACGTTACGTATGCAGCGACCTTAACTAAAACCACCGACGCGCGCGCATACAAATATTTTTCGTGTTACCCAAGCTCATCTCTCAAGATCTCTTTCACCTGGAAGTGTTGTGCTTGGAAGCTATGGACTCTTGTGCGATACACTCTGCTGAACTTTGACACTACTATCATTGCAACGACTGCCCCGAGCTCCTTTAGCCAGTCCCTGGATTCGTGGTTGCAGGGAGATTGTAATGGTAAGTCGCTAAACCCAGTAGAATATCGTTTTGGGTATTCGATCCATTTTTTATCATTCAATCCGAATTAATATCTTCCAGTTTGTGTTGTCTTGTAAACAAAAGTACTGCAGTATTACGACTCATTTCTTTTACGTGTAAAATTCTAATCCGCCATTTTGTAACGCAAAATGTCGGACGGCGAATCACCGTGTGAACAAGATATTTTCGAAAGAGATTTAATTTTTAATGAGCTTAAGCGTATTATTCAGCTCGCAACGACAAATGAACAACATTTTCGTTCGCGAACTATTGATTTAGCGGCTCACCAAAGAAAATTCAATAAAGTTCAAACAAAGATTGAGAAAACGCTCATTAAAATTAAAGCATTTAATAAAGAGGAGCAGATTAAAGTTCGCAATGATTTTAACGATTTATATTATACTATTGTTACTCATTTAAACAATTTAAAAAAGGAGGAGCAGCTGCGCCGCACGAGTCGGTAATTCAAGCATCCGAGGTCATAGTGCAAGCAAACAGAAAAAAACCTACCTATATTGCCATTGCCAGAATTTAACGGCGATCCAACCGATTGGCCGTTGTTTAATGACTTATTACGTTCGCTAGTACATGACAACAGGGCCTATTGTAATGCGGAAAAGTTTAGATATTTACTACTTGCAGTTAAAAATGAGCCACATAATCTTATTAAATCTATTCCTATCGCCGACGAAAATTACCTTGTCGCCTTAGATATTTTAATATCGCGTTATGATAATAAACGAATTATTGCATCAAAACACCTTGACAAAATTCTGGACATTGAACCATGTTCTGATAGGTTAAGTCATAGTGTGCGAAATTTACTAAATATATATCAAGAGAATATAAAGGCGCTTGAAATTATGAATTTTCCAATAAACCAATGGAGTTTTATACTATTAAATATTTTGTTGCATAAAATTTCGCTTACTATTAGAAGAACATTCGAATGTTCATTGAGTAAGCCATCCGAAATTCCAGACGTATGCGCGTTAATTTATTTCCTCGAACGGGAAATTTCCGCTGACGAAATAACTATTTCTACTATTTCAAACGTACATTCCGCTAAGGAACCAGCGGCGAATGTGGGTAGTTCAGTAAAATTCTCGGGCCGGAGCAACAACGCAAGTGACGGTACGGTGCCTACGGCGCGACGCTCTTTTATTACTAACCTTTATATACCTATAGAGCAGTTTCGATCTAAAAGTAATGGTAATAAGGTTAGAAACTTGTTTACTTTGCAACGGTCAACATATATTAACTAAATGTTCACAGTTTTTAAATCTTTCTCCATAAGATAGATATTCATTCGTGCAAAATAAAATCATCTGTTTTCATTGCTTACATATTGGACACGACGTTCAGAATTGTTAATCAAATTTCGTTTGCCGTTCGTGTTATAAACGACATCATACATTAATACATTTTTCAACGCAATTGTTATCGGTCATTAGTGAAACGGCGGCGGCTGATAGGACTATAGAGATCCCGCCTACGAAAGAGCGAATGAGTGTTATCACGGCTGAGTCACCCCTTACCTTACCTGCCAATAGCAGCGCGGTACATAATAATTTCGCGTCCAATGCGCCTTTAGTTCGTACTAATACAGTCCTATTATCCACAGCGCTCAATTGTATCAACCGTTCGATGTATTGTAGACACGGGTAACCAGGCGTCCTTTATCACAGAGGCTTGCGTACAACGTTTAGGTTTAGCGCGTAAACATATAAATATTCCGGTTTTTGGCATAGGCGATTCCGATCCTGTGCATCCGAAAGGTATAGTTTCATGTTTAATTATTCCAAAAGGTAAACAGCAGCCCGTTGTACCCTTGGAGGCATTAATTTTGCCAAAATTAGTTACAAAAATGCCCAGTGTACCTTTGTCCTTTACAGGATGGTCAAGTGGTTAAAAAATTTAAATTTAGCTGACCCTGACTTTCATACACCCCAACCGGTAGAAATGTTACTAGGAGCGGATATACTATCCCACATTTTATTAGGCGAGTCACGGCAAGTTGCATTGGCTCGCTTTCGAAAATTAGAGTATATATTGGAATGCAATGTGCAGTTGAAAACTGTTTAACACACGTGCCTTCAGGAGTATGAGGACCTGAATTACATGGAGCTCGTTGATAGTGAGCCTTTGCACCTTGCAGTTATTATATTCCACACCACTGTTTCTGGTGATGATAAGGAGTCTAAAACTCTCGCACTGCAGCAAGAGCTTATCGACATTTGTAAGACGGCTGGATTCAAACTACGCAAATGGCACAGCAATTCAGCAGCGATCCTCGCTACAGTAAAGCCACCAGCATGTCATGGGTGAGCAGCCCGAAAACGTCCCATTTTCTGAAATGGAGAACGACAAAGCAGTTAAGGTTCTCGGACTCCAATGGAATTTAGGATCTGATACATTTAATTTTATAGTTCAAGTTACCACTCATAAATGCACCAAGAGGTCTATTCTTTCTGAGATAGCAAAAATATATGACCCTCTCTTTTTGTTGGTTTATTGGTTGCTATCACCGGTAACCTTGTATGCCAAGCATTTGATTCAGCTATTGTGGATGGCAAATGTAGATTGGGATGATAATCCGCCCATTGATATCAATAATTCGTGGACACGTTTCATAAACGAGCTACCGCTGCTATCACAGGTATCGTTTCCGCGATACATTTTCAGTAACAATATCGATTCGATTGAAATTCATGGATTTGCTGACGCGTCCCAGATAGCATATGCCGGCTGTGTCTATATTCGACTTACAAGCAAAGATGGCAATATTTATACTTACCTTATCATGGCGAAAACTAGGGTAGCTCCGCTCCGCGTACTCCTTACCATCCCACGTCTCGAGCTGATGGCAGCTCTATTGCTTTCAAAGCTTTTAGATAAGGTAGCAAATTTATATAGAGATCGCATCTGTCGCGAACGGATTTACGCATGGTCCGACGCCTCCATCGTGCTGGCCTGGCTCCGTTCATCACCGCATGAATGGAAGACGTTCATTTCTATTCGCACTAGCGATATTCTATCCCGCGTTCCCGCAGCTTCTGGCACCATGTTTCGTCAGCCGATAATCCGGCTGACGCTGCATCACGGGGCTTGCTACCTACCGCGATGGTACAATACGACTTGTGGTACCATGGTCCCGCATGGCTCCGACGAAGTCCCGACAACTGGCCAGTTGAGAATCAAACTATGAGCACCTGTGAAGAAAAACGTAACTTAACGCTATCTTCTGCTATGTCTACGGCACCGCCGATACAAAATGCCGAATTTATAATGCGATTTTCGTCGCTAGGCATACTCGTTCGGATTACCGCGCTAATATTTCGTTTTTATAATAAATGCAAAAAGGTTAAAAATTCGTTCCCGGGTTATTACAGTACCTACCTGAATGTAATTTTTCATTGATTCGACTAATTTACCTTACTCAACAATCGGTCTTTAAACACAATATTTTAAAGATATCTCAAGGAAAATTACCTTCTAATCAATTGCGACGTCTTACACCTTTTTTTGGATAGTGACAAATTCTTACGTGTAGGAGGTCGAATTCATAAATCATTATTACCATTTGAATCTAAACATCAAATAATTTTACCGAAAAAACATGCTTTGACTAATTTAATTATAGACGACGCTTACACAAGCTATCTGCACGCAGGACCTCATTCCGTCCAATACTTGCTGTTGCAGCGCTATTGGATATTGTCTTGCCGCGACATGGTACGTCAACGCATACATCGCTGTGTCCGTTGCTTTCGTGCTCGTCCAACGCGTGATCAACCGATTATGGGACCACTACCAGCTTCGAGAATACGTTCGGCGTGTCCTTTCCTTAAAACGGCCGTAATTTATGCCGGTCCATTTTTTGTTCGTGCAAATAAAGTACGTAACGCGAAAATAGTGAAGTGTTATGTTTCGGTATTCGTATGTATGAGCGTAAAGGCCGTACATCTCGAACTCGTTTCGGAGATTTCCACCGATGCATTTTTAGCAGCTCTGCAACGCTTCACGTCCCGTAGAGGATTATGTACGGATATATAGATCAGATTGCGGAAAGAATTTTGTCGGATGTAACAATTATCTTAAAGACCTATACGCGTTTTTACGTATTCAAATGACGTTCGAAGTACAATTAATCAACAAACCCTTCAACAGGGGCTTATATGGCACTTTCAACCTCCGTATGCTAGTCATTTTGGAGGTCTCTTCGAAGCCACTGTTAAAAGTTTCAAACACCACCTTCATCGTGTGGTTGGAACCCGTATTCAAACTTACGACGAGATGCATACTCTTCTCTGTCAAATCGAAGCAGTTTTAAACTCACGTCCCCTTTGCGCCATGAGTTCGGCCTCCACCGATCCCCTCACTTTAACACCGTCTCATTTTTTAATAGGAGAACCCTTAACGGCTCTACCTAATGTATCTTTGTTGGACAAAAATCCTAACTGTCTCACACGTTGGTGCTGGATATAACAGTTATTCCAGCACTTTTGGAAAAGATGGAGTAGAGAATATCTCCATCACTTACAACAGAGTAGTAAGTGGCTTCATGACCGCGGCTCCGCCATTCGTGAAGGCACTGTTGTTGTGGTATGCGACGAGCACCTTCCGCCATTACAGTGGAAGCTCGCGCGTGTGCATGCTGTTCATCCTGGCTCAGATCAAGTCACTCGTGTAAAGGTTTGACCACTTCCGTTAGAGTAATGTGTTATACTTACAATCTTAATCTTAGTACTTAAATTATTTTGTTTTTCTTTCAATTTATACGATGTTTTTAAAGAAATTACTTCTTTTAAGGTGAGCGGCATGTTCCGTACTGGAACAGATTATTAATATATTATGTTTTTGGTTAAATTTTTTTCGTATATAATAAATAGTGCAAAGCAACACAATTTTGAAGATATAATTTTTTCTATATTTCTATTAAATTCATTGGGTTAGCGATCAACTTGCGGGTTATGGCTCTCTGTGCGACACAAGCGTCACATCGATTGGCGGCAATTGTTAACAGTCTAACTAAAACCACCGACGCACGGGCACACAAATATTTTTCGTGTTTTCCAAGCTCATCTCTCAAGATCTCTTTCACCTGGAAGTGTTGTGCTTGGAACCTATGGACTCTTGTGCGATACACTCTGCTGAACTTTGATACTACTATCATTGCAACGACTGCCCCGAGCTCCTTTAGCCAGCCCCTGGATTCGTGGTTGCAGGGAGATTGTAGCGGTAAGTCGCTAAACCCAGTAGAATATCGTGCAAAAGCATAAACGGCACTTATGTTAAAATCTAATAGCTAATCTCCGAAATGGCTGAACCGATTTGGACGGGATCTTTACTGGCAGATAGCTGATGTTATAAAAAAAAACTTAGGCTACATTTATTTAAAAGAAAGAGTTAAAAAAAAAGAGGGTAAAGTCACGGGGAACAGCTAGTTGTTAAATAGTAAACTGTAATAACTGCTACTTCACAACGTACTCTACAGTAAAGGAAAATATCATGAGGAATCTTGCATGCCTGAAAAATAATCAACACATGTGAAGTCTAGATAGTAGGACTTATTTTGTGCTTAGGAATTCGTTTTAGTTGGTATCACCCTCTGAACTACATATATCCATCGCTAAGCTGCAGTGCGTTGTTGTGTTGCAGTTTGCACTGTTGTGTTCCAGTCTGAAGAGTATCGAGAGCCACCATAATTATAGGCTGTGAAATATTTCATCTTAGTCCTCAGAGGTGACAACACATGTGTAGCTTTTTTTCTGAAGTTGTTTACAGGTGTTCATGGTTTACCATTTACCGTCAGACTGACTGTAAGTCCGTTTTTCAGTTGCATTTATTTAAAAAAAATTGACAGATAATTTAATAAATTTGAATCATTTCTACGATCTAATTTTAAACTACAATGCCAAATCAATCATCCTTATTAATCTTATATGATTTCAAGCCTAGCGTATTTGAATTAAATCATTATACCATAGTTATATCGTGTTACCATAGTTATGGATTTGGCAACAGTGGTCGCCTAGTGGTCAAAATTCGACGGGAATTCAATAAATATTTAGGATTGTATCTTAAGCAAAATACAGCATTTTAATTTCCGCACATTAAAAAAACACAGAAATCTAATATAAACAATATTAAATAAATGTTTTTTTGTCTTTACATACCTTACACACACTATTGAAAAAGGAACATTAAATGTAATTTTTTTTTCAAACTTTGTAATTACCAAAATTCACAGCATATTCAGCCAATCTCTTACTAATTATTTTTGGAAATATTTTATTAATTTTGTCTCTCTCTCTCTCTCTCTCTCTCGCTCTCTCTCTCTCTCTCTGCTATGTGTGACTGTTTGACTAATTGGCCTTAGAAAAATAACATACAAATGCTTATATAGGCCGTTCACAGTACTTTTACCTCTGACATCTGTGACTGTATTACTTAATAATAAAAATAAACTAAAAAAAAGTGTTACCGTGAAATTTCATATTTCAGGTATATCTCAGAAAACCGTCAGCACTATTACCAAAGAAAGCTAAGTTGCTACATCAACATCTACAAAAATATCCATACTTTACACAATAAAATATAATAGAGTTGGATGATTTTGATATGTGTGCCAACAGAAATAAAATACATCAAATGTACATAGTTAAAAAACAGGTCCCTACTTCAGGTAAATTAATAGCTGAGTCTGAAAATTGACATCAACTTTAATGGGGCTTGCCTCACATTATGGAAAATAATCCGACAAATAGGATTTCGATTAAAAAAATGTGGCTCTCAAAGAAAACTATTAATGGAAAGACGACATTGTAGCCAGGAGGTACAGATACTTACATTTTTTGAGACAAAATCGTATCGTGTAATTTAATGAAACGTATATTCACGATTCATATACTCTGGGAAAAAGTTTTGGCAAACGGAAAATAAAGAAGGTGTTTTAAAGAGTGATTCAGTTGGTAAACGGTGGATTATTGTTCATGGTGGTGGTGAAATGGGCTTAATACGAAATATGCAATTGATATTTAAATCACAGTCGAAGTCGTGTGATTCTTTGTAAGTGGCAACACTTTTTATTTTATCCACAAATTGATGAATCGCGGATTTAAGCAATAATCTAATTTTTATCTTTACGGTACTTTTTTGTGCAAAAATATTGCAATCTTTTATTGGCACATGAATACCGCGATAAATACTCATAAAATAGATTTATTTAAAAAAAAAATGCAAATTGATGGACGTTTCATGGCCAGAATTGGGCATTTCCATTTATAGGTGTAAAACTGATTTTGTTAGTACGAAACAAATTTCGTAAATACCAAATGAATTTCGTGAGTGCAGAATTAAAGTGAGAACAAAACTAAATTCGTGAGTACGAAACGAATTTCGTATGTACGAAACTAAATTAGTTTGTAAAAAATCAAACTCGTATAAAATTAACTTCGTAAGTCAGAAACGAATTTTGTTAGTACGAAACTAAGTTCGTGAAAACGAAAATAAATTCGTGAACACGAAACGAATTTCGCAATAACGAAATAAATTTAGTATGTATGAAACTAAATTCTTAAATACGAAAGCTTAGTTTTGTATTTACGAAAATAGTTTTGTAAAAACGAATTTAGTTTCGTACTTAAAAAATTAGTTTCTTACTTACGAAATTAATTTTGTACTTACGGCTTTAGCTTCGTACTAACGAATTTGGTTTCGTACATACTAAATTCATTTCGTACTTACGATTTTTTTTTGTACTTACGAAATTAACTTCGTGCTTAAGAAATAAGTTTCCTACTTACGAATTTAGATTCTTACTCTACTCTTCGTACCTACGAAATTAATTACGTTGTTATGAATTAAGTTTCGTACTAATTAATTAGTTTCGTACTTTCGAATTTAATATCGTTTAGTATCTTATTAACAAATTTGGTTTCGTAAATACGAAATTTATTTCGTATGTACGAAGCTAACTTTGTAAGTATGAAACTAAATTCGTAAGTACGAAACTAAACTCATGAGTACGTAACTAAATTCGTTAGTACAAGACTGATTTCGTAAATACGAAACTACATTGTAAGTACGAATCTAAATTTATTAGTACAAAACTGATTTCGTAAGTACGAAACGAATTTCTTTAGTATGAAACTAAATTCGTAGATACCAAACGAATTTCGTATGTATGAAACTAGATTCGTAAGTACGAAACTAAGCTCGTAAGTATGAAACTAAATTCGTAAGTACGAAACTAAATTCTTAAGAACCAAACTAAATTCGTGAGTAGTACGAAATTTGTTTCCTACTTCGAAATTAATTTCGTACTTACGAAACTAAATTCATAAGTACGAAACTAAGTTCATTAGTACAAGACTGATTTCGTTTTACTTTTTTTTGATGTTTTGTTAATTGTCTTCTTCGTACTATATTTATTCTCTTCCTTAAAATGCAAGGAACAAATGTATGTTTGATTTATTGGTAACCACATCACTTCTCTACGATTATTTTGGACGTATTTAATCCTTTTTTCTCGGTTTTCGTGGCTTGGACGTGGAAACTTAAAAATAAAAACTATTAATGGAATTCAACAGTGGTAGAGCCACGCGGCAGCTTTTTCTGTCGCACGGATGGGCCGGCTCGAACCGGGGTGGTACCACGACCTCACAGAAAACCAGCGTGAAGTAGAGGTTTACCTCTGCGTTTCGCTTGGTGAGTGCAGGTGGCCGGAGGCCCTTTTTACTGGAAATGAGGCATTCCATCTTAGTCCTCACATTTTGATTCGCAAACGAGGATAGATGTAGATGTCTATGGGCCGCAGCAACCACTTACCATCAGGTGGACTGTGTGCTCGTTTGTCACCCTTATCCTATAAAAAAAAAGAATAATAAGCAAATATAAACGTAAGAAATTTAGCCTAATTATAAATACTTCTACTTATTTCTACAAAAAAATTGTGCATAATATAATCGTCCTACACTTGCTCACAGAAAAGTCATATCTGAACTATAATGTTTTTTATTATTTAAGTACTTTTCTTACTTACCGATGAAAAGTGATTCCTTGGTTTTTACTAACATTTCGTGATCTTTTTGTGCAATATCTAAGAACACACCCCGGCATATTTTATCAAGATATTTTTTTTTAAATTAACACAACATGTGACAACTCTACAAGCGCCTAATGAGCGTCTGATTAAAGTGCGGAGACATTGCCGCAGTTGAATGGAACAGCGTAAATTAGTGCAGTGTCGCCTCTAGTACGTAGTATATAATAACTCAATAGACGTGACACAGAAAATTTTCAATTTGGCGCCAAATCCAGTATATAAAAAGTACTCTGTGGCCAAATCGTAAACAAATGACTAATTAATAAAATACATACAAAGTAATATTGGCAAAGAATTTCATTTTCAAAATTAGAAATTATTACATCTCTTTTATGGTTATTAATCGCGGTATTCATGTACCCAAAAAAGATTGCAATATTTTTGCACAAAAAAAGTACCGAAAAGATAAAAATAAAATTAGCTAAATCCGCAATTCATTAGTTTGTAGATAAAATAAAAAGTGTTGCCAATTACAAATATCTCGTTAAAAAATCGATGTGGTTTTTTTCAATCAATTTTTATGGCGTCATTATTAAATGCTAATATTATATTTCGATAATTATTACGATGTTATGATAATTAAACAAGTGAATTGCTAGTTGATTTTTTATGAATTCTAAAGAACATAACAATAACGCTACTGTAAAATTTAATTATTGTACTTACCTGTTGTTAAATATACCTTTAAAATGTAATTTAAATAAATAAAACAAAACATTTTTAAAGGCGTGCAGAATTTAAAGCGAATCAATAATTAGTATTTTTTTGAAACTATAAATCAAATAAAAAATCGATATCGAATTATCCATTTTATAACTCTCGTAATTACTAAACTAAATAGTTACAACAAGTCGAATCCATTTGTATTTGTGTTATTTTGTTTGTTTTCTCGCGAAAGTGTTTATCTAAACAATGAATAAGCTTTCAAAATTGACTTACGAAATTCGTTTTGTACTTACGAATTTAGTTTTGTACTTACGAAATTTGTTTCGTACTACTCACTAATTTAGTCTGGTTCTTCAGAATTTAGTTTCGTACTTACGAAATTAATTTTGTACTAACGAAATTAGTTTCGTATTAACGTAGTTAGTTTCATACTTACAAGTAAAGTTTCGGAGTTACGAAATTAATTTCATACTTACGAAATAACTTTCTTACTTACGAATTTAGTTTCGTACTTAAGAAATTCGTTTCGTACTTACGATATCAGTTTTGTACTAACGAATTTAGATTCGTACTTACATATTTAGTTTCGTACTTACGAAATTCGTTTCATACTTACGAAATTCGTTTTGTACTTACGAAATTAATTTTGTACTTACGAGCTTACTTTCGTATTTTTGAAAGTAGTTTTGTATTATCGAATTTAGTTTCATCATCATCATCATCATTACAAATAAATAAATAAATTCTTTATTCCTACCTCTCCTTTCCCTTCCTACCGGTACGAGGCTGCCACTCGAGAACCTTTCTTCCCCATCGGTTGTCGGTTCTTCGAGCTATATGGCCGACCCACTGCCACTTCAGCTTACTAATCCGTTGGGCTATGTCGGTTACTCTGGTTCTACTGCGGATATCCTCATTCCTAAGTTTATCACGCAGAGAAACTCTGAGCATAGCCCTCTCCATAGCTCGCTGAGCGACCTTAAGCTTCCTCATACGGCCAGCAGTGCAGGACCACGTATCAGTTCCGTAAGTCATCACTGGCAACACGCACTGGTTGTACAATTTTGTTTTAAGGTTTTGAGGTATTTCTGAAGAGAAGATGTGTCGTAGATTCCTGACTGCCCAGCCGAGTTGAATCCGTCGATTGACCTCTCGGTCGAAGTTGGACTTACCTAGTCAGACTATTTGTCCCAGGTAAATATACTCGTAAACAACTTCGAGTTTAGTGCTCCCAACAACTACCGGCATAGGTGTGACATGGACATTAAACATGATATTTGTTTTGTCCATCTTCATCTTAAGACCTATCCGTTGGGAGACACTATTGAGGTCATTGAGCATAGTGCTTGGGTCCTCCAGCGATTCTGCCATAAGGACTATATCGTCGTCAAATCGAAGCTGAGTGATGTACTCGCCATTAATGTTAAACCCGTATCCTTTGCAGTCCAGAAGCTTGAAAACGTCTTCCAATGCACCGGTGAAGAAAGTAACCCTGTCTTACACCTCTCTGCAATTAGATAGGTTTCGTACTCTGGTTCTGTACTCGGATAGCCATTGTAGCCCTACTGTAGAAGCACTTCAGCACTTCGATATACCGACAGTCAACTTGGCACCGCTGAAGGGACTGCAGCACCGCCCAAATTTCGACAGAATTAAAGGCCGTGGGTGTCGTAAAAGGCGACAAAGGGAAACAGGCGGGAGATGGGCAGCAGCATCTTCCTGATAATAGCCAAAATTACAATAAAAAAAACTGCGGTTGCCAACCTGCTCGCCAAGCGTGGCAACTATGGCAAATATCTCCCAATGATCAACTGTTCAGTGATGTCTCAGTGATCGCGAGGGTGAAAACCGGCAGCGATCACCGAATGGTTATAGGTATATGGTAACAAGTTCTCCAAACTTTCACCAATTATCTCACAGGCTGGTAAGCAGACTAACCAGTACGGTGGTTTCGGCTTGGCGCTCATCAACCCGCCTGTTTAACCTTACAACCCACACAATTGAATTTGGATGGTTAAGTACGTTTTTAACACGCTTAAGAGGATACTTTGAAAAGTAATGGTAGTTTTGAGGGCGTGGCTTTGTCAGTGAAGCTCACGGACGACTGAGGCCGAACCTGTGCCTTGCAAGTTGCAAGCTGGATGCGGTCAAGTGGAAGGAGCAGACACTGGTGTGCCCCTACCCAGAGATGAGAGGCCGAATTTGCGCTTTGTAAAGTTGCAAGCGATGTGCCGGCGTGAAATACCGTACCGTTCTGCTGAGTACACAAACTTTTTAGAGGCCAGTTTAGCTTTCATCTTCAAGGGACTACGAAACTGCACATCACATGATATGTCAATGCCAAGGATTCCGTTGCTGGCTGCGGCAATTATTACATTTGAGCTACAATATCCGCTACCCAACGGTTACCGAGGACCGTGTACTTGATTTTTTCTTATAGGATGAGGGTGACAAACGAGCACACAGTCCACCTGATGGTAAGTGGTTGCTGCGGCCCATAGACATCTACATCTATCCTCGTTTGCGAATCAAAATGCAGATGCGTTGTCACCCGTGAGGACTAAGATGGAATGCTTCATTTCCAGTAAAAAAGGCCTCCGGCCACCTGCACTCACCAACGAAACGCAAAGTAAACCTCTACTTCACGCTGGTATTCTGTGAGGTCGTAGTACCACCCCGGTTCGAGCCGGCCCATCCGTGCGACAGCAAAAGCTACCGCGTGGCTCTACCACTGTTAAAATTTTCTATTCTTACTTACATATAAAATAATTTATAAAGGTACATACGGTATATTGTCTCCAAAGAGTTTCGCATTATATACTTTTTATGATCAAAAGGTCCTTTTCCTTCTTCCATAGCCAATTGTTCAAGTAAATGCTTCGATTGTCTATTAAATACATCTACAAATCCATCTAAAATTTGCTGATTAAATGCTGTATTTAGTAATTTTCGGTGGGTTTTCCATTTTGTAACTGTATATGATCATAAAATAAAACTTTATTTTGTTTTAAATACATAAAATAAAAAAATACAAGTTCTACTTACGCGGTGCAGTCAGCAAGCCCTCCCCTAGCCACGGTTTAGCAAAATCATATAAAAAGCCCTTCTCTAAACACGAGTTCGCAACAGTCTTAAAATCGTCTGGATCTGTTAATACTGGCACAACGATTAAAAGAAATAATAAAAAAATTACTGGTGTTTACATTTAAAATAGGTTATTGTTATGTCTTTTACGGTAAAGGAAAATATTGTTGGGAAACCAGCATGTTAGAGATATCTAAACAAATTCAAGTATTGTGAAATGTTTTAACGTTATTATTATGAAATGTACCGTGTAGTGGCGGTCAAGAATATCCACTACCCTATTTCCTCCCGTGGGTGTCGTAAAAGGCGACAAAGGGAAACAGGCGGGAGATGGGCAGCAGCATCTTCCTGATAATAGCCAAAATTACAATAAAAAAACTGCGGTTGCCAACCCGCTCGCTAAGCGTGGCAACTATGGCAAATACCCCCAAATGACGAGAGTAACAAAGAGACGGGCCCCAGTCCCCGGCGGCCCCGCTATTCCTGGCTACGGTGGCGACCATGGTAACGGCGGGGCAGGGGGTGCTAAGAATCTCCGGTGGAGGTTCGGTTGCCAACTACGACGTCTCGACCTGGCAACTTACAACGCACGCACCCTGAGGACTGACGAGAAGGTCGTGGAGCTGGAAGAAGAGATAGACAAGTTGCGCTGGCATATTATAGGATTATCCGAAGTCCGAAGAGAGGGGGAGGACACGGTAATCCTCGAATCCGGCAACTTGCTCTATCACCGGGAGAGCGACCATCTGTCCCAAGGAGGTGTCGGATTTATCGTCCACAAGTCTCTCGTTAACAACATTGTAAATATCGGGAGTGTGTTGACGAGGGTTACGTACCTTATAGTCAGAATCACCAAACGGTATTCGCTGAAGGTCATACAGGTTTATGCACCAACCTCGGCACACCCCGATGTGGAGGTGGAGGAAATGTATGAGGATATCTCTAGAGCCATGCATTTCTCCAAAACTCAATATACGGTGTTAATGGGAGACTTGAATGCAAAACTAGGCACAAGAGAGAACGGTGAGTTGAAAGTAGGGAAATTTGGAATAGGGCAACGGAACCCAAGGGGCCAGCAGCTGGCCGACTTCATGGAGAAAGAGGGACTCTTTATGATGAACTCTTTCTTCAAGAAGCGGCCCCACAGGAAGTGGACCTGGTCGAGCCCCGACGGTTCGACAAAAAATGAGATTGACTTCATTATGACGACCAGACGACAACTGTTCAGTGATGTCTCGGTGATCGCGAGGGTGAAAACCGGCAGCGATCACTGAATGATCAGAGGCACTATGAACCTAAATGTTAAGTTGGAGAGGTCTCGTCTGATGAAGTCAACGCTCCGTCCCCCTCGTGCTCTAATCCAAAGTCCCGAAACCTTTCAGCTCGAGATGCAAAACCGTTTTCAGTGCCTAGAAGACTGCAATGAAGTGGACGATATGAATGACAAGCTCGTGGAAACTGTCCATGCGGTCGGAGCTAAGTTCTTCAAGACCCGCCACAGAAGAACACAAAAACTCTCCGATCACACTCTTAATCTCATGGCTGTTAGACGGGAGATGAGGCTACATTCTTCAACAGATTTGACAGCATACAGGCAACTAAACAGACAGATCTCCAAATGTATGCGGCGAGACTTACGCAATTTCAATACAGCTCGTATTGAAGAAGCAATCGAGCGGAACTAAGGCTCTAAAGTCTTTGCCAGAGATCTGTCTGCCAGAAAGAGCTAACTGTCAAAGCTGAAGACCGAATGTGGCAGCATCGTTTCCGGGGCACCTGAGATTTTGAGTGAAATTGAGAGGTTCTATGGGCAGCTGTACACGTCATCGTTGGAGCCACACGCAAGTGTGAGTAACGATCCAAGAGCGAGTCTTATTCGACATTATTCCGAAGATATCCCGGACGTCAGTCTGAGCGAGATTAGAATGGCTCTCCAGCACCTTAAAAACGGCAAGGCCCCAGGTGAGGATGGAATTACAGCGGAGCTTCTGAAAGCGGGTGGAAGACCGGTACTTGAAGTCCTTCAGAAGCTCTTTAATTCCGTCCTCCATGGTGGCATTACACCGGAGGCGTGGAGCAGAAGTGCGGTGGTCTTGTTCTTCAAGAAAGGTGACAACGCTCTCTTGAAGAACTACAGACCGATTTCCCTTCTGAGCCGCGTCTACGTGCTGTTTTCAAGAATCATTACGTATCGTCTCGCGCGCAGACTTGACGACTTCCAGCCTCCCGAACAAGTCGGTTTCCGAAAGGGCTTTAGCACCATAGACCACATATATACCCTACGGCAAATTGTACAGAAGTCCGAAGAGTACAATTTGCCACTATGTCTGGCGTATGTGGACTATGAGAAAGCCTTTGATTCCGTCAAAATTTGGGCGGTGCTGCAGTCCCTTCAGCGGTGCCAAGTTGACTGTCGGTATATCGAAGTGCTGAAGTGTTTGTACAGTAGAGCTACGATGGCTATCCGAGTACAGAACCAGAGTACGAAACCTATCCAATTGCAGAAAGGTGTAAGACAATGTGACGTTATATCCCCGAAACTCTTTACCGCTGCATTGGAAGACGTTTTCTAGCTTCTGGACTGGAAAGGATACGGTATTAACATCAATGGCGAGTACATCACTCTCCTTCGATTTGCTGAAGATATAGTCCTCATGGCAGAATCGCTGGAGGAACTAAGCACTATGCTCAATGACCTCAATAGTGTCTCCCAACGGATAGGTCTTAAGATGAGCCTGGACAAAACAAAGATTATGTTTAATGTCCATGTCACACCTATGCCGGTAGTTGTTGGGAGCACTAAGCTCGAAGTTGTTGACGAGTATGTTTACCTGGGACAAATAGTCCGACTAGGTAAGTCCAACTTCGACCGAGAGGTCAATCGACGGATTCAACTCGGCTGGGCAGCGTTCAGGAATCTACGACACATCTTCTCGTCAGAAATACCTCAAAACCTTAAAACAAAATTGTACAACCAGTGCGTGTTGCCAGTGATGACTTACAGATCTGAGACGTGGTACTTCACTGCTGGCCGTATGAGGAAGCTCAAGGTCGCTCAGCGAGCTATGGAGAGGGCTATGCTCAGAGTTTCTCTGCGTGATAAACTTAGGAATGAGGATATCCGCAGTAGAACCAGAGTAACCAACATAGCCCAACGGATTAGTAAGCTGAAGTGGCAGTGGGCCGACCATATAGCTCGAAGTGCCGACAACCGATGGGGAAGAAAGGTTCTCGAGTGGCAGCCTCGTACCGGTAGGCGAAGTGTAGGGCGTCCCCCCACAAGATGGAGTGACGACCTGGTAAGACATGCAGGAAGTCGATGGATGCAGGTGGCTCAGGACCGTGCTTTTTTCATTCTTTGGGGGAGGCCTATGTTCAGCAGTGGACTTGTGAAGGGCTGTAATGATGATAATGATGATGAAAGGCTTTCTCATAGTCCACCACCACATACGCCAGGCATAGTGGCAAATTGTACTCCTCGGACTTCTCTACAACTTGCCGAAGGGTATGTTTGCGGTCTATGGTGCTAAAGTCCTTTCGGAAACGGGCTTGTTCGGGAGGCTGGAAGTCGTCAAGTTTGCGCGCGAGACGATTCGTAATGATTCTTGCAAACAGCACGTAGACGAGGCTCAGAAGGGAAATCGGTCTGTAGTTCTTCAAGAAAGAGTTGTCACCTTTTTTGAAGAACAAGACCACCACATTTCTGCTCCACCCCTCCGGTGTGATGCCACCATGAAGGACGGAATTAAAGAGCTTCTGAAGGACTTCAAGTACCGGTCTTCCACCCACTTTCAGAAGTTCCGCTGTAATTTCATCCTCGCCTGGGGTCTTGCCGATTTTAAGGTGCTGGAGAACCATTCTAATCTCGCTCAGACTGACGTCCGGGATATCTTCGGAATAGTGTCAGTTTAGACTCGCTCTTGGATCGTTACTCACACTTGCATGTGACTCCAACGATGACGTGTACAACTGCGCATAGAACCTCTCAATTTCATTCAAAATCTCAGGTGCCCCGGAAACGATGCTGCCACACTCGGTATTCAGCTTTGACCGTTGGCTCTTTCTGGTAGACAGATCTCTGTCAAAGACTTTGGAGCCTTGGTTCCGCTCGATCGCTTCTTCAATACAAGCTGTATTGAAGTTGGAAATCTGTCTGTTCAATTGCCTGTATGCTGTCAAATCTATTGAAGAATGTAGCTTCATCTCCCACCTAACAGCCATGAGATTAGGAGTGTGATCGGAGAGTTTTTGTGTTATTCTGTGACGGTTCTTGCAGAACTTTGCTCCGACCGCATGGACAGTTTCCACGAGCTTGTCATTCATATTGTCCACTTCATTGCAGTCTTCTAGGCACTGAAAATGGTTTTGTAACTCGAGCTGAAATGTTTCGGGACTTTGGAACAGAGCACGAGGGGGACGGATCATTGACTTCATTAGACGAGACCTCTCCAACTTATCGTTTAGGTTCAGTGTGCCTCTGATCATTCGGTGATCGCTACCAGTTTTCACCCTCGCGATCACGGAGACATCACTAAACAGTTATCGTCTGGTCGTCATAATGAAGTCAATCTCATGTTTTGTCGAGCCGTTGGTGCTCGACCACGACCACTTCTTTTGGGCCCCTTTTGGAAGAAAGAGTTCATCATAAAGAGTCCCACTTTCTCCATGAAGTCGGCCAGCTGCTGGTCCCTTAGGTTCCGTTGCCCTATTCCTAATTTCCCTTCTTTTAACTCACCGTTCTCTCTTGTGCCTAGTTTTGCATTGAAGTCTCCCATTAACACCGTATATTGGGTTTTGGAGGAATGCATGGCTCTAGAGATATCCTCATTTTTTTCCTCGACCTCCTCATAGGGGTGTGCCGAGGTTGGTGCGTAAACCTGTATGACTCTCTGCGAATACCGTTTGGTGATTCTGAGTATAAGGCACGCAATCCTCGTCGACACACTCTCAATCTTTACAACGTTGTTAACGAGAGACTTGTGGACGATAAATCCGACACTTCCTTGGGACAGATGGTCGCCCTCCCGGTGATAGAGCAAGTTGCTGGATTCGAGGATTACCGTGTCCTCCCCTCTCTTCGGACCTCGGATAATCCTTTAATATGCCAGCGTAACTTGTCTATCTCTTCTTCCAGCTGCACAATGTTCTCGTCAGTCCTCAGGGTGCGTGCATTGTATGTTGCGTGGTCGAGTCGTCTTAGGTGGCAACCGAACCTCCACCGGAGATTCTTAGCACCCCTGCCCCGCCTTTACCATGGTCGCCACCATAGCCAGGAATAGCGGGGTCGCCGGGGACTGGGAGCCTTCTCTTTGCTACATTCATAGAGGGGTATTTGCCATAGTTGCCACGCTTGGCGAGCGGTTTGGCAACAAGGAAGATGCTGCTGCCCATCTCCTGCCTTTTTCCCTTTGTCCCCTTTACGACACCCACGGGAATATATGGGGTAGTGGATATTCGTAACCACCACTACACGGCATTTTAGTTTCATACTTACAAAATTAGTTATGTACTTATTAAATTAATTTCATATTTAAGGCTTCAGCTGCGTACTTATGAATTTAGTTTCGTACATACGATATTCATTTCGTAGTTGCGAAATTTGTTTCCCACTCAAGAGTTTATTTTCGTTCTCACGAATTTTATTTTGTGGTTAAGTAATGTAATTTGAAGTAACGTAAAGTTGCCGCTCCAGTTGTAACAGATTTATTAGCAGTGTATCGAAATGACATTAAATGCCATTTCGATACACGGCAAATTAATTATCGTTCGCTCCTTATCATTGATGTTTTCAATTCAAGAAACCCCATCTTTTTTAAATTAGAGTAATTGTTAACCTCTTCCTTAGTTTCTTTTTCATATTTTCTTAGTGCATATTTACAATACTTTGTTTTATTTTCAATACAGTATTCAACAGTTGCGGCACCATCAGTGTTTAAGTCGGTAAATTACTTATTACTTACTGTTTGAGTTGAAACAATAGTGTAATTTTTTTTTATTTACAATTAGGCCCTAATTAATACAACAAAACAAACGCTACTAACAAAGATTTAATGCTGCTTTAATGCGAAGTTGCGGGCACAGCTAGTGCAAAAAGATATATATATATATATATATATATATATATATATATATATATATATATAATCCATACTATCTCAATGACCTGAATATTATTAATGACTATTTACTAGACTTGCCGCCATGTGACAAGCCAGATTTCAAACAAGGTTATAAAGTATGTATGGATAAACTATATCAAACAGGAATTAGAGAAGTAGCTCACAATTGGTTTAAATCCTATCTTGATAACCACTTTCAATATGAAGAAATTGAAAATACCAACTTCGAGACTGGCAAGATTACTCATGTTAGATCTGATGCAACTGTCATTATTGGTTCTATTCCACATGGTAGCGTTTTGGGATGCATTTTGTTTCTTGTTTACATAAATAATCTCCCAAACATACTGGACGATCTATGTGTGCTCTTTGCCGATGATATCTCCAACTTAATCTCTTGCACTTATTCCACGGATTTAACAACAAAATTGAACTATACATTAGATAAAATTTCTAACTGGCTAGAATTACATAATCTACAACTTAACCTTAATAAAAATAAATTATTCAATTTAAACCCTACCAAAAAACCACTTTACAAATATCTTATAGCTATAAAAACACAAAACTAGAAACTGTTAACTCTGCTACTTTGTTAGGAATAGACCTGGATACGCATTTGAGTTGGAAACAGCACATAGAAAAAATTGTCAAAAAAATATCCTCTTTTATTTACGCTCTACGATACCTCAAACGTGTGACAGATTTTAAGACTGCCCTTGCGGCTTACTATGCACATGCTCATTCGGTACTCTCCTATGGCATCGTTTTGTGGGGAAACTCTTGTGATGTAAACAAATTATTTATATTAAAAAAGAAATGTCTACGAATATTAACGAATTTAGACCAAATTGAATCATGTAAACCTCACTTCATTAAACATAAAATACTAACACTTACGTTTATCTACATCCTTGAGTCTTGTAAATTCGTCAGGAAATACTCAAAATTCTATTCACCTATTCTCTATCTAATAATAACTAAAAGAAATAATTGAAATATATATAAGCTTAGGATACCCTTCTCCAAATTAAAATTAGTTTCGAATAGCTCCCACGTTATGTCAATAAAGATTTATAACCATTTACCGAATTCTATAAAAATCCTAGAAAACCCTGCGCAATTTAATAAAAAACTAAAAACATTCCTTATTCATAAATGTTATTATACTTTGAAAGAATTTTTTGACGATAAATAATGACAAAGAAAGAATACTTCGACTATATTATATTTTTAATTTAAGTAATTTATATAGAATAATATTGAATGTTGACGATATGATATTTTATAATTTATGTTTAAAAGTTAGATTATACAAAAATAGTTAGTCCTCTAGTGTTGCTATGCCCTTGCAGGGCGTCACATGTATACCTATCAAATGTAACATCTTAAATTTTTAATGTGACAAGCAATAAACAATTTGAATTTAACTTTGAATTTGTATGTAACGAATGCTCACACGGTAACCTATTCGACCTCAACCAAATGACAAGACAGATGAAATAAATAGAGACAAATGAAATAGAAATTAGTAAAATTATCAATAAAATAAAAAAAAACCTGCGGCTTTTGTTTTTATTTTACGATAACTTTAATATTGAAATGCTCAAATTAACTTTACCTGTAACTCTTCCTATTATTACATTTATAATAAACAAGTCGATCGAAACCAGTACATTCCCAACGCAAGGGAAAAGATCTCTAGTCAACCCGATTCCTAAAAAAAACACATTAAGTGAACTACAAGATCTGCACCCTATCTCGATCCTCTCGGTGTTGTCTAAAGTCTTAGAAAAGATTATACTTTGTCAAATGCTAAATTACTTAGAAACGAATAACCTCTACCAAAGTTTCAATCAGGGTTCAAAAAAGGGCATGGCACGGAAACTGCCCTCTTAAATGTCACTGACGATCTAACAGAGGCCTCCGATGTGGGATTGAGCAGTGTTATGGTGCTGTTGGATTACACGCGGGAATTTGACTGTCTACAACCTAAAACCTCTTAAACAAATAAGAGCACTATAGCTTTTCTAAAGACACATTTAGATGGTTTCAGTCATTCCTATCCATATTTTGACGTGGTAGAGCCATGCTGCAGTTATATTAGTAGTATATTTGTAGCACGAATGGGTTGGCTCGACCGGGGAAGGACCACGCTCTCACAGAATACCAGCGTACAAAACCAGCCTAACTCTGCTGTGTTTCGTATGGTGAGTGTAGAGAACCGGAGACCCTTTTTACTGGAAATGAGGCATTCCATCTTAGTCCTCGCGGGTGACAACGCATCTGCATTTTGATTTGTAATAAAGGATAAATGTAGATGTCTATGGGCCACAGCAAAAACTTACCATCAGGTGGACTGTGTGCTCGTTTGTTACCCTTATCCTATAAAAAATCCAACAGAGAACAAATTGTGGTAACAGATGGATGCAATGGTGGCAAAAAATTCTCCTCTCTACGGAAAATTGTAAGAGAAGTGCCCCAAGGCTCCTTACTCAGTCCTATTTTGTTCTCTCTGTATACAGCAGACCTGCCTAAGCAAATAAAACTATGTAAATACCATTTATACGCAGAAGACACCAAACTGTACTCGTATTATTGTTTTGACTCCAAGGATGTTAAAGAGGCAATAAACAGAATAAATGAAAATCTCCATAATATCCAAACCTGGTTCCGAAAAATCCCTAGTATTAAAATCTCAAGTACTAATTCTGGGCACAAAAAAACAAATTAAAAATGTTTTAGACAGCGAGGATACGATTAAAATAAAAGATGAAACCTTGACACAAGGAAGATCCGCTTGTAATTTGGGGCTTATACTAGACGGAGAGCAGAAATTTGTAGAACACATCAATAACAAGATAAGAAGTTCGTACTTTAAACTTAAAATTTTATACAAAATAAGACCGTATATTAAAGAAGACCTTTGTTTTCTCTTGTGTGACTCATTTATGTAATCACAATTGAGCTACTGCAGCTCAGTCTTTGGCCCTAAATTATCAGCTAATACCGAAAGAGCTATACAAAGAGTACAAAATTCATGTGTTCGATACTGTTGTAATGTGCCAAGAAGACAATTTATAACCCCATACTTACATAAAAAGGCATACTCAATATGGGCGCCAGGAGAGAGTTACACTATGCTTCGATAGTCCAGAAGGTAATTTGGAACAAAAAGCCAAAATACCTTTTGGAAAAACTCACCTGGATCAAAGATATTTCCTGTCGAAGTATTAGTTCTCACACACAAATGCTCCTTCACACACCCGCACACAAAAAGGCAAGATATAGGAGTTGTTTCAAATTTACTGCAGCGAGAATTTGGAATGACCTCCCTCCACCCATGAGAAATAAAATGTCAATAGACTGCTTCAAAGCCAAATATAAATTGGCTCTGTTAAAAAGTCAACTCGCTGCAGAGAATTTGAAACATCTCTATGTTAATTTTTTTACATTTACGGGACTTTTTTGTCAAAAATTAATAAGTACACACACACATAACAGTTCAAAGAAAGGAAGTTTATTTTATATTTTCTATTTCCCGTGTTGGTTTCATTTTTTTTTGAATCTGTTGTTAGTGTATTTTGTAATGGTTGTTTTTATGCATATTTTTTAAATGTTTTTATTTTGTCTTTAATGTTTTTAGTTTTTTTTTTGTATTTGCGATTTATTATCACATTTAATTACTTTATACGTAGTTTAGTTTTTAAGTATAAGTCAGGTAAATGGGGAGCCTGCAACTTTGGACTCCCGCACAACACCTCAGGGAGGAGGGAGTGGCTGAAAAACAGCTCTGTACGAGATCTGTATCTCGTTACAGACAAAGCTGAGCCGTCTTGTTTTGTTTCCAATAATTATAATCTTCTTTTATTTTAACCTGTATGTAACTGTGTGTTTTTAGAGGCAATAAACAATTATTTTTTTTATATTTGTAGAAAGGGTAATTGAGTATAGTACAGAGACTAATTTTGTGGTAAGGAATAATAATTAATTCGTTTACACGAATTCGAAAATCGAGGATAAACTAGTAACGGAATACGACAAGCGTACCGTTCCACGTCAGAGCCAAGACTGCCTTAACGGTGGCCGCTCCGTCCGTTTTATACAAACAGGACGGGCGGCACCGCAGGTGCAATGCCGCAGGTGTGCGGTACACGTGTCTTTTACAAGAATTCTGTCTAGCTAGACTGCCGCCGCCGCACCTGCAACGGTGCAGGTGCCGTCACGGCCATGCTGGCATGCGTGCGTCCTCGCACGCGCTCCATCACAATCTTACTTATCTTTAGAAAGGAAAACATCGTTCGATCATCCTGATAAAACAGTGTCTGGTCCGGTCCATATTGACCCTTCAGATTTGGGTGACAATCAGTTTTGTTCCGGCAGTAAGCCCCACAAAACTTTAATCAACTTTATGCGAGATCTGAATGATTAGTCTGTAGCTTTTCTATTTTCTCTTTTTTTTTAAGTACTGTTTTCGCTAGTCCGGAATCACTATTCCCTATAGCCATATCATTGAACCGGCACAAAGCCCTGCAATGATAGTAAGAACTATTTTTTTTTTCTTACTCTCTTTTTTTTTTCAAGTACTATTTGCTAGTCCGGAATCACTATTCCCTGTAGCTATATAATTGGACCGGCAAACGCCCTGCAATGATAGTAACAACCACTTTTTTTCTTACTCTCATTTTTTTCAATTCAATATAGAACAGGTACAGACCAACCATACCGCAAACATGTACCTGTCACAATCACACAAAAGTGTATCGTGAGGGACGTAGTAACATGATAACACCTAAGTATGTAAACCAACAGCAACACGACACATCCCAGTGCAGCACAGACCAGCCTTCCTGCAACTCCATGTTCCTTTCCTGCACAAGAATAATTACTTCGCTAGAGTGTTGCAACGTCTCTAGTATTTTCTAGATGCACAGACATGGCTACCTCTGACTGTCGCACGTGCTCGTGCGGTTGACAGTAAACAGCATACGGTCTATCAGTTATCACCATCTGCTAACAGATATTAACTCTTGTTAATATTACGACGGTCGACCATCCCAGACTTCATTTAAGTCATGAACGCGCCGATATGGCTACCTTCAGGCAAACGCACACCAGCTTTTCGTTCTGCTGCGTTCGTGCCACAATCGCGCCAGCGAGCCGTCGCGCCGTAGCCGTACTAGCTCTAGCGAATCGTTGCACTGCTTTGTAAAATTAAAAGAAATCGAGATAAATGTATTGTGAACCATGGAGTTCAGAGCTTTTAAAATTCATCACATATTCTCTTAAGAAACGGCAACAGTATGCCATTTGAAAACATTGCAAAAAATAACAGAAACTATGTGTAGAGGCAAATACCACAACATTTCAAAGGGAAGGAGGTAACTGCGCAAAATCTACGAAAGCCGACCTCAGACGTCCATTTACAGCGCCAAAGCACCATTTGTTCGGCGGCCGCTTAAATTGCCCTGCCGTAAGATCAGCCGATAAGTTACCGTCTGTAGCGGTGATGGCTCAATCTTACCAGCGCTCGGCCGTACCTGACCATGTTCGATTAGCCGTCACAACATCTTCCTTATTGATCATTGTTGTAGAGACTTCTACGAATCCCTCGACATCAAACCCCAATCTTGTCGACGACACAATATTCGGAGCAAACTGCAACACTGATCAACACATTAGAACACAAAAATGTCAATTAATTTTTTCAATTCATAGCGTGTTAAAGTTAATCCTTTATTTTGGTACATCCCTTGAACGTTTTGAACTTCAAAATATAGCAAATGATAATCATGTTTCGCGTGAACTCCTCCAACTTCTTTCGACATTTGTTAACATATCAAGAAATAATGAAAATACTTGCGGGGTACTTTTAATACAAATCGAACAAATTAAAAAAAAATTGGCTTAAATAATTTCACTTTATCTTTTCTCTACACTTTAATGATACGAAAATATCGTAAGTAGCATAGCAAATTTTATTACAATAATTAACATAAAAACAGATTCATCATTGCGGAATGCATTATAGTCTTCCACAAATGTAATAATCCTCATACTATTCGAAGATTATATGTGGGCAAAAATGGGGACTTTATCCCACTTCTGATGTAGAAAGGGTAATTGAGTATAGTACAGAGACTAATTTTGTGGTAAGGAATAATAATTAATTCGTTTACACGAATTAATTATCCAACAAATCGAGGATAAACTAGTAACGGAATACGACAAGCGTACCGTTCCACGTCAGAGCCAAGACTGCCTTAACGGTGGCCGCTCCGTCCGTTTTATACAAACAGGACGGGCGGCACCGCAGGTGCAATGCCGCAGGTGTGCGGTACACGTGTCTTTTACAAGAATTCTGTCTAGCTAGACTGCCGCCGCCGCACATGCAACGGTGCAGGTGCCGTCATATATATATATATATATATATATATATATATATATATATATATATATATATATATATATATATACATTACAAAATACACTAACAACAGATTAAAAAAAATTGAAACCAACACGGGAAATAGAAAATATAAAATAAACTTCCTTTCTTTGAACTGTTATGTGTGTGTGTACTTATTAATTTTTGACAAAAAAGTCCCGTAAATGTAAAAAAAATAACATAGGGATGTTTCAAATACTCTGCAGCGAGTTGTCTTTTTAACAGAGCCAATTTATATTTGGCTTTGAAGCAATCTATTGACATTTTCTTTCTCATGAGTGGAGGGAGGTCATTCCAATTTCTCGCTGCAGTAAATTTGAAACAACTCCTATATCTTGCTGTTTTGTTTGCGGGTGTGTGAAAGAGCATTTGTGTGTGAGAACGAATACTTCGACAGGAAATATCTTTGATCCAGGTGAGTTTTTCCAAAAGGTATTTTGGCTTTTTGTTCCATATATTTGTATATATATATATATATATATTAATGTCAAAATATTAAATTCTTTACTATAATGATAGACCAAATTTCTCATGCATATAATAAATATGTTTGGTTTTGTTTTATGTTGAATTATTTATTTAAAATTATTTATTAATGAGTTACAAAATTATTTTTAATCATTTCTTTCTTTTTAAAGATTTACTATTGCCACAGATATACTGGTTATTTACTAGATTTTATCATTAAGAATAAACTGGTCATATACTATTTACAACGGGTAATTTAAAATACTTAAAGATTGTTTGTTAAACGCAGGCTCCTTAGGTTATAAGCATGAAAAATTTATTATAGACATAAAAGAGCTTAAGCCGAACATATGACCAATCAATCAATGAGACATGTTTAAAGCTGGAGAAAAGGCTAAAGCTCCAATAGTTAATGAACATCGTTTGCGACATGATCCTATACCTCAGCAAATAAAAAAGGATGTGGCGGAGGAAAAAACACCCAAATATCACATTTAAAATTGTTATAAACCATGAAGTAGATAGTAAGGGATGCCACAATATGAAAATAAAACATATTTTAACAGTATTTAAATAAAAATATAAAGGATACCAAACTCTGAGGAAAAGTTTGAAAAACGTAATATCTTTCAGGAATAAGGCTGAGAACTCCTTATCAGTTTAATGACCCTGATTCGATAAATAGATATTGACGGCTCCGTGGCGCAGTGGCTTAGCAATCAGTTGTTGCGCTGGGGGCCGCGGGTTCGAATCCCGCACGGAACAAGTATTTGTATGGCATATAAATAATTGTTCTGGGTCTGGATGTTTGTCCTTGTGCAATTTATGTTTGTAAACTGCCTCCACGACACAGGAGAAAATCTTAGTGTGGAGGTAACGTTTTAAAAAAAATTCTAAATATACCAGGGGATGATACGATACCGATTATTCATCTTTCCTACTTTAAATACAATAGGCACAATTCTAATAATTTAAATTTGTTTACAGTAACAGAAGTGTAGTGTGTCTACAAGATGAGTGCAAAACGAGATGTAAGGGAAAGTTAATGTACGAAACAAACCCAATGAAAGTCGTTCTAACACTGATTTTTAATGTAAAGGATATACTTTATAAAGTTACATGGTTATTATAAAAATGATGTATAAGCAGAAGTACGGAAGTTATACTGTTTCTATATGACCTAATTTAATGAGTAAGTAATACATTTTTTATTAACTATTGTGTGGTAACCCGTACAAGAAGAATTAATATTAAAGACTATTAAAGAGATTAAAATCTAATGACGTGTATATATCCCTACAGTTGCTTTTGAATGCTCCACCCCAACCATTAATGAGAATAATTTCTATTATTAATAAATAAATCTTGTGCTCAAATCCAAATTCCCGAAACCTTTCAGCTCGAGCTACAAAACCGTTTTCAGTGCTCAAAAGATTGGAATGCAGTGAAAGATATGAATATCAAGCTTGTGGAAACTGTCCATGTGGAGCTAAGTTCTGCAAGACCCGCCGCAGAAGAATACAAATACTCTCCAATCACACTCTTAATCTCATGACTGTTAGACGGTAAATGAAGCTGCAGTCTTCAGCAAATTTGACAGCGTACAGGCAACTGAACGGACAAATATCCAAACACATGCGGCGGGACTTACGTAACTTCATTACATCTCGTATTGAAGATACGAACAAGCGGAACCAGGGCTCCAAAGTATTTGCTAGAGATCTGACTACCAGAAAGAGCAAACTGTCGAAGCTCAAGATCGAGTGTGGCAGCGTCGTCTCCGAGACACCCGAGATTTTGAGATTGAGAGGTTTTATGGGCAGGTGTACACGTCATCGTTGGAGTCACATGCAAGTGTGAGTAACGATTTAAGAACAAGTCTTATCCGACACTATTTCGATGAAATTCCAGACATCAGTCTGAGCGAGATTAGAATAGCTCTCCAGCATCTTAAAAACGGTAAGGCACCAGGCGTGGATGGAATTACAGCGGGGCTTCTGAAAGAGGGTGGAAAACCGGTACTTGAAGTCCTCAGAAGCTCTTTAATTCCGTCCTCCATAGTGGCACTTCACCAGAGGCGTGGATCAGAAGTGGTCCTGTCCTCCAAGAAAGGCGACAACCACTTTCTTGAAGAACTACAGACAAGATTTCCCTTACAAGCAGTGTCTTCTTGATGTTTTCGAGAGTCATTACGAATCGTCTCAATGGCAGGCTCGACGATTTGCAGCCTTCCGAACAAGCCGGTTTCGGAAAGGCATAAGCACCAAAGACCACACCCTTCGGCAAATTGTACAGAAGTCCGAGGAGTATAATTTGGTACTATGTATGGCGTATGTAGACGATTAGAAAGCTTTTGGTTCCGTCAAACTTTTGGCGGTGCTACAGTCTCTTTAGCGGTGCTAAGTTGACTATTGGTATATCGAAGTACTGAAGTGTTTGTACAGTAGAGCTACGATTACTATCCGTGTACAGAACCTGAGTACGAAACCTATCCAACTGCAGAGAGGTGTAGGACAGGGTGACGTTATATCCCCGAAACTCTTCACCGCTGCATTGAAAGATGTTTTTAAGCAACTGGACTGGAAGGGATACGGTATTAACATCAACGGCGAGTAATATACTCAGATATGATTTGCCGACGATATAATCCATATGACAGAATCGCTGCACTATGGTTAATGATTTTAATAGTGGCTCCCAACGGATTGGTCTTAAGATAAACATGGAACAAGCAAATATCATGATTAATATCCATGTCACACCTATGCCGGTTGTTGTTGGGAGTACTTAGCTCGAAGTTGTTAACGAGTATATTTACCTGGGACAAATAGTCCGAATGGGTAAGTCCAACTTTGATCGAGAGGTTAATTGACGGATTCAACTCGGTTGAACAGCATTTGGGAAATTACGGTACATCGTCTCGTCAGGTATACCTCATAACTTGAAAAGGAGACTGTACAACCAGTGCGTGTTGGCTGTGATGACCTTTGGAAATGAGACGTGCTCCTTTAATACTGGCTGTATCAGGAAACTCAAGTTCGCTCAGCAAGCTATGGAGTGGGCTATGCTCGGGGTTTCTCTGCGTGATAAACTTGGAAATGAGGATATCCGTAATAGAACCAGGGTGACCGACATAGCCCAACGGATTAGTAAGCTGAAGTGGCAATGGGCTGTCCAAATAGCTCGGAGAACTATATGGACGGCCCATACACTACTCTACTACTGATGGGGAATATTGCTGACGGTTTCAGATATACCAGATAAACTCTGATATACCCGAAATATGAAATTTCTCGTTAACACTTTTTTTAGTTTATATTTATAGAATATAATTGAAAAAAAAAACAACCAAAATATTTTTTAATTAAATTATTTGGTTATTAAATGTAAATTGAATTCTTACTTTGATACAAAAAATGATGTTACTATAAAATACATAATTTTAATTTTCGCTTATTATGGGGAAAACACGAATAACAGGTAAAACTATTTTACTTACCTGTCATAGCTGCTACACCTTGACGAACATTTTCAAATGGAATTATAGGCCTTTATTAACTTTTTCCTGTTTACAAAGCTTGCGCCCTGATTGCACAATTTTTCTGCCGCTACTTTGAATCTTATTTAGTATGTTATATTAATTGTTACCCGCCACTTCTCAAATTAAAATATTCCGCATTTTTGGTCAATCTTATCGACGAATCAGATTTCCTCTATAATACCATTCATTCATTCCTTCATTCCTTCTTGCAACGTGCAATGTATACACTACAGTTCTGCTTTCCACTGCAGCGGTTATGGTACCCGACGCGTGTGGCACGAGCCATGGTGTGCGTTGCTTGTTAGATAGTGCATCGCAGAGCAATTTTATAACGTCGGAATGTTGTGATAGATTAGGTTTATCAGTAAATAAAGACAACATAAAGGTAAAGGGTATCGGGGGTTCAGAAAAATATGCAAAGGGAGTTGTAGCATTCCAGTTCACTTCTCGTTTTTAACCCCTAACATAAAGTATAATATTTCGTCGCTCGTCGTCGATAGAATAACAGATGACTTACCGTCTATGCCTGTCGACGCATCCGCTATGCCGTTCTTACAAGATTTGCCGTTGACCGAAGAAAAATTCTTTGAGCCATCACAGATCGATGTTTTGATCGGTGCTTCTTTATTCTCACAACTTTTATTGCCCGGTATAGTAAGGAATAACTCTGTTGTACCATCCGCTATACAAACCACGCTTGGTTACGTCTTTATGGGCAATGTGCCCGCTCTTCCCGCTCGCGAAAACGTAACCTTGACGTGTTGTAGTACATTACCCGCACACGCAGATGAAGACCCGCTAGATACATTGGTAAAACGGTTTTGTCAAATAGATGAATCTCCTTTGAGAACTCCGCCCACTCAGTACCCGGCTGAGATAGAGTATGAGCATTTCTTTCGCGAAACCACTGAACGTGACAAAGAAACGGGCAGATACATAGACTCGTTGCCTTTCCGGGATGATATATTTTCGCTTGGTGATACTTATGAAACCGCTCGGAAACGTTTCCTGGTGTTGGAGAGGAAGTTTGAAGCCGCTCCTGAGTTTAAGGCTGCGTATGACTCAGTTATCCACGAATATTTAGAAAAGGGCTATCTGTCACTCGCGTCGCTTGTTGACAGTGATAACTAATATCCCGTTTACTTCATACCACACCACGGTGTTTTGCGTACAGATAAGACCACTACTAAACTTCGCATGGTTCTCGACGCGAGTCATAAATCGAGTTCAGGCCGCTCACTGAACGATATTTTCCATAGTGGTCCTAATTTACAAGGTGATCTGGTTTGCAATTATTTTAAATTTTTGTCTTTTCGCTACCGCGCTTTCCGCTGATTGTAAACAGGTGTTCCTTCAAATTATAATGAATAGGCACGATCGCTGCTTTCAACGCATTTTATATCGTTTTCACCCGCAAGAAGGACTTACCGAATATGAATTTAATAGGGTTTGTTTGGACTAGGTCCAGCCCGTACCACGCGCTCCGTGTCATTCAGCAACTCATTGCGGATAATGGAGATTCATTTCGGCTAGCAAAGATAATTGCTTCTCGCTATATCTATATGGACGACATTGTTTTTAGTGTTATATCGGAGGAAGAAGCTGCATCAGCTGCTAATGAGCTGATTGAGTTATTTAAACGTGCGCAGTTCGATTTAGTAAAATGGACATGTAATTCCGACTCGGTCTTAAGCGCTCTGCCTTCGTCATATAAGATGTCAGAACCTATTGAATTTGATAGAACCGCTCAATTAAAAATTTTGGGCTTCAGTTGGGATAAATCTCGCGATTTTTTTGAATTTAAAGTAACCACGCCTGACGAAAGGTGTTCAAAACGAATAATTTTAGCCACTGTAGCTAGAATTTGGGACATAATGGGCTTCGTAGCGCCTGTTGTTCTCTTCGCTAAATTTCTCATAAAGGATTTGTGGCAGTTGAAACTTGATTGGGACGATTGTCCGCCCCAGCATATAGTCGAAACCTGGAAAAGGTTTTGTATAGAGTTACCGCTACTCAATAACGTCAAAATACCGCGACATTTGGGGGTCTTCGAACATTGCGTTGTACGACTGTCGGCTTTTCCGATGCTAGTGAGCGTGCTTATGGAGCAGTGGTATACGCCCATATTACTCACGCAAGCCAAGCTACGGCGCGACTTGTCTGCGTCAAGTCAAAGGTCTCACCAATGAAGCATTTGTCTATCGCACGTCTCGAGCTCTGTGCTGCCGAATTATTGGCAAGACTAATTAGACGCATGCACGATACCTACGATTCACGCTACCATATAAGTGAGATGTACGCGTTCACAGAGTCAATGGTCATACTTTGTTGGATAAACTCTTCCCCGCACCGATGGCAAACTTTTGTCGCTAACCGCGTCCTCAAGATTATTGACAATTTACTAGCCGCTAACTTTCATCACGTCGCGGGAATAGATAATCCAGCTGATTGTTTATCGAGAGGTCTTACACCCGAAAAGCTAATATCTCATCTATTATGGTCACAAGGTCCGCCCTGACTCGCGCAAGACCTCTCGCTGTGGCCTATCACCAATACAGACCATAATAGTATAGCGCTAGACAACGTACCGGAAGAGAAAATAACCGCACACCCCGTTACTATGTCAGATCCAGAAATGTCTTTAGTTCAAGATCTTAATAATTGCATCTCCTCATGGAGTAAACTCACACGTATCCTTGTTTATGTCTGCAGATTTATAAATAAACTACCCCGTTCCGGTTCGATAGCAGTTACCACGTTCGATATAAGCGCCGCAGAGCATATGATAATAGGCGATATTCAAAAAAGACATTTTGCATTCGACATTCGACAGCTAGGAGCCGGTAGTAATTGCCCGCCCGCGCTAATGAAGCTTAAACCATTTTTATGTGATGGCCTCATCCACGTTGGTGGCCGCCTTACCAACTCCGCTGAAAGTTCAGAATACAAATATCCGATTATTTTACCGCGTCACGACGCTCTTGTGGAGTCGTTGATAAACTACTAACATAAAAGGTATTTACATGCCGGCCCAGAGCTGCTCATGTCTTTGTTAAGACAACGATTTTGGATCTTGTCTGCTAGACGAATTATACGGTCTAGAATTAATAAGTGTAACATTTGTTTTAAATTAAAACCGCGCCCGCAATTTCCTTTAATGGCTGCTCTGCCGGGACATAGAGTCACGCAAGCGGAGAAAGCTTTCGCTCATACTGGCTGTGATTACTGCGGCCCTATATCGTATACGAGCACGAGGTGTTAAAACTCGCAAGGCTTACCTATGTATATTTACTTGTCTTACTACGCGCGCACTCCACATCGAAGTAGCCACGGATCTTTCCGCTGTGAGTTTTATCGCAGCTTTAAAGCGCTTTCTATCGCGACGGGGTCCCGTGAAATGTCTCTACTCTGATCGTGGAACAAATTTTGTAGGCACACGATCTTATTTACGAGATTTATATAATTTTTTCACAAAGGAATACCGCCCGCGTTTAGAAGAAGAAATGGTCGAAAGTCGCATTGAATTCAAGTTCATAGCGCCTGCCGCCCCAAATTTCTGTGGTTGTTGGAGAGTATGGTAAAATGTGTAAAGAACCATCTTTTTAAGGTTATTGGACAGCAGATCCTTGCGTATGAGGAGTTAATCACAGTCCTCGCTCAAATAGAATGTTTACTAAACTCTCGTCCTCTCACTGTGCTTAGCTCCGATCCAGCTGAACCGACGGCTTTAACACCCGCACATTTTTTGAATACGTTACCATTACGCTCTCTACCTGCACCTGATGTGGAATCTTCGCCAATTAATTTACTTCAACGACATGCACTCTTAGATAAATTAGTTCAGTCCTTTTGGCGTCGTTGGAGAACTGAATATCTGCATCAACTGCAGGCGCGGCAGAAATGGACTCAATCCCCGGTCTCCGTAAAGGCGGGCACAGTTGTCATAATTATAAATGATAACTCACCGACCCTCTCCTGGCCTTTGGGAGTGATCATAAAGGTTCACCCGTCTAAGGACGGTATAGTTCGTGTCGCTACAGTAAAAACGGCAAGGGGTACACTCGTGCGACCAGTGGTGCGCTTGTGTCCGTTGCCTACGCAATAATAAACTCTACATCGCTCACATCTTCTTTACATCTATGTATTATAATATATACATATTTATAATCGCTTAGTTTTAGTTAGTATTAATTGTATTTATCGCATCATATTATTGTTATCCTTTTAAAGGCGACCCTTTAAGGGTGGGGGAAATGTTACCGCCACTTCTCAAATTAAAATATTCCGCATTTTTGGTCAATCTTATCGACGAATCAGATTTCCTCTATAATACCATTCTTTAATTCCATTCATTCCTTCTTGCGACCGACATCGGGTAGAAGAAAAACACGCCCGCACGCAGAAGCATATTGTGTCACGCTCGCTACTCGCATATCTATTTAATTATCATACGCTAAAATCACGGCCGTGAATTGTATAAAAATAAGTGTAAATCGCGCAAGAAAACTAGTAGTGTACCACGCGAGTATCAACCTCAAGTAAGAAGAGAAGCTGACGGCGTTCTCCAGTTGCTTACCTTCACTTTTATGTGTCGGTTGCAAATTTCAACGAAATCCAATTCCAACTACCTATTACAGTCCACTTTATTCCAATTTGGAACCACGCGTCACCGAAATCACCGAAACAACAGAAAAATCCGGGAAGCTTTTCAAATTTTCGAAGTACAATCACAGATGTCAGAGGTAAAAGAACTGTGAACGGACTGTATAAGCATTTGTACGTTATTTTTCTAAAACCAATTAGTCAAACAGTCATACATAACAGAGAGAGAGCGAGAAAAAGAGGGGGTTAGAGGGAGAGAGATATATATAGAAAGAGAGAGAGAGACAAGCATTGATTTATATGTTACACTAGATTGGTAATTGCCGCTCCAAAGCGTTACCACTTCACTATGATATAATATATTGACTTTCGCCACAGCCATATGCTCAGCTAAACGTCGGTTCAGTGTTCAATGTGACGCTGATCGAGTTGATCCGAACGATTCACGACAAAAAATGGGTAAATGCGTAGTGAAAGAAAGCGGTTCAAGGTCACAAACATAATTAATCAAGCGGAATCACTTTCCACACGTAAGTTTTAGTTTATGTTTTCATATTAACGTAAGAAACACAAAAAATGAAATAAAATATCGAATATTGCAATTGAGGTTCAATGTTGCCACTTTTCTGCCTTTACAATTTCTCACATTACACTACTACGACTATATATTTTACAGAATAAATTAACTTGTTAGCCCTGATTTTAAATATTTTGGAAATTGTAATAAAAACTATGTTTCAACCTTTATACAAAGAAATTAATTGTTCTTATTTTAGAATATTCATGAATGATCTGTTAATTATATTTTATTACTTTATTACTTTTATTTCCTTTACACGTTTGGTTGCCTGGAAGAGATTGCTTTGTAGCGATAAGGCCGCCAAGTTGTACATAATATAATCTCATTTTTGTTATGTCATTTGTATATTTGTTCGTGGTGTACAATAAAAGTATATTCATTAATTCGTTCATATATTATCTATTTTATATTAATAATTTTGCAGGGTACCTAAAGATGCAGCACAACGTAAGAAGTGGGTAGAAGTAATACGATTTCAGAGAAAGGAGACTCACTGGGAGCCTTCGAATTTACTCTCATTAGTTCTAAGCACTTCCTGAATCAAGACAAACTAGGACAAAATGCGATGGCGACCGTGTTTATTTAAGCGGATTAGTACTACAGATTAACATCGTATAGTATTATCTTAAAAATTTATTAATAACCACAGTTTTTGTAGCTAATGTCATTTATTAATGTAATGAAATTTAGGAGACAAAGACTTGCCGATGCATTCACAATTGATGGCATATTTTAAACTCAGATCTTCTTGGTTAAGAAACCCAAAATTGATTTTCTTACTTGATTTATTTTTTTGTTTGATTTATTAGTACAATAAAAGATACTTCAAAAAATATCTTCATTTCATTAGTTATACTTCTAGTCATCGGATAAGCAAAGGTACATATTTAAAATAAAAAAAAAATAACTGCAGCTTAAAAAAAAACTCCTTTTTATTGCTTATTTTGGGTAAAATTTCATATAGTAGGCAATACCAAACCGTAATACTACATGTTTGTGGAGGTTTTGGCGGGAACTTGATCGGCAGCGGTTTGCTGCTCCTGTATTATAGTTTAAATAATAGTTTTAAGTGGATTTTGGTATGTAAAAGTGGTGCGATTTTATGTATTAACTGTCTACGCATGTGAACTATTAGTGGAAACGGTGAAACAAGTGCTTTGATGGTGATGGATTCTCAAGATAAGCCGTTTGCATAGGCGCCTTTAGATACCATCGCCAACTGTCAGCTGCCTGCTGGCTCAAGTTGCCGTCAAAATCGCCCAAGGGCTGCACAATGTGACGCATCAACATATTGTGAAGCAGTGAACTATGAAGGATAATAATACATATAGACAAGGCTTGGGGAAATCATAATAAACCGAATAAAAATAGTCAAGACTTGGCCTAAAGGTCTAGATAAAGGTAAGGACAAGATAAGGACAAGGCCATAAACTCCAAAAAAAACTACATGTTTGTGTGTCTGTCTTTATCTAATGTTAGCGACGATATTGTTTTCGCGACTTATGTAAGTGAGACAGATATATGTTTACTTAAAAAGGTTTAGTGGTTTCAAAGCTACGTCCTCGCGGTTAGATAGTGGTTTCACTTTTTTTGACCCGCAGTAATGTGGTTTGCTCCTCTAGTCTTGTAACGGGTGTCCAGTGGCAGATTTCAAACTTTGAACAGACTTAATTTTCGAACGCAACGTAGGAGAAGGGCGCGGAGGGGGATATTCGACGCGCAAGCGATGCAGATTTTTTAGTAGCCATGGATCCGTGGAGTGGAGAGCACCGCGTTTTTGCCGTCGAGGTGTACTTTTCGAGTGGATTTTCGCTGTCTGAAGCCCGTCGTCGATTTAATAACCACTACGGTATTCGTCGAGTTCGTGATGGACCATCAATCAACCTGATTCAGTCTTGGGTAGCAAGGTTAAAGAGCAACGGGATCAACAATAAATAGACCCAGACCAGGACCAACACCAACGGTAGCCACGGACGAAAATGTCCAACGTGTTAAGGCTTCTGTGATTGAAAATTCTCGTTTATCACTTCGTGCACGTTCATCGATTTTGGGTATTAGTAAATCAACTTTACAGGTAATAATGCGAAAAAAACTTAAATTCCATCCTTATAAGATCCAAATCGTCCAAGATTTACTCGAATCTGACTTTGAATTAAGGAAAACTTACGCAGAGACGATGTTGTTGAGATTTAAAACTGTGGATATGTAAATAAACAAAATTTTCGTTATTGGGATATTTCCAACCCGAGAAAATTGCATGAAGAGCCTTTACACAAACCAAAAGTCACAGTATGGTGTGCAATATCTGCGTCTGCCATAATAGGGCCTTATTTCTTCGAAAATGAACGTGGCCAAACTGTAACAGTAAATTCCGAGAGATATGCTGAGATGATCAGTGATTTTTTTAGACTAGAATTACAGAATAGTCCATACTGTAACCGGAATACGTGGTTCCAGCAAGATGGGGCCACAGCTCATACTGCTAATGTGGCCTTGAGTGCAGTGCGAGAGTTGTTTCCCGAAAAAATCATATCCCGGAACGGCACCATATCGTGGCCTCCCATGTCACCAGACCTAAGTCCGTGTGACTTTTTCTTATGTGGATACTTAAAATCTATCGTTTACAAAACAAATCCGACCACTGTGACACAGCTGAAAGAAAACATTCGAGCAGAAATCAGCAGGATTCCCCAGTCGCTTTGTAAAAGAGTTTTCGAAAACATGCGTTCCAGACTCGAAGAGTGTGTTAGGGTCGATGGCCGCCATTTAGGAAACGTTGTTTTCAAAAAATAAAATCCGCCTTTATGTTCTTTATATTTTAATAAAAATGCTTTGCATAAAACGTGTCGTTCTTTTTTTATAATTTTTCAAACTTTGAAATCTGCCACTGGACACCCTGTATAACTCAATGGAGACAAGATTAATAAAATGTTTCCAACAAATAATTATTAACAGATTGGCTGAATAAACCAGATGGAAGTTAGCGTAGAACATTCTTTTTTTAACTAAACTGTATGCCAATTAATTGCTTCATAAATGCTCCAGCAGAATCCGAAATTGCTCCACTTTACTCCACTGCCAATTAATTAAAAATTAAAAATATTAAAATTTATTTAATGTACCTTTTTCAATAGTGTGTGAAATGTATGTCAAGGCAAAAAAGCATTTATTTGATATTATGTATATTACATTGCTATGTTTTTTTTTAACTTATGTGCAGAAATTAATTAGCTGTATTTTGCTTTAGATACAATCCTAAATATTTAATGAATATCCGTCGAATTTTGACCACTAGGCGACCACTATTCCAAATCCTTCTCGTAATATATATGTACAAAAAATAACTATTTAACTCAAATACGCTAGGCTTGAAATCATATAAGATTAATAAGGATGAGCGATATAAATAATTTATTGCCGCTATTACGGATGGCATTGTAGTTTAAAATTAGATCGTAGCAATGATTCAAAATTAATTAATTTTTTGTCAATTTTTTTAAAACAAATGCAACTGAAAAACGAACCTACAGTCTGTATCACTGCAAACCCTGTATCTTAAAACTTTATGTAATTGAAATAAACTTTTTTATTTTATTTTATTATTATTTATGTTTATAGTTAACATAATTAAATACAACTGTAATGCAACAATAATTTACGGTTTACTGGAGTTTAGTTAACTAAGAACACGAATAATGTTTTCTTTCTCTATTGCCGCAAACTATGTCTATGAGTAGTATAATACTATGAGTGATGAAAAAAATAAAAAGTTAAAAGGTAAAAGTTACAGCATATATACGTCCCACAGCTGGGCACAGGTTTCTCTCATTTCTAAGAGGGTTTTATAGGAGTGTTGGCGAACTTCACACAAGTTCGAAATATTTTCTTATTTCTTTTCAGGTTTCCTCAGGATGTTTTCCTTCACCGCCGAGCACGTGATAAATCAGCACTTAAAATTACAAAAAAAAATTATACATTTTGTCCATTTTATCTTTTAAATTCATTATTTTATCTGACTGTCATTCATAAATATCTAACGCCTACTATTTTACTACGCACGCACACATTTGTAAGGGTTGCTTGGTTACAAATTTACGTACCTAGTCACGCGTCTTCACGCACTCTCCCGTTCCATTGACCGTTACAACGCTAGGTCTACGTCATTCTATTACGTCTGCCCAGTCGGCCGACAGCTAACAGTGTTGACCGTGACCTTATTACGGACGATTTTCCGTAATAACGAGTGTGCCTGCTATTTTTAAATTTTTGTAGGTACAATTGTCATTTCGTTAAATGGCACAGTGTTACTTTAAACAAATGAAAGTTTATGTGGTGTGCAAAGATTGAAAGTGAGTCTTTACGGCGTTTACAAAGGCGAGAAATTGACGCACGTGTACCTACCAATGTAAGAACAATTGGCAGAGCTGATAATATTTGTTTAGGTATTTTTTAGGTAGGTAGGCTATATACAAATAAACCTTTAATTAAAAATCTCAATATCATCCCGCTGCCTCAAATTGAAAATTTACAGAACCGGCACATGAGTAAAGAAACCGTACGTTTTTTTTACTCATGTGCCGAAACACCGCCAACTTCCTGACTTTGGGCTTCTTGCTACTGAGAATTTGTTGAAGAAAAACCCAACAATTGATTTAATAACCTAGTAATTGGTATTCATAATTCAAAAAGCTGATGTGCTAGACAAAGAAAACAACTATAGGATTGTTATTTATTTATTAGTTATTACAAACATATTACTGTAAATCTCATAATTTACTTTACCTCATAATTTCTAAAAGTAACTAGGCGTATCTAATTTAAGTCTTACCAAACAGTTCTTTCGATTTAACTAACATTACTTAAAATTTAGTACTTGGAAAGAGAAATTTATTATTTTTTAACTATCTTTTTACGCTAGATTACTAATTTCGAATTCTAGGTTCACTTTCTTCTTTCAATAGCAATGTAATGACCCGAATAAGGTTTAAGCAGGAAATCAAACTTTAGCAAAGTTTTTTTGTGATCGCCAGTAACTAGATATTTACGCAAAAAATGTGAAATAATTGTCTTCAACCACATCATCGCGTAAGCTTTACCTAAAAAAAAGGTTATTAAATAAAAACAAAAAGTTTCTTGATCCATTTTAAAAAATAATATTTTAGTATTTTTACCTATACAATTTCTTCTTCCCAGGCTAAAAGCAAAAAAGGAATTTGGACTCTTTGGCAAGGTTTCGGGGTTTAGCCACCTTTCCGGCTTAAAATCATTTGCATCTTCACCCCACACAGAATGTCGGTGTGCACCATAGATGGATAACAAACATATTTTTCCAGAATATAAAGTATAATTTTCTGTAAGTAAACAAAATATTTCTATTTTTATATGATCATGATAAGAAGATTATATATATATATATATATATATATATATATATATATATATATATATATATGATATGATGATGATATGATGATGATAAGAACGATATATTAACGATATCATAACATCTTTCTTGTAATAATTTATAGTTTTTTTTTTATTGAAGAGGGGGGCAAACGAGCATGCGGCTCACCTGATGATAAGTGACTACCGCCGCCCATGAACAACCGCAACAGCAGGGGAATTGCATATACGTTGCCGGCCTTAGAAAGTTGTAAGTTCTTTTCTTGAAGTTTCCTAAGTCGTATAGGTCCGAAAAAATCGCTGGTGGTAATAAATTCCACAACGAAGTTGTGCGAGGGAGAAAATTTCTTCTAAATTGCACAGTGGTCGACCGCCAATCATCCAGATGGTATAGAATATGGATGATATCGCGAGTTTTGTCGCGATGCGCGATGGTGAAATTGAGCGGCTGGAATTAGTCCGAACAATTTCTCAGAGCACTCCCCGTGATAGATGCGATAAAATAAGCAAAGAGATGCAACATCTCTACCAGTGGCGTAGCGTGCCTTAGACGGCCCTGTATCAAAATTTGTTGGGGGTCCAAATTGAAGAATAAATTTTTTTTACAAAAATGTATTACTAAAAAAAGAAACAAATACAGTAAAACCCGCTTAAGACGATTTTGAAGGGACCTAGCCAAAATCGCGACTTAAGCGGGAAAGCGTATTACGCGGAATAGGAAAAATAAGACATCATTTACAAATATTGTGTAGGTATCGAATTATAGGTAAACTTATTTATAAATTTGTTAGAATATATATATATATTTCATCATAGTTAATTATTATTTATAATGACATTACTTAAAATAATCACTTATTTTGGTTTGACAAAAAGATTTTGATGCATTATTAATGACAAGGCTTTCAATATAATTTAACTTTTGCATTTTTCCCGAAAGAAGATACTCTGCGTTTAATAAAATCGGAAATGACTCTCCTTCATCTTCATCGTCATCACTTAGGGCTTCTTTTTGGGTGTTATTCACATCTTGAATAAGATCTTCGATCGAACAGGTTTCGTAAGAAGCAACATTGTCATTAATGGAAGAATATCCAGAAAAACCCTGTAGTATCGAGGGTTCTTCTTCCAACACGACATCAGCGTCGTTATTTCGGAAACCTGCTTTCTTAAAAAAAAATTATGGTTTCAGGCTTAATTGCTTGCCATGACGCTGAAATTGTTAGGATCGCGTCATGCACAATCAAGGGTCATTTGCTGTCAGGGTCTTCCATTTCCTTAAGATAGTGATGTATCAATCGTGTTCTGTAGCCACGTTTAAGGACTTTTATAATGCCCTGATCCATCGGTTGCAACTTGCTTGTCGCAAATAAAGGTAAGAAAATAAGCGTGATGTTCTTTAGTTCAACATCTTTAGGATGAGCGGGGCAGTTATCAAGGAAGAGAATTATGCGTCTACATTTAATCTGGAAGTGATCATCTAAAGCTTTTAACCAGTTAATAAAATGAAAGCCAGTCATCCAAGCTCGAGATTGTGCATCATATGTCACAGGGAGCGATTTCACGTTTTTGAAACAACGTGGATTTTTCGCCTTACCAATCACTAGCAAACGTAACTTTTCCGACCCAGATGGCGTATTAGACGGGATGAAGAATCGTATTAAGCGTGTTAATAATGTATGAAAACATGCCTCAAGTTGCAGGGACTAACATAAAATGGCGTATTAAACGAGAAATCGTATTAAACGTGATCGTATTAAGCGAGTTTTACTGTAGTTTGGAAAATTCAAAAGTGAACGCCTTATGAACATTTTATTTTAATTTGATGAAAAAAGAAAATTGCATTCCCTACTTTAAATATATTCTTTATGTGTATTAAATTTAGCGCTCTATTATTTCAACAGGTAGTGGTACCTACAGGGAAATAAATGTTTACCAAAATAAATCGATTACACAAAGTATAGCTTTAATATAGGCTGTAAGGTACATTTGTCCTTTGTCTATCAAATGCTAAAAAGGATATATGAGAACGCTGTAGACAGAGAAGAGAGCGCCTTTAAATTTTTAATACAATAAAAGTTATAAAAGTTGAAAATCATTTTATTCACAAAATACGCGTACTAGGCTATTGATATGAAATTGGAAACCAGTTGATGTAATTCTGAAGCTAATAAAAAAACCCGGTTTCGATACGTCAATTTTTTCGGGACTTATCGTGACCAAAACAACATCCGGACGTCGCCGTAATTTTTTTTTCAAAACGTTTTTTTTTTCAAAGTACCAATATGAAATTAATGTTAGAAAATATGAGATGGATTATTTAGAGTGTTTTCTTGACTGCTGGCTACTCCTATTATCGTAAAAGTGCAATATAGTTATGATAGATGCATTTTAAGAACACTAAGTTGCATGACCTTGACGTGCCGTGTAGTGGCGGTTAAGAATATCCACTACCCCATAGAATAGAATAGAATAGAATAGAATAATTTTTTATTCAATATAGATCACATGTGTAATACTTATTGAAAGTCATTTTTTACTTTACCACTAGTTCGAAAAAAAAACCTCTGTCCTGGAAGAACCAGCAAGAAACCCAGCGGGACTTTTTTTTAAAGCAAATGTTACAATAATGGTTGTACTAACTATATAAGTACAAAATTTATTTTAGAAACAGCTTGGAAGCGATCACCTCATTCCCAGAGGTTATTATCAACCATGTATTCATTTATACTATAATAACCCTTTTTATACAGTTTCAACTTAACAAAACATTTAAACTTGCTAATGGAGAGAGCCTGTACACTTTCCGGGACCTTGTTGTAATAGCGTATACATTGCCCCAAGAATGAATTACTGATTCTGTGGAGTCGAGAAACTGGTATCACTAGCTTGTGTTTGTTCCTAGTGTTTACAGAATGCACATCACTTTTTTTACTAAAACTACCTTTGTTTTTGTGAACATACATTAAATTTTCGTAAATATACTGAGAGGCCAAAGTTAATATATTTATTTCTTTAAATTTATCTCTAAGAGACTCTCTCAGTTGTAGGTTGTAAATAGCTCTAATGGCCCTCTTCTGTAAAACAAAAATAGTTTCTGAATCAGCCGCATGTCCCCATAGCAAAATCCCATAAGACATTATGCTATGGAAATAACTGAAATAAACTAATCTAGCTGTCTCGACACTAGTGACCTCTAATCTTTTTTACAGCATAGGCTGCAGAACTTAGTCTGCTTGCTAGTTTGGATAAATGGGGGCCCCACTGAAGCTTTGCGTCGAGAGTGATGCCAAGAAAAACAGTGGATTCAACAGGGCTCAGTTCTTCCCCATTTAAAAACACATTGGTACTCAGATTTCTAACATTCGTTGTTGTAAATTTAATACATTTAGTTTTATTTCCGTTTAAATGTAAATTATTAACGTTAAACCAATGCACTAATTTTGATATAGCATTATTCACTTCGTCACATTTAAATGATTTACGTTTAAGTTTAAGAATCAAAGAAGTATCATCAGCAAATAATACTATATCATGATTATCCTCTACAATAGAAGGTAAGTCATTAATATACACTAGAAACAGGAATGGGCCGAGAATTGAGCCCTGAGGGACACCCATTAGTACAGGTGAGCCGGAAGAACTTTTACCATTAATAATAACTTTCTGCATTCTATTACTTAAATATGAAAATTTAAGTTTAAGCGCTGTGTTCTTGACACCATAGTACTGTAGCTTCCTGATTAATGTCTCATGGTGAACGCAGTCGAAGGCCTTGGAAAGGTCACAAAATATACCCAAAGCATCCTCTAAATTCTCCCATGCACTAAAAATATGTTTAATAAGCTCAACTCCAGCGTCAGTTGTTGAGCGACCCCTTGTAAAACCGAATTGATTTCTATGTAGCAATTTATTAATATTAAAGAAACTTAACATTTGATCTAAAATTATTTTTTCAAAAATTTTACTTAATGTTGGTAGTACAGAAATTGGTCTAAAATTGGCGGGGTCTAATGTACTACCAGATTTATATAAAGGTATGACTTTACTAAGTTTCATTAAATCAGGAAACACACCAGATTCGACGCTTGTATTAAATATAGTGGCTAGATAAGGTGCTATTATATATATTCCCGTGGGGGTCGTAAGAGGCAAAAGTAGGAAACAGTCAGGAGATGGGCAGTAGCATCTTCCTGATTACAGCAATATCACAATAAAAAACTGCGGTTGCCAACCCGCTCGCCAAGAGTGGCAAATATGGCAATATACCCACCAAATGAAAAAAGTTACTAAGATTCGGCCCCTAGTCCCCGGCGGCCTCGCTATTCCTGACTACGGTGGTGACCATGGTAACAGCGGGGCAGGGGGTGTTAAGAATCTCCAGTGGAGGTTCCGTTGCCACCTAATACGACTCGACCTCGCAACTTATAACGCATGCACCCTGAGGACTGACGAGAAGATCCTGGAGCTGGAAGAAGAGATAGACAAGTTGCGCTGGAATATTATAGGACTATCCGAGGTCCGAAGAGAGGGGGAGGACACGGTAATCTTCGAATCCGGCAACTTGTTCTATCACCGGGAGGGCGACCATCTGTCCCAAGGAGGTGTCGGATTTATCATCCACGAGTCTCTTGTTAACAATGTTGTAAAGATTGTGAGTGTGTCGACAAGGGTTGCGTACCTCATACTCAGAATCACCAAACGGCCTTCGTTGAAGGTCATACAGGTTTACGCAACAACCTTGGCACACCTCGATAAGGACGTGGAGGAAATCTATGAGAATATCTCTAGAGCCTTGTATTCCTCCAAAACCCACTATATAGTGTTAATGGGAGACTTCAGCGCAAAACTAGGCATAAGAGAGAACGGTGAACTGAAAGTAGAGAAATTCGGAATAGGGCAATGGAAACCAAGAGGCCAGCAGCTGGCCAACTTCATGGAGAAAGAGGGACTCTTTATGATGAACTCTTTCTTCCAGAAGCGGCCCCACAGAAAGTGGACCTGGTTGAGCCCCGACGGTTCGACAAAAAATGAGATTGACTTCATTATGACGACCAGACGACGACTGTTCAGTGATGTCTCAGTGATTGCGAGGGTGAAAACCGGCAGGGATCACCGAATGGTGAGAAGCACACTGAACCTAAACGTTAAGTTAGAGCGGTCACGTCATATTTTAAGATATCTAATTTTTTTACACTATGTCTTTCCTGTAGACATCTTTCATGTAGATGCATGTGTCTACAGGAGATACCGTTGTCTACAGAAGAGACGTAAAATGAGTTTCACTGTGGTTTCAGCCACAGTGAAACTTATTTTACGTCTCTTCTTTACGTCTTTTTAATGAAGTCAACGCTCTGTCCCCCTCGTGCTCAAATCCAAAGTCCCGAATCCATTCATCTCGAGCTACGAAACCATTTTTAGTGCCTAGAAGATTGCAATGCAGTGGATGATATGAATGACAAGCTCGTGGAAACTGTCCATGCAGTCGGAGCTAAGTTAAGCAAGACCCGCCGCAGAAGAACACAAAAACTCTCCGATCACACTCTAAATCTCATGGCTGTTAGATGGAATATGAAGCTGCAGTCTTCAGTAGATTTGACAGCACACAGAAAACTGAAGAGATAGTACTCCAAATGCGTGCTCCTGGACTGACGCAACTGTAATACTGCTAGTATTGAAGAAGCGATCGAGCGAAAGCAGGGCTCCAAAGTCTTTGCTAGAGATCTGTCTGCCGGAAAGAGTCAACTGTCAAAGCTGAAGACCGGGTGTGACACCTGAGATTTTGAGTGAGATTGAGAGGTTCTATGGGCAGCTGTACACATCATCGTTGGAGTCACACGCTAGTATGAGTAACGATCCAAGAGCGAGTCTTATTCGACACTATTCCGATTATATATCGGACGTCAGTTTGAGCGAGATTAGAATGGCTTTCTCGCACCTTAAAAACGGCAAGGCCCCAGGCGAGGATGGAATTACAGCGGAGCTTCTGAAAGCGGGTGGAAAACCGGTACTTGAAATCCTTTAGAAGCATTTTAATTCCTTCCTTTATGGTGGCATGTGGATGACTCTGTAGGCGTGGAGCAGAAGTGCGGTGGTCTTGTTCTTCAAGAAAGGTGACAACGCTTTCTTTAAGGAATGCAGACCGATTTCCCTTCTGAGGCGCGTCTACGTGCTGTTTTCGAGAGTCATTATGAATCGTCTCGCGCGCAGACTTGACGACTTCCAGCCCCCCGAAAAAGCCGGTTTCCAAAGAGGCTTTAGCACCATAGACCACATACATACCCGGCGGCAGATTGTATAGAAGACAGAAGAGTATAATCTGCCACTTCGCCTTGCGTATGTGGACTATGAGAAAGCCTTTGATTCCGTCGAATTCGGGCGGTGCTGCAGTCCCTTCAGCGTTGCCAAGTTGACTGTCGGTATATCGAAGTGCTGAAGTGCTTGTACAGTAGGGCTACGATGGCTATCCGAGTACAGAACCAAAGTACGAAACCTATCCAATTGCAGAGATGTGTAAGCCAGGGTGACGTTATATCCCCGAACTCTTCACCACTGCATCGGAAGACGTTTTCAAGCTTCTGGACTGGAAAGGATATGGTATTAACATCAATGGCGAGTACATCACTCACCTTCGATTTGCCGAAGATATAGTCCTTATGGCAGAATCGCTAGAGAACTTAAGCACTATGCTCATTGACTTCAATTGTGTCTCCCAACGGATAGGTCTTAGGAATAACATGGACAAAACAAAGATCATGTTTATGTCCATGAACATGATCTTTGTTTTGTCCATGTTCCCAATGCCGGTAATTGTTGGGAGCAGTTGTTGACGAGTATGTTTACCTGGGACAAATAGTCTGACTAGATAAATCCTACTTCGACCGAGAGTTCAATTGACGGATTCAACTCGGTTGGGCAGCGTTTGAGAAATTACGGCACATCTTCTTCTCAGGTAAACCTCAAAACTTAAAAACGAGACTGTACAACCAGTGCGTGTTGCCAGTGATTACTTATGGAACTAAGACGTAGTCCTTCACTGCTGGCCGTAAGAGGAAGCTCAAGGTCGTTCATCGAGCTATGGAGAGGGCTATGCTCGGAGTTTCTGTGCGTGATAAACTTAGAAATGAGGATATCCGCAGTAGAACCAGAGTGACCGACATAGCCCCACGGATTAGTAAGCTGAAGTGGCAATGGGCCGGCTATATAGTTCGAAGAACTGACAACCGATGGGGGAAAAAGGTTCTTGAGTGGCGGCCTCGTACCAGCGGACGAAGTGTAGGGCGTCCCCCCACTAGATAGAGTGACGACCTGGTAAGACATGCAGGAAGTCGATGTATGCAGATGGCTCAGAACCATCCTTTGTGGCATTCCTTGCGGGAGGTTTATGTTCAGCAGTGGACTTCTGAAGGGCTGAAATGATAATGATGATGCTGATGACTTGTCGAGAGTAGAACACACCTATATAACGCTTCGCGTTATGAGGCGTGCAAAACGCTCGCATTGAATTAAAATAATTATATATTGATTATAAGAATAAAGTACAGTAATAATATATTTATTTGTTTAGAATTAATACTTCAAGGAACTTACTAATCTAGCCAAGCAATTCAAACCAATTGTACACTTCTCTTGCCTTTTGTTCGGGGAACTTATTTATTAAATCATTCATAACTGAAGACGATTTCAGTTTTATAAATATTCTGCCTCTATAGACAATAGTTGCAAGTCGAAAGGCTATCCTTTATGGTCATGGGACCATAAAAAATATTTTGCTTATACAAGATCGGGGCCCCTGTAGCCTGAGGCCCCGTATCATTGATGCTACTGATATGGCGGTAGCTACGTCCCTGATCTCTACGCAGTGCCAGTGTATCGAGTCGATCAGAAAGAACTCGGTCGTTGACGATTCGAACCGGTCTGCGCTGGATGCGGTCAAGTGGAAGGAGCTGGCACATGGGTACCCCGGCCCAGAGATGAGAACAGTATTCCATGTGAGGTCGAACTTGCGCTTTGTAAAGTTGCAAGCGATCTGCCGGCATGAAATACTGTCTCGCTCTGCTGAGCACGCCAAGCTTTTTAGAGGCCAATTTGGCCTTCCCTTCCAAGAGACCACGAAACTTTTAAATAAAACTAATTTTACGGATTTTATCGCGTATATTAACTTGTTTTATATTCCCGACGTTTCGAGCACTTTACAGCATCCATGGTCACGGGGGGGACTGTCCCCCCCGTGACCATGGTTTTATTTGGTATTGTTTACATGTATCGAACTGTGATAGTACAGTGACTGGATACCGTTACGTTACAACCTACTAAACTCCATTGCTGAACATAGGCCTCCCCTTGGATTATCTCATGGGAGGAGGGGGGATATTTGTCATAGTTGACACACTTGGGAAGCGGGTTGGCAACCGCAGTTTTTCATTTTTAGTCCTTATTAGGAAGACGCTGCTTCCCATTTCCTGATTTGTTTCCCTCTGTCGTCTCTTACAACACCCACTGGATAATATCGGGTAGTAGATATTGTAACACCGCTACTACACGATAACGGACCACAGCGACTGTTTGTTTGCTTTAAATTTCTTAGTACGTGCAAACTAAGCTCGACCCCCACCAGTAAGATTGATATTGCTAATAGCAGGTTTGAGTGTTGATTCATCAGATGCTCGGTAGTGAAGGACCACATCGCGAGGTAACCTGCATATCTGAAAAACCAACATTAATTATGAAGGCATGTGATGAACAGCCGAAGCTCTTTCCTCCAAACCCTTTCAATAATTAGAGGAGGTAAAAGTGCAGCGAGGAGTTTGTAAGCTGTTTTTCTACTTATATTATTTTTACTAAAATCTTTTAGAATTGCTTTAAGAATTATTTTGGCAATAAGTTTTGTTGTTTAGAGAGTAATTTCATAAGAGATCAATATAACTTATAAATTTAAGACTTACTTAGTTTTAAATCCTTGTCGATAAGTCGGGTTATCATAAGAACAATTGGGTATAGCCTCAAAGATTCCTTTATAACCGCCTCCAAGTATGTAAGACGTGGTAAGTCTTGCTTTTCAACATCCCTGTCGGACTGTCCAAATATATCTTCAAGCCTTAATATAAATAAAAACTTTGTGTTACTTTTCAGTCTTAAACGATAAGAAATTCAAACAACATAACGCATGAGTTTCGTATTAACAGTCTGTGGTGTCCCACTGCAAATCTTTCAGGAGTCCCTTCCAACAGCGTCACATACCAATCACATCATCGCATATGTACTTACTGATTATATTTCTGATATTTTATACATAGAAAGGCGAAAACATTTGATTACATAAGACATTATTCTTCAATTCTGAAAAGATGTTTTCGTTTTCGAAAACTACTGCAAAATTATTCGTCAATAGCGTAGAAGTGTCTATCGTGTGTCATAAAGTGTAAAAAAAAAATTTAAAGATAATTTTTATATTTTATTGAAAACTTAGTAATAAAACTTAGAATGTCCAGTTGCGCACAAAAGATTCCACGTCTGTTTATCTTAAAATGTTAAAAGGAAGGGATAAACAACATTAGCCAAATTACAATATAAAATTCTAATTTTAAAATATTACCGTTGCCTATATTTTTCCAGGTAGTCAATACACAAGTCTTAAAAATTTACCACGCGTTATGCCAACATTAGGTACTATCATTAGGTTATGCTTGGGTATTGTTAACATACAAATTTATGTGAATATGAATATCTCGATATTTAGGTCAATAAAGATAGCTCTAAAATAAATGTATGCACTGTTTACACTAAGAAATTATCCGCGCTAAAGTTCAGCGAAATAAGACAATTAGTTTTACAAAAAGATAACAATAAACTAATTACATCAGGGTCAGAGATATAAAAGCTATGTCTGCTTTGTTTTGCTGAAAAAGGCTAAACTAAAAAGTAATCTATGCACTGTTTACACATCGCAGATAATCTATGCAAAATAATACTTAGCGAAGATAATAATTTAAAATCTGGCAATTAGTTGAAAAAGTGATAGCAACAAAAAATTGCATTGAATTCAGGAATAAGGGGGCTACAATATGCTCCGCTTCAATAAAAATTACATATCTATACATGCTTTATAGATACTTTCTTGTGGAATCTATTACCACCAGCGAATTTTCCAGACCGATACGACTTAGTGACGTTCAAGAAAAGCACCTACTCCTTTTTAAAAGGCCGGCAACGTATCTGCAATTCCCCTGTTGTTGCAGTTGTTCATGGGTGGTGGTAGTCACTTACCATGAGGTGAGCCACATGCTCGTTTACCCCCTCTCCTATAAAAAAATATCTCTTCATCACCACCATTACTCAAGTTCATTGCAGAACATAGGCCTCCCCTAAGCAATGCTATAAACACGGTCCTGAACCACCTGCATCCATCGACGCCACTCGAAAACCTTTATCCCCTATCGGTTGTCAATTCTTCAAGGTGACATATCTTGAAGGTATGTTTGGCCTATTCCGCATTTAACATATTGATCCGATGGGCTATATTGGTTGCTCTAGTTCCACTACGGATATCCTCATTACGAAGTCTATTAGAAACTTCTACATAACTCGTTGAGCGACCTTGAGCTTCTTATACGGCCAGCAGTAAAGGACTACGTTTCAGTTCCATATATCATCACTGGCAACATGCACAGGTTGTGCACTCTTCACTCACACTAGGTTTTAGTGTTAGGTTAAGTTATTAGCAAAAGTGTGCCATAATCATTTTACATAATGTTTGTTTTTCCATGTTCATTGGGAGAAACTATTGCGGTCATTGAGCATGGGGCTGAGGTGATCCTGCAATAATGATTACATCGTCGGCAAACTGAAGGTAAATGGTGTACTCGCCATTGATCTTGTTACCGTATCCTTTTCAATGTAGTAGTTTGAAAACATCTTCCAATACAGCGTTAAAATTTAGGGGATATAACTTCCCTCTGTCATACACAGGTTAATTAATTTGTATATGAACTAGTTGACTATTTTTTTTGCGAGTGTTATTTCAAATAAATAAAAACTGTAGTTTAAAAGAAAAAGGAAACTAGAGATTAGAAAAGAGACTAAAAACTAGAGAAGTAATTGGTACAGTTAAGTGACATAATGTGACGTATTTTAGGGACTCGAGCCATTTGTCTAGAGATGTTTGTTAAATTGTTAAACTTTTAAATCTGTGTGAAACTATCTTATACTTACTCATTGTAGATTTTATCCTGAACTTCCTTATACGAGCCGATTAAAAGAAGTGTAATTACAAGATTTGTTGCAATAGTGTCGTAACCAGCCACAATCAAGGTATTAACGTGATCTATAACGTCCTGATCTGAGAAAGCGCTTTCGCCATTCGAACCTTCCAGATCGAATAGCAGATCGCTAAATGATTTAAGATTTTTACCTGTAAGACGAAAATATATTAAAAAATGAAATATTAAGCTAAATGAAATGTACTTTTTGGTGTTTAACCAACCTGAGTTCTTAATTGGACTCGAATGATACTGCTTACGTTGCTTTACGATCTGAAAAATTCGAGGAAATATAAATAATTTTAACCAACCATGTTTTGTCGGACTTGCACCTTCACCTATGCAGTGTATGCTTTCGTACACACATGCAGCCATGGGTTAGACCTACTAGTGGCAGCCGCACAATGGCTTCTGTGTAATAATAACTACATACGTGGTCAACAAATTGAAGGTAAGTGATGTACTCGCCATTCATATTGATACCGCCTTTTCATTATAGTAGCTTTAAAACATCTAATACAGCAATACAGGTTTGGGTACATATTGTTACACTGTCTTACACCTTTCTGCAGTTGAATACATTTTGCACTCTAGTTTTGGACTCAAATAGCCATCTAACCCTAATGTATAAACATTTCAGCACATCACAAAATGGTACCGTTTATGGGAATGTAGCACCGCCCAAATTTCGATGGAAGCAAATGCTTTATCGTTGTCCAGATACGCAAGAAAAAGTAATGTATTATACTTTTCGGTATTCTGTAAAATTAACTGAAGGTTATGTATGTACCATACATACATACCATTTGTGGTTTATGGTACTTAAGCCCTTTCGGAAACCAGTTTGTTCGGGAAACTGGAAGTTTGTAATTCTGCTCCATGCCTGCACTACTGCACTACTCGTGCTAGCATAGATAACGAAATTGAATAGCTTCTGAAAAACTTTAGGTAGTGGTTTTCAGAAGCTCTGCTGTAAATCTATCCTATCTATCCTTACATTTGTGTGTGGCTCCCATGATGACGTGTGCTGCTATCCGTAGAACCTCTCAATGTCACTCAAAATCTCAGGTGTTCCGAATACGATGCCACCCGATTCAGACAGTTTGCTCTTTTCGGCAGAGCAGATCTTTGTCAAAGACTTTGGAGTTTCTTCAATACGATCTGTATTGAAGTTGCGTAGTAAGTAGTAAGGTGCGTAGCTGAAGTTAGCTCCGATCGTTAGGATAGTTTCCCGAACTTGTCAATTATATCGTCTACTGTATTGTAATTTTCTAGGCACTGGAAACAATTTTGTAAATGTAGCTGAAAATTTTCGGCACTTTGGATTAGAGCATGAAAGGGACGGAAAGATAGCTTTACTAAACGTGACCTCTTCCGCTTAACTTAAAGGTTCAGTGTGCCTCTCAACATTTGGTGGTAGCTACCAGTTTTCACTCTCGCGATCACTGAAACATCACTGAACGGTTGACGTTTGGTCGGCAAAATTTATGTCATTTATTTATTTAATTATTTAATAACAAACTTTTTATATAAACTTGTGTGTGTTTTGTGTGTGTGTGTGTGTGTGTGTGTGTGTGTGTGTGTGTGTGTGTGTGTGTGTGTGTGTGTGTATGTGTTCGTGTGTTGGTGTAGATGTAAGAGGGTGAGTAGGTGAGTGTGTGTTGGAATATATGTGTGTGAATTAATTCAATCTAATTTATTGTGGAACAGTCGAGGCTTTACCAGGCTCTTCTGCAAAAAAAAGTTCGGTAATCATAAAGAATCCCTTCTTTTCCATGACGGCGGCCAGCTTTTGACCCCTTGAGTTCAGTTACCTTACTCTGAATTTCCCTAACTTCAGCTAAACGTTCAAGTTTCCCATCGTTGAAGTCTCCCATTAATACCGTGTAATGAATTTTAGAGGAATACATGGAGACATACTCAAACATTTACACCACCTACTTATCGTAATGTGCCGAGCTTGGTTCATAAAGCTGTATAACTGTCAGCAAATACCGTTTGGTGATTTTAAGTTAGATTTTAAGTAAAATCAACCCTTGTCGAAAAATCCGTCAACTCCTTAGGACAGATAGTCGCCCTCTCGGTAGTAGAACATGTTGCCAGACTCAAAGGTTACCGTGTTCTCCCCCTCAATTTTGCCCTTAGACAATATATCTTTACGCAACTTGTCTATCACTTCTTCCAGCTCCAAGATCTTCGGGTCAGTCCTCAGGGTTAAATATCGTTAAATATTAGCTCGATTCGTCCAAGGAGGCTATTGTACCTCTACTGAATATTCTTAGCACCCGAGACCCACTGTTGCCATGGAATAAACCGTAGCAAGGAATGGTGGGGTCGCCGGGGACTATTGGCCATTTTGTGATGTGCTTACTTATAGGGGGACGTTTACCATAGTTTTCGCACTTGGCGACCGGGTGCAGTTTTTTAAACAACTGCAGTTTTTTGTCGTAGTTTTGGGGTTATCAGAAGAGTTTGGGTACTAGATATTATTACACCGCCACGGTTTACGGTATGCTCTTTTAGATATTATGTCGCTTGATATTATTATGCTTTATCGAATACGGCTTATTAAATTTTAATAATTTTTATTTTACTGAATAATTTACGCTTTAAGGGTGGCTCATAGAAATTTTAAGAAAAATATTATTAAAAATTAGGGGACGAATTTTTTAATGTAAAACAAAAACTGCAATCGAAACAATATATGGACTGCCGTACGTTGGTCTGTGCGTCGGTGAGTCTTCTCGCTTAATAATGTAAGCAATATAATGAGATATAAAATGAACTCGACACTATTTCAAAGTTTTTTTTTACCAAAGTCGATTAGATTCTCTGTTTTATTTATTGTAAAAATAAGCGTCACTATATTTATTTTATTTCATCAAAGTTAAATGAAACGGTCATGAGGCGTGCACTTTTGGGATTTTCAAACGAATTTATTTGTTTGTACCATCAAAAGGTAAAAAGCTTAAAAATAAACTAAAAATCGATTTAAAAAACAAAAATATAATAAATTAATTTCCATACAACAGCTTTTCCACTCGGGGGAAGCCCCCGATACACAAGGTCTTAAAACCAAAAACTGGTGTCGCAGTTTTCGGTGTCAATTTTTTTTCAATTTTGATTATTATGACACCTTTATTGACATTGAATCGAGCTAATTGTAAACCATATTACTAAATTCAAATAAAGAAAGCTACTGATGTATTGCCAGCCCTGAAGGCTAACATAAAGGAGAATGAAAAATAAAAAGATTAAATAACAATACGAATTAGAAATATACCATGTTTGACACACCGTGTAAGAACTCAATATCTTTATCTTGTTGCTTTTTTGTACTGCTCATATTCCAAATAAAATCTTCGAAATACCATATATTTTGAATTCTGTGAACCACACTTCTGAGAACTCTATCCGTTACGGTCACATACTTTGTGTTGAGTGTTTTCTCGGCTCTTAAATCTAGACCCGTTGCTGTCACTAAAACAAACATTAACATCTTTTATTGTATGAAGGTGATTGTACTAATTTATGCTAAAAAATCCATAAAGGTGTATAAACACAGATTAACTAATAGTTACGTATATGGTAACAAGTTCTCCAAACTTTTTACCAATTATCTCACAGGCTGGTAAGCAGAATTACCAGTGTGGTGATTTCGGCTTGGTGCTCATCAACCCGCCTGTTTAACCTTACAATCCACACAACTGAATCTGGATGGTAACGTACGTTTTTAACACGCTTAAGAGGACACTTTGAAAATTAATCGTAGTTTAGAGCGTGGCAGCGTGTGAAATATGGGTAAATCAGGAATGTCTAGAACAGGTAAATGAAATTGTATACTTGGGGAGTGCTTTTAGCCGGGATGGAAGATGTGATTTAGATGTGGACAGGCGTGTCGCTGCCGGGAACAAAGTCAATGGTGCCCTGACTGCGTTAGTCAAAAGGCAAGGCGTAGTGAAGAGTGCACGCCTTGCAATACATAACGCAGTGTTGGTACCGACTTTGTTATATGGCAGCGAAACCTGGGTATGCCAGAAGAAGCATAAAAGCAAGTTGAATGCAGTGGAGATGCGATCTCTTCGTAAAATGTGCGGCGTCACCATGGCTGACCGAAAGCGAAACGAAGAGATTCGCAATATGGCAGGTTTGAAAGATGAACTTATCACAAAAATTGATAAGGGCGTGCTTCGATGGTTTGGGCACGTTGAGCGAATGAGTGAAGACCGAATGGTGAAGAAAATATATAGCGCGAAAGTTAATATTAAAAGGTGTCGAGGTAGACCGAGACTAACTTTCGAAGACCATGTGAGCAAATTGCTCGAAGAGGGGAGGGTCAAGAGTACTCGGATACCTAGACGTGCATGTATGAAGAAGATGATGAATCTGAAAGAAGCGAAAGAGGTATGTAAGGATCGTGACACTTGGCGATCTGTTCTCTCTGGCTACCCCGTCAGGGATTGTGCGTGACGATAAGTAAGTAAGTAAGTTAGAGCGTGGCTTTGTCAGTGAAGCTCACGGACGACTGAGGCCGCACCTGAGCCTTGCAAAATGCAAGCGATATGCCGGCATGAAATACTGTATCGATCTGCTGAGCACGCAAGCTTTTTAGAGGCCAGTTTAGCTTACATCTTCAAGGGACTACGAAACTGCATATCACATGATATGTCAATGCCAAGGATTACGTTGCTGGCTGAGGCAATTATTACATTTGAGTTACAATATCCGTTACCCAACGGTTACCGAGGACCGTGTACTTGATTTCTATTCTTACTTACATATAAAATAATTTATAAAGGTACATACGGTATATTGTCTCCAAAGAGTTTCGCATTATATACTTTTCATGATCAAAATGTCCTTTTCCTTCTTCCATAGCCAATTGTTCAAGTAAATGCTTCGATTGTCTATTAAATACATCTATAAATCCATCTAAAATTTGCTGATTAAATGCCGTATTTAGTAATTTTCGGTGGGTTTTCCATTTTGTAACTGTATATGATCATAAAATAAAACTTAATTTTTGTTTTAAATACATAAAATAAAATAAAAATACAAGTTCTACTTACGCGGTGCAGTCAGCAAGCCCTCCCCTAGCCACGGTTTAGCAAAATCATATAAAAAGCCCTTCTCTAAACACGAGTTCGCAACAGTCTTAAAATCGTCTGGATCTGTTAATACTGGCACAACGATAAAAAGGAAATAGTGAAAAATTAACTGGTGTTTACATTTATCATAGGTTATTGTTATGTGTTTATTGTAAAGGAAAATATTGTCGGGAAACCAGCATGTTAGAGATATCTAAAAAAATTCAAGTATTTTGAAATGTTTTATTCGGTGGAATCACAGCAGAGTTTCTGAAAGCGAGTGGAAAACCGGTACCTGGAAGTCCGTTGATGCTGTTCAGTTTCATTATCAATGGTGGTGCTCCATTGGAGGCTTGTAGCGGACGTGCGATATTTTAGATCATCAAGAAAATTTGCAATTGAAGAACTTCAGACCGAATTCCCTTATCAGCCGCTGTTGCTGCTGTTTTCGATTATTATTACGAATCGTCTCGGAAGAAGTTCAGCTACAGCTTTCAGCCTCAAGAACAAGTCGGTTTCCGAAAAGTCTTTAGAACCATAGATCACATTCAAACCTTTCGGCGTATTCTACAGAAGTCAAAGACGAGTACAAAAAATAGTTTTTATCGAAATTTAGGTGGTGCTACTGTATCTTCAGCAGTGCCAGGTTGACTATCGGTATATTGAAGTGTTCAAGTATTTGCACCGTAAGGCTACGATAGCTATCCGAGGACAGAACACGACAGAGATTATTTACAGTTGTACGAAACCTATTTAACTACATAGAGGTGTAAAACAGAGTGACGTCATTTCCTCGAAACTTTTTTGGAAGAAGTTTTAAAAATACTGATCTGGATAGAATACTAATGGCGAATCAATACTAATGGTGAATATATCACTCAAAGTTGATTTGCTGACGATATAGTTATTATGACAGAATTGCTAGAGGACTTTAGTACTATGCTTAATGAACTCAATAGTGTCGCCCATCGGATAAGTTTTAAGATGAACGTGGACAAGACAAAGGTCATGAGTAACATCCATGGCAGTGGTTGGAAATACTATTTTCATAATCTTTGACGACAATGTTCACCTAGGACAAATTGCCGTTCTAGGTAAGTCCAACTTCTAACGAAAGTTCAAACGAAGTTCGAGTAGCTAAGTTAGTTACTCTTTCAGGCAGTACTCTTTCAGGCAGTACCCTTTTAATGAATCATATATGTATGGGTATAATACTCAACACTAGGTATATCAACCTTGTAATAAAAAAATTGTCAAATAATAACAAATCTGTGATTGTAGAAATAACTAATCATCGTACTTCGATATCGTAATTTCGATAAAACTCGTCTTTTTTTTTCCTTGCCCTATAGTGGGGATTCACTTCTTTTGCTCAAATAAATCGAGCGTTAGGAATAAATTTGAATCAAAAAGATGTTGGCGCCGTTGTTCAGTCATTTCATTTGCAAATAAAAACAAATATCTCGACAACACAACCATGAACACATCACTACGCCGCTGTAGTGTCGCGTGATCTGCCCGCTGGTTTCGAGAACGAATTCACGTAGCCCGCCTCGCTCCCGCGCCGCCGCCGCTGCCGCCCCGGCCCCGCTGCCCGCCCAAATTTGAGGCAGAGGCCTAACATGTTCCCGTCACAATTACATATCGGTGTAACGTGAAGGACCCAATTACATGATAACACCAAAGTATGCAAACCGACAACAACACTACCCATCTTAATGTAACACAGGGCAGCCTTTCAGCAACATGACATTCCTTGCCTACACTAGTAGAATACCCCAACGGGCATAGTAAAGAGTCTAACCTAATAATCGAAGATTCAACGAGTCTCACCTCGTAGAATTACTGACTCATCTCTCTTAGTCACCTGCGCCATACTTTATACTGTTAGAACGAGTGGGAAATTACAGTTCTATCCTCATTTCTTCGTATTTGTTTGTATGTTTTTACCCTCATTCCTAACAATAGATAATTTGTACCAATAGGTGGTTTATCGCTATCTTGCGATAACTTCCAGGTAAATATTTTGTTAAGGAGATTATGTTTTACTAATAGAGGTGTGCCTAAAAATATATAACATTATATAAGCAATATAAAGAACCTCTAAAATATAAGAAAACAGGCTTAAGAACACAATATATTTATAAACAACATTTCACTGGTGAAATGGAAATAAGTCTACAATTAGTATTAAATTTAACACAATGAATCATTATTTTTCGTAAGTTTTCAAATAACTCAATGCTTAATAAATCAGTGAAAATTTTGGCTTTATTGATATTGGAATTGATTTCTTTCCCTGTAGAAATATGCTTACCATAACATTTAATAGGACCCAATGAGAGCGTTGCAACATCTCCAGCTTTACAGCATTCATGTGAAAGGTTTTTTACAGTTTCCCATAAACCTAAAATGGAAAAATATTATAAAATTGCAGGCTTACTCCCGAAATCGATTTCGAATTTGATTCAGTTTTCGATTCGAAACCACTTTGTTTTAAAAACTTACTGCCGGACCAATTATTAGTATCGAGAAACAAGATAAAGTTACGAGAAAGCGTTATTAGTGTCATAAGGCACATCCAGATACTTTTATTCGATGATTATTTTTAAAAAATATTTTTTTATAACTTAACGAAAATAAAACGAAGAAGTACTAATTCAAAGGAATTAAGTGCTCAACATGGCACGATAAACTCATTTAAACTCCATTGCTGATTAGCTTATACTCGTAGCATCTTTATATTTTATTAAGACTCGGGACGCACTATTGTCGATGAGATTATTTACCGTTAGGTTTTGGTTTCAAATGCCATACATCAAATAAGTCGCTTAACAACGTTTATTATGTACTAGCTGCTACCTGGTGCGTCACTGCCGCTGAAGAAATTATTGTGAAAATATCGTTTTAAATTTGGAAGTGTTATATTGTTGATAATATATTCAATGAAATAGAATGTTATATAATAACTTTCAAATATATTTGTCAATATGATATGCGCGCCACCTACTGTAAATTAACTGTAGGTACTACGCCTTTAACCTTCGCGCAAGTGCAAGCAATTAGTTGACAAAGTTTTACCGCAATCTGACGAGCATTATGGCAGCGTATAAAATACGAACAAACATTTATTTTTAAATAAAAGATGACGCCATTGTATTAGCCACTCTTCGTCGGGGACGTTTTATTTAATAATTTGCAATGCAAGTAGTAATTAATCAGTAATAAGAGAGTGAAGGTATTTGAATTAAACTCGTTTGCAACGCAATTGTTAAGCCTGTCCTACTGCAGCCTAATTTTGCATTTAATTCGATTTATATGGAATATTTATAAATAATAAAAATATCCGCTGCCTTTTCTCGGATTACTCCAAAGCGAATAATCGTACGGACGCAGACAGTCGCACATTATCCTACTGTTGCTATTATTACTTGATTGCAGCATGAATGGGTTGACTGTTTCTTTCTCTTTCTTATTTAGAAAAACGTTACCCCCACACTTGGATTTTCTCCTGTATCATAGGGGCAGTGTACAAACATAGACTGTACGAGGACAAACATCCAGACAAGGAACAATTATCTGTAGGCCATACAAATAACAGTGCTTTAACAGTGGTAGAGCCAGGCGACAGCTTTTGCTGTTGCACGGATGGGCCGGCTCGAACCGGGGTGGTACCACGACCTCACAGAAAACCAGCGTGAAGTAGAGGTTTACCTCTGCGTTTCGCTTGGTGAGTGCAGGTGGCCGGAGGCCCTTTTTACTGGAAATGAGGCATTCCATCTTAGTCCTCACGGGTGACAACGCATCTACATTTTGATTTGTAATCGAGGATAGATGTAGATGTCTATGGGCCGCAGTAACCACTTACCATCAGGTGGACTGTGTGCTCGTTTGTCACCCTAATCCTATAAAAAAAAAAAAAATTGTACCGTGCGGGATTCCAAACCACGGTCCCCAGCGCAACAACTCATTGTTAAGCCACTGCGCCACGGAGCGGTCCGTGGCGCAGTGGCTTAGCAATGAGTAATAGTCTGCAGAGGAAGGACCACGCTCTCACAGAATACTAGCGTAAAATAGTAGCTTAATGCTGCTGCATTTCTTATAGCAAGTGTACAAAGCATTCCATCTTAATTTCAAGCAACGCATTTACATTTTGATTAACAATCGAGGAAACATGTAGATGCTGATGGACCACAGCATTCATAAACTTGCCATCAGGTGGACTGTGTGCTCATTCGACACCCTTCTTCTTGAAATAAATGTGCTTTTTGTGTTTGTGTGCAGATGCGTTGTCACCTGTGAGGGCTAAGATGGAATGCCCAGTTTCCAGTATAAAGCGTCTCTGGTTTTCTACACGAAACACAGCAGCAGTAAGCCGCTATTTCACGCTGGTATTCTCTGAGAGTGTGGTCCTTCCCCGGTCGAGCCGACCCATTCGTGCTACAACTATAGTACTAATATAGCACCAGCATGGCTCTAACACGTTTCTTTATAATATTAACAAAAAATTAGGAAAATAAAAAACTACTTACGTAAACCACCTCCAATTAATAGATGTGCATGTCCTAATATAGGGAGATCATTAGGTAAAGACGGTGGTTCGTATCTAGACCTTAAATATCCTTTCAATGAATAAAGTCCAATAATAACAAAGATACAAACTATATATAGCATGTTGGCATGAAATCTAAAACCAAACAAACTTAAATTAAAAATCCATCCAACCATTACAGCACATAATAGTTTATTGCTAAACATAGACCCCACTCATTAATTGTACTTTAGAGGGGGTGGATGGGGGGGGGGGGGGTTGAGTGATGGTATAGTTGCACCCTTTTACAACACCACGGGAATATGTGGGGTAGTGGATATTCTTAGACGGCAAATACATGATTTACGGCGTAAATAATCACAAACACAATAATATCCCAATAGTCATCCTTTACTACATGATAGGCAAGTAACACACTTGGCACATAGGAATGGAATTAGTACTTTGTCAGAAATGCCAAATAAGTATATAAATAACTGGTATGAAACTTTAAAACTCAAAGTTTCTACTCAAGTAACAAATATTATATCATTTTCCTCAATAATTACAGATTTAGAAAAATAATATTCAAAGTTACTAAAAAAATTAAACAGTGCAATAACTTACTGTTTTCTCGAATGTAACTAAGAACACGAATGAGTTTATTCTCTCTTGTTGCATTATATATAGGTTATCTTGTTGCTGTTTTCGTTTTTTGACGATGTAAAAAATAGTTGTCCCTTTTTCCACTACACACGACGCTACATGGTTAATCCAATACCTTAAAAGAGGACGTTAACCTTAAAAACGAGTGTGAATGATTAGCTGTAACATAAAAATAATTCTTGCTCGTTCATCATTTTTTTCATTTATTATTTGTCAAGTTGTGTGTTATTTATCAAGATATGTGAAATTCCGACAAATTTGCTTTTGTAATATTAGTGGAAATAATAACAATTCTTTATTATTTGTAAATATAGTTAAGTACCTCTATCAATTTATGTAAAGATTCAAATCTTCCATTATTATTTATTTATTTTAACAGTGGTAGAGCCACGCGGCAGCTTTTGCTGTCGCATGGATGGGTCGGCTCGAACCGGGGTGGTACCACGACCTCACAGAATACCAGCGTGAAGTAGAGGTTTACCTCGGCGTTTCGCTTGGTGAGTGCAGGTGGCCGGAGGCCCTTTTTACTGGAAATGAGGCATTCCATCTTAGTCCTCGCGGGTGACAACGCATCTACATTTTGATTTGGAATAGAGGATAGATGTAGATGTCTATGGGCCGCAGCAACCACTTACCATCAGGTGGACTGTGTGGTCGTTTGTCACCCTTATCCTATAAAAAAAATATTTCTTCAATAAAAATCTAAGAGGATAATTTCTGTATATATATATATATATATATATATATATTATTGTTTTTCAATTTAAATTATATAACATAATATACAATATTAAAATCTATAATAAAAAAAAACTAAAACTAGTAACTTAATCAACATACAGTCTTACTTTCCGCGGTATCGTGCCAAGAACGCTGGCTGGGTTTCCCCGCTGAATGGCTATACTTAGCTTTTGAGCGAGAAAAGAACCAGCCCTTTTATCACCAGCAGCAACGACCAGTCGCGGATGGAGTTCTTTTAGGATCTTCATCGCGCATGGACCCCACGTACTGATAGTCTATACAGCAAAAGCCACAAATATGTAGTCATGTCTCAGAGACTCATACTTGCGCCACTTACTCAGTTCAGCTGTCTCAGATGCCGGCCCGGTTCTAAACGAAGTACCCCTGAGATGAGAGGCCGCCAAAGTGTCTCCGCAAGTAGCATCCCACACAAGGGCTTTAGGTACCTGTCTCCGTAAATAGCATCCCACACTAGGGCTTTTCCCAAGGGACCAATGTCATACCGTCGTGTCTCTTGCCATAATCTCTAAATATTCCACAAGGCTCTAAAACCGAGGGAACTTTTGTAAAGACAAGAAGCCCTTCGGATGACATCGTTCAAAGAACCGTGCCTTGAAAACCTACCAGCACTTCTCTTGCATGAAAGTTCGTGGAGCCCAAAGTTGTCGACGCTGCTACTACAGGGGCACTGATGGGATTGACAAATTGCCGATCCTAGTCGGATTCCTACGGCGATACGCAAGTTTTCGCCATCAAGTAATGTACGGAGATTATTTGATGGTAAAGCGTGTAACCAGTGACTAGATTCCTTAGTCGAAACAGCTAGTATACGTTCCTGATCTTGGTCACTATGGAAATTATGAAACAAATCTATTTGCATGTTCTATACCAACGGAATATCACACTGTTTTTGTTGGTTAACTTCTTTTATATAGTTTATATTTATAATTTCCTTCTTTTTAGTTTTTAATTTCCTTAAATTAGATGATCGCTTTTAAAAATCATTAATGAAATCTTTCTTCTTTTTGATATAATATTAACGAAAGTCGATGATCTTCTTTAAAAAATAACCTTCTCTGTTTAGTTTTGCTAAACAAACGTAATTCAATGAAAATTTTGAGTATAATCTTAAATAAAATCTTCCAACTACGAGTATACTATGATGACTATAAAAATGCAATTAGAAATCTGATTATTATTTTTGTTCTTATGAGCGATTGAGGTGTGCACTTTTGGATTTTCAATATGTACGCATAAAAAGGGAGTTACAATGATTCTGGACTTATAATTTTTTAAAACTTTATCAATGAAAAGCAAAATCCTATTCTATCTAAGTTAAATCTAAGCCAAGATTAGTTCCCCAGCATGCTGTCAATCTCAACTACCTATATTTTAAACGAAACACAATGATTTACTATAACTTTATAGAATTTTTTTATTTTTCGCATATTGTATAATATGACTGCCCTAGACTAGTACAATCGAAAACATTACACTCCATATTCTAAATATTTATTTCACAAAACATTTGAACATGCGTTGTTTAAAGGCAAAGAGGCAACAGAGAAAAATAAAACAGAAGATGAGCAACTACCTCTTCACAATAACAATTAAAATAGGAAATTGTTGTTGCCAATCCGTGGTAAATATCTCTCCTATGAGGCACTGTATGGAGAAGGCCTATATTCACTGGTGGACATTTGATAGGCACTTGGTAATGGTACATTGTGGTGCGATGAGTTAAGTAAAAATTTTCATGATGTGCCTGCCTCTCAAGTACCTAGTCTCGTTAGTAAAAAGGAGATGGAACTTGGTTCCATACAAGCTTGGGCCCGGCGTGAACAAAGTTTAAATATATCTTATTTTAAAGATTTAAACATTTGCTACTTACGACAAAAATCATATTTTTGTATGACCTGGGGTTTTGTTTTTATTTTGGTTTATTATTTGTAGGTTATGTAGTAAAATCACTCGTTCTTGGGATAAGTTGTTTCAATAAATTGGAATGACACATGATGCAGTTTTTTTAGTTATTATTAAGGGTATTAGGGGTCATTGTAGAAGCGTGCTCGTCGCGACCCCTGCCAGCCCTTTTCAGGGCTGCAATTCTACACAGCTGCGCACCCATTCCAACGAGGGTTAGGGCGTCCCCCCAAGGCGACGCACACCAGCTAGTCCCCGTTGGTGTGGAATGCAGCGTGCAAAGCGGCGATGGGGACCGCCACCCGTCACGCACAGCCCGACACGGCGGAAGGTGGAGGACAGAGTGCAGAGTTGGCACGTGGAATGTTAGATGAGGCATGAGAGATAAGATGAATGAGTTGATTGAAATAATGAAAGAAAGAGAATTAGATGTCGTGTGTATGTCGGAGACCAAACGGAAGGGCAGTGGTACTGAAGAGCTCCCTGGCGGGGCGTTAACTCTATGGTCCGGAGTCCCGGAGAGCGAGAGCGCCCGCCAGGGAGTGGGGGTGCTGCTGTCGTCTCGGTTGGTTGATGTTATGACTGATTATAAGGTTGTGAACTCAAGACTTCTCTGGGTTCGCTTTAAATTGGGACTGACGAAGTTATTCCTTTTGGCTGTTTATGCGCCGTTAGCTTCGTCGTCCAGGGCTGAGCTGGAGGAGTTTTGGGAGAATGTAAGAGAAGTTTTAGATTTGGCTAGGGGAAACGAAAGAATTGTTGTGTGTGGTGATTTGAATGGATGGGTTGGCACCGCTCGACCAGGGTACGAGTCGGTGCTTGGAAAGTTTGGCGATAAAAGGGTTAATGATGCTGGCAAGCTTATACTGGCGGTATGCAAGGAAAAGGGTCTTCTTGTGACAAACACTATGTTTAATCACAAGAAAATCCATATGTATCCTAGAGAAAGAAAGAATGAGAGAAGTATGATCGATTTGTTTCTGGTTGATGACCGACTGCGAAAACAGGTGATGGATACGCGAGTGTTCAGAGGTGCTGACCTGGGAACGGATCACTATCTAGTAATTACTAGATTTAGGGGTCTGTTCGCGGGTTGGCGCTACCGGACGGCAGTAACAGAACCACAGTCGGTCTGACGCATCCGAAGCTGGAAGCTTCAGGAAGCGGATACTAGGGACAAATATCATGCGAGGGTAGCCGAAAAGCTTGACACCATCGATGGCAGAAATGAATGTGTGGAAAGAACATGGCAGAACCTTAGGGATGGAATGATAAGTGCAGCGGAAGAAGTGTGTGGAACAATAAAAAGAGGCAGTAGTAAAAGAAGAGATGCATGGTCGAAAGATGAAGTGAAAGAAGCTATAGAGAAGAAGAAGAAAGCATGGTTAGACTACTTGGCCTCTAGTAATGATAAGGGTATGAGAGAGAAGATGAAAGAAAGATATAAGCTGCAGAAAGTTCACACGAAAGCATTGATTGAGGAAATGCGTGAAAGGTGTAGAATGGAAGCGGACGAAAGGTTGTCGCACAACTTTAAGGAGAATTCCAAACTCTTCTGGAAAGAGGTTGAAAGTGCTTTCGAGAACTAATGACGTCCTCACAGAAAAATCGAACGTCATGCAGCGATGGAACGAATTTTATAGAGAAATGTATGCGTGTGATGATCTTAGTGAGGGATCCGGGGATGACGCCGTGACTGGTACGCCAGACCCGGACCTCGATGACACTGAGGTCATCAGTATGAAAGAAATTGAACGTGCGATTCGAAGTTTGAAATGTGGTAAGGCTGCGGGACTAGACAGAGTTACTGCTGAAATGGTCAAGTATGGTGGGCCTCGCGTCTGGGACAGCTTTTATCTGCTGTGCAATTTGTGCTGGCGGACGGGGGATGTCCTGTTTTTTTTTCTGTGGCAACCCTGGTGATAAGTTGTAAAAGTAATTGGTCTCGATAAATTTGAATAATTTAAATATTTTAAATTCATTATATCCACCTCAATTTTATGTTATAGTTAATAATTACTGCCGCTTTGTATTTAATATTTAAGAAAGTTGGTACATAAATGTTATAACAATCATTTTGGTGTTGGAACAAAAAAGTGACAGGTAACGAACATTGTTTTAAAATTATTGTAATTCTTATTTAATATCATTCCTTTTATAATTTTAAAGGTCTATTCTATTACTCAGATATTTTACATTCTTTGCGGGTTTCTTTTCGAATTGTTTTAACGATAATTTGATTTGAGACTTATAAATTAAAAAAAAAAACAATAACTCGATATAAGCTTACTCTGCTCCTTCTGTTTTCGATCTTTGTTTTCTTTTATTATTTATAATAAATAGTAAAATGAATACCCGCAACGCCAAGACGCGCCAGATGGAGAACCAACTCCAGCTTGCGCTCCAAGAACTTAAGGCGTCCAGGGAGCAGTGTGAACTGTTGCTTAAGGAAAGGGATGATAATGAAAAAGAAATAGTTAGCATAATTGCCAAAAACACACAATTGAAATGTGATATGGTTAAGTTAGACACAGAATACACTAGTGTTATAAAAGAAAGAGATCAGCTACAGGGAATGGTTAATGAGTTTGACCGATGCAGCAAGGAATATGACGAAGCTCTCAGGTTCATTGCTGCATTGAAGTTACAGTTGAATGAGGCTAATGAGCAAATAATACATTTTAAAACATATATAGATAATCTTAACGCCTCCCAGACTCAAAGCCTGTTCTCTGAGCTTGTGCAATGTAATACTTCAAGAATTTTACAGCAATCTGCAACAATAGACTTGACTGGTGATGACTCTTCCACTTCAGGAAATTTAGTGAGGATTAATTGCAGTAAAACCAAATAGAAGAAGTATATAAAAGTTAATAAATATATAAGGAAAGTACAAAAATTAATAAAAAAAATAAGATTAATACCAAAAATTATGTTAATTTATGTAAACAAAAGCAAGCATTGATATATGAACTTAATTTGTATTCAATTGAGGTGGATAACATAAGAAAATGTTATGAGACTGACGTAGAGCGCCTAAAATCAGAAATATTATCTCTTACAAATTCCCTTCAAACTGTATCCAATAAATATAAATCAGCCCAAAACGAAATAAAAGAACACACACTGGCTATGGATAATCTGGTAAAGACATGTAAATACAATGAGGAGCGTTTTGACTCCTTAGTTCAACATCAATGTGAGTGTCAGCATTCAATACCAGCTTCTTCAGAGTCGGTGTGTGCTGATAATATTATACCACCACCAAAACTCTATGACAGTGCCATAGCAGAGGAGCTTAAAATAAAAAATAACTTAAATATTAACAAAAATAATATAATTGTGTATAGCGATGACATAGGAAAAATTTAGGCATAACTTTAAATTACTCTTTAAAGGGACAAAAATTACAAATTGCTGCATGCCTGGAGCATCTTTTAGTGATATCCTAAATAAAATTATTGTTACTAAATTTTGCCCAAATAGTACAATAATAATTTTTGTTGGTAGAAGAGGCAGTGTAAACAACAAACAGTTATTAAGATATATTGAACAACTTAATAACTTAAAGGTACTCAAAATTGTCTTGTTCACACTGCCTTATATACAGGGATTGCCACAGGAAAATAATTTAAGACATAATTTAAATATACAAATGCATAATTTAATATGTAATAATAATTTAAATTTGACATATAATTGTAATGATAATAATGACAAATTTCATGTAATTGACATAAATAATTTAATAAAAAAGTTTTGGACAAAAGATAGGTATTACCTATCCAAATATAATTTAAGACTGATAGCAAATGTGCTATCTTATTATTTACTTTTTAACTCAGCCAAGTTTTTGGCTACCAAGACTGCTTTTATTGGGCAGGATAATTATTTGACAATTAATTTGGAATCAGTTCCAACTAATTTAAATTAGTAAATGCGACAATAGAGGCAATCTCTAGCCATAATGAGAGTTTAATTAACTTTGAATGTAGCCCACAAATAAGTAATAAAAATTGTTTACAACTGGTGCATCAAAATATACAAGGCATGATGGGCAAAGAATTAGAAGTTGAATTGTTTTTAAATAGTAACAACATACATATCCTCTGTATTACTGAATATTGGCTAAAAGATTATAATTTCATGTTTAATTTCAGAAATCACCAGGTGGTCAGTTCCTTCAATAGAGAAAAAAGTTTACGTGGTGGCTCCTTAATACTAGCAGAAAAATCATTATTATATAAAGAACGTAAGGATATAGTGAGCCTCTCTGTTGAGCGAACTGTAGAAATGGCTTGTGTCGAGCTCGAGCACCTCATTGTTGTGAGTGTTTACAGACCCCCATGTGCTACTTATGACTATTTTGAAAGGATTGTGGAAGAAGTTTTGCTCAAACTTAGTAAACAGAACAAGTCTGTTGTAATATGTGGAGACTTTAACATCAATCTCCTTGAAACTTCTTCCATTAGTATTAAGTTTAGCTCATTGTTTAAATCGTATAATCTTGTTAATTTATTCTTATAACCAACACGTATTGCTGGGCCTAGTGCGACCTGTATAGATAATATTTTTACAGATGTTAAGCCCTTGTATAAATCAATTATTCAAAATTTAAGTTCAGATCACTGTGGACAGTTGGTATCATTGCCTTACATACACAAGAAACAGAAAAATAAGAAAGTTGTGTTTGTTCCAATAAATGAACATCGCTTGGAGAGGTTTAGAAGTAATATAATAAAAAGACTTCCATCACTTTCATTTAAAAACAGTGCTAATTATTTGTATGGTACGTTATTTAAAATTATAACTTGTGAATTTAGTAGGATATTTACTTCTAAAACTTTCTCTTTTAACAGTCGCAAATCATTTAATGAATGGGCGACAGTAGGAATGTATAAGAGTAGGCGAAGGTTATACGAGCTTTATAATGAAAGATCATTTAATAGTATTGTTATATTTAGAGATTATGTAAAAACATATTCTAAAATATTTAAAAAAAGTGTGCGCCACAGCTAAGGCTTTACATTTAAGTAACAAAATTAAAACTGCATCAAACAAAATTAAAATGACCTGGATAATAATAAATAGTGAAACGGGCAAGGTCAAACCGCGTAACTCGGATTTTCAATTGAATATTAACAATAATTTAACCCGATCTGATCAAGAAGTTGCTATGGCTTTTGAGAAACATTTTACTGATGTTCCTTTTTTGACAACTAAATCATTAAACTCTTCTCCTACTGTCGCCGAATCATTGCTTAAACAAAATGTAAAGGCTTGTTCAAATACTTTTAAATTCCATAGAGTACTGCCAAAAGATATCGTTAAATATTTTAAAACTATTGATGTTAAGAAAACGGCAGATTTATGGGGGATTTCCGTTAAAGTTATATTATCTATAATAGATATATTAGCACCTTATCTAGCCACTATATTTAATACAAGCGTCGAATCTGGTGTGTTTCCTGATTTAATGAAACTTAGTAAAGTCATACCTTTATATAAATCAGGTAGTACAGTAGACCCCGCCAATTTTAGACCAATTTCTGTACTACCAACATTAAGTAAAATTTTTGAAAAAATAATTTTAGATCAAATGTTAAGTTTCTTTAATATTAATAAATTGCTACATAGAAATCAATTCGGTTTTACAAGGGGTCGCTCAACAACTGACGCTGGAGTTGAGCTTATTAAACATATTTTTTGTGCATGGGAGAATTCAGAGGATGCTTTGGGTATATTTTGTGACCTTTCCAAGGCCTTCGACTGCGTTCACCATGAGACATTAATCAGGAAGCTACAGTACTATGGTGTCAAGAACACAGCGCTTAAACTTATAATTTCATATTTAAGTAATAGAATGCAGAAAGTTATTATTAATGGTAAAAGTTCTTCCGGCTCACCTGTACTAATGGGTGTCCCTCAGGGCTCAATTCTCGGCCCATTCCTGTTTCTAGTGTATATTAATGACTTACCTTCTATTGTAGAGGATAATCATGATATAGTATTATTTGCTGATGATACTTCTTTGATTTTTAAACTTAAACGTAAATCATTTAAATGTGACGAAGTGAATAATGCTATATCAAAATTAGTGCATTGGTTTAACGTTAATAATTTACATTTAAACGGAAATAAAACTAAATGTATTAAATTTACAACAACGAATTAAAAATCTGAGAACCAATGTGTTTTTAAATGGGGAAGAACTGAGCCCTGTTGAATCCACTGTTTTTCTTGGCATCACTCTCGACGCAAAGCTTCAGTGGGGCCCCCATATATCCAAACTAGCAAGCAGACTAAGTTCTGCAGCCTATGCTGTAAAAAAGATTAGAGGTCTCACTAGTGTCGAGACAGCTAGATTAGTTTATTTCAGTTATTTCCATAGCATAATGTCTTATGGGATTTTGCTATGGGGACATGCGGCTGATTCAGAAACTATTTTTGTTTTACAGAAGAGGGCCATTAGAGCTATTTACAACCTAAAACTGAGAGAGTCTCTTAGAGATAAATTTAAAGAAATAAATATTTTAACTTTGGCCTCTCAGTATATTTACGAAAATTTAATGTATGTTCACAAAAACAAAGGTAGTTTTAGTAAAAAAAGTGATATACATTCTGTAAACACTAGGAACAAACACAAGCTAGTGATACCAGTTTCTCGACTCCACAGAGTCAGTAATTCATTCTTGGGGCAATGTATACGCTATTACAACAAGGTCCCGGAAAGTGTACAGGCTCTCTCCATTAGCAAGTTTAAATGTTTTGTTAAGTTGAAACTGTATAAAAAGGGTTATTATAGTATAAATTAATACATGGTTGATAATAACCTGTGGGAATGAGGTGATCGCTTCCAAGCTGTTTCTAAAATAAATTTTGTACTTATATAGTTAGTACAACCATTATTGTAAAATTTGCTTTAAAAAAAAAGTCCCGCTGGGTTTCTTGCTGGTTCTTCCCAGGACAGAAGTTTTTTTTTCGAACCAGTGGTAAAGTAAAAAATGACTTTCAATAAGTATTACACATGTGATCTATATTGAATAAAAAATTATTCTATTCTATTCTATTCTATTATATTCCTGGATGATTGGCAATCCGCAGTCATTGTGCCTTTATATAAAGGTAAAGGTTCACATTTTGACTGCGGGTGCTATCGGGCGATCAGCTTGACCAGTTTAGCAAGTAAAGTTTACTCAAAGGTTTTGACACGTAGGATGCAAGAGAAATCGGAAAGATTTCTATGGGAGGCACAGTGCGGATTTAGACCTGGAAGAGGATGCACGGATCAAATGTTTTCTCTACGCATGATCACGGAAAAGCTTCTGGCTGCTAACCAGAAGATTTTCTGTGCTTTTGTGGATCTTGAGAAAGCATTTGATAAGGTTGTAAGGAAGAAAATGTGGGAACTGTTGCCGGGGTACGGTGTGGATGGTCGATTGCTAAGGGCTGTGCAGTCACTTTACTGTGACTGTAAAGCCTGAGTGCGGGTAAGGCATGACCTGTCACCCATGTTTAGCGTCCAAACGGGCATAAAACAGGGTTGTGTCATGTCTTCCTGGCTGTTCATACTGTATCTCGACAGCTGTTTACAGAAGCTGAAAGATAGCTGTTTGGGTGTGAAATTGGGTGACATAAAAGTAAATTGTCTGTTGTATGCTGATGATGCAGTGCTTATTGCACCATCAGAAGCAGAACTGCAGGCATTAGTCACGTGTATGAAAGAGGAATGTGAAATTAAAGGTCTCCGTTTGAATGCTAATAAAACTAAGGTTCTGGTATTTGAAAGGGACGAAGAGAGAACGAAGTATGAAATATGGGTAAATCAGGAATGTCTAGAACAGGTAAATGAAATTGTATACTTGGGGAGTGCTTTTAGCCGGGATTGAAGATGTGATTTAGATGTGGACAGGCGTTTCGCTGCCGGGAACAAAGTCAATGGTGCCCTGACTGCGTTAGTCAAAAGGCAAGGCGTAGTGAATAGCGCACGCCTTGCAATACATAACGCAGTGTTGGTACCGACTTTGTTATATGGCATCAAAACCTGGGTATGCCAGAAGAAGCATAAAAGCAAGTTGAATGCAGTGGAGATGCGATCTCTTCGTAAAATGTGCGGCATTACCATGGTCGACCGAAAGCGAAACGAAGAGATTCGCAATATGGCAGGTTTGAAAGATGACCTTAACACAAAAATTGATAAGGGCGTGCTTCGATGGTTTGGGCACGTTGAGCGAATGAGTGAAGACCGAATGGCGAAGAAAATATATAGCGCGAAAGTTAATATTAAAAGGTGTAGAGGTAGACCGAGACTAACTTTCGAAGACCATGTGAGCAAACTGCTCGAAGAGGGGAGGGTCAAGAATACTCGGATACCTAGACGTGCATGTATGAAGAAGATAATGAATATGAAAGAAGCGAAAGAGGTATGTAAGGATCGTGACACTTGGCGATCTGTTCTCTCTGGCTACCCCGTCAGGGATTGTGCGTGAAGATAAAAATTAAATAAAATAAAATAAAATACAACTCAAACTTTTTTCATTGTTTAATTATTTTCTGCAATTATTAATAAAATGTCATCTCGAAAAGCAGCCTGAGGCTGTACATTGTTCTATTTTTTTTTAAAACCCACATAACAACACATTATTGTTATTAAGTGGGCGCAACAACCTACTGTCTTGTAAATCAAAGATCAAAAAAAGCCAAAGGTCAAGTTATTACGTGGTAGAGCCATGCTGCAGCTATATTTCTGGTATAGTTGTAACGGGTCGGCTCGACCGGGGAAGGACTACGCTCTCACAGAATACCAGCGTAAAATAGCAGCTTAATGCTGCTGTTTTTCGTATGGTGAGTGTAGAGAACTGGAGACCCTTTTTACTGGAAACGAGGCATTCCATCTAAGTCCTCAGGGGTGACAACGCATCTACATTTTGGTTTGTCATGCTTATCCTATAAAAAAAAATAATTCACGAAATATATCCACAAACACAACCACAATGCCAAATGCGTATGACAAGTTTAAACTCGAAGTTACCAAGTCTCCTTCGAAATATGCAATGATCAACGACCTACAGCCTAATCAATTGTGTCCGACATTATTAAAATATGTTGCTTAGTTTAATAACGTAGCCTATTCAATCGATTTTCTAAATAGATTTCTTTTATTCAGTATTAATCTCTACAGATTCGCCTCAACGTTTCATTATTATGAGTTTTTTTGATACTGAAGGCTATCTATTACAAAAAATAGCCTTCATTATCTAATGCTATAGATAAAACACATAAAAATATTTAAAAACGTTTTGTTTTTGCCATGCATTGCAGCATTAGTTTTCGTTTTTCAGTTTAAAAAAAATATTTTTATAATTGTCCTATACACTACAGAAATAAAAACCATTTAATTATGCTTATAATTTATCTTTATGTTACGTATATATTTTTGTATAACTGTTACGAACGATGTTAAGAACCCAATTTCATACATCTCCCTTCACTCATTTCGTAAATGAAAAAAGTTTCTAAACTTAATGGGTCCAGTCGATGAAAATCATATTTATTGATTCAAAAAACCAGTTTTGTGACTAAACATTCGTAAACATCCTAGCCACAACTGATGAAGGTTTTGAAAGTATATTCATATCGTTAGGGTTTTATTTTAGTTTTAGTTGCCTTCTCAAGAGCCCAAGCTTTCTTGATGGATAATGGTTGACGAAGTCTTAAAGCTAAGTTTAAATAATATATATATATATATATATATATATATATATATATATATATATATATATATATATATATATATATATACAACCTGTATATACAGGTTGTCCCAGTAATGGTGGATAACCTGGTACGTACGTTTTCGGGCGGGAGAAAGGTGGACACCGAGTCCCTCTAAACTCTCTCTACACTCTCTAAAAAAAAAAGTTCTCTAAAGAATTCTATCCCGAACGGTTCGCAGTTTATGCCATGTTTTATAAAATTCCGAAAATTCTTCTGCTCACATTTATGGTCATCACGTCCGCAGTTTAATACCTAGATCGGATTTTTTTCTTTCAATGTATTCCCTAATAATGGTGTTTCTAAATTACCCTTAAATGTTTTTACCTACTATGGGTAGTATTTTACAAGATGGCACTAAACATAAGATTAAATTTTTTACTTTATTTAATTGCTAAGTTTGAGCACCTGTGGTGAAAAAAACGTATTGGATCTGTGTGGCAAACCATTTAAAAAGTTTGCCTATATCATAAGGATTCTAAAACTTCAGCATACCGTGTAGTTAATGTCATTACTTACTGAGCTATAGCCGTTAATGTGTAAAAGTAGGCATTTCATTACAAAATTACAAAATTATTGGCAGATAGGTTTTTTAACATTGCATGTCTTTATTAGGTAGTACATTTGTCGCCCTTGAAAATTTTACTTTACTATCTTCTCGCCTCATTTGGACGAATTCTACAGCGAGACAAACGGTGCTTAGGATTAATGTGAGTAAAAAGGATCGACAGATACTCTATTGTATGAATTCGTGTTTGGTTATTCTTAAATATGGTTAGTGTGTATCTCGACCTTCTCGACATCGCATGTGCTCTATTTTTCTGACGTTTGGCTACAAAATACTATTCGCATTCTACTGGACTCTTGACCTGTGCATTTTAATTGGATTTGATTGTTTGGTGATAATTGTGACAACTCTGTATTCTACTGGACTCGTGATTTGTGCATAACAACAGGACTATTAACAGTGGTAGAGCCAGGCGGCAGCTTTTGCTGTCGCACGGATGGGCCGGCTCGAACCGGGGTGGTACCATGACCTCACAGAAAACCAGCGTGAAGTAGAGGTTTACCTCTGCGTTTCGCTTGGTGAGTGCAGGTGGCCGGAGGCCCTTTTTACTGGAAATGAGGCATTCCATCTTAGTCCTCACGGGTGACAACGCATCTACATTTTGATTTGTAATAGAGAAGATGTAGATGTCTATGGGCCGCAGCAACCACTTACCATCAGGTGGACTGTGTGCTCGTTTGTCACCCTTATCTTATAAAAAAAAACTGTGTTATATCACGAGAAATATACACACCCCAAGAGTATGCTATCATGCATTTTATCTATGGTGAATGTAGCGTATTTATTAGAGTGCACTGCATTTATTCAGAGGGGAGAGTGCCTGGTGCTGGAATTGTTGGTGCTAGTTATAGAGGACGATATCTGACATTGACATTGAAGAAATTGTCCATGATATGGTTGAAAAAGATCCGTCTATTTCGATGAGAGATATCGAACGACGCACTGGAGTGTCGCACTCTACCGCACATCGGATTCTCAAAAAATGGAGACTTTATCCTTATCATGTTACACGTGTGCAACACGCATCAACAACGTGACTACCCAGCACGAGTTACTTTTTGTAGAGAAATGCTGAGGCGATTGGATGAAGATCCCGGGTTTTTTAGTAAAAAGAGATTGTAACGTGTAAAATTTTTATATTTTGTAATTTTTTTTTAAAGGATAAGGGTAACAAACGAGCACACAGTCCACCTGATGGTAAGTGATTGCTGCGGCCCATAGGCATCTACATTTATCCTCGTTTGCGAATCAAAATGCCGATGCGTTGTCACCCGTGAGGACTAAGATGGAATGCCTCATTTCCAGTAAAAAGGGCCTCCGGCCACCTGCACTCACCAAGCGAAACGCAGAGGTAAACCTCTACTTCACCCTGGTATTCTGTGAGGTCGTGGTACCACCCCGGTTCGAGCCGGCCCATCCATGCGACAGCAAAAGCTGCCGCGTGGCTCTACAACTGTTATTATAATAAATTATAAAAAAATTATCACTAAAATATTGGAGCGCCGTCGTTTTCATGTTTTGTCCCATCGGTGTGTACGCGGGCGAAGGGCGAGAGGTAGGAGACAAGCACAGCGCTAAACGAGAATCGAGAAACGGGCATGAGAAAGTCATAACCAGAGGTCATAGCTGCGAGCGACACCGACGTGTCACGTCGTCGTCGTTGTTTTATTTTATCCTCAAATCTTTAACACAGTCTTGTGTAATTATAGTCACTTCTTCTAAATATTTTATTGCAAAAAAATATAAATCTTAACCGTTTTTAAAGTGATTCCCGTACTGGGTAAGTTGTGCAAATTATTTTTTTTTATCTTTTAAGGGTAAGTAGAAATAGACCCTTACTCCTTGCATTTCGTTAGCATTATTTTCCTTAATTGTAATATGTATTATATAGTAATACATTAGCTATATTTAGAGTGCTGTAAGATAATGTAAGCTTTTCGTTGTAAATGTATAGTTTGTAAAATATCACCCGTATTGCCATCCATCTGCTAAATTACTAGTAATTCAAGTTTCTATTATTATTTAGGGACGTTTTGTAGTGATCTAATCTAGTTGAGACTTAATAAATAATTAAAAAGGATATATAAGATAAATGTAAGTGAAATTAAATAACAATACCTTATAAAGTAAAGTAAAATAAATATTTATTCAATAAATAAATATATGATATTATTAACGCTTAGTAGTATAGTGTTATACACGATTATATGTGCACGCTAGAAGAACATAGTCTATTTTAGGTATTCGAACTCCGGACTCAGGATCAACTGTCTGATAAAACCAGTCACTGATTCACAGTGACTATTTCTCGTATTGTCTGCTGCTTAAATCGCTTATTCAATTAAACGGTTGCCTATTGTTTTAATTTTAAGTAAGAAAATTTATTTTAAACAAAATATAATTTTATCTGCCATCAGTTAACTCAAATTGCTGCTTTCTTTTAACTTAAATCTTGCTGAATATCATATCATCCCAGGGAACTTGAATTACATGCTTTACCTGTATTTGTAAAGCTTTGTATTAGCTCTGCTCTGCATAGTTGCATAACTGTTGCTACTAGCGGTACACTAATAGTTCTATTATATACTCATACTAATGCTTAGTATGTATACATCTTCAGGAACTCCCTAAGGACCGGTTTTGTGAACAAGGGACGGGAGACAGCTGAGCTCACTGAACGGCAGCTGTCAAGATTTAATATTGGATGCACGGCAGTACCTTCCTACTGAACAGAGGCAGACTAAACAGAGCGCAGGAGAGTATCGTTGTGAGGGCAATTAGATCAAAATCAATCATATTAACCGATCTCCGACCCTGAGTGTATAAATAAATGCTTATTATTCTTTACTCTTATTTGTTGTTTTACTTCAAATAAATTGAAACGTAACAAGTGGCGTCCACCTTAATAGGTTATTTATTGACTTTGATATGACTGCCTTAGCATTTTGTTGTTTTCTGGTGTTGGTAATATGCTTATAGTTTTGTGAAACAACTGTAGTTTTTATTTTCTTTCAAACTATATGCTGCCTTTTTTTTCTCAATCTGTATTAGATATAAGAATATTAATAACTTTACTGTAAAGCACACAGTTTGAAATCCGTAAATTTTCTTAGTAGTTATTTTTTTTGTGGTTATTTTTTTATATTTTCTTTAGTATTTTAGCGTCATTTTGTCCTTCACTTCATCGTTCTTGCTCAAGTTGATTGCCTTTTTGTGACAGAACGGACTAAACTGTGTTGGCTTTTTATATAGTTTTTTTCTTTTTGCTGTTTAGATATTATTATAACCGTTTTCTTTGTGATCAATTGTATTGAGTGTTTCATTGCACTACAAACACAGCTTTTAAACGGATAAGATGTCTCACGCAATTAAATTTTTACATTAGCCAAAAGCTGAATTACAATATGAAGTGATTATAAGAGGAGAAATACCGGCAAGTACAGTAATTGAACTGAGACGTCAAGTTTGCAAGTTAACCCAATTATATCCATCAAACGATATTTCCGATTCAGGTGTTGATTTTTTTGAAGATATAAAGGGTATCACAGAGTCTCTTAATAAAGTTAAATCGAATTTAGATATTTTATCTACATCTCTAGATGATAATCTGATAGATTGAACGTGTTCTTTCCTAAACCACATTAATCATCGAATACATCGTGTAGAACAACCTGAAAGTCCTGAACGAATCTCAAAGTTAAAACATGTGTCTAAAGCTTTTGTTGAATATACTAATCAGTTTAATAAAATAACGAAATCAGAAAATTCTAAAGATTCTGATAATAGTTCATCTGATGTTGTAATGGCTGCCTCAAATTTAGAAAACTTAAATATTTCTGTGAGCTGTGATCGTGCTTTGTCCTCGGATTTAGCAAAATTTATATACGATGGTAAAACTTGTTTTCGGTCATTTATTCAAAGACTTGAGAAATTTCCTACGGCTGGAAATATATCCGATGATAGACTGTTATCATCCGCTTTTGAAATATTTGTAGGTGATGCTCTTCACTGGTATCGGGCAGTAAAAGATAACATTAGTAACGTCAATGATCTAGTTACTCATCTTCGTATAGACTTTGATGTTTTTTACTACGACTAGCGGATGACAACCGAGATTCGTAACTGCACGCAGGTGAATCTGAAAATATAATTATTTATAAGGCTGTTATGCAAGCTATGTTTTCTCGATTAAGTATTCCTATGAGTGAGAAATAGCAACTTGAAATTCTCTTACATAATATTCGTCCATGCTACGTAAATATTCTTGCTAATTGTACTAATGTAGATTCAATTAATCGTCTTAAATCAATTTGTCGTAACTACGAACAAATAAAAGCCCGTTCAGATAATTTTAAAGAGCCAATTGCAATAAGTTCCAAAACATTGGCACCTGAATTTTCATACCAAACAGCAAATAAAAATTTACCTAAAAATTATAGTAGCGATAGATCTTATACTAATAGGTCATTCGCGAATATAAATAAAACATTTGCTGTGGAAAAATCTTAATTGTGCTACCGTTGTCGCGTTGATACTCATAACATGAAGGAATGTCCGGCTGAACGAGTTATTTTTTGTTTCAAATATGGCAAAAAAGATGTACGCTCTACTGAGTGTCCCGAGTGTAATAAGACTAAAATTGAAACCAACAAAAAAAACTAATTCATGAAAATTGTAGCAAGTCTTCAACTAATTTCTCCGATAGCTCGGATTGGAAAAAATGGTTACTTACTGTAAAAAATTTCTTTAATACTTATAATATTCCTTCAATTTTCTCCACTAAGCGGAGCAGTGATCCGCGCTCTTATGCCAAAATATACATTATTAATAACTGTAACTTATGCCTATATGGTTTGTTGGACTCCGGATCAGTTGTAAGCATTTTAGGAATACACTCTTATGACTTCTTACTAAAACACGGTTTTACACTTATTGATGATCATCAAATTTCTGTTACTGCCACGGGTGGGCAGAAACTTAAGTCACTAGGCTACATGCTCTTACCATTGGTGTTTTATAACCAAACTCATGTTATAAAACTTCATGTTATCCCCGAGATAGACTCAAACTTAATACTTGGTATTGATTTTTGGTCTAAATTTAAAATACTTCCTAAACACTTATCCAATATTGATTATATGTGCTGTGATAACCCTAAGATAATGGAAATTACCTCAGGGTCCCCCCAGGTTTTTCTTTACTGTTATGAGAACTTAGATAATTCTGAAAAACCAATTGCTGATTCTGTAGTTGAACAGTATAAATCTAACTCGTTTGAAGAGAAAGGTCTTGGTAGAACAACTATCATTACACATAGTATAAACACCGGGGGTTCAGAGCCAATTCGTCAAAGATATTATCGCATGTCCCCAGATAAACAAAAGATAATTACCGAACAAGTCGATGAAATGTTATCTTTAGGCGTTATTAAGCCATGCGAAAGCCCTTGGTCTTCACCAGTATTGGTCGTACGTAAAAAGGACGGCAAACCTAGATTTTGTTTAGATAGTAGAAAGCTAAATTCGGTTACTAAAAAAGACGCTTATTGTCTTCCGTATGTTTCAGAAATACTTGATAACTTGAAAGATGCTAGGTACTTATCTAGCATAGACTTATCAAATGCTTTTTGAGAGATTCCCATGAAGCAAGAAGACCAGGAGAAAACCGCTTTTTATGTTGCTGGTCGTGGTACCTTAAAATTCAAAGTAACAGCTTTTGGTTTATAAAATGCACCAGCTACCCAACAACGTTTAGTAGATACGCTTTTTGGACCGGATTTTGAACTCAAAGTGTTCGCATATTTAGATGACATTATTGTTATCAGCAATAGTTTTGAAAAACACGTTTCCCTGCTTCTTTGTGTATTAGAGAAACTACGCCAGGCCAATTTAACCGTGAATCTTATTAAATGTCAGTTTTTTCGCAGTCAATTACGGTATCTAGGTTATATTATAGATTCAAAAGGACTTAGAACCGACCCTGAAAAGGTTGACGCGATTTTTAACTATCCTGCTCCTGGTAATCTTAAAGATATCAAGCGATTCCTAGGCACAACTTCTTGGTACAGACGATTTATTCCTAATTTTAGTACAATTGCTGGCTCCTTAAACAAATTAACGTCAACCAAAAAGAACTCGCTACCTTTCCAATGGTCGGACGAAGCAAATAGAGCTTTTCTTGAATTAAAATCCCTACTCGTCAACGCTCCTATTCTTGCATATCCCAACTTTAACTACTCCTTCGAGGAACAACCGATGCTATTAATTTTGGTATTGGAGCTTTGTTATCTCAAAATATTAATGGTGTCGAACACCCTGTTACCTAAATGAGTAGATCTCTAAGCGGACCTGAGAGAAATTATAGTGTCACGGAAGTGAAACCTTGGCTGTTCTCATAGCGCTCGAGCATTGGCGATGTTATTAAGAAAGTGTTTTTTGTTTGTTTACCTTTTACTGTCTTCACTGACCACTCAGCTATCAAGTGGTTTTTATCACTAACGAATCCTACAGGCTCGCACGGTGGGGAGTTCGGTTATCGGCCTTCAATTTTGAAGTAAAGCACCGTCGCGGTAAAGATAACGTAATCCATGATTCCCTATCTAGGCTACCAACGCTTGTTGCAATATCAGACACTTCCAATCGACCATTGACTCAGGATCAATGGTTTCTTAATATATTTTATGGTTGTCAAAAATCACCAGCAAGCTTTCCTAACAATCGCGTCGAAAATGGCTCCTTATACCGTTTTATGAAAAATAATAATATTCTTATCTCAGAATTTGCATGGAAGTTAGTTGTCCCAAATGAACAACGTGATTCTGTTCTAATAGAAAATCATTCGGAACCTACTTCGGGTCATTTTGGCATATTCAAAACGTACAAAAGAATATTACTACCTTACTATTGGCCTAAAATGTATTCTGATGTAGTTAAATTTGTTACCGAATGCGAAGTTTGTCTGGCATATAAATTGCCAACTCAATGTACATAAGAAACGATGGGTAGACCAAAGGAATGCAGCAGACCTTTCCAGACCCTATCAATAGACTTGGTCGGGCCCTTACCACCAACTAGGAAACAATATTGCTATATTTTTGTTATATCTTGTTGCTTCTCTAAGTATTGTCTTATGTTCCCTTTACGTAGAGCCACCGCCGATCTTGTTGCTAAGCACTTAGAAGATTACGTATTCCTTGCTCACGGTGTTCCTCAAACAATTATCCTAGACAACGAAGTCCAATTCACAAGTCGTGAAATGGACAGTCTTTTAAAAAATATTCTGTACCAAATGTTTATTTCACACCTAAATACACTCCACAAATAAATAAATAGTAGAAAGGTATAATAAAACCATAGTAACAGCTATTTCTACGTTTGTTAATGACGACTGTCGTTCGTGGGATGTAAATATCCCGAAAATCCAACTTGCTATAAATAAATCTGTCAATGAAACAACTGGCTATACCCCAGCATTTTTAGTCCATGGAAGGGAATTGGTTACGTGTGGGTCTCATTATATTGATAATGATATCCCTAACGAATTAATATTTATGCCAAGAAATTTATATGCAGAAAATTTAGGCTACCTTTCTATTATTTTTGATAAAGTGCAACAGGTTTTATGGAATGCTCATTTAAAATCTTCTCAACGTTATAATTTGAGACGAAAGCACGCGGAGTTTCAGGTAGGCGATATTGTGTGGAGACGTTGTTACTTTCAAAGCGACAAAGATGCCTATTTTGCGAAAAACTTAAATATTTAAAGTGTTAAGTCCACCAAGAAAAAATCACCTTTAGTGTACATCTTGGAAGATATGTCTGGTCACGATCTTGGAGCCTGGCATATAAAAGACCTCAAGTTAGTGAAAAACCATTAACGTCTTTCTATAGTTTAGTTTCAATAGGTAGTTTATAGGTAGGTTTGTCAAATTTACAATAGGTAAAATTGTACCGAAAAAGGGGTTACTGTAACGTGTAAAATTTTTGTATTTTGTAAATTATAAAAAAAATATCACTAAAATATTGGCGTGCGGTCGGTTTCATGTTTTGTCCCATCGGTGTGTACGCGGGCTAAGGGCAAGGGATAGGAGACAAGCACAGTGCTAAACGAGAATCGAGAACCGGGCATGAGAACATCATAGCCAGAGGTCATAGCTGCGAGCGACACCGACGTGTCACGTCGTCGTCGTTGTTTTATTTTATCCTCAAATATTTAACACAGTCTTGTGTAATTAAAGTCACTTCTTCTAAATATTTTATTGCAAAAAAATATAAATCTTAACCGTTTTTAAGGTGATTCCCGTACTGGGTAAGTTGCGCAAATTATTATTTTTTATCTTTTAAGGGTATGTAGAAATAGACGCTTACTCCTTGCATTTCGTTAGCATTATTTTCCTTAATTGTAATATGTATTTTATAGTAATACATTAGCTATACTTAAAGTGCTGTAAGATAATGTAAGGGGGTGCTAAGAATCTCCGGTGGCGGTTCGATTGCTACCTTAGATGACTCGACCTGGCAACGTACAACGCACGCACCCTGAGGACTGACGAGAAGATCGTGGAGCTGGAAGAAGAGATAGACAAGTTGCGCTGGCATATTATAGGATTATCCGAAGTCCGAAGAGAGGGGAAGGACATGGTTATCCTCGAATCCGGCATCTTGCTCTATCACCGGGAGGGCGACCATCTGTCCCAAGGAAGTGTCGGATTTATCGTCCACAAATCTCTCGTTAACAACGTTGTAAAGATCGGGAGTGTGTCGCCGAGGGTTGCGTACCTTATACTCAGAATCACCAAACGGAATATGAAGGTCATACAGGTTTACACACCAACCTCGGCACACCCCAATGAAGAGGTGGAGGAAATGTATGAGGATATCTCTAGAGCCATGCATTCCTCCCAAACCCAATATACGGTGTTATTGGGAGACTTCTATGCAAAACTAGGCACAAGAGAGAACGGTGAGCTGAAAGTAGGGAAATTTGGAATAGGGCATCGCACCCAAGGGGGCAGTAGCTGGCCGACTTCATGGAGAAAGAGGGACTCTTTATGATGAACTCTTTCTTCCAGAAGTGGCCCCACAGGAAGTGGACCTGGTCGAGCTCCGACGGTTCGACAAAAAATGAGATTGACTTCATTATGATGACCAGACGACAACTGTTCAGTGATGTCTCAGTGATCGCGAGGGTGAAAACTGGTAGCAATCACCGAATGGTTAGAGGCACACTGAACCTAAACGTTAAGTTGGAGAGGTCTCGTCTAATGAAGTCAACGCTCCGTCCCTCTCGTGCTCTGTTCCTAAGTCCCGAAACCTTTCAGCTCGAGTTACAAAACCGTTTTCAGTGCCAAGAAGACTGCAATGACGTGGACGATATGAATGACAAGCTCGTGGAAACTGTCCATGCGGTCGCAGCTAAGTTCTGCAAGACCGCCGCTGAAGAACACAAAAACTCTCCGATCACACTCTTAATCTCATGGCTGTTAGACGGGAGATGATGCTACATTCTTCAACAGACTTGACAGCATACAGGCAACTGAACAGACAGATCTCCAAATGCATACGGTGGAACTTACGCAACTTCAGTACAGCTTGTATTGAACAAGCGATCGAGCGGAACAAAGGCTTCAAAGTCTTTGCCAGAGATCTCTCTGCCAGAAAGAGCCAACTGTCAAAGCTGAAGACAGAGTGTGGCAGCATCGTTTCCGGGACACCTGGGATTTTGAGTGAGATTGAGAGGTTCTATGGGCAGCTGTACACGTCATCGTTGGGGCTACACGCAAGTGTGAGTAACGATCCAAGAGCGAGTCTCATCCGACACCATACCGAAGATATCCCGGACATCAGTCTGAGCGAGATTAGAATGGCTCTCCAGCACCTTAAAAACGGCAATGCCCCAGGCGAGGATGGAATTACAGCGGAGCTTCTGAAAGCGGGTGGAAGACCGGTACTTGAAGTCCTTCAGAAGCTATTTAATTCCGTCCTCCATGGTGGCATTACACTGGAGGCGTGAAGCAGAGGTGCGGTGGTCTTGTTTTTCAAGAAAGGTGACAACGCTCTTTTGAAGAACTACAGACCGATTTCTCTTCTGAGCCGCGTCTAGGTGCTGTTTTCGAGAGTCATTACGAATCGTCTCGAGCGCAGACTTGACGACTTCCAGCCTCCCGAACAAGCCAGTTTCCGAAAGGGCTTTAGCACCATAGACCACATACATATCCTACGGAAAATTGTACAGAAGTCCGAAGAGTACAATTTACCACTATGTCTGGCGTATGTGGACTATGAGAAAGCCTTTGATTCCGTCGAAATTTGGGCGGTGCTGCAGTCCCTTCAGCGGTGCAAAGTTGACTGTCGGTATATCGAAGTGCTGAAGTGTTTGTACAGTAGAGCTACGATGGCTATCCGAGTACAGAACCAGAGTACTAAACCTATCCAATTGCAGAGAGGTGTAAGACAGGGTGACGTTATATCCCCGAAACTCTTCACCGCTGCATTGGAATACGTTTTCAAGCTTCTGGACTGGAAAGGATACGGTATCAACATCAATGGCGAGTACATCACTCACCTTCGATTTGCCGACGATATAGTCCTTATGGCAGAATCACTGGAGGGCCTAAGCACAATGCTCAATGACCTAAATAGTGTTTCCCAACGGATAGGTCTTAAGATGAACATGGACAAAACAAAGATCATGTTTATTGTCCATGTCACACCTATGCCGGTAGTTGTTGGGAACACTAAGCTCGAAGTTGTTGACGAGTATGTTTACCTAGGACAAATAGTCCGACTAGGTAAGTCCAACTTCGACCGAGAGGTCAATCGACGGATTCAACTCGGTTGGGCAGCGTTCGGGAAATTACGGCACATCTTCTCGTCAGGTATACCTCAAAACTTGAAAATGAGACTGTACACCCAGTGCGTGGTGCCAGTGATGACATACGGAACTGAGACGTGGTCCTCTACTGCTGGCCGGATGAGGAAGCTCAAGGTCGCTCAGCGAGCTATGGAGAGGGCTATGCTCGGAGTTTCTCTGCGTGATAAACTCAGAAATGAGGATATCCGCAGTAGAACCAGAGTGACCGACATAGCCCAACGGATTAGTAAGCTGAAGTGGCAATTGGCCGGCCATATAGCTCGAAGAACCGACAACCGATGGGGAAGAAAGGTTCTCGAGTGGCAGCCTCGTACCGGCAAGCGAAGTGTAGGGCGTCCCCCCACTAGATGGAGTGACGACCTGGTAAGATATGCAGGAAGTCGATGGATGCAGGTGGCTCAGGACCGTGCTTTGTGTTATTCTTTGGGGGAGGCCTATTTTCAGCAGTGGACTTGTGAAGGGCTGTAATGATCAATGATGAAGATAATGTAAGATTTTCGGTGTAAATGTTTGTAAAATAATCACCCGTATTGCCATCCATCTGCTAAATTACTAGTAATTCAAGTTTCTATTATTATTTAGGGACGTTTTGTAGTGTTCTCATCTAGTTGAGACTTAAATAAATAATTAAAAAGGATATATAAGATAAATGTAAGTTAAATTAAATAACAATAACCTATAAAGTAAAGTAAAATAAATATTTAATCAATAAATAAATATATGATATTATTAACGCTTAGTAGTATAGTGTTATATACGATTATATGTCCACGCTAGCAGAATATAGTCTATTTTAGGGTATTCGAACTCCGGACTCAGGATCAACTGTCTGATAAAACCAGTCACTGATTCACAGTGACTATTTCTCGTATTGTCTGCTGCTTAAATCGCTTATTCAATTAAACGGTTGCCTATTGTTTTAATTTTAAGGAAGAAAATTATTTAAAACAAAATATAATTTTATCTGCCATCAGTTAACTCAAGTTGCTGCTTTCTTTAACTTAAATCTTGCTGCATATCATATCATCCCAGGGAACTTGAATTACATGCTTTACCTATCTATATTTGTAAAGCTTCGTATTAGCTCTGCTCTGCATAGTTGCATAACTGTTGCTACTAGTGGTACACAAATAGTTCTATTATATACTCATACTAATGCTTAGAATGTATACATCTTCAGGAACTCCCTAAGGACTTGTTTTGTGAACAAGGGACGGGAGACAGCTGAGCTCACTGAACGGCAGCTGTCAAGAGTAAATATTGGATGCATGGCAGTACCTTCCTTCTGAATAGAGGCAGACTAAACAGAGCGCAGGAGAGTATCGTTGTGAGGGCAATTAGATTAAAATCAATCATATTAACCGACGTCCGACCCTGAGTGTATAAATAAATGCTTATTATTATTTACTCTTATTTGTTGTAACGTAACAAGATGGATACCTTAACTTGCATAATCTGCACAGTTGGCAGTAAACAAAACCCATATTTGATGAGAAAAGATAGGTCACAATACCAGTTTAAAATAAATTATTGGACAGGAATACTAAACGGAAGAATCATAGACCCCTAGAATTGCTGGGTAAGCTGAGAAGGGCCAATTATTTAGAATTTCTGCAAGATGAGCTGCCCCATTTATTAGAACAAGAACCACTAGCCATCCGGCGAAGAATGTGGCTCCAAAATGATGGTTGTCCACATAAGTCCACTGCTGAACATAGGTCTCCCTCAAGGAATACCACAAAGCACGGTCCTGAGCCACCTGCATCCATCGACTTCCTGCATGTCTTACCAGGTCGTCACTCCATCTCGTGGGGGGTCGCCCTACACTTCGCTTACCGGTACGAGGCTACCCCTCACGAACCTTCCTTCCCCATCGGTTGTCGGTCCTTCGAACTATATGGCCGGCCTACTTCAGCTTACTAATCCGTTAGGCTATGTCGGTTACTCTGGTTCTACTGCGGATATCCTCATTCCTAAGTTTATGACGCAGAGAAACTCCGAGCATAGCCTCTCCATAGCTCGTTGAGCGACCTGGAGCTTCCTCATACGGCCAGCAGTGAAGGACCACGTCTCAGATCCGTAAGTCATCACTGGCAACACGCACTGGTTGTACAATTTCGTTTTAAGATTTTGAGGTATGTCTGACGAAAAGATGTGTCGTAGCTTCCCGAACGCTGCCCAGTCGAGTTGAATCCGTCGATTGACCTCTAGGTCGAAGTTGGACTTACCTAGTCGGACTATTTGTCCCAGGTAAACATACTCGTCAACAACTTCGAGCTTAGTGTTCCCAACAACTACCGGCATAGGTGTGACATGGACAATAAACATGATCTTTGTTTTGTCCATGTTCATCTTAAGACCTATCCGTTGGGAAACACTATTGAGGTCATTGAGCATTGTGCTTAGGCCCTCCAGTGATTCTGCCATAAGGACTATATCGTCGGCAAATCGAAGGTGAGTGATGTACTCGCCATATTAATGGTATTAACATTAGTTATTACCGTATGTTTTCCATTCCAGAAGCTTGAAAACGTCTTCCAATGCAGCGTCTTCCAAGAGTTACGGAGATATCACGTCACCCTGTCTTACACCTCTCTGCAATTGAATAGGTTTCGTACTCCGGTTCTGTACTCGGATAGCCATCGTAGCCTTACTGTACAAGCACTTCAGCACTTCGATATACCGACAGTCAACTTGACACCGCTGACGAAACTGCAGCACCGCCCAAATTTCGACGGAATCAAAGGCTTTCTCATAGTCCACATACGCCAGGCATAGTGGCAAATCGTACTCCTCTGACTTCTGTACAATTTGCCGAAGGGTATGTTTGTGGTCTATGGTGCTAAAGCCTTTTCGGAAACCGGCTTGTTCGGGAGGCTGGAAGTCGTCAAGTCTGCGCGCGAGACGATTCGTAATGACTCTCGAAAACAGCACGTAGACGCAGCTCAGAAGGGAAATTGGTTTGTAGTTCTTCAAGAGAGCGTTGTCGCCTTTCTTGAAGAACAAGACCACCGCACTTCTGCTCCACGCCTCCGGTGTAATTCCACCATGGAGGACGGAATTAAAGAGCCTCTGAAGGACTTCCAGTACCGGTTTTCCACCTGCTTTCAGAAGCTCCGCCGTTATTCCATTCCCACTTGGGACCTTGCCGTTTTTAAGATGCTGGAAAACCATTCTAATCTCGCTCAGACTGACTTCCGGGATATCTTCGGAATAGTATCGGATAAGACTCTCTCTTCGATCGTTGCGCGTAGCTCCAACGATGACGTGTACAGTGTACTTAACGTTTAGGTTCAGTGTGCCTCTAACCATTCGGTGATCGCTACCAGTTTTTACCCTCGCGATCACGGAAGCATCACTGAACAGTTGTCGTCTGGTCATCATAATGAAGTCAATCTCATTTTTTGTCGAACCGTCGGGGCTCGACCAGGTCCACTGCCTGTGGGGCCGCTTCTTGAAGAAAGAGTTCGTCATAAAGAATCCCTCTTTCTCCATGAAGTCAGCCAGCTGATGGCCCCTTGGGTTCCGTTGCCCTATTCCAATTTTCCCTACTTTCAGCTCACCGTTCTCTCTTGTGCCTAGTTTTGCATTGAAGTCTCCCATTAACGTAAGTGCGTTAACCTGTATGACCTTCAGCGAATACCGTTTGGTGATTCTAAATATAAGGTATGCAACCCTCGTCGACACACTCCCGATCTTTACAACGTTGTTAACGAGAGACTTGTGGACGATAAATCCGACACCTCCTTGGTCACCCTCCCGGTGACAGAGCAAGTTGCCGGATTGGAGGATTACCGTGTCCTCCCCCTTTCTTTGAACTTCAGATTATCCTATAATATGCCAGCGTAACTTGTCTATCTCTTCTTCCAGCTCCACGATCTTCTCGTCAGTCCTCAGTGTGCGTGCGTTGTACGTTGCCAGGTCGAGTCGTTTTAGGTGGCAATCGAAACTCCACCGGAGATTCTTAGCACCCCTGCCCCGCCGTTACCATGGTCGTTACCGTATCCAGGAATAGCGGGGCCGCCGGGGACTGGGGCCCGTCTCTTTGTTACTCTCTTCATAGTGGGGTATTTGCCATAGGTCCCACGCTTGGCGAGCGGGTTGGCAACCGCAGTTTTTTTAATGTTATATTGGCTATTATCAGGAAGATGCTGCTGCCCATGTCCTGCCTGTTTCCCTTTGTCGCCTTTTACGACACCCACGGGTGATATCGGGTAGTGGATATTCTTGACCGCCACTACACGGCACAATGCATAACATGCTTGTGCCGTGCATGTCTCGCACATACAGCTTAGAATTCGTCCAAACAAGGCGAGCAGGGAGTAAAGTAAAATTTTCAAGGTCGACAAATGTACTTACCTAATAAAGACTATTACCTATATAGACTAAAAGGTATGCTAATGTTTTAGATTTCTTATGATATAGGCAAACTTTTTAAATGGTTGGCCACACAGATCATATACTTTTTTTTTCACCACAGGTGCTCAAACTTAACAATTAAACAAAGTAAAAATTTAATCTTATGTTTAGTGCCGTCTTGTAAAATACTACCCATAGTAGTTAAAAACTTTTAAGGGTAATTTAGAAACATCATTATTAGGGAACATATTGAAAGAAAAAAATCCGATCTAGGCGTTAAACTGCGGACGTGATAGCCACAAATGTGAGCAGAAGTACAAATTTTCAAAATTTTATAAATCATGGCGTAGACCGCGAACCGTTCGGGATAGAATTTTATTTAGAGAACCGAGGCCACCTCTTTCCCGCCCAAACACGTACGTACCAGATTATCCACCATTGCTTTAAAAACCTGTAAATATGTTTTTTTTTTATAGGATAAGGGTGACAAACGAGCACACAGTCCACCTGATGGTAAGTGGTTGCTGCGGCCCATAGACATCTACATCTATCCTCTATTACAATTCAAAATGTAGATGCGTTGTCACCCGTGAGGACTAAGATGGAATGCCTCATTTCCAGTAGAAAGGGCCTCCGGCCACCTGCACTCACCAAGCGAAACGCAGAGGTGAACCTCTACTTCACGCTGGTTTTCTATGAGGTCGTGATACCATCCCGGTTCGAGCCGGCCCATCCGTGCGACAGCAAAACCTGCCGCGTGGCTCTACCACTGTTAAAACCAAACACCCTTCTCTAGCAACTTGCGATAACCCTTAGTGATTAAAATGTTGGGTCTGTTCGGAAAGAGAATCGTAATGGTAAAGAAGTAACGAAACATTAAGTTTTAAAAACAAATATGTCAAAATAAACTTGCATATTAAGTGTATATGCGTTCATACAAAAAGCAGGTAGTAACTTTGTATTTCGCTACACTTAATGACAAAATAACAACAACTTGAAATGTCAGTACCCCCAGATGTCTTGTGAGTTTTCTTGTCGACCTTACCTATATAATACCTTTGAATTTTAAAACATAAAAAACAAACGCTTTGTTACGTGGTGATTTTTAAATATTTACGAGGGCACTGACCACAAAATGATTATGCGTTATGTCCGATGTTAGTGGTTTTTACTTTTACTTTTTATTTTATTTCATTACTGTTTTTGTAAATTTATAAAAACAGGGTGCAAAAAAGAACTTGTGCATAGATTGAAGGCTGTTTTAATTTGTAACCTCGTCATTAGTGGTCATTAAAATTCTTTATTTACACATGTTATGCATTTATTTTTTTCTTTTATAGAATGTTAAAAAAAACTATGTAATCACAACACAAGCGCCATGCAAGCATGATGGGCATTTTTTGATGGCATTTGCTTGCAAAATTCTTGCACCTAGTTCGACAATCTGATGACAACATGAAATTTGATTATTAGTTTTTTTTTATAGTATAGGGTGACAAACGAGCACACAGTCCACCTGATGGTAAGTGGCTGCTGTGACCCATAGACATCTATATTTATCCTCGTTTGCGTATCAAAATGCAGATGCGTTGCCACCCGTGAGGACTAAGATAGAATGCCTCGTTTCCAGTAAAAAGTGTCTCCGGTTCTCTACACTCACCATACGAAACACAGCAGTGTTAAGCTACTATTTGACGCTAGTATTCTGTGAGAGCGTTGTACTTCCCCGGTCAAGCCGACCCATTCGTGCAACAACTATACTACTAATATAGCTGCAGCATGGCTCTACCACGTAAAAACCAAGTAAGTACCACGTAGTTGGGACAAAATGGAGAACCAACAGCAGTGTCCATATCTCTAGTTAAAAGTGGAATAACAAAAACCCATTGGAGTATGGTTTAGCCATAATTAGATAATAATACTTTATTTTGTCCTTGCAAAGTTACATCTTTAAGGCAGTCGAGTATCCAATCTACATTAAAAGAAATAATTTCTTAACTCTCGGTATTGATATATCTTACTTTTATAGGACTACATAATTTCAATTTAGTTATGACTGGAGATGCGTCCAAGAAACCTGAAAAAAAAAACTGTGCGTTCCTTCTGCTTATTCATTATCTTTACTAACAATTCCATTTTATGATAATTTTAGATTACACAAAGCTTTGGCGTACAAATGAGATATTTTATCACACAAAAGAGTACAATGATACTGAAATCATAACTGTCAAATATTTCATGAAAGCAAAAACAATATCTAGGTAATCTAACCTAACTTATCCTATTCTATTGAAGTTCAATCCAAGCCAACATTAGTCCCCAATCTTGCGAATCTTTGAGGAATTTCGGCATGCTATCAATCTCAACTACGAATATTTGAAACAAAACCTAATGATTTTCAAAAAGTTTCCAAAGGAATGTTGATCCTTATTCCTTAAATGTAGCTTGAAATATAATATGTTGAATAAAATTAATTTGACGGATTCTATTTTATACGTCACATATTTCAAGGACGTTTTTATGGATAAAATCCTTAAAATTATATATTTATTTACTCTTTATTGTACACAAAAAACATAACAAAACGAATACACTTAATTCTAAATTAGAAAATGTACAACAGGCGGTATTATCACTCTGAAAGTGATCTCTTCCAGACAACCTTAGTGTAGAAAACTGATGAAAACAATAGTTAAAAATAGAGGGGGGCGTACAAAATAAAAATAAAAAATATGAAAATACATACAAATAAAGACAAGTGAAGATTACGTATATTATAATATAATAGATTAAATGAAAAGAGTACGAAAAAGGAAAAGTAATTTATCTAATAGCGTTCTAAATAATACGACTTAACAATACTTTTAAAAGAATTAAGAGATTGAGCACGACGAATTTGGAGAGGTAAAGAGTTCCAAAAACGTACTGCAGTTACAGTAAAGGATTTCTTAAAAAGGAGGAAGAGTGCGAAGGACTAGAGAGAGAAATATTGACAGAGGATCGAAGGAACCGATTATGGGTAAGGGAAAGATACTGGAAACGGTCTTTTAAATAATGAGGAGTGGAAGGATTAAACAGCACGCTGTAAAAAGTGGAGAGAATGTGAGTATTCCTGCGAAAGCGGATCGGGAGCCATTTGAGCTGTTTGCGAAATTCAGAGATATGATCATATTTGCGAAACCCAAATATGAATCTTATACATAAATTTTGAATGCGCTCAAGCTTATTAAGCTACTCCTCGGTAATTTCAAGATAGCAAATGTCAGCATAGTCCAGGACAAGTAGAAGTAGAGACTGGGCTAGCGTAACTTTAGTTACTGTGGGAAGAATATTACGTAATCTACGTAAAGAGCTTAAAGCAGCAAACATTTTTCTACTAACCTCATTAAATTTATGAGATACGTAATTTTAAATATTTATTGTTTATTAGTTGTGCCCGTGACTTCTTTCGCGTGTTTGACATAGATTGTTACAATAGCAAACTAGAGACAGCGATATAACAATGCTAAAAGTCTATAAGCTTTACAGAAAAAACTAAAATTATACTCAAAGTAGAGACCAAAGCAATGATAGAAAGGTTTAAAGCATTCCAAAAAAAAGAAACCCAAAACTAAAGATGAGGAAGAAAAAGTTAAAATCTATATAAAACTATCAACAAACTTCTAAAATAAGATTATGGAAACCACAAGATGAAAATAATAGCAAAGAACTTACATAATAGCGGAACTCAAAAGAGAATATACAAAGAACTTAACAAACTTAGACGTCTCCGTGACGCAGTGGTTTAGCAATGAGTTGTCGCGATGTATACTCGTATGTATGTCCTACAAATAATTGTTTCGCTTAAATTGTTAAATAAACTCCTCGTCCATAATACAGGAGAAAATCCTAGTGGTCATACCTAACTGATTATACAAGAAGGGAGATCCAATTGATGTTAATAACTGTCAGCCACTTAACTTACACTCAAAAATATATATGTTATAAGCGACGTTAATCACATCATGAAGATTGAACCTTATGTAGAAAAACGTCAACATATACAGCAAGCGGGATTTCGAAATGGTAACTGTACAAAAGATCACATGCACAACTTAGAGTAAATAATAGAGAAACATCAATAACTAAAAAAACCGCTCTAGCTAGCATTCATTGACTATATAAAAGCATTCGACTATATATCACACGAAAGATTATGGCAAGCCTTATATAGTCGAGAAATTTTAGAAACTTCCATAAATATTTTGAAACATATTTATACCAAAGTGAAAGCAGAGTAAAGCTGGATAGAATAGGCTCAAAAATCAAAATATGTATAAATGTTAAGCAAAATCCTCTATCATCCGAAATTTTAATCTTTTTTAAAAATAATTTAATGAAATACCAGAATTGGGATTTGCTGATGACATAAAGCTCCTCTCGAAAACGGTACGGTCAGTGAAAATATATGTTTAAAACTAAACACTTTAAAACAAAAGTGATAACAAACAGCACTCAGAACTCAGTGGTAATAAATGGAAGCTCGCTTAAATATGTAGAGACTTACTTATACTTAGGCAAACAAATTTCTCTTAGGTAATCTAAGTACACAGAAGAGGTTGAAGAGATGATAAACGTGACATTGAAAAAATTCTGGATTCTAAAAGAAATATTACAACCAAGGCAACCTCTAAAACTAAAAAGAAGTAATGGGCTCTGGTTTACTATCTTGTCTATCTTATAGTTCTCAAATCTGGTTACGTAACAATAAGACAAGAAACAAAATACAAATAAGTCAAAGGCCTTTGACTCGTTTGTATTTGGGTGCAATGGAGCAAAAAAACTGGAGGTGTCCTATACCCCAAAATGGCCTTTACAACTATAAATGAAAAAATAATAAAGGTTTATTATTATTATTATACTCTTGTGTATCATATAATAAATAATATAAAAATACTCTCAACCTAGGAAAGTACTTTAACCTTTAAGTAATATGTGTAATCAGACCCAAAATCAGTTGGGTTTTTTTTAATCAAGAAAGTCTCAGTAACAGCCCGGAAAGCACGTTAAACCGTTGATTTTGCGCCTGATCTCTCTATATTCGTGTCGGATTACCGTAACATCGGACTATGAGACTACTAGACTACTTGACAAGTTAAAAATATTTTTTTTCACGCAAACCCTCGTTTTAACTCTTTAATAAAAAAATCATATTTCATTATTTTAATCCAAAAGTATTCGTACTAATTTTCAAGTTACAAGGCCGGATGAGGAAGCTCAACGTCGCTCAGCGAGCTATGGAGGGTGCTCGGAGTTTCTTTGCGTGATAAACTTAGAAATGAGGATATCCGCAGTAGAACCAGAGTGACCGACGTAGCTCAACGGATTAGTAAGCTGAAGTGGCAATGGGCCGGCCATATAGCTCGAAGAACCGACAACCGATGGGGAAAAAAGGTTCTCGAGTGGCGGCCCCGTACCGGCGCACGAAATGTAGGGCATCTCCCTACTAGATGGAGTGACGACCTGGTAAGATATGCATGAAGTCGATGAATGCAGGTAGACACAAAAATTGATCGAATTCACGAATGTCAATGCATATAAACGCCATACAGATTACGATCAAACCCAGCCACAACGAATGTACGTCACACAGTTTAGGCAACAGGTCGAATAATAGGCACACTGCCCCTTAAAAAACCTTCCGTGAGCACCAACACCCGTCAGACAGCCGCTTCTGCAGGCGTGATGTAAGTGTAAGGCATCACCACCAACTTCATGAACAGCAGGGTTACTAGCCGCAGAGCGTGTCATGTGTCTATTGCTCACCTCAAGGGAGTGGGATCCCCCGTTGAGCGACTTTCAGCCGTAGCCTTGAGAGTCTCCTCCCTCCAGCTACAACCCGCATGAGATCGACACGTATGCTCCACTAACCAATACAACTACACATATAGCCAAAATGCAGTAATAAGCTAATAGTAATAATTTGCTTTTAGAATGGGTTTATGTCACTGTCATTGAGTATATATGCATTTTTTGTTCTTGTTTGTCTCACCCACCAACAAGTTGCCTTCAATCATTCAAAGGTGGGAAATTTATAGAGATATAATAATAATAATAAATAATAATAAAACGTATTTATTTGCCACAAAACGATACAATGTTAAAATTTAAATAGACAGCTTAGTAATGAATTGTGACAAAACCATTGAGTTATATGTACTACGTACTAGAGAAGCCCTTCCAAACAAAAATTGTGTCCTACTCTATGTCGTCGCGCATGCGCGAGAGTAGCAGTCGCGAATGCGTGAAGACTTTAATTTGTTATAAAATAAGATATTAATATAAAATAAATATAAGAATTTAATATAAAATATCTTATTATAATCTAAACAAACATATTTCTAAATAAAATGTAATAATAATTATTTTATGGAATTCACAAATCTTCAATTTACACAATATTTAGTTTGTATGGACTGCAGGGACTGCACTACAGTTCAGTTGAACATAATCAATGTTCGGAAGGGCTTCTCTAGTATGTAGTACATATAACTCAATGGACAAAACGGTCTATGACTCAGTTGTAACAGTAAACCCATTACTCCTGCTATTCTGCCACAGCCTTTGCGCAGTATACATACAGAGTCTTAGGCAAGTCATGAAACACACGTATCAGCAATAAATAAAAAGTCCAACAATAAATAAATAACAGTTACTAAAATACGAAATACAAAAATGTTCACTAATTTGACGGGATAGCAGAGCCACTCAGAGCCAGGGACATTTTTGCCGGAAGGTATCCATATACCTTCCGGCTCCATAGATACCCTATCCATAGATAGGGTAGACCGGACTGGTGATGGCAAATCGATCCAGATTTTAGCAGCAGCGAATTTAAAACACCCCCTGGCTCCAGCGAGTCTAATTCTGAGTACTGGAAGTCGATGAAATTTTTCTCTGACCGAGAGTAAGCTTTTTGTTCAACAGTACACCTTATCGTATACGTATCGTATCTTGGAGACGCTGCCTGATACAGTTTATGCAGAAAGCAAGCATATTTTAACTTGTTACAATGTGATATATTTAAAATGCCATTACTGACTAAATTAATGGTGAAATCCTATGCCTTTTCGGTATATAAAAACAAAAACGCATGCATGCGTTCTGCACTCTCCGTACATTCTTCGCAGTTATTTTAAATAAGCAAGGACCATAAACAATTCACAATAATGAAGGTGGAATAGTACTAAACTGTTACAAAGCAGCAGTCTAATGTCACGTTTTAGAAATTTGCAAATTTTATACAATTTTTTTAAAGAACCATAGCATTTGCCGATTTTTGTCTGAACATGTTGCTCAAATTTTAAATTCTCATCCATGAGGAGACCTAAATTACGAACACAACCCTCGAAAGGTATGACGGTATCAAAGATCTTAACATCAGGCTTCCGTTCATTAATCATTTTTACCTGGTGCTTTGTTCCAAGTGTAATGGTAACACTCTTTGAGGGGTTGAGTACCAGACCCTGTCACAAAGACCACTCCGAAACAGAATCTAGATCTTTATTTAGCTTGGAAATAGCAACAGCAACCTCCTCATCGATTGGCATTGTGTAAACATATACTTGGTTGTCATCGGCACAAAGCTCTCTGTCAAACCATCTGGCAGTAGAGCTTTTTGGTCTCTCGCCAAAGCGGTCGAGACAAACTTCTGTCGGTCTACACTGCCTCCGCTGGTAAAACCAGATGGCTCACTGGCGCATGCGCCTAAGGAGAAAGCGGACTTATTTGCTTCTCTTTTTGCTTGCGATTCGCGTCTGGACAGTAGCAACAGCGTACCATCACATTTACCACACTGCGGTACCTCTATGACTGAGGTCCGTATCACCAACAAGGAGGTTCTTAAAACCTTGCGAAGTCTAGACGTGAATAAAGCTAGTGGACCTGATGGTATACCAGCTATAGTTCTAAAGGTCTGTGCACCTGAGTTGTCTTCTGTGTTGACACGCTTGTTCCGCCTCTCATTCAGGACTGGAATAGTGCCTAAATCTTGGAAGCTGGCCAATGTGCAGCCTGTGCCTAAAAAAGGTAGCCGTACCGACCCTGCCAACTATCGGCCAATATCAATTACCTCCATACTCTGCAAGATTATGGAATGTATATTGAACGCCCACCTCATGGCATACCTAGAGCAAAGTGATGTTCTCAGTGATCGCCAGTACGGGTTTCGCCGAAATCGATCAACTGGGGACCTTCTAGCGTATGCCACTCACATATGGGGCGAAGCCCTCGAGAACAGTGGTGAAGCACTTGCTGTTTCCCTCGATGTCTCGAAGGCTTTTGACAGGGTTTGGCACGCTAGTCTATTGGGCAAGCTTTCAGCGTACGGCTTATCCCCTGGCCTAATTGTCTGGGTGAAGGACTTTCTGAGTGAACGGTCTCTCCGGGTCGTCGTTGATGGCTGCTCATCTAATACTGTGGCGACTAACGCCGGTGTTCCTCAGGGGTCCGTTCTCTCCGCAACTCTCTTCCTGCTGCATATAAATGATCTGCTCATTCCCGGTGTCTATGGGTATGCAGACGACAGCACAGTTGTGGAGAGATACCAACCAAGCGCCCGGGCCAGCCGGGATCAAATCCAGTCAGAAAGAGAGGCTATGGTTGAGCGTGTGAGTCTCACACTACAGGCAGTCTCCGAATGGGGCGATGCCAATCTCGTGGGATTTAACGCCTCCAAAACACAAGCGTGTCTTTTTACCGCTAAAAGGAGCCCGCTCACCTTGGCTCCTACTTTCCGGAATGTATCCTTGGAGTACACTGACCGCCTTCAGTTGTTAGGGATTGAATTTTCTCCGAACCTAAACTATGGGCGGTTCATTGAGTCCAGAGCCAAAGCAGCCGCAAGGAAACTTGGTGTCCTTGCAAGGGTGCGGCGGTACTTCACGCCGGGGCAGCTTCTTACCTTATATAAAGCGCAAGTCCGGTCGTGCATGGAGTACTGCTGTCACATATGGGCTGGTGCTGCAAAATGCCACCTGGCAGCATTGGACTCAGTGGAGAGACGTGCTAAGAGGCTCATTGGTGACCTTGATTTGGTTGAAACCAATCTTGTCAGCCTTGAGCACAGGCGCAGAGTAGCCAGTCTCTCGGTATTCTATAGGATGCATTTCGGTGAGTGTGCGCAGGAATTACACGCCTTAATTCCTCCCTCTCCTTTCCACCATCGGACAACCAGACGGTCGGCGGGTCTTCATCCCTTTGTTGTCGATATTCCACGCATTAGAACCAAACGGTTTGCTTCGTCTTTTGTAATGCGTACAGCAAAGGAGTGGAATAATTTACCGGCGTCTATCTTTCCGTCCGAATACAATCTAGGCGTCTTTAAGGCAAGAGTGAATAGGCTTTTGTTACGATAAGACAGTGCGATTAACCATCTAAGGCTGCATCACCACTTACCACCAGGTGGGATTGTGGTCAAGCACTGGCTTATAATAAGTAAAAAAAAAATCTGCTTATAAGTTAATTTTCGAGTGAGTTATTGCTTTTGTAACGTTGGCCGTATATATTGCGAATAATGTGGGACCAAGTATCGAACCCTGGATAACACCTTTATTAAGTGGGAGCGTGTTGGAGAACCTTAGTTTTCCTTGACTATCCAAACATTGCACTTTTTGGCAACGATTACGGAAGTACGATTGAAATCAGGTGCAGGCCAAATCTGTGAAACCATAGTATTTTAATTTTGCCAATAGGACAGACATATCAACGCAATCGAAGGCACGGGTGAAATCTAGCAAGACCATAATTGTTCCTTTACCCTCATTGGACGCAGCAAGAATATCATCAGTAATATTTAAGAGAGCTGATACTGTACTGTGATTTTTTCGGAAACCAGATTGAATCACAGGTAGTACTTGATTACGTTCTAGATATGGTGAAATTTGAGAATGAACGCATCTTTCAACTATTTTAGATAGTGCAGGGAGAATGCTTATTGATCTTATATCAGAAAGAATATCCACTGTTGATTTTTTAGGAATGGGAGTGACGATGGCACATTTTCAAGATTCTGGAAATACTCCTTCCAATATAGATTTATTAACAATCGTCACTATCGTTGATAAGGAATATGGAAGCGTAAGTTTTAACGTTAACATGGAGATGCCATCTGTTCCGGTCGCATTAGTAGCTGTAGAATCAATCTGGGGGCACGGCAGTGCCCCCGCCAAGTCGAGCGAAAAAGCGGCACGGCCGTACCATCCTTTTCTCGAAGCAGTTCAGGCCATTTCCGAAACCCTATAACTTCGTTATGGATAAAACTAGAAGCCTCAATTTTTACGAAACAAGTAGGCATTGTATAAACTTGATATAATTCAAATTTCATTAATTTCTACCAGTAGTTTAAGAATAATAACTTGTCAAAGTTTCTTAATTTTGTCACTCACTGACTGACCGATCATCAAAACTCTGAGGCACTTCTAGCAGACATAGAAACTTCAAATTTGGAACAAAATTATTGTTTAATATATAAACTAAGGAAAAATTAAAATATTTTACAATTTCGGTCCAGTTTTCGAGATAGACCAACTGCATAAATAACTTTGTAATCCCATATAAGCATATAGTATTACATTCATTTGCAGTGAATGAATCAATGTACCTATATATGTATAATGGAATAATAGGTGTAAATAGCTACCTAGATATAACTATCTACAAAAAGAAATGAGATGCCATCAAAAACATAACTTGTAAAAAAAGCCAAGTCTCGCAACTCAGTTCTTCCACCGTAAAAAGTTGTGAGATCCATGTAATACCAAGTCGGTTAATGTATTAAGTCCATTGATTGATACATAGATTGACTTGGCAATCGCACTAAACAATCTAATTTAATATAATATGTATTGTTGTGAGATATAAATGTGTTTTCATGCGATTGCCAAGTCAATCTATGTATCAATCTATGGACTTAATACATTAACCGATTTGGTATTACATGGATCTCACAACTTTTTACGGTAGAAGAACTGAGTTGCGAGACTTGGCTTTTTTTACAAGTTATGTTTTTGATGGCATTATATTTTCCACTAAAATTTCATTTGCGGCTACGAATCGAAATTTCATTTCAGAGTGGTCAAGTGATTCAATTTCTTGAATTACACTTTTGGCGAGAGGTGCACTTGATATGCTGTTTATAAATTGACTATTAAGAGAATCAGGATCACAAAGATGATCAGGTATAGAACGGCTTTTAACGCCAGGTGAAATTATTTGTTTTATATGACGCCACATCTGGAAAGGATTTTTTTTATTGTTGTTGATCAGAAACAGAAACAGAAACAGAAACTTTTTTATTCAATATAGATTATAAATAATACTTATTGAAAGTCACTCTTTTGTATAATTACCACTGGTTCGAAAAAAACCTCTGTCCTGGGAAGAACCAGCAAGAAACCCAGCGGGACTTTTTTTTTTAAATAACAGCTTACAATCATGTATGTTACACAAATTAACAACACAACAAATTAGAAATAGCTTGGGAGCGATCACCTCACTTCCAGGGGTTATTATCATCTATAAATTATTTAATATTATAATAACCCTTTTTATACAAACTTAGTTTAATAAAGTTTTTGAACTTTGAGTAGGTCAAATTTTGTATATTTTCTGGAATTTTGTTGTAAAAGCGTATACATCGCCCCAAGAATGAATTACTGACTCGATGGAGTCGAGTAACTGGTACTACTAGCTTGTGTCTGTTCCTAGTATTTACAGAATGAATATCACTTATTTTTGTAAAACTACTTTTATTTTTGTGTACGTACATTACATTTTCATAAATGTATTGAGAGGCCAAAGTTAATATATTAATTTCCTTAAATCTTTGTCGCAGCGACTCTTTAGGCTTTAAATCATAAATTGCTCTTATGGCCCTCTTCTGCAAAACAAATATAATTTCAGTGTCAGCTGCGTGTCCCCATAGCAAAATACCATACGACATTATGCTATGGAAATAGCTAAAGTAAACTAGTCTAGCTGTTTCAACACTAGTTAGACTTCTAATCTTTTTTACAGCATATGCTGCAGAACTAAGTCTGCTTGCTAGCTTTGATATATGGGGGCTCCATTGAAGCTTCGCGTCTAGTGTGATTCCAAGAAAAATGGTGGTATCTACAAGACTCAGTTTCTCCCCATTTAAAATTACATTAGTATTTAATTGTTTGACATTTGGAGTCATAAATTTCATACATTTTGTTTTAGTGCCATTTAAATGCAAATTATTGACATTGAACCAATTCACTAATTTAGATTTAGCATTATTTACTTCGTCATATTTTAGCAAATGTCGACTTAATTTGAAAATTAAAGAAGTGTCATCTGCAAATAATACTATATCATGGTTATCTCCTACTATGTAAGGTAAGTCATTAATATATACAAGAAACAGAAAGGGGCCGAGAATGAGCCTTGAGGCACGCCCATCTGTACCATCGACCCGGAAGAACTCGTACTGTTGATGACAACTTTTTGCGTTCTCTTATTTAAATATGAAATAATTAATTTTAGAGCATCACTTCTTACACCGTAGTGTTGAAGTTTCCTGATTAATGTTTCATGGTGAACACAATCGAAGGCTTTGGATAGGTCACAAAATATACCCAAAGCATCCTGTGAATTCTCCCATGCATTAAATATATATTTAATCAGCTCAACACCGGCATCAGTTGTCGAGCGACCCCTTGTAAAACCAAATTGATTTTTATGAAGTAAATTATTTATATTAAAGAAATTTAACATTTGATCAAGAATAATTTTTTCAAAAATCTTACTAAGTGTTGGTAGTACAGAAATAGGTCTAAAATTGGCGGGGTCTAATGTACTACCAGATTTAAATAAAGGTATTACTTTACTATACTTCATTAAATCAGGAAACACACCAGATTCGATACTAGTATTAAAAATAACAGCTAAATGAGGCGCGTTTATATCTATTATAGACGCAATAACTTTAACAGAAATCCCCCACAGATCCGCAGTTTTCTTAACATCAATAGTTTTAAAATATTTTACAATATCTTTTGATGATACTTTATGAAATGTAAAATTCTTTGTACACGCATTTACATTTTGTTTAAGTAATGATTCGGCGACCGCAGGAGAAGAATTCAGTGACTTAGTGGTTAATATCGGAATATCAGTAAAATATTTCTCAAAAACCACTGCAACGTCCTGATCTGATTCGGTTAATTTGTTATTAACACTAAACTTGTAGTTTGAATTGCGAGAGTTGATCTTACCAGTTTCGTTATTAATTATACTCCATGTCATTTTAATTTTATTAGAAGCCGTCTTAATTTTGTTGTGGAGCACACTCTTTTAAATATTTTTGAATATTTTTTTACATATTCTCTAAATTCGACGCTATGATGATGATGATCATCATCATCATCATCATTACAGCCCTTCACAAGTACACTGCTGAACATAGGCCTCCCCCAAAGAATGCCACAAATCACGGTCCTGAGCCACCTGCATCCATCGACTTCCTGCATGTCTTACCAGGTCGTCACTCCATCTTGTGGGGGGACGCCCTACACTTCGCCTACCGGTACGAGGCTGCCACTCGAGAACCCTTCTTCCCCATCGGTTGTCGGTTCTTCGAGCTATATGGCCGGCCCATTGCCACTTCAGCTTACTAATCCGTTGGGCTATGTCGGTTACTCTGGTTCTACTGCGGATATCCTCATTCCTAAGTTTATCACGCAGTGAAACTCCGAGCATAGCCCTCTCCATAGCTCGCTGAGCGACCTTGAGCTTCCTCATACGGCCAGCAGTGTAGGACCACGTCTCAGCTCCGTAAGTCATCACTGGCAACACGCACTGGTTGTACAATTTTGTTTTAAGGTTTTGAGGTATTTCTGACGAGAAGATGTGTCGTAGCTTCCCGAACGCTGCCCAGCCGAGTTGAATCCGTCGATTGACCTCTCGGTCGAAGTTGGACTTACCTAGTCGGACTATTTGTCCCAGGTAAACATACTCGTCAACAACTTCGAGCTTAGTGCTCCCAACAACTACCGGCATTATTGTTGATAAGTCTAATAAAATGTGTTTGCTTTTCTACAGTAACAGCTCGATTATAATAGTTGCGCATATCGCGGTAAAATTGCATACTACCTTCCGATTTCACAGTTTTGGCCCGGTGACAAGCCTTATCACGAGTTGACTTAATGTCTCTAAAAGTGTCAGTCAACCATGGAGCAGGGGGTTATTTAAAAGTGCGTTTACGAACAGGGGCAAATATATCCATCAAGTCAATGATAAGAGTGTTAAAGGTATTCACCATCTCATCAATATTATCTTGTGCTAGTACCAGCTCCCAGGGCGTGTATTTAGCTCCATTGTTTATAGAAACTGTGTTTTCAGCTAAAGGTCTGTATGAAATTACACGGCACTTAGATTTTAGAATCGCGAGCGGAAATTTTGCTGAAGTCAGTCCATGATCGCTTAGGCCATTATGTGTAACGTCTACAGAAATGGGTTTAAAATGTGTCCCTGTAAAGATAATATCAATCAGGGTACTTGTAGTAGAAGTGATCCGTGTAGGCTGTTTCACGATTTGATGGAGTGAGCAAGGGTCTTAAGACAATTGGGCATATATGGAAGGCCGTCGTTGTTTAGACAATTAATGTTTAGGTTGCTAACTAAAAATAATTGATCATATTCTGCTATAAAAAAGGAAAGGGAATCATGCAAATAATCTATAGCTAAACCAACACTCACTGATTCAGGACGATATGCCGAACCAACTACAGCAGTCTCATTACCTATTTTAACACTAAACCATATTCTGTTCAAGTTCCCCAGGGGGGTGATCTAAGCGCTTCACACGTAAGTTAGATTTTATGTAAGCACGAACACCACCACCATGACCAGAACGAGGGTTGTGTAACAGTCTATAGCCAGAAATTGAATATAAGTCAATATAAGAACGATGGTGAAGCCAAGTCTCGGTAAGACATAAGATATCAAGATCTTGTATTTGGATACTTTATTATTATGTTGCTATTTAAAATACCATGGAGGTTAGGCAATCTGCGGCACCGTAATGGAGGGACCCGACTTGCGCAAAGCTTTCACGCCTAAGTAAGGCGTGAGGCAAACCAAGACGCAGAGAGCGGCATTGAGAATAGCGACCCGCTATACAAACATCTTAAATACGCAATGCTGCAGAACGCAACAAGCATCAATACGACTATTGTCGGGCTTAGACCATTGGTTCAAAATGTATGAAGTATGATTTGCACTCTCCGTAAATAATATGTTATATTCAGAAGCTATTTGGGACCTTTTTTATGTGAACCAACTACAGAATTAGTACTATAGTCTAGGGTCAGCGTATAAAACTTTATTAACAAAGAGTTAGAGATTGACGAATGTGCACTTCATTTTTTCGATATAAGCAATATATACTACCTACATCCTCTAGTTGTGATAGCTCAGTTGCTAAGCGATTGGTGTAATTTTGAGTAGGAACATCGTGTGGAAACCAGCACATCATTAAGGCTGCGTAGTCGTTGGTTATTCTTGTTATTGCAACATATGTGTCAATATAATAAATAGCGCCGATACCCGGCATTGGTACTCGATTCAAGAGTCACTGTCTGAAAATATTTCAGCACCCCAAGATTTTCGTGATGACGTTGTGGTAAGGAATGATGAAGAATTAATATTTTTGATTATTTATTAACCGAAACCGATATTAACCACTAAGTCACTGAATTCTTCTCCTGCGGTCGCCGAATCATTACTTAAACAAAATGTAAATGCGTGTACAAAGAATTTTACATTTCATAAAGTATCATCAAAAGATATTGTAAAATATTTTAAAACTATTGATGTTAAGAAAACTGCGGATCTTTGGGGGTTTCCGTTAAAGTTATTGGGTCTATAATAGATACAATCGCGCCTCATTTAGTTATTATTTTTAATACTAGTATCGAATTTGGTGTGTTTCCTGATTTAATGAAGTATAGTAAAGTAATACCTTTATTTAAATCTGGTAGTACATTAGACCCCGCTAATTTTAGACCTATTTCTGTACTACCAACACTTAGTAAGATTTTTGAAAAAAATATTCTTGATCAAATGTTAAATTTCTTTAATATAAATAATTTACTTTATAAAAATAAATTTGGTTTCACAAGGGGTCGCTCGACGACTGATGCCGGTGTTGAGCTGATTAAATATATATTTAATGCATGGGAGAATTCACAGAATGCTTTGGGTATATTTTTTGACCTATCCAAAGCCTTCGATTGTATTCACCATGAAATATTAATCAGGAAACTTCAACACTACGGTGTAAGAAGTGATGCTCTTAAATTAATTATTTCATATTTAAGTAAAAGAACGCAAAACGTTTTCATTAACAGTATGAGTTCTTCCGGGTCGATGTTACAGATGGGCGTGCCTCAAGGCTCAATTCTCGACCCCTTTCTGTTTATTGTATACGTTAATGACTTACCTTACATAGTAGGAGATAAACATGAATTAGTATTATTTGCTGATGAAACTTCTTTAATGTTCAAATTAAGTCGACAATTGCTAAAATATGACGAAGTAAATAATGCTATATCTAAATTAGTAAATTGGTTCAATGTTAATAATTTGCATTTAAATGGCACTAAAACGAAATGTATAAAATTTATGACTCCAAATGTCAAACAATTAAATACTAATGTAATTTTAAATGGGGAGAAACTGAGTCTTGTAGATACCACCATTTTTCTTGGAATCACACTAGACGCGAAGCTTCAATGGAGCCCCCATATATCAAAACTAGCAAGCAGACTTAGTTCTGCAGCATATGCCGTAAAAAAGATTAGAAGTCTAACTAGTGTTGAAACAGCCAGACTAGTTTATTTTAGCTATTTCCATAGCATAATGTAGTATGGTATTTAGCTATGGGGACACGCAGCTGACACTGAAATTATATTTTTTTTACAGAAGAGGGCCATAAGAGTAATTTATGATTTAAAGCCTAAAGAGTCGCAGCGACAAAAATTTAAGGAAATTAATATATTAACTTTGGCCTCTCAATACATTTATGAAAATGTAATGTACGTACACAAAAATAAAAGTAGTTTTACAAAAATAAGTGATATTCATTCTGTAAATACTAGGAACAGACACAAGCTAGTAGTACCAATTATTCGACTCCATCGCGTCAGTAATTCATTCTTGGGGTAATGTATACGCTTTTACAACAAAATTCCAGAAAATATACAAAAAAAGATCTGCTTAAAGTTCAAAAACTTTATTAAACTAAGTTTGTATAAAAAGGGTTATTATAATATTAAAGAATTTATAGATGATAATAACCCCTGGAAATGATGTGATCGCTACCAAGCTATTTCTAATTTGTTGTGTTGTTAATTTATGTAACATACATGATTGTAAGCTGTTATTTAAAAAAAGAAGTCCCGCTGGGTTTCCTGCTGGTTCTTCCCCGGACAGAGGTTTTTTTTTCGAACCAGTGGTAAGTATACAATAGTTTACAAAAGAGTGACTTTTCATAAGTATTATTTATAATCGATATTGAAAAAAAAAGTTTCTGTTTCTGTTTCTGAAATTGTTTAAACAATTGCAAGGAATTGTTATACACAAACGGGACATATTTTTATATTCTTTGATGAATAAAAAAGGTTCTATTACTTTATTTCCTATGACGATATACGATCGAACCCGGGTTTCTCGTGTACTGTAAAATTTATAGCGAGCGCTAACCATCTGAGCTACCACTTCAAAAATTTAACTTAAAAACTGGATTAAATAGATATAGATTTGTATACATTATAAAACTGTAGTAGGTATGTTAAAGATAAAAAATCTTGAGATTATCCTATTTAAGCAATTATAAACCCAACTGATTATCTATTTATCAACCAAAAAATTTATAACCTTACTTAACCACCCGCACCTCACGGTCATATTAGTGCAATATGCATAGCATCCCGCTATTTTCCCAAAGTGTTGAGCGGAGCTTCGGATTATATTCCAAAGTCACAATGATAAAAAATTTATTGTAGTTAGGTATATATATTTAATAATGCTCCTGAAGCTCCGCTAGAAACCCCCGCATGAAACCATCCATAGTATTTGATACTCACAACACTTGATACCCGATTCATATATAGGGCTTGATAGCGTGGTTCATCACCCACATCGTTACTCGTACAGATGAGGAACTTGTGGTTAAATAACAGCTGCGCGGATCATGCGGGATGAAGCTGCACTTGTCACAGTCAGTCCATGGGTGGGTTTTCCGTTGACCATTTTCTTAACATATCGAGATTGACAAGATAGAGAGGGCATCTGTATCGTCAGACACTTGGTGCACTTTAATACCTCCTGCGTATTTGGCTAGTCTTTGTTAAGATTATATTTTTAATATTTATGCAGCTAAAATGATAATAAGTCTATTATTACATTTTATTTTAAAGGGACAGATGAAAGATGGAGTAGCCTTATAAACATGTTGGCATTTAAACAGAGCAAACAACAAACAAACAGAGCCGAAAAAACTAAAAAGCAAAAAATAATAAACCTTTTTATTTAACCTTAATAACTAAGTTCTTAAACTAATTTAAGTATACCGAAGTTTATATTTTTGTAATTATTTTGAGTTTTCCTTAGGCAAAGAAAACAACTCTAGGATTGTTATTTATTTATTAGTTATTGTAAATATAATATGACTGTTTAACTTATAATTTTTGCAGCAACATCTTAAGAACTAAGTGTATCTGGACTACGTATTTTTTCAAACAATTCTTTCCATTTAACTAACATAACATAAATAAACAAATTAGCACTTGCACAGAAAAAAAAATTAACTAACGTATTACGCTAGATTACTGGTTTCGAATTCTATGTTTACTTTCTTCTTTCAATAGCGATGTGATGACCCGAATAAGGTTTAAGCAGGAAATCCAACCTTAGCAAAAAATTTTTGTGATCGCCGGTAACTAGATATTTACGCAAAAAATGTGAAATAATTGTCTTTAACCACATCATCGCGTAAGTTTTACCTGGAAAAAAGGTTTTTTATTGTTTATTACAAAAAGATTCTTGATTGAAACACTTGTGGAAAACAAAATTAAAGAATTAACAAAAAAAAAGCTAATTTGCATACGCAATTGCTCCTCCTCTCGGATACGTGCATATTTATCGTTCACTACTTAATAGAAATTATTTATATTAAAAATAATATTTAAGTATTTGTACCTATACAATTTCTTCTTCCTAGGCTAAAAGGTAAAAAAGAATTCGGATTCTTTGGTAAGGTTTCGGGGTTCAGCCACCTCTCGGGCTTAAAATCATTCGCATCTTCACCCCACACAGGATGTCGGTGTGCACCATAGATCAATAAGAAACAATTTTTTCCAGAATATAAAGTATAATTTTCTGTAAGATAACAAAAGAACTTTTTTACATTTTTTTTATAGGATAAGGGTGACAAACGAGCACACAGTCCACCTGATGGTAAATGGTTGCTGCGGCCCATAGAAATGTACATCTATCCTCGTTTGCGAATCAAAATGCAGGTGCGTTGTCACCCGTGAGGACCAAGATAGAATGCCTCATTTCCAGTTAAAAGGGCCTCCGGTCACCTGCACTCACCAAGCGAAACGCAGAGGTAAACCTCTACTTCACGCTGGTATTCTGTGAGGTCGTGGTACCACCCCGGTTCGAGTCGGCTCATCCGTGCGACAGCAAAAGCTGCCACGTAGATCTACCACTGTTAAATTCATTTTAGTCTCGTAATCATCATTATTATCACACCTTACTTGCTACTTATAATTGACAGTATCACGTTTACGATTGTGATATGTTTGCAGAATAAAACAATTGATATTGTTGACATATATCGTGATATATCTATATAAAACTCTAACACGACGTCGGTCTTGACACGCATCACGCAAAAACCTGGACTTTCACTCGTAGATAGCTGATGTTATAAGGAGTAACTTAGGTTACTTTTATTTTAGGAAAAAAATTAGGGTTCTGGGAACAAAAATTAAAACCCATGAAATCCAATCGCAATAAATTCCACGCGGGTTAGGTTGCGGGGAACAGCTAGTGTAATATATATAACTGTGGTAGTTCAGCGACTGGACGTTTGCCTTAAATTTCTTAGTACGTGCGAGCAATGGAGATCGGCCTCAACCCTGCCAGTAAAATTATTATTGTTAATAGCAGTTTTGAGTGTTGGTTTATCAGATGCTCGGCAGTATAGGACCACGTCGTGAGGTACCCTGCATATCAGAAAAAACAACATATTTCGAGGGCATTTGATGAGAGCCAAAGCTCTTTCCGTGCTCCAAAACCCTCCCAATAATTAAAGGAGGTCAAATTTCAGCGGGGTGTTTGCTGTTACTTACATCATTTTTACCAAAATATGTTTAAGAATACGGGTGACAAACGAGCATATAGTCCAGCTGATGGCAATGGATACTGTAGCCTTATAAATTATTTTACAAAAATATTTTGTTATTTAAGGATCACATCCTTAAGAAATAAATATAACGTATAAAATTAAGACTTACTTAGTTTTATATCCTTGTCGAGAACTCGGTTTATAATGGGAACAATTGGGTATAACCTCAATGATTCTTTTATAACTGCCTCCAAGTATGTAAGACGTGGTAGGTCTTGCTTTTCAACATCCCTGTCAGACTGTCCAAATACTTCTTCAAGCCTTAATATAAATAAAACTTTTTATTAATATTTTCTCACTTAAAATGTATGAATAAATAGACAAAGCGCCAAACAACATTAACTATTAAAACGCAAACCAAAATTATTCACCCAACACGTGTATGTCGTGACATGTTGGCTAGAGCAGGGGCGGTGGGCGAACGAAGTGTAGCAAGGGTTGCACGGAGCAGAGCTACTTGTCAAAGAGTAGAGCAGGCTTCTATTTTTTTATTTTTAATAAACGTTACCCCCACACTAGGATTTTCTTTTGTATCGTGGAGGCAGCTTACAAACACAAATTGCACAAGGACAAACATCCAGACCCGGAACAATTATTTGTAGGCCATACAAATACTTATTCCGTGCGGGATTCGAACCCGCGGCCACCAGCGTAGCAACTCATTGCTAAGCCACTGCGCCACGGAGCCGTCAAATTCACTTTCACTTGTTACTATTCATTTCACACATATTACTTGTCGCTCGCACTTGTCACTGCCTGTTCCCACGCACTCAGCACTTGCTATTTGTCAGTTTCACTTGCCACTTGTCACTTCCCAAAATGTAAACCGGGTCTAAGGCACTAGCATCGGCTTTTAAATGCTCTAGTAAATATTTATTCTTTAAAAAGACACCTTAAAAACGAACTTACTAAATAAACATAACGTAAATAAGGTTCGTAATTTAATCACGCCTTAAATATAACAAACATCCTAAAATAAACCTTTAGAAATATCCTTGAGAAAGATCTATATTAATTTATCTGGTCAGGTAAATGTATATCTATCTAAAACCATAATAAATCTCTAACACAACGATTTCTGTAAATTAAATATTTTTATGAATTTGAATTGGGACATATTATGTTACGGATATAGATGCCAAAACAAAGTTCATCACGCAAAAACCTGTTAAGTAATTAGATGAAACTTTCACTACAATATTGCGTAAAGGTTGAGCTCTTAGAATAAATGTATATCATCTCGCTATTTATCATAGGAGCTGGGTAGTAGATAGCTAGGTAGAAATGGGCTGATTATACAATCAGCCCATTTGCAGCTATAAAAAGTTTTATAATTTTGAGTTGTTTTTATATGATTCCTACCCGTTATTTTTTAAATATCATTGTTTTTTATTTTAGTGGAATAAATAATTACTATAATATTACCTGGTTCTCGTTATGGGTATTTTATTTCACGGTATGCTTTAATTATATGCGAGCGATGTTAAAAGACACTGATCAAGATCTGTATTGAGATTATATTCAACATAACTTTGCTAGCATAATTTTCAACATTTTTTTTTACAATAATCTAACCTAGGCGGTGGAAAGAAGCGGGTATAAATAATTATGAAAAAGTATTTTCATAATAAATGCTTTATAATAATAAAATTTTGCCCCACGGTGCAAATTTTGTATTTAGCTGAACTTTTCAATACGTTGGACGTAGAAGTGAGAAATTGGGACTATAACTTCGTTTTATTACGTGGACATTTACTAAGAAAGGTTCTGAAAAATTTAATCTTTTAAAGGTATAGTGCCTCAGTCTTTAAAAAACTTTTTTTACGGGACGATTTTATATTTGTATGGAGAAGAATTATTATTAAAAGATTTTTGTAATTTAAAAATTATTACGTCTATTATTGAATTAAAATAATGAAATAAATTTTTTAATTTTTTGAAAATCTTACCTTATAATGTTAAGTCAAGGATTAAAGTTAAAGGAACTGGCTTTAATTGCATGATAATTATGAATAAGACATATAATATACAAAAATATATATTTACAAAAATATGCCCCTATGGTTTTGTTACCACAATAGGTTACACTAAAAGGTTTTTGAATATAATTTTCCTACATTTTTAAATGCGTTCTATTTATGTTTTAACTATTTTATTATTTGAGTATTTAAGTATTTGACTATTTCAGTATTTGAGTATATAAAGCAATTTTATAATTTTTGAATGGCTCTGCTGGCGGTATTGACGAAATCACGCCCCAACATCTTAAAGGTCTTGTAAGCGCTTCTGCCGGTGATGAAGGCGGAGTAATTATTCTTAATAAAATTACCAAATTATGTAATTTAATGTTTTCAGGTAATGTTGATCCAAATTTCATTCCATTCTTATATGGGACAAGATTATGTGCCTTCAAAATAAAAAGGATAACGGTGTCCGTATCCTTCCTTTTTATTGCCGTTGGTTCCACATTTCGACGCTTAACTTCAAAGTTAGCTTGCAGGCACATAATCTCTTACCTTAAAACAAAATTTCAGCCTTCTCAACTAGGCTTTGGCACTAGAGGTGGCTATGAGGCGGTGGTATATTCAGTGCGTACATTTTCAACAAACTCTGATGCAGATGTTCTTGTGCAGGTTGACCTTAGGACTGCTTTTAACTCTGTCGATAGGGTAACCCCGCTCAATGAAGTGGCTAACAATACCCTCTAAATTTATCATTACGTTTGGCAATGTTACAGTGAAAATACTAACTTGTTTTACGAAAACCATTTTACCGATTCTGCTGTCGGTGTTCAGCAGGTTGATCGACTAGGTTCAGCACTTTTCAGTTTGGGAAAACTACCCATTATTTCAAATTTGAAATCCAAGCTGAATGTCTGGTACCTGGACGGCGGTACACTGGAAGGTAGAGCAGATGACGTCCTCAGTGATCTCACTCATATTTTTCGAAATTTTAAAAATATTGATCTTGAAACAAATAGCAATAAATGTGAAACATTTTTGTCCAATAACATAATCTAGTTCTAACAAAAATACACACATCATCAACATTGCTCTCACTATTTTAAAATATCATCTCCTAGATTTACATACTTACTCTTCTCGAGTACAGTCTGAAAATGTTCGGATATTTTAAAAGATATTGGTAATAATCTCAAAATAGCTATAGTAAAAATTCTAAATTTAACTATAAATACAACAGCCCTGACTCAAGCTACTTTACTTATAAAATTTCATGGTATTGGTGTGAGAAACCTTTCTATGGGTGCATTGCCTGCTTTACTTGCTTCCCTTACACCTACAGTACATTATTTAAAATTTTAGATACATAAACAGACGGCATTTTTAAACAAAGCAGGGGGGAGCGACACAACATTTTCACATGTTCACTGCAGAACATCCCGCAAGCAATGCCACAAATACTGTCCTAAGCCACCTGCATCTATCTATGCCACTCGAAAACCTTACTCTCTCCCACCGGTTGTCGGTTTTCGAGCTATATGGCCGGCAAATTTCTACTTCAGCATACTGATCTCATGGGCTTTGTTGGTTACTTCGATTCTACTTGGATATTTTCATTACGCAGAGAAAATCTAAACTGCTACATAACTCATTGAGCAACCTTGAGCTTATACATACGCTCAGCAGTGAAGGACTACACCTCAGTTTCATATGCCATCACAAGCAATACGCACTGCTTGTACACTCTTCACTCATTCTAGGTAAACACACATCAACAACTTCGAGCCTAGTACTCCCAACAACTACTAGCAAAGGTGTGCCATAGTCATTACACATGATGTTTGTTTTCTCTATGTTCATTGGAAGACACTATTGAGGTCACTGAGCAGCGTGCTGAGTTGATTCTGTATTATAGTCATTATTCGTCTGCAAATCGAAGGTAAGTGATGTTCTCGCCATTGATGTTGGTAGTAGCTTGAAATTATTAATATTCAACCATACATAGTAGCCATATTATTGATAACATCAATCTTTATCAAATATATCGAAACACGTACAACATCAAATTTATGAGTTCATTTAAACAGTTCAAAATTATAGTAACAAACAAAAAGGTATTCAAGTAACCAAAGTATTAATAATATGAAATAGTTCAAGAAAATAAATTTCATACTGTCATAGGGTTGAATTTTTTTGAGTTTTTTTTTGTATTGGTTACGATAGTTGTGCCAAAAAAACCAAATTAATAATCGCATCAAAATGCTAAGAGCTTTTAAAATAATAAGTATAAAGCAATATATGATTTTCGTTTTTATACTAGTCCACGCAAATAAAGCACGGGAAAGCTAATACTTAGAACGCTGAGATAAAATAATTTTATTTATAATCATCAATAAAAAAGATTTTCAAATAATAAACTGGATCACACATGTCAATGACGTCATGTTCGAAGTAAGGGTTGTATAGTAACATTATTTAATCTCTGGTGGTAAGAGTAAGCGAAAAAATATTAGGAGTTTGGCGGAAACTTAACCGGCGGCGGATTGTTGCTCCTGTATTATTGTTTATATAATGGTTTGAAGTGGATTTTGGTATGTATATAAAAGTGGTGCGATTTTGTGTGTGTAGCTATTTAGTCTGCGCATGTGTACTATTAGTGGAAACGGTAAAACAAGTGTTCCGATCGTGATGTGAATCTCAAGATAATGTGTCTGTCTGCATAGGCGGCTTGAGCTACTATTTCCAACTGTCTGCTGACTCAAGTTGCTGTCGAAATCTCTAAAGGGCTACGCAATGTGACGCATCAACATATTGTGAAATAGTGTACTATAAAGGATTATTATCGCTTGATACTGTGACAAGTGAAGACATGGTTTAAAAGACTACCATCCGAGTCAAAAATTTTTGTAAAAAAATATTCTAATCAAAGGAACATTAATAATTTAATATGAACTAAAATTAATATTGTTTATAATAAAACAGAGCATATGTTTTATAATAAATTAGAGCAAAACAAGTTGCATCCCATAGTATTAAGATAAAGTTATATTTCCTGTTGTGTCCCGCATTTTTGAATACTTTAGCTGCTTCGCTACTATGGAAGTTTTGTTTGTTACTTTATTATGGACTGTTTGGCTGAAACCATGTATTTGTCTCTGTATATGTTCCAATATATTTGAACAAGATTGGCAATCACAAGAATTTGCCTACTTTGGATGGTTGAATATTGATGATCAATTTGGATGTTTCTAAATATTCGATCACCTTGACTGCTACTTTCCTTTTGATGCTGACTTTACAAATATTTTAACACAGCATAAAGTGACACCGCTAATGGCAGGGAATATAACAGTGCCCAAATTTTGATGATCTCAAATGCTTTCTCATAGTCCACATACGAAAAAACAATTATTGGATTAAACTCTTCTGTTTTCTATACAATTTTTCGATAGGTTTCTACGTGGTTTGAGGTACTAAAGCCTTTTTTCAAGTGTAGTTGTTAGATGGGGTAACGAACGCACTTTGACGGTGGTGAGGTGTGGCTGACGTTACACAGGCTATATTCAATTTGTATATGAACCAGTTGATAATTTAAATTAAACGATACTTCAAAATGAAAACAATGTAATTTAAAAGAAAATAAGAAACTAGCGATTAGAAAAGAGAATCTTTACCAATTACCTTCGTAGTCTATACGAATGTAATTGGTATAGTTATAATATAATGTGACTTATTTGGAAGACGAAGAGTAATTTTGCTGATAGTTTTGTGTTTAATAAATTTGTAAATAAAACGAACTCAAATATCTTATACTTACTCATTGTAGATTTTATCTTGAACTTCCTTATACGAACCAATTAAGAGAAGTGTAATTACAAGATTTGTTGCGATAGTGTCATAACCAGCCACAATCAAGGTATTAACGTGATCTTTTACGTCCTGATCTGAGAAAGCGCTTTCGCCATCCGAACCTTCCAGATCGAATAACACATTACTAAACGACTTGAGACTTTTACCTGTAAGACGAAAATATCTTTAAAAAATAAATAAAAAGCTAAATAAATGTACTTTTTGGTGTTTAACAAACCTGAGTTCATAGTCGGAGTCGAATGATACAACTTCTTACGTTGCTTTAAGATCTGAAAGAGCAACAAAGTTCAAGGGAATTAGAAATCACTTAAACCGACTGGATTATGCCAGATTTGTACCGATTAAAACTCCATGCTATTCCACCTTCACCGCATATTTATAGGGCCATGGGAACGCTTTTGCACTCACAGTCACTTCTCTATATATATTTTGTCATCATAATATTTAGATCAATTCGCATCTTCCACTGATGAGCATAGGCCTCATTCAAAGAATGCCACAGAGCACGGTCCTGATCCACCTGCATCCATCGACTTTCTGCATGTCTTACCTGGTCGTCACTCAATATTGTGGGCGGTCACCCCACACTTCGCCTACCGGCTAACCGGCTAGGCTGCTTCTCGAGAACCTTACTTCCCTATCGGTTGTCAGTTCTTCGAGCTATATGGCCGGCCCATTGCCATTTCAGCCTACTTACTTACTTACTGCTTACTTTAGTTTACTAATCCGTTGAATTATGTTGGTTACTATGGTTCTATTGATATCCTCATTTCTAATTTTATCACTCAGAGAAACCCCGAACATAGCCCTCTCAATATCTTGCTGAGCGACATTGAGCTTCCATCAGTGAAGGACCACGTCTCAGATCCATAAGTCATCATTGAAAACATGCACTGGTTGTACAATCTCGTTTTTAAATTTTTGAGGTACACCTGACGAGAAGATGTGTCGCGATTTCCCAAACGCTGTTCAGCTGAGTTGAGCTGAGCAGCTGAGTTGTCATTGTTTCCGAGTTGGGAACAGCATTTTTATAGCAGTTTTAATGTTATAAGAAAGATGCAGCTGCCCATCTTCTATCTCATTTTCACTCTTTCACCTCATACGATGTCCACGGGAAGATAATGGGTTGTAAATTTTGTTACATTGCCGCTACACAATTTACGGAATGTTTTTTTTTCAGATATGTTCAAATTTTCGAGAAATCCTTCTTGAAAACGGCTTATTCAATTTGAATAATTCTAATTTCATTGGATAGTTTATACTTCACAGATGGTTAGTTTAAATAAAAATGTCTTTGAAAAATAGGGGATGAAGTTTTTAATGTAAAACTATTAGACGATATTCCAGTTGATACCTGTAGCTTGTGATGTTTGCGAATATATTTAAAAGGTGAAAAAGTTTTAAAATAAAGTCAAAATTAATTTCGAAAACAAAAAATTAAATAATGTCCATGCAACAGCTTTTAAAGTCGGGAGCTTCTTCGATACATTATGTCTTAACACCAACACCAGTGTTTTTGGAATCAACTTTTTAATTTTGATTATTATATAATACCTATGTTGACAATATATGATTCACGGGCTAATTGTCCATCATATAACCAAATTCAAATAAAGAAGGCTACAGTCACCCCTGAGGATTAAAATGAAGAAAAATGAAAATGAAAAAGACTAAATAAGAATACGAATGTAAAATATACCATGTTTGACACATCGTGTAAGAACTCAATATCTTTATCTTGTTGCTTTTTTGTACTGCTCATATTCCAAATAAAATCTTCGAAATACCATACATGTTGAATTCGGTGAACCACACTTCTGAGAACTCTATCCGTTATGGTCACATACTTAGCGTTGAGTATTTTGTCAGCTCTTAAATCTATACCTGTTGCAGTCACTAAAACAAAAATAATAATCTGGCATTGTATAATTGTGATTGTACTAATAATGCTAAACATTTCATAAAGGGGTTTCTTATATGACATTGAGAGCACACATTAACTAATAGTTACATATAATGGGAATATAACAAGTTCTCTTAACATTCACAAATTATCTCATAATCTGGTAAGCACGTGGTAGATGGCTTTACGTGGTAGAGCCACTCTGTAACTACGAGTATATTACTGGTATATTTGTGGCACGAATAGGTCGGCTCGACCGGGGAAGGACCACGCTTTCACAGAATACCAGCGTAAAATAGCAGCTTAACGCTGCTGTGTTTCATATGGTGAGTGTAGAGAACCGGAGACCCTTTTTTACTGGATACGAGTCATTCCATCTTAGTTCTCACGGGTGACAACGCAACTGCATTTTGATTCGTAATCAGGATAGTCTATGGGCCACAGCAACCACTTACCATCACCCTTATCCTATAAAAAAATAGAATTACCAGTGTTGTGGTATTAGCTGTGCACTTACCAACCCATAAAACTCGTACAATTCTTTTTCAATGTATTTCATAAGACTTCACTTGGATGGTTAAGTACGTTTTTAACACGCTTAAGTGGATATGTCATTTACGTATATAATACATAAAATTGTATATAACCAAATTATGAGTTTGATTTAATTAAAAGTATTTATTTTTTAGAGAATTTAAATAAACGCTTTTTTTTAATATTTTTGAAGTGACAACTCCTTTAGAATCGTGTTGATTTGAAACTCGATGAAACGAAAAAGCGGCACTAAGAAGAGACAAACATATGCATTTATAGGATATAGTCTATGAGAGAATGAGATAGAATAGTGAAGTAAGCGATAGTAGCCTAATGGCATGGTGCGGACCATAGATAATACACTATATACCAGGGATAGATGCGCCACTCACATTTCAGTTTTCGAATTAGGGTACCGTGTACGCTAGATGCCGCTGTATTCTTAAGTATAACGCGGCTTGCGGTAGTTACCACATTGTTACCACTAGATGGTGTATTTCGTCAATGACTATATTGATATTTATGAACAATGCAGTTTTATTATCAAAGTTTCTGTTTATGCATTCTACCAGATTTTTATTGGATATCTCCAATGATTATCTTAAATATTTAAATGGTAATTTTGTAGATAACATTAACACTAATAAAATTCAGCCTATTTCACATAAGATTTTTTTAATATTAATATCAATCAAATACTGAATATAATTTTAATTGTGCATTTATTTTATTTTATGAATATTAATATATAGTTTTGACATTATCATTTTCACAATCACCAATCAGTAAATAATAATTTTCCCTTTAGCAGTCTATTAACATTTAGTAATTAATATAATAGATGGCGCTATAATAAAGCAATTTTATATAATTTTTTTTAGATATATTACATAAATTTAGGCTCTACCTACATGTCTAAAAATAATTAATGTAACATTTATTTGCTTTAAAATTAAGTTTTATCTTAGATTTTATGCCGTACTTGTGGTTAAAAATTATCGTAATAAATATATCAATATCAAAGTAATATTCATACTTTAGTTAGATACCATAATATGTCAATCGTATTTTCGGTCTGGATGATTTTATTATAGTATGTAGAATAAAATGTAAAATTATTGTTATATTTGCTAATCATAATATAATAATAAATAAACCCTACAGTTATCCTACTCCTGATACACTGCATTCTTCTCATTCCCTCGAAGTTTAGTTTTCCGAAGGTTCCACTTGTACTGCGTGTGACGACGTAACATCTGCACACATGCTCTTTTTAAATATTAATTTATTTATGCTCACTTGAAATTCTATTTAATCAAGGTTGGCAACGCATCCGCATTTTGATTTTTCATCAACGATAAAATGTTGTATTTGAGCTACAACATCGGCTCCCCATCGAGTACCGAAGAACATGTACTCGATTTCCGTCCTTACTTACATAAAAAATAATTTATAAATATACTTACAGAATATTGTTTCCAAGGAGTTTCGCATTATATACTTTTCATGATCAAAAGGTCCTTTGCCCTCTTCTGCAGAGAATTGTTCAAGTAAAAACCTCGATTGGATATTGAACACATCTAAAAATCCATCTAAAACTTGCTGGTTAAATGCCATATTTAGTAACTTTCGGTGGGTTTTCCATTTTGTAACTGTATATAATCATAAAAATAAAATTTTATTTTTGTTTTAAATACTTAAATAAAATGATGCAAGTTTTACTTACGCGGTGCAGTTAACAATCCGTCCCCAAGCCACGGTTTAGCAAAATCATATAAAAATCCTTTGTTCAAACACGAGTTCGCAACAGTCATAAAATCTTCAGGATCTGTTAATACTGTAAAAGTGATAAAAACGATAGCATGGTAAAAAACGTGCTGGTCCTCAGATTTTCACACGAGGTTTTTGTTACGTATTTCATGGTGAAGGAAAATATTGTTGGGAAACCAGCATATTTGAACGATGAGAAATAAAATAATATCGAGTACAATGAAATGTTTTATTTGGTGGATTTGCAGCATAGTTTCTGAAAGTGGTTGGAACACCGGTACATGAAGTCCTTCGATGCCGTTCAGTTCCGCTCTCGATGGAGTGTGCAAAGTATACACTGGAGGTGTGGAGCAGAAGTGTGGTGGTTCAGTTCTTCAAGAAAGGCGACAATGTTTTATTGAAGAACTACACACCGATTTCTCTTCTGAACAACTATTGCTGCTATTTTCGATTCTAATTACAAATTGTCTCGCACGCGGTCTTGTCAGCTTCCAGTATCCAGAACAAGCCGGTTTCCGAATAGGATATAGTACCATAGATCACATCCATACCCTTCGGCATATAGTACAGAAGTCGAAGACTAGTACAAAAAAAAATAATTCCATCGAAATTTAGTTGGTGCTGCAGTGCAAGGTTGACTGTTATTATATCGAAGCGCTCAATTGTTTTTACTGTAAGTCTTTGATGGTTATCTGAAGAGAGAACATGACAGAGACTTTGGAAGGTGTAAAACAGAGTGATGTCATATACTTGAAAATTTTTTTGCTGCTTGTATACTTGTATCAACATTAATGCCGAGTATACAATTGAATTTTGATTTCCTGACGATATAGTCATTATGACAGAATTGCTGGATAACCTTAGCACTATGCTCAATGACCTTAATAGTGTCGCCCGACAGATATGTTTTAAGATGAAAGACATTTAAGTAGTAGTAATATATCGGACATCAGAAACAAAATTGTCACCTCTTACTTATGTCCTATAGGATATATTTCGGATTTGTGTCATTTAGTCTCAGTGACATCGTCAAAAGCTCAAGACGCATTCGTTTCCCAAGTTTAAAAAAAATTGTTGTAGAAAATATTCCCGATTGTGCATGAAGGTATTGTAAGTTTCGATATGGAGCAAAAACTGAATTTGATTTCGCTTTATTATGGCGAGAATAATATATATTTACCCAATGATTTTTAAATTTTATCATTTCTGGCTGCGCCTGTGTCGGGGCACATGGTCATTAGTTTTAATCATCATCATCATCATCATTACAGCCCTTCACAAGTCCACTGCTGAACATAGGCCTCCCCCAAGGAATGCCACAAAGCACGGTCCTGAGCCACCTGCACTTCGGGGTCGCCCTACACTTCGCCTACCGGTACCAGACTGCCACTCGAGAACTTTTCTTCCCCATCGGTTGTCGGTTCTTCGAGCTATATGGCCAGCCCACTGCCACTTCAGCTTACTAATCCGTTGGGCTATGTCGTTTACTCTGGTTCTACTGCAGATATCCTTATTTCTAAGTTAATAACGCAATGAATGATATATGTGAATATAATGGTGATTAATTGAAATGTTTCCCTGTAATACAAAAGTTTCACTTCAATCGTTTCTTTATAACGCTTCATAATTATTATTAAAAAAAATTAAAATAAAAAATGGATCACAATTTTCTAAGTTGATGAAGGTGTTCTTGTAATGTTATGTGTATTGTTGTGTGTGTATCTTGTATTGTTATGTTAATGCAGCGGTGAAGAGTTTCGGGGATATAACGTCACCCTGTCTTACACCTTTCTGCAGTTGGATAGGTTTCGTACTCTGATTCTGTGCTCGGATAGCCGTCGTAGCCCTACTATACAAACACTTCTACACTTATTGTTTTATACCGACAGTCAACTTGGCACCGCTGAAGGAAATGTACCACCGCCCAAATTTTGACAGAATCAAAGGCTATCTCATAGACTACATACGCAAGGCAAAGCGGCAGATTGTACTCTTCTATACAATTTACCAATGGGTGTGTATGTGGTCAATGGTACTAAAGTTTTTTCGGGAACTGGCTTGTTCGGGATGCTGGAAATCATCGAGTCTGCGAGCGAGTCGATTCGTTATAACTTTAAAAAATAGCACGTTGATGCGAATCAGAAGGGAAATCGATCTGTAGTTCTTGAAGAGAGCGTTTCTTGAAGAACAAAACCACCGCATTTTTGTTCCACACCCCCCGAGTAGTGTCACCACGGAGAACGGAATTAAACACCCTCTGAAGGACTTCAAGTACCGGTTTTCCACCCGCTTTCAGAAGCTCCGCTGTAATTCCATCCTCACCCGGAGACTTGCCATTTTTAAGGTGCTGGGAGAGCTATTGTAATTTCGGTCAGACTGACGTTCGGAATACCGTCGGAATAGTGTTGGATGAGACTTGCTCTTGGGTCGTTACTCACACTTGCGTGTGGCTCCGATGATGACGTGTAGAGCTGCTGAGATTGAAAGGTACCTTACAATACCTTTAATCTCACTCAAAATCTTTTTTTTTATAGGATAAGGGTGACAAACGAGCACACAGTCCACCTGATGGTAAGTGGTTGCTGCGGCCCATAGACATCTACATCTATCCTCGTTTGTGAATCAAAATGCAGATGCGTTGGCACCCTTGAGGACTAAGATGGAATGCCTCATTTCCAGTAAAAAGGGCCTCCGGCCACCTGCACTCACCAAGCGAAACGCAGAGGTAAACCTCTACTTCACGCAGGTATTCTGTGAGGTCGTGGTACCACCCCAGTTCGAGCCGGCCCATCCGTGCGACAGCAAAAGCTGCCGCGTGGCTCTACCACTGTTAAATCTCAGGTGTCCCGGAAACGATGTTGCCACACTCGGTCTTCAGCTTTGACAGTTGGCTCTTTCTGGCAGACACATTTCTGGCAAAGACTTTGCAGCCCTGGTTCCGCTCGATCGCTTCTTCAATACGAGCAGTATTAAAGTTGCGTAAGTCCCGCCTCATGTATTTGGAGATCTGTCTGTTTAGTTGCCTGTATGCTGTCAAATCTACTGAAGACTGAAGCTTTATTTCCTGTTTAACAGCCATCTCCGAACGCATAGACAGTTTCCACGACCTTTTCATTCATATTGTCCACTGTACTGCTGTTTTCTTGGCACTGAAAACCGTTTTGTTACTTGAGCTGAAAAGTTTCTGGACTATGGATTAGAGCACCAGGGGGATGGAGCGTTGACTTCATTAGACGAGACCTCTCGAACTTAAATTTTAGGTTCAGTGTCAGTTCAATCATTCAATCATTTAAGTTAATTTATTGTTTACTGTCTCATCAATCGCATTTTAAGTATACAGCTGAAAATGAGTCTTTCGGGGAATAAGCCAACTCAGTACGTTGGAAATGTGGATTTTTAAGCGCGACTTGGCACACTGGTATGCTATGCTGCTCCTTATCACTGTTTGCGGAATTAGAGTTTAACATTTAGAATGATTAATTTAATATTTTTCGTTAACCAGAGCTCTCTCTGTAGATCAGTCGTTTGCATGTCGGTGAGGCGGGCATTTCACCATTAAACCCAACTATTACCACTAAGGAGTTGTTATGCAGTCGCTATAAAAGTGTGGGCTTAATTAATTCTTTCTTCTTAGGTACTGTGCTTTCTGTTTTGTAACATAAAGCCATTGGATTATTTTATTTTACTACAATTTTATTGTCTTTACGACTTCAGCTGTGTAAATAAACATATTTTCATTTTTTTCATTTTCATTTAAATAATTTTGAGAGTAATCTTCTAACATTAACATTGAATAAAATACGAGTAGATAATGTATACCAAAAGGTGGTTTATCGCTATCTTTCGACCACTTCCAGGTAAATATTTAATTAAGGAGATTATTTTTTACTCATAAAAGTGTGTCCAAAAATACATAATACATAAGCAATATAAAGAACCTGTAAAATATAAGAAAACAGTTAAGGACACATATATTTTATATACCTGCAAATTCACTGGGGAAATGTAGCTAAGTCAACAAATGATATTGAATGGAACACAAAAAAATCATTAGTTTCATAAGTTTTAAATGCTCAATTACTCAATATGAGGCACTGATTATGTAAGTGAAATGTGTAAATGTTTGGCTTTATTAAAATTGAAATAGACTTCTTTCCCTCTAGAAATATGCTTACCATAACATTTAATAGGGCCAAAAGAGAACGTTGCAATATCTCCAGCTTTACAGCATTCATTTGATGCTCTTTTTACAGTTTCCCATAATCCTAAAATGGAAAAATATTATAAAACTACAGGCTTACTCCCAAAATTGATTTCAAATTCGATAAAGTTTTCGATTCGAACCCAACATAATTCGATTTTTTTAAACCTTACTCCCGAACGAATAAATAATTAGTATCGAGAACTAAGATCAATTTATAAATTGATCAATTACGAACAAGCTTTATTAGTACTGTTAGGCACATCTAGATACGTTTATCCAAAGATTATTTTTAATAAATAACAAATACAATTTTTAATTTTTTTAAGTATCAGTAAAAGAAAATAAAATGTACAAGTACCACTTCAAAGGATTTAATATTGTTAACTTATTACGAAAAACGAAAGAATTGTTGTATGTGGTGATTTGAATGGATGGGTTGGTACCGCTCGACCAGGGTACGAGTCGGTGCTTGGAAAGTTTGGCGATAAAAGGGTTAATGATGCTGGCAAGCTTATACTGGCGGTATGCAAGGAAAAGGGTCTTCTTGTGACAAACACTATGTTTAATCACAAGAAGATCCATATGTATACTAGAGAAAGTAAGAATGAGAGAAGTATGATCGATTTGTTCCTGGTGGATGACCGACTGCGAAAACAGGTGGTGGATACGCGAGTGTTCAGGGGTGTTGACCTGGGAACGGATCACTATCTAGTGATTACTAGATTTAGGGGTCTGTTCGCGGGTTGGCGCTACCGGACGGCAGTAACAGAACCACAGTCGGTCTGTCGCATCCGAAGCTGGAAGCTTCAGGAAGCGGATACTAGGGACAAATATCATGCGAGGGTAGCCGAAAAGCTTGACAACATCGATGGCAGAAAAGAATGTGTTGAAAGAACATGGCAGAATCTTAGGGATGGAATGGTAAGTGCAGCGGAAGAAGTGTGTGGAACGATTAAAAGAGGCAGTAGTAAAAGAAGAGATGCATGGTGGAATGATGAAGTGAAAGAAGCTGTAAAGAAGAAGAAGAAAGCATGGTTAGACTACTTGGCCTCTAGTAATGATAAGGGTATGAGAGAGAAGATGAAAGAAAGATATAAGCTGCAGAAAGTTCACACGAAAGCATTGATTGAGGAAGTGCGTGAAAGGTGTAGAATGGAAGCGGACGAAAGGTTGTCGCACAACTTTAAGGAGAACTCCAAACTCTTCTGGAAAGAGGTTGGAAGGACCCGAAGTGGTGTGACGGCCTTAAGAATGAACAAAGTGCTTTCGAGAACTAATGACGTCCTCTCAGAAAAATCGGACGTCATGCAGCGATGGAGCGAATTTTATAGAGAAATGTATGCGTGTGATGATTTTAGTGAGGGATCCGGGGATGACGTCGAGACTGGTAAGCCAGACCCGGACCTCGATGACACTGAGGTCATCAGTATGAAAGAGATTGAACGTGCGATTCGAAGTTTGAAATGTGGTAAGGCTGCGGGACTAGACAGAGTTACTGCTGAAATGGTCAAGTATGGTGGGCCTCGCGTCTGGGACAGCTTTCATCTGCTGTGCAATTTGTGCTGGCGGACGGGGGATGTCCCGGATGATTGGCGATCCGCAGTCATTGTGCCTTTATATAAAGGTAAAGGTTCACATTTTGACTGCGGGTGCTATCGGGCGATCAGCTTGACCAGTTTAGCAAGTAAAGTTTATTCGAAGGTTTTGACACGTAGGATGCAAGAGAAATCGGAAAGATTTCTATGGGAGGCACAATGCGGATTTAGACCTGGAAGAGGATGCACGGATCAAATGTTTTCTCTCCGCATGATCACGGAAAAGCTTCTGGCTGCTAACCAGAAGATTTTCTGTGCTTTTGTGGATCTTGAGAAAGCATTTGATAAGGTTGTAAGGAAGAAAATGTGGGAACTGTTGCCGGGGTATGGTGTGGATGGTCGATTGCTAAGGGCTGTGCAGTCACTTTACTGTGACTGTAAAGCCTGTGTGCGAGTAGGGCATGACCTGTCACCCATGTTTAGCGTCCAAACGGGCGTAAAACAGGGTTGTGTCATGTCTTCCTGGCTGTTCATACTGTATCTCGACAGCTGTTTACAGAAACTGAAAGATAGCTGTTTGGGTGTGAAATTGGGTGACATTAAAGTAAATTGTCTGCTGTATGCTGATGATGCAGTGCTTATTGCACCATCAGAGGCAGAACTGCAGGCATTAGTCACGTGTATGAAAGAGGAATGTGAAATTAAAGGTCTCCGCTTGAATGCTAATAAAACTAAGGTTCTGGTATTTGAAAGGGACGAAGAGAGAACGAAGTGTGAAATATGGGTAAATCAGGAATGTCTAGAACAGGTAAATGAAATTGTATACTTGGGGAGTGCTTTTAGCCGGGATGGAAGATGTGATTTAGATGTGGACAGGCGTGTCGCTGCCGGGAACAAAGTCAATGGTGCCCTGACTGCGTTAGTCAAAAGGCAAGGCGTAGTGAAGAGTGCACGCCTTGCAATACATAACGCAGTGTTGGTACCGACTTTGTTATATGGCAGCGAAACCTGGGTATGCCAGAAGAAGCATAAAAGCAAGTTGAATGCAGTGGAGATGCGATCTCTTCGTAAAATGTGCGGCGTCACCATGGCTGACCGAAAGCGAAACGAAGAGATTCGCAATATGGCAGGTTTGAAAGATGACCTTATCACAAAAATTGATAAGGGCGTGCTTCGATGGTTTGAGCACGTTGAGCGAATGAGTGAAGACCGAATGGTGAAGAAAATATATAGCGCGAAAGTTAATATTAAAAGGTGTCGAGGTAGACCGAGACTAACTTTCGAAGACCATGTGAGCAAATTGCTCGAAGAGGGGAGGGTCAAGAGTACTCGGATACCTAGACGTGCATGTATGAAGAAGATGATGAATCTGAAAGAAGCGAAAGAGGTATGTAAGGATCGTGACACTTGGCGATCTGTTCTCTCTGGCTACCCCGTCAGGGATTGTGCGTGACGATAAGTAAGTAAGTAAGTAGTAACTTATTACTATTGTTTATTTAATTAATATAATATTTGAAACAAACTAACACATTGCAACTCTATTGCTGATTAGTTTAAAGCATATTATACTTTATTACAACTCGTTTATCTCTGCTTAGCCTAATGGTTGACTGGGAGTGAATACCTTAAGGCAATAAGTACTATTTATATTACGGCAATAAGTACTATGTACGATTTAATTTTTTGTGCGTAAAAGTTTAAATAAATAAATAAAAACTCGGGACGAACCATCAAAGAAGACATTATTTAAGTTAGGATTTGCTTTCAATCGTTATACATCATATCAACGTATTCACTTAGCAACGTTTATTATATACAATCTTTGCCCGCGGCTTCATTCACGTGAAATTAATACTTTTCTTAAATCATTTATGATGATTGATACTTCTAAAAAAACTTTCAGTTAGTCAGCTAGTCGGTCAAACAAACTTACTAACGAACGAACAAATAGACGGACCCACAATCGGACCAAGAAAAGAATTGAGCAAACTATACGCTTGTATTTCATATTGATAATAAACAACAAAATGACCGCAGTGAGGAAGGATCACACTTCCACAGATACAAGGGTAAAATAGCAGTTTAATGCTGCTGTATTTCTTATGGTTAGTATAGAAAAGCGGAGACCCTATTGACTGGAAACGAGCATTCTATCTTAGTCCTCAAGGGTAACATAGCACCTATATTTTTATTCTCAATCGAGGAAATATGTTGTAGATGTCGATGGACTACATAATTCTCTTGCAACCACGTGGATTGTGTGCTCTTTCGACACCCTTTTTCTATAAATAAATGTGCTTTTTTATTATTGACAAATTCATCAAAAGTCATAGTTATTTACATATTTACATAATCGAAAACAAGCCATAGCTAGTAAAAGCCATGAACCAATTGAATACACCTAAACCACAATAATATAAAACCGAGCAGAATGAAAGCTTCACATTATCGCCGTGTGCGAGAACACTACAACACGCTACGGCTATGTGTGCGTGACTTGTCACCGACAAGGCGCAGGGGTATGCACCGGCGCCCGCTAGGGTACATACTACAAACCGGTTTGAGCCCGCTCAATGAGCGGAAAAAGTTAAGCTGTGCTACTTTTTATATATACATATATAGAATAAGTGTGACAAACGAGCACACAGTCCACCTGATGTTAAGTGGATGCTGTGGCTCATAGGTTCGTATTAATAAACGTTACTCAACGAAGAACTCAAGTGCGTAATCATTTGATACTCCCTCATTACGATGTCAGCATCTCAAGATCGTTGCTAATTAATAAACACATAAAATAGTATCTCAAGACGCTGTACTTAGGAATACTGTTCTGTGACATGAGGGCTTGATCTCGTGAACTATTACGTCACATAGACCGAAGTTTAGAATATCATTAATAACGTTTCGTTTTTGCTATATCGTCAGATTTATTGAATATTTTTATTTTTATAAAACTTAAATAAATAGAGCTATAGTATGTTTCTAGAGGAAAAAAAGAAAAACGCACATTGACCTAAAGTATTATGTTAACACAAAACAACATAACACAACAAAACGACAGGTATTGCTTCCATACATTTCATTATCGATTACGTATCGTTATGCGAAAAGCGTGTCTCATGGTACGGGGTGGGGTGAAGGAAGCGGTCATTCAGAGATAACAAATCTAAACCGAAACAATACCACTTTTAAAATGGCAGACGTCAAAACACTATATGAAGAAGGGCTATATAATATTGAGCATATAAAGTGGAAAAACTGCATTAACCACGTCATAAAAGAAGAAAGCAAATTAAATGAATTGGATAATGCCACTGATAAAAATGTAGATAGTTTTATAATCAACGTGGCGAACTTTTCCACGTCTTTATCATCAGGAAATGATTCTGAAATAGTTACAAAACATAGTCTGTCAAGTGTCTCTGACAATCTATTATGAAAAGTTTTATGCATGCTTCAAGGTTGATTGCTAAAGAATGCATTAAAAGTCCGCCGGCTTACCCGACTGCCAAGAAGTGGTTATGTTTTGTACAACTACCAACTTATTAGGCTACTTATCTACTGTTTATATAATAATTATATTTGTTTTAACTTTTATGGTTTATAAATAAATAAATTAATAATAAATTAATGTTAATTTGCTTTTTAATTCATATAAGTGCAGGATAATCTTCTTTCTTCATAAAAAATAATAGTACACAGGACCTGCGAAGCCCTTCGCACTCAGCACTCTTATCTTTCACTCTGATGATGTATGTAATGATGAAAGGATAAAAAGATAAAACCTAAGAAAAAGTTTGGCTACCGCGATGATATCGTCAAAGGTCAATGTACGTTTTTCCGCCTGCTCTAGAAATATACTATAGTTGGAAATTTGTAGAAATATATAATTATAAACTCTAATAGATACTTAATTGTTTCAATAAATTATTTTAATATTAACATTTTTTTAATTTCTAATAATAAAATGTCGGTACCTACTTTATTTTAAATAAACTGGTAATAACATAATAAACATTTTATCTTTCAAAGCTACCTACGCTATTTTTAATGTTCCGTACCATTGAATACTGAGAACTTGTGGGATCACATAAGTGACAGTACCTGTCCGTCACATCGGCCGTCCATCCGTCCGTGCTCATTGTTGAATCCCGACTCGCACTTGCCCGATTTTTTGTTTTGAACAACCGAGTGACAGCCCTATGCGAGTAGGTAAGAATTTTCAACTCTATTAGGAAGCTTCCATCCTACTCAGTTTTATTATTCTTGAGCTTAAACTTAATTTATGGTGATCGTCTACACTTGTAGCCTGCTGAAATTAGTTGTAACCATAGATATAGCATAGTATAGATTGGCAATGAAGAGATTAGGACGAGACCAAAATCAAAATACACCAGTGTGCGTATAATATGCATGTGTAGGTGACAAATAGTGCTGCACCATCTTGCCTGCCTCTAATTCAATTATCGATTCCGATTGCAGTATATTCGTATCTTCTGATTCGTCGCAGATGTTGTAAGTGAATATTTTTACCCAACTACGGCGAAGCAAATTGATTGATGCTTTTGCCTTACATGAACAAAAAGTTTAAATGTTACGGAATACAAAGGTTTGAAATTTCCGCAAAAAAATTTCATATGGCTGCCCGCTGTAGCGCTAGTAGTATACACTCACAGACACGTGTTACATGTTTTTATTAAATGAAACCAATTTTTACGGATTATATCGCGTTTAATTTTAACTTTTTTAATTCCCGATGTGCTTTACAGCACCCATGGCACAGCGATGATACTCTCTGTACGTGAGATTACCTACTACCCTTTAAAAATTACTTACTCTTATATATTTTTCAATTTTTTTTTTAGAAAATCCATAGGGAAGCATAGATAGATAGATAACACTTTATGTAACGCCAAATAATAACATAAATATTAACATAAAATAACAAAAAGAAATGTGGTACAATGGGTGGTTTTATCGCTAAGAGCGATCTCTTCCAGACAACCTTGGATCCCTGTACCTTGTATCTTGGAACCTTGGACAACCGGGATGGACAGGATTGCAAGAAAACATTAAAAACGTGTGTGGTTTTTGCGACAAAAATAACATTATTTTTATTAAAGCCATAAAATAGAAATATAGAATGATATATAAGTACATAGATAAGATAAATACATAGATACATATTAATATACACATATATATATATATATATATATATATATATATATATATATATATATAAAACTATTATATATAACATACATATACATAACATAAATGTGCCATACATATAAACAAACATTGTAACTATATAAATAAAGGTAGAATAATTATATACAAACGAACAGGCATTCTTTTTGTATAAGGTGCAGTCAGTCTGTGCTTGCGTGCGGTGCGTGAGATTAGACAGACGAGACGCGAACTACTAGGTAGTACGTAGTACGTACTAGCCCTCGGCCAGGGCAGTCGGCCCGTTCTACGCCCCGCGCGCCTGTCAAGACCCCTAATTCAACAGGCAACCCCAATCCAAGAGGCAAACAGTTTTTTAGCTTTCCTAGATGATTTAGTCATCCGAAATCCTGATAGCACTATTGGTCTGACTGTGTACAGAAAAAAACCCATACTAACCGATATTTAAATGTTGCATCGCACCATCATTCTTCACAGTAAGCTACCATGGGAAAATCTTTGTTTCAGGGAGCACGAGGGATCTGTGACAGAAAACATCTGGCCGCCGAGCGTGAGCACGTCACAGTGACCGAGTGAAGCCGGCCACAGTCGAGCGTGTGCCTGCTGTACTACCCTATGTCAGAGGAGTCACAGACAAGGTTGGCTACATCTTGAAGCGAGTTTCCATTAAAACATACTCCAAGCCGCCGAAAAAGATTGGTAAATTTTTACCATCCGTCAAGTGTTAAATCCCTCTACAAGATGCAGGAGTGTACAAGCTGAATTGTGAATGTGGTGCTCTCTTACATAGGACTAACAAAAAGATCTATTAAAACCCGCGTTAGAGAACATATAGCTGACTTGAAGCACCGACGTATCGGGAAGTCTGCAGTTTGTAAACATATTCAAGATCGTCCTCGCCATTACATTAGATTTGATAAACCACAAATCCTTTCAAAAGAACACCGATTCCTACCAAGGATGTTCCGCGAGGCTATTGAAATTAAAAAACATCCTAAGTTCAAAAGAGAAGATGGATGGGTGCTGCCATCTGCTTGGGATCCTAAAATTAATAAAATTTAATCCAAACCCAAGTATACCACTGCTAGACTTCAAGAACGAAGAATTTTAGAAGTAAGCTCATTCTGCGTAAATTGAACCAAAAATTAATATTAAAAAATGGAAGGTAGCCGGGCTAACTATGACATCGGGACGTCAAACAATTCAGTCCCTCCCGTGACTATGGGTGCTGTAAAGCATGTTGGGAATTAAAAAAGTTAAAATTAAACGCGATGTAATCCCTAAAAATTAGTTTCATTTAATGTGTAGTCTTCGCGTAAATATAAGAAAACATTACATGTTTTTAGTTTTAAAATAGTGTTCTTCTCTCGGTAGAGAGTTATTGTGTTCTGTGATCAGTATGCTCCGGACCTCCCAACGGTAGGACGTATCACTTTTTCCCGCCACCGCTCACTTTCGTCTTCCTAACAATCTCCTTGCGTGTCAGAGACTGTCTATTGATTTTATACTTAAAAACCAGGTGATTGTGTTTAGTAGTGAAGATGATAACTAAGCACTTTGACATTTAAGGACATAAAATTAGCACAACACCAATCGTCAACTGCATCTATGTCTTTTTGCAATGCAATGCAGTCATTCACGTTACTTATCACGAGATATATCTTCATATCATCAGCATAAAGTAAGAGGAGACTCTGGATTACGTCAACCAAATCACGCGCACATAGGTAAATATGAATACGTATTAGTATGGATGTCGTAAATTGGCAATTATTTATTTTTTCATTCTGTTACTAATAATCAGTACAGTACCTAACTTACATGCTACTGTTTAGATAAGTACATTTAGTAAAATGCGAAAGTCTTGTGGGTAAGTTCTTCCACTAGTCAATTTCTTCAATTGCTTATAGGCACAGTTTTCAATAAATAAGGTGGCATTAGGCGTCCGGTTCAGATTTTACCTAGGCTATCAATGTTTAAGATTTTATAACCGTTCGATTATGCATGTACAGGGATTTTGAAATGCATGCGTTGTGAGTTCATAAAATTTTTTCATATTTTCTGTTTTCAGAATTAGATTAAGATGAGTGATTCAGAAAGTCCAGAGACAAAACGAAAACTTATTGTCCATTAAGTTCTGATTTACCGAAAAAGAAAACTGTGACAAATGTGCAGTTTTTCCGATGTTTGGACGAACAATTATTCGTTCATTTGATCAGTCCCAAATAATAATTAAAAAACACATTGCGCATTGTGTCAAAAGGACCAGTAATACTAATGGTGACCAAAATGGTTACAAGAATGTGATTTTTGTAGCCATTGTAACAGTCCCGATATTAAAATCAAATTCCCGATTATTTTTGCTTCTGTCCCGAAATTAGACACACTGGACCTGGGCACACTAGCGTAAACGAATGAAAACATATCCCAGTACTATGATTGAGAATTTGTTAAATGATGTTATTTATTTTATTATTTATAATTTATAATATAATAATATAATTTTATTAGTAAGCAATTTATAATTATAATATTTATCGCCATAAAAGTTGTATTTCACGGCTCCATGGTGGAGTGGCTTAGCAACGAGTTGTATCGCTGAAGGCGACGGTTTCGAATCACGTACGGAACAAATAAATTGTATGATCTACAAATAATTGTTCCAGGTTTGGATGTTTTGTCCTTGTGAAATTCATGTACTTATACTAACTGCCCCCACTATATACTTAGGAAAAATTTCCAAGTGTAGGAGGTAGCGATATTATAAAACGAAAGCAAAATAAAGATATAAGAGTGATAGCTCAAGGCCGAGATAAGCTGTAAAATATGTTATGCCATAAAAAAAAAGATATGCTGTAAAAATATTAGAGGTCTGACTAGTGTCGAGACAACTAGATTAGTTTATTTCAGTTATTTCCATAGCATAATGTCTTATGGGATTTTGCTATGGGGAAATGCGGCTGATTCAGAAACTATTTTTGTTTTACAGAAGAGGGCCATTAGAGCTATTTACAACCTAAAACCGAGAGTGTATCTTAGAGATAACTTTAAAGAAATAAATATATTAACTTTGGCCTCTCAGTATATTTACGAAAATTTAATGTATGTTCACAAAAACAAAGGTAGTTTTAGTAAAAAAAGTGGTGTACATTCTGTAAACACTAGGAACAAACACTAGCTAATGATACCAGTTTCTCGACTCCACAGAGTCAGTAATTCATTCTTGGGGCAATGTATACGCTATTTCAACAGGGTCACGGAAAGTGTACAAGCTCTCTCTATTACAAAGTTAAAATGTTTTGTTAAGTTGAAACTGTATAAAAAGGGTTATTATAGTATAAATGAATACATGGTTGATAATAACCCCTGGGAATGAGGTGGTCGCTTCCAAGCTGTTTCTAAAATAAATGTTTTATCTCCCAACAATTAATGTAAAATATACTTTAAAAAAAGTCCCGCTGGGTTTCTTGCTGGTTCTTCCCAGAACAGAGGTTTTGTTTCCGAACCAGTGGTAAAGTAAAAAATTACTTTCAATAAGAATTACACATGTTGTGATCTATATTAAATAAAAAAATATTCTATTTTATTCTTTTCTATTCTATTCTGTACTCGCCGTAAACGCGAGCAACCTGGGTTTGATATCCGCCGACACCAATGAAATTGTTAGTTTGATGAATTATGTTTACATTATGAAATTGAATATAAAAATATTAAACCAATTTTATATAATTAATATTTTTTAATTCCTTCATATATTACTTAATCATTTCTAGTTGTCATCTTGACCTTGTGGCATTTCAGAGTCTACCCAATAGGGTAAAAAATTAAGCCGACTTCAATTTACTGAAAGAATAACATAATTTCCACATAACATCTCTGCGACTGACAAGTTCCATATGTGAAAGGAGAATGCCAGATTCTCTATAGAACTTTGCCCCACCCAAAAGTGTGGTGTACACGAATGCCGTATGCAACATTTTTTTTCTATTTTATTATTTCAACAAAATTATATAATTTGAAGTCTCTAGAACTTGCGATTTTTTCTCAAACTGGACTTTAATAATTACATTTACCTTATTTTCAACCGAACAGCATTCGTCGCAGTCCATTATGTTTGTAAACCTAAAATCTAAGTCCTAGTCATGTAAACGAGTTATATTATTTACAAAATTATTTTTCAGTATACATATTGTTATGACATGTGTCCGAAAAAGGTGTAAACATTTACAGATTAGTAACAAATTTTACGACAACGGCAGGACCATAAACTATCAACTATATAAAAGGCTATAAAACTAAATATATTTGTTGCAAAGATCTCCATATTGAAAGAAGAGTTAAGATTGTAAATCGAAATGAGGACACGAAATTGTACAAACATTTCATAAACTTACACAAGCACATCACACAGCGGTTGCACTTGAAAAATTACACTAATTAAATCAAATAACGTTAAAAATTAGCATCAGTAATGATGAAAGTTATCCTTTACACTAAACTTAAAATATTTAAAAACTCCCATATTTTTGGGGTAATTCTGTGCCGCTGGCATTACAAGCGTATTACACACACGCAAATGCGTTACCGTAATATACTCGAGAGCGTGGCTCACTCACACACGTATAAAAATTTAATTCACGATAAATGTTGCGTCTTGTATTGAACACAGAATCTGGACATTTTATATAATCTAAGGCCCCTGCATCCTAATGACGCAAATATGACAATTAGTGCACCTCAACATCGTGGATGTAATTATCAGAATGTCCGTAGTAATTAGCTGTAAGTCCATAAGTAAGCGTGATCGAGTTCGTATAATATTAAAAGCATAAGTCGTCAGGAAAAAGTGCAACGGTAAAAACAAAACCAAAAATGTGATATAATCATAATCAATATATTTCACAAGCACAAATTAGTCAATGTGTGAAAATATTCGACATTAATTTGACATACGTACTTACGATATTGACACAATAACGTGTGTGTATCATTTCAAAAAATGCAAAATGGGTCTTTGGTATCTCGGTCTTTAGGAATCAAATGAGTGAACTCAGTAGTGAGGAGGCTTGGGAACGACTTTTGGCAGAGAGCCTCTTGAAACTGTCGGGCGAGCACAGTGATACACCACGAACCCCTTCAGCCAGTAGTGATGCAGTCCGTCGAGCCCAGGACTTTTCCAGTTCGGGGCTCTTCGGACCGCCTCAGCTACGTCGTCCGGCGTTATAATGATGGTGTCCATGGGCGTAATATTCGCACACTGACGCGCCACAACTTCCGTCCAAGGGCCCTCGCTGTGGTTTACGTGCTCTGACCACAGGCCTCGCCAGAATGCGATAGTGTCGATCTGATTCGATGCTTGGCCCGTTCCACGTACCATTGGTCGCTCCAACGATTTATAGAGCCTCTTCTGTTCACTCTGGAAGAGACGGTTCTGGTTGAACTCTGATGGCCTCTCGGTATATCGCCAAATCCGCTTTCCCCAAGCAGTGATTCTTTGCTTCAGGTCGTATATGCGCTCCGTCAGTTTATGCGTAATATCCGGCTGGGACAAACTTATATTTGTCGCAGCAAACGTCATCCTAACGGTGCGCTCAATTTTATTATAGTTATTATTATGGTTGTAGCATGAATGGGTCGGCTCGACATGTGACGCTCTCACAGAATACCGCCGTAATATAGCAGCTTAATACTGCTGTGTTTCGTATTGTGAGTGTAGAAAACCGGAGACTATTTATACTGCCAACGAGGTATTCCAGCTCAGTACTCAGGGGTGATGACGCATCATCATTTTATTTCTTAGTTGAGGATTAATGTAGATGTCTATGGGCAACAGCATCTACTTACCATTAGGTTGACTGTGTGCTCGTTTGTTACCCTTATTCTATAAAAAACCTTACTCGTTAATCTTTTAATAAGACCGTCTTTTGGTTTTTCCTTGATATTTGTTTATTTTCGTTTTATTTATATTTCCTTGCTGCTCAATAAAGAGTATTGTTTTGTAATGTCCTAATTCATATCTCGTTTTCTCGCCTGTTTCATCACATTTCCTCTTTCTGCCTGTATTTTTGGCCACATACCCTGTGTAGTTTATTGAACTTCGTATGTTTCCTATTTATTTCCTCGTCTTAATTCGAAAACTCAGATTCAAATATACTATCATTGCCATAGTATATGCAAACTGTATTATTATTTATCTCTAGTATCCCTATCTTTTCATTGACGAAGTAGTAATCTTTGTTGAAGTTTTCCTCAAATAATTCCGTATGCTTTCTCGTAACTGGCCAATGATTATTAAACACAGTAAAAGTGGTAGGTTGATATGGTAATTTATCACTATATACTTACAACTTTTACTGTGTTTTGACTCCTAAATTTTTTTATTCTTTTGTTTAGCGCATTAAACAAAAAATGAAAAAATGCACATATGGAATTTGGCAGTCGCAGCAACGATAATGTATTAGCTTCGGATATCGGGGCTAGCTCTGATATGAATTCTTCTATACACTACCTCTTAGTACCAACCGCAAAAGCTATTATGTGGAAATTATTTTATTCTTTTAGTTCCCATAGTTTCAAAATGATTCAAAATAATTCGTGCAACTAAGGCCAACTAGCCTTGCGTTTGAACAGCCACGGACACAGAAAGAACATTGGAGTGTGCGTAAATATTACGCCGTTCTAGAGCGATCACGTAGATTTTAACTAATTTTTTAAATATATGCCGTAATATATTAATTAATTTTATATATAATTAATTAATTTTAGTTTGAAATTTTGTATACATTTATATGCAAATAATGAGTATCGAATTTTTAGTATTATTGAGAATAATGTTAGTGCCGGTATAAAAATAACCTCTGCCTACCATGCCCTTCATTCCGCGAACTTGTTTAATCACGCTCTTGTACATTAGGCTGAACTTGATTTATTTATGGATTGGCTTGTTTCGTTATAACATTAACAAAAACTTTAGTAAAATCTAATATTACTTACGTACACCACCTCCAATTAACAGATGTGCATGTCCCAATATAGGAAGACATCTAGGTAGAGGCGGTGGATCATGTCTAGACTTTGAATATCCTTTCAATAAATAAAGTCCACAAATAAGAAAGATACCAACTATATAATATATCATGTTGCCACAAAATCTAAAACCAAAGAAAATTAAACTAATAGATAATTATAAAACTAAATCATGGCTCTTTATAGGCTTTATAACCGTGACTACCACAGAAAATATAAAATTATTGGAATATATTGTTTTGAGCGAACTTCAAAAAATTGCAGCATAGATAAAATTCTAAAACCAGAGCTTTATCAATCAAGCATTGGAAATTTAACAGAAACCAATGACATAGAAATTTGTAGTTATATAATTGCTCATTGGTTTTTTCAGAACTAATTTTGTAGCTCAAACCGGTTTTATGAAAGTTAAGTTACTGCCATCTTTATATAATAATCCATCCAACCATTACAGCTTATAAAGGTTCACTGTAGGCACTGCACATCACTGTTGCAGGTAGATTACCAAACGCAGCTTTTATCATTTTGTGTTGTAATAAGGAAGATGTTGCTGCCCATATCCCGTTGCAGTTTCAGTCGCCTCTTACGTGACCCACAGGACGATGTGGGGTAGTGGATATTTTCACACCGCCAATATTGAGTTGGATACGTTGTGGAGCCATGCTGCAACTACATTAGTTGTAGCACGAATGAGTCGGCTCGACTAGAGTAGGACCACGTTCTCACAGAATACCAGCGTAAAATAGTGACTTAAGGATGCAGTGTTTCGTATCGTGAGTGTAGCGAGACGTAGACCCTTTTTACTGGAAACGAGGCATTCCATCTTAGTCCTCCTAAATGTATATTTCTTTCGGCCACAGCATCCACTTACCATAAGGTGGAATGTGTGCTCGTTTGTCTTCTTTATTCAATAAAAAAATGCACGTTTAATGGCCTACACAAACTCACAAATATTCCATTAGTCGCCCTTTACTGCATGCTGGACACGTTACACAGTTGGCAGATAAAAATGGAATTAGTACTTTATCAAAATACGTCATACTATATAAATAACTGATAGGAAACCCAAAGTTTGTACACAAGTAACAAATATTATTTCATTTTCATTAAATAATTGCAAATTAAGAAAAAATATTTTTTAAAATAACCAAAAACAAATTAAACACAGGTAATAACTTACTGTTTCCTAAAGTTTTCTCAAATGTAACTAAGATCACGACTGAGAAATTTTTTCTGTTGTTGTGATATATATAGATAAACTTGTGGTTTTTCTATAGTGTTTTTACGATGTAAAACATGTTTCTCCCATAGCTTTAATCGTTTATGATTCCCATAATTATAATCGTATTGTTGCCTAAGAATTTAAATATGACGTAAACCTTAACTAAAAAGTTTTATTGGTTACACACACGTCACATAAAAATAATTCTTGTAGGTTCATCAGTTTTTAATTTATTATTTATCAAGAAAATATCGGAATTTGTTAAATTCCGACAGTTTGTTTTTGCAGTATTAGCGGATATAATAATATAAGACTTACTTTTATTAATTCATGTGAAGTTTCAAATCTTCTATTATTTTTTACTTTTTATTATTTCTATAATAAAAATGTAAGAGTACGATTTCTGCACATTTATTATTATTTTGAAATTTTAATTTAAGTATACAATACAATCAATACAGAGGCTAAATCACCAGAAAACGGATTTGCATGGGACTTTTCGAACTGTTTCACTAATTCGAGCAGTTTGAAAAGAGAATGCAAAGAGAAAAGAATTCAAACGGTTTGACCTCTACGTAATACGATAGTTTCGCACCGTTAGTATAATTAAACACGCGATCTATAATTATAAGCTATGCAATAGACATATTTGACTTTATATTTATAACCCAGAACCACTTACATTTTCCAACCATTTGATCATGAGATTGATTACTCTGTCCGATTTTGGATCGTTCTTTATATTAGTGCTACTCGTAGTTTTCTAATATTTTTTTAGTGTATTAAATATAGCAGAATGTAGGTATGCCTGATGATGTTTATAAGTCTCAGAACGGGCATGAAATACTGTCCCGCTCTGCTGAGCACTGTATACTACGAGTATAGTTAATGTGTAGAATATCCTTGTCTTTACTTTGTGCAAAACACAAGTGTACGGGAATAAATAATGGCTGTTTCCATTAGGTGTAAGCAAGATAAAGCAGAGTTTTTTAATAGGAAACTGCGGCGGCTATTTGCATTGCCGCTCCAGTTGTAACAGCTTTATTGAAATGGCCTTTGCAGTCTCTTCCTACACTCCTGGTACGTAAAGGAAACGATTCATTTAAACCGCAACTACACGGCAAACGAATTATCTTTCCTTACTTATCATTGTATTTTTCAATTCAAGAAACCCTATGTTTTCTATAAATTTTGAAATTTTCTTTGAGCACAAGTAAGTTACTTTGTTTTATGTTTAATATAATATTGAAAAGATACGGCTCCATCAGTGTTTAAGTCGCTAAATTACTTCTTATAAGTACAAAAATATCAATGCTAATACTGTTTGAGTTAAAACAATGGTGTAAAATATATTTTTTTACAATATACAGTGAGGTCCTAAGTAATAAAGCTGCAATACGCATAATTACTAACAAAGATTTTATGCTAAAGAAGCAAAATAAGAATTATAATTAAATATATTAATGTCTTTACTGTAATGGTCAACTAAATTATACATTTTACAATAATATTAAAAACTATAATAATAAAAAAAAAAACTAAAACTAGAAACTTAATTATCATATAGTCCTACTCCCCGCGGAATCGTGCCAAGAACGCTGGCCGCGTTTCCCCGCTGAATGACCATACTTAGCCTTTGAACGAGAAAAGAACCAGCCCTCTTATCACAGGCAGCGACGACCAGCCGCGGATAATTGATAATCAACCAAATTGTAAAATTCAAATAATAAATATGTTTGTTTTTGTTTTCTGTTGGATTATTTATGTAAAATAATTAATTATGGTAATGCACTCAATACTAACTTACATAAAGTTTTATATGGATGGCTATAAGAATTTCAAAGTTATGTTTAACAGTTTTTTTTTATAGAAATAGGGTGACGAACGACCACAAGTCCACTTGATGGTATAGGAAGCTGCGGCCCATAGACATTACATTTCTCCTCGATTAATAATTTAAATGCAGATGCGTTGTCACCTCTTAGGATTGAGATGGAATGCCTCGTTTTCAGTAAAAGGGGTCTCCGGTTCTCTACACTCACCATACGAAACACAGCAGCGTTAAGCTGCTATTTTACGCTGGTATTCTGTGAGAGCGTGGTCCTTCCCCGGTTGAGCCGACCCATTCGTAGCTCTGCCACGTACAGAACAGGTCTTTCTTTTTTAATCCTTAAAGGCTACTACGGTGTTTTTACACCCGAGTGACTTAATTTTGTACCTGTATCTTTTTTCAGTTTTAACGCAGCGCCTTGAGATTTCGTGTATTCTCGTATATCGACAGTAGCCCTCGAGGACGCGGGGAGAGTGGTTGTGCGCGAGCGCCCGTCCCAAGATACACTAGTGACCCGGTGTTTTTTCACCCATAGTAGTCATAGTGGGTTACAACTTAGGTAATTAACTTTTTTTGTTTTATTTTTAGTACGTGTGTACTAGTGTATAGAATATGATATTCGTGTGTGTATTATTATGTGTATTGTATTTATTATTTTTATTTGATGTGTTATTGTATTTAGATGTATATTATGATATTTTTATCTCAGATTATGCAGCAACTGAGGGAACAAGAAATAGAAGATGCACTGCTGGCATCGGATGAAGAGTCGGCAGAAGAGGAGGACTCTGTAGAAATGGATATTCATGAAGAAGATGCACAAAGTGTCCACGATGACACTACTTCTAATATATCAGAAGCTCAGTTGGAGATGGAAGTTGATGAGTCTCCTTCTCCACTGGATGGAAGACAAGTAAAATTAGGTAATACACATTTTACTTGTATTGGAAACATGTTGTTACCCCAAAAAAAAGTTTTGAAGGGCAAGGAAAAGCGAGGATACCCTACCTACAAATGGAGTACTAAGCCACCGCCTCCTCATCGAACTCCTGGTAGCAATATAGTCCCATATTTACCAGGTCCTGTGGGTGTTGCCAAAGAAGTGACTACAGAACTGGATGCGTTTGAATTGTATTTCAATAAAAAAATTATTGATACTATTCTTGTTCATTCTAACCAGGAAATCGCTAAACAAAAAGCAAATTATGGCCCGCAAACTTTATATACAAAAGATGTTGACATCTCAGAGCTGAAAGCCTTTTTTGGCCTTTTGTATCTGACTGCAGTAAAGAAAGATAACAGAGTATCAACTAATTTTTTGTGGGGCATCTCTGGCAGTGAAATTTACTCAGCCATCATGTCAATAGAGCGTTACAAATTTCTAACCAATTGTTTACGGTTTGATGACCGTATGACCAGGGACATCAGAAAAAGTACAGATGAATTTGCACATATCCGTGATATTTGGGAACTGTTTATGAAAAATTGCGCTGATCTGTATCGTCCATCCGTAAATTGTACTATTGATGAACAACTTGTGGGTTTCAGAGGACGATGCAAATTTAGAATCTATATTCCTAGCAAACCAGATAAGTATGGTTTGAAACTGGTCCTCATGTGTGATTCTTATGATCGGTACGTGATATCTGGAATGCCCTATCAAGCAAAAGGGACGCCAAATGGAAGCAAACCTCTTGCAGAGTATTATGTTGAAAATTTGACTAAATCTGTTCATGGTACAAATATAAACATTACCTGTGACAACTGGTTCACATCTGTACCTATGGCAAATAATATGCAAAATAAATACAAACTAACAACGGTTGGTACCATGCGCAAGAACAAAGTAGAGATACCGCAAGACACCATCGTAACGAAGAATCGTCCCATAGGAAGTTCAGTGTTTCTATACAATACACATTATAAACTTCAACTCTCTACGTATTGTCCAAAAAAAAAATAAGATTGTGATACTTTTGTCGAATATGCACCATGAATCAGCAATATCAGAAACAAGCGGGAAGCCAGAGGTTATTGAATACTATAATTCTACTAAAGCAGGAGTGGATGCTGTTGATCAGATGTGTCATAGCTACAGTTGTTCGAGACGAACAAAAAGATGGCCGTTGGCTATTTTTTACAACATGTTGGATGTAGCAGGAATAAATTCTCACACGATTCTCAATAACAACAATAATAGGAATGGCAAAAGCCAGGAATCTCGAGCCGAATTCCTATACAAGTTGTCACTGGATCTAATGTTACCATACATAAAAGACAGACTCAAAATTCCAAACTTACGGCACAAGATTAGAGACAAAATCGAAAGCGTAATCAGTGAACACCGAAAGCTACACTCTGATAATCAAGGTACTCTGTCGGGTACCAGCATTCGAAGAGTTGATAATACAGAGTCCTTGAGAGATTCACGAATTGATAATGAAGAAGGTTCACAAGAGAGGGCCACGAAAGCTAAACAAGGCAGATGCGGAATTTGTAAACCGAAAGGAGATAAAAAGTTCACAGCTAAATGCTCTAATTGTTCAGTATTTATTTGTAAACTACACCGTAGTTTGGTGTGCGTTAACTGTAGTAGTAATATTTTGTTAACCAAAGAATAACGCAATTTAGAAGTAATTGTTAGTTTTCATTATTTTTGTTTATAATAAGTAAAAAGAAGGTTACATTATATTTATTTTGTGTTACAAGCATTTAAAACAAAAATTATCTAGTTATCATTTTGATTCGAAAAATTTATATGTTTTATTTTATATATCATCATTACAGCCCTTCACAAGTCCACTGCTGAACATAGGCCTCCCCCAAGGAATGCCACAAAGCACGGTCCTGAGCCACCTGCATCCATCGACTTCCTGCATGTCTTACCAGGTCGTCACTCCATCTTGTGGGGGGACGCCCTACACTTCGCCTACCGGTACGAGGCTGCCACTCGAGAACCTTTCTTCCCCATCGGTTGTCGGTTCTTCGAGCTATATGGCCGGCCCACTGCCACTTCAGCTTACTAATCCGTTGGGCTATGTCGGTTACTCTGGTTCTACTGCGGATATCCTTATTCCTAAGTTTATCACGCAGAGAAACTCCGAGCATAGCCCTCTCCATAGCTCGCTGAGCGACCTTGAGCTTCCTCATACGGCCAGCAATGAAGGACCACGTCTCAGTTCCGTAAGTCATCACTGGCAACACGCACTGGTTGTACAATTTTGTTTTAAGGTTTTGAGGTATTTCTGACGAGAAGATGTGTCGTAGCTTCCCGAACGCTGCCCAGCCGAGTTGAATCCGTCGATTGACCTCTCGGTCGAAGTTGGACTTACCTAGTCGGACTATTTGTCCCAGGTAAACATACTCGTCAACAACTTCGAGCTTAGTGCTCCCAACAACTACCGGCATAGGTGTGACATGGACATTAAACATAATCTTTGTTTTGTCCATGTTCATCTTAAGACCTATCCGTTGGGAGACACTATTGAGGTCATTGAGCATAGTGCTTAGTTCCTCCAGCGATTCTGCCATGAGGACTATATCGTCGGCAAATCGAAGGTGAGTGATGTACTCGCCATTGATGTTAATTCCGTATCCTTTCCAGTCCAGAAGCTTGAAAACGTCTTCCAATGCAGCGGTGAAGAGTTTCGGGGATATAACGTCACCCTGTCTTACACCTCTCTGCAATTGGATAGGTTTCGTACTCTGGTTCTGTACTCGGATAGCCATCGTAGCTCTACTGTACAAACACTTCAGCACTTCGATATACCGACAGTCAACTTGGCACCGCTGAAGGGACTGCAGCACCGCCCAAATTTCGACGGAATCAAAGGCTTTCTCATAGTCCACATACGCCAGACATAGTGGCAAATTGTACTCTTCGGACTTCTGTACAATTTGCCGTAGGGTATGTATGTGGTCTATGGTGCTAAAGCCCTTTCGGAAACCGGCTTGTTCGGGAGGCTGGAAGTCGTCAAGTCTGCGCGCGAGACGATTCGTAATGACTCTCGAAAACAGCACGTAGACGCGGCTCAGAAGGGAAATCGGTCTGTAGTTCTTCAAGAGAGCGTTGTCACCTTTCTTGAAGAACAAGACCACCGCACTTCTGCTCCACGCCTCCGGTGTAATGCCACCATGGAGGACGGAATTAAAGAGCTTCTGAAGGACTTCAAGTACCGGTCTTCCACCCGCTTTCAGAAGCTCCGCTGTAATTCCATCCTCGCCTGGGGCCTTGCCGTTTTTAAGGTGCTGGAGAGCCATTCTAATCTCGCTCAGACTGACGTCCGGGATATCTTCGGAATAGTGTCGAATAAGACTCGCTCTTGGATCGTTACTCACACTTGCGTGTGGCTCCAACGATGACGTGTACAGCTGCCCATAGAACCTCTCAATCTCACTCCAAATCTCAGGTGCCCCGGAAACGATGCTGCCACATTCGGTCTTCAGCTTTGACAGTTGGCTCTTTCTGGCAGACAGATCTCTGGCAAAGACTTTGGAGCCTTGGTTCCGCTCGATCGCTTCTTCAATACGAGCTGTATTGAAGTTGCGTAAGTCTCGCCGCATGAATTTGGAGATCTGTCTGTTCAGTTGCCTGTATGCTGTCAAATCTGTTGAAGAATGTAGCCTCATCTCCCGTCTAACAGCCATGAGATTAAGAGTGTGATCGGAGAGTTTTTGTGTTCTTCTGCGGTGGGTCTTGCAGAACTTAGCTCCGACCGCATGGACAGTTTCCACGAGCTTGTCATTCATATCGTCCACTTCATTGCAGTCTTCTAGGCACTGTAAACGGTTTTGTAACTCGAGCTGAAAGGTTTCGGGACTTTGGATTAGAGCACGAGGGGGACGGAGCGTTGACTTCATCAGACGAGACCTCTCCAACTTAACATTTAGGTTCAGTGTGCCTCTAACCATTCGGTGATCGCTGCCGGTTTTCACCCTCGCGATCACTGAGACATCACTGAACAGTTGTCGTCTGGTCGTCATAATGAAGTCAATCTCATTTTTTGTCGAACCGTCGGGGCTCCACCAGGTCCACTTCCTGTGGGGCCGCTTCTTGAAGAAAGAGTTCATCATAAAGAGTCCCTCTTTCTCCATGAAGTCGGCCAGCTGCTGGCCCCTTGGGTTCCGTTGCCCTATTCCAAATTTCCCTACTTTCAGCTCACCGTTCTCTCTTGTGCCTAGTTTTGCATTGAAGTCTCCCATTAACACCGTATATTGGGTTTTGGAGGAATGCATGGCTCTAGAGATATCCTCATACATTTCCTCCACCTCCTCATCGGGGTGTGCCGAGGTTGGTGCGTAAACCTGTATGACCTTCAGCGAATACCGTTTGGTGATTCTGAGTATAAGGTACGCAACCCTCGTCGACACACTCCCGATCTTTACAACGTTGTTAACGAGAGACTTGTGGACGATAAATCCGACACCTCCTTGGGACAGATGGTCGCCCTCCCGGTGATAGAACAAGTTGCCGGATTCGAGGATTACCGTGTCCTCCCCCTCTCTTCGGACTTCGGATAATCCTATAATATGCCAGTGCAACTTGTCTATCTCTTCTTCCAGCTCCACGATCTTCTCGTCAGTCCTCAGGGTGCGTGCGTTGTACGTTGCCAGGTCGAGTCGTCTAAGGTGGCAACCGAACCTCCACCGGAGATTCTTAGCACCCCCTGCCCCGCCGTTACCATGGTCGCCACCGTAGCCAGGAATAGCGGGGCCGCCGGGGACTGGGGGCCGTTTATTATTGTCATTGCTCATGGGGGGTATTTTGCCATAGTTGCCACGCTTGGCGAGCGGGTTGGCAACCGCAGTTTTTTTATTGTATTTATGCCGTTACCAGGAAGATGCTGCTGCCCATCTCCTGCCTATTTCCCTTTGTCGCCTTTTACGACACCCACGGGAGGATATGGGGTAGTGGATATTCTTGACCGCCACTACACGGCATTTTATATACTAGGATAAATAATATACCAAATTCAAGGCTTATTTATGATAATTAAAAATATAAAAAGTGATTAAAAACTCGTACTAGTTTTCTTTTTTTTTTCAATTATTTTTCAAACCCCTTCGAAATTACTATGTTTTTGGGAAGATTTTTTGAACATGCAATTTAAATTGTTGTTGTTTAAAAAAAATAAACCTATGAATGAATAAATCCAAGAACATTATCCATAATTTAAGAATATTAAAAAAAACAATAATATATTTATTCATTCATATAATTTTTTCTAATAAATAAATCCGGGTGTTTTTACACCCATTGTAGTCTTAGCAGTATACAAATTCATTGTAGTCTTTAAGGGTTAATTATAGTGAGATATGTTATCGTTTTAGGGAGTTTAAAGTTAAATACATGTTTTACCTAAGTCAGTCATAAGGATATTGTTAAAGAAACGAAAAAACATACAGTTTACATGTGGTGCGGGGAGTGTTGCGTAAGGTGAACTTTATACGTCCTTGAGACCGTATTCAATTTTACACACCCGTGAGACCATTTTCTTGTTTACATTATTTTGATTACATTACAACTTCCCCGAGAAATATAGGGTACACGCCCCCATTTTATAAAAGAAAAAAATGTTTAAACTAAGTATGTACAATCATAATGATTATTCTTATACTAATATTACAAACACTAATTAAAAATAACAATTTTTTTTTCCAACAGTACACTAATAGACTTTTTTTAAATAATACAATTTAAGTTTCAAAGTAAAGAATTACTTAATTGTAATTCTTTTTATTTAATACATGATGTTTAATGAAATGTTATATTATTTAATTTAACAATGTAATAATTTGGTGTTGTTTATGTGTATTAATAGGTATGTCTTTATTATATTTCTTTCCATTCTCACCATCTGGATGCTTGGCGACGAACCACTGTGCATTTTAACTAGGACTTTTCTTCCTCGTATAACTCCTCTTCTCTTCTCTCTCCTCTTGTTTACCAACGGAGATTTTTTCGGACCAATACGACTTAGGGACCTTCAAGAAAAGAGCTTACACGTTTCTAAAAGGCTGGCAACGCATCTGAAATTCTCCTTATGTTGCAGTTGTTTATGGGCGGCGGTAGTCACTTACCATCAGGTGTGCCGCATGATCGTTCGCCCCATCTTCTATAAAAAAGTTCATATTGACATTTGTCGACATTTCTTCTATTACTTTATAAAGACCTTCGTAAATACAATCGAGCTTATTACCTGTTTGATTCTTAATTAATACTAAATTGTCAGAACTATAATTACATGAAGTACACTTCTTATCATACTTTAACTTTCTTATTTCTATATATTTTAGCAAATTTTGTTTGGCATCTAATTGTGGTTTTTGAAAATGGTACTTCAATTCTTTTGGATAATCGTCGAAGTTGTATGAAGAGTCAAGAGAATTTTACAAGTTGGTATGTTGCAAACTTTTCCAACGAACAATTCATACGGAGTATACTTGGTTAACGAATGTACACCAGTGTTAAACGAAAAAACACCAGTATGGGATCCATTTACTCCATTCGGTCTTATTATGTTTAGATTGGATTATAAGCGGCTAAATGTTTGTGTGTGTTTTCTATGCCACCCATTGTTTAGTCTAGTCCACAATGTAGTGTATCTTTGTAATAGGTAATAAAGTGCAAATTTCACTCATTATTAAAGACGTAAATTCTGTTCCTTTATCACTTAAAATTTGTTTAAAAAATAACGCAATATAAAATTGTTAACAAAAGACTTAGCAGCAGTTTCAGCGTCTTTCCGCGGTAAAGAAACGCTTCCACGAATTTGCGTAAAGAGTTGTATGTACTTATTATTATAATTATCTATATTTAGAGGGCCCATTATATCTAAACTTATCCTCATAAAGGCTGAATCAGCTGTAGACGTTATTGTTAAGGGTTCTTGTGTATTCCTATTTGAGAACTTTTAAATTTGTCAGATCCTAGATACATTTTTGTATGTGGTAGAGCCATGCTGCAGTTATATTACTGGTATAGTTGTAGCACGGATGGGTCGGCTCGACCGGGGAAGGACCACGCTCTCACAGAATACGAGCGTAAAATAGCAGCTTAATGTTGCTGTGTTCCGTATGGTGAGTGTAGAGAACCGGAGACCCTTTTTACTGGAAACGAGGCATTCCATCTTAGTCCTCACGGGTGACAACGCACCTGCATTTTGATTCGTAATCGAAGATAGATGTAGATGTCTATGTACCACAGCCTCCACTTACCATCAGGTGGACTGTGTACTCGTTTGTCACCCTTATAATATAAAAAAATCATTTTGTCTTATTTTTTGAGATATTTCATGAGATCTTTTGACATGCCTGACCAGAAATAGTGATTTTTAATGTTATTTAGCATACGATTCGTGCCTGCGTGTTCACTCGTGGACAACAGGTGAAAGTCATTTAAAATTGTTTTTATTTCTTTCTTATCAGTATCTCGTGTTAAGCCTAATTACTACTAATTGATAAACAAAGTGACGCTTCTTTTAAACTCTTTATGCTGCGCAGCAAACATTAATGTATTTATTATTACTCTTATTTTAATGATGAGTAATTGTTGTCGCTAATTCCTCTAGGGATGATAACGACCGAGAATAAAGAAAGCTGATTGCGAAAGTACGTATGTACAGAAAAGAGTATCCGATATCAGAATATCCTTATCATTTTTATATTTTATGTTCAAGTTTTCTGAAAAACGTAACTCAATTGTTTTTTTTTTTGAGTATTTCCACAGCCGCGGGTTGATCAGACCTGCGGGTTATCTAAACATCATTTTTTAACATAGTTTTTTACTTTGAGCTTAAAATAAAACAGACACAACTTTTTCATGCATATTTTTTTAATCTTGTAACATCACCAAAATATAACTTAATGCATGTCTGTATTATTGCTGTATTATTTCAACCTGGGATGTATTCTACGCTAAAATCGTTTTCCTCTAAATACAATCGAAGTTTTGTTACTCGGCTTAAAGGATCTTTTAAATTGAATAAATATAATAGTGATATGTGATCAGAATAAATTTGGAATTTTCTGTTCTGTTCTAGCTCTATAATCGGGTATCGAGTTTTCGCTGACCTTAAGCTCCTACTAGCATAAGCTACTACTTTGCCGTGGCTATTTGACAATATGGCTCATAAACCGGTTTTTGATGCATCAGTTTACAACTTTAAAAGTTGTTATCGCTATAAGTGGGATGGTCTAAAACTGGAGAGGAACAAAGAGAGGTTTTTTAATGTTTGAAAGGCATTTTCACATTTTTATTCCAAACGAATTCGACACCTTACTTGCAAAAAAGTTTTAAGGGATAAACTAAATCTGCGTAATTTGCAATAAAACGCCGATAGTAATAATAATTGGTAATGCGATGCAAAACGCTTAAATTCCTCAGCGGAGGCCGGGTTTGGTATTCGGTTATTGCCTCGACTTTATTTAGGTTTTTTTTATAGGATAAGGGTGACAAACGAGCACACAGTCCACCTGATAGTAGTGGTTGCTGCGGCCCATAGACATCTACATCTATCCTCTATTACAAATCAAAATGTAGATGCGTTGTCACCCGTGAGGACTAGGATAGATTGCCTCATTTCCAGTAAAAAGGGCCTCCGGCCACCTGCACTCACCAATCGAAACGCAGAGGTGAACCTCTACTTCACGCTGGTTTTCTGTGAGGTCGTGGTACTACCCCGGTTCGAGCCGGCCCAACCGTGCGACAGCAAAAGCTGCCGCGTGGCTCTACTACTGTTGAGGTTGGGATAAATACCTTCGGATGTTATTTTGTGGCGTACGTACATAATATCTTTACCCAAAAATTCGCATTTAATCAGTTTTAATTTAAGTTTCACATCTCTCAATAGGATTAGTACACTAATAAGGTTTTTGTTATGATTATCTATGTTTTTTCCTATCATAATGCAACAGTCTTAATATCTGTATGAAATATTTTCGATAATTTAATCCTACCTTAGCTTTGGTCATGACAACGCTCTATCTGATGTAGTTTTCCAGGTGTAAAAGTAGTGTTCTTACGAGATTGCTTATCCAAAGAAAGTTGATACATTTTTTTAAACTAAAAGATGTCTATTTACTTTATTCGGGATCTAAAGACAGTTAATATGATTGTTATAAATCTAATTTGGAAAAAATAAATACTTGCTGATAACGAATTTACAATTTCATAGATATTTGGTAAAGGGAATTTGTACAATAATTACTTATATTTACGCGAACACTACACATTTAAATAATACTAAATTTCTGGATTTTATCGCGTACATTAACTTATTTGAAACGTCGGGAATATAAAATAAGTTAATATACGCGATAAAATCCGTAAAATTAGTTTTATTTAAAAAGGAATTTGTCGTCCTGGATTTTATTGTTTATTTGGCGATAATCTACAACTTAACCCCATTTTTTCTCATTTGATCTATCAGCTTTCTTTAGCACTAGGAGGACTGGACTGGACCTCTCAGATACAGTTTCTCCTATATTGTAATTTTTCAAGATTTCTTGGACCTGTATTTCGACTTCACCTTTTAATGCGTGTGTAATCCTAAACGGCTTAACGTAAGTCCGAGTCACATTATTTTTTAATACTATATTGTGTTTCATTACCCTATGAATTACGGACTTTGTTGAGACATGTCGTAGTGACTTAAATATCCAAATAAGTTTCCTGAGCCCAGTTTTTATTATTATATTAATTCTAGGTTTTTTTTATATAGAATAGGGTGACAAACGATCACACAGTCCACCTGATGGTAAGTGGTTACTGTGACCCAAAGACATCTACATCTATCCTCAATATAGCCTCAAGATGCAGATGCGTTGTTACCCGTGAGGACTAAGATAGAGTGGTACTTGCTAGTAAAAAGGGCTCCGGTTCTCTACACACACCATACGAAACACAGCAGTGTTAAACTGCTATTTTACGCTGGTATTCTGTGAGAGCGTGGTTCTTACCCGGTCGAGCCGACCCATTCGTGCTACAACTATACTACTAATATAGCTGCACCATGGCTCTACCACGTACAAAATTGTACGTGGTAGAGCCATGCTCGAATTGGTGTGAATACCAAGACAGTCTTTAGTCAACCATTACTCCTAGATACATTATATTTGAGACTTTATTTATTTGAGAGCAGTTACAACTAGAGCTTTGGACAACAGAGCATTCGTGAATTTTAATTTGAAAATCAGTGGTAGGTTTAGTGCTGTTGTACATGGTAAAGCAAATATATTTTTTTTGGATATATTCAAAGTGATTAGATTCTGATTGAGCCAATTCACCATCCTAGTAAGACCTATTTCTGCTGTTTTCCTTACAGAGTCCAATGGATCTCCTTTAGATGCAATAGCTGTGTCATATGCATAGGAAAAAATCTGCCCAACATATTACACTGTTCATTAATGTATATCAAAAATAGAGTTGGGCCCATCACACTTCCTTGGGGGACTCCATAGTTTACAGTTACAGTTTTATTTACAGTTGTTCCAATTTTTACCGACTGTTTTCTGTTTCTAAGGTAGCTACTAAAAAAGAGAGAGAGAGAGAGAGTTTTTCCCCTTAAACCATAGCTATCTAGTCTTTTTAGCATTATGGGTACGGAAACTGTATCAAAAGCTTACTTTAAATCCAAAAATATTGTTATACATTTATTATTTTTATCAATTTCCTTTACAATGAGTTTAGTAAGATCTCCAACATCATCTTTAGTGGATAAGCCGTGACAAAAACCATACTGTGACTTTGAGATTAAGTTGAATTTAATACTCGTAAGATATATAATATATTATTTTTGAAACTTATATTGATTGACTGGTACCTGAAAATTAACCATCAGCTTAAGATAGCGGGTATGTACACGTTCACTGTACACATATTTGATGCGGAATTATTCAATTATCGTTATTGTGTTTGGTGTCGCGACTGCGATCTCAATCGAATAACACAATTGCGAGGCGGTATGGCGGTGGTGTGCTTATTGTAATAAGCAAGAACATCTGGGTTTTAGTGACGCTACCATGCCGTCGCTCTAAGCGCCCTATAACACTTAAAATATGCGCCGTTTACTTTTGTAAAGAAAATATGGGTGCTTCTTTTTTGGTTCAAGTTATTGCCTTCTGCAATACATTAGCTGACGGCTGTAACACAGTTTATACTAGTATGGCCGTCAATGCTAACTTCTTTAAAATGTTACTTTGTAATTTAAAATAGATATAATACATAAGTGTAATTTGTCAAACTCAGAGTCAACTAAATTATTATTATTATGTTTTTTTTTCTCAAGATTTTCTAAAATCTTGTTTTTTGTAAGAAGTGAGCATCCCTTTGGGAATCAAAATTTGAGGTGACTTCTTGTAAACTTTTTCGGACAATACGCCAAGTGTGTAGGATGGCTGCTATTTCCATGGTAATATAAATTTTTTCAGGAAGGTCTAATAGTTTAAGGGAGTAGGACAAGCATTACGAGATTACACCAGTACTGGAGAGCACCAGCGGCACAATGTAAACTTTGTTCATTTTCCAGAGTCTAGTTACTTCTTCTTTTAGTTCTGTAAATTTATGAATTTTTTCAGTAATGCTGTTTTGTAGAATATGGTATTTGGGATCGCTATATCAATTAGGTATACTATTCAATTTAATTTGTCGATTAAAGTTATACCCGGTCTATTATAACGAATTGTTTTATCGGTGAGAATAGCTCTATCAAAGTACATTCTGTGAATGTCACTCTCATGAACAGGTTTAGGGGTGTAGTAGTAGTAGTAGTATATACTTTATTGTACACCACACATATACAACGAATAAATACATTACAGAGAAAACTTAATATATACGTATGTACAATAAGGCGGTCTTATCGCTAAAGAGCGATCTCTTCCAGACAACCTTTTGGCTAAAGAGAAACTGGAATTAAGAACAGTAGGAGGTGGTGCGATTTATGTTACACTTACATACTAATATCTAAATAAACTAAACTATATTTTCTTAAAATACCACAATAATACATAAAAAATAATAATAAAATAAACATAGATATTAATAAATAGGTATATATATATATAAATATATACACGTACATATATATATATATATACATAGATAATAAAGAAATAAATACAAAACAAAGAGGAAAAAAACATAATAACTATCTGTTGCTAGAATTGGTTATCAATAACCACAAAGTGTTAGGTAATGCTTCTTGACGTCACTTTTGAATCTTTCCAAAGTTTGTGCACGTTGAATTTGGAGTGGAAGTTCATTCCATAACCTTAATATGGCTTGGCTCGTAAAAGAATATTTCATAAATTTTGTTCGAAATGAACATGGTTCTAGAATTAGTTCGCCGGCTGACCGAAGAACTCTATCAGGTCGATCATGACCAAGACCAAGGTGTATTGATAGTACGACCATAGTTGTTGATTCGGGATTAAATTGTATTTATTTGCAAGCTTTTGATGAACATAATTAGCAACCTCGTTATGCCGGTGGGTGTAATCAGTTAGTACTAGGCTGGCATATGTTGTATAGTTTCGGGTTGGCGGTGACATTTTCTACAGCTATCGTTCTGCATGTTTGGGTATTTTTATATATATTTTGTTTAGTTCCTTGTATTGATTACTTTATTTGAATAACAATAAGAAAACCTTCGGATCCGGGAAAAATAAAACCTATGTTTAACCATTTATTTGAAGCTGGTAAGTCCATGCGAAGTTTGCGATTTACTACGCCACTTTGAAAGCTTTTCTTTTTCATAATCAATTTTTCTTGGTTTTTTGAGGTTTTTTATCGAACCAGTGGTAATTAAACTAAAGAATAAATTTCAATAAGTATTATTTATAATCTATATTGGATAAAAAAGTTTCTGTTTCTGTTTCAATTACTGTAGTAGTTCTATTGTCTTGATTACTTAAATTAAGAGGGTATAATTGATAACGGATCCAATAACTGCTTTATGTAACCGACTATTAGCTAAATTGTCATAAAAGAAATTTTTTGATTTGCCTTTTCCATAACCTTTTAATATCGATCAGACTCCACCCCCTATGGCTCCCTTTATCCTAAGTCGTTCAATTGCCGATTTAAGATGCAAATATTTTTTTTAGGATTAAGGTAACATAACAGCACAAAGTCCACCTGATAGTAAGTGGTTACTGTTGCCCATATACATCTACATCTATCCTCCATTAGGAAATAAATGTAGATGCGTTGTCACCCGTGAGGACCAAGATGGAATGTCACGTTTCCAGTAAAACGGATCTTCGGTTCTCTACACTCACCATAAGAAACACAGCAGCATTAAACTGCTATTTGACGCTGGTATTCTGTGAGAACGTGGTCCTTCTCCGGTCGAGCCGACCCATTCGTGCTACAATAATATAGATGACTTTACCACGTATAAAATTTTTATTTAATGTATTACTTATAAATTTAAAATTTTACTTTTTGTGTTTAGTTATTGTAGTCCTAGTTTTGATTTCAAGATTTCGTATAACTGTGGCCGACCATTTATTAACTCTCATAGAATAGGTAAGTATTGGGATGGCAAACGTGTTAATAGCTTTGAATAAATTTGTAGAATTAAGTTGCTTTTTACAAATTAGATTCAACCTATTGAAATATTCATTACTAAAGTCCTTAGGGTCTTAGGTCCTAAGGGGCTAGGCGACAAAAAGTGAAAGATATTTCCATCACCACCCCTTCTGACGTAGTGTAGACGGCCTTAGCGGTTATAAGGAAGCGAGATGTAATAATATCCATCTTCCTTGCTCTTGTTAATATCTTGATATGAAAGAGATATTTAAGTAACTCTTCATTTTAATAGACGCTAGTAATTCATTTATTTGTATCTGTTGATCGATAATATATACAACGGTGGATTAAAAAAAAACGACTTCTAAAAATTGTCATAATTATTTCGTGATTTTAAAAACAACCCGAGTTGTACTTACAAATGTTATCTTAATTTTTACGTAATTCTACCACTGTAAAAATACTTAAAACACACTATGTTAAATAATTCTGATTTTGAAGATTTTCTTCAAAGTGTTGCTGATTGTGATGATCCGTCATTCTTACCCTCAAAAGATAAGCTGTCAATCGTATCAGATAGCGGTAGTGACAACTAAAGAGCCCATTTTATATAATATAAACAATCGTGGGCGTTGTTCAAATATAAATTTTATACTTGAAACGCCCCAGCGTGGAAGAGCAAACTATAAAAGTAGAGTACCAGTAGCTCTATCTTAAGGTAGTTTCACGTTTACCACGAGGTTTGAGAAAAGAAATATTTCTAAAGAACTACGTTTATAAGTTCCTTCTTGTCTAGAGTGCTTCATCAGAAAATTTTGATAAACTATCTTATTTTCCACAATAATATATAGTTAATAAAGTAGTAAATCGAATTGTTGAAAAAACTAATAAGTCTTCTGTTCTGAATGGTGGAATTTAATATAAGTAAAGGGAAGCTTATTTATACAAATATTAGCTTCTAATTGGGAAACTTATTTCCCAGTATAACCTGCATGAGTATGTACTGGGAAAAAAATGGCGAGACACTATTGTTCTAAATCTTATGGCATGGAATCGTTTTCACTCAAATATTATAATTTATAAGGGTTTCAGTTTAATTTGAAAGTCAATTATCCCGTTTTAGTTTTTTACACTATTTGATGATAAGAGTAATGTGATTTTGTTTAGTCTTTTTCTTTGTAATTGATAACAAAACTATGTCTCTAATATATTTCATTTAACTTATTTCATGGCTATCGTCTATCGTCTATAAAATATCTATTAATGCAAGTACTGCCTGATGTCCTATAAAAAGAACATAATAGCACTGACCTAAAATAATTCAACAGACATTTACACAGATATTTACATGGTCATATATGCGCATACATACATGCTAAATCCCAAAACAAGAATTTAATCTTAAATTCTTTAAAAAAGATATTTCTTAATAATCAATCCCAGCACGAAGGGCTTAGGTCCCCATCCGCTGTTGGCATGCTTCGATTAGCTATCTTTCTCGCACTTATGGCTACGCATAAGACTTTTTTGTTGTATTAATTTGTAAACTTTATTCACGTCTGGGAATTATTTAAAACCGCTAAATTCATCTGGCGATTTGCAGGTACTATTAAAAATTACTCAATAAATACGTGATAAAAATTTGAGATTGCCAAAAGTATATTTTTGGGAATTTAAAAAAACGGACGAACAGAAGAACGGACAAAAACCTCTGGGATAATTTTTTTTGAATTATATAAAAATTAAATTTAAAGATAAAAAAATAAATCAAGTTGCCATTGAATTGTGTGAATGTTGCCATGCCAAAAAAACATTAACAAGTAACGAAATAACCACAAACGCTCTTCCAGACTCGCGGGGCCAATCCAATGCGCCAATTGACGAAATTGTATTTTTGCACAATTTCAACCTGCAAAAGGACCTATCCAAAATTTCTCGCCAGCTCTCAGACTATAAGATAAATTCTTCATATCATTTATATGCAGTTGATTTTCAGATATATACACACACCTAGGGACTTGGTTGTAGCTATAAACACCATAAACAGTAACCTAGTGATCGGAATGGAGCAGAAATTATGGTTTGAAAATAAACCCACTGAAGACGCACGTAATTATTATAGGTTCTCCGCATATGGTTACAAAATGAAGCAACTACCACCAGAAGCAACTAAAGTTGTATTTAATGGTTATATAATGCTGATTTGAAACACTGTCAAGTATTTTGGTATATACATCAATAAGACTTTATCTTGGGGTCCTCAGTTACAGAAGAATCCTCGATTATGCAGATGTCAACTATCTTGATCTCACTGCTTCAAAATTTCAATTTCAAAAATCAAACTTCAAAATTTTTGTATAAGATTCATATTTCGTTTGCATAAATGTGTCGGATTTCCGTAACAAGCTCAAGTGGTTGCCATTTCGCCTTCGCCAGAATGTTCATATTCTCTCGCTTCTTTATAATATTTTTGTTAATCCCTTCTATCCTTTTTATTTAAAAAATCGGCTTGAATTCCTCTATGAATCACATTTGAGATATTTGAGATGATCAGAAAATTTGATATTGAAAATGCCAGCTCCACAATATTTATACAGATTTACAATACAAGCTGTCCGATTATGGAATGACTTGCCGTTATCAGCAAGTCGCGCTCAATCCCAACCGGTTTTTAAGAAACATGTACGTGATTTTCCATTTTCATCTTTGTTTCTATCAAATTCATTTTACTACGTGGTAGAGCCATGCTGCAGCTATATTAGTAATATAGTTGTAGCACGAATGGGTTGGCTCGACCGAAGAAGGACCACGCTCTCACAGAATACCAGTGTAAAATAGCAGATTAATGCTGCTGTGTTTCATATGGTATATCCAAGAGTTGTCTGGAAGAGATCACTCCTAGCAATAAGACCGCCCATTGTACCATATATCTTTCTCTCTTTTTTGTTAATATTTATGTTTTTTGGCGTACAATAAAGTGTTATCTATCTAACTATCTGTCTATAATGTATGAATTTAGATTACTGCTACCATACCTGCTGGTAGACTGTTTGTAAAACGAGCTCAATAAAAGAAAAGAAAAAATGAGATAGGTATTAAATCACTTTGGTTATAAAACTATCAGAAAACGTTAAACATATTATTCATCAAAACTTGTGCTTGTGTAGATGACTTATTATAAAAAAATGATGTCGAAACAATAATAATATAATATTCTATAGTGTACTCGTAATTTCGTAATTTGAATCGAACGATAATTACTTAAAGTTGTTTATCAACTCTGTACAGTAAAAAAAGGACCTCCGTAATTAAGTTGAACAACCAGTAACCAGTTTTACATATAAAATAATCAAAAAAAAATATCGTAACAAGTATCTAATATTAGTTTTTTTTAACCGTACGCCTGGTTCGTGGTACTTCGCTGCGCGTGTTTCCAAGCTCCCTCGAAGCTCTGGCCTTGACCATCACCAGTTGAGGCTCCTCATCATATCCTGCCTTGCTATTGTGACGGCGCAATATTATTATTCATAAATAATAATTAGATTCAAAATTAAATCATTTCAAAATATCATAGATATAATATTATGAGAAATTAAAATTCATTAATAACCATGAAGTTCAAATACATTAATTTCGAACAGTAAGTATGGTAACGGCCTAAGCACAGTAAAGATCAATAATAACTTCAAAAATCTTTAAATTTATTAAAACTACTTAAAATATTCAAATGTATTAAATATCTGAAATACCAGTATATTACAATAATAATGATAAAATAAATAACAATTGTATCATAATTAAAAAATGGGTCAAAGTTCTTTGAATCGTCGAAAAGAATTAAGAAATTAATTAGAGCGTTATTGTAATGATGCAGGGTGATCTTGTGTAACTGGAGGGTATTCATGTAATGAATGCTTATATCAATCCACTGCGTAAAAAAACTGTGTGCGGATGCAGACCTGTCTCCTTCGTCACGACGTGTTTTTCCTTGGATGCATCGACGGAGACTTCGGGTATGCCGGGAAATCTAACGTCGACACGTCTATAAGTATACTGAGGGAAAGAACATATAGTGAAGTGGCACTTTTGTGGAAAATTTTGTTCGGTTTCGTGCGGCTAAGCCCTTAGTTGCTAAGGCCTCGGTATTGTATAGCATACATTTGTCGGACCACATTCCTTTGTTTATTGAGTGTAATATTACTTTGATTACACCTAAGATCGTTACCTCACCTGTCTATAGTAACAACGTATATTGAGGCGTAAGAGACGAACAGTAAATAAAACAACACCTAGATTATTGTAATTAGAAATTACGTCAAATTGATTTCCCTACCAAATTTCGTGACTGTACACATGATTTGTGTAAAAATACTGAACACTTTGTTATTAGACAAAATGTATCGAGAGATATTTGTATACTTAAAGAAGGCGCAGAATTTTCGTATATTTTTAATCATCATTCATCATTACAGCCCTTCACAAGTCCACTGCTGAACATAGGCCTCCCCCAAGGAATGCCACAAAGCACGGTCCCGAGCCACCTGCATCCATCGACTTCCTGCATGTCTTACCAGGTCGTCACTCCATTTTGTGGGGGGACGCCCTACACTTCGCCTACCGGTACGAGGTTGCCACTCGAGAACCTTTCTTCCCCATCGGTTGTCAGTTCTTCGAGCTATATGGCCGGCCCACTGCCACTTCAGCTTACTAATCCGTTGGGCTATGTCGGTTACTCTGGTTCTACTGCGGATATCCTTATTCCTAAGTTTATCACGCAGAGAAACTCCGAGCATAGCCCTCTCCATAGCTCGCTGAGCGACCTTGAGCTTCCTCATACGGCCAGCAGTGAAGGACCACGTCTCAGTTCCGTAAGTCATCACTGGCAACACGCACTGGTTGTACAATTTTGTTTTAAGGTTTTGAGGTATTTCTGACGAGAAGATGTGTCGTAGCTTCCCGAACGCTGCCCAGCCGAGTTGAATCCGTCGATTGACCTCTCGGTCGAAGTTGGACTTACCTAGTCGGACTATTTGTCCCAGGTAAACATACTCGTCAACAACTTCGAGCTTAGTGCTCCCAACAACTACCGGCATAGGTGTGACATGGACATTAAACATAATCTTTGTTTTGTCCATGTTCATCTTAAGACCTATCCGTTGGGAGACACTATTGAGGTCATTGAGCATAGTGCTTAGCTCCTCCAGCGATTCTGCCATGAGGACTATATCATCGGCAAATCGAAGGTGAGTGATGTACTCGCCATTGATGTTAATTCCGTATCCTTTCCAGTCCAGAAGCTTGAAAACGTCTTCCAATGCAGCGGTGAAGAGTTTCGGGGATATAACGTCACCCTGTCTTACACCTCTCTGCAATTGGATAGGTTTCGTACTCTGGTTCTGTACTCGGATAGCCATCGTAGCTCTACTGTACAAACACTTCAACACTTCGATATACCGACAGTCAACTTGGCACCGCTGAAGGGACTGCAGCACCGCCCAAATTTCGACGGAATCAAAGGCTTTCTCATAGTCCACATACGCCAGACATAGTGGCAAATTGTACTCTTCGGACTTCTGTACAATTTGCCTTAGGGTATGTATGTGGTCTATGGTGCTAAAGCCCTTTCGGAAATATTTTTAATGGTAATAATAAATTTCAAAACAAAAAATACATACCTGGTGAAAAAAACGTACGTTAGGCTCACTGTGAGGTGAGGTTTGATTTTTTTTATAACAAATGGAAATGGTATGTGCAAAATGCGTATTTGAAGTTTAAAATGTGTGCGTTTAAAAATAAATCAAAATCCTTACAGGACATTCAACTGCAAATCTAAATGGACAAAATTTCTCACTGTCATTCGGGAAAACAGTCAAGTAAATTCTAAAATCTACTTAAAAAACCACAAGACGACACTCCCAGTGTGCTTGGCAGAGGTGTGCAGGCTATTTGATATCGCTAATGCATTTCGTAAGCATTTTATGTAGTTAGTATTGAGCAGGTGAGCAATGCTCGGGTGACCTATTCTGGTGGCTCCCAGATGGGATTCTCAGCTAAGATCATTAGATAAACTATTCAAAGGGATATTACCCGGTTATGATGGTCGGAGTATTGAATACTTGAAATAATACTGGTAGTCACCCAGTAGCAACTTACCTCGAGTACTTGCTATGTTTTATAGTTTATGTATAAATCATAGTTACTTACCTGCTGAGCTTACTAAAACTATAGTCGTTCCTATTATTAAATATAAGACAGGGGATGCCTCTGACATTTTAATATATAGGCCCAATATTCGTGGCCGCTATTATGTCGAAAGTACTGGACACTGATTGATTACATATTAGCGGAGCATGTACATCTTAAAAATAACCAATTTGGATTTAGGTCCGTTTGTCGACCGAACACGTTATTTGTCCCTTAAACAGACTGTCCAATACTACACTGCCAGAGAAATGCCTGTATTCGCATGTTTTTAGATTTATCCAGGGCTTTTGACCTTGCAAACTATGGTAAATTATGACAGAAGCTATGTGATGAGACTAATGTACTCAGGGAGATTATATAGTGTTTACAGTACTCGTACGGATACCAGACAAATGTTATGAAATGGGATGGCTCTTAATCCGTAGTATATGAGTTACAATGTGGCGTGAGACAGGGTGGGTTCTCTTCAAGATAGGTCGACTCGACAACAGTAGCAACGTTGGCTGTTACGTAGATAGTGTTGGTGTGAATAATATCAGTTACGCTTGTAATAATGTAGGTTTTTAAGAGTTGAAAATGAAAGACATATCAGAAAAGAGGAAAAATATAACGTTCACAGATACAGTTTACCGTCCGTGGAAGCGCGTTCGACTTGACACACGCGTGAGACCATCTCTTTATTATATTTCATAATTTTGACATTTGGCAACATTTCTTCTATTACTTTATAAGGACTTTCGTAAATACAATCGTCTCATCGAAATCAATTATCTGTTTGATTCTTATTCTGAATACTTAATCGCCAGAACTATAATTACAGGAAGTATATTTCTTATCACACTTCAACTTTCTTATTTATTCACTTTTTAGTAAATTTTGTTTGGCATCTAATTGTTCTTTTTACAAACGGTACTACGGTTCCTTTGGATAATCGTCGAAGTTGTATATAGGATCGAGAGAATTTGACAAGTTACTTGGTAACGATTTCCAATATTTACACAAACACTACACATTTAATAAAACTATTTTTTAAGAATTTCATCGCGTTTAATTTACAATGTAAATTCCCAACGTTTCGGGTGCTTTACAGCAACCCATGGTGACGGTGGGGAGTTACTTGGCATGTTGCAAATTTTTCGAAACGCCAATTCATACGGAGTATACTTGGTTTCCGAATGTACGCTAGTGTTAAACGAAAAACATCAGTATGGGAACCATTCACTCCAATCGGTCTTATTATGTGTACATGGGATTATGAGATAAGCGGTCAAATGTTTTTATGTATTTGCTATGCCACCTATTATTCCGTGGTGGTACGTAGTGAAGTGTATCTTTTCAATACCTAATAAATTACAAATTTCGCTCATTATTGACGACGTAAATTCTGTTCCTTTATCACATAAAATTTGTTTGGTTTGGTTGCTGCTGCAAAATTGCGTTGCGGTAAAAGCAGCAAGGCCGACGCATCGGTATCCCGGGATGCCAAACACTAGCGTCCTCAAAATGTAGTACAACCCTGCTTTCAGGTCCTTCAAAGGAGTTATCGCTAGAGCAAAATCGGAGCCCATTGTGATAATTGGTGAGAAACAAGTTCGCCTTTCTTCGAGAACTCGTGCAATCCCGGTCGCTCACCAAGGATGCCCAAGGGAGCAAGCCTGTAAGCCATCAATACCATCTCTGCGCAGAGAAGGTGACTCGCCGGCCCACACCGAAAAGGAGAAAATAGATCTTTTAACTTCTATTTATGCGTCCAACTTGACTCTCGACGACAGGGGAAATCTACCGCCTAACATCTTGCAATGTGAATACTTCAAGCAGGATGTTCGGTTCACACAGTGCTTAGTGCGTAAGACACTACTTTTCCTGGACGTCTATTATAAGAGAATGGGTCTGATGAAATCCCCACAATTGTGCTGTAGACGTGTGCTCACCGCTGGGTACCTACAACACAGTCTTCAGGCGAAATGTAGGATATCATTCAAGCGCCCATAGCAATAGATGCTAGGAAGGTTAATGACTTCTCCATAAGAATACTTCAAATTCAAATTGAAATTCAAATTGTTTATTGCTTCTATAATGTACAGTACATTAGCAGTTACAGTGACCATTATAGACCCTGTCGGGCGTTGCAATATACAAGAAAAATACAATAAAATACTTAAATGGACTTATAACTATGTAACATCATTATATTATATTTGGCTATTTTGAAAATAAAATTTATTTAATACTTAGTCATTTACTGCTTAGTAATTAACTATCAAAAAATTCAGTGAGCGTGAAAAAGCATTTGGAAATAAGATAATCATGAAGTTTTTTATTGAATGAACTTAATTTAACTTCAGATTTTATATTTATGGGTAGTTTATTGAATATTTTAATTGCCATGTAATATGGACAATAATACAATTGAGCATTTTGGTTCTAGATGGGGGTAAATATAACCTATGTTTATGCCTAGTATTTACATTGTGTGTTTCCTTTATCTGGGTGAAGAAGTGTTTATTTTTAAATACGAAGTTACTTATATCTTTTATGTCAATAGAAACTAAGGTTAATAATTTAAATTTAATAAAGTAGGGTCGACAGCTATGTCTGTTATCAATTCTGGCAAGTATCCTAACACATTTTTTTTGTAAAATGAACAATTCATCTGCATTAACACTATTACCCCAAAGGATAATGCCATATTTAAGCCATAAAAAGGCATACGCGTAATATGTGGAAAGTGCAGTTTGTAAATTTGTGCTATGTATAATTTGATAAAGCGCATATGTAAATTTACTTACCGACAGTAGGGCGATACTACAACCACTGAGTTGCAATGTGGTGAACTCGGGACTAATATGTGAATGTCATCAACGATTAAATGAGGTATATAAACACAACAATGTGACTCTGCAATGGATAAAGAGACACAGTGGATCCAGAGGTAACGATGCAGCAGACGAACTGTCCAGAAGAGGATCGGCTCTTGCCACTATAAGGCCGGAACCAATTAAAAATTACAAAATATATTTCAGTAATCAAACAGTTATTAAAAATTTACAAATCCTGTAATGTATGTTTAACATATATATTGGATTTGTAATTTTAAAATAATAATTATGTTTACCCAGCCAATTTATGTCAAGATTTTTTTAACGTTACTCTTTGGTAACGTTAGTTCACTGGTACGTAGACACTTTACTAATCAATACGCTCAACTTTGGAAAAATATAGTAGACTGTAGACAAGGTAGGGAGGCCCTACCTGAAATAAACAGTCATTTACCAAGGTTCTAATGAGAATGAACAGTCCGCAGATCAGGATAGTAACAAGTACGGCACCTTTAACAAATATTTATTTACCATAGGTGTTACAGACAGTGCCTTGTGTAGGACATGTATGGGGGAGGAAGAAACGGTGGCCCTCGTGTTGCTGACATGTCCGGAAGTCGCTGCATACCGCGCTAAACATCTTGGCCGGGATCATTCTCCTAAGTTGCTTGCAACATCAGAGGACTATTAAACTTCTTTGAGGAGATCTCATGGCTTGAATAAATAAATTATTCTTGCCCACACGGAAAATATGCGCTTAGAAATTGAGTTACGGAAAACAGCCCGTCGTTAACTAACTAACTAAGGTCCTAGTCGACGCTGCATGTTCTGACTCCAAGCCTGTGAATGCTGGTGTTCCACTAGGCTGCATACTATTGTCTACACTGTTCCTTCTGTATATCAGTGATATTTTGCCTACTAGTAAAATTAATTGTTATGCAGACAACATTACTGGTACAGGAACATGGTTCGAGTGCCAAAACAAACTTGTCTGTCGATTCTTTCTAAATCTAGTCCCGTTTAACCCTCACAAGACAAAAAAGCCCACTTTGTCGTGTATCCTCAATTTAAAGGCACTCTTCTCGTTGCTTTAGTGAGCATCAGAATCCTTGACGTACTAAGACTTGACGTAAGAAGACCGACCGTGACAGGACCCTGCTACTAAAACGGTTTTTATACAACTACGTGGGTCAATGGAGGAAGGACACTAGAAGGTCAACGTCGTGCATTGCAGTACCTGGATTGTCTGGGCTACTACCAGCAGCAAGTTAGGACTACATTGCTCACCGTGCAGCTAGATCGTCTTTCGCCGAGCCACGCCGATGCTAATTCAACTACTCGGTGCTTCGCTACTTCTCCGGCTCAGCAACGCCTGCCTACCTAACTGTGAGCCCGTTCCTATTATATCTTATTTGATCCACTCGATTTGTGCAGATAGTGTCGTTAGTTTTTTCTAAAGTTGTGCTAACTATCGCCTAATTTCATTTCTGATGAGCCTATTTCCGCTTATTTCTTTGTAAATATTCCCTAAAGCCTTTATAAGCGCTAAATTAAGTGTACTTACAGCTATAACATATAAGAGTTGCATTCAATTTTGCAAGTCATGCTTTATACTACGTAACTTTCATTACGCTAAAGTTCACTAAATAGCTAGTACTGTAAATCCTTAGTTCATTAAAATCACTGCGAATAAATTAATAATAAATTAATTATTTTTAAACATTTAATTTGCATTTTACGCATTCATGCCTATTTCTATTCCGTAACTACGAATTGCTTTCAACTGTTTCTATACGCTAATCGCCTCTCGCTGTTAAATAATAACTGTTGTGTATTAGATATTTAGCATTATTACGACTCAATTCCAGTGTAGCGGCGCGTGCCCGAGGCGACCTTTTTGACGTCAGCCTTGATCTCCATGGCTACCTGAGCTTCGAGCGGCGGCCGTTTGCTCGTGCGCCGATCAGCTGGTCCGAACCGGTTCATCGATAGCGCTAGCTGATTATCAAGATAAGCGAGGAGCGTACCGTATTGATATTTTCTTACTAATTGTTCGTTCATTTATTTAACTATTTTGAATCTATTAGAATAGATATTTTCATCCAATGTATTCTAAAACGATAACATTAGATTTTGAAGGACTTAATTACTAACGTACTAATATATATATATATACAAGCCCAAGATAGTTTATCTGACTTAGATGTACGGAAAATTGAGATGAAATTATCTAGATCTGAGGATTTATTTAAAGAGTTCGACGAGTTGCAGGCACAAATCAAGTCGTTGCAGGTCCCTTCCATAGAATCCGAGTTAGCTTTATGCGAAGTTATTGAACAAGATTTTGACCACTATATAGCCCTTGCGAATACTATACTAGCAAATCATTCACCATCCAATATTAACGAGTCTAATTCAACTGACCACATTTCTTGTTGTGGTGATGGTCAGGGGTTTTATGTGGTTCAAGTTACCTGTTTTTAAAATATCAAACTTTAATGGCTTGGGATTAAAGAAACTTTTAATTCGCTAATTCATTACAATAATAAAATAAAAAATATTTACAAATTTCATTATCTTAATTCTTATCTGAAGAGAGAAGTTGCTCGCGTTATCAGTAATTTAGAAGTTACAGATACAAACTGGAAACTCTTGTGTGAACGCTATGATAATAAGCGTCAATTAATTAATAACCACCTGACAGTTTAATTTGATTTTGAAAGCGTGCGAGAGACCGATAAGTCATTGCGGTATATAATAGATCACGTCACCAAAAACTTACGCGCTCTCAATGCATTTGGATTACCTATCGAAAAGTGGGACGTCTTAATAATTTACATGGTCACAGCAAAATTAGACAACAGCTCTATTTACAAATGGAAGAGCATAGAAATACGTTGTCAGAGATTCCTACTCTTAACGAGTTTATTTACATTTTACAAAAATCGTGCGAATGTTTTAGAGACTGTTAGCCGTAGTAAGCAAGATAAATTCTCTAATTCTAATAATAATATTAAACAATTTGCCTCTAGTAGTGGTTCGAAGAAGACTAAATCATTTTTGTCAACATCAAATAGCGATTCGAAACGTAAATATCACTGCCTAGTCTGTAGAGAAAATCATCGTTTATTTGAGTGTGCTACATTTAAAGCTAAGTCACCTGAAGAAAGGCAGCTTACTGGTACATTATTAGGTTTATGCGTCAATTATTTGAGACCTGGGCACGAAGTTGAAAAATGTACTCTTCCAGGGCACTGTCGTTCTTTTAAAATAACGACATAATACATTGCTACATATAAAGTCCGAATTTAGTTTGTCAACTAAACAGTCACCTATCGTTATGTCCGCCTTGTCTCGCTCGTCTCAAGTTCTGCTGTTCCGCTAGTGTGCTTATGTCAAATCCAACAACTAATGAAACTATAAATGTTCGCGCTTTACTCGTAAGCGGGAGCCAGTCCTCCTTTACCACTGAGTCACTTAAGCAGCGACTCAACCTATCTATACATCCATCTTATGTAACACTCAACTATAACACTCAACTTAACCTAAATATGAAACGTTACATAATACGCCTACAATCTAGTGATTGCCTATTTAGTGTCACAATGTTTTGCCTAATACTACCTAAAATTTATGATAAAATTCCTAAGTCTACTTTTGAAATAAGGGGCCTAGATTTATCTAATTTTACTTTAGCTGATGCCAGCTTCTATGAATCATCCCCTATTGATATACTAATCGGTAGCGATTTATTTTGGGAAGTGATAGGATCTCAACAGCACTCACTGAGTGTGATAAGGGCCCTATCCTGCGTAGCTTTAAATTTGGATGGCTCTTGGGAGACTCTATGCTCGTCCAATCGAATCAATGTAAATTATTTAAAAAATTTATTAGCTCCTACCATGCTCACCTAAAGGAATGCGATCTTCCTAACCTAGAGCGTCAAGTAGCCCAATTTTGGGAACTGAAAAGTTTTCCCCAATCTAAACCCTATACAGTGAAGAGGAAAAGCTTTGTGAAAGGCAGTTTCTCGCCACTACTACTCATTTAGATAATGGTCGTCTTTGCGTAGGTCTCCCTCTTCGTGATGATAGAGAATGCTTAGGGGACTCATATCAACTAGCCAAAAAAGAATTTAAGCCTAGAATCACGCTTTAAAAACAACCTGACCTAAATTGACCTACAGCTAATTTATTAATGAATACGCCGCTCTCGGGCATCTATCTGAAGCACCTATCTAGAGGCCTACATTGAGCAAGTCAAGAAGCAATGGAAAAAGATCTTAAAGATGAATAATGGTGAGAGCTGGAGGAGATCAAGAACCAGAAGTATGCGAGCCATTACTTAAATAACCAAAATAAATATGCCAAAACAGACAATAGACATGGAAGCATGGAATGTATTACATGTTCCACAACAAAAATCGATAATCGAATGGTTCTCGTCATTTTTTTCTGAAGGAGTTTATCTATACTCACTACTAAAAATAACAAATACTTAGAAAGGAAGAATCTTCCTGTTGATGTGAAAAAAGACGAATAGAAGTGTTTTTTATAGGCAAAATTGGTCAGTGGCTACTGCCAAGTGAATAGAAGATGAATGTACTGGGAAAATACGCCTGACACAAGTAATTAAGTCATTGTCAATGTATTATCACGTGATAGATTTTCAGTCATATTTTCAAAACTGTACTATGCAGATAATCTTCGGTTGGATAAATCTGACAAATTTGGTGTAGTGCGACCACTTATGAACAAGTTATCTAATGAATTTCAGAGATAATAATAATAAAGAGTTTTATTTGTCTCAATTCACACATGGTAGTTAAAAATGTACAAAAATATTATCAAAAACTTATCTAGCATAACTAACATACCTTAAGTAAAAACATACATAAAAAAATGCAACAAACTGCCTGTGACTCAGCTATGTGGTGATTTGAGGTCACCGCTGGTATTCAGCCACAGCCAACTTTAAAAGACACAGTAACTTAACCTAATCTTGGCATTGACGTGAAATAACGTAAAGAAAAGACTGAAATGTAAAAACATATGTGCTATGTAAATCGGCAAATTTATACAATTTGATATTTAATACCTGCCTCCAATTTTTGTTGTTCAAGTAACCATACTTTGCATTTCTTTCTAAATGATTTTATATTCACAATCTCCTGTAAAAGAGGAGGTATATTATTCCAAATTTTGGAGTCAGCATATTTGAAACATCCCTTCGCTTTAACACGCTTATAAGTTGGAGTACATATAATAGTTAACCCCTTCGTCTCAAACGTGTTATTTGACATTTTAGAGATAATTTTTCATAGAAATAATGAGGAGATTGCGAATTATTTAACGATTGTACGAAACAAGCATATTTTAGTATTCTGGTGTAACCAATATGTAAAATATTATATTTGAGGAGATAAGGAGTTTAGTGGTTAATCTTACGTATGTCTAAACAATAACGCATACACGCATTTTGAACCCTTTGTATTCTTCCTATAGTTTTCTGTGAAAGGCAAGGACCATATACCAAGTCGCAATAATTAAAATGTGACAAGACCAGACTGTTGCAAAGAAGAAGCCGGATATTTGGTTTTAGAAAAGAACGAATTTTATACAAAGATAATCATAACGACGATGATGGCGTTAAATTTATGCCAATAAGATACGGCTTTTAACTTAGAATAGGCGCCGTATCAATTGGTTATATAGTGTAGTTTTAACCATACCAATGTGAAAATATAAATCTAAATGCCAGATACGCAGAATTAGGCTTGGGTGTCAGTGTGATTCTCCCATACAGTGATAAGTTTAGCCAGATCGGTCTAGGACAGGGGTCGGCAACCTGCGGCTCGCGAGCCACATGCGGCTCTTGGATGTGAAGCTGCGGCTCTTTAGTTTCATACGCAAATATTTTTTTTTTTATAGGATAAGGG